>CM048745.1:460046757-461371757 GCA_026315105.1 Locusta migratoria | reverse complement strand
ATGCAACTTCAGTGCATCCCTGCCACTGCGCCGCAGCTTCCTACGCTCGATGCACAGCAAATAATGCAAATGTTTCAGTTTCAGACTCAACAAATTGCCGCTCTACTGTCAACGGTACAATAACTTCTGGCCGCACCTGAGTAACAAAATACACAAGTTCCACTGTAGCAGCCACCACCACCAGTAATTCCTCCATTCCGCCAGTATGACGAAGCTGAAGACGACTGAATGGAGTGGTTGCAACAGATTGAATCCTACGCCACAGTTCACAGGATACAAGTACGGCCGGGCTTTTTTTTTTTTAAAAAAAAAGGCCATGGAGGGAAGGTCAGTGCATAGTTGACAAAGTTCCTAAAACACCTCCCCTCTTTCATGCCTATCCTCGGTGTTGTTACCAACACACTTCGTGCCAGTGCCCTGGTTTGTAAACGGGGCAGCACTGCACGTGAGGTGCCGTGTCGACATGCAACTTCAGTGCATCCCTGCCATTGCGCCGCAGCTTCCTACGCTCGATGCACAGCAAATAATGCAAATGTTTCAGTTTCAGACTCAACAAATTGCCGCTCTACTGTCAACGGTACAATAACTTCTGGCCGCACCTGAGTAACAAAATACACAAGTTCCACTGTAGCAGCCACCACCACCAGTAATTCCTCCATTCCGCCAGTATGACGAAGCTGAAGACGACTGAATGGAGTGGTTGCAACAGATTAAATCCTACGCCACAGTTCACAGGATACAAGTACGGTGGAGCTTTTTTTTTTTTTTTTTTAAAAAAGGACAGGGAGGGAAGGTCTGTGCATAGTTGACAAAGTTCCTAAAACTCCTCCCCTCTTTCATGCCTATCCTCGGTGTTGTTACCAACACACTTCGTACCAGTGCCCTGGTTTGTAAACGGGGCAGCACTGCACGTGAGGTGCCGTGTCGACATGCAACTTCAGTGCATCCCTGCCATTGCGCCGCAGCTTCCTACGCTCGATGCACAGCAAATAATGCAAATGTTTCAGTTTCAGACTCAACAAATTGCCGCTCTACTGTCAACGGTACAATAACTTCTGGCCGCACCTGAGTAACAAAATACACAAGTTCCACTGTAGCAGCCACCACCACCAGTAATTCCTCCATTCCGCCAGTATGACGAAGCTGAAGACGACTGAATGGAGTGGTTGCAACAGATTGAATCCTACGCCACAGTTCACAGGATACAAGTACGGCGGAGCTTTTTTTTTTTTTAAAAAAAGGACAGGGAGGGAAGGTCAGTGCATAGTAGACAAAGTTCCTAAAACACCTCCCCTCTTTCATGCCTATCCTCGGTGTTGTTACCAACACACTTCGTGCCAGTGCCCTGGTTTGTAAACGGGGCAGCACTGCACGTGAGGTGCCGTGTCGACATGCAACTTCAGTGCATCCCTGCCACTGCGCCGCAGCTTCCTACGCTCGATGCACAGCAAATAATGCAAATGTTTCAGTTTCAGACTCAACAAATTGCCGCTCTACTGTCAACGGTACAATAACTTCTGGCCGCACCTGAGTAACAAAATACACAAGTTCCACTGTAGCAGCCACCACCACCAGTAATTCCTCCATTCCGCCAGTATGACGAAGCTGAAGACGACTGAATGGAGTGGTTGCAACAGATTGAATCCTACGCCACAGTTCACAGGATACAAGTACGGCGGAGCTTTTTTTTTTTTAAAAAAAAGGACAGGGAGGGAAGGTCAGTGCATAGTTGACAAAGTTCCTAAAACACCTCCCCTCTTTCATGCCTATCCTCGGTGTTGTTACCAACACACTTCGTGCCAGTGCCCTGGTTTGTAAACGGGGCAGCACTGCACGTGAGGTGCCGTGTCGACATGCAACTTCAGTGCATCCCTGCCATTGCGCCGCAGCTTCCTACGCTCGATGCACAGCAAATAATGCAAATGTTTCAGTTTCAGACTCAACAAATTGCCGCTCTACTGTCAACGGTACAATAATTTCTGGCCGCACCTGAGTAACAAAATACACAAGTTCCACTGTAGCAGCCACCACCACCAGTAATTCCTCCATTCCGCCAGTATGACGAAGCTGAAGACGACTGAATGGAGTGGTTGCAACAGATTGAATCCTACGCCACAGTTCACAGGATACAAGTACGGCGGAGCTTTTTTTTTAAAAAAAAAAGTACAGGGAGGGAAGGTCAGTGCATAGTTGACAAAGTTCCTAAAACACCTCCCCTCTTTCATGCCTATCCTCGGTGTTGTTACCAACAAACTTCGTGCCAGTGCCCTGGTTTGTAAACGGGGCAGCACTGCACGTGAGGTGCCGTGTCGACATGCAACTTCAGTGCATCCCTGCCATTGCGCCGCAGCTTCCTACGCTCGATGCACAGCAAATAATGCAAATGTTTCAGTTTCAGACTCAACAAATTGCCGCTCTACTGTCAACGGTACAATAACTTCTGGCCGCACCTGAGTAACAAAATACACAAGTTCCACTGTAGCAGCCACCACCACCAGTAATTCCTCCATTCCGCCAGTATGACGAAGCTGAAGACGACTGAATGGAGTGGTTGCAACAGATTGAATCCTACGCCACAGTTCACAGGATACAAGTACGGCGGGGCTTTTTTTTTTTTTTTTTTTTTTTAAAAAAAAAAAAAAAAAAAAAAAAAGGACAGTGAGGGAAGGTCAGTGCATAGTTGACAAAGTTCCTAAAACACCTCCCCTCTTTCATGCCTATCCTCGGTGTTGTTACCAACACACTTCGTGCCAGTGCCCTGGTTTGTAAACGGGGCAACACTGCACGTGAGGTGCCGTGTCGACATGCAACTTCAGTGCATCCCTGCCACTGCGCCGCAGCTTCCTACGCTCGATGGACAGCAAATAATGCAAATGTTTCAGTTTCAGACTCAACAAATTGCCGCTCTACTGTCAACGGTACAATAACTTCTGGCCGCACCTGAGTAACAAAATACACAAGTTCCACTGTAGCAGCCACCACCACCAGTAATTCCTCCATTCCGCCAGTATGACGAAGCTGAAGACGACTGAATGGAGTGGTTGCAACAGATTGTATCCTACGCCACAGTTCACAGGATACAAGTACGGCGGAGCTTTTTTTTTTTTTAAAAAAAAAGGACAGGCAGGGAAGGTCAATGCATAGTTGACAAAGTTCCTAAAACACCTCCCCTCTTTCATGCCTATCCTCGGTGTTGTTACCAACACACTTCGTGCCAGTGCCCTGGTTTGTAAACGGGGCAGCACTGCACGTGAGGTGCCGTGTCGACATGCAACTTCAGTGCATCCCTGCCACTGCGCCGCAGCTTCCTACGCTCGATGCACAGCAAAAAAAGCAAATTTTTCAGTTTCAGACTCAACAAATTGCCGCTCTACTGTCAACGGTACAATAACTTCTGGCCGCACCTGAGTAACAAAATACACAAGTTCCACTGTAGCAGCCACCACCACCAGTAATTCCTCCATTCCGCCAGTATGACGAAGCTGAAGACGACTGAATGGAGTGGTTGCAACAGATTGAATCCTACGCCACAGTTCACAGGATACAAGTACGGCGGAGCTTTTTTTTTTTTTTAAAAAAAAAGGACAGTGAGGGAAGGTCAGTGCATAGTTGACAAAGTTCCTAAAACACCTCCCCTCTTTCATGCCTATCCTCGGTGTTGTTACCAACACACATCGTGCCAGTGCCCTGGTTTGTAAACGGGGCAGCACTGCACGTGAGGTGCCGTGTCGACATGCAACTTCAGTGCATCCCTGCCACTGCGCCGCAGCTTCCTACGCTCGATGCACAGCAAATAATGCAAATGTTTCAGTTTCAGACTCAAGAAATTGCCGCTCTACTGTCAACGGTACAATAACTTCTGGCCGCACCTGAGTAACTAAATACACAAGTTCCACTGTAGCAGCCACCACCACCAGTAATTCCTCCATTCCGCCAGTATGACGAAGCTGAAGACGACTGAATGGAGTAGTTGCAACAGATTGAATTCTACGCCACAGTTGACAGGATACAAGTACGGCGGGACTTTTTTTTTTAAAAAAAAAGGACAGGGAGGGAAGGTCAGTGCATAGTTGACAAAGTTCTTAAAACACCTCCCCTCTTTCATGCCTATCCTCAGTGTTGTTACCAACACACTTCGTGCCAGTGCCCTGGTTTGTAAACGGGGCAGCACTGCACGTGAGGTGCCGTGTCGACATGCAACTTCAGTGCATCCCTGCCACTGCGTCGCAGCTTCCTATGCTCGGTGCACAGCAAATAATGCAGATGTTTCAGTTTCAGACTCAAGAAATTGCCGCTCTACTGTCAACGGTACAATAACTTCTGGCCGCACCTGAGTAACAAAATACACAAGTTCCACTGTAGCAGCCACCACCACCAGTAATTCCTCCATTCCGCCAGTATGACGAAGCTGAAGACGACTGAATGGAGTGGTTGCAACAGATTGAATCCTACGCCACAGTTCACAGGATACAAGACGGCGGGGCTTTTTTTTTAAAAAAAAAAGGACAGGGAGGGAAGGTCAGTGCATAGTTGACAAAGTTCCTAAAACACCTCCCCTCTTTCATGCCTATCCTCGGTGTTGTTACCAACACACATCGTGCCAGTGCCCTGGTTTGTAAACGGGGCAGCACTGCACGTGAGGTGCCGTGTCGACATGCAACTTCAGTGCATCCCTGCCACTGCGCCGCAGCTTCCTACGCTCGATGCACAGCAAATAATGCAAATGTTTCAGTTTCAGACTCAACAAATTGCCGCTCTACTGTCAACGGTACAATAACTTCTGGCCGCACCTGAGTAACTAAATACACAAGTTCCACTGTAGCAGCCACCACCACCAGTAATTCCTCCATTCCGCCAGTATGACGAAGCTGAAGACGACTGAATGGAGTGGTTGCAACAGATTGAATTCTACGCCACAGTTGACAGGATACAAGTACGGCGGGACTTTTTTTTTTAAAAAAAAAGGACAGGGAGGGAAGGTCAGTGCATAGTTGACAAAGTTCTTAAAACACCTCCCCTCTTTCATGCCTATCCTCAGTGTTGTTACCAACACACTTCGTGCCAGTGCCCTGGTTTGTAAACGGGGCAGCACTGCACGTGAGGTGCCGTGTCGACATGCAACTTCAGTGCATCCCTGCCACTGCGTCGCAGCTTCCTATGCTCGGTGCACAGCAAATAATGCAGATGTTTCAGTTTCAGACTCAACAAATTGCCGCTCTACTGTCAACGGTACAATAACTTCTGGCCGCACCTGAGTAACAAAATACACAAGTTCCACTGTAGCAGCCACCACCACCAGTAATTCCTCCATTCCGCCAGTATGACGAAGCTGAAGACGACTGAATGGAGTGGTTGCAACAGATTGAATCCTACGCCACAGTTCACAGGATACAAGACGGCGGGGCTTTTTTTTTTAAAAAAAAAGGACAGGGAGGGAAGGTCAGTGCATAGTTGACAAAGTTCCTAAAACACCTCCCCTCTTTCATGCCTATCCTCGGTGTTGTTACCAACACACTTCGTGCCAGTGCCCTGGTTTGTAAACGGGGCAACACTGCACGTGAGGTGCCGTGTCGACATGCAACTTCAGTGCATCCCTGCCACTGCGTCGCAGCTTCCTACGCTCGATGCACAGCAAATAATGCAGATGTTTCAGTTTCAGACTCAACAAATTGCCGCTCTACTGTCAACGGTACAATAACTTCTGGCCGCACCTGAGTAACAAAATACACAAGTTCCACTGTAGCAGCCACCACCACCAGTAATTCCTCCATTCCGCCAGTATGACGAAGCTGAAGACGACTGAATGGAGTGGTTGCAACAGATTGAATCCTACGCCACAGTTCACAGGATACAAGACGGCGGGGCTTTTTTTTAAAAAAAAAGGACAGGGAGGGAAGGTCAGTGCATAGTTGAGAAAGTTCCTAAAACACCTCCCCTCTTTCATGCCTATCCTCGGTGTTGTTACCAACACACTTCGTGCCAGTGCCCTGGTTTGTAAACGGGGCAGCACTGCACGTGAGGTGCCGTGTCGACATGCAACTTCAGTGCATCCCTGCCACTGCGTCGCAGCTTCCTACGCTCGATGCACAGCAAATAATGCAGATGTTTCAGTTTCAGACTCAACAAATTGCCGCTCTACTGTCAACGGTACAATAACTTCTGGCCGCACCTGAGTAACAAAATACACAAGTTCCACTGTAGCAGCCACCACCACCAGTAATTCCTCCATTCCGCCAGTATGACGAAGCTGAAGACGACTGAATGGAGTGGTTGCAACAGATTGAATCCTATGCCACAGTTCACAGGATACAAGTACGGCGGGGCTTTTTTTTTTTTTTTTTTTTAAAAAAAAAAAAAAAAAAAAAAGGACAGTGAGGGAAGGTCAGTGCATAGTTGACAAAGTTCCTAAAACACCTCCCCTCTTTCATGCCTATCCTCGGTGTTGTTACCAACACACTTCGTGCCAGTGCCCTGGTTTGTAAACGGGGCAACACTGCACGTGAGGTGCCGTGTCGACATGCAACTTCAGTGCATCCCTGCCACTGCGCCGCAGCTTCCTACGCTCGATGCACAGCAAATAATGCAAATGTTTCAGTTTCAGACTCAACAAATTGCCGCTCTACTGTCAACGGTACAATAACTTCTGGCCGCACCTGAGTAACTAAATACACAAGTTCCACTGTAGCAGCCACCACCACCAGTAATTCCTCCATTCCGCCAGTATGACGAAGCTGAAGACGACTGAATGGAGTGGTTGCAACAGATTGAATTCTACGCCACAGTTGACAGGATACAAGTACGGCGGGACTTTTTTTTTTAAAAAAAAAGGACAGGGAGGGAAGGTCAGTGCATAGTTGACAAAGTTCTTAAAACACCTCCCCTCTTTCATGCCTATCCTCAGTGTTGTTACCAACACACTTCGTGCCAGTGCCCTGGTTTGTAAACGGGGCAGCACTGCACGTGAGGTGCCGTGTCGACATGCAACTTCAGTGCATCCCTGCCACTGCGTCGCAGCTTCCTATGCTCGGTGCACAGCAAATAATGCAGATGTTTCAGTTTCAGACTCAAGAAATTGCCGCTCTACTGTCAACGGTACAATAACTTCTGGCCGCACCTGAGTAACAAAATACACAAGTTCCACTGTAGCAGCCACCACCACCAGTAATTCCTCCATTCCGCCAGTATGACGAAGCTGAAGACGACTGAATGGAGTGGTTGCAACAGATTGAATCCTACGCCACAGTTCACAGGATACAAGACGGCGGGGCTTTTTTTTTAAAAAAAAAAGGACAGGGAGGGAAGGTCAGTGCATAGTTGACAAAGTTCCTAAAACACCTCCCCTCTTTCATGCCTATCCTCGGTGTTGTTACCAACACACATCGTGCCAGTGCCCTGGTTTGTAAACGGGGCAGCACTGCACGTGAGGTGCCGTGTCGACATGCAACTTCAGTGCATCCCTGCCACTGCGCCGCAGCTTCCTACGCTCGATGCACAGCAAATAATGCAAATGTTTCAGTTTCAGACTCAACAAATTGCCGCTCTACTGTCAACGGTACAATAACTTCTGGCCGCACCTGAGTAACTAAATACACAAGTTCCACTGTAGCAGCCACCACCACCAGTAATTCCTCCATTCCGCCAGTATGACGAAGCTGAAGACGACTGAATGGAGTGGTTGCAACAGATTGAATTCTACGCCACAGTTGACAGGATACAAGTACGGCGGGACTTTTTTTTTTAAAAAAAAAGGACAGGGAGGGAAGGTCAGTGCATAGTTGACAAAGTTCTTAAAACACCTCCCCTCTTTCATGCCTATCCTCAGTGTTGTTACCAACACACTTCGTGCCAGTGCCCTGGTTTGTAAACGGGGCAGCACTGCACGTGAGGTGCCGTGTCGACATGCAACTTCAGTGCATCCCTGCCACTGCGTCGCAGCTTCCTATGCTCGGTGCACAGCAAATAATGCAGATGTTTCAGTTTCAGACTCAAGAAATTGCCGCTCTACTGTCAACGGTACAATAACTTCTGGCCGCACCTGAGTAACAAAATACACAAGTTCCACTGTAGCAGCCACCACCACCAGTAATTCCTCCATTCCGCCAGTATGACGAAGCTGAAGACGACTGAATGGAGTGGTTGCAACAGATTGAATCCTACGCCACAGTTCACAGGATACAAGACGGCGGGGCTTTTTTTTTTAAAAAAAAAGGACAGGGAGGGAAGGTCAGTGCATAGTTGACAAAGTTCCTAAAACACCTCCCCTCTTTCATGCCTATCCTCGGTGTTGTTACCAACACACTTCGTGCCAGTGCCCTGGTTTGTAAACGGGGCAACACTGCACGTGAGGTGCCGTGTCGACATGCAACTTCAGTGCATCCCTGCCACTGCGTCGCAGCTTCCTACGCTCGATGCACAGCAAATAATGCAGATGTTTCAGTTTCAGACTCAACAAATTGCCGCTCTACTGTCAACGGTACAATAACTTCTGGCCGCACCTGAGTAACAAAATACACAAGTTCCACTGTAGCAGCCACCACCACCAGTAATTCCTCCATTCCGCCAGTATGACGAAGCTGAAGACGACTGAATGGAGTGGTTGCAACAGATTGAATCCTACGCCACAGTTCACAGGATACAAGACGGCGGGGCTTTTTTTTAAAAAAAAAGGACAGGGAGGGAAGGTCAGTGCATAGTTGAGAAAGTTCCTAAAACACCTCCCCTCTTTCATGCCTATCCTCGGTGTTGTTACCAACACACTTCGTGCCAGTGCCCTGGTTTGTAAACGGGGCAACACTGCACGTGAGGTGCCGTGTCGACATGCAACTTCAGTGCATCCCTGCCACTGCGTCGCAGCTTCCTACGCTCGATGCACAGCAAATAATGCAGATGTTTCAGTTTCAGACTCAACAAATTGCCGCTCTACTGTCAACGGTACAATAACTTCTGGCCGCACCTGAGTAACAAAATACACAAGTTCCACTGTAGCAGCCACCACCACCAGTAATTCCTCCATTCCGCCAGTATGACGAAGCTGAAGACGACTGAATGGAGTGGTTGCAACAGATTGAATCCTATGCCACAGTTCACAGGATACAAGTACGGCGGGGCTTTTTTTTTTTTTTTTTTTTTAAAAAAAAAAAAAAAAAAAAAAAGGACAGTGAGGGAAGGTCAGTGCATAGTTGACAAAGTTCCTAAAACACCTCCCCTCTTTCATGCCTATCCTCGGTGTTGTTACCAACACACTTCGTGCCAGTGCCCTGGTTTGTAAACGGGGCAACACTGCACGTGAGGTGCCGTGTCGACATGCAACTTCAGTGCATCCCTGCCACTGCGCCGCAGCTTCCTACGCTCGATGCACAGCAAATAATGCAAATGTTTCAGTTTCAGACTCAACAAATTGCCGCTCTACTGTCAACGGTACAATAACTTCTGGCCGCACCTGAGTAACAAAATACACAAGTTCCACTGTAGCAGCCACCACCACCAGTAATTCCTCCATTCCGCCAGTATGACGAAGCTGAAGACGACTGAATGGAGTGGTTGCAACAGATTGTATCCTACGCCACAGTTCACAGGATACAAGTACGGCGGAGCTTTTTTTTTTTAAAAAAAAAAGGACAGGCAGGGAAGGTCAATGCATAGTTGACAAAGTTCCTAAAACACCTCCCCTCTTTCATGCCTATCCTCGGTGTTGTTACCAACACACTTCGTGCCAGTGCCCTGGTTTGTAAACGGGGCAGCACTGCACGTGAGGTGCCGTGTCGACATGCAACTTCAGTGCATCCCTGCCACTGCGCCGCAGCTTCCTACACTCGATGCACAGCAAAAAAAGCAAATTTTTCAGTTTCAGACTCAACAAATTGCCGCTCTACTGTCAACGGTACAATAACTTCTGGCCGCACCTGAGTAACAAAATACACAAGTTCCACTGTAGCAGCCACCACCACCAGTAATTCCTCCATTCCGCCAGTATGACGAAGCTGAAGACGACTGAATGGAGTGGTTGCAACAGATTGAATCCTACGCCACAGTTCACAGGATACAAGTACGGCGGGGCTTTTTAAAAAAAAAAAAAAGGACAGGGAGGGAAGGTCAGTGCATAGTTGACAAAGTTCCTAAAACACCTCCCCTCTTTCATGCCTATCCTCGGTGTTGTTACCAACACACTTCGTGCCAGTGCCCTGGTTTGTAAACGGGGCAACACTGCACGTGAGGTGCCGTGTCGACATGCAACTTCAGTGCATCCCTGCCACTGCGCCGCAGCTTCCTACGCTCGATGCACAGCAAATAATGCAAATGTTTCAGTTTCAGACTCAACAAATTGCCGCTCTACTGTCAACGGTACAATAACTTCTGGCCGCACCTGAGTAACAAAATACACAAGTTCCACTGTAGCAGCCACCACCACCAGTAATTCCTCCATTCCGCCAGTATGACGAAGCTGAAGACGACTGAATGGAGTGGTTGCAACAGATTGAATCCTACGCCACAGTTCACAGGATACAAGTACGGCGGAGCTTTTTTTTTTTAAAAAAAAAAAGGACAGTGAGGGAAGGTCAGTGCATAGTTGACAAAGTTCCTAAAACACCTCCCCTCTTTCATGCCTATCCTCGGTGTTGTTACCAACACACATCGTGCCAGTGCCCTGGTTTGTAAACGGAGCAGCACTGCACGTGAGGTGCCGTGTCGACATGCAACTTCAGTGCATCCCTGCCACTGCGCCGCAGCTTCCTACGCTCGATGCACAGCAAATAATGCAAATGTTTCAGTTTCAGACTCAACAAATTGCCGCTCTACTGTCAACGGTACAATAACTTCTGGCCGCACCTGAGTAACAAAATACACAAATTCCACTGTAGCAGCCACCACCACCAGTAATTCCTCCATTCCGCCAGTATGATGAAGCTGAAGACGACTGAATGGAGTGGTTGCAACAGATTGAATTCTACGCCACAGTTGACAGGATACAAGTACGGCGGGACTTTTTTTTTTAAAAAAAAAAGGACAGGGAGGGAAGGTCAGTGCATAGTTGACAAAGTTCTTAAAACACCTCCCCTCTTTCATGCCTATCCTCAGTGTTGTTACCAACACACTTCGTGCCAGTGCCCTGGTTTGTAAACGGGGCAGCACTGCACGTGAGGTGCCGTGTCGACATGCAACTTCAGTGCATCCCTGCCACTGCGCCGCAGCTTCCTACGCTCGATACACAGCAAATAATGCAGATGTTTCAGTTTCAGACTCAAGAAATTGCCGCTCTACTGTCAACGGTACAATAACTTCTGGCCGCACCTGAGTAACAAAATACACAAGTTCCACTGTAGCAGCCACCACCACCAGTAATTCCTCCATTCCGCCAGTATGACGAAGCTGAAGACGACTGAATGGAGTGGTTGCAACAGATTGAATCCTACGCCACAGTTCACAGGATACAAGACGGCGGGGCTTTTTTTTTTTAAAAAAAAGGACAGGGAGGGAAGGTCAGTGCATAGTTGACAAAGTTCCTAAAACACCTCCCCTCTTTCATGCCTATCCTCGGTGTTGTTACCAACACACTTCGTGCCAGTGCCCTGGTTTGTAAACGGGGCAGCACTGCACGTGAGGTGCCGTGTCGACATGCAACTTCAGTGCATCCCTGCCACTGCGCCGCAGCTTCCTACGCTCGATGCACAGCAAATAATGCAAATGTTTCAGTTTCAGACTCAACAAATTGCCGCTCTACTGTCAACGGTACAATAACTTCTGGCCGCACCTGAGTAACAAAATACACAAGTTCCACTGTAGCAGCCACCACCACCAGTAATTCCTCCATTCCGCCAGTATGACGAAGCTGAAGACGACTGAATGGAGTGGTTGCAACAGATTGAATCCTACGCCACAGTTCACAGGATACAAGACGGCGGGGCTTTTTTTTAAAAAAAAAGGACAGGGAGGGAAGGTCAGTGCATAGTTGAGAAAGTTCCTAAAACACCTCCCCTCTTTCATGCCTATCCTCGGTGTTGTTACCAACACACTTCGTGCCAGTGCCCTGGTTTGTAAACGGGGCAGCACTGCACGTGAGGTGCCGTGTCGACATGCAACTTCAGTGCATCCCTGCCACTGCGTCGCAGCTTCCTACGCTCGATGCACAGCAAATAATGCAGATGTTTCAGTTTCAGACTCAACAAATTGCCGCTCTACTGTCAACGGTACAATAACTTCTGGCCGCACCTGAGTAACAAAATACACAAGTTCCACTGTAGCAGCCACCACCACCAGTAATTCCTCCATTCCGCCAGTATGACGAAGCTGAAGACGACTGAATGGAGTGGTTGCAACAGATTGAATCCTACGCCACAGTTCACAGGATACAGGTACGGCGGGGCTTTTTTTTTTTTTTTAAAAAAAAAAAAAAAAAAAAAGGACAGTGAGGGAAGGTCAGTGCATAGTTGACAAAGTTCCTAAAACACCACCCCTCTTTCATGCCTATCCTCGGTGTTGTTACCAACACACTTCGTGCCAGTGCCCTGGTTTGTAAACGGGGCAACACTGCACGTGAGGTGCCGTGTCGACATGCAACTTCAGTGCATCCCTGCCACTGCGCCGCAGCTACCTACGCTCGATGCACAGCAAATAATGCAAATGTTTCAGTTTCAGACTCAACAAATTGCCACTCTACTGTCAACGGTACAATAACTTCTGGCCGCACCTGAGTAACAAAATACACAAGTTCCACTGTAGCAGCCACCACCACCAGTAATTCCTCCATTCCGCCAGTATGACGAAGCTGAAGACGACTGAATGGAGTGGTTGCAACAGATTGTATCCTACGCCACAGTTCACAGGATACAAGTACGGCGGAGCTTTTTTTTTAAAAAAAAAAGGACAGGCAGGGAAGTTCAATGCATAGTTGACAAAGTTCCTAAAACACCTCCCCTCTTTCATGCCTATCCTCGGTGTTGTTACCAACACACTTCGTGCCAGTGCCCTGGTTTGTAAACGGGGCAGCACTGCACGTGAGGTGCCGTGTCGACATGCAACTTCAGTGCATCCCTGCCACTGCGCCGCAGCTTCCTACGCTCGATGCACAGCAAATAATGCAAATGTTTCAGTTTCAGACTCAACAAATTGCCGCTCTACTGTCAACGGTACAATAACTTCTGGCCGCACCTGAGTAACAAAATACACAAGTTCCACTGTAGCAGCCACCACCACCAGTAATTCCTCCATTCCGCCAGTATGACGAAGCTGAAGACGACTGAATGGAGTGGTTGCAACAGATTGAATCCTACGCCACAGTTCACAGGATACAAGACGGCGGGGCTTTTTTTTAAAAAAAAAGGACAGGGAGGGAAGGTCAGTGCATAGTTGAGAAAGTTCCTAAAACACCTCCCCTCTTTCATGCCTATCCTCGGTGTTGTTACCAACACACTTCGTGCCAGTGCCCTGGTTTGTAAACGGGGCAACACTGCACGTGAGGTGCCGTGTCGACATGCAACTTCAGTGCATCCCTGCCACTGCGCCGCAGCTTCCTACGCTCGATGCACAGCAAATAATGCAGATGTTTCAGTTTCAGACTCAACAAATTGCCGCTCTACTGTCAACGGTACAATAACTTCTGGCCGCACCTGAGTAACAAAATACACAAGTTCCACTGTAGCAGCCACCACCACCAGTAATTCCTCCATTCCGCCAGTATGACGAAGCTGAAGACGACTGAATGGAGTGGTTGCAACAGATTGAATCCTACGCCACAGTTCACAGGATACAAGACGGCGGGGCTTTTTTTTTTAAAAAAAAAAGGACAGGGAGGGAAGGTCAGTGCATAGTTGACAAAGTTCCTAAAACACCTCCCCTCTTTCATGCCTATCCTCGGTGTTGTTACCAACACACTTCATGCCAGTGCCCTGGTTTGTAAACGGGGCAGCACTGCACGTGAGGTGCCGTGTCGACATGCAACTTCAGTGCATCCCTGCCACTGCGTCGCAGCTTCCTACGCTCGATGCACAGCAAATAATGCAAATGTTTCAGTTTCAGACTCAACAAATTGCCGCTCTACTGTCAACGGTACAATAACTTCTGGCCGCACCTGAGTAACAAAATACACAGGTTCCACTGTAGCAGCCACCACCACCAGTAATTCCTCCATTCCGCCGGTATGACGAAGCTGAAGACGACTGAATGGAGTGGTTGCAACAGATTGAATCCCACGCCACAGTTCACAGGATACAAGTACGGCGGGGCTTTTTTTTTTAAAAAAAAAAGGACAGGGAGGGAAGGTCAGTGCATAGTTGACAAAGTTCTTAAAACACCTCCCCTCTTTCATGCCTATCCTCGGTGTTGTTACCAACACACTTCGTGCCAGTGCCCTGGTTTGTAAACGGGGCAGCACTGCACGTGAGGTGCCGTGTCGACATGCAACTTCAGGGCATCCCTGCCACTGCGCCGCAGCTTCCTACGCTCGATGCACAGCAAATAATGCAAATGTTTCAGTTTCAGACTCAACAAATTGCCGCTCTACTGTCAACGGTACAATAACTTCTGGCCGCACCTGAGTAACAAAATACACAAGTTCCACTGTAGCAGCCACCACCACCAGTAATTCCTCCATTCCGCCAGTATGACGAAGCTGAAGACGACTGAATGGAGTGGTTGCAACAGATTGAATCCTACGCCACAGTTCACAGGATACAAGTACGGCGGGGCGTTTTTTTTTTTTTTTTTTAAAAAAAAAAAAGGACAGTGAGGGAAGGTCAGTGCATAGTTGACAAAGTTCCTAAAACACCTCCCCTCTTTCATGCCTATCCTCGGTGTTGTTACCAACACACTTCGTGCCAGTGCCCTGGTTTGTAAACGGGGCAGCACTGCACGTGAGGTGCCGTGTCGACATGCAACTTCAGTGCATCCCTGCCACTGCGCCGCAGCTTCCTACGCTCGATGCACAGCAAATAATGCAAATGTTTCAGTTTCAGACTCAACAAATTGCCGCTCTACTGTCAACGGTACAATAACTTCTGGCCGCACCTGAGTAACAAAATACACAAGTTCCACTGTAGCAGCCACCACCACCAGTAATTCCTCCATTCCGCCAGTATGACGAAGCTGAAGACGACTGAATGGAGTGGTTGCAACAGATTGAATCCTACGCCTCAGTTCACAGGATACAAGTACGGCGGGGCTTTTTTTTTTAAAAAAAAAAAAGGACAGGGAGGGAAGGTCAGTGCATAGTTGACAAAGTTCCTAAAACACCTCCCCTCTTTCATGCCTATCCTCGGTGTTGTTACCAACACACTTCGTGCCAGTGCCCTGGTTTGTAAACGGGGCAGCACTGCACGTGAGGTGCCGTGTCGACATGCAACTTCAGTGCATCCCTGCCACTGCGCCGCAGCTTCCTACGCTCGATGCACAGCAAATAATGCAAATGTTTCAGTTTCAGACTCAACAAATTGCCGCTCTACTGTCAACGGTACAATAACTTCTGGCCGCACCTGAGTAACAAAATACACAAGTTCCACTGTAGCAGCCACCACCACCAGTAATTCCTCCATTCCGCCAGTATGACGAAGCTGAAGACGACTGAATGGAGTGGTTGCAACAGATTGAATTCTACGCCACAGTTGACAGGATACAAGTACGGCGGGACTTTTTTTTTAAAAAAAAAGGACAGGGAGGGAAGGTCAGTGCATAGTTGACAAAGTTCCTAAAACACCTCCCCTCTTTCATGCCTATCCTCGGTGTTGTTACCAACACACTTCGTGCCAGTGCCCTGGTTTGTAAACGGGGCAGCACTGCACGTGAGGTGCCGTGTCGACATGCAACTTCAGTGCATCCCTGCCACTGCGCCGCAGCTTCCTACGCTCGATGCACAGCAAATAATGCAAATGTTTCAGTTTCAGACTCAACAAATTGCCGCTCTACTGTCAACGGTACAATAACTTCTGGCCGCACCTGAGTAACAAAATACACAAGTTCCACTGTAGCAGCCACCACCACCAGTAATTCCTCCATTCCGCCAGTATGACGAAGCTGAAGACGACTGAATGGAGTGGTTGCAACAGATTGAATTCTACGCCACAGTTCACAGGATACAAGTACGGCGGAGCTTTTTTTTTTAAAAAAAAAGGACAGGCAGGGAAGTTCAATGCATAGTTGACAAAGTTCCTAAAACACCTCCCCTCTTTCATGCCTATCCTCGGTGTTGTTACCAACACACTTCGTGCCAGTGCCCTGGTTTGTAAACGGGGCAGCACTGCACGTGAGGTGCCGTGTCGACATGCAACTTCAGTGCATCCCTGCCACTGCGCCGCAGCTTCCTACGCTCGATGCACAGCAAATAATGCAAATGTTTCAGTTTCAGACTCAACAAATTGCCACTCTACTGTCAACGGTACAATAACTTCTGGCCGCACCTGAGTAACAAAATACACAAGTTCCACTGTAGCAGCCACCACCACCAGTAATTCCTCCATTCCGCCAGTATGACGAAGCTGAAGACGACTGAATGGAGTAGTTGCAACAGATTGAATCCTACGCCACAGTTCACAGGATACAAGTACTGCGGGGCTTTTTTTAAAAAAAAAAAGGACAGGGAGGGAAGGTCAGTGCATAGTTGACAAAGTTCCTAAAACACCTCCCCTCTTTCATGCCTATCCTCGGTGTTGTTACCAACACACTTCGTGCCAGTGCCCTGGTTTGTAAACGGGGCAACACTGCACGTGAGGTGCCGTGTCGACATGCAACTTCAGTGCATCCCTGCCACTGCGCCGCAGCTTCCTACGCTCGATGCACAGCAAATAATGCAAATGTTTCAGTTTCAGACTCAACAAATTGCCGCTCTACTGTCAACGGTACAATAACTTCTGGCCGCACCTGAGTAACAAAATACACAAGTTCCACTGTAGCAGCCACCACCACCAGTAATTCCTCCATTCCGCCAGTATGACGAAGCTGAAGACGACTGAATGGAGTGGTTGCAACAGATTGAATCCTACGCCACAGTTCACAGGATACAAGACGGCGGGGCTTTTTTTTTAAAAAAAAAAGGACAGGGAGGGAAGGTCAGTGCATAGTTGACAAAGTTCCTAAAACACCTCCCCTCTTTCATGCCTATCCTCGGTGTTGTTACCAACACACTTCATGCCTGTGCCCTGGTTTGTAAACGGGGCAGCACTGCACGTGAGGTGCCGTGTCGACATGCAACTTCAGTGCATCCCTGCCACTGCGTCGCAGCTTCATACGCTCGATGCACAGCAAATAATGCAGATGTTTCAGTTTCAGACTCAACAAATTGCCGCTCTACTGTCAACGGTACAATAACTTCTGGCCGCACCTGAGTAACAAAATACACAAGTTCCACTGTAGCAGCCACCACCACCAGTAATTCCTCCATTCCGCCAGTATGACGAAGCTGAAGACGACTGAATGGAGTGGTTGCAACAGATTGAATCCTACGCCACAGTTCACAGGATACAAGACGGCGGGGCTTTTTTTTAAAAAAAAAAGGACAGGGAGGGAAGGTCAGTGCATAGTTGACAAAGTTCCTAAAACACCTCCCCTCTTTCATGCCTATCCTCGGTGTTGTTACCAACACACTTCATGCCAGTGCCCTGGTTTGTAAACGGGGCAGCACTGCACGTGAGGTGCCGTGTCGACATGCAACTTCAGTGCATCCCTGCCACTGCGTCGCAGCTTCCTACGCTCGATGCACAGCAAATAATGCAAATGTTTCAGTTTCAGACTCAACAAATTGCCGCTCTACTGTCAACGGTACAATAACTTCTGGCCGCACCTGAGTAACAAAATACACAAGTTCCACTGTAGCAGCCACCACCACCAGTAATTCCTCCATTCCGCCGGTATGACGAAGCTGAAGACGACTGAATGGAGTGGTTGCAACAGATTGAATCCCACGCCACAGTTCACAGGATACAAGTACGGCGGGGCTTTTTTTTTTAAAAAAAAAGGACAGGGAGGGAAGGTCAGTGCATAGTTGACAAAGTTCTTAAAACACCTCCCCTCTTTCATGCCTATCCTCGGTGTTGTTACCAACACACTTCGTGCCAGTGCCCTGGTTTGTAAACGGGGCAGCACTGCACGTGAGGTGCCGTGTCGACATGCAACTTCAGGGCATCCCTGCCACTGCGCCGCAGCTTCCTACGCTCGATGCACAGCAAATAATGCAAATGTTTCAGTTTCAGACTCAACAAATTGCCGCTCTACTGTCAACGGTACAATAACTTCTGGCCGCACCTGAGTAACAAAATACACAAGTTCCACTGTAGCAGCCACCACCACCAGTAATTCCTCCATTCCGCCAGTATGACGAAGCTGAAGACGACTGAATGGAGTGGTTGCAACAGATTGAATCCTACGCCACAGTTCACAGGATACAAGTACGGCGGGGCGTTTTTTTTTTTTTTTTTTTAAAAAAAAAAAAGGACAGTGAGGGAAGGTCAGTGCATAGTTGACAAAGTTCCTAAAACACCTCCCCTCTTTCATGCCTATCCTCGGTGTTGTTACCAACACACTTCGTGCCAGTGCCCTGGTTTGTAAACGGGGCAGCACTGCACGTGAGGTGCCGTGTCGACATGCAACTTCAGTGCATCCCTGCCACTGCGCCGCAGCTTCCTACGCTCGATGCACAGCAAATAATGCAAATGTTTCAGTTTCAGACTCAACAAATTGCCGCTCTACTGTCAACGGTACAATAACTTCTGGCCGCACCTGAGTAACAAAATACACAAGTTCCACTGTAGCAGCCACCACCACCAGTAATTCCTCCATTCCGCCAGTATGACGAAGCTGAAGACGACTGAATGGAGTGGTTGCAACAGATTGAATCCTACGCCTCAGTTCACAGGATACAAGTACGGCGGGGCTTTTTTTTTAAAAAAAAAAAAAAGGATAGGGAGGGAAGGTCAGTGCATAGTTGACAAAGTTCCTAAAACACCTCCCCTCTTTCATGCCTATCCTCGGTGTTGTTACCAACACACTTCGTGCCAGTGCCCTGGTTTGTAAACGGGGCAGCACTGCACGTGAGGTGCCGTGTCGACATGCAACTTCAGTGCATCCCTGCCACTGCGCCGCAGCTTCCTACGCTCGATGCACAGCAAATAATGCAAATGTTTCAGTTTCAGACTCAACAAATTGCCGCTCTACTGTGAACGGTACAATAACTTCTGGCCGCACCTGAGTAACAAAATACACAAGTTCCACTGTAGCAGCCACCACCACCAGTAATTCCTCCATTCCGCCAGTATGACGAAGCTGAAGACGACTGAATGGAGTGGTTGCAACAGATTGAATTCTACGCCACAGTTGACAGGATACAAGTACGGCGGGACTTTTTTTTTAAAAAAAAAGGACAGGGAGGGAAGGTCAGTGCATAGTTGACAAAGTTCCTAAAACACCTCCCCTCTTTCATGCCTATCCTCGGTGTTGTTACCAACACACTTCGTGCCAGTGCCCTGGTTTGTAAACGGGGCAGCACTGCACGTGAGGTGCCGTGTCGACATGCAACTTCAGTGCATCCCTGCCACTGCGTCGCAGCTACCTACGCTCGATGCACAGCAAATAATGCAGATGTTTCAGTTTCAGACTCAACAAATTGCCGCTCTACTGTCAACGGTACAATAACTTCTGGCCGCACCTGAGTAACAAAATACACAAGTTCCACTGTAGCAGCCACCACCACCAGTAATTCCTCCATTCCGCCAGTATGACGAAGCTGAAGACGACTGAATGGAGTGGTTGCAACAGATTGAATCCTACGCCACAGTTCACAGGATACAAGTACGGCGGGGCTTTTTTTTTTTTTTAAAAAAAAAAAAAAAAAAAAAAAAGGACAGTGAGGGAAGGTCAGTGCATAGTTGACAAAGTTCCTAAAACACCACCCCTCTTTCATGCCTATCCTCGGTGTTGTTACCAACACACTTCGTGCCAGTGCCCTGGTTTGTAAACGGGGCAACACTGCACGTGAGGTGCCGTGTCGACATGCAACTTCAGTGCATCCCTGCCACTGCGCCGCAGCTACCTACGCTCGATGCACAGCAAATAATGCAAATGTTTCAGTTTCAGACTCAACAAATTGCTACTCTACTGTCAACGGTACAATAACTTCTAGCCGCACCTGAGTAACAAAATACACAAGTTCCACTGTAGCAGCCACCACCACCAGTAATTCCTCCATTCCGCCAGTATGACGAAGCTGAAGACGACTGAATGGAGTGGTTGCAACAGATTGTATCCTACGCCACAGTTCACAGGATACAAGTACGGCGGAGCTTTTTTTTTTAAAAAAAAAGGACAGGCAGGGAAGTTCAATGCATAGTTGACAAAGTTCCTAAAACACCTCCCCTCTTTCATGCCTATCCTCGGTGTTGTTACCAACACACTTCGTGCCAGTGCCCTGGTTTGTAAACGGGGCAGCACTGCACGTGAGGTGCCGTGTCGACATGCAACTTCAGTGCATCCCTGCCACTGCGCCGCAGCTTCCTACGCTCGATGCACAGCAAATAATGCAAATGTTTCAGTTTCAGACTCAACAAATTGCCGCTCTACTGTCAACGGTACAATAACTTCTGGCCGCACCTGAGTAACAAAATACACAAGTTCCACTGTAGCAGCCACCACCACCAGTAATTCCTCCATTCCGCCAGTATGACGAAGCTGAAGACGACTGAATGGAGTAGTTGCAACAGATTGAATCCTACGCCACAGTTCACAGGATACAAGTACGGCGGGGCTTTTTTTTTTAAAAAAAAAGGACAGGCAGGGAAGGTCAATGCATAGTTGACAAAGTTCCTAAAACACCACCCCTCTTTCATGCCTATCCTCGGTGTTGTTACCAACACACTTCGTGCCAGTGCCCTGGTTTGTAAACGGGGCAACACTGCACGTGAGGTGCCGTGTCGACATGCAACTTCAGTGCATCCCTGCCACTGCGCCGCAGCTTCCTACGCTCGATGCACAGCAAATAATGCAAATGTTTCAGTTTCAGACTCAACAAATTGCCGCTCTACTGTCAACGGTACAATAACTTCTGGCCGCACCTGAGTAACAAAATACACAAGTTCCACTGTAGCAGCCACCACCACCAGTAATTCCTCCATTCCGCCAGTATGACGAAGCTGAAGACGACTGAATGGAGTGGTTGCAACAGATTGTATCCTACGCCACAGTTCACAGGATACAAGTACGGCGGAGCTTTTTTTTTAAAAAAAAAGGACAGGCAGGGAAGGTCAATGCATAGTTGACAAAGTTCCTAAAACACCACCCCTCTTTCATGCCTATCCTCGGTGTTGTTACCAACACACTTCGTGCCAGTGCCCTGGTTTGTAAACGGGGCAACACTGCACGTGAGGTGCCGTGTCGACATGCAACTTCAGTGCATCCCTGCCACTGCGCCGCAGCTTCCTACGCTCGATGCACAGCAAATAATGCAAATGTTTCAGTTTCAGACTCAACAAATTGCCGCTCTACTGTCAACGGTACAATAACTTCTGGCCGCACCTGAGTAACAAAATACACAAGTTCCACTGTAGCAGCCACCACCACCAGTAATTCCTCCATTCCGCCAGTATGACGAAGCTGAAGACGACTGAATGGAGTAGTTGCAACAGATTGAATCCTACGCCACAGTTCACAGGATACAAGTACGGCGGAGCTTTTTTTTTTTAAAAAACAAGGACAGGCAGGGACGGTCAATGCATAGTTGACAAAGTTCCTAAAACACCACCCCTCTTTCATGCCTATCCTCGGTGTTGTTACCAACACACTTCGTGCCAGTGCCCTGGTTTGTAAACGGGGCAACACTGCACGTGAGGTGCCGTGTCGACATGCAACTTCAGTGCATCCCTGCCACTGCGCCGCAGCTTCCTACGCTCGATGCACAGCAAATAATGCAAATGTTTCAGTTTCAGACTCAACAAATTGCCGCTCTACTGTCAACGGTACAATAACTTCTGGCCGCACCTGAGTAACAAAATACACAAGTTCCACTGTAGCAGCCACCACCACCAGTAATTCCTCCATTCCGCCAGTATGACGAAGCTGAAGACGACTGAATGGAGTGGTTGCAACAGATTGTATCCTACGCCACAGTTCACAGGATACAAGTACGGCGGAGCCTTTTTTTTTAAAAAAAAAGGACAGGCAGGGAAGGTCAATGCATAGTTGACAAAGTTCCTAAAACACCTCCCCTCTTTCATGCCTATCCTCGGTGTTGTTACCAACACACTTCGTGCCAGTGCCCTGGTTTGTAAACGGGGCAGCACTGCACGTGAGGTGCCGTGTCGACATGCAACTTCAGTGCATCCCTGCCACTGCGCCGCAGCTTCCTACGCTCGATGCACAGCAAATAATGCAAATGTTTCAGTTTCAGACTCAACAAATTGCCGCTCTACTGTCAACGGTACAATAACTTCTGGCCGCACCTGAGTAACAAAATACACAAGTTCCACTGTAGCAGCCACCACCACCAGTAATTCCTCCATTCCGCCAGTATGACGAAGCTGAAGACGACTGAATGGAGTAGTTGCAACAGATTGAATCCTACGCCACAGTTCACAGGATACAAGTACGGCGGGGCTTTTTTTTTAAAAAAAAAAGGACAGGCAGGGAAGGTCAATGCATAGTTGACAAAGTTCCTAAAACACCACCCCTCTTTCATGCCTATCCTCGGTGTTGTTACCAACACACTTCGTGCCAGTGCCCTGGTTTGTAAACGGGACAACACTGCACGTGAGGTGCCGTGTCGACATGCAACTTCAGTGCATCCCTGCCACTGCGCCGCAGCTTCCTACGCTCGATGCACAGCAAATAATGCAAATGTTTCAGTTTCAGACTCAACAAATTGCCGCTCTACTGTCAACGGTACAATAACTTCTGGCCGCACCTGAGTAACAAAATACACAAGTTCCACTGTAGCAGCCACCACCACCAGTAATTCCTCCATTCCGCCAGTATGACGAAGCTGAAGACGACTGAATGGAGTGGTTGCAACAGATTGTATCCTACGCCACAGTTCACAGGATACAAGTACGGCGGAGCTTTTTTTTTAAAAAAAAAGGACAGGCAGGGAAGGTCAATGCATAGTTGACAAAGTTCCTAAAACACCACCCCTCTTTCATGCCTATCCTCGGTGTTGTTACCAACACACTTCGTGCCAGTGCCCTGGTTTGTAAACGGGGCAACACTGCACGTGAGGTGCCGTGTCGACATGCAACTTCAGTGCATCCCTGCCACTGCGCCGCAGCTTCCTACGCTCGATGCACAGCAAATAATGCAAATGTTTCAGTTTCAGACTCAACAAATTGCCGCTCTACTGTCAACGGTACAATAACTTCTGGCCGCACCTGAGTAACAAAATACACAGGTTCCACTGTAGCAGCCACCACCACCAGTAATTCCTCCATTCCGCCAGTATGACGAAGCTGAAGACGACTGAATGGAGTAGTTGCAACAGATTGAATCCTACGCCACAGTTCACAGGATACAAGTACGGCGGAGCTTTTTTTTTTTAAAAAACAAGGACAGGCAGGGACGGTCAATGCATAGTTGACAAAGTTCCTAAAACACCACCCCTCTTTCATGCCTATCCTCGGTGTTGTTACCAACACACTTCGTGCCAGTGCCCTGGTTTGTAAACGGGGCAACACTGCACGTGAGGTGCCGTGTCGACATGCAACTTCAGTGCATCCCTGCCACTGCGCCGCAGCTTCCTACGCTCGATGCACAGCAAATAATGCAAATGTTTCAGTTTCAGACTCAACAAATTGCCGCTCTACTGTCAACGGTACAATAACTTCTGGCCGCACCTGAGTAACAAAATACACAAGTTCCACTGTAGCAGCCACCACCACCAGTAATTCCTCCATTCCGCCAGTATGACGAAGCTGAAGACGACTGAATGGAGTGGTTGCAACAGATTGTATCCTACGCCACAGTTCACAGGATACAAGTACGGCGGAGCTTTTTTTTTTAAAAAAAAAGGACAGGCAGGGAAGGTCAATGCATAGTTGACAAAGTTCCTAAAACACCTCCCCTCTTTCATGCCTATCCTCGGTGTTGTTACCAACACACTTCGTGCCAGTGCCCTGGTTTGTAAACGGGGCAGCACTGCACGTGAGGTGCCGTGTCGACATGCAACTTCAGTGCATCCCTGCCACTGCGCCGCAGCTTCCTACGCTCGATGCACAGCAAATAATGCAAATGTTTCAGTTTCAGACTCAACAAATTGCCGCTCTACTGTCAACGGTACAATAACTTCTGGCCGCACCTGAGTAACAAAATACACAAGTTCCACTGTAGCAGCCACCACCACCAGTAATTCCTCCATTCCGCCAGTATGACGAAGCTGAAGACGACTGAATGGAGTAGTTGCAACAGATTGAATCCTACGCCACAGTTCACAGGATACAAGTACGGCGGGGCTTTTTTTTAAAAAAAAAGGACAGGGAGGGAAGGTCAGTGCATAGTTGACAAAGTTCCTAAAACACCTCCCCTCTTTCATGCCTATCCTCGGTGTTGTTACCAACACACTTCGTGCCAGTGCCCTGGTTTGTAAACGGGGCAACACTGCACGTGAGGTGCCGTGTCGACATGCAACTTCAGTGCATCCCTGCCACTGCGCCGCAGCTTCCTACGCTCGATGCACAGCAAATAATGCAAATGTTTCAGTTTCAGACTCAACAAATTGCCGCTCTACTGTCAACGGTACAATAACTTCTGGCCGCACCTGAGTAACAAAATACACAAGTTCCACTGTAGCAGCCACCACCACCAGTAATTCCTCCATTCCGCCAGTATGACGAAGCTGAAGACGACTGAATGGAGTGGTTGCAACAGATTGAATCCTACGCCACAGTTCACAGGATACAAGACGGCGGGGCTTTTTTTTTAAAAAAAAAAAGGACTGGGAGGGAAGGTCAGTGCATAGTTGACAAAGTTCCTAAAACACCTCCCCTCTTTCATGCCTATCCTCGGTGTTGTTACCAACACACTTCATGCCAGTGCCCTGGTTTGTAAACGGGGCAGCACTGCACGTGAGGTGCCGTGTCGACATGCAACTTCAGTGCATCCCTGCCACTGCGTCGCAGCTTCATACGCTCGATGCACAGCAAATAATGCAGATGTTTCAGTTTCAGACTCAACAAATTGCCGCTCTACTGTCAACGGTACAATAACTTCTGGCCGCACCTGAGTAACAAAATACACAAGTTCCACTGTAGCAGCCACCACCACCAGTAATTCCTCCATTCCGCCAGTATGACGAAGCTGAAGACGACTGAATGGAGTGGTTGCAACAGATTGAATCCTACGCCACAGTTCACAGGATACAAGACGGCGGGGCTTTTTTTTAAAAAAAAAAAGGACAGGGAGGGAAGGTCAGTGCATAGTTGACAAAGTTCCTAAAACACCTCCCCTCTTTCATGCCTATCCTCGGTGTTGTTACCAACACACTTCATGCCAGTGCCCTGGTTTGTAAACGGGGCAGCACTGCACGTGAGGTGCCGTGTCGACATGCAACTTCAGTGCATCCCTGCCACTGCGTCACAGCTTCCTACGCTCGATGCACAGCAAATAATGCAAATGTTTCAGTTTCAGACTCAACAAATTGCCGCTCTACTGTCAACGGTACAATAACTTCTGGCCGCACCTGAGTAACAAAATACACAAGTTCCACTGTAGCAGCCACCACCACCAGTAATTCCTCCATTCCGCCGGTATGACGAAGCTGAAGACGACTGAATGGAGTGGTTGCAACAGATTGAATCCCACGCCACAGTTCACAGGATACAAGTACGGCGGGGCTTTTTTTTTTAAAAAAAAAGGACAGGGAGGGAAGGTCAGTGCATAGTTGACAAAGTTCTTAAAACACCTCCCCTCTTTCATGCCTATCCTCGGTGTTGTTACCAACACACTTCGTGCCAGTGCCCTGGTTTGTAAACGGGGCAACACTGCACGTGAGGTGCCGTGTCGACATGCAACTTCAGGGCATCCCTGCCACTGCGCCGCAGCTTCCTACGCTCGATGCACAGCAAATAATGCAAATGTTTCAGTTTCAGACTCAACAAATTGCCGCTCTACTGTCAACGGTACAATAACTTCTGGCCGCACCTGAGTAACAAAATACACAAGTTCCACTGTAGCAGCCACCACCACCAGTAATTCCTCCATTCCGCCAGTATGACGAAGCTGAAGACGACTGAATGGAGTGGTTGCAACAGATTGAATCCTACGCCACAGTTCACAGGATACAAGTACGGCGGGGCGTTTTGTTTTTTTTTTTTTAAAAAAAAAAAAAGGACAGTGAGGGAAGGTCAGTGCATAGTTGACAAAGTTCCTAAAACACCTCCCCTCTTTCATGCCTATCCTCGGTGTTGTTACCAACACACTTCGTGCCAGTGCCCTGGTTTGTAAACGGGGCAACACTGCACGTGAGGTGCCGTGTCGACATGCAACTTCAGTGCATCCCTGCCACTGCGCCGCAGCTTCCTACGCTCGATGCACAGCAAATAATGCAAATGTTTCAGTTTCAGACTCAACAAATTGCCGCTCTACTGTCAACGGTACAATAACTTCTGGCCGCACCTGAGTAACAAAATACACAAGTTCCACTGTAGCAGCCACCACCACCAGTAATTCCTCCATTCCGCCAGTATGACGAAGCTGAAGACGACTGAATGGAGTGGTTGCAACAGATTGTATCCTACGCCACAGTTCACAGGATACAAGTACGGCGGAGCTTTTTTTTTAAAAAAAAGGACAGGCAGGGAAGGTCAATGCATAGTTGACAAAGTTCCTAAAACACCACCCCTCTTTCATGCCTATCCTCGGTGTTGTTACCAACACACTTCGTGCCAGTGCCCTGGTTTGTAAACGGGGCAACACTGCACGTGAGGTGCCGTGTCGACATGCAACTTCAGTGCATCCCTGCCACTGCGCCGCAGCTTCCTACGCTCGATGCACAGCAAATAATGCAAATGTTTCAGTTTCAGACTCAACAAATTGCCGCTCTACTGTCAACGGTACAATAACTTCTGGCCGCACCTGAGTAACAAAATACACAAGTTCCACTGTAGCAGCCACCACCACCAGTAATTCCTCCATTCCGCCAGTATGACGAAGCTGAAGACGACTGAATGGAGTAGTTGCAACAGATTGAATCCTACGCCACAGTTCACAGGATACAAGTACGGCGGAGCTTTTTTTTTTAAAAAAACAAGGACAGGCAGGGACGGTCAATGCATAGTTGACAAAGTTCCTAAAACACCACCCCTCTTTCATGCCTATCCTCGGTGTTGTTACCAACACACTTCGTGCCAGTGCCCTGGTTTGTAAACGGGGCAACACTGCACGTGAGATGCCGTGTCGACATGCAACTTCAGTGCATCCCTGCCACTGCGCCGCAGCTTCCTACGCTCGATGCACAGCAAATAATGCAAATGTTTCAGTTTCAGACTCAACAAATTGCCGCTCTACTGTCAACGGTACAATAACTTCTGGCCGCACCTGAGTAACAAAATACACAAGTTCCACTGTAGCAGCCACCACCACCAGTAATTCCTCCATTCCGCCAGTATGACGAAGCTGAAGACGACTGAATGGAGTGGTTGCAACAGATTGAATCCTACGCCTCAGTTCACAGGATACAAGTACGGCGGGGCTTTTTTTTTTAAAAAAAAAAAAAGGACAGGGAGGGAAGGTCAGTGCATAGTTGACAAAGTTCCTAAAACACCTCCCCTCTTTCATGCCTATCCTCGGTGTTGTTACCAACACACTTCGTGCCAGTGCCCTGGTTTGTAAACGGGGCAGCACTGCACGTGAGGTGCCGTGTCGACATGCAACTTCAGTGCATCCCTGCCACTGCGCCGCAGCTTCCTACGCTCGATGCACAGCAAATAATGCAAATGTTTCAGTTTCAGACTCAACAAATTGCCGCTCTACTGTCAACGGTACAATAACTTCTGGCCGCACCTGAGTAACAAAATACACAAGTTCCACTGTAGCAGCCACCACCACCAGTAATTCCTCCATTCCGCCGGTATGACGAAGCTGAAGACGACTGAATGGAGTGGTTGCAACAGATTGAATCCCACGCCACAGTTCACAGGATACAAGTATGGCGGGGCTTTTTTTTAAAAAAAAAAGGACAGGGAGGGAAGGTCAGTGCATAGTTGACAAAGTTCTTAAAACACCTCCCCTCTTTCATGCCTATCCTCGGTGTTGTTACCAACACACTTCGTGCCAGTGCCCTGGTTTGTAAACGGGGCAGCACTGCACGTGAGGTGCCGTGTCGACATGCAACTTCAGGGCATCCCTGCCACTGCGCCGCAGCTTCCTACGCTCGATGCACAGCAAATAATGCAAATGTTTCAGTTTCAGACTCAACAAATTGCCGCTCTACTGTCAACGGTACAATAACTTCTGGCCGCACCTGAGTAACAAAATACACAAGTTCCACTGTAGCAGCCACCACCACCAGTAATTCCTCCATTCCGCCAGTATGACGAAGCTGAAGACGACTGAATGGAGTGGTTGCAACAGATTGTATCCTACGCCACAGTTCACAGGATACAAGTACGGCGGAGCTTTTTTTTTAAAAAAAAAGGACAGGCAGGGAAGGTCAATGCATAGTTGACAAAGTTCCTAAAACACCACCCCTCTTTCATGCCTATCCTCGGTGTTGTTACCAACACACTTCGTGCCAGTGCCCTGGTTTGTAAACGGGGCAACACTGCACGTGAGGTGCCGTGTCGACATGCAACTTCAGTGCATCCCTGCCACTGCGCCGCAGCTTCCTACGCTCGATGCACAGCAAATAATGCAAATGTTTCAGTTTCAGACTCAACAAATTGCCGCTCTACTGTCAACGGTACAATAACTTCTGGCCGCACCTGAGTAACAAAATACACAAGTTCCACTGTAGCAGCCACCACCACCAGTAATTCCTCCATTCCGCCAGTATGACGAAGCTGAAGACGACTGAATGGAGTGGTTGCAACAGATTGAATCCTACGCCTCAGTTCACAGGATACAAGTACGGCGGGGCTTTTTTTTTTTAAAAAAAAAAAAGGACAGGGAGGGAAGGTCAGTGCATAGTTGACAAAGTTCCTAAAACACCTCCCCTCTTTCATGCCTATCCTCGGTGTTGTTACCAACACACTTCGTGCCAGTGCCCTGGTTTGTAAACGGGGCAGCACTGCACGTGAGGTGCCGTGTCGACATGCAACTTCAGTGCATCCCTGCCACTGCGCCGCAGCTTCCTACGCTCGATGCACAGCAAATAATGCAAATGTTTCAGTTTCAGACTCAACAAATTGCCGCTCTACTGTCAACGGTACAATAACTTCTGGCCGCACCTGAGTAACAAAATACACAAGTTCCACTGTAGCAGCCACCACCACCAGTAATTCCTCCATTCCGCCAGTATGACGAAGCTGAAGACGACTGAATGGAGTGGTTGCAACAGATTGAATTCTACGCCACAGTTGACAGGATACAAGTACGGCGGGACTTTTTTTTTAAAAAAAAAGGACAGGGAGGGAAGGTCAGTGCATAGTTGACAAAGTTCCTAAAACACCTCCCCTCTTTCATGCCTATCCTCAGTGTTGTTACCAACACACTTCGTGCCAGTGCCCTGGTTTGTAAACGGGGCAACACTGCACGTGAGGTGCCGTGTCGACATGCAACTTCAGTGCATCCCTGCCACTGCGTCGCAGCTTCCTATGCTCGATGCACAGCAAATAATGCAGATGTTTCAGTTTCAGACTCAAGAAATTGCCGCTCTACTGTCAACGGTACAATAACTTCTGGCCGCACCTGAGTAACAAAATACACAAGTTCCACTGTAGCAGCCACCACCACCAGTAATTCCTCCATTCCGCCAGTATGACGAAGCTGAAGACGACTGAATGGAGTGGTTGCAACAGATTGAATCCTACGCCACAGTTCACAGGATACAAGACGGCGGGGCTTTTTTTTTTTTTTAAAAAAAAAAGGACAGGGAGGGAATGTCAGTGCATAGTTGACAAAGTTCCTAAAACACCTACACTCTTTCATGCCTATCCTCGGTGTTGTTACCAACACACTTCGTGCCAGTGCCCTGGTTTGTAAACGGGGCAGCACTGCACGTGAGGTGCCGTGTCGACATGCAACTTCAGTGCATCCCTGCCACTGCGCCACAGCTTCCTACGCTCGATGCACAGCAAATAATGCAGATGTTTCAGTTTCAGACTCAACAAATTGCCGCTCTACTGTCAACGGTACAATAACTTCTGGCCGCACCTGAGTAACAAAATACACAAGTTCCACTGTAGCAGCCACCACCACCAGTAATTCCTCCATTCCGCCAGTATGACGAAGCTGAAGACGACTGAATGGAGTGGTTGCAACAGATTGAATCCTATGCCACAGTTCACAGGATACAAGTACGGCGGAGCTTTTTTTTTTAAAAAAAAAAGGACAGGGAGGGAAGGTCAGTGCATAGTTGACAAAGTTCCTAAAACACCTCCCCTCTTTCATGCCTATCCTCGGTGTTGTTACCAACACACTTCGTGCCAGTGCCCTGGTTTGTAAACGGGGCAGCACTGCACGTGAGGTGCCGTGTCGACATGCAACTTCAGTGCATCCCTGCCACTGCATCGCAGCTTCCTACGCTCGATGCACAGCAAATAATCCAAATGTTTCAGTTTCAGACTCAACAAATTGCCGCTCTACTGTCAACGGTACACTAACTTCTGGCCGCACCTGAGTAACAAAATACACAAGTTCCACTGTAGCAGCCACCACCACCAGTAATTCCTCCATTCCGCCAGTATGAGAAAGCTGAAGACGACTGAATGGAGTGGTTGCAACAGATTGAATCCTATGCCACAGTTCACAGGATACAAGACGGCGGAGCTTTTTTTTTTTTAAAAAAAAGGACAGGGAGGGAAGGTCAGTGCATAGTTGACAAAGTTCCTAAAACACCTCCCCTCTTTCATGCCTATCCTCGGTGTTGTTACCAACACACTTCGTGCCAGTGCCCTGGTTTGTAAACGGGGCAGCACTGCACGTGAGGTGCCGTGTCGACATGCAACTTCAGTGCATCCCTGCCACTGCGCCGCAGCTTCCTACGCTCGATGCACAGCAAATAATGCAGATGTTTCAGTTTCAGACTCAACAAATTGCCGCTCTACTGTCAACGGTACAATAACTTCTGGCCGCACCTGAGTAACAAAATACACAAGTTCCACTGTAGCAGCCACCACCACCAGTAATTCCTCCATTCCGCCAGTATGACGAAGCTGAAGACGACTGAATGGAGTAGTTGCAACAGATTGAATCCTACGCCACAGTTCACAGGATACAAGTACGGCGGGGCTTTTTTTTAAAAAAAAAAGGACAGGGAGGGAAGGTCAGTGCATAGTTGACAAAGTTCCTAAAACTCCTCCCCTCTTTCATGCCTATCCTCGGTGTTGTTACCAACACACTTCGTGCCAGTGCCCTGGTTTGTAAATGGGGCAGCACTGCACGTGAGGTGCCGTGTCGACATGCAACTTCAGTGCATCCCTGCCACTGCGCCGCAGCTTCCTACGCTCGATGCACAGCAAATAATGCAAATGTTTCAGTTTCAGACTCAACAAATTGCCGCTCTACTGTCAACGGTACAATAACTTCTGGCCGCACCTGAGTAACAAAATACACAAGTTCCACTGTAGCAGCCACCACCACCAGTAATTCCTCCATTCCGCCAGTATGACGAAGCTGAAGACGACTGAATGGAGTGGTTGCAACAGATTGAATCCTATGCCACAGTTCACAGGATACAAGTACGGCGGAGCTTTTTTTTTTTTAAAAAAAAAGGACAGGGAGGGAAGGTCAGTGCATAGTTGACAAAGTTCCTAAAACACCTCCCCTCTTTCATGCCTATCCTCGGTGTTGTTACCAACACACTTCGTGCCAGTGCCCTGGTTTGTAAACGGGGCAGCACTGCACGTGAGGTGCCGTGTCGACATGCAACTTCAGTGCATCCCTGCCACTGCATCGCAGCTTCCTACGCTCGATGCACAGCAAATAATGCAAATGTTTCAGTTTCAGACTCAACAAATTGCCGCTCTACTGTCAACGGTACACTAACTTCTGGCCGCACCTGAGTAACAAAATACACAAGTTCCACTGTAGCAGCCACCACCACCAGTAATTCCTCCATTCCGCCAGTATGACGAAGCTGAAGACGACTGAATGGAGTGGTTGCAACAGATTGAATCCTATGCCACAGTTCACAGGATACAAGTACGGCGGAGCTTTTTTTTTTTTAAAAAAAAGGACAGGGAGGGAAGGTCAGTGCATAGTTGAGAAAGTTCCTAAAACACCACCCCTCTTCCATGCCTATCCTCGGTGTTGTTACCAACACACTTCGTGCCAGTGCCCTGGTTTGTAAACGGGGCAGCACTGCACGTGAGGTGCCGTGTCGACATGCAACTTCAGTGCATCCCTGCCACTGCGTCGCAGCTTCCTACGCTCGATGCACAGCAAATAATGCAAATGTTTCAGTTTCAGACTCAACAAATTGCCGCTCTACTGTCAACGTTACAATAACTTCTGGCCGCACCTGAGTAACAAAATACACAAGTTCCACTGTAGCAGCCACCACCACCAGTAATTCCTCCATTCCGCCAGTATGAGAAAGCTGAAGACGACTGAATGGAGTGGTTGCAACAGATTGAATCCTATGCCACAGTTCACAGGATACAAGTACGGCGGAGCTTTTTTTTTTTTAAAAAAAAGGACAGGGAGGGAAGGTCAGTGCATAGTTGACAAAGTTCCTAAAACACCTCCCCTCTTTCATGCCTATCCTCGGTGTTGTTACCAACACACTTCGTGCCAGTGCCCTGGTTTGTAAACGGGGCAGCACTGCACGTGAGGTGCCGTGTCGACATGCAACTTCAGTGCATCCCTGCCACTGCGTCGCAGCTTCCTACGCTCGATGCACAGCAAATAATGCAAATGTTTCAGTTTCAGACTCAACAAATTGCCGCTCTACTGTCAACGGTACAATAACTTCTGGCCGCACCTGAGTAACAAAATACACAAGTTCCACTGTAGCAGCCACCACCACCAGTAATTCCTCCATTCCGCCAGTATGACGAAGCTGAAGACGACTGAATGGAGTGGTTGCAACAGATTGAATCCTATGCCACAGTTCACAGGATACAAGTACGGCGGAGCTTTTTTTTTAAAAAAAAAAGGACAGGGAGGGAAGGTCAGTGCATAGTTGACAAAGTTCCTAAAACACCTCCCCTCTTTCATGCCTATCCTCGGTGTTGTTACCAACACACTTCGTGCCAGTGCCCTGGTTTGTAAACGGGGCAGCACTGCACGTGAGGTGCCGTGTCGACATTCAACTTCAGTGCATCCCTGCCACTGCGTCGCAGCTTCCTACGCTCGATGCACAGCAAATAATGCAAATGTTTCAGTTTCAGACTCTACAAATTGCCGCTCTACTGTCAACGGTACAATAACTTCTGGCCGCACCTGAGTAACAAAATACACAAGTTCCACTGTAGCAGCCACCACCACCAGTAATTCCTCCATTCCGCCAGTATGACGAAGCTGAAGACGACTGAATGGAGTGGTTGCAACAGATTGAATCCTATGCCACAGTTCACAGGATACAAGTACGGCGGAGCTTTTTTTTTTTAAAAAAAAGGACAGGGAGGGAAGGTCAGTGCATAGTTGACAAAGTTCCTAAAACACCTCCCCTCTTTCATGCCTATCCTCGGTGTTGTTACCAACACACTTCGTGCCAGTGCCCTGGTTTGTAAACGGGGCAGCACTGCACGTGAGGTGCCATGTCGACATGCAACTTCAGTGCATCCCTGCCACTGCGTCGCAGCTTCCTACGCTCGATGCACAGCAAATAATGCAAATGTTTCAGTTTCAGACTCAACAAATTGCCGCTCTACTGTCAACGGTACACTAACTTCTGGCCGCACCTGAGTAACAAAATACACAAGTTCCACTGTAGCAGCCACCACCACCAGTAATTCCTCCATTCCGCCAGTATGACGAAGCTGAAGACGACTGAATGGAGTGGTTGCAACAGATTGAATCCTATGCCACAGTTCACAGGATACAAGTACGGCGGAGCTTTTTTTTTTTTAAAAAAAAGGACAGGGAGGGAAGGTCAGTGCATAGTTGACAAAGTTCCTAAAACACCTCCCCTCTTTCATGCCTATCCTCGGTGTTGTTACCAACACACTTCGTGCCAGTGCCCTGGTTTGTAAATGGGGCAGCACTGCACGTGAGGTGCCGTGTCGACATGCAACTTCAGTGCATCCCTGCCACTGCGCCGCAGCTTCCTACGCTCGATGCACAGCAAATAATGCATATGTTTCAGTTTCAGACTCAACAAATTGCCGCTCTACTGTCAACGGTACAATAACTTCTGGCCGCACCTGAGTAACAAAATACACAAGTTCCACTGTAGCAGCCACCACCACCAGTAATTCATCCATTCCGCCAGTATGACGAAGCTGAAGACGACTGAATGGAGTGGTTGCAACAGATTGAATCCTACGCCACAGTTCACAGGATACAAGTACGGCGGAGCTTTTTTTTTTTAAAAAAAAAGGACAGGGAGGGAAGGTCAGTGCATAGTTGACAAAGTTCCTAAAACACCTCCCCTCTTTCATGCCTATCCTCGGTGTTGTTACCAACACACTTCGTGCCAGTGCCCTGGTTTGTAAACGGGGCAGCACTGCACGTGAGGTGCCGTGTCGACATGCAACTTCAGTGCATCCCTGCCACTGCGTCGCAGCTTCCTACGCTCGATGCACAGCAAATAATGCAAATGTTTCAGTTTCAGACTCAACAAATTGCCGCTCTACTGTCAACGGTACAATAACTTCTGGCCGCACCTGAGTAACAAAATACACAAGTTCCACTGTAGCAGCCACCACCACCAGTAATTCCTCCATTCCGCCAGTATGACGAAGCTGAAGACGACTGAATGGAGTGGTTGCAACAGATTGAATCCTACGCCACAGTTCACAGGATACAAGTATGGCGGAGCCTTTTTTAAAAAAAAAAAAAGGACAGGGAGGGAAGGTCAGTGCATAGTTGACAAAGTTCCTAAAACACCTCCCCTCTTTCATGCCTATCCTCGGTGTTGTTACCAACACACTTCGTGCCAGTGCCCTGGTTTGTAAATGGGGCAGCACTGCACGTGAGGTGCCGTGTCGACATGCAACTTCAGTGCATCCCTGCCACTGCGCCGCAGCTTCCTACGCTCGATGCACAGCAAATAATGCAAATGTTTCAGTTTCAGACTCAACAAATTGCTGCTCTACTGTCAACGGTACAATAACTTCTGGCCGCACCTGAGTAACAAAATACACAAGTTCCACTGTAGCAGCCACCACCACCAGTAATTCATCCATTCCGCCAGTATGACGAAGCTGAAGACGACTGAATGGAGTGGTTGCAACAGATTGAATCCTACGCCACAGTTCACAGGATACAAGTATGGCGGAGCCTTTTTTTTTTAAAAAAAAAAGGACAGGGAGGGAAGGTCAGTGCATAGTTGACAAAGTTCCTAAAACACCTCCCCTCTTTCATGCCTATCCTCGGTGTTGTTACCAACACACTTCGTGCCAGTGCCCTGGTTTGTAAATGGGGCAGCACTGCACGTGAGGTGCCGTGTCGACATGCAACTTCAGTGCATCCCTGCCACTGCGCCGCAGCTTCCTACGCTCGATGCACAGCAAATAATGCAAATGTTTCAGTTTCAGACTCAACAAATTGCCGCTCTACTGTCAACGGTACAATAACTTCTGGCCGCACCTGAGTAACAAAATACACAAGTTCCACTGTAGCAGCCACCACCACCAGTAATTCATCCATTCCGCCAGTATGACGATGCTGAAGACGACTGAATGGAGTGGTTGCAACAGATTGAATCCTACGCCACAGTTCACAGGATACAAGTATGGCGGAGCCTTTTTTTTTAAAAAAAAAAAAAAGGACAGGGAGGGAAGGTCAGTGCATAGTTGACAAAGTTCCTAAAACACCTCCCCTCTTTCATGCCTATCCTCGGTGTTGTTACCAACACACTTCGTGCCAGTGCCCTGGTTTGTAAATGGGGCAGCACTGCACGTGAGGTGCCGTGTCGACATGCAACTTCAGTGCATCCCTGCCACTGCGCCGCAGCTTCCTACGCTCGATGCACAGCAAATAATGCAAATGTTTCAGTTTCAGACTCAACAAATTGCCGCTCTACTGTCAACGGTACAATAACTTCTGGCCGCACCTGAGTAACAAAATACACAAGTTCCACTGTAGCAGCCACCACCACCAGTAATTCCTCCATTCCGCCAGTATGACGAAGCTGAAGACGACTGAATGGAGTGGTTGCAACAGATTGAATCCTACGCCACAGTTCACAGGATACAAGTATGGCGGAGCCTTTTTTTTAAAAAAAAAAAAGGACAGGGAGGGAAGGTCAGTGCATAGTTGACAAAGTTCCTAAAACACCTCCCCTCTTTCATGCCTATCCTCGGTGTTGTTACCAACACACTTCGTGCCAGTGCCCTGGTTTGTAAACGGGGCAGCACTGCACGTGAGGTGCCGTGTCGACATGCAACTTCAGTGCATCCCTGCCACTGCGCCGCAGCTTCCTACGCTCGATGCACAGCAAATAATGCAAATTTTTCAGTTTCAGACTCAACAAATTGCCGCTCTACTATCAACGGTACAATAACTTCTGGCCGCACCTGAGTAACAAAATACACAAGTTCCACTGTAGCAGCCACCACCACCAGTAATTCATCCATTCCGCCAGTATGACGAAGCTGAAGACGACTGAATGGAGTGGTTGCAACAGATTGAATCCTACGCCACAGTTCACAGGATACAAGTACGGCGGGGCTTTTTTTTTTAAAAAAAAAAAAAAAAAAAAAAAAAAAGGACAGTGAGGGAAGGTCAGTGCATAGTTGACAAAGTTCCTAAAACACCTCCCCTCTTTCATGCCTATCCTCAGTGTTGTTACCAACACACTTCGTGCCAGTGCCCTGGTTTGTAAACGGGGCAGCACTGCACGTGAGGTGCCGTGTCGACATGCAACTTCAGTGCATCCCTGCCACTGCGTCGCAGCTTCCTATGCTCGATGCACAGCAAATAATGCAGATGTATCAGTTTCAGACTCAAGAAATTGCCGCTCTACTGTCAACGGTACAATAACTTCTGGCCGCACCTGAGTAACAAAATACACAAGTTCCACTGTAGCAGCCACCACCACCAGTAATTCCTCCATTCCGCCAGTATGACGAAGCTGAAGACGACTGAATGGAGTGGTTGCAACAGATTGAATCCTACGCCACAGTTCACAGGATACAAGACGGCGGGGCTTTTTTTTTTAAAAAAAAAAGGACAGGGAGGGAAGGTCAGTGCATAGTTGACAAAGTTCCTAAAACACCTCCCCTCTTTCATGCCTATCCTCGGTGTTGTTACCAACACACTTCGTGCCAGTGCCCTGGTTTGTAAATGGGGCAGCACTGCACGTGAGGTGCCGTGTCGACATGCAACTTCAGTGCATCCCTGCCACTGCGCTGCAGCTTCCTACGCTCGATGCACAGCAAATAATGCAAATGTTTCAGTTTCAGACTCAACAAATTGCCGCTCTACTGTCAACGGTACAATAACTTCTGGCCGCACCTGAGTAACAAAATACACAAGTTCCACTGTAGCAGCCACCACCACCAGTAATTCCTCCATTCCGCCAGTATGACGAAGCTGAAGACGACTGAATGGAGTGGTTGCAACAGATTGAATCCTACGCCACAGTTCACAGGATACAAGTACGGCGGGGCTTTTTTTTTTTAAAAAAAAGGACAGGGAGGGAAGGTCAGTGCATAGTTGACAAAGTTCCTAAAACACCTCCCCTCTTTCATGCCTATCCTCGGTGTTGTTACCAACACACTTCGTGCCAGTGCCCTGGTTTGTAAATGGGGCAGCACTGCACGTGAGGTGCCATGTCGACATGCAACTTCAGTGCATCCCTGCCACTGCGCCGCAGCTTCCTACGCCCGATGCACAGCAAATAATGCAAATGTTTCAGTTTCAGACTCAACAAATTGCCGCTCTACTGTCAACGGTACAATAACTTCTGGCCGCACCTGAGTAACAAAATACACAAGTTCCACTGTAGCAGCCACCACCACCAGTAATTCATCCATTCCGCCAGTATGACGAAGCTGAAGACGACTGAATGGAGTGGTTGCAACAGATTGAATCCTACGCCACAGTTCACAGGATACAAGTATGGCGGAGCCTTTTTTTTAAAAAAAAAAAAAAAAGGACAGGGAGGGAAGGTCAGTGCATAGTTGACAAAGTTCCTAAAACACCTCCCCTCTTTCATGCCTATCCTCGGTGTTGTTACCAACACACTTCGTGCCAGTGCCCTGGTTTGTAAATGGGGCAGCACTGCACGTGAGGTGCCGTGTCGACATGCAACTTCAGTGCATCCCTGCCACTGCGCCGCAGCTTCCTACGCTCGATGCACAGCAAATAATGCAAATGTTTCAGTTTCAGACTCAACAAATTGCCGCTCTACTGTCAACGGTACAATAACTTCTGGCCGCACCTGAGTAACAAAATACACAAGTTACACTGTAGCAGCCACCACCACCAGTAATTCCTCCATTCCGCCAGTATGACGAAGCTGAAGACGACTGAATGGAGTGGTTGCAACAGATTGAATCCTACGCCACAGTTCACAGGATACAAGTATGGCGGAGCCTTTTTTTTAAAAAAAAAAAAAGGACAGGGAGGGAAGGTCAGTGCATAGTTGACAAAGTTCCTAAAACACCTCCCCTCTTTCATGCCTATCCTCGGTGTTGTTACCAACACACTTCGTGCCAGTGCCCTGGTTTGTAAACGGGGCAGCACTGCACGTGAGGTGCCGTGTCGACATGCAACTTCAGTGCATCCCTGCCACTGCGCCGCAGCTTCCTACGCTCGATGCACAGCAAATAATGCAAATTTTTCAGTTTCAGACTCAACAAATTGCCGCTCTACTATCAACGGTACAATAACTTCTGGCCGCACCTGAGTAACAAAATACACAAGTTCCACTGTAGCAGCCACCACCACCAGTAATTCATCCATTCCGCCAGTATGACGAAGCTGAAGACGACTGAATGGAGTGGTTGCAACAGATTGAATCCTACGCCACAGTTCACAGGATACAAGTACGGCGGGGCTTTTTTTTTTAAAAAAAAAAAAAAAAAAAAAAAAAAAAAGGACAGTGAGGGAAGGTCAGTGCATAGTTGACAAAGTTCCTAAAACACCTCCCCTCTTTCATGCCTATCCTCAGTGTTGTTACCAACACACTTCGTGCCAGTGCCCTGGTTTGTAAACGGGGCAGCACTGCACGTGAGGTGCCGTGTCGACATGCAACTTCAGTGCATCCCTGCCACTGCGTCGCAGCTTCCTATGCTCGATGCACAGCAAATAATGCAGATGTTTCAGTTTCAGACTCAAGAAATTGCCGCTCTACTGTCAACGGTACAATAACTTCTGGCCGCACCTGAGTAACAAAATACACAAGTTCCACTGTAGCAGCCACCACCACCAGTAATTCCTCCATTCCGCCAGTATGACGAAGCTGAAGACGACTGAATGGAGTGGTTGCAACAGATTGAATCCTACGCCACAGTTCACAGGATACAAGACGGCGGGGCTTTTTTTTTTTAAAAAAAAAGGACAGGGAGGGAAGGTCAGTGCATAGTTGACAAAGTTCCTAAAACACCTCCCCTCTTTCATGCCTATCCTCGGTGTTGTTACCAACACACTTCGTGCCAGTGCCCTGGTTTGTAAATGGGGCAGCACTGCGCGTGAGGTGCCGTGTCGACATGCAACTTCAGTGCATCCCTGCCACTGCGCTGCAGCTTCCTACGCTCGATGCACAGCAAATAATGCAAATGTTTCAGTTTCAGACTCAACAAATTGCCGCTCTACTGTCAACGGTACAATAACTTCTGGCCGCACCTGAGTAACAAAATACACAAGTTCCACTGTAGCAGCCACCACCACCAGTAATTCCTCCATTCCGCCAGTATGACGAAGCTGAAGACGACTGAATGGAGTGGTTGCAACAGATTGAATCCTACGCCACAGTTCACAGGATACAAGTACGGCGGGGCTTTTTTTTTTTAAAAAAAAGGACAGGGAGGGAATGTCAGTGCATAGTTGACAAAGTTCCTAAAACACCTCCCCTCTTTCATGCCTATCCTCGGTGTTGTTACCAACACACTTCGTGCCAGTGCCCTGGTTTGTAAATGGGGCAGCACTGCACGTGAGGTGCCGTGTCGACATGCAACTTCAGTGCATCCCTGCCACTGCGCCGCAGCTTCCTACGCTCGATGCACAGCAAATAATGCAAATGTTTCAGTTTCAGACTCAACAAATTGCCGCTCTACTGTCAACGGTACAATAACTTCTGGCCGCACCTGAGTAACAAAATACACAAGTTCCACTGTAGCAGCCACCACCACCAGTAATTCATCCATTCCGCCAGTATGACGAAGCTGAAGACGACTGAATGGAGTGGTTGCAACAGATTGAATCCTACGCCACAGTTCACAGGATACAAGTATGGCGGAGCCTTTTTTTTAAAAAAAAAAAAAAGGACAGGGAGGGAAGGTCAGTGCATAGTTGACAAAGTTCCTAAAACACCTCCCCTCTTTCATGCCTATCCTCGGTGTTGTTACCAACACACTTCGTGCCAGTGCCCTGGTTTGTAAATGGGGCAGCACTGCACGTGAGGTGCCGTGTCGACATGCAACTTCAGTGCATCCCTGCCACTGCGCCGCAGCTTCCTACGCTCGATGCACAGCAAATAATGCAAATGTTTCAGTTTCAGACTCAACAAATTGCCGCTCTACTGTCAACGGTACAATAACTTCTGGCCGCACCTGAGTAACAAAATACACAAGTTCCACTGTAGCAGCCACCACCACCAGTAATTCCTCCATTCCGCCAGTATGACGAAGCTGAAGACGACTGAATGGAGTGGTTGCAACAGATTGAATCCTACGCCACAGTTCACAGGATACAAGTATGGCGGAGCCTTTTTTTTAAAAAAAAAAAAGGACAGGGAGGGAAGGTCAGTGCATAGTTGACAAAGTTCCTAAAACACCTCCCCTCTTTCATGCCTATCCTCGGTGTTGTTACCAACACACTTCGTGCCAGTGCCCTGGTTTGTAAACGGGGCAGCACTGCACGTGAGGTGCCGTGTCGACATGCAACTTCAGTGCATCCCTGCCACTGCGCCGCAGCTTCCTACGCTCGATGCACAGCAAATAATGCAAATTTTTCAGTTTCAGACTCAACAAATTGCCGCTCTACTATCAACGGTACAATAACTTCTGGCCGCACCTGAGTAACAAAATACACAAGTTCCACTGTAGCAGCCACCACCACCAGTAATTCATCCATTCCGCCAGTATGACGAAGCTGAAGACGACTGAATGGAGTGGTTGCAACAGATTGAATCCTACGCCACAGTTCACAGGATACAAGTACGGCGGGGCTTTTTTTTTTTTAAAAAAAAAAAAAAAAAAAAAAAAAAAGGACAGTGAGGGAAGGTCAGTGCATAGTTGACAAAGTTCCTAAAACACCTCCCCTCTTTCATGCCTATCCTCAGTGTTGTTACCAACACACTTCGTGCCAGTGCCCTGGTTTGTAAACGGGGCAGCACTGCACGTGAGGTGCCGTGTCGACATGCAACTTCAGTGCATCCCTGCCACTGCGTCGCAGCTTCCTATGCTCGATGCACAGCAAATAATGCAGATGTTTCAGTTTCAGACTCAAGAAATTGCCGCTCTACTGTCAACGGTACAATAACTTCTGGCCGCACCTGAGTAACAAAATACACAAGTTCCACTGTAGCAGCCACCACCACCAGTAATTCCTCCATTCCGCCAGTATGACGAAGCTGAAGACGACTGAATGGAGTGGTTGCAACAGATTGAGTCCTACGCCACAGTTCACAGGATACAAGACGGCGGGGCTTTTTTTTTTAAAAAAAAAAGGACAGGGAGGGAAGGTCAGTGCATAGTTGACAAAGTTCCTAAAACACCTCCCCTCTTTCATGCCTATCCTCGGTGTTGTTACCAACACACTTCGTGCCAGTGCCCTGGTTTGTAAATGGGGCAGCACTGCACGTGAGGTGCCGTGTCGACATGCAACTTCAGTGCATCCCTGCCACTGCGCTGCAGCTTCCTACGCTCGATGCACAGCAAATAATGCAAATGTTTCAGTTTCAGACTCAACAAATTGCCGCTCTACTGTCAACGGTACAATAACTTCTGGCCGCACCTGAGTAACAAAATACACAAGTTCCACTGTAGCAGCCACCACCACCAGTAATTCCTCCATTCCGCCAGTATGACGAAGCTGAAGACGACTGAATGGAGTGGTTGCAACAGATTGAATCCTACGCCACAGTTCACAGGATACAAGTACGGCGGGGCTTCTTTTTTTTAAAAAAAAAGGACAGGGAGGGAAGGTCAGTGCATAGTTGACAAAGTTCCTAAAACACCTCCCCTCTTTCATGCCTATCCTCGGTGTTGTTACCAACACACTTCGTGCCAGTGCCCTGGTTTGTAAACGGGGCAGCACTGCACGTGAGGTGCCGTGTCGACATGCAACTTCAGTGCATCCCTGCCACTGCGCCGCAGCTTCCTACGCTCGATGCACAGCAAATAATGCAAATGTTTCAGTTTCAGACTCAACAAATTGCCGCTCTACTGTCAACGGTACAATAACTTCTGGCCGCACCTGAGTAACAAAATACACAAGTTCCACTGTAGCAGCCACCACCACCAGTAATTCCTCCATTCCGCCAGTATGACGAAGCTGAAGACGACTGAATGGAGTGGTTGCAACAGATTGAATCCTACGCCACAGTTCACAGGATACAAGTACGGCGGGGCTTTTTTTTTTTTAAAAAAAAGGACAGGGAGGGAAGGTCAGTGCATAGTTGACAAAGTTCCTAAAACACCTCCCCTCTTTCATGCCTATCCTCGGTGTTGTTACCAACACACTTCGTGCCAGTGCCCTGGTTTGTAAACGGGGCAGCACTGCACGTGAGGTGCCGTGTCGACATGCAACTTCAGTGCATCCCTGCCACTGCGCCGCAGCTTCCTACGCTCGATGCACAGCAAATAATGCAAATGTTTCAGTTTCAGACTCAACAAATTGCCGCTCTACTGTCAACGGTACAATAACTTCTGGCCGCACCTGAGTAACAAAATACACAAGTTCCACTGTAGCAGCCACCACCACCAGTAATTCCTCCATTCCGCCAGTATGACGAAGCTGAAGACGACTGAATGGAGTGTTTGCAAGAGATTGAATCCTACGCCACAGTTCACAGGATGCAAGTATGGCGGAGCCTTTTTTAAAAAAAAAAAAGGACAGGGAGGGAAGGTCAGTGCATAGTTGACAAAGTTCCTAAAACACCTCCCCTCTTTCATGCCTATCCTCGGTGTTGTTACCAACACACTTCGTGCCAGTGCCCTGGTTTGTAAACGGGGCAGCACTGCACGTGAGGTGCCGTGTCGACATGCAACTTCAGTGCATCCCTGCCACTGCGCCGCAGCTTCCTACGCTCGATGCACAGCAAATAATGCAAATTTTTCAGTTTCAGACTCAACAAATTGCCGCTCTACTATCAACGGTACAATAACTTCTGGCCGCACCTGAGTAACAAAATACACAAGTTCCACTGTAGCAGCCACCACCACCAGTAATTCATCCATTCCGCCAGTATGACGAAGCTGAAGACGACTGAATGGAGTGGTTGCAACAGATTGAATCCTACGCCACAGTTCACAGGATACAAGTACGGCGGGGCTTTTTTTTTTAAAAAAAAAAAAAAAAAAAAAAAGGACAGTGAGGGAAGGTCAGTGCATAGTTGACAAAGTTCCTAAAACACCTCCCCTCTTTCATGCCTATCCTCGGTGTTGTTACCAACACACTTCGTGCCAGTGCCCTGGTTTGTAAACGGGGCAGCACTGCACGTGAGGTGCCGTGTCGACATGCAACTTCAGTGCATCCCTGCCACTGCGCCGCAGCTTCCTACGCTCGATGCACAGCAAATAATGCAAATGTTTCAGTTTCAGACTCAACAAATTGCCGCTCTACTGTCAACGGTACAATAACTTCTGGCCGCACCTGAGTAACAAAATACACAAGTTCCACTGTAGCAGCCACCACCACCAGTAATTCCTCCATTCCGCCAGTATGACGAAGCTGAAGACGACTGAATGGAGTGGTTGCAACAGATTGAATTCTACGCCACAGTTGACAGGATACAAGTACGGCGGGACTTTTTTTTTTAAAAAAAGGACAGGGAGGGAAGGTCAGTGCATAGTTGACAAAGTTCCTAAAACACCTCCCCTCTTTCATGCCTATCCTCAGTGTTGTTACCAACACACTTCGTGCCAGTGCCCTGGTTTGTAAACGGGGCAGCACTGCACGTGAGGTGCCGTGTCGAAATGCAACTTCAGTGCATCCCTGCCACTGCGTCGCAGCTTCCTATGCTCGATGCACAGCAAATAATGCAGATGTTTCAGTTTCAGACTCAACAAATTGCCGCTCTACTGTCAACGGTACAATAACTTCTGGCCGCACCTGAGTAACAAAATACACAAGTTCCACTGTAGCAGCCACCACCACCAGTAATTCCTCCATTCCGCCAGTATGACGAAGCTGAAGACGACTGAATGGAGTGGTTGCAACAGATTGAATCCTACGCCACAGTTCACAGGATACAAGACGGCGGGGCTTTTTTTTTTTAAAAAAAAAAGGACAGGGAGGGAAGGTCAGTGCATAGTTGACAAAGTTCCTAAAACACCTCCCCTCTTTCATGCCTATCCTCGGTGTTGTTACCAACACACTTCGTGCCAGTGCCCTGGTTTGTAAATGGGGCAGCACTGCACGTGAGGTGCCGTGTCGACATGCAACTTCAGTGCATCCCTGCCACTGCGCTGCAGCTTCCTACGCTCGATGCACAGCAAATAATGCAAATGTTTCAGTTTCAGACTCAACAAATTGCCGCTCTACTGTCAACGGTACAATAACTTCTGGCCGCACCTGAGTAACAAAATACACAAGTTCCACTGTAGCAGCCACCACCACCAGTAATTCCTCCATTCCGCCAGTATGACGAAGCTGAAGACGACTGAATGGAGTGGTTGCAACAGATTGAATCCTACGCCACAGTTCACAGGATACAAGTACGGCGGGGCTTTTTTTTTTAAAAAAAAAAAAGGACAGGGAGGGAAGGTCAGTGCATAGTTGACAAAGTTCCTAAAACACCTCCCCTCTTTCATGTCTATCCTCGGTGTTGTTACCAACACACTTCGTGCCAGTGCCCTGGTTTGTAAACGGGGCAGCACTGCACGTGAGGTGCCGTGTCGACATGCAACTTCAGTGCATCCCTGCCACTGCGCCGCAGCTTCCTACGCTCGATGCACAGCAAATAATGCAAATGTTTCAGTTTCAGACTCAACAAATTGCCGCTCTACTGTCAACGGTACAATAACTTCTGGCCGCACCTGAGTAACAAAATACACAAGTTCCACTGTAGCAGCCACCACCACCAGTAATTCCTCCATTCCGCCAGTATGACGAAGCTGAAGACGACTGAATGGAGTGGTTGCAACAGATTGAATCCTACGCCACAGTTCACAGGATACAAGTACGGCGGGGCTTTTTTTTTTAAAAAAAAAGGACAGGGAGGGAAGGTCAGTGCATAGTTGACAAAGTTCCTAAAACACCTCCCCTCTTTCATGCCTATCCTCGGTGTTGTTACCAACACACTTCGTGCCAGTGCCCTGGTTTGTAAACGGGGCAGCACTGCACGTGAGGTGCCGTGTCGACATGCAACTTCAGTGCATCCCTGCCACTGCGCCGCAGCTTCCTACGCTCGATGCACAGCAAATAATGCAGATGTTTCAGTTTCAGACTCAACAAATTGCCGCTCTACTGTCAACGGTACAATAACTTCTGGCCGCACCTGAGTAACAAAATACACAAGTTCCACTGTAGCAGCCACCACCACCAGTAATTCCTCCATTCCGCCAGTATGACGAAGCTGAAGACGACTGAATGGAGTGGTTGCAACAGATTGAATCCTACGCCACAGTTCACAGGATACAAGTACGGCGGGGCTTTTTTTTAAAAAAAAAAAGGACAGGGAGGGAAGGTCAGTGCATAGTTGACAAAGTTCCTAAAACTCCTCCCCTCTTTCATGCCTATCCTCGGTGTTGTTACCAACACACTTCGTGCCAGTGCCCTGGTTTGTAAACGGGGCAGCACTGCACGTGAGGTGCCGTGTCGACATGCAACTTCAGTGCATCCCTGCCACTGCGCCGCAGCTTCCTACGCTCGATGCACAGCAAATAATGCAAATGTTTCAGTTTCAGACTCAACAAATTGCCGCTCTACTGTCAACGGTACAATAACTTCTGGCCGCACCTGAGTAACAAAATACACAAGTTCCACTGTAGCAGCCACCACCACCAGTAATTCCTCCATTCCGCCAGTATGACGAAGCTGAAGACGACTGAATGGAGTGGTTGCAACAGATTGAATCCTACGCCACAGTTCACAGGATACAAGACGGCGGGGCTTTTTTTTTTTTAAAAAAAAAGGACAGGGAGGGAAGGTCAGTGCATAGTTGACAAAGTTCCTAAAACACCTCCCCTCTTTCATGCCTATCCTCGGTGTTGTTACCAACACACTTCGTGCCAGTGCCCTGGTTTGTAAACGGGGCAGCACTGCACGTGAGGTGCCGTGTCGACATGCAACTTCAGTGCATCCCTGCCACTGCGTCGCAGCTTCCTACGCTCGATGCACAGCAAATAATGCAGATGTTTCAGTTTCAGACTCAACAAATTGCCGCTCTACTGTCAACGGTACAATAACTTCTGGCCGCACCTGAGTAACAAAATACACAAGTTCCACTGTAGCAGCCACCACCACCAGTAATTCCTCCATTCCGCCAGTATGACGAAGCTGAAGACGACTGAATGGAGTGGTTGCAACAGATTGAATTCTACGCCACAGTTCACAGGATACAAGTACGGCGAAGCTTTTTTTTTTTTTTTAAAAAAAAAGGACAGGGAGGGAAGGTCTGTGCATAGTTGACAATGTTCCTAAAACACCTCCCCTCTTTCATGCCTATCCTCGGTGTTGTTACCAACACACTTACTGCCAGTGCCCTGGTTTGTAAACGGGGCAGCACTGCACGTGAGGTGCCGTGTCGACATGCAACTTCAGTGCATCCCTGCCACTGCGCCGCAGCTTCCTACGCTCGATGCACAGCAAATAATGCAAATGTTTCAGTTTCAGACTCAACAAATTGCCCCTCTACTGTCAACGGTACAATAACTTCTGGCCGCACCGGAGTAACAAAATACACAAGTTCCACTGTAGCAGCCACCACCACCAGTAATTCCTCCATTCCGCCAGTATGACGAAGCTGAAAACGACTGAATGGAGTGGTTGCAACAGATTGAATCCTACGCCACAGTTCACAGGATACAAGACGGCGGGGCTTTTTTTTTTTTAAAAAAAAAGGACAGGGAGGGAAGGTCAGTGCATAGTTGACAAAGTTCCTAAAACACCTCCCCTCTTTCATGCCTATCCTCGGTGTTGTTACCAACAGACTTCGTGCCAGTGCCCTGGTTTGTAAACGGGGCAGCACTGCACGTGAGGTGCCATGTCGACATGCAACTTCAGTGCATTCCTGCCACTGCGTCGCAGCTTCCTACGCTCAATGCACAGCAAATAATGCAGATGTTTCAGTTTCAGACTCAACAAATTGCCGCTCTACTGTCAACGGTACAATAACTTCTGGCCGCACCTGAGTAAATAAATACACAAGTTCCACTGTAGCAGCCACCACCACCAGTAATTCCTCCATTCCGCCAGTATGACAAAGCTGAAGACGACTGAATGGAGTGGTTGCAACAGATTGAATCCTACGCCACAGTTCACAGGATACAAGTACGGCGGGGCTTTTTTTTTTTTTAAAAAAAAAAAAAAAAAACACAGTGAGGGAAGGTCAGTGCATAGTTGACAAAGTTCCTAAAACACCTCCCCTCTTTCATGCCTATCCTCGGTGTTGTTACCAACACACTTCGTGCCAGTGCCCTGGTTTGTAAATGGGGCAGCACTGCACGTGAGGTGCCATGTCGACATGCAACTTCAGTGCATTCCTGCCACTGCGTCGCAGCTTCCTACGCTCAATGCACAGCAAATAATGCAGATGTTTCAGTTTCAGACTCAACAAATTGCCGCTCTACTGTCAACGGTACAATAACTTCTGGCCGCACCTGAGTAAATAAATACACAAGTTCCACTGTAGCAGCCACCACCACCAGTAATTCCTCCATTCCGCCAGTATGACGAAGCTGAAGACGACTGAATGGAGTGGTTGCAACAGATTGAATCCTACGCCACAATTCACAGGATACAAGTACGGCGGAGCTTTTTTTTTTTTAAAAAAAAAAAAAAAAAAAAAAAACACAGTGAGGGAAGGTCAGTGCATAGTTGACAAAGTTCCTAAAACACCTCCCCTCTATCATGCCTATCCTCGGTGTTGTTACCAACACACTTCGTGCCAGTGCCCTGGTTTGTAAATGGGGCAGCACTGCACGTGAGGTGCCGTGTCGACATGCAACTTCAGTGCATCCCTGCCACTGCGCCGCAGCTTCCTACGCTCGATGCACAGCAAATAATGCAAATGTTTCAGTTTCAGACTCAACAAATTGCCCCTCTACTGTCGACGGTACAATAACTTCTGGCCGCACCTGAGTAACAAAATACACAAGTTCCACTGTAGCAGCCACCACCACCAGTAATTCCTCCATTCCGCCAGTATGACGAAGCTGAAGACGACTGAATGGAGTGGTTGCAACAGATTGAATCCTACGCCTCAGTTCACAGGATACAAGTACGGCGGGGCTTTTTTTTTTTAAAAAAAAAAAAGGACAGGGAGGGAAGGTCAGTGCATAGTTGACAATGTTCCTAAAACACCTCCCCTCTTTCATGCCTATCCTCGGTGTTGTTACCAACACACTTCGTGCCAGTGCCCTGGTTTGTAAACGGGGCAGCACTGCACGTGAGGTGCCGTGTCGACATGCAACTTCAGTGCATCCCTGCCACTGCGCCGCAGCTTCCTACGCTCGATGCACAGCAAATAATGCAAATGTTTCAGTTTCAGACTCAACAAATTGCCGCTCTACTGTCAACGGTACAATAACTTCTGGCCGCACCTGAGTAACAAAATACACAAGTTCCACTGTAGCAGCCACCACCACCAGTAATTCCTCCATTCCGCCAGTATGACGAAGCTGAAGACGACTGAATGGAGTGGTTGCAACAGATTGAATCCTACGCCACAGTTCACAGGATACAAGTACAGCGGGGCTTTTTTTTTTTAAAAAAAAGGACAGGTAGGGAAGGTCAGTGCATAGTTGACAAAGTTCCTAAAACACCTCCCCTCTTTCATGCCTATCCTCGGTGTTGTTACCAACACACTTCGTGCCAGTGCCCTGGTTTGTAAACGGGGCAGCACTGCACGTGAGGTGCCGTGTCGACATGCAACTTCAGTGCATCCCTGCCATTGCGCCGCAGCTTCCTACGCTCGATGCACAGCAAATAATGCAAATGTTTCAGTTTCAGACTCAACAAATTGCCGCTCTACTGTCAACGGTACAATAACTTCTGGCCGCACCTGAGTAACAAAATACACAAGTTCCACTGTAGCAGCCACCACCACCAGTAATTCCTCCATACCGCCAGTATGACAAAGCCGAAGACGACTGAATGGAGTGGTTGCAACAGATTGAATCCTACGCCACAGTTCACAGGATACAAGTACGGCGGAGCTTTTTTTTTTTAAAAAAAAAACGACAGCGAGGGAAGGTCAGTGCATAGTTGACAAAGTTCCTAAAACACCTCCCCTCTTTCATGCCTATCCTCGGTGTTGTTACCAACACACTTCGTGCCAGTGCCCTGGTTTGTAAACGGGGCAGCACTGCACGTGAGGTGCCGTGTCGACATGCAACTTCAGTGCATCCCTGCCACTGCGCCGCAGCTTCCTACGCTCGATGCACAGCAAATAATGCAAATGTTTCAGTTTCAGACTCAACAAATTGCCGCTCTACTGTCAACGGTACAATAACTTCTGGCCGCACCTGAGTAACAAAATACACAAGTTCCACTGTAGCAGCCACCACCACCAGTAATTCCTCCATTCCGCCAGTATGACGAAGCTGAAGACGACTGAATGGAGTGGTTGCAACAGATTGAATCCTATGCCACAGTTCACAGGATACAAGTACGGCGGGGCTTTTTTTTTAAAAAAAAAAAAGGACAGGGACGGAAGGTCAGTGCATAGTTGACAAAGTTCCTAAAACACCTCCCCTCTTTCATGCCTATCCTCGGTGTTGTTACCAACACACTTCGTGCCAGTGCCCTGGTTTGTAAACGGGGCAGCACTGCACGTGAGGTGCCGTGTCGACATGCAACTTCAGTGCATCCCTGCCACTGCGCCGCAGCTTCCTACGCTCGATGCACAGCAAATAATGCAAATGTTTCAGTTTCAGACTCAACAAATTGCCGCTCTACTGTCAACGGTACAATAACTTCTGGCCGCACCAGAGTAACAAAATACACAAGTTCCACTGTAGCAGCCACCACCACCAGTAATTCCTCCATTCCGCCAGTATGACAAAGCTGAAGACGACTGAATGGAGTGGTTGCAACAGATTGAATCCTACGCCACAGTTCACAGGATACAAGTACGGCGGAGCTTTTTTTTTTTAAAAAAAAAGGACAGGGAGGGAAGGTCAGTGCATAGTTGACAAAGTTCCTAAAACACCTCCCCTCTTTCATGCCTATCCTCGGTGTTGTTACCAACACACTTCGTGCCAGTGCCCTGGTTTGTAAACGGGGCAGCACTGCACGTGAGGTGCCGTGTCGACATGCAACTTCAGTGCATCCCTGCCACTGCGCCGCAGCTTCCTACGCTCGATGCACAGCAAATAATGCAAATGTTTCAGTTTCAGACTCAACAAATTGCCGCTCTACTGTCAACGGTACAATAACTTCTGGCCGCACCTGAGTAACAAAATACACAAGTTCCACTGTAGCAGCCACCACCACCAGTAATTCCTCCATTCCGCCAGTATGACGAAGCTGAAGACGACTGAATGGAGTGGTTGCAACAGATTGAATCCTACGCCACAGTTCACAGGATACAAGTACGGCGAAGCTTTTTTTTTTTTTTTAAAAAAAAGGACAGGGAGGGAAGGTCAGTGCATAGTTGACAATGTTCCTAAAACACCTCCCCTCTTTCATGCCTATCAATGGTGTTGTTACCAACACATTTCGTGCCAGTGCCCTGGTTTGTAAACGGGGCAGCAATGCACGTGAGGTGCCGTGTCGACATGCAACTTCAGTGCATCCCTGCCACTGCGCCGCAGCTTCCTACGCTCGATGCACAGCAAATAATGCAAATGTTTCAGTTTCAGACTCAACAAATTGCCCCTCTACTATCAACGGTACAATAACTTCTGGCCGCACCTGAGTAACAAAATACACAAGTTCCACTGTAGCAGCCACCACCACCAGTAATTCCTCCATTCCGCCAGTATGAAGAAGCTGAAGACGACTGAATGGAGTGGTTGCAACAGATTGAATCCTACGCCACAGTTCACAGGATACAAGACGCGGGGCTTTTTTTTTTAAAAAAAAAAGGACAGGGAGGGAAGGTCAGTGCATAGTTGACAAAGTTCCTAAAACACCTCCCCTCTTTCATGCCTATCCTCGGTGTTGTTACCAACACACTTCGTGCCAGTGCCCTGGTTTGTAAACGGGGCAGCACTGCACGTGAGGTGCCGTGTCGACATGCAACTTCAGTGCATCCCTGCCACTGCGCCGCAGCTTCCTACGCTCGATGCACAGCAAATAATGCAAATGTTTCAGTTTCAGACTCAACAAATTGCCGCTCTACTGTCAACGGTACAATAACTTCTGGCCGCACCTGAGTAACAAAATACACAAGTTCCACTGTAGCAGCCACCACCACCAGTAATTCCTCCATTCCGCCAGTATGACGAAGCTGAAGACGACTGAATGGAGTGGTTGCAACAGATTGAATCCTACGCCACAGTTCACAGGATACAAGTACGGTGGAGCTTTTTTTTTTTTTTTTTAAAAAAAAGGACAGGGAGGGAAGGTCTGTGCATAGTTGACAAAGTTCCTAAAACTCCTCCCCTCTTTCATGCCTATCCTCGGTGTTGTTACCAACACACTTCGTGCCAGTGCCCTGGTTTGTAAACGGGGCAGCACTGCACGTGAGGTGCCGTGTCGACATGCAACTTCAGTGCATCCCTGCCACTGCGCCGCAGCTTCCTACGCTCGATGCACAGCAAATAATGCAAATGTTTCAGTTTCAGACTCAACAAATTGCCGCTCTACTGTCAACGGTACAATAACTTCTGGCCGCACCGGAGTAACAAAATACACAAGTTCCACTGTAGCAGCCACCACCACCAGTAATTCCTCCATTCCGCCAGTATGACGAAGCTGAAGACGACTGAATGGAGTGGTTGCAACAGATTGAATCCTACGCCACAGTTCACAGGATACAAGACGGCGGGGCTTTTTTTTTTTTTAAAAAAAAGGACAGGGAGGGAAGGTCAGTGCATAGTTGTCAAAGTTCCTAAAACACCTCCCCTCTTTCATGCCTATCCTCGGTGTTGTTACCAACACACTTCGTGCCAGTGCCCTGGTTTGTAAACGGGGCAGCACTGCACGTGAGGTGCCGTGTCGACATGCAACTTCAGTGCATCCCTGCCACTGCGTCGCAGCTTCCTACGCTCGATGCACAGCAAATAATGCAGATGTTTCAGTTTCAGACTCAACAAATTGCCGCTCTACTGTCAACGGTACAATAACTTCTGGCCGCACCTGAGTAACAAAATACACAAGTTCCACTGTAGCAGCCACCACCACCAGTAATTCCTCCATTCCGCCAGTATGACGAAGCTGAAGACGACTGAATGGAGTGGTTGCAACAGATTGAATCCTACGCCACAGTTCACAGGATACAAGTACGGCGGGGCTTTTTTTTTAAAAAAAAAGGACAGGGAGGGAAGGTCAGTGCATAGTTGACAAAGTTCCTAAAACACCTCCCCTCTTTCATGCCTATCCTCGGTGTTGTTACCAACACACTTCGTGCCAGTGCCCTGGTTTGTAAACGGGGCAGCACTGCACGTGAGGTGCCGTGTCGACATGCAACTTCAGTGCATCCCTGCCACTGCGCCGCAGCTTCCTACGCTCGATGCACAGCAAATAATGCAAATGTTTCAGTTTCAGACTCAACAAATTGCCCCTCTACTGTCAACGGTACAATAACTTCTGGCCGCACCGGAGTAACAAAATACACAAGTTCCACTGTAGCAGCCACCACCACCAGTAATTCCTCCATTCCGCCAGTATGACGAAGCTGAAGACGACTGAATGGAGTGGTTGCAACAGATTGAATCCTACGCCACAGTTCACAGGATACAAGACGGCGGGGCTTTTTTTTTTAAAAAAAAAAAAGGACAGGGAGGGAAGCTCAGTGCATAGTTGACAAAGTTCCTAAAACACCTCCCCTCTTTCATGCCTATCCTCGGTGTTGTTACCAACACACTTCGTGCCAGTGCCCTGGTTTGTAAACGGGGCAGCACTGCACGTGAGGTGCCGTGTCGACATGCAACTTCAGTGCATCCCTGCCACTGCGTCGCAGCTTCCTACGCTCGATGCACAGCAAATAATGCAGATGTTTCAGTTTCAGACTCAACAAATTGCCGCTCTACTGTCAACGGTACAATAACTTCTGGCCGCACCTGAGTAACAAAATACACAAGTTCCACTGTAGCAGCCACCACCACCAGTAATTCCTCCATTCCGCCAGTATGACGAAGCTGAAGACGACTGAATGGAGTGGTTGCAACAGATTGAATCCTACGCCACAGTTCACAGGATACAAGTACGGCGGGGCTTTTTTTTTTAAAAAAAAAAAAAAAAAAAAAAAAAAAAAACACAGTAAGGGAAGGTCAGTGCATAGTTGACAAAGTTCCTAAAACACCTCCCCTCTTTCATGCCTATCCTCGGTGTTGTTACCAACACACTTCGTGCCAGTGCCCTGGTTTGTAAATGGGGCAGCACTGCACGTGAGGTGCCGTGTCGACATGCAACTTCAGTGCATCCCTGCCACTGCGCCGCAGCTTCCTACGCTCGATGCACAGTAAATAATGCAAATGTTTCAGTTTCAGACTCAACAAATTGCCCCTCTACTGTCAACGGTACAATAACTTCTGGCCGCACCTGAGTAACAAAATACACAAGTTCCACTGTAGCAGCCACCACCACCAGTAATTCCTCCATTCCGCCAGTATGACGAAGCTGAAGACGACTGAATGGAGTGGTTGCAACAGATTGAATCCTACGCCACAGTTCACAGGATACAAGTACGGCGGGACTTTTTTTTTAAAAAAAAAAGGACAGGGAGGGAAGGTCAGTGCATAGTTGACAAAGTTCCTAAAACACCTCCCCTCTTTCATGCCTATCCTCGGTGTTGTTACCAACACACTTCGTGCCAGTGCCCTGGTTTGTAAACGGGGCAACACGGCACGTGAGGTGCCGTGTCGACATGCAACTTCAGTGCATCCCTGCCACTGCGCCGCAGCTTCCTACGCTCGATGCACAGCAAATAATGCAAATGTTTCAGTTTCAGACTCAACAAATTGCCGCTCTACTGTCAACGGTACAATAACTTCTGGCCGCACCTGAGTAACAAAATACACAAGTTCCACTGTAGCAGCCACCACCACCAGTAATTCCTCCATTCCGCCAGTATGACGAAGCTGAAGACGACTGAATGGAGTGGTTGCAACAGATTGAATCCTACGCCACAGTTCACAGGATACAAGTACGGCGGAGCTTTTTTTTTTAAAACAAAAGGACAGGGAGGGAAGGTCAGTGCATAGTTGACAAAGTTCCTAAAACACCTCCCCTCTTTCATGCCTATCCTCGGTGTTGTTACCAACACACTTCGTGCCAGTGCCCTGGTTTGTAAACGGGGCAGCACTGCACGTGAGGTGCCGTGTCGACATGCAACTTCAGTGCATCCCTGCCACTGCGCCGCAGCTTCCTACGCTCGATGCACAGCAAATAATGCAAATGTTTCAGTTTCAGACTCAACAAATTGCCCCTCTACTGTCAACGGTACAATAACTTCTGGCCGCACCGGAGTAACAAAATACACAAGTTCCACTGTAGCAGCCACCACCACCAGTAATTCCTCCATTCCGCCAGTATGACGAAGCTGAAGACGACTGAATGGAGTGGTTGCAACAGATTGAATCCTACGCCACAGTTCACTGGATACAAGACGGCGGGGCTTTTTTTTTAAAAAAAAATAAGGACTGGGAGGGAAGGTCAGTGCATAGTTGACAAAGTTCCTAAAACACCTCCCCTCTTTCATGCCTATCCTCGGTGTTGTTACCAACACACTTCGTGCCAGTGCCCTGGTTTGTAAACGGGGCAGCACTTCACGTGAGGTGCCGTGTCGACATGCAACTTCAGTGCATCCCTGCCACTGCGCCGCAGCTTCCTACGCTCGATGCACAGCAAATAATGCAAATGTTTCAGTTTCAGACTCAACAAATTGCCGCTCTACTGTCAACGGTACAATAACTTCTGGCCGCACCTGAGTAACAAAATACGCAAGTTCCACTGTAGCAGCCACCACCACCAGTAATTCCTCCATTCCGCCAGTATGACGAAGCTGAAGACGACTGAATGGAGTGGTTGCAACAGATTGAATCCTACGCCACAGTTCACAGGATACAAGTACGGCGGAGCTTTTTTATTTTTTAAAAAAAAAGGACAAGGAGGGAAGGTCTGTGCATAGTTGACAAAGTTCCTAAAACTCCTCCCCTCTTTCATGCCTATCCACTGTGTTGTTACCAACACACTTCGTGCCAGTGCCCTGGTTTGTAAACGGGGCAGCACTGCACGTGAGGTGCCGTGTCGACATGCAACTTCAGTGCATCCCTGCCACTGCGCCGCAGCTTCCTACGCTCGATGCACAGCAAATAATGCAAATGTTTCAGTTTCAGACTCAACAAATTGCCCCTCTACTGTCAACGGTACAATAACTTCTGGCCGGACCGGAGTAACAAAATACACAAGTTACACTGTAGCAGCCACCACCACCAGTAATTCCTCCATTCCGCCAGTATGACGAAGCTGAAGACGACTGAATGGAGTGGTTGCAACAGATTGAATCCTACGCCACAGTTCACAGGATACAAGACGGCGGGGCTTTTTTTTTTTTAAAAAAAAGGACAGGGAGGGAAGGTCAGTGCATAGTTGACAAAGTTCCTAAAACACCTCCCCTCTTTCATGCCTATCCTCGGTGTTGTTACCAACACACTTCGTGCCAGTGCCCTGGTTTGCAAATGGGGCAGCACTGCACGTGAGGTGCCGTGTCGACATGCAACTTCAGTGCATCCCTGCCACTGCGCCGCGGCTTCCTACGCTCGATGCACAGCAAATAATGCAAATGTTTCAGTTTCAGACTCAACAAATTGCCCCTTTACTGTCAACGGTACAATAACTTCTGGCCGCACCTGAGTAACAAAATACACAAGTTCCACTGTAGCAGCCACCACCACCAGTAATTCCTCCATTCCGCCAGTATGACGAAGCTGAAGACGACTGAATGGAGTGGTTGCAACAGATTGAATCCTACGCCACAGTTCACAGGATACAAGTACGGAGGGGCTTTTTTTTAAAAAAAAAAATGGACAGGGAGGGAATGTCAGTGCATAGTTGTCAAAGTTCCTAAAACACCTCCCCTCTTTCATGCCCATCCTCGGTGTTGTTACCAACACACTTCGTGCCAGTGCCCTGGTTTGTAAACGGGGCAGCACTGCACGTGAGGTGCCGTGTCGACATGCAACTTCAGTGCATCCCTGCCACTGCGCCGCAGCTTCCTACGCTCGATGCACAGCAAATAATGCAAATGTTTCAGTTTCAGACTCAACAAATTGCCGCTCTACTGTCAACGGTACAATAACTTCTGGCCGCACCTGAGTAACAAAATACACAAGTTCCACTGTAGCAGCCACCACCACCAGTAATTCCTCCATTCCGCCAGTATGACAAAGCTGAAGACGACTTAATGGAGTGGTTGCAACAGATTGAATCCTACGCCACAGTTCACTGGATACAAGTACGGCGGAGCTTTTTTTTTTAAAAAAAAAAAGGACAGGGAGGGAAGGTCAGTGCATAGTTGTCAAAGTTCCTAAAACACCTCCCCTCTTTCATGCCTATCGTCGGTGTTGTTACCAACACACTTCGTGCCAGTGCCCTGGTTTGTAAACGGGGCAGCACTGCACGTGAGGTGCCGTGTCGACATGCAACTTCAGTGCATCCCTGTCACTGCGCCGCAGCTTCCTACGCTCGATGCACAGCAAATAATGCAAATGTTTCAGTTTCAGACTCAACAAATTGCCGCTCTACTGTCAACGGTACAATAACTTCTGGCCGCACCGGAGTAACAAAATACACAAGTTCCACTGTAGCAGCCACCACCACCAGTAATTCCTCCATTCCGCCAGTATGACGAAGCTGAAGACGACTGAATGGAGTGGTTGCAACAGATTGAATCCTACGCCACAGTTCACAGGATACAAGACGGCGGGGCCTTTTTTTTTAAAAAAAAAAAGGACAGGGAGGGAAGGTCAGTGCATAGTTGACAAAGTTCCTAAAACACCTCCCCTCTTTCATGCCTATCCTCGGTGTTGTTACCAACACACTTCGTGCCAGTGCCCTGGTTTGTAAACGGGGCAGCAATGCACGTGAGGTGCCGTGTCGACATGCAACTTCAGTGCATCCCTGCCACTGCGTCGCAGCTTCCTACGCTCGATGCACAGCAAATAATGCAGATGTTTCAGTTTCAGACTCAACAAATTGCCGCTCTACTGTCAACGGTACAATAACTTCTGGCCGCACCGGAGTAACAAAATACACAATTTCCACTGTAGCAGCCACCACCACCAGTAATTCCTCCATTCCGCCAGTATGACGAAGCTGAAGACGACTGAATGGAGTGGTTGCAACAGATTGAATCCACGCCACAGTTCACAGGATACAAGTACGGCGGGGCTTTTTTTTTTTTTAAAAAAAAAAAAAAAAAAAAAAAAAAAACACAGTGAGGGAAGGTCAGTGCATAGTTGACAAAGTTCCTAAAACACCTCCCCTCTTTCATGCCTATCCTCGGTGTTGTTACCAACACACTTCGTGCCAGTGCCCTGGTTTGTAAATGGGGCAGCACTGCACGTGAGGTGCCGTGTCGACATGCAACTTCAGTGCATCCCTGCCACTGCGCTGCAGCTTCCTACGCTCGATGCACAGCAAATAATGCAAATGTTTCAGTTTCAGACTCAACAAATTGCCCCTCTACTGTCAACGGTACAATAACTTCTGGCCGCACCGGAGTAACAAAATACACAAGTTCCACTGTAGCAGCCACCACCACCAGTAATTCCTCCATTCCGCCAGTATGACGAAGCTGAAGACGACTGAATGGAGTGGTTGCAACAGATTGAATCCTACGCCACAGTTCACTGGATACAAGACGGCGGGGCTTTTTTTTTTTTTTAAAATAAGGACAGGGAGGGAAGGTCAGTGCATAGTTGACAAAGTTCCTAAAACACCTCCCCTCTTTCATGCCTATCCTCGGTGTTGTTACCAACACACTTCGTGCCAGCGCCCTGGTTTGTAAACGGTGCAGCACTGCACGTGAGGTGCCGTGTCGACATGCAACTTCAGTGCATCCCTGCCACTGCGCCGCAGCTTCCTACGCTCGATGCACAGCAAATAATGCAAATGTTTCAGTTTCAGACTCAACAAATTGCCGCTCTACTGTCAACGGTACAATAACTTCTGGCCGCACCTGAGTAACAAAATACGCAAGTTCCACTGTAGCAGCCACCACCACCAGTAATTCCTCCATTCCGCCAGTATGACAAAGCTGAAGACGACTGAATGGAGTGGTTGCAACAGATTGAATCCTACGCCACAGTTCACAGGATACAAGTACGGCGGAGCTTTTTTTTTTTTTAAAAAAAAGGACAAGGAGGGAAGGTCTGTGCATAGTTGACAAAGTTCCTAAAACTCCTCCCCTCTTTCATGCCTATCCTCGGTGTTGTTACCAACACACTTCGTGCCAGTGCCCTGGTTTGTAAACGGGGCATCACTGCACGTGAGGTGCCGTGTCGACATGCAACATCAGTGCATCCCTGCCACTGCGCCGCAGCTTCCTACGCTCGATGCACAGCAAATAATGCAAATGTTTCAGTTTCAGACTCAACAAATTGCCCCTCTACTGTCAACGGTACAATAACTTCTGGCCGCACCGGAGTAACAAAATACACAAGTTCCACTGTAGCAGCCACCACCACCAGTAATTCCTCCATTCCGCCAGTATGACGAAGCTGAAGAGGACTGAATGGAGTGGTTGCAACAGATTGAATCCTACGCCACAGTTCACAGGATACAAGACGGCGGGGCCTTTTTTTTTTAAAAAAAAAAGGACAGGGAGGGAAGGTCAGTGCATAGTTGACAAAGTTCCTAAAACACCTCCCCTTTTTCATGCCTATCCTCGGTGTTGTTACCAACACACTTCGTGCCAGTGCCCTGGTTTGTAAATGGGGCAGCACTGCACGTGTGGTGCCGTGTCGACATGCAACTTGAGTGCATCCCTGCCACTGCGCCGCAGCTTCCTACGCTCGATGCACAGCAAATAATGCAAATGTTTCAGTTTCAGACTCAACAAATTGCCCCTCTACTGTCAACGGTACAATAACTTCTGGCCGCACCTGAGTAACAAAATACACAAGTTCCACTGTAGCAGCCACCACCACCAGTAATTCCTCCATTCCGCCAGTATGACGAAGCTGAAGACGACTGAATGGAGTGGTTGCAACAGATTGAATCCTACGCCACAGTTCACAGGATACAAGTACGGCGGAGCTTTTTTTTTTTAAAAAAAAGGACAGGGAGGGAAGGTCAGTGCATAGTTGACAGAGTTCCTAAAACACCTCCCCTCTTTCATGCCTATCCTCGGTGTTGTTACCAACACACTTCGTGCCAGTGCCCTGGTTTGTAAACGGGGCAGCACTGCACGTGAGGTGCCGTGTCGACATGCAACTTCAGTGCATCCCTGCCACTGCGCCGCAGCTTCCTACGCTCGATGCACAGCAAATAATGCAGATGTTTCAGTTTCAGACTCAACAAATTGCCGCTCTACTGTCAACGGTACAATAACTTCTGGCCGCACCTGAGTAACAAAATACACAAGTTCCACTGTAGCAGCCACCACCACCAGTAATTCCTCCATTCCGCCAGTATGACGAAGCTGAAGACGACTGAATGGAGTGGTTGCAACAGATTGAATCCTACGCCACAGTTCACAGGATACAAGTACGGCGAAGCTTTTTTTTTTTTTTTAAAAAAAGGACAGGGAGGGAAGGTCTGTGCATAGTTGACAATGTTCCTAAAACACCTCCCCTCTTTCATGCGTATCCTCGGTGTTGTTACCAACACACTTCGTGCCAGTGCCCTGGTTTGTAAACGGGGCAGCACTGCACGTGAGGTGCCGTGTCGACATGCAACTTCAGTGCATCCCTGCCACTGCGCCGCAGCTTCCTACGCTCGATGCACAGCAAATAATGCAAATGTTTCAGTTTCAGACTCAACAAATTGCCCCTCTACTATCAACGGTACAATAACTTCTGGCCGCACCTGAGTAACAAAATACACAAGTTCCACTGTAGCAGCCACCACCACCAGTAATTCCTCCATTCCGCCAGTATGACGAAGCTGAAGACGACTGAATGGAGTGGTTGCAACAGATTGAATCCTACGCCACAGTTCACAGGATACAAGACGCGGGGCTTTTTTTTTTTAAAAAAAAAGGACAGGGAGGGAAGGTCAGTGCATAGTTGACAAAGTTCCTAAAACACCTCCCCTCTTTCATGCCTATCCTCGGTGTTGTTACCAACACACTTCGTGCCAGTGCCCTGGTTTGTAAACGGGTCAGCACTTCACGTGAGGTGCCGAGTCGACATGCAACTTCAGTGCATCCCTGCCACTGCGCCGCAGCTTCCTACGCTCGATGCACAGCAAATAATGCAAATGTTTCAGTTTCAGACTCAACAAATTGCCCCTCTACTATCAACGGTACAATAACTTCTGGCCGCACCTGAGTAACAAAATACACAAGTTCCACTGTAGCAGCCACCACCACCAGTAATTCCTCCATTCCGCCAGTATGACGAAGCTGAAGACGACTGAATGGAGTGGTTGCAACAGATTGAATCCTACGCCACAGTTCACAGGATACAAGACGCGGGGCTTTTTTTTAAAAAAAAAAAAGGACAGGGAGGGAAGGTCAGTGCATAGTTGACAAAGTTCCTAAAACACCTCCCCTCTTTCATGCCCATCCTCGGTGTTGTTACCAACACACTTCGTGCCAGTGCCCTGGTTTGTAAACGGGGCAGCACTTCACGTGAGGTGCCGAGTCGACATGCAACTTCAGTGCATCCCTGCCACTGCGCCGCAGCTTCCTACGCTCGATGCACAGCAAATAATGCAAATGTTTCAGTTTCAGACTCAACAAATTGCCCCTCTACTATCAACGGTACAATAACTTCTGGCCGCACCTGAGTAACAAAATACACAAGTTCCACTGTAGCAGCCACCACCACCAGTAATTCCTCCATTCCGCCAGTATGACGAAGCTGAAGACGACTGAATGGAGTGGTTGCAACAGATTGAATCCTACGCCACAGTTCACAGGATACAAGACGCGGGGCTTTTTTTTTAAAAAAAAAAGGACAGGGAGGGAAGGTCAGTGCATAGTTGACAAAGTTCCTAAAACACCTCCCCTCTTTCATGCCTATCCTCGGTGTTGTTACCAACACACTTCGTGCCAGTGCCCTGGTTTGTAAACGGGGCAGCACTTCACGTGAGGTGCCGAGTCGACAGGCAACTTCAGTGCATCCCTGCCACTGCGCCGCAGCTTCCTACGCTCGATGCACAGCAAATAATGCAAATGTTTCAGTTTCAGACTCAACAAATTGCCGCTCTACTGTCAACGGTACAATAACTTCTGGCCGCACCTGAGTAACAAAATACACAAGTTCCACTGTAGCAGCCACCACCACCAGTAATTCCTCCATTCCGCCAGTATGACGAAGCTGAAGACGACTGAATGGAGTGGTTGCAACAGATTGAATCCTACGCCACAGTTCACAGGATACAAGTACGGCGGGGCTTTTTTTTTAAAAAAAAAAGGACAGGGCGGGAAGGTCAGTGCATAGTTGACAAAGTTCCTAAAACACCTCCCCTCTTTCATGCCTATCCTCGGTGTTGTTACCAACACACTTCGTGCCAGTGCCCTGGTTTGTAAATGGGGCAGCACTGCACGTGAGGTGCCGTGTCGACATGCAACTTCAGTGCATCCCTGCCACTGCGCCGCAGCTTCCTACGCTCGATGCACAGCAAATAATGCAGATGTTTCAGTTTCAGACTCAACAAATTGCCGCTCTACTGTCAACGGTACAATAACTTCTGGCCGCACCTGAGTAACAAAATACACAAGTTCCACTGTAGCAGCCACCACCACCAGTAATTCCTCCATTCCGCCAGTATGACGATGCTGAAGACGACTGAATGGAGTGGTTGCAACAGATTGAATCCTACGCCACAGTTCACAGGATACAAGTATGGCGGGGCTTTTTTTTTTTTTTTTAAAAAAGGACAGGGAGGGAAGGTCAGTGCATAGTTGACAAAGTTTCTAAAACACCTCCCCTCTTTCATGCCTATCCTCGGTGTTGTTACCAACACACTTCGTGCCAGTGCCCTGGTTTGTAAACGGGGCAGCACTGCACGTGAGGTGCCGTGTCGACATGCAACTTCAGTGCATCCCTGCCACTGCGCCGCAGCTTCCTACGCTCGATGCACAGCAAATAATGCAAATGTTTCAGTTTCAGACTCAACAAATTGCCGCTCTACTGTCAACGGTACAATAACTTCTGGCCGCACCTGAGTAACAAAATACACAAGTTCCACTGTAGCAGCCACCACCACCAGTAATTCCTCCATTCCGCCAGTATGACGAAGCTGAAGACGACTGAATGGAGTGGTTGCAACAGATTGAATCCTACGCCACAGTTCACAGGATACAAGTACGGCGGAGCTTTTTTTTTTTTAAAAAAAAAAGGACAGGGAGGGAAGGTCAGTGCATAGTTGACAAAGTTCCTAAAACACCTCCCCTCTTTCATGCCTATCCTCGGTGTTGTTACCAACACACTTCGTGCCAGTGCCCTGGTTTGTAAATGGGGCAGCACTGCACGTGAGGTGCCGTGTCGACATGCAACTTCAGTGCATCCCTGCCACTGCGCCGCAGCTTCCTACACTCGATGCACAGCAAATAATGCAAATGTTTCAGTTTCAGACTCAACAAATTGCCGCTCTACTGTCAACGGTACAATAACTTCTGGCCGCACCTGAGTAACAAAATACACAAGTTCCACTGTAGCAGCCACCACCACCAGTAATTCCTCCATTCCGCCAGTATGACGAAGCTGAAGACGACTGAATGGAGTGGTTGCAACAGATTGAATCCTACGCCACAGTTCACAGGATACAAGTACGGCGGAGCTTTTTTTTTTTTTAAAAAAAAAAGGACAGGGAGGGAAGGTCAGTGCATAGTTGACAAAGTTCCTAAAACACCTCCCCTCTTTCATGCCTATCCTCGGTGTTGTTACCAACACACTTCGTGCCAGTGCCCTGGTTTATAAATGGGACAGCACTGCACGTGAGGTGCCGTGTCGACATGCAACTTCAGTGCATCCCTGCCACTGCGCCGCAGCTTCCTACGCTCGATGCACAGCAAATAATGCAAATGTTTCAGTTTCAGACTCAACAAATTGCCGCTCTACTGTCAACGGTACAATAACTTCTGGCCGCACCGGAGTAACGAAATACACAAGTTCCACTGTAGCAGCCACCATCACCAGTAATTCCTCCATTCCGCCAGTATGACGAAGCTGAAGACGACTGAATGGAGTGGTTGCAACAGATTGAATCCTACGCCACAGTTCACAGGATACAAGTACGGCGGGGCATTTTTTTTTTTAAAAAAAAGGACAGGGAGGGAAGGTCAGTGCATAGTTGACAAAGTTCCTATAACACCTCCCCTCTTTCATGCCTATCCTCGGTGTTGTTACCAACACACTTTGTGCCAGTGCCCTGGTTTGTAAACGGGGCAGCACTGCACGTGAGGTGCCGTGTCGACATGCAACTTCAGTGGATCCCTGCCACTGCGCCGCAGCTTCCTACGCTCGATGCACAGCAAATAATGCAGATGTTTCAGTTTCAGACTCAACAAATTGCCGCTCTACTGTCAACGGTACAATAACTTCTGGCCGCACCTGAGTAACAAAATACACAAGTTCCACTGTAGCAGCCACCACCACCAGTAATTCCTCCATTCCGCCAGTATGACGATGCTGAAGACGACTGAATGGAGTGGTTGCAACAGATTGAATCCTACGCCACAGTTCACAGGATACAAGTATGGCGGGGCTTTTTTTTTTTTTTTAAAAAAAGGACAGGGAGGGAAGGTCAGTGCATAGTTGACAAAGTTTCTAAAACACCTCCCCTCTTTCATGCCTATCCTCGGTGTTGTTACCAACACACTTCGTGCCAGTGCCCTGGTTTGTAAACGGGGCAGCACTGCACGTGAGGTGCCGTGTCGACATGCAACTTCAGTGCATCCCTGCCACTGCGCCGCAGCTTCCTACGCTCGATGCACAGCAAATAATGCAAATGTTTCAGTTTCAGACTCAACAAATTGCCGCTCTACTGTCAACGGTACAATAACTTCTGGCCGCACCTGAGTAACAAAATACACAAGTTCCACTGTAGCAGCCACCACCACCAGTAATTCCTCCATTCCGCCAGTATGACGAAGCTGAAGACGACTGAATGGAGTGGTTGCAACAGATTGAATCCTACGCCACAGTTCACAGGATACAAGTACGGCGGAGCTTTTTTTTTTTTTAAAAAAAAAAGGACAGGGAGGGAAGGTCAGTGCATAGTTGACAAAGTTCCTAAAACACCTCCCCTCTTTCATGCCTATCCTCGGTGTTGTTACCAACACACTTCGTGCCAGTGCCCTGGTTTGTAAATGGGGCAGCACTGCACGTGAGGTGCCGTGTCGACATGCAACTTCAGTGCATCCCTGCCACTGCGCCGCAGCTTCCTACACTCGATGCACAGCAAATAATGCAAATGTTTCAGTTTCAGACTCAACAAATTGCCGCTCTACTGTCAACGGTACAATAACTTCTGGCCGCACCTGAGTAACAAAATACACAAGTTCCACTGTAGCAGCCACCACCACCAGTAATTCCTCCATTCCGCCAGTATGACGAAGCTGAAGACGACTGAATGGAGTGGTTGCAACAGATTGAATCCTACGCCACAGTTCACAGGAGACAAGTACGGCGGAGCTTTTTTTTTTTTTAAAAAAAAAAGGACAGGGAGGGAAGGTCAGTGCATAGTTGACAAAGTTCCTAAAACACCTCCCCTCTTTCATGCCTATCCTCGGTGTTGTTACCAACACACTTCGTGCCAGTGCCCTGGTTTATAAATGGGACAGCACTGCACGTGAGGTGCCGTGTCGACATGCAACTTCAGTGCATCCCTGCCACTGCGCCGCAGCTTCCTACGCTCGATGCACAGCAAATAATGCAAATGTTTCAGTTTCAGACTCAACAAATTGCCGCTCTACTGTCAACGGTACAATAACTTCTGGCCGCACCGGAGTAACGAAATACACAAGTTCCACTGTAGCAGCCACCATCACCAGTAATTCCTCCATTCCGCCAGTATGACGAAGCTGAAGACGACTGAATGGAGTGGTTGCAACAGATTGAATCCTACGCCACAGTTCACAGGATACAAGTACGGCGGGGCATTTTTTTTTTTAAAAAAAAGGACAGGGAGGGAAGGTCAGTGCATAGTTGACAAAGTTCCTATAACACCTCCCCTCTTTCATGCCTATCCTCGGTGTTGTTACCAACACACTTTGTGCCAGTGCCCTGGTTTGTAAACGGGGCAGCACTGCACGTGAGGTGCCGTGTCGACATGCAACTTCAGTGGATCCCTGCCACTGCGCCGCAGCTTCCTACGCTCGATGCACAGCAAATAATGCAGATGTTTCAGTTTCAGACTCAACAAATTGCCGCTCTACTGTCAACGGTACAATAACCTCTGGCCGCACCTGAGTAACAAAATACACAAGTTCCACTGTAGCAGCCACCACCACCAGTAATTCCTCCATTCCGCCACTATGACGAAACTGAAGATGACTGAATGGAGTGGTTGCAACAGATTGAATCCTACGCCACAGTTCACAGGATACAAGTACGGCGGGGCTTTTTTTTTTTAAAAAAAAAGGACAGGGAGGGAAGGTCAGTGCATAGTTGACAAAGTTCCTAAAACACCTCCCCTCTTTCATGCCTATCCTCGGTGTTGTTACCAACACACTTCGTGCCAGTGCCCTGGTTTGTAAACGGGGCAGCACTGCACGTGAGGTGCCATGTCGACATGCAACTTCAGTGCATCCCTGCCACTGCGCCGCAGCTTCCTACGCTCGATGCACAGCAAATAATGCAAATGTTTCAGTTTCAGACTCAACAAATTGCCGCTCTACTGTCAACGGTACAATAACTTCTGGCCGCACCTGAGTAACAAAATACACAAGTTCCACTGTAGCAGCCACCACCACCAGTAATTCCTCCATTCCGCCAGTATGACGAAGCTGAAGACGACTGAATGGAGTGGTTGCAACAGATTGAATCCTACGCCACAGTTCATAGGATACAAGTACGGCGGGGCTTTTTTTTTTAAAAAAAAAGGACAGGGAGGGAAGGTCAGTGCATAGTTGACAAAGTTCCTAAAACACCTCCCCTCTTTCATGCCTATCCTCGGTGTTGTTACCAACACACTTCGTGCCAGTGCCCTGGTTTGTAAACGGGGCAGCACTGCACGTGAGGTGCCGTGTCGACATGCAACTTCAGTGCATCCCTGCCACTGCGCCGCAGCTTCCTACGCTCGATGCACAGCAAATAATGCAAATGTTTCAGTTTCAGACTCAACAAATTGCCCCTCTACTATCAACGGTACAATAACTTCTGGCCGCACCTGAGTAACAAAATACACAAGTTCCACTGTAGCAGCCACCACCACCAGTAATTCCTCCATTCCGCCAGTATGACGAAGCTGAAGACGACTGAATGGAGTGGTTGCAACAGATTGAATCCTACGCCACAGTTCACAGGATACAAGACGCGGGGCTTTTTTTTTTTAAAAAAAAGGACAGGGAGGGAAGGTCAGTGCATAGTTGACAAAGTTCCTAAAACACCTCCCCTCTTTCATGCCTATCCTCGGTGTTGTTACCAACACACTTCGTGCCAGTGCCCTGGTTTGTAAACGGGGCAGCACTGCACGTGAGGTGCCGTGTCGACATGCAACTTCAGTGCATCCCTGCCACTGCGCCGCAGCTTCCTACGCTCGATGCACAGCAAATAATGCAAATGTTTCAGTTTCAGACTCAACAAATTGCCGCTCTACTGTCAACGGTACAATAACTTCTGGCCGCACCTGAGTAACAAAATACACAAGTTCCACTGTAGCAGCCACCACCACCAGTAATTCCTCCATTCCGCCAGTATGACGAAGCTGAAGACGACTGAATGGAGTGGTTGCAACAGATTGAATCCTACGCCACAGTTCACAGGATACAAGTACGGCGGGGCTTTTTAAAAAAAAAAAAAAGGACAGGGAGGGAAGGTCAGTGCATAGTTGACAAAGTTCCTAAAACACCTCCCCTCTTTCAAGCCTATCCTCGCTGTTGTTACCAACACACTTCGTGCCAGTGCCCTGGTTTGCAAACGGGGCAGCACTGCACGTGAGGTGCCGTGTCGACATGCAACTTCAGTGCATCCCTGCCACTGCGCCGCAGCTTCCTACGCTCGATGCACAGCAAATAATGCAAATGTTTCAGTTTCAGACTCAACAAATTGCCGCTCTACTGTCAACGGTACAATAACTTCTGGCCGCACCTGAGTAACTAAATACACAAGTTCCACTGTAGCAGCCACCACCACCAGTAATTCCTCCATTCCGCCAGTATGACGAAGCTGAAGACGACTGAATGGAGTGGTTGCAACAGATTGAATCCTACGCCACAGTTCACAGGATACAAGTACGGAGGGGCTTTTTTTTTTTTTTTTTTAAAAAAAAAAAAAAAAAAAAAAAAAACACAGTGAGGGAAGGTCAGTGCATAGTTGACAAAGTTCCTAAAACACCTCCCCTCTTTCATGCCTATACTCGGTGTTGTTACCAACACACTTCGTGCCAGTGCCCTGGTTTGTAAATGGGGCAGCACTGCACGTGAGGTGCCGTGTCGACATGCAACTTCAGTGCATCCCTGCCACTGCGCCGCAGCTTCCTACGCTCGATGCACAGCAAATAATGCAAATGTTTCAGTTTCAGACTCAACAAATTGCCGCTCTACTGTCAACGGTACAATAACTTCTGGCCGCACCTGAGTAACAAAATACACAAGTTCCACTGTAGCAGCCACCACCACCAGTAATTCCTCCATTCCGCCAGTATGACGAAGCTGAAGACGACTGAATGGAGTGGTTGCAACAGATTGAATCCTACGCCACAGTTCACAGGATACAAGTACAGCGGGGCTTTTTTTTTTAAAAAAAAAAAGGACAGGGAGGGAAGGTCAGTGCATAGTTGACAAAGTTCCTAAAACACCTCCCCTCTTTCATGCCTAACCTCGGTGTTGTTACCAAAACACTTCGTGCCAGTGCCCTGGTTTGTAAACGGGGCAGCACTGCACGTGAGGTGCCGTGTCGACATGCAACTTCAGTGCATCCCTGCCACTGCGCCGCAGCTTCCTACGCTCGATGCACAGCAAATAATGCAGATGTTTCAGTTTCAGACTCAACAAATTGCCCCTCTACTGTCAACGGTACAATAACTTCTGGCCGCACCTGAGTAACAAAATACACAAGTTCCACTGTAGCAGCCACCACCACCAGTAATTCCTCCATTCCGCCAGTATGACGAAGCTGAAGACGACTGAATGGAGTGGTTGCAACAGATTGAATCCTACGCCACAGTTCACAGGATACAAGTACGGCGGGGCTTTTTTTTTTTAAAAAAAAAGGACAGGGAGGAAAGGTCAGTGCATAGTTGACAAAGTTCCTAAAACACCTCCCCTCTTTCATGCCTATCCTCGGTGTTGTTACCAACACACTTCGTGCCAGTGCCCTGGTTTGTAAATGGGGCAGCACTGCACGTGAGGTGCCGTGTCGACATGCAACTTCAGTGCATCCCTGCCACTGCGCCGCAGCTTCCTACGCTCGATGCACAGCAAATAATGCAGATGTTTCAGTTTCAGACTCAACAAATTGCCGCTCTACTGTCAACGGTACAATAACTTCTGGCCGCACCTGAGTAACAAAATACACAAGTTCCACTGTAGCAGCCACCACCACCAGTAATTCCTCCATTCCGCCAGTATGACGAAGCTGAAGACGACTGAATGGAGTGGTTGCAACAGATTGAATCCTACGCCACAGTTCACAGGATACAAGTACGGCGGGGCTTTTTTTTAAAAAAAAAAAGACAGGGAGGGAAGGTCAGTGCATAGTTGACAAAGTTCCTAAAACACCTCCCCTCTTTCATGCCTATCCTCGGTGTTGTTACCAACACACTTCGTGCCAGTGCCCTGGTTTGTAAACGGGGCAGCACTGCACGTGAGGTGCCGTGTTGACATGCAACTTCAGTGCATCCCTGCCACTGCGCCGCAGCTTCCTACGCTCGATGCACAGCAAATAATGCAAATGTTTCAGTTTCAGACTCAACAAATTGCCGCTCTACTGTCAACGGTACAATAACTTCTGGCCGCACCTGACTAACAAAATACACAAGTTCCACTGTAGCAGCCACCACCACCAGTAATTCCTCCATTCCGCCAGTATGACGAAGCTGAAGACGACTGAATGGAGTGGTTGCAACAGATTGAATCCTACGCCACAGTTCACAGGATACAAGTACGGCGGGGCTTTTTTTTTTTAAAAAAAAGGACAGGGAGGGAAGGTCAGTGCATAGTTGACAAAGTTCCTAAAACACCTCCCCTCTTTCATGCCTATCCTCGGTGTTGTTACCAACACACTTCGTGCCATTGCCCTGGTTTGTAAACGGGGCAGCACTGCACGTGAATTGCCGTGTCGACATGCAACTTCAGTGCATCCCTGCCACTGCGCCGCAGCTTCCTACGCTCGATGCACAGCAAATAATGCAAATGTTTCAGTTTCAGACTCAACAAATTGCCGCTCTACTGTCAACGGTACAATAACTTCTGGCCGCACCTGAGTAACAAAATACACAAGTTCCACTGTAGCAGCCACCACCACCAGTAATTCCTCCATTCCGCCAGTATGACGAAGCTGAAGACGACTGAATGGAGTGGTTGCAACAGATTGAATCCTACGCCACAGTTCACAGGATACAAGTACGGCGGGGCTTTTTTTTAAAAAAAAAAAAAGGACAGGGAGGGAAGGTCAGTGCATAGTTGACAAAGTTCCTAAAACACCTCCCCTCTTTCATGCCTATCCTCGGTGTTGTTACCAACACACTTCGTGCCAGTGCCCTGGTTTGTAAACGGGGCAGCACTGCACGTGAGGTGCCGTGTCGACATGCAACTTCAGTGCATCCCTTCCACTGCGTCGCAGCTTCCTACGCTCGATGCACAGCAAATAATGCAAATGTTTCAGTTTCAGACTCAACAAATTGCCGCTCTACTGTCAACGGTACAATAACTTCTGGCCGCACCTGAGTAACAAAATACACAAGTTCCACTGTAGCAGCCACCACCACCAGTAATTCCTCCATTCCGCCAGTATGACGAAGCTGAAGACGACTGAATGGAGTGGTTGCAACAGATTGAATCCTACGCCACAGTTCACAGGATACAAGTACGGCGGGGCTTTTTTTTTTTTTTAAAAAAAGGACAGGGAGGGAAGGTCAGTGCATAGTTGACAAAGTTCCTAAAACACCTCCCCTCTTTCATGCCTATCCTCGGTGTTGTTACCAACACACTTCGTGCCAGTGCCCTGGTTTGTAAATGGGGCAGCACTGCACGTGAGGTGCCGTGTCGACATGCAACTTCAGTGCATCCCTGCCACTGCGCCGCAGCTTCCTACGCTCGATGCACAGCAAATAATGCAGATGTTTCAGTTTCAGACTCAACAAATTGCCGCTCTACTGTCAACGGTACAATAACTTCTGGCCGCACCTGAGTAACAAAATACACAAGTTCCACTGTAGCAGCCACCACCACCAGTAATTCCTCCATTCCGCCAGTATGACGAAGCTGAAGACGACTGAATGGAGTGGTTGCAACAGATTGAATCCTACGCCACAGTTCACAGGATACAAGTACGGCGGGGCTTTTTTTTTAAAAAAAAAAGGACAGGGAGGGAAGGTCAGTGCATAGTTGACAAAGTTCCTAAAACACCTCCCCTCTTTCATGCCTATCCTCGGTGTTGTTACCAACACACTTCGTGCCAGTGCCCTGGTTTGTAAACGGGGCAGCACTGCACGTGAGGTGCCGTGTCGACATGCAACTTCAGTGCATCCCTGCCACTGCGCCGCAGCTTCCTACGCTCGATGCACAGCAAATAATGCAAATGTTTCAGTTTCAGACTCAACAAATTGCCGCTCTACTGTCAACGGTACAATAACTTCTGGCCGCACCTGACTAACAAAATACACAAGTTCCACTGTAGCAGCCACCACCACCAGTAATTCCTCCATTCCGCCAGTATGACGAAGCTGAAGACGACTGAATGGAGTGGTTGCAACAGATTGAATCCTACGCCACAGTTCACAGGATACAAGTACGGCGGGGCTTTTTTTTTTTTTAAAAAAAGGACAGGGAGGGAAGATCAGTGCATAGTTGACAAAGTTCCTAAAACACCTCCCCTCTTTCATGCCTATCCTCGGTGTTGTTACCAACACACTTCGTGCCAGTGCCCTGGTTTGTAAACGGGGCAGCACTGCACGTGAGGTGCCGTGTCGACATGCAACTTCAGTGCATCCCTGCCACTGCGCCGCAGCTTCCTACGCTCGATGCACAGCAAATAATGCAAATGTTTCAGTTTCAGACTCAACAAATTGCCGCTCTACTGTCAACGGTACAATAACTTCTGGCCGCACCTGAGTAACAAAATACACAAGTTCCACTGTAGCAGCCACCACCACCAGTAATTCCTCCATTCCGCCAGTATGACGAAGCTGAAGACGACTGAATGGAGTGGTTGCAACAGATTGAATCCTACGCCACAGTTCACAGGATACAAGTACGGCGGGGCTTTTTTTTAAAAAAAAAAAAAGGACAGGGAGGGAAGGTCAGTGCATAGTTGACAAAGTTCCTAAAACACCTCCCCTCTTTCATGCCTATCCTCGGTGTTGTTACCAACACACTTCGTGCCAGTGCCCTGGTTTGTAAACGGGGCAGCACTGCACGTGAGATGCCGTGTCGACATGCAACTTCAGTGCATCCCTGCCACTGCGTCGCAGCTTCCTACGCTCGATGCACAGCAAATAATGCAAATGTTTCAGTTTCAGACTCAACAAATTGCCGCTCTACTGTCAACGGTACAATAACTTCTGGCCGCACCTGAGTAACAAAATACACAAGTTCCACTGTAGCAGCCACCACCACCAGTAATTCCTCCATTCCGCCAGTATGACGAAGCTGAAGACGACTGAATGGAGTGGTTGCAACAGATTGAATCCTACGCCACAGTTCACAGGATACAAGTACGGCGGGGCTTTTTTTTTTTTTTTTAAAAGGACAGGGAGGGAAGGTCAGTGCATAGTTGACAAAGTTCCTAAAACACCTCCCCTCTTTCATGCCTATCCTCGGTGTTGTTACCAACACACTTCGTGCCAGTGCCCTGGTTTGTAAACGGGGCAGCACTGCACGTGAGGTGCCGTGTCGACATGCAACTTCAGTGCATCCCTGCCACTGCGCCGCAGCTTCCTACGCTCGATGCACAGCAAATAATGCAGATGTTTCAGTTTCAGACTCAACAAATTGCCGCTCTACTGTCAACGGTACAATAACTTCTGGCCGCACCTGAGTAACAAAATACACAGTTTCCACTGTAGCAGCCACCACCACCAGTAATTCCTCCATTCCGCCAGTATGACGAAGCTGAAGACGACTGAATGGAGTGGTTGCAACAGATTGAATCCTACGCCACAGTTCACAGGATACAAGCACGGCGGGGCTTTTTTTTTTAAAAAAAAAGGACAGGGAGGGAAGGTCAGTGCATAGTTGACAAAGTTCCTAAAACACCTCCCCTCTTTCATGCCTATCCTCGGTGTTGTTACCAACACACTTCGTGCCAGTGCCCTGGTTTGTAAATGGGGCAGCACTGCACGTGAGGTGCCGTGTCGACATGCAACTTCAGTGCATCCCTGCCACTGCGCCGCAGCTTCCTACGCTCGATGCACAGCAAATAATGCAAATGTTTCAGTTTCAGACTCAACAAATTGCCGCTCTACTGTCTACGGTACAATAACTTCTGGCCGCACCTGAGTAACAAAATACACAAGTTCCACTGTAGCAGCCACCACCACCAGTAATTCCTCCATTCCGCCAGTATGACGAAGCTGAAGACGACTGAATGGAGTGGTTGCAACAGATTGAATCCTACGCCACAGTTCACAGGATACAAGTACGGCGGGGCTTTTTTTTTAAAAAAAAAAGGACAATGAGGGAATGTCAGTGCATAGTTGACAAAGTTCCTAAAACACCTCCCCTCTTTCATGCCTATCCTCGGTGTTGTTACCAACACACTTCGTGCCAGTGCCCTGGTTTGTAAACGGGGCAGCACTGCACGTGAGGTGCCGTGTCGACATGCAACTTCAGTGCATCCCTGCCACTGCGCCGCAGCTTCCTACGCTTGATGCACAGCAAATAATGCAGATGTTTCAGTTTCAGACTCAACAAATTGCCGCTCTACTGTCAACGGTACAATAACTTCTGGCCGCACCTGAGTAACAAAATACACAAGTTCCACTGTAGCAGCCACCACCACCAGTAATTCCTCCATTCCGCCAGTATGACGAAGCTGAAGACGACTGAATGGAGTGGTTGCAACAGATTGAATCCTACGCCACAGTTCACAGGATACAAGTACGGCGGGGCTTTTTTTTTTTTAAAAAAAAAGGACAGGGAGGGAAGGTCAGTGCATAGTTGACAAAGTTCCTAAAACACCTCCCCTCTTTCATGCCTATCCTCGGTGTTGTTACCAACACACTTCGTGCCAGTGCCCTGGTTTGTAAACGGGGCAGCACTGCACGTGAGGTGCCGTGTCGACATGCAACTTCAGTGCATCCCTGCCACTGCGCCGCAGCTTCCTACGCTCGATGCACAGCAAATAATGCAAATGTTTCAGTTTCAGACTCAACAAATTGCCGCTCTACTGTCAACGGTACAATAACTTCTGGCCGCACCTGAGTAACAAAATACACAAGTTCCACTGTAGCAGCCACCACCACCAGTAATTCCTCCATTCCGCCAGTATGACGAAGCTGAAGACGACTGAATGGAGTGGTTGCAACAGATTGAATCCTACGCCACAGTTCACAGGATACAAGTACGGCGGAGCTTTTTTTTAAAAAAAAAAGGACAGGGAGGGAAGGTCAGTGCATAGTTGACAAAGTTCCTAAAACACCTCCCCTCTTTCATGCCTATCCTCGGTGTTGTTACCAACACACTTCGTGCCAGTGCCCTGGTTTGTAAACGGGGCAGCACTTCACGTGAGGTGCCGAGTCGACAGGCAACTTCAGTGCATCCCTGCCACTGCGCCGCAGCTTCCTACGCTCGATGCACAGCAAATAATGCAAATGTTTCAGTTTCAGACTCAACAAATTGCCGCTCTACTGTCAACGGTACAATAACTTCTGGCCGCACCTGAGTAACAAAATACACAAGTTCCACTGTAGCAGCCACCACCACCAGTAATTCCTCCATTCCGCCAGTATGACGAAGCTGAAGACGACTGAATGGAGTGGTTGCAACAGATTGAATCCTACGCCACAGTTCACAGGATACAAGTACGGCGGGGCTTTTTTATTTTTAAAAAAAAAGGACAGGGAGGGAAGGTCAGTGCATAGTTGACAAAGTTCCTAAAACACCTCCCCTCTTTCATGCCTATCCTCGGTGTTGTTACCAACACACTTCGTGCCAGTGCCCTGGTTTGTAAATGGGGCAGCACTGCACGTGAGGTGCCGTGTCGACATGCAACTTCAGTGCATCCCTGCCACTGCACCGCAGCTTCCTACGCTCGATGCACAGCAAATAATGCAAATGTTTCAGTTTCAGACTCAACAAATTGCCGCTCTACTGTCAACGGTACAATAACTTCTGGCCGCACCTGAGTAACAAAATACACAAGTTCCACTGTAGCAGCCACCACCACCAGTAATTCCTCCATTCCGCCAGTATGACGAAGCTGAAGATGACTGAATGGAGTGGTTGCAACAGATTGAATCCTACGCCACAGTTCACAGGATACAAGTACGGCGGGGCTTTTTTTTTTTTAAAAAAAAAGGACAGGGCGGGAAGGTCAGTGCATAGTTGACAAAGTTCCTAAAACACCTCCCCTCTTTCATGCCTATCCTCGGTGTTGTTACCAACACACTTCGTGCCAGTGCCCTGGTTTGTAAATGGGGCAGCACTTCACGTGAGGTGCCGTGTCGACATGCAACTTCAGTGCATCCCTGCCACTGCGCCGCAGCTTCCTACGCTCGATGCACAGCAAATAATGCAGATGTTTCAGTTTCAGACTCAACAAATTGCCACTCTACTGTCAACGGTACAATAACTTCTGGCCGCACCTGAGTAACAAAATACACAAGTTCCACTGTAGCAGCCACCACCACCAGTAATTCCTCCATTCCGCCAGTATGACGAAGCTGAAGACGACTGAATGGAGTGGTTGCAACAGATTGAATCCTACGCCACAGTTCACAGGATACAAGTACGGCGGAGCTTTTTTTTTTTAAAAAAAAAGGACAGGGAGGGAAGGTCAGTGCATAGTAGACAAAGTTCCTAAAACACCTCCCCTCTTTCATGCCTATCCTCGGTGTTGTTACCAACACACTTCGTGCCAGTGCCCTGGTTTGTAAACGGGGCAGCACTGCACGTGAGGTGCCGTGTCGACATGCAACTTCAGTGCATCCCTGCCACTGCGCCGCAGCTTCCTACGCTCGATGCACAGCAAATAATGCAGATGTTTCAGTTTCAGACTCAACAAATTGCCGCTCTACTGTCAACGGTACAATAACTTCTGGCCGCACCTGAGTAACAAAATACACAAGTTCCACTGTAGCAGCCACCACCACCAGTAATTCCTCCATTCCGCCAGTATGACGAAGCTGAAGACGACTGAATGGAGTGGTTGCAACAGATTGAATCCTACGCCACAGTTCACAGGATACAAGTACGGCGGGGCTTTTTTATTTTTAAAAAAAAAGGACAGGGAGGGAAGGTCAGTGCATAGTTGACAAAGTTCCTAAAACACCTCCCCTCTTTCATGCCTATCCTCGGTGTTGTTACCAACACACTTCGTGCCAGTGCCCTGGTTTGTAAATGGGGCAGCACTGCACGTGAGGTGCCGTGTCGACATGCAACTTCAGTGCATCCCTGCCACTGCGCCGCAGCTTCCTACGCTCGATGCACAGCAAATAATGCAGATGTTTCAGTTTCAGACTCAACAAATTGCCGCTCTACTGTCAACGGTACAATAACTTCTGGCCGCACCTGAGTAACAAAATACACAAGTTCCACTGTAGCAGCCACCACCACCAGTAATTCCTCCATTCCGCCAGTATGACGAAGCTGAAGACGACTGAATGGAGTGGTTGCAACAGATTGAATCCTACGCCACAGTTCACAGGATACAAGTACGGCGGGGCTTTTTTTTTTAAAAAAAAAAGGACAGGGCGGGAAGGTCAGTGCATAGTTGACAAAGTTCCTAAAACACCTCCCCTCTTTCATGCCTATCCTCGGTGTTGTTACCAACACACTTCGTGCCAGTGCCCTGGTTTGTAAATGGGGCAGCACTGCACGTGAGGTGCCGTGTCGACATGCAACTTCAGTGCATCCCTGCCACTGCGCCGCAGCTTCCTACGCTCGATGCACAGCAAATAATGCAGATGTTTCAGTTTCAGACTCAACAAATTGCCGCTCTACTGTCAACGGTACAATAACTTCTGGCCGCACCTGAGTAACAAAATACACAAGTTCCACTGTAGCAGCCACCACCACCAGTAATTCCTCCATTCCGCCAGTATGACGAAGCTGAAGACGACTGAATGGAGTGGTTGCAACAGATTGAATCCTACGCCACAGTTCACAGGATACAAGTACGGCGGGGCTATTTTTTTTTTAAAAAAAAAGGACAGGGAGGGAAGGTCAGTGCATAGTTGACAAGGTTCCTAAAACACCTCCCCTCTTTCATGCCTATCCTCGGTGTTGTTACCAACACACTTCGTGCCAGTGCCCTGGTTTGTAAATGGGGCAGCACTGCACGTGAGGTGCCGTGTCGACATGCAACTTCAGTGCATCCCTGCCACTGCGCCGCAGCTTCCTACGCTCGATGCACAGCAAATAATGCAGATGTTTCAGTTTCAGACTCAACAAATTGCCGCTCTACTGTCAACGGTACAATAACTTCTGGCCGCACCTGAGTAACTAAATACACAAGTTCCACTGTAGCAGCCACCACCACCAGTAATTCCTCCATTCCGCCAGTATGACGAAGCTGAAGACGACTGAATGGAGTGGTTGCAACAGATTGAATCCTACGCCACAGTTCACAGGATACAAGTACGGCGGGGCTATTTTTTTAAAAAAAAAAAAGGACAGGGAGGGAAGGTCAGTGCATAGTTGACAAAGTTCCTAAAACACCTCCCCTCTTTCATGCCTATCCTCGGTGTTGTTACCAACACACTTCGTGCCAGTGCCCTGGTTTGTAAACGGGGCAGCACTGCACGTGAGGTGCCGTGTCGACATGCAACTTCAGTGCATCCCTGCCACTGCGCCGCAGCTTCCTACGCTCGATGCACAGCAAATAATGTAAATGTTTCAGTTTCAGACTCAACAAATTGCCGCTCTACTGTCAACGGTACAATAACTTCTGGCCGCACCTGAGTAACAAAATACACAAGTTCCACTGTAGCAGCCACCACCACCAGTAATTCCTCCATTCCGCCAGTATGACGAAGCTGAAGACGACTGAATGGACTGGTTGCAACAGATTGAATTCTACGCCACAGTTCACAGGATACAAGTACGGCGGGACTTTTTTTTTAAAAAAAAAGGACAGGGAGGGAAGGTCAGTGCATAGTTGACAAAGTTCCTAAAACACCTCCCCTCTTTCATGCCTATCCTCGGTGTTGTTACCAACACACTTCGTGCCAGTGCCCTGGTTTGTAAACGGGGCAGCACTGCACGTGAGGTGCCGTGTCGACATGCAACTTCAGTGCATCCCTGCCACTGCGCCGCAGCTTCCTACGCTCGATGCACAGCAAATAATGCAAATGTTTCAGTTTCAGACTCAACAAATTGCCGCTCTACTGTCAACGGTACAATAACTTCTGGCCGCACCTGAGTAACTAAATACACAAGTTCCACTGTAGCAGCCACCACCACCAGTAATTCCTCCATTCCGCCAGTATGACGAAGCTGAAGACGACTGAATGGAGTGGTTGCAACAGATTGAATCCTACGCCACAGTTCACAGGATACAAGTACGGCGTGGCTTTTTTTTTTTTTTAAAAAAAAAAAAGGACAGGGAGGGAAGGTCAGTGCATAGTTGACAAAGTTCCTAAAACACCTCCCCTCTTTCATGCCTATCCTCGGTGTTGTTACCAACACACTTCGTGCCAGTGCCCTGGTTTGTAAACGGGGCAGCACTGCACGTGAGGTGCCGTGTCGACATGCAACTTCAGTGCATGTCTGAATTCACTCTTTACTAACCTTGTGTCTTCTGTCGTAGTTGATGCCCCATACAAGCTCATCTACTGTCTCTCTCTCACACCCTTTCTATTTCACACAGTTCTCCAACCAAGAAAACTTCTTTAACACCAAATATATTGATATGCGAAATAAATGGCTCCAGGTCAGCCCCCTCACACAAGGTTCTGTTAAACTTCATTTTCTGTTATGGTGTGTAGCCCCTACCCCCCCCCCCCCCCCCCCCCAGCGTTCTGTCTTGTGAAAAACTGTTTCCCACTGCGGAGTCTTCTGAACGTTCTTACAATTCAGTGATAGGATCCCTCACGTCATATTATGAACAGCAAATCAATGTAGTGGCCGCTAAGTATCAGTTCTTTCGGTGTAAGAAAGGTCAAACTCAAACATACAGGCAGTTGATAACAGATTTCCAAGGTCTTACTACAAAGTGTAAATTTAAATGTTCGTGTGGAGCTTTGTATTCAGATGTGATGTTACATGATGCTATTGTCTATAATGTAACTGATGTCCGCCTAAGGGGGCAGATTATCAAAATTTCAGATCCGTCTTTTCATCAAGTAGAACAAGTTTTGGAACAGTACGATTCAGGTTCCACGGCAGCGGAAAACTTTGATTCAATTCCACTGTGTAATATAGCTAAGTCACACGCCAGCGAGCGCCTGCCTGCTCAAAGTGTAAACATGTTGACAGACACAGAGCCTTGCCTAATAAGAAAGTGAAATATGGCCTGCAATGTTTCTTGCAGCACAAAAGGCAGAACTGTACGTCCCTGTCAGCAAAATGCTATGCTAGCGGCAAGAAAGGTCACATACAAATAGTCTGCTTACAGCAAAAGAAATGGAACTTGTCCTCCCGGCCCAAACAGCGACAAGCCAATAGTTATTCAATAAATGCATTTTTTTCCAAAACCATGGCGGCCCCTCGTAACATTAAAGACGCGGAAGTAGCACAAGTTGTATGAAAGGCCGGAAGAATATATCTCATTTTGCGTGTGAATGACATTTCTGTAAGATTTCTACTAGACACAGGCGCTTCAGTCACATTGATCAATCGCAAAACTTATGAACAATTAGGATCGCCGCACCTTTCTCGAGCTAAAATGAGGTTAACAGCATACAATGGCAATGAAATTCCTGTACTAGGACAGTGTTCACTACCTGCCGAATACCGATCGCAAATACGGACAGTGACATTTCAAGTGCATCAATGTTACTTTCGATTTAGATTCTTTTAATCTTTTTTGTTTTACTGTGCAAAACAATGCCTTAGTTGTGAACAGTTTTGATGCTAAAGACAGTGTAGACAAGTTGCTGCAAGACTTTCCAAATTTATTTTCTGCAGGACTAAGAAAAGCTAAAGATTTTGCTGAACACATTACTCTCAAGGAAAAAACCAAACCAAAATTTAGCATATATTGTAATGTACTGCACGCTTTATGCGACAAAGTAGCACAAGAACTTCGCACATTGTTAGAAAATGGTGTAATTGAACCTATACAAGCAAGCTAGTGGGCGAGTACGCTTGTAATTTTGCCGAAGCCATCAGGCAGCATTCGCATTTGTGTTGATTTCAAGGCCACAGTAAATCCACAAACAGTTATCCTCTGTCGATACCAGAATATTTAATGGACAGATTAGGCGCAGGAAAATATTTCTCAAAAATAGGTTTGCGTAATGCCTACTTTCAGATACCACTCGACGAAGAATCACAGAAAGTTTGTGTTGTCCATACTCATCTGGGCTTGTTTAAATATTTGCGTCTGCCGTTTGGCAGTTTTTCTGCTCCCGCAATTTTTCGAAGATATTTGGAACAGCTTACAGCTCGGGTGCCATGTTTTTCAAACTACTTGGACGACAAAAGTTGTGTCAGGCCATACCACAGAGGAACAAATTGCAAATTAGAGAAAATTATTTCAAGTTTTGTCAGATGCAGGTCTCAAGTGTCGCTTAGATAAGTGTGACTTTTTCAAACTGGAACTACAGTATCTAGGACAGGTGATAAACATTCAAGGTTTAGAGTAGCCTTTTATTAAAGTAAGCAAGATCTCTGGCAGTTGAGATCCGCAAATGAAAGTTAAAACGCTCACTGCTACTCTAAATTACTTTGTGTCGCCGCAATACATGCACAACGAAAATTTATCTGACTGCTCACTCTTTAAGGGAGCAGGCAACGTTTTAACAAATACAAAACAAAGTTAAAAAATAAATGAATAGATAATTGAACATGAGACAGGGAGCATGAAATTATAAAGCAGAGGTTTGATACTTTGAATCATAATCTATTCAGTAAAAAACAGGCAAATAAATGTGGGGAGACCAAATTAAGCACACACCTTGTACAAAAGTGAATTAAATCATATAATTACTGCCCGTATTAAAATTGTTTCTGCCCTTTATGAACATGGAGGTAACGTAGGAGGAATTTTTCAAATACACAATGGGTAGCTGAAAGCACATTCATTCATTCACTGACATGCACATAATGCTAGGCGATACATTTCAATGCTGGAACATATGAAAGCAGTGGCGAAACGAAGCGTTGGCAGTGTCTTGACGAGATGTCGGCTGTCTTGATCACAGATTTAATTATATTGTGCACTAAACGAAATCATGTTCGGGGAGGCAGCGGATCACTATTCTTAAGTACCATGAGGCGTGCGACCATGCCGAATTACATAGCATTTGCAAACAGAAATTAATTTAGAATAAGCGAGTAAAGCACACGCGAGAATTCGTATAGAAGAAAGTTAGTAAAAACAAAAGCATGTCTGACGGCCGAAGTAACGACTGCTATGAAAGCACCTGGTGCAATCAGTCATACAAGAAAGGAAAGACGAAATCAAACCAGAAAATCTGAGAAAATATTTAGCATACTTAAGCATATCTTGTCTCTGGCCATCCAGTAGATGCAAGCACAGATGACAAACGAAGCCGTGCATTCTTAACTACAGCAAAACGAGGCGGCGACTGTAAGCCATTGCGTGGCAGTCAATCAATATTAAAAGGAACCTTCCACATTCACATGAACACACAAGTTCAATCACACGGGTGGAAACAAACATAAACATGGGGGCATTGATCATTAATAAAAATAATAAAATAATTAACACACAGATAGATAACATTAATGGTACAGAAACACTTTAGGTTAATGAATAAATCATTCAGTGGATGTGTTTCACAATAACTAATTTAGCAGTCCGCTCCTGAACAGCTTCTGTGACTTTCTTTAAATACACCTTGTATGAATTTCAAACACTGGGACGGTACTTTTAAACGGCACACATTAGCATGCTATGTGCGATCTCTTTGTTGTTAATAATAATAATAATTTTCCTTTACTCACTTGCCTAGTGCAAGTCTTTCAACTGGATGGCACTTCGGCGACTTGCGAGTCCCTAATGTAACCCAGTTATTCAACCAGGAAAGGGGATCTACAGTTCAATGTGGGATGTGAACTACGTGTAGTTTCTGGCGGTTCTTCATCAGTAAACAGACACAGGTTGCTTTCTGCACGACCCGCTACATAACTCAGCGCCAATCTGCAACTTTCTCCAGCTCATTGCCCATTTATCTCAACAGATGGAAAAGAGAAATGAAGTCGATGCTAGCGAAGCAGAAATAGTTATCAAAGACATTAATGACAGAATGCCCCACCTCCATTGTGCCAGTTCACTCTTAAATCAGACAATGTGTGGAGAGGAAGACTGGGAGATTGTGGTACTCCTTGCATTTTATCTCTGGGATGAGACAACCATTTCCTCTCTCAGATCAAAGAGGGAGCTTTATTGGTAACATTACCCAATTGCGCTACAGTGCCCCATAGCTTAGGTGGAGCGAACTTCATATATATATATATATATATATATATATATATATATATATATATATATATTCTCAGTTACTCAGATTCCTTCTCACACAAGAGGAATTGGAAGCAAAATGTTATGTTCATGGTGAAAGCCATCATATTCACTTTGAATGCTAGCTCCGAATTTAAAATGTCGCAGTAAGAAGTCAATTATGTCACACAACTAAACAGGTTCAGACTGATATCATTCTGGAAACATCCCCTGGGCTGTGGCTAAGCCATGTCTCCATGATATCCTTTCTTCCAGTAACGCTAGACCTGCAGGTTTTGCAGAAGAACTTCTTTGAAGTTTGGAAATTAGGATGCGAGGTACTGGCGGAGATAAATCTGTGAGGAAGGGCCGCGAAGCGTTCTAGGGTAGCTAAAAGACCTGCGCGGTGGTTCAGGGCGCTCGGTCAGAGGGCCCTCTTAAATAAAGAGAGAACGAAATTGAGCCAAGAATGCAACGAACAACCTAGAGAAATGACAAAGAAACAACTGCAAAAAACTGATATGCATAGGAACAAGGGGAAAAAATGATGAAGCACCAACCCTCGAAAGACGTCCCTTGTTCCAATTCCGACCCAGCACTCAGTGTTAATCTTCCGGGAACTTTCAAGTAATCAGGTATCCCCGAGTATTGCCATTCATAATGAGATGACACTTTGGTACTGTTGTTGTGTGTGCTAGTTGCATCATTTTATCCTGAACGGTTCGCGCACCGGTACAGAATAAGTCACTCAAATTGTAACAGACGACCTTTGACTACAAAGAAAGTCCAGTTTCTGAACTTTTAGGGCAAGGAAAGAGTGTTTTCCAAATAAAATGACTAATTTCTTATTAGGCAATTTGCCTCATTTTTAAACCTAATAGGGTAAGGTGGTACAATTTCGATCATTTCGGACAAATGTTATTGAAACAGGAAATACATTGGGAAAATAAATAATTTTAACTATGTAACTTGTACTTGGATGTTTGATGATTATGTAACACAAATATTAGACAATTATAAATGTTGGTATAAACACAAAAGAGGGCACCGAATTGAGAAAAATCGATCGAAAGTGTACCACACTAGGTACAATTGTGATCACTTCCTTGTACAATTTTGATTACTGGCATCTTCCACATAAAAAGCACTTTTGCCGTCAGCCACCAACGCAAACGTCGTGGTAGCAAACATTGAATTTTTGTCAGCGAATCCAGTCACCCTAAACTATAAAATTTACAAAAGCGCGTTAGACTAAGTAGCTTCACTTACCTCTTAACAGGAAAAAATTTATATCTTCTTAGCACAAAGTGGTGTAATCTTAGAAAAGACAAGAGGAGCTCTAGAAACCAGCTACACTACAACGCCACACAACGTGACACTACGAGACTGACAAATGGCGCGAAAACTTACGTTGATCGGAATTGTACCTATATCGAATTTGTACCACATTACCCTACATCATATTTACGTAAAGCATGACATTAATTGCGAATGGGTAAAGTTGAAAATGTGTACCCAGCTGGGATACGAACTCGGGTTTCCTGTATTCTAGGCAGTTGCGCTGGTCCCAACACCACTGGGGACACATTGAGCGCTCGGATTACCCAAGTACGTCTCCCGACAGATACATATTCTTAACTTTACCCTGCCCACTATTACTCAAATTTGTAGTTTTGTAATTGGTTCCCATAAGAGTCAGGGCCTAGTAGTGCCTCCACACTTAAGAAAGGATGATTGCCCGTCATCCGTAAATTGCTTAAGTATATATATATATATATATATATATATATATATATATATGTGTGTGTGTGTGTGTGTGTGTGTGTGTGTGTATGTATGTGTCTTTTGTTTCGGACATGTCTCAAAAAACAGACATCACTTATACATATACATATACAATCTCCAAATTAGATGATGATCCTCGTATCAGCTCCCTGACGTCTATTCAAAGTTGTGAATCCTACAACGAAAGACGTATTTCGTTATCTTCTTCTGGACGACACTTGATAGAGCTTCGGTTCCAACTAAGGGTGAGGGGCAACAGGCCAACAACGGCTTTGTACCAGTTGGTGCATGCTAAAGTCCAGGTACCGAACTGCTGTACCCACATGGACGGCTTTATTGGAGAACGATATATCTTTGTTAAAGAGGCTGCTAATTCGGACTAATTGCCATCTTAAGCGCCATTACTAGGCACTGTGGGGTCCTCCTAAGCGTCGCCGGTCGTAGAAGCCCTAAATTTGCTTTCGGGGCGTTTACAGCACATAACTCTCCAGAAATTGCAGAGGCTAACTGCTTTTCAAGAGCACACTGTTTGCTCGAGTGAAGCAAGTTTACTTATAAGTTTTTACTGTTCAGACTGGATAACTGCAAACGACAGCAGTGAATAGAGCCTCAGAAACCTCAAGGTTCGAACTAGCATGATGCATGTTATCTCACACTTCTGAATCATTTCTGTCCTAAATTCTTCAAGACACACACTAAAGGTGACTTGTGAAGATTATGGAATTTTCGAATAAGGAAGTGTATTTTCTTAAAACTCAAATGTATTGTAAAAGGTAGTTACCGATTTCGATTCCAACGCACTACAATTGTCATTACTAGGCTGTCCTAATGCAACTGGTATATCATATAACAGCATTTTAATACTTGCTTCAAGCAGTCTTTCGTACCTTGGAGAAGTTTTCTTCAGATTAGTGTAGCAGAAGAGCCTTATCATTGATAAATTACACTACGTTTTTCACGTTAAATACCTCTGCTAGGCTTTGGAAGTAACGGAAATAATCCCTGTGCATCCATTCTTTGATGCTTGCGTTGAATTTTGATTTGCTTAAACGATCGTAATTTTTTTCCCACTCCACTACTTTTGGTGTAGATATTGCGTCAAAGGTCGGAATGGGCACAATCATCCGTGGCTCATTTTTAATCTGATAAGATTTGCAAGCTAAATGGCAGCAAGACGTTTACCACATTTGTTCTATTTATCACCAGATATTGCCTCTGAAACCTTCAGTAATTGTGGAACGGAAGTTTTTATAAGTAGTATGTGCCTCAACAATGCTTATTATTTGTATAAGATAAGCGTAATATATAACAAAGAAAAAATTGATGTCATCAGAATTCAAAAACTGTTCAAATGTTTGTAGAGCTTATGGGACTTAACTACGGGGTCATCAGTCCCTAAACTTACAAACTACTTATGAACTACCTAATACTAGGGACGGCACAAATATCCATGCCCGAGAGGGGATTCGAACCCCCGACCGTAGTGACCGTGCAGACCGTGACTGGAGCGCCTCAATCCCCTCGGCCACCGCGGTCGGCCATCAGAATTCTGTCATGAGGCATATTCAGGAATTCTCTATAAAAATGAACAGATATCGTCTCGGAAGAACCAGTGTAAGTAATTTTTATTAGACAAAATAATTCTGAAAAATAAAATCTGGCTGTGTGTATTAATATTTACACTGAACGCATTCACGAAATACGTTTTATAACCTTAGAAAATAAGATGTTAAAAATTTTAGCAGCACTGTCAAACACCAAATGTGTCATCATTAGGGAGAAAAGATTCCCGTACATTAATAATCTGTTGCAAGAATTTACAAAATCATATTTTCATTGTGATCTGCGTCATATTGAAGTTAATTGTAAAGTTATCCTGTGTCATGCATTATACGGTGTCTTGCGGGCGCAAAAACGTTTCCCAAGGAAACGTACATAAATGCGCCAACTTTCACAGTGTCAATGAAACTGTGCTGAAGTCATAAGATACTCTCCGTCTGGCTCCCTATGAAATCTTATATACCGGATGATCAAAAAGTCAGTATAGATTTGAAAACTTAATAAATCACGGAATAATGTATATAGAGAGGTAAAAATTGACACAAATGCTTGGAATGGGGTTTTATTAGAGAAGAAGGAAAAAAAAATGACGCAGTAAAAACATTAATGAGAGTTGCAGCGATGATAAGCTCTCAGTACCCTTGATTAATCTGGTGTTGAATGTTTCGGTAACAGTGTATGCACTGGCATTCAGGTGAATCTTCCGATGGGAACTGATAGTGCCTCACCATAGCTCCGGACATGCTTTACAGCGCTGTTCACAACATTATTCCACGACTACAGCTATTGTTGAGGAATGATGGTGAACCTATTGAGCATTTCCTGTAAAGAACATCATCTTTGCTTTGTCTTAATTTATTATGCTAATTATTGCTTTTCTGATCAGATGAAGCGCCATGTTTCGGACATTTTCGAACTTTTTTTTTCTTCTAATAAAACCCCATGTTATTCCAAACATTTGTGTCAATTTTTACCTCTCTATCTACATTATTCCGTGATTTATTAAGTTTTCAAATTTATACTGACTTTTTGATCATCCGGTACACAGTGATGTGTCTCTTTGAAACGTATGCACAGTTTTTATCAACATTGAAATAAAGCTGTAGATTGAAGCAGAAGTCTAATTTGAAGTATCCTTCGCCATGTATGCACATAAAAATGTTCAAATATTTGTAATTCTATCGGACCAAACTGCGTGGTCATCAGTCCGTAGCTTACAAACTACTTAAACCTAGGTAAACTAACCTAAGGACAACACACACACCCATGCCCCAGGGAGGACTCGAACCTCCACGGCGAGCAACCGCGCGCTCCGCAGCGAGACGCTTTAGACCGCTCGGCTACTCCACCGCGTGTATGCACATAATTTTATCTAAAAAGCTTCACTTATTTCGAAGGCCTAGCGTTCAAAATTGCATCAATGTCGGGGTAAAGCAATAGATTAGCCTGATGTAAATGACCAAATTTCGTAACGATCGAAACAAAACTGTAGACTGGTTTGCAAGTGAGTCTAAAGGTACCCCTACCGTATAACTTACGAAATATTATGTAGACAATAATGGTTCTATTGCTTTGAAGGTCAAGTGTACCAAATTTTAGAAATATTGGATTAAAACTGGCTTCTAAGTCTGGAAGTATCATCCGCCATGCACCTATTGTAAGGTAGACAGTGATGTTCCTCTCAAGTGTGTAAAATTATACAAAAATGCATAAAACTAAGCATTAAACGAAATTATATGTAGACATTGAATTACCGCTTATTTGTAACCCTTTCAGTCCCACGTTATGAAATCAGCTTTGGAAAAATTGCAATTCAGTGTTTTCTATATTAATACAGTGCAGTAAACTTCAAAATGTGTTTTAAAATTTTTGGTCGAACTATTGATTTTTTGTCATGTATTTAATGCGCAACACAGTCGTTTGTATCGAGGTATTACATTACTTGGGCGTTATTTTGTTCATAGTCATCACTGCCAGATCAATAATGCTAGCATAATCTTCGCTACAGCACCAAATACAATTCACTGCATGAATAAAATAAGAGGGCCCACACTCACGCTCCCACCCTCAGCCAGATACAGGCGGCAGCGCAACACAACCTCCAAGATGGACAGATTAATTTGAGGAAATGCATACTGTAAACCAGCAGCTGTTTATTAGTTTTCAATCTTCTACCGGTTTCGATTATAAACCATCTTCACGGAAGAGAACTAGACAGACTGATCAAACAGGTGTATTATATGCCTCCTTATGCATACTGGCATGCATGTCACACAATAAAAATAAATTAGACGTCACTAAGCGTCAAGTCTTAATTAAAAACATAAAATCAATGCCAGGCTGTGTGATGGTGAACCAAGGTCTATTGTAAGAGAACCTAACACAACTATTGAACTGATGTCTCCCGCTTTCTAGGCAGTTGCGCTGACCTCTACACCACTCGGGACACAGTGATCACCGCACCTGCAAGGACTACCTAAGCACGCCTCCCGTCAGATACAAATTCCCAGCCATACCCTGCCCACAGTACTCAAACTCGTAGTCACTATGTACTAATTCCCGTAAGTGTAATGGCCTCAAACCATGCCCACCGCTGTTCTTTCGGAACAGACAAAAAATGTTCAAATGTTTGTTAAGCTTATGGGACTTAACTACTTAACTACTTATGAACTACTTACGAACTAGGACGGCACAAATATCCATGCCCGAGGGAGGATTCGAACCCCCGACCGTAGTGGCCTTGCTGACCGTGACTGGAGCGCCTCAGTCACCTCGGCCACCGCAGCCGGCTCGGAACAGACGCCACATGTATATGTATAATATGCCGGTGACGGGCAATGATCCTTTCGTTAGTGGGGAGGGGTGGCCATAGTTTAAGGTAGGATTGGATCCTAGCATATTGGCTAAAATTACATACGGAAATTTAAAAAAAAGTCCTACATCACTTAAAGCTTCGTAAATAGAACGAAAAACGAAAGAAGAAAAATAATAATAATTTCCAAAATACCGATGCTATTTTGTGGGGTGCAGTGAAAGTATAATACTAATTAAAAGCGTATTCCTCCACACACTTTTTCTTAGATTAACGTAATATGAAAAATTAACTTCGGTTTTCTTAGGTGGCATTTCGGGAATTTAGGGGTCGCTGTTTTGGCCACCTCAAATTAATTCAGCAAACCTGCTATATACTTCCTGGAAAAAATTAATTTATAAATGTTTGTTCAAATGTTTGTAAATCTATAGGACCAAACTGCGTGGTCATCAGTCCGTAGCTTACAAACTACTTAAACCTAGGTAAACTAACCTAAAGACAACACACACACCCATGCCCCAGGGAGGACTCGAACCTCCACGGCGAGCAACCGCGCGCTCCGCAGCGAGACGCTTTAGACCGCTCGGCTACTCCACCGCGGCATTAATTTATAAAATCGTATGCATGATGTCAACTGTGATTCAAACACACTAATGTTACAGAAGCTAGACTTCCGAACCTTAATTTATTTGACTTTGTCATATAGTGATTTTTCTATCCTTATGTGTAATGCAATTCCTAACTGGTTCTGCTTACTGCACAGAACCTTCTTTAGAAGTGAGCTGATTATGGTTCGAGTTGAGAAAATCCTTGACGAAATATCAAGTTGCAGCGCAAACTGTCCATATTTAAAAGTAAATACGTAAATACTGGGAAGAAAAAATCAAAAAGGAAAGAAAAGCTATGTAAAGTCAACCATCTTATGGTTAAAAATGAATGCAAATGAATGTACATCATGCTGGGCTTCGGTGCCCTACTCATAAGAAGACAGTAAAAAAGCAGAGAATTATCTGTTACGTTGCGTACACCAGATACAGTGGTAGAAGTGGGTATCGCCGCAGCTGTATTCGCTCAAAAATTTGAGAGTGGGTAAAATAACCACTGATGATTGGTCGGGAAAGGTTGGGAAAAAGAGGGACATAACTTTTCCGATTTTCAAGCTGTAAAAACTGTTGGCAATATGTAAAACCATACCACATAGTTTTCTCAACTTATTTCTTTCCTTACATGTTTTCCATTGCTTGTGAAGATCAAAAATGCCTAATTTTCATTCTGCTTGAGCTTTTAGTTACATAACGCTTCTCACTTTAGTTTGAATAAAGCATACGGTTTAAAGATCTGTTTTTTTGAGACGTGGTAGTAGAGTATCTTAGCTTTCTAATAAAACTTTAACCTTTTCTTAATTCCTAATAGTCGTTTTAATATAATACCCTTTCTCAAGTACTTATACGTAATTTATTCAAAAAGTTCGATAGCGTGTAGCTTACTCTTCGATGCATTTTAGACCGTAGATAACAGCGAGTGAAGTAGAACTAAAAGTACAGAAAAGCTTTTGAAACGGTGAGCAGAATGAGCCTTACTCGTTTCACGAGTAATTGCGTGTTAATATCCATCTCATCATCACTCTCTACTTTTTCATCCCCTTCCCTCGTTTCCAATAGTTTCCTCCACCTCCTATACCACCTCTTAGAACTGTATATAACCTAGAACCATGTTTAGTGTTATGTTCAAAATCTTATACGTCCGAAACCTTCTTGACCGAATATTTTGAAATTTTTACGCATCGGTCTACTGAAATATGCTCATGTATTATCTACAAAAATTTTCGGTATATGTTATATATGAATTTATAAAAAAATTTATAATTGGCAAACCTTAATACGAAAAATCGCGAAGATAATATACATGTACGTTTTATACAATATATTCAAGAAAAATGTACCTAGAAACCTTCATGTATTACAATAACGTTGTGTCAAAATTTCAATGCAATCGCTCACAAACTTTCGGAGTTTAACGGGTATACAAAAACCAACAAAACATAATTAATATTATCATGTTTAAAGGCACGTTCTTAAATAATTTGTACCATTTGTTGCCACGATCGCTATTTTAGTGTCTGGATGACTAGTTTCGGTAATACACAGTTACCATCATCGGATCCTCTGCAGAAAAGGTGAATATTTACAATGTAATTTTACATAATTAAAACATGTGAGAGAATAACAGATGTTTAAAAAATACAGTACCTGCTTCAGGCACAATTTCTGGCATTTAGTGAAATCTTGTATTTTCCCATCGAGGGTGACCACAAAAGATCGTCATAGACTGCCACCTTAATGCAGCTACTGGTGCTTGTAAGCATAGATTCCAGCTCAACATCAAAACTATAACTGAAAACGTATGTTTACATGGTACATGTGGGCTATTCGCCACAAGGTAGCACCATGGCATTAAGACAAAGGGTGTAAGATATGACTAGTAGTGCATGGAACACCATATACAAATTGTAATACCTGTACGAGTCCTAAAACTTTGCAACCTAATTTCATAGTGGTGCATTGTCAATTTACATCAGTAACATTAAAATGCATTATGTGTTAAAATAATACAATAAAATCATATAACAGAATTTACAGATACAATATGACGACCTAATTCGTACATAAAGTACAGTAATGTATATTTTTTCCCATGAGAAGCGACGTAATTTATTTGGAACAACCAATAAATAAATATACTGGGATATGGAAGGTTTACGTGAGTCTTATTTACATTCAAAGTTTATGACGAGTGACATGCAATTCAACAGATTAAAAGTATACAGTTTATAAAATATTCATAAATCATTAAATTTGAAGATTATTTTTAAAAATGTAAACAAGATTAAATTAAAAGATTCATGTATTAAAAATTAACGTGTTTTTGGTGGTCACATTAGCACAGTTATTGCACTCAGTAAACATAGAATGCAGGGTAACAGAATGAAATATTATTTTAGATGATGTAAGCTTCAGGCAATAATCAGCAGGTTGCTGGTTTCTGCCGTATTTTCGAGAGATAATGTGTATCATTAGTGTGCCTGACACATAATTCTAAGTTTAGGTGCCAAAAGGGTTAATTTTACATTTTTTCTAAATGGTGTATAAGGGGCGGGACCATTTGATATGCAATACTTTTTTTTACTCTTTCATAATACTTTCATCTTTAATACATAACTATTTGCTATACCACGTACCTCCTTCTCCACAATTTTTACTTCCCAGGTATGGTTAATGTCAGCACCTAGTCCTTAGACAACATCAGTTATGACACATCTTGTATATCACATAAGTTATACACCTTCTTATAGCGTTCATGACGAGGATTACCTACATCTAATTCACTACAAATTTTTGTATATATTTTTTTATATATTATAGCATATTATTTTAGCTATTCTGCACTATTTTCTCACCAGTATCTGTTCTGAACTACTATGAGTTTTAATCAACCGTTTTGATGCATGAATCTTTGTACCTACATGTAAACTGATGCTACCTGAGATTTGTCAAAATATATTATGTAATTATATCGATACCTAAACCTTAAGCTTCCATGTAGGTGTTACAGCGGATTTTGACCTTCTTCAATTATCAAGATCTGTTGCATAGGTGTATACTTGACACTTGCCTTTATTTAACTCACACCAGCAATACAAACATCAATTGAGAAGTACCCATCCCCATCCTTTACATACCATTTAGAAAAAATGTAAAATTAATCCTTTTGCCACCTAAATTTAAAGTTATGTCTGAGGCACCCTAGTAATACATATTTTCTCTCGAAAATACTGATATATATTGTCTATCGAAAATACTGCAGCAACCTGCTCATTATTGCCTGAAGCTTACATCAACTACAATATTATTTTATTCTATGTTACCCTGCATTGTACGTTTACTGAGTGCAATAACTAAGCTAAGTTGACCACCAAAAGCACATTCATTTTTAATGCATGATTCTGTTATGTTTAACTCTTGTTTATATAGTTTTTTTAAATATTTTACAAATTGAATGATTCAGTTATGGTTTTGATGTTGAGCTCGAATCTATGCATAAAAGTGCCACTAGCTGCTTTAATGTGGCAGCCGATGACGATCTTTTTTGTTGTCGCCCTCGATGGGAAAATACAAGTAATTTCACAAATTATCAGAAATGTTTTCTGAAACAGGTACTGTATTTTTTAAAACGTTTATAGTTCTCTCACGTGTTTCAACTATGTTAAAATTACATTGTAAATATTCTACAGATGGTAATTGTATATTACCGAAACTAGTCATCCAGACAATAAAATAGTGATCTTGCCAACAATTGATACTAAATATTCATAATTACCTGACATCTTATTGAGGTTTTTATATAGTATGCAAAATTTAATGTAATCCTTATGAATCTCTTATGCGATCTTTATTTGCCATAGGTCGCTCAAGAGTCCATCTCCAGTTCTTGCTGCTATATGATACTACCTGGACATGTGGGACAAGAAAGCTCAGGGTATTGTCTATATAACGTTGGGGCATTGACTGGTGATGTGCATACCATTTATAGCCTGCCACTATGGTGTCAGCTCATCTGATACATGTGCCTTACCATGCCTGGACAATTAAGGTTTGATAATGAATCTTTAAAGAGTCTAAACTAGTCATCAATGTAAAATCAATGTATATAGCTATCTTAAGGAGATTCATAAGGAAAACATATTCATGTATAGAGTTTACTGATGGAGGGGGAGGGGTGTTGGAATTAGAGGAGGGAGGCAACATTTGGACAACTACTGGCGTACATGCTGATAATACGGGTAGCAGGCAAGCCAGTTTAGCATAGCCTTGCGTTGGGTTTAGCTTGACTTGTCTGCGAGTAAAGCAGCCTAACCATACTGCCTAGCCGCGGTGGAGTGGCAGAGCGTTGCAAAGCGCCTAGCGACGGAGCGCACCGTTACTCGCCATCGGAGGTTCAAGTCCTTCCTCGGGCATGGCTGTATTTGCTGTCCTTAGCATAAGTTAGTTTGTAAGCCTAGGGACTGATGGCCACAGTAGTGAAGGATTTACAAACATTTGAACATACTGCCGACAACAAGCGGCAGCTTGCCTACCTGTCACTCGACGTAACGCGGGCAGGTTAGAAGCAGAAAATGTACACCCCTGGCTCCAACAACGCCTAATGAGAAGGCGTGAGCGCTGTCGTGTCGCGTCACACAGAGCAGGCAGCTGACTGGCTGGTCGCTGTGAGACAGTGGGTTGTGCTGAAGCGGCCAGCGTGTCAGCTACACGATAGCGGCCTACTCTGTGTGACGTGACACGTCAGCCTTCTCTTTAGGCGATGTTGGGCGCTCTTGTCTGATGTCACTCAGAGTACGCCGCGATCGCGTTCCTCTATGGATGGCGTCTAGGACACGGCCCACTATGCACTGGGGGCTGGCCAGTCAGCTACGCAATCTCGGTCTACTATGCGTCACTAGCTCTTTACTCACACGAAGTTATGAGTGCTATTGACAAACAGACTCAGATTTATTCCGTATTTCTACATTTCCAGAAGGCTTTTGACACCATACCTCACAAACAGCTTTTAATCAAAGTGCGTGTTTATGGAATATCGCCACAGATTTGTGACTGTATAGGGGATTTCCTGTCAGAGAGGACCCAGTTTGTAGTAGCAATTTGTAGTCGGATCGACTGAAAAGGAAGTTATATCCGGCGTTCCACAGGGTAGTGTTATTGATCCTCTGTTCTTCCTTATTTATGTAAACGATCTGGGAGAAAACCTGAGCAGCTCTCGTAGGTTGTTTGCAGATGACGCCGTCATTTACCGTCTAGTAAAGTCATCTGAAGATCAAAACCGACTGCAGGACGCCCTATGTAAGATATCAGTGTGCTGTAAAAATTGGCAATTGACTCTAAATAATGGTCCACATGAACACGGAAAGAAATTCGTTAAACTTTCTTTAAAAACGTAAATCAGCCAAATGTGAAGGCCGTGAACTCCACTACAGACCTACGAATTAATATTACATCAGACGTAGGTAATTTCGTAGGAGTGGCGAACAAGATACTGCGTTTTATTAGCAGAATACTTAAAAGATGGAACAGACTACTAAAGAGACTGCGTACACCATGCTTGTCCGTCCTTATTGGAGTATTTCTGCCCAGTGTGGAATCCTTATCAAGTTGGTTTGATGGAAGCCATCGAAAGAATCCAAAGAAGGGCAGCCCGTTTTGTATTGTCACGATACAGGGGAGAGAGCGTCATGGACGATCTGGTATGGGATTCATTATAACAACGGCGTTCATCGTTGCGGCGTGGTCTACTTACGAAATTCTAATCGCCAACATTCTCCTCGGGATACAAATATATATTGTTGACTCCCACCTACATCGGTAAAAATGATCATCAGAATAACAAAATCGCACTGACGTGTTTTACGGCCCGCTTTAGATTTGTAGTTTTATAAGTTTTTGCACACATTTTGGACCAAAATAATAATCTAAAAATTAATTAATAAGAGTGTATGAAACCCATGTAAGGAAAAAAATTAGGTATTGGCGTGTTCCTTCAGCGTCACATTCCAACACATTGCCCACTATGCTACAGGTAGCAGTTAGGAATTGCGTCATTTATCTCATACTATTGATGGCTGTTGTTAACTGATACTAATATGGCATTTGTAGACACTAGATTTTCATTTATCGTACGAGAAACGACGTCTTTTCGTTAATTCTTCAGTGCGCCATTGCTTTGAAATGACAACGTGAAGTTAAAATAAGAAAATCATCAAATACGCAATGCAAGAAGGCGTATGGCAGAGACAGTTCTGGACGAGGAATGTCATGTGATATCTGCGAACGGCTGGTTTCCGTTAATTTAATGGAGGGTGACAAATCTCCGTTATTTGTGCAAATATCTCTCAACGGATACGAGATATTAAAAAATAAATAAATAAATAAGGGAACAAAGTTGTAGAGGATTTTCTCCTCAACAAATTCGTTTATTCAATTTTCGCGTCGCATGAACGATTTATTTGCAATTAAAATTACATTACAAACGGCTTTTTTGTATTACTAACGTATTTCTTGTCCGAAGTATTTAAAAAAGCGAGATTCTGGTCTCTGGTAGCCAACAATTATGTCTGTAAAATTAGGTACCGATCGGTTGAACGGTTCGACCTAAAAAGTGGGAACACGTTACAGCCAGACAGATATCGTCAAATCGCCGTTATTTTTGCAAATATCTCTGCAACGATGCATGTAGAGAATTTTCCCCTCTACCAATTAGGTTATTCAATTTTTGTGTGAAATGATTGGTTCGTTTGCAATTACAATTATATTACAAACGGCTTTTTTTGGTATTACTACCGTATTTTGTGTCCGAAAAATTTGAGAAAGGGAGGTTTTGGTCTCTGGCGGCTTACAGTTACGTGTGCAAAATTTGGTGCTGATCGGTTGAACAGTTCGTCTTAAAAATAGGGAACACGTTACGGACAGACAGATGGATAGACACACATACATCCCAAAATCGCCGTTATTTTTTCAAATGCCTCTGAAACTATACGAGATATGGGAAAAACATAAGAGAGCGAAGTTGTAGAGAATTTTCTCCCCTACAAATTCGGTTTTTCAATTTTCGCGTCAGATGCATGGTTAAGCCGTTATTTTCATTTAAAATTTGAGCTGTCAAAAGACGATCGCAAAGGCCCACTTTTAGTGTTGCTACCATAACCTAAAGTGGGTCAATACGAGAAATCAGAGCTCGAACGGGGAGATTCAGTAGTTCTTTCGTCCGGGACGCTATTCGAGAATGGAACGGTAGATTAATACTATAAAGGTGGTTCGATGAACCCTCTGCGCCGGCCGCGGTGGCCGAGGAGGCTGAGGCGCTCCAGTCACGGTCTGCACGGCCACAACGGTCGGGGGTTCGAATCCCCCTTCGGGCATGGATATTTGTGCCGTCCTAGTTCGTAGGTAGTGGTTTGTAAGTTTAGTGACTGATGACCCCTTAGTTAAGTCCCATAGACTATACAAACATTTGAACATTTTTTGAACCCTCTGCCAGGCATTTAAATGTGATTTGTCGAGTATCACATATAGATGTAGACGTCAAACAAGAGCGCCGTGGCGTTCACTTGCGGTAGTGCTGCCTCTACGTCGACAAATACAGACGCTGGCAAATTGTGAATGTTTGGTCGCGGTGGGATAGGGACCGCGATTGACTGATCTTCGCGACATTGGGACCCTGCGCTCGGGTGGCGGCCCTGTCGCCGGGGACCCCCCGTCGCGCGGCGCTGTGACGTCAGAAGGACGCGGCGGCGGCGGCGGCGGCGGCCGCCAGAGAAAGGGCGGATCGTTAGGAGGGTGCGCCGCGCGCCGGGCCGCGTCCGGCCCTAGTTTGCATTCGATTTGCATGGCCGGCTCCGTCGCCCGCACATGTTCGCACTGTGCACCGTCAAATTGCAGACGCGCCCGCGGCGGAAGCGACTCGACGCTGCGACGGCTCTCCGCGAAATTAAGCGCGGCCCGTAATCAGCGAGAGGCGAGGGCAAGGGGGGAGAAGTAGGGGAGGGAGCAGCCCCTCTGTCTGGCGCGGACGGCGGCCCAGACGGATTATGGAAATGCGAGGCCGCGCCGAAGAAGAGGTCGGCCGCGGGCACCAGTGTTCGCACAGCGGATAACACCACACGCCGCTCAACTACAGGGCGCTACCGTGCACGCGCGCTTGCTCTCCGACTGACAATAACTAGCGGCGTTATACGCCATGCGGTCTTTCTCCAGCGTCCTGTACGTGAAAATGCGAGGGAAGATCGGAAAGAACGCAAAATAATTTAATTGCATGACCATTACACCATCGTTGTAGGTCGGTTGGAAGTAAGGCAACAGGTATAGTTTGGCGTAGAAAAAAAATAAAATAAATAAATAAATAAAAACCGATCCCGCACTATCGTGTGGGCTCGGGTGGAAAGGGGTATAAGGTAATTTCCGTGTAGCTGTGGAGACGTATACGTGGGTACCACAAAAAAAGAAAATGTTCAAATGTTTGTATAGTTTATGGGACTTAACTACGGGGTCATCAGTCTCTAAACTTACAAACTACTTATGAACTAGCTAACACTAAGGACGGCACAAATATCCATGCCCGAGGGGGGGGGTTTCGATCCCCCGTCCTTAGTAGCCGTGCAGACCGTGACTGACGCGCCGCAGTCCCCTCGGCCACCGCGGCCGGCTACCACAAAAAGAACAGTCAAAAAGGACTAGATGAGAACAACGGGAACTGTAGAAAGGGAGAGATTGACAGATCAGCTGTTGCTGAACATGTTTTTCAACCAGGGAACCACTTTATTCAATTTGATAAGACTAAGGTTTTAGCAGCCACAAATGGATACCACGAAAGACTGTACAGAGAGGCTATAGAAATTATAAAACACCGCAATAATTTCGATAGGATGGAGGAGGGCGTGAAACTAAATGAAATCTGGATTCCGGTTTTGAAGAAGAAATGTAACAGTCTTCCACCATGGGAGAATATCAACGGACGACGGCAATCAGCAACGACGAATTGCGCGCCCATGTCAAACATCTGACGTCACTCCACTGCGCGCGAGCCCTTGTAAACAGAGTTTGGCTTCAGTCAGTAGCGAGCCAGGGTGTGTATCGGACATTAAAAGTGCTACGATCCCCCTTCAGAATGTCCTCCGCAGTCGGGGTCGAAACGTTGGGTTTCGACAATAAGTCCACTAGACCACGGCATAATAGCCCGGAAATTTTTAGTAATTTTGACCATTCCGGCCGTGAAAGTTGATATTTTACAATAAGGTAATTTGTTTGTAAGTCTAGGACAACACAAAGGATTCTAAAAAAGCTGATTGGCTGCAGTAATGAAGGAGTTGTAGATGTTGTAAAATCCTTTATTTTTCTCTTTACGCTGACGCGTTTCAGGCCCAGCCCATAATCGGAGCGCCTGGTGACAAAGTACAGGATACAGTATATATAGGTAAAAATAGTTACAAAGACGAATTTTTTTTCTTTTAAAAAACCAATCTCTGACATTTACAATTATAAGATACATAGCTCTCCTGAATGGAGAACGGAAAAAGATGCATGTAAAACCTCATAATACATTAACGGTCAACATCAGCTGTACTCGTAAGTTGCTAGCTCGATGGATCACATGCAAATACCACTGAATGGAAAGTATACTATTGAGCAACTTAGGCGTATCATAGGCGTCCTTTATGTATGACCGTAGAAGTTACTATAAATTACAAGGATAAAAAGAACTCAACGGTGAGTTAATTAAAAACATTTTCAATAATGGTAAATAGTTGTCAAACAATAAAACACCAATATCTAATCAAAGGACAAATAACAAAATAAACTTAGGGAAACCGCACAGGAAGAGAGCACAAAAATCGGTCATTCAAGAAAACCTAGGTTGTGAAACATCGAAATACCACTATCTGTAACCAAAAATTTGCTCATTTATTAATCATTCTTTATTACGAGGCGCGTCCAGAAAGTAAGTTCCGTTTGGTAAAAAAATGAAATTGTACACAGATACAGAAGAAATTTTTATTGCACAAAATTCTACAACTCTTAATCTACTTTTCCACATAACTGCCGAAATTTTGCAGGCATTTGTCATAGCATGGGACCAGGTTTTCTATACCTTCTTCTTAGAAATCTACCGCCTGTGTCTTCAACAGTTTCTTATAGCTCGTCGTCATTGGTGAAGTGATGACCGCCAAGGAAAGACTTGAGGTGTAAGAACAGATGAAAGTCGCTAGGAGCGAGGTCAGAGCTGTACGGAGGACGGTCAAACACGTCCCAGCCAAATCCCTGTAGGAGGTTTTTCGTCACATTTGCAGTGTGATCGTGAAATTTGGGGGAAGTCCATAGCGAGAGCACTAATTGTAAATCTACGGTTTTCCTGGATCTTGTCATCAATAGCGTGAACCAGTTCTTCTGTAACCAAAGGTGGACGCTCACTTTGTTCTTCGTCGTGCACATCACTACGCCCGCCATTGAACTGTCGGACCCATCTTCTCACCATCGTATCACTCATCGCATTTGGTCCGTAAACATCGCAATTTTGCTGATAAATTTCAATTGGTTTCACTTTCCTCGCATTCAGAAAACGAATCACCGACCTGATTTTACAGGCGGCGGGATTTTCAATCAACGCCGACATTTCAAACAAGCACAACAAAGCGTACGTAACTGACAGCGATCTCCAAATGGCGCAAGTTCTCCTTGATACACATCGTGTAAAGCGCATGTGCGAAACTGCAATCGCAGCGCTGCAGCGGAGGTAAATTGAAACGGAACTTACTTTCTAGACGCACCTCGTAGCTGCGTTTTCCGCCATGGAGTCTTTCTCCATCGTCGTGTACGTGAAAATATGAGGGAAATCGGAAAGAACGCAAAATAATTTCATTGCATGAACATTACACGATCGTTGTAGGTCGGTTGGAAGTAAAGCAACAGGTCTAGTTTGTCGTAAAAAAAAAAAAAAAAAAAAAAAAAAAAAAAAAAAAAAAAAAAAAAAAAAAAAAAAATTCTGAACCCGCACGATCGTGTAGGCTCTGGTGGGAAGGGGTGTCAGGTAATTTGATTGTAAGTCTAGGTACTGGTGACCATAGCTGTTTGGTCCAACAGGTTTAAAAAAGGGGAACATATTTTTCCCGTCATGGCACTACTGTCATTATACCCTATTCATGAAGTCTGTTTGCTTTGAGTATAGCCACGCGCGAACAACTGATGTGACGTCAGTGACTGTTGCAGAACTGTATACCGCTGATAATTTATTGATGAAACTGTACATGCTTTAATAATAGGCAACAGAAGGTAATTCTCCGCAGTGTAGAAAATAGCTACGACGTACAATCGCAATGGGGCACTATTAAGAGCGGGGTGCCCCAGGGGTATTTTTTTGGGACCGTTGCTGTTTCTTATTCACATAAATGATATGCCTTCGAGTTTAACAAGTGACTGTAAAATATTTTTGTTTACTGATGATACGAGCTTGGTAGTGAAAGATGTTGCTCGCAATATTAACACAGTATTGTAGAAAACAATTTGATGTTAAATCACAGTAATATTCAGTTTTTACTGTTTCTAACACATAATTTGACGAAAGCTGACGTATTAATTACACATAACGGGCATATGAAGATACTGAACAGTTCATATTTGTAGGTATTCTTATAGACAGTAAGCCGTCGTGGAAAGCCCATGTTCAGGATCTTGTTCCAAAACTAAATTCTGTTATATTTACTATTAGAAAAATATCTGAAATACGTGGTTTTTCAACACGAAAAGTAGTCTATTACGATTACATTCACTCACTTATGACGTACGGCATTATTTTTTGGGGGAACTCGCCTGATGCAAAAATGATCATTCTGGCTCAAAAACGGGCGCTTAGAGCAATATGTGGTGTAAGTTCACTTTTCAGTAGTCTGGGAGTTTTGACACTGGTGTCACAACACGTTTTTTCTTTGTCGTTTGTTGTTAATAATATCAGCTTATTCCCACGAGTTAGTAGCTTTCATTCGGCGAATACTCGACAGAAGTCGAATCTACATTTGCATCACACCACCTTGAAACTTGTGCAGAAAGGTGTACAGTATTCTGCAGCATCCTTCTTCAATAAGCTGCCACAAGAAATAAATAATCTTAGCACTAACCACACGCTTTCAAATTTAAATTGAAGAGTTACCTCGTGGCTGACTCCTTTTATTCTGTCGAGGAACTCCTACAAAAGTTAAACAATTAAGGTAATTCATTTTTTTCTTTATTGATTCTTTTCACTTTGTCTTAAGATTATCGTATGCATAGGGCTACTTAAAAATTTTCTACTACCATTCTTGTGTAAAATATCATGTATTGACTTGTTCCATGACCATGGAGTCTCACTCCTAAATTGGGTCCTATGGAACAGAAAACCATAATAAAAAAATAAAAAAATAAGTACAGATGAAAGCCGACTGAGCAACGACCTGAATGTATGTTGGATACCGGAGCACCTCTCATAGAAATGTGTCGATTTTGTCACGAAAAAGGAAAAACAATATGGAGGAGGGGGGGGGGGGGTGGAAGGACTGTCACGAAGAAATTTGACACCGTCATCATTAACGTTATTCTAACCAGAGCATATACAAGCACTAAGGTTTACATGGCCCCCTTGGAAAAATTCTCACATGGAGACATTCCAGCGGTCCACATTGTTGTCCCCATACTCGCCATGCATGTCACTGTGAATTGCACTTTTCCCTGGGGCTCATAAATATTACTTTTCTGATGAAATACCATGGATGAGAAAATGTTTGCGTGGTAACAGCGGGGACAGTAGTTGCAATGTAAGATTACATCTCATCAACAGCAATACCCTCATCTTACAAATGGCAGTATTCATAATATTTAAAATAGATCCAAATTCAGATTCAATGCAAGAAGGAGTAAGCAAACCAAAAACACACGAGGGAATAAAATTCGGAAGTGCTTTGCTCCAGGAGTATGAATTTCAGAGACATTTAAAATTCAAACATTTAATAAATCATTTAAAATATACCTCTTAAATAAATATTCCTAATATATAAATATGTCACACTTATAAAGGTGGCAGGCGACCATTACTATAAAAATAAATAGTTATGCATTACAGCTGACTAGCTTGCACATTTAAAAAGAAAAAAATAATCATATGTCAGCTAAGTGGTGTAATCTCCTTCAGATTTTTGCAGAAATCGACAATTGGAAAGTATAGTGGTATCACTAATGTAGACTCATCATGTAACAAAAGGTATCTGTGTATACATTCTTAACAAAAAATAATTATTTTAATGTGTGATATTATCTTTGTACATTTAAAATATATAAATGTATGTAATGTTAAAAAAGTAATCTTGGTGTATCTGATTCTTGTCTCTTGTGCCTGCTATGGTCGATTCATATATGGTGACGAGATTGTTTTTGATGAAAATGAAGGAAACGTTGTAATGAGGTTTGTAAATGTGTTAGAACATCTTAAAGTCTTAAAATATATGTATTAAATTAAATAAGTGTACGAACTTTAATTAGTTAGAAATATCCTGATCATTTATATGAAATGCTAAAGCATGTCATTAGCATTTGTTTCGGCAAGAAGCTAGCGAAACAGATTGCATCAACCGCCGCCATTACGTGGCAGATATCTAATTCCTATCTGATAAAGCAAGGATTGGTGGAAAATAATTTAAAATAATAAAAAATAATAATATTCTATTTCAGCTCTGCAAAACCAAACTGGACTTATATAAAAATTATGCCAACTTCTGTGGTAATGTATGGTGAAATGTGGTATCTTACAAAGATCTATAAATTACGACGTGCATAATTATTCAAAGTGACTATTATTATTATTATTCTGAGTCAGAAGTGAATAATATTTAATTAAATAATTTCCCAATAGCCATATATTAAAAAATTAAAAGACAGTTTTCATTTAGTTTCAGTGAATTCAGACTTTGCCATTTTACTTCAAGTTGGACATTCAATTAAAGTTTCAATGATATACGTAACTGAGAATAATATTCAGAATTTTAATGTAAAGGATAGGTTCCACATTGACTTCAATAGGAAATATTAACATTTGGCTTTAAAATTATTTTTGTAGCATTTAATGTGGGACTACTTTGCAAGAATACTCGCACCAGTTGAAGACCTTCAACTAAAATTTAACGTGAATAATCATGTTCCTGAGAAGGTTCAAACTAAATAAATAACTAAATAAATAATATAAAATACTAAGGCAATATTTTAGAATATATTCTTACAAAACTGGCCATTTACAAAATATGTTTTTTTTTCCTAACAATTTTTTTATAGTATTCTTACAGTGGTGACTTGAAAGCTCGTTATAAGCCTTTAAGAATCAATCATCAGGTATCCAGGGGCGATTCCAGCATGTAGATATAAATCCTTTGTAGGTAACACTGAGCGGTTCACGTTCGTGTGACCTGCTGTGTCCACCACCACCTCCTATCATCAAGACGGTATTCATCTGAAAATGATCTATATAATCTAAAACCGGTCATGAAATAGAATCAACAATTTTGCGATATGTGCTGTTTTTATAGTATTCGCATAACACTGAGATGAGCTCAATTATATGTAATTTAGCGTGGTTATCTATTTTAAACTACACACGAAACCATCTATATTGGGAATGCGCGAAATTGATTGCAGAAATGTTTTGCAAATGGTGTCTTATATGGAGTTATTCATAAGTAGCTTTGCCATTAATGGTTTTCAAAATAAAATGCCAAGATCGCACATTAATAATTTATTTAACGACGACCGGTTTCTGGTCACATATATATTTTACAAGCTGGTCATCTTGTTAAAAAATGTGTATAAAATAATAAGTGCAACATTGCACTTAGACACTACATTAAAAATAATACACAAGTTAAAAACTTGAAAGCTTACAATATACATTAATACTGCACCACAGTACGCGTGAAATATATTATGAGGGTAACAGAATAATGGAGCTACAATAAGCAGAGCTGAAAATTGTTGCCGCGATGAAGTACCCGAGCGGTCAAAGCCCCTCACTGCGGAGCGCGCGGTTGCTCGCCGTCGGAGGTTCCAGTCCTCCCTGGGGCATGGGTGTGTGTGTTTTCCTTAGGTTAGATTAACTTAGTTTAAGTAGTTTTTAAGCTACGGACTGATGTTGTTGTTGTTATGGTCTTCAGTCCGGAGACTGGTTTGATGCAGCGCTCCACCCTACTCTATCCTGAGCAATCCTTTTCATCTCCTCATAAGAACGGCAACCCACATCCACTTGAATCTGCTTACTATACGCGTCTCTTGGTCTCCCTCTGCGATTTTTCCCCCACACACTTCCCTCCAATGCTAAATTTACGATTCCCCGATGTCTAAGAATGTGTCCTACCAAGCGATCCCTTCTTTTAGCCAGGGTATGCCTAAAATTCCTTTTCTCGCCAATTCTGTTCAGTACCTCTTCATTGGTTATGCGATCTACCCACCTAATCTTCAGCATTCTTCTGTAACACCACATTTCAAAAGCCTCTATTCTCTTCCTGTCCGCACTGCTTATTGTCCATGTTTCACTCCCGTACAAGGCAACACTCCACACAAATGCCTTCAGAAAAGACTTCCTTACACTTAAATTAATATTCGATGTTAGCAAATTTCTCTTATTCAAAAATGCTTTTCTTCCCATTGCCATTCTGCATTTTATATCCTCTGTACTGCGACCATCACATGTTATTTTACTACCCAAGTAACAAAACTCATCTACCACCTTCATTGTTTCGTTACCTAATCTAATTCCTTCAGCATCGCCCGATTTTCTAAGACCGCATTCCATTATTTTTGTTTTGCTCTTGTTAATGTTCATTTTATATGCTCTCTTCAACACACTGTCCATTCCATTCAACTGCTCTTGCAGGTCCTTTGCTGTCTCTGATAGAAATACAATGTCATCAGCAAAACGCAATGTTTTTATTTCTTCCCCCTGTACTTTAATCCCTATTCCAAATTTTTCCTTGCTTTCCTTCACCGCCTGCTCGATGCACAAATTGAATAACATCGGAGAAAGGCTACAACCCTGTCTTACTCCCTTCCCAACTGATGCTTCCCTTTCATGCCCTTCGAGTCTAATAACTGCGGTCTGGCTTTTGTACAAGTTATAAATAAATCTTCCTTTCCCTATATTTTACCCCTGCTGACTACAGAATTTGAAAGAGTGTATTCCAGTCAACATTGTCAAAAGCTTTCTCCAAATCTACAGAAGCTAAAAATGTAGGTTTGCCTTTCCTTAATCTATCTTCTAAGATAAGACGTAGATTGAGTATTGCCTCCCGGGTTCCTATGTTCCTCCTGAATCCAAACTGATCTTCCCCGATGTCAGCTTCTACCAGCTACTCCATTCTCCTGTAGATAATTCGTGTTAAAATTTTGCAACCATGACTTATCAAACTGATGGTTCTGTAATTTTCACACCTGTCTGCGCCTGATTTCTTTGGAATGGGGATTATTACATTTTTCTTAAAGTCTGAGGGTATTTCGCCTGTCTCATAAATCCTACACACCAGTTCAAATAGTCTTGTTATGGCTGGCTCTCCCAGAGACTTTAGTAGCTCTGGGGGTATGTCATCTACTCCTGGGGCCTTGTTCCGAACTAGGTCGTTCAAGGCTCTGTCAAATTCATCTCTCAGTATAGCATCTCCTATTTCATCTTGATCTACGTCCTCTTCCCTTCCTACCACATTGTCTGTAAGTTCATTTCCTTTGTAGAGCTGCTCTATGTACTCTTTCCACCTTTCAGCTTTCCCTTCTTTGCTGAGAACCGGCTTCCCATCTGAGTTCTTGATATTCGTAGAGTTGCTTTTCTTGTCCCCAAATGTCTCTTTTATTTTCCTGTAGGCGGTATCTACTTTTCCCCTTCTTATACATTAGAAGATTTGCATTTGGCTTCTAGCCACTCCTGCTTAGCCATTTTGCATTTCCTGTCAATCTCATTTTTTAATCGTCTGTACTCCATTTTGCCTGTTTCATTTACTGCATTTTTATATTTTCTCCTTTCATCAATGAAATCTAGTATTTCCTGTGATATCCAAGGTTTTTTGTACGTCTTGCCTTTCTACCTATTTTGTCCTCAGCTGTCTTCACTATTTCATCTCTCAATGCTACCCATTCCTCTTCTACTGTTTTATTTCCCCCTGTTTCTGTCAATTGCTGCCTAAATCTCCCTCTGAAATTCTCCACAACTTCACTTTCCTTCAATTTATCTAAGTCCCATCTCCTTATTTTCCTACCTTTCTGCAATTTTTCCAGTTTCAGCCTACAGTTCATGACTAACAAGTTATGGTCAGAGTCTATATCTGCCCCTGGGTACGTCTTGCAGTTTATAACCTGGTTCCGGAATGGTCCGATAGATTTACAAACATTAGAACATTTTTGAAACTTGTTATGTAGAACAAAAAGTTTGTTACACGTGACATAAAATGTTGTGTAAGGTAATTTTGACTACATTTTCAAATATTACAGATTGAAAATGTCAGCAAAGAGCACCGGAAATAGGCATCAGTAATGATTGTTTGACGGCGAGTGTGGCGTAAGACATGGTTCAAACAAAATCTGTAATTCAAAATCAATACTCAAAAATATTTCTGTCGCACCTCTGCACTAATTAATGTAAAAAGATGTCTGTAAGTAATATATCACGGAACTGTGTAACCGGCCAATTCCTTGAAACACGCCACTACTGTTTTCACATAACAATTTTCTTGAATTCTGTATGTGAGTTAGCTGCGATGACCGCACAGGTACGTACGTATACTAAGTTATGGAGTAGCGTCTCAATAAAACTAAAAATATTAAAACATCTACGGAATCAAGGAAAATCAGGGAAATCTCCACGTTCTGTAATTAGTGACCAGAGGAAATGGAGTATATGTTTATGAGTATAGCCGTATGTATTGTGGTGTTGGAAAAGCTATTTCACAAAAATTTTGCACTTGTTTATTGTAAAAACGGTTTCTTCCGATCACGGTTTTACAAACATCACGGTACTATATGGTCAGAGTGAAAGAAGACAACTAGGAGGAAAATTTGTCCTGCACAATAAATTACTAAATTACAAAGGTCAGTTTATTTAAGTAGAAAGGTGAACTAGATAAAAAGGAAGTAACGTTATATGTCACAGAGGAAACTGTTAGCTGAGGATCATTTAGTGAATAGGTGTGTACCCAATAGTACATTTCCTTATGGAACTGTACTACTATATAGAAATTTACGAAGAAACAAAGACTATTACCTCATACAGGATGTTAATCGAAGATATTAAAACTCCATATTACAGCAAAACTAGTTAAAATTCGTTTGTTTTTCTCGGAGGGTGATATTAAATGATACCAACTCACTCCACCACCCCACACAATGCATAGGTGATTGGGGGCAACTTGAAAATCTCTACGTATTCTATTGCAGATCACCACAAAAATTGCATACGTTTTGTGTACAGCAATTTTTTTCTCCATAGTTGGTGCTCCAATGACTGGAATCGAAATGGAACCACAATCGTAATTTACTACATGCTACTCAATGTCTCTGGCATATCCTATGGCACGTGGGACAGGGTAGGACAGACCAGTCATTTACAACTTTTAATTAGAAATTTCAATCGCAACATCGTATTCATATAACTTATCCAACATGCGACTACTCGACTCTCCACTGTGGTCGTGGCTCGAGACGAACGGACTCTCCTTTTCCAGTTATAATAAGTGATGTTGGAAGATAAGAAGAAGTAGATGAAAATGAAATAGGAAACTACTGAGAGATGAATTTGACAGAGCACTGAAAGACCTGAATCGAAACAAGGCCCCTAGAATAGATGACATTCCCTTGGAGCTACTGAACTCTGGGAGAAGAAGCCATGAGAAAATTCTTTCACCTAGTGAGATGTACGAGACAGGCGAAATTCCCCCAGGTCTTAATAAAAATGTAATAATCACAATTCCAAAGAAATCAGTCGCAGACGGTGTGAAAATTACAGAACCATCAATTTAATAACTCATGCTTGCAAAATTTTAACACGAATTGTACACAGAAGGGTGGTAAGGCTGAGAGATGCCGACCTAGGGAAAGATTAGTTCTGATTGGAGAAATGTAGGAACGATTTATTTTAGAAGATATATTATGGAAAGGCAAACTTATGTTTCTAGCTTTTGTGGATTCTGAGAAAGCTTTTGACAGTTTTGACTGGAATACACTCTTTCAATTCCTGAAGTCATCAGGAGTAAAATATAAGGAACCTAATGTTATTTACAACTTGTACATTAACCAAACAGCTATAATTTGAGTTGAAGGGCATGAAATGGACGCATTGATTGGCAAGGGAGACAAACAGGGTTGTAAGCTTTCTCCAGTGTTATTCAATTTTTTACATTGGGCAAGCTGTGAAGTAAAGTAAAGAAAAATTCGGAGAAGGAATTAGAGTTTGGGATCAAGAAATAAAAAATTTGCCTTCTGCTGATGACATTGTAATTCTATCAGAGACAGTAAAAGACCTGGAAGAGTAACTGAACGGAATGGACACTGTGTTGAAAGGAGCTTATAAGCAGAACATTAACAAACGCGGAAGAAGGGTAATGGAACGGAGTCTTAGAAAATCAGGCGGTGCCGAAGGAATTAGATAAATAAAAGTGGTAGATGAGTTTATTTACTTGGGCAGAATGGCAATTGGAACAAAAGGGTTTTCTTTAAGAGATATTTGCTAACATAGAATATTAATTTAAGTATAAGAAAGTCCTTTCTGAGGGCATTTGTGTGGAGTTTTACCTTGTACGGGAGTACAACTTCGACGATAAATAGTTCAGACAGGAAGAGGAAAGAGGCTTTTGAAAGAAGGTGCTACAGAAGGATGCTGAAGATTTGGTGGGTGGACTGCGTAACTAATGAGGAGGTACTGTACACAATTGGGCAGATAAGGAATTTCTGGCATACCAAGTCGAAAACATGGGATCGATTAGTAGGACACATTCTTAGACATCAAGGAATGGAAAATTTATCATTGGAGGTAAGTATGTGGGGGAAAATTCGCAGAGAGAGACCAAGAGACGAGTACATTTAACTCAAATGGATGTGGTTACCGTTCTCACGAGGAAGAGGCTTGCTCAGGCTAATCTACGTTTTAGACCTGCATCAAACTAGTCTCCAGACTGAAGACCGCAAGTGTTCAAGCGTAATTCTGTTAACTTCAATACACATACTGATCCGTTTTTCGAATGATAGAAGCGTATCTGCTGGAATGTCTTCAGAAAAAAATTTTATGAGGTCGAACACATCTCACTGTCTGTTGGTACTAGCTGGATAAATCTTATCTTTAAAATATACCCACAGAACGAAATCCATAGACGTCAGATCAGTCGAACTGAAAGGACAATCAATAGAGTCGCAATTTCCGATCCATAGACCAGTGTAAACACAGTGTAATACTTCCCTTGCTTAAATTACGTAGTGCGCTGTGGAATCTTCATAACGAAACCATATACGTTCCGAACATCTAAGGCAACATCCTGAAATAGTATCGGTAAGCCGCGGTGGAGTAGCCGAGCGGTCTAAAGCGTCTCGCTGCGGAGCGCGCGGTTGCTCGCCGTGGAGGTTCGAGTCCTCTTTGGGGCAAGGGTGTGTGTGTTGTCCTTAGGTTAGTTTACCTAGGTTTAAGTAGATTGTAAGCTACGGACCGAGTTTTGTTTCAAATTAGGCAAAACAGCGACGAGACCAATGGGATGTAAGTGAAACTGTATAGTGTTAAAGTAGTGAGCGAAAAGTGTGCGTTTTAGAGACTTATAAATTGCCCTGTAGTTTAGAAATAATCACATGAAGAAGTATGTTCATTCTTTGTGCTTTTCGTTGCAGATGTGACATTGTAAACTTGCCATGTATCGTCGCCGACACCTACACATAATTCAGATCAAATGGTTAAATGTTTGTAAATCTATTGGACCAAACAGTCACGGACATGAGTCCCTAGGTAAACTAACTTTCACCACGGAAGACAAACACACCGATGCCCGATGGAGGGAACGATCGCCTAGTACGTAGCTTGATGACTTAAACCAAGAGGCCATTTCGCACGACCTGTCATAGTTCATGACACCATAGAAAGTAAATGAGGCACTTAATCCAGGTCTCTTTCGAGGTAACAGCTGAACGCAGTTTGCACTCCACGTCCTCTTCATATTCAGATGATGAGCCATTCATCATCGTTTCATCAAGGCAGGCTCATATCGGAGGCCTTCTCACCATGATCCTGTCGTTTCGCGATGCTATGATTCTATCTTTCGCACAGCTTCCTTTTATTAGCTCAAGATTTGAAGATGTATTAGATGCATCACATGAAACTCCTAGAGTACGTTTTATTGAAACTAGTGTCTTTTCTGTAGCAAAATTGTCAGTTAAGCACAGATTTAAGTTATTCGTTTAACCAGTATATTGAAATGTCTCCTGCTCGGCTAAAATATGCGTATATTAAACCTCTGCTCAAGAAAGGGGATTATGAGACATCTTAAAACTGAAGACCAATTTCAATTTTGCCACCATTCTTGAAAATTCTAGAAAGGTAGTGCAAAAGAAGCTTTTGAATCACCTAACCACAGCCGGCCGCGATGGCCGAGGGGACTGCGGTGCGCCAGTCATGGTCTGCACGGCCACTACGGTCGGGGGTTCGAATCCCCCCCTCGGGCATCGATATTTGTGCTGTCCTTAGTGTTAGGTAGTTCATAAGTAGTTTGTAAGTTTAGGGACTGATGACCCTGTAGTTAAGTCCCATAAGCTATACAAACATTTGAATTTGAACCTAACCACAAATAACATATTGTACAGAACACAGTTTTAATTTCTGAAAGGTACCGATATCGAGAAGGCTGTTTACATCTACATTGAGAATGGACTTATATCATTACATAATAAATTACAAGCAGTAGGTATTTTCTGTGATATGTCATAGGCATTTGATTATATCACGGGCAATGCTGCAAAATAGTTCAAGTCTACCTCAGTAACAGGAAACGATGTCAGTGCAAGGGACTAGTGAATTAAGCCATGAGTCATCCTCTGATTGGGAAGAAATTACATTTAATGTTCCACGAGGATTAATCTTAGGGCCATTCTTTTTCTTGTGTACATTAATGACTTTTGATCAGTTATAATCCCAGAAGCAGAGTCCGTTACGTTTGCAGATGATACAAGTAATGCAATAAATAATATGTCGAGCATAGTTCAAGAAAGCTTTGCTAATGATAGTTTCATAAACATTAATAAATGGTTTGATATTAACCTCTGAAAAGTCTCAGTGCGTGGAGTTTAGAGCTAGTAAAAGGTTTCCATCTAGAATATGCATAAAGTATGAAGAAGATCAGATCGAAGAGTATTAACTTCCTGCGATTACTATTTGATAATAAAATCACTTGGGAGGAGCACACTGCATAACTGCAGAAACGACTTAACAAACCTGTACTTGCAATTGGAGTTATAACATGTAGGCGGAAAATAAATGAAGAAGCTTGTTCACTTCCATTCCTCAATGTCATATGGTTAATGTTTTGGGGGAATCTCTTCAATTCAAGCAAAAGTCTTCAAAGTTCAAAAGCGTGTAATATGTATTATTTGTGGAGTAAATTTGTGCGTCCAGAAAGACTGTAATTTAGTACAGCTACACATCTTTATCAATTATGTACAGGTCGTCCTATATATTCAGTAAAGCTACAAGATTTTACCATATTTTCTAAGGTTTCCGTAATTTGAAAAAAAAAAAAAAAGATAGAATCATAACATAACAGAATGACTGTGGACATAACAAGTTCTAAATAATCACCCACGAGAGTGGACGAAGTGTCGAAAGCCATCTTCATCTTTTGTTCCTCAAAACACTGCACAATTTTTTGCTGTGTTGCACTCACATTACTCTTACCTTTATGGTAGTCCGTGGAGGTTCGAGTCCTCCCTGGGTCATGGGTGTGTGTGTTTGTCCTTAGGTTAGTTTATCTACGTTTAAGTAGTTTGTAAGCTACGGACTGATGACCACGCAGTTTGGTCCGATAGATTTACAAACATTTGAACATTTGAATGATATTTGTCGCAAATAATATATCCCTTTTTCAAACAAACAGCGGACAACTTCACAAGGACTTCAAGGACAAGAGGTCCACTACTCAGGAACACACATTGTCAATAATTTACCAACAACCTTAAAAATTGAGCTGCAACTAAAGCTCAACTTCATAGGAGCATTAACGCTTGGCCAACTCCTTCTATTCCATTGATCATTTTTAATAGAACGAAATTATGTATATATTCATACTATTAGTATTACTATTTGTTGTGAAAATAGAAAAAGAAAATATATATATATATATATATATATATATATATATATATATATATATATATATATATATATATATATATATATTGACACGTTCTACATCCACGAGGTTCTCCTCAGTGTGGATCTAATGAACAACTAATCTATCTAATCTACGGTATGACAGTGATGTACATCGAAAATAAGCACCACTAGATCCTCAGGTGTAGGTTTCACATCTTTATACATGAAGCAGAGTGTCCATATGTCTGTGTGTACGTATTGCACACAAATCTACAGTTTTGTTCCAATCTTTATGAAATTTTGCACACGTACGCTTCAATCCATGAGGACGGCCGCCGTAAGTGTAAGGATCAAGTACAACACATAGTTCACGAGATATGACGTCATAAACAATGAGATGCGTCAAAAACTGCTGAATCAAACGACAATGTTGCACATTTCCTCCTAAACCACGAACCTCTTTCAATCAGATTTGGTGCACATATTCCTCACCGTGAAGTAACAATGCTGTCGGAGTAACAACCACATACCCCACTTTGTTCAGGATATACTACGTCTTAAACAATGAAGTTGCAAGCAACTGCCACATAATGCGACGAGACTTTTACACAGTATGAGAATGACAGTAGCTAGCGTCGTGAACTACTTTAAACATAATTTCTAACCTTTATTGAACTTATACTCGGTGACAACCGTAGCAAAATTATGAAGGAGAAAAGTTACTCGCTTACTACTTTTGCGCTGTTCATGGACTAAAACTCCGGCATTCGGTAAGACGTTACAATTTATAATTTTCACACTACAAATTGTAACCCAGGAAATTATGCTGACAGCAAAAACATATAGTTGAATGTATCTTCCAAATTCTGTCAGTGTACGATACGTTGTTCATCAGATATGAGCCCATAAACATTGACGTTCACAGAAAACTACCCTATCACGTAGCAAGTTTTAATCAATTACTACACTACCAGTTGTATTCGCAACAGATTTTTACATACAAGCAGCACTTATACAAATGAAAATATATCTAACAAATTATACAATTATACAACAGATATGAGATCGTGCGAATTTTATATGCCATATGTATTTTGATTGCTATCTTTCTTTGTCTGTATACTGCACGTATAATTTTGTACATTATGCAAGACAGCCTTATTTCTTAGATATTCTCCGATAAATATAACATGTTTTTAGAAAAAAGGAGATGGACAGAGAAAGAAGGGATAGGAGAAATACTAGCTCAAGTCAGGAATAAAGAAATAAAAACCCGGGCAACGCCGGGTTTTTATCTGGTTGTTTAAGTATTCAAAAATGTTCAAATGTTTGTATAGTCTATGGGACTTAACTACGGGGTCATCAGTCCCTAAACTTACAAACTACTTATGAACTAATTACGAAGTAGGACGGCACAAAATATCCATGCCCGAGGGGGGATTCGAACGCCCGACCGTAGTGGCCGTGCAGACCGTGACTGGAGCGCCTTAGTCTCCTCGGCCACCACGGCCGGCTTTAAGAAAATTAAATGTTTGTAAAGTCTATGGGACTTAACTACGGGGTCATCAGTCCCTAAACTTACAAACTACTTATGAACTACTTACGAACTAGGACGGCACAAATATCCATGCCCGAGGGGGGATTCGAACGCCCGACCGTAGTGGCCGTGCAGACCGTGACTGGAGCGCCTTAGTCTCCTCGGCCACCACGGCCGGCTTTAAGAAAATTAAATGTTTGTAAAGTCTATGGGACTTAACTACGGGGTCATCAGTCCCTAAACTTACAAACTACTTATGAACTACTTACGAACTAGGACGGCACAAATATCCATGCCCGAGGGGGGATTCGAACGCCCGACCGTAGTGGCCGTGCAGACCGTGACTGGAGCGCCTTAGTCTCCTCGGCCACCACGGCCGGCTTTAAGAAAATTAAATGTTTGTAAAGTCTATGGGACTTAACTACGGGGTCATCAGTCCCTAAACTTACAAACTACTTATGAACTACTTACGAACTAGGACGGCACAAATATCCATGCCCGAGGGGGGATTCGAACGCCCGACCGTAGTGGCCGTGCAGACCGTGACTGGAGCGCCTTAGTCTCCTCGGCCACCACGGCCGGCTTTAAGAAAATTAAATGTTTGTAAAGTCTATGGGACTTAACTACGGGGTCATCAGTCCCTAAACTTACAAACTACTTATGAACTACTTACGAACTAGGACGGCACAAATATCCATGCCCGAGGGGGGATTCGAACGCCCGACCGTAGTGGCCGTGCAGACCGTGACTGGAGCGCCTTAGTCTCCTCGGCCACCACGGCCGGCTTTAAGAAAATTAAATGTTTGTAAAGTCTATGGGACTTAACTACGGGGTCATCAGTCCCTAAACTTACAAACTACTTATGAACTACTTACGAACTAGGACGGCACAAATATCCATGCCCGAGGGGGGATTCGAACGCCCGACCGTAGTGGCCGTGCAGACCGTGACTGGAGCGCCTTAGTCTCCTCGGCCACCACGGCCGGCTTTAAGAAAATTAAATGTTTGTAAAGTCTATGGGACTTAACTACGGGGTCATCAGTCCCTAAACTTACAAACTACTTATGAACTACTTACGAACTAGGACGGCACAAATATCCATGCCCAAGGGGGGATTCGAACGCCCGACCGTAGTGGCCGTGCAGACCGTGACTGGAGCGCCTTAGTCTCCTCGGCCACCACGGCCGGCTTTAAGAAAATTAAATGTTTGTAAAGTCTATGGGACTTAACTACGGGGTCATCAGTCCCTAAACTTACAAACTACTTATGAACTACTTACGAACTAGGACGGCACAAATATCCATGCCCGAGGGGGGATTCGAACGCCCGACCGTAGTGGCCGTGCAGACCGTGACTGGAGCGCCTTAGTCTCCTCGGCCACCACGGCCGGCTTTAAGAAAATTAAATGTTTGTAAAGTCTATGGGACTTAACTACTGGGTCATCAGTCCCTAAACTTACAAACTACTTATGAACTACTTACGAACTAGGACGGCACAAATATCCATGCCCGAGGGGGGATTCGAACGCCCGACCGTAGTGGCCGTGCAGACCGTGACTGGAGCGCCTTAGTCTCCTCGGCCACCACGGCCGGCTTTAAGAAAATTAAATGTTTGTAAAGTCTATGGGACTTAACTACGGGGTCATCAGTCCCTAAACTTACAAACTACTTATGAACTACTTACGAACTAGGACGGCACAAATATCCATGCCCGAGGGGGGATTCGAACGCCCGACCGTAGTGGCCGTGCAGACCGTGACTGGAGCGCCTTAGTCTCCTCGGCCACCACGGCCGGCTTTAAGAAAATTAAATGTTTGTAAAGTCTATGGGACTTAACTACGGGGTCATCAGTCCCTAAACTTACAAACTACTTATGAACTACTTACGAACTAGGACGGCACAAATATCCATGCCCGAGGGGGGATTCGAACGCCCGACCGTAGTGGCCGTGCAGACCGTGACTGGAGCGCCTCAGTCTCCTCGGCCACCACGGCCGGCTTTAAGAAAATTAAATGTTTGTAAAGTCTATGGGACTTAACTACGGGGTCATCAGTCCCTAAACTTACAAACTACTTATGAACTACTTACGAACTAGGACGGCACAAATATCCATGCCCGAGGGGGGATTCGAACGCCCGACCGTAGTGGCCGTGCAGACCGTGACTGGAGCGCCTTAGTCTCCTCGGCCACCACGGCCGGCTTTAAGAAAATTAAATGTTTGTAAAGTCTATGGGACTTAACTACGGGGTCATCAGTCCCTAAACTTACAAACTACTTATGAACTACTTACGAACTAGGACGGCACAAATATCCATGCCCGAGGGGGGATTCGAACGCCCGACCGTAGTGGCCGTGCAGACCGTGACTGGAGCGCCTCAGTCTCCTCGGCCACCACGGCCGGCTTTAAGAAAATTAAATGTTTGTAAAGTCTATGGGACTTAACTACGGGGTCATCAGTCCCTAAACTTACAAACTACTTATGAACTACTTACGAACTAGGACGGCACAAATATCCATGCCCGAGGGGGGATTCGAACGCCCGACCGTAGTGGCCGTGCAGACCGTGACTGGAGCGCCTTAGTCTCCTCGGCCACCACGGCCGGCTTTAAGAAAATTAAATGTTTGTAAAGTCTATGGGACTTAACTACGGGGTCATCAGTCCCTAAACTTACAAACTACTTATGAACTACTTACGAACTAGGACGGCACAAATATCCATGCCCGAGGGGGGATTCGAACGCCCGACCGTAGTGGCCGTGCAGACCGTGACTGGAGCGCCTTAGTCTCCTCGGCCACCACGGCCGGCTTTAAGAAAATTAAATGTTTGTAAAGTCTATGGGACTTAACTATGGGGTCATCAGTCCCTAAACTTACAAACTACTTATGAACTACTTACGAACTAGGACGGCACAAATATCCATGCCCGAGGGGGGATTCGAACGCCCGACCGTAGTGGCCGTGCAGACCGTGACTGGAGCGCCTTAGTCTCCTCGGCCACCACGGCCGGCTTTAAGAAAATTAAATGTTTGTAAAGTCTATGGGACTTAACTACGGGGTCATCAGTCCCTAAACTTACAAACTACTTATGAACTACTTACGAACTAGGACGGCACAAATATCCATGCCCGAGGGGGGATTCGAACGCCCGACCGTAGTGGCCGTGCAGACCGTGACTGGAGCGCCTTAGTCTCCTCGGCCACCACGGCCGGCTTTAAGAAAATTAAATGTTTGTAAAGTCTATGGGACTTAACTACGGGGTCATCAGTCCCTAAACTTACAAACTACTTATGAACTACTTACGAACTAGGACGGCACAAATATCCATGCCCGAGGGGGGATTCGAACGCCCGACCGTAGTGGCCGTGCAGACCGTGACTGGAGCGCCTCAGTCTCCTCGGCCACCGCGGCCGGCCCGGCTTTAAGTATTCGAACCACTCACTGAAAATTGATACCTGCCTACAACCAGATTTATGACACTTTACCAGAGAGGATGTAGGAATTCCATTGCCAAGATAAGAGCCTTTGATCTTGCGTGGAGCCGTGGCGGAATAGTCGTGCACACTAAGGCACTTTGCTACGGTGTGCGCAGTGGTTCCCCGTTGGAGGTTCGAGTCCTCCCGTATGTGTGTGTGTGTGTGTGTGTGTGTGTGTGTGTGTGTGTGTGTGTGTGTGTGATGTTGTTATGATAAATTAGTTTAAGTAGTTTGTAAGTTTCTTGTGAAACACAGCTAACTCTCTACTCGTATGATATGATGAGTGCTATCGATAAGGGATGTCATATAGTTTCCGTATTTCTAAACTACTGGCCATTAAAACTGCTACACCAAAACGAAATACAGATGATAAACGGGTATTCACTGGACAAATATATTATACTAGAACTGACAAGTTAATACATTTTCACACAATTTGGGTGAATAGATCCTGTACCCAGAACAACTACCTATGGCCGTAATAACGGCCTTGATACGCCTGGGCATTAAGTCAAACAGAGTACCACAACACGATACCACAGTTCATCAAGAGTGACTGGCGTATTGTGACGAGCCAGTTGCTCGGCCACCATTGACCAGACGTTTACAATTGGTGAGAGATCTGTAGAATCTGCTGGCCAGGACAGCAATCGAATATTTTTCGTATCCAGAAAGGCCAGTACAGGACCTGAAACATGCGGTCGTGCATTATACTGCTGAAATGTAGGGATTCCAGAGATCGAATGAAGGGTAGAGCCACGGGTCGTAACACTTCTTAAATGTAACAACCACTGTTCAAAGTGCCGTCGATGCGAACAAGAGGTGACCGAGATGTGTAACCAATGGCACCCCAAATCACGCCGGGTGATACGCCAGTACGGCGATGACGAATACACGCTTCCAATGTGAGTTCACCGCGATGTCGCCAAACTCGGATGCGACCATCATGATGCTGTAAATAGATCCCGGATTCATCCGAAAAAATGACATTTTGCCATTCGTGCACCCAGGTTCGTCATTGCGTACACCATCGCAGGCGCTCCTGTCTGTGATGCAGCGTCAAGGGTAACCGCAGCCATGGTATCCGAGCTGATAGTCCATGCTGCTACAAACGTCGCCGAACTGTTCCTGCAGATGGTTGTCGTCTTGCAAACGTCCCCATTTGTTGACTCATGGATCGAGATGCGGCTGCACGAACCGTTGCAGCCATGCGGATAAGATTCCTGTCATCTCGACTGCTAGTGATACGAGGCCCTAGGGGACCAACGCTGCGTTCAATTGCTGCGTAGCAATTGCTCGCCTGAACTCGCCGATCCCGTACTCTGCTAACAGTCATTGGATCGCGACCAACACGAGCAGCAATGTCGCGATACGATAAACCGCAACCGCGATAGGATTCAATCCGACCTTTATCAAATTTGGAAACGTGATGGTACTCATTTCTCCTCCTTATACGAGGCATCACAACAACGTTTCACCAGGCATCGCGCCGGCCGCGGTGGCCGAGGGGACTGAGGCGCTTCAGTCACGGTCTGCACGGCCACTACGGTCGGGGGTTCGAATCCCCCCTCGGGCATGGATATTTGTGCCGTCCTTCGTTGTAGGTAGTTCATGAGTAGTTTGTAAGTTTAGGGACTGATGACCCCGTAGTTAAGTCCCTTAAGCTTAACAAACATTTGAACATTTGAACCAGGCATCGCCGGTCAACTGCCGTTTGTGTATGAGAAATCGGTTGGAAACTTTCCTCATGTCAGCATGTGTAGGTGTCGCCTCCGGCGCCAACCTTGTGTGAATGATCTGAAAATCTAATCACTTGCATATCACAGCATCCTGGCGGTAAGATTTCGCGTCTGTAGCACGTCATCTTAGTTGTGTAGCAATTCTAATGTCCAGGAGAGTAGATTTCCGGAAGGGGTTCTTATGGATTATCGCCACAGTTGTGCGACTGGATTCATGATTTCCTGTCAGAAAGGGCACAGTACGTTGTAATTGACGGTAAGTCATCGAGTTGAACAGAAGTTACATCTGGCGTTCACGAGGGAAGTGTTCTTTATTTTTATAAACGATGTAGGAGACAATCTGAATTACTCTCTTAAGTTGTTCACGGATGATGCTGTCACTTATCAGTTAGTAAAGTCACTAGAGCATCAAAAACGATTGAAAAATGATTTACATATTTGCATGGTGCAAAAAATGGAGAATTGCAATTGACTCTTAATAATGATGAGTTCATCCATATGTAGACTAAAAGAAATCCGTTATATTTCAGTTACAAAATAAATCAGTCAAAATTAGAGGCCGTAAATTCAACTAAATACCCGGAAGTTACAATTACGAACAATTTAAATTGGAGAGAACACATAGAAAATTTTGCAGGGAAGGCGAACCAAATACTACGGAACACTTTCAATATGCAAGAGTTCTACTAAAAAACTTGCCTACACTACACTTGTGCATCCTATTTTGGAATGTTGCTTCGCGGGATCACAACAGGTTGACTGACGGACGATTTAGAGCAAATTCAGAGAAGGGCATCTCGTTTTGTATTATCGCGATATACAGGGTGTTACAAAAAGGTACGGCCAAACTTTCAGGAAACATTCCTCACACAGAAAGATAGATAATGTGTTATGTTGATATGTGTCCGGAAACGCTTAATTTCCATGGTAGAGCTTATTTTATTACTTCTCTTCAAATCACATTAATCACGGAATGGAAACACCTTCAAACACTTCGTTACACGAAATGTTCAAAATGTCCTCCGTTAGCGACGATACATGCATCCACCCTCCGTCGCATGGAATCCCTGATGCGCAGATGCAGCCCTAGAGAATGACGTATTGTACCACAGCCGTCCACAATATGAGCACGAAGAGTCTCTACTTTTGGTACCGGGGTTGCATAGACAAGAGCTTCCAAATGCCCCCATAAATGAAAGTCAAGAGGGTTGAGGCCTGGAGAGCGAGGAGGCCATGGAATTGGTCGGCCTTTACCAATCCATCGGTCACCAAATCTGTTGTTGAGAAGCGTACGAACACGTCGACTGAAATGTGCAGGAGCTCCATTGTTCATGTACCACATGTTGTGTCGTACTTGTAAAGGCACATGTTCCAGCAGCACAGGTAGAGTATACCGTATGAAATCATGATTACATGCTCCAGTGAGCGAAATACTAAAATGAGCTCTAACATGGAAATTAAGCGTTTCCGGACACATGTCCACATAACATATTTTCTTTCTTGGTGTGTGAGGAATGTTTCCTGAAAGTTTGGCCGTACCTTTTTGTAACACCCTGTAGAGGAGAGCGTCACGGAGCGTCACGAGTTGGGGTGGATATCATTAGAAGAAAGTCATTATTCGTTGCGGCGATATCTATTTACGAAATTTCTTTCACAAACTTTCTCTTCAGAATGCGAACATATATTGTTAGCACCCACCTGTATAGGAAGACATAACCATCGTAACAAAATAAGAGAAATCAGATCAAAAACATAAAGATTTAGATGTTCCTTTTTTTCCCGTGAGCTATTAGAGAGTGGAAATATAGAGAAATATCGTAAAAGTGGTTCGATTAACCCTCTGCCATGTACTTCTAAGTGATTTGCAAAGTATGCATGTAGATGTAGAAGATTGTGTGTGACACGCTTTTTGCCTTTCAGACGTGTAACCTTATTAGATATACGGGGATGGAACGTTACGTTCTGGGTGTTAATATGAGGTTGTGCGGTGTCGTGTTGTGTTGACGCCGCTTGCGCGTGGTCGTTAACGGTGTGATGTTGCTGCCATCACTGCGGTAGTATTTCGCGCTGCGCCACTGTTTAACAACGGCAGTGGCCACGGCGCGCTGTGGCGCTCGGGTTGTTGCTGGTGGAAAGGCAGCGGGACAGTTAGGGTGAGCCCCAGGGGCGCGGCGGGATAAGGGCCTGTCAGGTGGAAGAGCAGGGAGGGCGGCAGTGTCCGGCGCTATTCCCGACAACTGGGGCGGAAGGAAGCTGCCGTCTCGGCCGGAACGCCGGCCACAGCGGACCGCGCAGGCAGGAACACCAGCGGGGGTAGCTAGCCACCTCCACCGCCGGCAAACAGGCCGTATTTTGTGCCGGTGCCGTCATTTCATACACCCCTCCCTCTGCACTTCATATAGCGGGGAATGGACGGTGGCATAAAGTCAGCTCGCACTTCAGTACACAAGTTTAATACATACCACGGCAATACCTTGTTGGTGCAGAACAGCAACCAGCCACAGTTGGTTTTATTATTTATTTATTATTATCGTTCGAGTCCCGGTTTCGACACACAATTTTAATCTGCCAGGAAGTTTCAAATCAGCGCACACTCCGCTGCAGAGTGAAGTTTCATTCTGGAAACATCCCTTAGGCTGTGGCTCAGCCATGTCTCCACCATATCCTTTCTTCCAGGAGTGCTAGTCTCGCATGGTTCGCAGGAGAGCTTCTGTGAAGTTTGGAAAGTGGGAGGCGAGGTACTGGCGGAAGTAAAGTTGTGAGGCGGCATCGTGAATCGTGTCGGGGTAGCACAGTCGGTAGTGCGCTTGCCCGCGAAAGGCAAAGGTCCCAGGTTCGAGTCCCGGTTCCGGCACACAATTTTAATCTGCCAGAAAGTTTCATATCAGCGCACACTCCGCTGCAGAGTGAATGTTTCATTCGGGTTTTATTATACTTTTTCTTATATATAAAGCACGTTTGTACTTGTTGCATACAAATCTACAGTTTTGTTCCAATCTTTATGAAATTTTGTACACGTAAGCTTCAATCCATGAGGACGGTCGCCGTAAGTGTAAGAATCACATACGATATATAGTTCACGAGATATGACGTCATAAGCAATGAGATGTGCGAAAAACTGCGGCATTTAGCGACAATGCTGCTCATTTTCTCCCAAACCACTCGACCGATTTCTAACAGATTTGATGTACACATTCCTTTCTGTGAGGTACCAATTGCTGCAGGGATAAGAATCACATACGACACATGGTTCAGAAGATATGATGACATAAACAATAGGAATCACAAAAAAAACTCCCACATAATGCGGCAAGACTTTCTAAATATGCTATATGAGAATGAGAGTACTTAGTGACTTGAAACAAACTTTAAACATAACTTCAAACCAATCTTCTACATCTACATACATACTCCGCAATTCACCGTAAGGTGCGTGGCGGAGGGTACACTGTACCACTACTAGGCATTTCCTTTCCTATTCCACTCCCAAATTGAACGAGGAAAAAAAGAATGCCTATATGCCTCCGTACGAGCCCTAATTTCTCTTATCTTGTCTTTGTGATCTTTACGCGAAATGTACGCAAGATCGTACTACACTCAGCTTCAAATTCCGGCCCTCTAAATTTACTTAACAGAAATTCACGAAAAGAACGTCGTCTTTCTTCCAGCGATCCCCAATTGAGAGTTGCCGGAGCATTTCCGTGACACTCGCGCATTGGTCGAACCTACCGGTAACAAATCTAGCTGCTCGCCTCTGAACCGCCTCTATGTCTTCCTTCAAACCGATCTGCTGCGGGTCCCAAATACTTGAGCAATACTCAAGACGTGGTCGTACAAGCGTTTTATACGCGGTCTCCTTTACAGGTGAAGTACATCTTCCCAAAATTCTCCCAATAAACCGAAGTCGGCTCTCTGCCTTACTCACAACTGTCCTTACATGCTCGTTCCATTTCATATCGCTCTGCAATGTTACGCCTAGATATTTGAACGACGCGACCGCATCAAGAAGCTCACTACTGATGCTGTATTCGAACATTATAGTATTGTTTTTTCTACTCATGCGCATCACCTTACATTTTTCTACATTGAGAGCTAGCTGCCATTCTTCGCACCAACTAGAAATTTTGTCTAAATCAACCTGTATGCTATTACAGTCAGTTACAGACGACACCCTCCCATACACCACAGCATTATCAGCAAACAGCCGCAAATTACAACTTACTCTGTCCATCAGGTCATTTATATAGATAGAAAATAATAGCGGTCCTATCACACTCCCCTGGGGCACGCCTGACGATACACTCGTCTCTGATGAACACTCGCCGTCGAGAACAACGTACTGCGTTCTATTACTTAGGAAGTCTTGCAGCCAGTCACAAATCTGCGAACCTATTCCATAAGCTCGTATCTTCGTTAGCAGTCTGCAGTGTGGCACCGTGTCGAACGCCTTTTTGAAGTCGAGAAAAACACAATCCGCCTGTTGCCCTTCGTCCATGGCTCGCAAGATGTCATGTGAGAAAAGGGCAAGCTGAGTTTCACATGAACGATGTTTCCTAAACCCGTGCTGAGTCATGGAAAGAAGCTTTTCCGTTTCAAGGAAATTTACTATATTCGAACTGAGAATATGCTCCAAAATTCTACATGAAACCGATGTCAACGATATTGGCCTGTAATTGTATGGGTCAGTTCTCTTTCCTTTCTTATACACGGGAGTCACCTGCGCTTTTTTCCAATCACTAGGAACTTTGCGCTGAATTAAAGATTCGCTATAAATGCAAGCTAAGTAGGGGGCCAATGCCGCAGAATAGTCGTTGTAAAACCGAACTGGTATTCCATCCGGACCAGCAGACTTTTTCGTATTTAGCTCTCTCAGCATCTTCTCTACACCGGAAATACCTGTTGCTATGTCCCCCATTTCGGAATTAGTACGTTGATCAAATGATGGTATATTTGTGCGGTCCTCCTGCGTGAAAGATTTCTTAAAGGTTAAATTTAGAACTTCAGCTTTCCGTTTGCTTTCTTCTATTACTGCCCCGGAATGATCAACTAGTGACTGGACAGTGGGCTTTGACCCGCTTATCGATTTTACATAGGACCAGAATTTTTTCGGGTTCTCGGAAAGATCTTTTGCTAAGGTATGGCTGTGATAATTATTGTATGCTTCACGCATCGATCTTTTTATAGACGCACGAATCTCTACTAACTTTTGCCTGTCATCATTTGCGTGTTCTTTTTTGAATCGAGAGTGCAACAGCCTTTGATTTCTCAGCAGCTTTCTAACATTATTATTATACCACGGTGGATCTTTTCCATCCTTAATAGTCTTTACTGGCACATATTTCTCTAACCCTTCATTAACAATGCACTTAAATTTAGTCCACAATTCCTCTACATCCATTGTCCCAGAATTAAACGATGCCCATTCATTTTCTAAGTGCGATCGTAACATTTGCTTGTCGGCTTTTCCCAACAAAAACACGCTCCTAGCCTTCTTGACTGGTTTATGAACTTTGGTCACCATCGACGCTATGACGATATCATGATCACTAATTCCTGTCTCTACACAGACATCATTAATAAGGTCAGGCCTGTTTGTGGCTATAAGGTCTAGAATATTTCCATTGCGCGTGGGTTGCCGGTTTAACTGCTCAAGACAGTTTTCGGAGAATGTGTCCAAAAGTAGCTCGCAAGACTGCTTGTCTGTACCGCCTGAAATGTAACTAGCGAGGTCCCAATCTATACTCTTAAGGTTGAAGTCACCTCCGACTAATATTACATGGCCCGGATACCTATGCACTACCTGGTGTAGACTTTCCTTGAATGATTCTAAAACTGCTACAGCAGCACTGGGGGGCCGGTAAAAACAGCCAACTATTAACTTTACTTCTTTTAGACCTGTTATACGTGCCCAGATAACTTCACAGTTACTTTCAACCTCGATCTCAGTAGAAACAATATCTTTGTCCACAGCGATGAACACTCCTCCTCCAGTTGTATCAGATCTATCTTTCCGATATACATTCCACGCTTCGCTAAATATTTCTGAACTTGCCACATCATCATTTAGCCAGCTTTCGGTGCCTAAAACTATCTGAGCGCAATAACTTCCATGCAGCGCTGCAAATTCGGGAACTTTGTTTCTAATACTCTGTAAGTTCGCGGCTAATATTTTTATGTTCGAATTTTTGTTCCGAACGTGGCCTGAATTCGCTGTTTGAATGCTGACAGGCGAGTGCTCATCAGAGTTAGCCTAGCCTAAAAAAAAACCCATGTGCACTCCACAAGTACTCTGCTACCCGAGTAGCCGCTTCCTTAGTGTAGTGCACCCCTGATCTATCTAGGGGCACCCTACAATTCCCCACCCGATAACGCAGATCCAGAAATCTGCAGCCATGACTGTCACGGAGTCGGCGAAGCCTCTGGTTCAGACCCTCCACTCGGCTCCAAACCAAAGGACCCCCGATCAACCCTGGGAACAATGCTGCAAATCGACAGCTCTGCTTGCACCCCGCGCGCGAAGGCAGCAGCCTTCACCAATTCCGCCAGCCGCTCGTAGGACCTGAGGATGTCCTCAGAACCCAAGCGACAAGCGTCATTGGTGCCGACGTGAGCCACGACTTGCAGTCGACTGCACCCCGCACCGTCGATAGCCGCCGGCAAGGCCGCCTCCACATCTCGGATGAGGCCCCCCGGCAAACACACCGAGTGCACGTTGGAATTCCTTCCAGATCTGGACGCTATCTGCCTAAGGGGCTCCATCACGCGCCTGACATTGGAGCTCCCAATAACTAATAATCCCCTCCCCCCATGCACCTGCTCGGACCCTCACTGACAACCATGGCAAAATGATGAAAGGAAAAAAGTTTTTCGCTTAATACTTTTCTGCTGTTTATGGAGTAAAACTGCGGCATTCGGTATGACGTTACAATTTATAATTTGGACACTACAAATTATAGCCGCAGGAAATTTTACAGACAGTTTACACACATATAGCTGAGTGTACCTTCTAAATTGTATCACAGCACGACACGTAGTTCATGAGATATGAGCACATAAACAGTAACATTCATGGAAAATGGCCCATCATGCATCAAGTTTTAATCTATTACTTCTTTACTACTAATTGTATTTCCAAGAGATTTTACAGCAATAAAACCTTGTACAAATGAATATATACCTCAAAAATGGCAGGAATAAATAATAAAATATCCGGGCAATTCCGGGTTTTCAGGTACTTTTTTTATAAAGTACTATTACCAGTCTCGCATATTATATGAGGAGTGCGTTTCAAAACGCGATAAGTCCACTCGCGGACAAAAATTAGTTTGAAGGGAATTTCTACTCTACAAAGTATGATACATTGAGCTGTGGTGTTGTTTTCATTTAAAACGATATTTTTAACCGTTTAAATGAGGTGCAAAATTTGACTTTCGGTTCAAAGTGCAATAAGTGCATCAGTGAAGCTTACTGCCGATTACCAATGAAAGTTTTTCAGTAACACGAATAAAATCTGTGCCGCCAACACAGAATGTATTTTAAAACTTCACTAAAACCTGTTTTATAACCGTAGCACTTATTGTTGTGGCCAGTGTATCATCAAATGGAAAGATTGACTGGCCAGTATCTTGTTTAAGTGGGAGCTTGCTGTTTGTGAAAAATATAAGTGGAAGGAGTTGTACGTGTAGAGGACCAATCCTCTGGATCTAGGAAGCGGCAGAAGGCGATGTGAAAACGAAGATAGAGCAGTGGGAGACATTTTTTGTGAGATTGTCTGCTAAACGGATTTTACTACACATACTACGTGTTGCGATTTAATTTCCGGATAGAAATCCTCTTAAACATGTACTATTTAAATCTTTTAGATACCGTGATAAGGACCCTGAAATGCTGGAGTCTGAGTCTCCACGTGGATACAAAGAGGGAAGATTCAAATGTTATAGCATCCCTGTATACCATATAATCAGAAATAGGATGAAAGTCTACAGACACTTAAACTACAGCAGGACAGGACACTTGTTCCTGCTTCCTTTGTGTTGTGTCTTATTGGTGTAAATGAAAGACAAAGACTGGATTCTTGCTTTTTTTACTATTTAAATTTGTGTAAAAACACATTATATCCTTTCGGCTGGTGCAAAACAAGAAAAGCCCATAGATTTCAAAAATTCTGTTGGCAATACTGCCTTTTAATAAAGAGTGAGATTAGTCGCACTGATTCCATTCTTTTAACTTCTTGAACCTTAGTAAATTCTCTTATACAAATACTAATTTACTGCATAACTTTGCCTACTACTAGTTTTTTGTTCCTTGTGTAAAATTTTTATTTGTGGAATAATTTGAAAAGTTACTCCTCATATTCACCTTCAGATGGTATATGCTTTCTAGACATCTGGTATTAGCTTAGTGTTTAATTATTCTAGGAAATACAGAATTTATAGTTATACATGTGTAAATAAAACATTGATTGTGTTCTTTGCTTGCGGAAACGCCATAGCTGACAAACAGTTATGTGTATCAGCCGCAAGACTGAAGCCGACTGCTTGTGGTTCGACGAGGCACTACGAGGCCAACGAGAAAGACAGGCTGCGGCGCGCACGTCATGTCACGTGATCAAAAGAGGCCTGAACAGATTACATCGCTAGCGGATTGGCTGGCCGCAATGAGACAGTGGGCTGTGCCCCAGAGGGCGACCAGTCAGCTAGCGATCCCGCCGGCTTAGGCCTCACGTGACGTAGCGTGCGCGCCGCGGCCAGTCTTTCTCGTTGGCCTCGGGCACTAGGTGTGTCGTCGACACTAGTTACGGTGGTAACTGAACAGTAAAGCTCGTTTTACCTAAGTATTTATTTATTTACTTGTTATTGCTGATCTACAATGCGGTCACTGTGTGTGAACTGTGCCAGCTGGTTTTGAGAGGTGAATGTAATCGTCAACTTAAAGATTCAAGAATATTTTTTATATTGTAACAACGTTTTTAAGGGAGACGCCTCGCATTCGCCCTGCGCCTTTCCAGTTTGCTGAAGGGTATGGATTTATTTGTGTATTAGACTTGCGCATAATAGTTCGCGATCGGGAGCGCTCACTTTAGTTCGCGTCTCTGTCTCGAACTAGTACGTTCTTTTATATCGTCCGCTCCCTGTGACAGCTGAGCGACGTGGTCTGCGCACGCAGGTGGAGGGAGAAGTCCCCCCACCTAGCTGCTTCATGCGTTTGCTGCTTGAGCCGCTAACGATATCACGCAAACCTGAAGAAACAGTTTGTGGATAATTTCTCGCGTTTAAGTTTAGAGTTATCTCTTTATCTCGGCATTATGGAATTTATTAGTCAGATATTGCAGAGTGCAGAATACTTCAAAGTAGAAATTTTGTAGCACTGGACTATGTAATCTAGCAGGCAGACGCTAACCTCGAAATGGGCTCTCATCAGGAGAAGGCAAACACGTGATTTGTAATTCTGTTCGCGACCTATCGCGCATATTTTAGTTCGCGACCTATCATGCATATTTTAGTTTGCGACATAACACGCATATTTTAGTTCGCGAGCTATCGCACATATTTTAGTTCGCGACCGGTAGCTCTCCTTTTAGTTCGCAGCTCGGCCGCGAAGTAGGTCGCTCTTTTTAGTTCGTCCGCTCGTTTTGACTTTTGCTACCGCTACTAAAACTACAGCTGAGCTGCATCTCAACTCGAAATGAAGGCAGCTGGCAGAAGGAAATCATGCGATTCTGCGCGCTCTGGCGTCATCGTAAAAGGAGCGAACGAACTAAGAGGTGAGGGATCTGCGAAGTAGTTCGGGTAGTTCGCCTGTGGGAGCGCTCTTCCGAACTAGTTACTTCGCGAAGTACACAAGACTATTGCGTAATTAATATATTGTAAATCATTTTTTGTGTTTAAGGACGTTAGTCTGTCGTGATGCTGTAATATTGCTATTAGTGAGTTATTGCGTGGCTTTTTAGGGGGTTTTACTAGCACAACTGCCGAAAATTGAAAGTAAAGGGAAAAGGAGGCAGTTCATTTGCAGTTTATAAGTTATTTTAATTCCCTGGTCTGTAGCTTGTTTAGTTATAATAAAGCTTGCAGCAGACGTCAGAAGTATTTTAACAACTGAAAGTGCCACGTGATGCAAGGCCCAGAGACACGGTTTTCATATGTAATTTACATTTTACGATGAACAGAGGGATGTCACACTCTGTATAATTTTCGGTATAACACCCTTGACCAGAAAAATTAAAATTTTAGGAAACTATCTGTGAGTCGCTGACACCCTACAAACTCCGTTTATATCGCCATTTTATGACGCATCCCGTCGAAGGTACACATGCGTCTGTCAAAAGCCACACAAAACCATAAATGCAGCCTTCACATATGAGAGAACAGCTTAATACCGTAACGGCGATGTGGAACGACTATAACAAAGCGTAATGCAATATTGGATTAGACAGCTAATACTGGGGTACACTTCAGTAGCAGCGACACAAGCATACCTATATACGTTTAGCACTACCCTGGCGTCCGCGTCAGGTGTGGCAGAAACCGCTACGGACCGTTTTCCAAAGGATCCAGCTAAATCCTTTTATTGTAGCTGAACGGTTCGACTGAATTGGAGGGGGATGCGCGCAACAACTGAATACTGCCTGACGAACAATGGGAACGACACAATGGCCAAAAGCGATTTAGAGTGAATAACATCGGCATACAGAAAAGCGGAAACAATTTGGAACGGATCTAGTTTCGTATTCCGAAATAAAAGATACACTAGTATCGACACAGACTGACGCTAACCAGTTTTATAGAAGTAGATTGTACTATGGTAGATGAATTTAATTAATTCTGCCATAGGACTTGAAAATCAGTAGAGAAAAGTGCTTCTCGAGTAATTATCCGAACTGAAGTTTAATATAGAAACGTCAACAACAATACAAGTTAGTGAAGTCAATTGAGGCTCAAAAGCAACTGCAAAGCGATTTAGACAAAATTTCTGCATGGTGCGAAAATTGGCAATTGACACTAAATAAAGAAAAGTGTGAAGTAATACATATGACCACTAAAAGAAATCCGCTGAACTTTAATTACGCGATAAATCAGTCAAACCTTAAGGTCGTAGATTCTACCAAATACCTAGGAGTTACAATTACGAACAACTTTGACTGGAGAGAACACATAGAAAATATTGTGGGGAAGGCGAACCAAAGGTTACGTTTCATCGGCAGAACGCTTCGAAGATGCACCAGCTCCACCAAAGAGACTGCCTACATCACACTTGTGCGTCCTCTCCTGGAGTACTGTTGCCACTTGTGGGACCCTCACCAGGTGGGACTGACGGAAGACATTGAGAAGGTTCAGAGAAGGGCAGCTCGTTTTGTTTTATCACGTTACGGGGGGGGGGGGGGGGGAAGCGTCACGGAAATGTTGCAAGAATTGGGGTGGAAATCATTAAAAGAAAGACGTTATTCATTGCGGCGTGATCTGTTTGCGAAGTTTCAATCACCGACTTTTAGTTCTGAATGTGAAAATATTTTGCAAGCACCCACCTACTTAGGGAGACATGACCATCCCAATAAAATAAGAGAAATCAGATCGAAAACGGAACGATTTAGGTGTTCTTTCTTCACGCGCGCTATTAGAGAATGGAACGGTAGAGAAAAGTTATGAAAATGGTTAATGAACCCTCTGCCAGGCACTTTAATGTGATTTGCAGAGTATCTATGTAGATGTAGATGTAGAACTATCGCAATCGAGCGAACACCATGATATGAATTTTATATATTTCCATTATGAAATACTTTTTTTTTACCATACTAAAGTCTAGTTAATGCGAAATTCTTACACCTCAAAGAACATGTCTCTGTGTGTTGTGGGGTCGCAGTTGGTATAATGTGCCCATATTTTGTGAATATCCATTCAGAGCGAACATACAGACAAGGACTGAAAATTGATTGCTTTCTAATTTGCATGTCAGGTGTAGTGAAACCACAGGATAGGAATGGTTATCTGGTTTTACAAGCTCTGCGGTATGTATTACTTACTTAGCTTGTATTTGTCACGAATCTTTGGCGCAGATCAAAATACCTATCGTCATGAAGAAAGCGCAGGTGCTTTCCGTTTATAAGGAAGGTAAAAGGGCTGACCCTTACAGTTGCATACTAGTATCTTTAACTTCAATTAACTGCATATTTTTGAACAAATTTTGAATATAACAAATATCCTTGAGACATAATAGCTTCGGTATATGCATAGTACGGATTTAGAAATTCGATGGACATTTGACACGTTTCTACATTACAGATTGTTAAGGAGGGTATGAGCATGTGGAATAGATTCCTAGATATATAAACGAATACTTTGTCCTCGACAGATAGTGCTTTTTTTTTTTAGAGAGAGAGAGAGAGAAGAGAAATGTAATGATAAAATATCTAAGGAAAAAGTGGAACTATCAATCCGTGGCTCTTTGCTTATAATTCCGCAGTGTACAAATGTGTCGTCATTAAATATCAGCCGGCCGCGGTGGGCGAGGTGACTGAGGCGCTCCAGTCACGGTCAGCACGGCCACTACGGTCGGGGGTTCTAATCCCCTCTCGGGCATGGTTATTTGTGCCGTCCTATTTCGTCATTAGTTCATAAGTAGTTTGTAAGTTTAGGGACTGATGACCCCGTAGTTAAGTCACATCAGCAAAAAAAAAAAAAAAAAAAAAAAACATTAACTATCAAAAGTAGGCTGCCAAATGTCGGCGACAAAATTTGTTGTTGCTGCGATAAATGGCAGCTAGCGACAAATGTTGAGCTCGTGTTGGTGTGATCTTTATATATAAAGCAGAGGGTACGCGTGTTCATGGGTTCCTCTATGTTTGTTTGTGTGTACATATTGCATGTAAAGCTTTGTTTCAGTCTTTGTAAAATTTTCCACATGTATACTTCAATCCATCTTGAGTGTAAGGATCACGGCTAACACATAGTTAACGAGATATGACGTCATAAACAAGATGCGCAAAAAACTGCTGCATCAAGCAACAATGCTACACATTTCCTCCTAATCTACTGCACCGATTTCGATCAAATTTGGTACACATATTCCTCACCGCAAGGAAACAATTCCTTTATAGGTAAGAACCACACACAACGCATGGTTCAGGAGAGGTGACGCCATGTGCAATAGGAGTCGTGAAAATCTGCCACATTATTCGACAAAACTTTGTTCTTAAACTATACAAGAATCAGAGTACTTAGCGACTTGCAACAAATTTTAAACTTAATTAAACCTTTACTATGCTTTTTATCGCTGACAACCGCATCAAAAATGATGAAAGAAATAAAGTTTCTCGCTCACTACTTTTTTTCTGTTCATGGAGTAAAATTACTGCAGTCTGTATAACGTTACAATTTATAATTTCTATACTACAAACTGTACTCGCAGAAAATTCCACGAACAGTATACACAGTATACGAAATTGTATCACAATACGACACGTAGTTCATGAGATATGAGGACATAAACAGTAGTGTTCATGGAAAAATCTCCCTATAAACGCATCAGGTTTTCTTCTATTACATATTTACTACTAACTACTCGCAACAGATTTTACCGATACACAGCACTTACAAAAATGAATATATACTTGCAATATTATACAATTGTACAACATGTAATTAAATAAATATGAGATCATATGCGATGGGTAAAAACCTTTCACACCATGCACCACGTTTTAATACATGTACAAATTTACTACTAAGGAACTCCTGTATTCCAGTCATCTTTAGGAAATTCCTGAGAGTTGACAGTGCTGCTGACAAATTTCAATCAATTCTGAACTGTGAAGTGCGCAAGACTCCCGTCAAACTCCTACAACGAAAGAAAGAGAATTACCATTATTTCCGACAGATCTACCATTGAAGAACTTTTGAATAGAACCAAATGATGTATGCTTAGTACTACTATTATTTCACCTCTTTAAAAAAAGTATATATTGATATGTTTCACATCGAGAAGCATCTCTTCAATATGGATGTATGGCAATAAAAACTAATATAATGTTATGTAAACTAACCGAGATGGGCCGATAAGTTTTGTTCCTTCGGAAATAGGTGGGACCAAGATGACGATGGAATTGTGTGATTTCGCGACCCCCAATTGAAAATGATCCTGATACTACAATCTCTTTTAGACGCCCGACAATAACTTCAAATGTAAAGCCGAAAACTGTTAGGAAAGTATATATATATATATATATATATATATATTATATATATATATATATATATATATATATATATATATATGTTTGTCTGTATGTCCTCTATGTGTTCATAAACCATTCATTCGATTGCAATGTAACTGTGGTGAAATGTTCACCGTACGCCCACGAAGGTTCCTGACCCAAAAACAGAAGAGCACGACAAATAGATCACGAGATATGTCACCGCGTGGGAATACCAAGATTTATGCGTCACTTATTGCAAAATTGGAGTAGTTTGGGAGATGAAACAAAGTTTGCATGTAATGTTGGACGTTTATGAGGCGTTTTGTAATTGACCCCCGCCACAAAATGATGAAACGAAAAGAAGTCTATACTGCTCACAACAGTTTCGCAGTGGATGGTGTAAAAACTGTCTCATCAGGCATGGCCTTGATGTATCAAATAAAGTTGGCATTACAGAATTGCATGTTACTATTTATATTTGTTTGCAAGTCACCCTTAATTCTCTTGCATCCAAAATTAAGCAATCTGTTTTCTTAAAAGCGAAAGGACACACACTCACACATTCGCTCACTGACTAAACACGAAATCTAGAAAACTACTTCACCTCTGAAGCTGAAATTTGGCAGTAATGTACTTTATAGGTAGAAAACGTCAGCTAAGAAAGTATTTTCTATTAAGTGCATGGCGGAGCATACTTCTCCTACAGACTCCCGAAATCTATAGTTTCATTCCGATCTTCACGAAATTTCGCACGCTTGATCTTCAAAACAAGATGAAGGTCACCGTCTACATTACATTTCATATGGTGCATGACGGACGGAATTTTGCAACACAGAAATGGATCGCGAAATACCTTGGACGCGCCATAACCTGAAAACGGCTCGACCGATTTCACAGATCTTCTTTTTTTTTTTTTTTTCTTTTTTCTTTTTTTTTTTTTTTTTCCTTATTCTACGATCAAGAGTTATATGAAATAAAACTGGACTATTTGAGAACAGCAAAGTGTGTGTTTCAACGTGACCCCTGCGTTTCAGTTGGATAGAAATCTATAGTTTTGTTCCGAAATTAATTGAATTTTGCACGCTCCAACGTAAAAAACAAGAGAAATGTCACTGTCTGTATAAAATTTCGTTCGGTGCATTGTGAAGGGTACTTAAATTACGGAATTTTACAAAATGCATAGTTTTGCTCCAGTCTTTATGAATTTTTGCACACACGACCTTCAAAGCAAGAGGAAGGTCATTAGGTACATATATTGAGTTGGTTTATGTTCTAGGAGGCGATCCAATTATGATGTAGTAGAAATATCTTGTAACGTCAATCAGTTGCTATATAACATAATTTACAGTGCATAGGTGCACTATGTCATTATAATAAAACATAATTATCACAGTGAGTGACCATAGCAAACTGACTCACTGTGATAATTATGTTTTATTATAAGATTATGGCCTTGTAAAATGATTTTATTGGACCAGATGATGCTGACATAGTTCAGCGAAACCGGTCGTCTTAAATAAAAATTGATGATCAGCGATCTTGGCTTTTTTATATCTTTCTGCAATAGGTACATATATGTTTGTATGGTAGATGACGCGGGTATCTTGGCGAAAACTTTGCTGAGAGAGGGAAAGGGGAAAACGAACAGAGAGATTTGCGAGAAAGAGGTGGTTGCCGAAAGAGGCGGGGGGGGGGGGGGAGGAGATGTGGACTAAAGAGTCCTGGCAATGCCGGGTAAACATCTAATTATTTTACAAAATTTTATGGCTGTTCGTTTCATCGACTTTAAGTTAGACAGCCAATATCTACACCAAGTGTCCGGTAACGGCAAATATGTGTGACACTAAACAGTAGATATTTGGAGGAAGATGAACACTAATGTTGCCAAAGATGGATCTTGAATTTGTTGCCGGCCGCGGTGGCAGAGGGGACTGAGGCGCTCCAGTCACGGTCTTGACGGCCACTACGGTCGAGGGTTCGAATCCCCGCTCGGGCATGGATATTTGTGCCGACCTTAGGATTAGCTAGTTCATAAGTAGTTTGTAACTATAGGTATTGATGACTCCGTAGTTAAGTCCCATAAGCTATACATTTGAACATTTCTGAGGAATTGCGTAGAGGGAGCTACAAACTAAAATTATTGTTATTCCTTTTTTTTATTTTTAAGTTTTTTTCTCTTTATTAAAAAATAAATAAATAAAATAAAAAAAAGATCTACATTAGGACTGTAAGCTTCATTACAGGTTCACACAGAAAGTGATTTAAGCTGATGCAGATGAACGGCGAGCTTGCTGGAGGTGTTGCAACAGAAGCGTTTTTCTTCATGGCGTGTACTACAGTCAAAGTTACGACTGTGCACAATCCTCGAACCGTCAACTAATACATTGCTTCGTCTTGCGTATATCACAAAAAGGCATGATTATATAATTAGAGCCCACACAGAGTATTACGAGCAGTCGTTCTGCGCTCGAACGCTACGCACACCAGGAAAAGTGGGAGATAACACACATCGTGGAGTTGCTTGTGGGTTATACGAGGTGCATTCAAGTTTTAAGGCCTCCGATTTTTTTTCTAATTAACTACTCACCCGAAATCGATGAAACTGGCGTTACTTCTCGACGTAATCGCCCTGCAGACGTACACATTTTTCACAACGCTGACGCCATGATTCCATGACAGCGGCGAAGGCTTCTTTAGGAGTTTGTTTTGACCACTGGAAAATCGCTGAGGCAATAGCAGCACGGCTGGTGAATGTGCGGCCACGGAGAGTGTCTTTCATTGATGGAAAAAGCCAAAAGTCACTAGGAGCCAGGTCAGGTGAGTAGGGAGCACGAGGAATCACTTCAAAGTTGTTATCACGAAGAAACTGTTGCGTAACGTTGGCTCGATGTGCGGGTGCGTTGTCTCGGCGAAACAGCACACGCGCAGCCCTTCCCGGCCTTTTTTGTGGCAGTGCAGGATGAATTAGGTCTTCAAAAGATTTTCGTAGGATGCACCTGTTACCGTAGTGCTCTTTGGAACGCAAGGGGGTAAGGATTACGCTCTCGCTGTCCCAGAACATGGACACCATCATATTTTCAGCACTGGCGGTTACCCGAAATTGTTTTGGTGGCGGCGAATCTGTGTGCTTCCATTTAGCTGACTGGCGCTTTGTTTCTGGATTGAAAAAAATTGGCATCCACGTCTCATCCATTGTCAGAACCGACGAAAAGAAAGTCCTATTCGTGCTGTCGTTGCGCGTCGACATTGCTTGGCAACATGCCACACGGGCAGCCTTGTGGTCGTCCGTCAGCATTCGTGGCACCCACCTGGATGACACTTTCCGCATTTTCAGGTCGTCATGCAGGATTGTGTGCACAGAACCCACAGAAATGCCAACTCTGGAGGCGATCTGTTCAACACTCATTCGGCGATCCCCCAAAACAATTCTCTCCACTTTCTCCATCATGTCGTTAGACCGGCTTGTGCGAGCCCGAGGTTGTTTCGGTTTGTTGTCACACGATGTTCTTCCTTCATTAAACTGTCGCACCCACGAACGCACTTTCGACAAGTCCATAATTCCATCACCACATCTCTCCTTCAACTGTCGATGAATTTCAATTGGTGTCACACCAGGCAAATTCAGAAAATGTATGATTGCACGCTGTTCGAGTAAGGAAAACGTCGCCATTTTAAGTATCTAAAACAGTTCTCATTCTCGACGCTGGCGGTAAAATTCCATCCGCCGTACGGTGCTGCCATCTCTGGGACGTATTGACAATGAACTCGGCCTCATTTTAAAAACAATGCGTATGTTTCTATCTCTTTCCAGTCCGGAGAAAAAAATCTGAGGCCTTAGAACTTGAATGCACCTTGTATGTTGAAACGAGAATGTCATTTTGTTTGATTGGTCTGCTGTCTCATTATGTCAACTTAATGAGTGAAATTTTGAAATGATTCACTTGAGAATGGCCAGCAACACTTCGTTGTAGGTGTAGACTGTAAAAGCAATACAAAAATTTGAACATTTTTAAAAATTTGTTGTAGTTTGAAATTAAAGCTATGTGGCCACCAGTCTAACGGTGCTGTGAAGAGCGTAGCTCAGCATTTGCCGGTCAGTCGGTACGGTTTCGCGCCGCGGGCGTCTGTGTCCCAACTAGGCTGACAGCCGTATTCTCTCATGTCGGCACATTACACGCGCATCGCACGCCAGCGCAGGCGGGAAGCAGCGAGCGCTGCACAACGCGTTGATTAATTTACACCCGATCCGCGCACCATTTAATAGCCCGACAAACGTATCGGTTGCGAAAGAGAAAGCCCGGCTCTCAAGTTTACCACGCCAGTTTATTAAAGCCGGGGAGCGGCTGTATTTACCTGCGCCAAATTAGTGGCGCCAGTAATAATGAAGTCGGCTCATTACCGGCGCGCCGGTGTAACTGAGCGGCGCGCTGTTATCAGGAATCACCAGCTGCCCCCACCCTCCCCCCTTTTTCCACGGCCGACGGGCGGCCACAATGCGCGGGCTTACCCGGCCCAGCCGTTTAATCTGTGCCACAAGTAGCCCAGGCCCGGCGCGGCGTGGTGTGGCGTGGCTGGCGACACCACCGCATTACGCCAGGGCCCCTCGCTCGACGCGTCCATTGTCCGCGTTAATAGCTCTGTGTACTCGCCCCGCCAAAAATTTGGACGCGCTGCCCTGTTTCGAGCACCTGCTCATTCTTGGGAAACAACCTTATTAAGAGGCGTCCCTCATTTGGAGCAGTACTGTCGACTCCAAATCAATCTGGAAGGTATAGTGGCGCCAGGTGTTCAAAGATTCAGCGAACCCACATTCCCCCCCCCCCCCAACCCATAAAAAAGCGTTAATAGCTCTGTGTACTCGTCTGTCGCGCCAAAAATTTGGCAGCGCTACCCTGTTTTGGGGGAAGGTATAGTGACGCCACGTGTTCAATGGTTCAGCGAACCCCACATCTCCCCCACCCCATAAAAAAGCATTATGATATCCTACGCGTTTTAAGGGTTGCATGCCTTAGCTATTTTTCTTTATTTTTCAGAAATTGAATTTTTGTATTTTTACTGGTTTTGGACGCACTACCCTGTTTCGAGCACCTGCTCATTCTTGGAAACAACCTTATTACCAGGCGTCCCTCATTTGGAGCAGTACTCTCGACTCCAAATGAATCTGGAAGGTATAGTGGCGCCACGTGTTCAAACGTTCAGCGAAACCGCATCCCCCTCACCTCATAAAAAAAGCGTTGATAGCTCTGTGTACTCATCCCGCCAAAAATTTGGACGCGCTACTCTGTTTCCAGCAACTGCTCATTCTTGGGAAACAACCTTATTAAGAGGCGTCCCTCATTTGGAGCAGTACTCTCAACTGCAAATCAATCTGGACGATATAGTGGCGACACGTGTTTAAAGGTTCAGCGAACCCACATCCCCCGCCCCTCCCATAAAAAAAACTGTTAACAGCTCTGTGTATTCGTCCCGCCAAAAATTTGGCTGCGCTACCCTGTTTCGAGCGCCTGCTCATTCTTGGGAAACAACCTTATTAAGAGGCGTTCCTCATTTGGAGCAGTACTCTTGACTCCACATCAATCTGGAAGGTATAGTGGCGCCACGTGTTCAAAGCTTCAGCGAACCCACATCCCCCCACCCCATAAAAAAGCGTTAATAGCTCTGTGTACTCATCCCGCCAAAAATTTGAACGCACTACCCTGTTTCGAGCACCTGCTCATTCTTCAGAAACAACGTTATTAAGAGGCGTCCCTCATTTGGAGCAGTACTCTCGACTCCAAATCAATCTGGAAGGTATAGTGGCACTACGTGTTCAAAGCTTCAGCGAACCCACAACCCCCCACACCATAAAAAGCGTTAATAGCTCTGTGTACTCGTCCCGCCAAACATTTGGACGTGCTACCCTGTTTCGAGCACCTGCACATTCTTGGCAAACAACCTTATTAAGAGGTGTCCCTCATTTGGAGCAGTACTCTCGACTCCAAATCAAACTGGAAGGTATAGTGGCGCCAAGTGTTCAAAGGTTCAGCGAACCCACATCCCCCCCTCCACCCCATAAAAAAAGCGTTAATAGCTCTGTGTACTCGTCCCGCCAAAAATGTGGACGCGCTACCCTGTTTCGAGCACCTGCTCATTCTTGGGAAACAACCTTATTAAGAGGTGTCCCTCATTTGGAACAATATTCTCGACTCCAAATGTGGAAGCTATACAGTGGCGCCACGTGTTCAAAGGTTCGGCGTGTAGGGTGGTTAATTATTTGTTTATTTATTTTCTCTCTTTCTGGTGCCTTTATGTCTGCTGTGTGTAGTGGGAGCAATTTGCTAGTACTTTTAATTATTGTTTACTCTTGCGTGTCATAAGTGTGTGCCTCAGAATGTATTGTTTGGTGAATCTGCAGTATGTGTCTTGGATGACAATTTTTCCGTTGTTCTTGGGAGCTGTATTCGTTAGCTGTTAGGCGGTGTTCCTGCCTGCGGAAGGCAGAACTGGGCTGGTGTTGTCGAGAGAGGCTGGTGGCTGGCGACACGTTTATGGGAGCAGTTTGTGAGGTGGGACCTATCTGTCGGTAGACTCACTACCTGAGGTGGTGGCACTCTCTTGTAAACATCCGACAATTTATCGCATCCCTTTTAGACAGCGATCAGTGTGGGCCGCATTCGGCAGGGTTCCTATCATCACAGAGCCTCTTAGTGTACGCCTTTGGGGAGGTTACCTTCTAAGTATCCATTAGCCTTCCTTGTCTGCAGAATTACAGCCTGAGGCTGACTCGGGCCATGTTTTTTCAGAGTGATATACTGCCTGGCGTCACAGAGTAACATATACAGAGAAGAAGCCTCCACTAAACCACTGCCCTACGTTCCCCTCGTAGTTCCATAAGATGCTAGCAGGTGTCACGCGGATCGCTGGCTTAGGGTGCCTCTCGCACGTCAGGGGTAGCGTGGAGGGGAGGCTGAGGGGAGAGCTCGTGCCGCCTGCCACGAGACCACGGCTGTGTCCAGCTTGCTGGCGTTTGAGGGGAGGTGGTTTGGGGGCAGCCGCTACCTGCCGCCTGCTCTGGCCAGTTTAAAGGGCTGCTTCTGACCGCAGCGCCATCATGGGACATCTTACGGAACTGCTGGAAATCCTCCCTCCTCGCACCCCGGAGCGTAGGACCGGGCCCTTACGGAGGTTTCCCGTCTGTATATATTTGTCTGTACTGGCGTCCTGTGGAATTTCTGCGCGCAGTGGCGTCTTCTCTTGGCTGGTGTTTCATGTCCCCTTTCCACTTTGCTCTTTTATCTGTGGCTATTTCGGCTACAAGCTGTCTAGATAAGACTTTAAATTCCTTTTAGAGCAAAAGACTGGGAAACAATGGGCGTGTGGAATTTCCGAAAGGACAGTTGAGTGGCGTCCTCTGGACGCAATCCGATTGACTCTGGTTTTTTTTTTTTTTTTTTTTTTTTTTTTTTTTTTTTTTTTTTTTTTTTTTTTTCATTGACAGGTCTAGCTATCTGTCATAGCTGCCTGTCCATCTCATTGGCCGGAGGAATAGAGCTCTCCAGTGATTGGTATATCGAGTTTAGGGGGGAGGTGACGCCCTGTTTTTTGCGTGGGCGGAAGAAGAGTGGAGACTTCTCCAGATAGTTCGGACGTCTTCTTTCACAATGTACCCGAAGAGTTAATTCGCACTTCTGGGCTGAGTCCTGCTCGTTTGTGGGACTTTAGTTTTCTGGGGTATCTTGCGTGCAGCGGATCGCGGACTTTGAAAATTTCACGTGTCGACCCAGACAGCAACTCAGTTGCAGTTGTTCACTTTGCGAAACAGCTGTGTTTTATATTCTTGTTTGGTCGACACTTGAAATTATACAGCCACCGTCGTACTGGCCGTGCTAGTGGTTAATGCAGTTCCATTCAGGTGACAATTCTGCTCAATACTCGCGTTTTGCGCTTGAGTTTGTGAGTGTATGTCCTAGCCAACACTGGAAGCATTTACCTGACAACTGCTATCTGCTGTGATAGTGGGGCTGTTATAGTTAAATGTCGATACTGCTCCACAGTTCGTAGTGAGATTCCTGGGCGGAAGAATTTATTATCTTTTAGCTCCACTCCTTCAACATCATCCAGTCGCCAGCGAGATCCAGCGTCGACAGATCAAGCCGACTCATATTATTGGTAAAGTGATGCTCGCTATTTGCTAGGGTTGTTTCATATAGTAGCTACACATACACACCCATCAGTGTATGTGCGTGCGTATGATCGATCTTCTCTTTCCTATAACTAATTTTCTTAGTGCGTCTGTCCACCTTTCAAGATTTTTTCACGATAGGACAACGCCACATGTATAGCCAGTGCCACTGCCAGTGCCAGTAATTTAGTGCTAAAACTTTACATGTAAAAGTTACAGCTCCATTTGTTTCATTACTATTAGACTTCGTATATTGATTTGTATACTTACATGTTAAAACCAGACAATTTGCTGGTCACCCATGTATTCCGCGATGTTAACCGATTTTACTGTATTTGAAGTGCTTTTTATAAATACTTGTTTTCATTTGTAACCCATTGCTTGACTACACTTTTAACTGTGATTTCATTTACAAAATCCTTTATAATAATTGTCAACTATTCCGCGAATTTTTGTGTGCTTTAATGAATAAATGTGTTTAAATCATAACTTTACTTTCCTTTACAATTTCACTATTTTGGAGGGGTAAGTAGATAGGCAGAGGGCTGTGTGTATTATTTGGTGCACTCTGATGAATTATCTGGCCACCATGCTTGCAGATTTAGGGTGTCGGATCTTTTTCTATATTTTTAATAAAAAATATGGTGGCCACCCTTGATATTAACATTAATGAGGATTATATTTCAAATTAATTTGCATATCTGTGATTTTACACATTTGCATACCAGTGGACCGTCTCTGTCGAGTAAAAATATATCCACTCGGTGGGGTGATACCTCCAGTTTTGATGCGATGTCATACAAGTGAACTAAAATAAATAAATAAATAAAATAAAAATATATAAGAAATAAACAAACACGGGCCCAACACATACTTAGACCCTTCATATATGGTTGCCAGATGGACGGGAATCGTCTAGACTCACCCGAAATTTCACACGAACTCCCAACAAAATGCAGATCTCCCTGCAAACATCTTCTCGTAAAGATCTGTACATAACGTTAGTGTGAAATTGATAAGCACTTTCATTCGCTTCATTGTCGAATGCATCTAACATGTTCCACACCAAAGCCTTAAAACAATTTACTAAATTCTGCGACCATTGTCTGCCTTCATAGGTCTCTGTACTCGTCCCGCCAAAAATTTGGCGTACACGCCGCACTTGATCACCTGCTAATTCTTAGGAAACAATCTTGTTAAGAAGTGTCCCTCATTCTGGGCGGTACTGTCGAGTCCAAATCTGGTAGGTTACACAGTGTCTTCTAGACTTGCGCATAAAAGTTCGCGATCGGGAGCACTCACTTTCATTCTTTTAGTTCGTCCGCTTCCAGTGACGGCCGAGCGGCGTGGTCTGCGCATGCAGATGGAGGGAGAAGTTCCTCCACCTAGCTGCTTCATGCGCTTGCTGCTTGAGCTGCTAACGATATCACGCAAACCTCAAGAAACAGTTGGTGGATAATTTATCGCGTTTAAGTTTAGAGTTATCTCTATATCTTGGCATTATGGAATTTCTTATGCATCTGAATTTGTTCTCAGCACTGGTGAAAAACAACATTAAATAAAATAGGGAGTGTATTCATAAACTAATATTTATAAGGAGTAATAAAATTTACTTACAATAAATTATTTATTCAGTTCAAACATGATTAAATGGGGAAACCAATTTTGTTAAACAATAAAAGTGCATCCCATTGAAAAACTCAAAGTAATCTGAACATCGTCGGGGGAGGGATTTAAAATCAACAAGCATTCAACCACTCACACGCGCGAAGCAAAGAGAAACTCACCAAACTCAGCGTGCTGATACGAAGCAGAAGCAGGCGCCGCTATCGTAGGCGAAATTCAGCGAACCAGGATTTACCACAAAACACCAGAAAAAAATAAACTTCGTAGGTAGCTCTGGTCTTTCTTTACTTGAGATGGTACGCGATAACAGCGAGATTAAATTTCCTTCAGTCATACCGTGAGCATGCAGAATTATTAAGACACAAGGCACATACCTGCTACATTAAATATTTGCACACCACTGAAATCGAAGTGCTTAAAGATCGCATCCATTTCAACAAAAACCAACGGAATCCCAGATTACGAAGAAAGAATACACAATAGGAAGGCACTGGTGTGTGAGCAGTGGCGAGAACTCAGGTGACTAGCTATAAACACTTGAAGTAGGGGTTCGAAGCCACGTGGTTCCGAAAACCAGTAAAAATACAAAAATTCAATTTCTGAAAAATAAAGAAAAATAGCTAAGGCATGCAACCCTTAAAACGCGTAGGATATCATAACGAAGCTAAAGAAATACAGTTAGACGCGAATGGGAAGGTTTTACACGGATGGACGAAGTCCAGTCTTCAAAAATCAGAAAAGTGGTATAAATTCAAAGTCGAAGTAAATCAAATAAGAAACACCGCATGCAGCCCCTAGAAATACGTAGTATATAATAATCAAGCTAATAAATGGGGTCGTACAAGGCTAGAAGAGAATTTACTGGGGAAGTCTGAATACAAAGTACGAGTTTGGAAACGAAACAAAAATTTAAAATAGATGGGGAGGAGATCACGAGGTACTAATTGAAATGAGAAAGATACATACATAATTTCTTATCTGAAGGGCATAATAACACATGGGTAGCTTAAGGATTTGTTCTAAGAACGCACCACGTGGAGTACTTATCACTCATGGAAGGAGAAAACGAAAAAGAATATTTCACATGCACTACACAGAATAAAAATATTCTCACACATTATTCACGTTCCACAAAGCTAGAGAGAAATTAAACAGATTTCATACACCGCCAGCTAGTCTCATGTACGTTACCGATTCCCGGCAGTTATCGAACTGAATTAGTTGCATATTCACCACATTTACCTATGCAAAATCACCGAAATGAAATAGAATACATTTCCGTACATGATCGGAGAAACTTATCACGAAAAATGAACCTAAGATCAGAAGTCTAAGAAACCAGACAACGAATCGCTACCATCTCAAGGGAGGAAAGAAAGTCAGAACGTTTTACCAGCTCAAAGCGCAGCCACAGAATGTCCTATCGGCCATTGAGCCCCCCGCCACCAGGCAGGAAATCCACCAGAAATCGGCAAAACCCAGGAAAAACGAGGTGGTGGGGAAGAGCTTAAACTCACACGTCTTGCAGAGGCTCGCTAACTGGGCATCGCAAACCCAACTTGTTATCAAAGGGTGGAGGAACCTCTTTGTTAGCATCAAAAGCCGAGGTTGGTAATGACTACCTATCGATACGAAGCCAAACACTAGTACTGAGCAGCCAGCAGCTGAGAACAAAAATTCTCATACATATACTCAGACTCCCATGCCAGAAGATTCTCATACATGCACATACAGAATAAAGCAAGTACACATTCTCACAGGGACTGTGGCGTCACGGAGAAACCGTTCATTTTGCCACATTCATAGACACAATGATAAATTATTAGCATAATTAAATCCCAGCAATATTACAGAAACTAACATTTAAAAACATGAAATGAACTGCTATTTCTCATGCCTCTGAACGAAAGGGGCCTAGTTTAGCAGAAAATCCCGTCTAGTGAACTTACATAATTTACCAAGTTAAAAAATCTAGGGAAGACGGTAAACAGCCGTCTTTCAAACTTACGTCACATAATTTAAAAAGAAATTTTTAGCAAAAGCTAGCCACTATGGGTTCCACGCCTACATGGAGGCATCAGACTGGCGGGTGCTTAGTGGAGTTGTGAACAGTAGTGCCATCATGAAGCCGCAATTCCAACTAGGCTACTGAGATAGAAAGAGTATTGAAAAAACAATTGCTACAAAAGGTTTCGTTTAACATGAGAAATGGCTGAGGCGTCATTTTGGCAATACAATATTACTAGAGAGAATAAACGAGTAACAAAGTTTTAATAAGAAAAATAGGTAAAATTAGCTTTTGGAATACAAATGCTTTGGATCAAGTCAGAAGAAATATTTTGGACACTGTACGAAGTACAACATCAAAGACAGAGTAACGGCTTAATACCGTTAAAAAGCTTCTATTACGGAGTTGTAACTGTTCATTTAGAATAAGCCCGTCATTACGAACATTACGAGAAAAATGTTTAAATTTTTTTGACTTCTCGAGCACGTCTAATCCTTCTTTTCGGTATGCAAAATGCTCAGGTCATGAATGGTTTTAGGTGCGTGACCTGTAATGAGAAGATGGACAGCGAAAAACGAATTCTGGGGGTTAGTGCAATTATTTCTCAAGAGAAGTTCTTTAAACCTGATTTTAAAAGCACGTCCGTTTGACCTATGTAGTAGGAAGAACAAGTATCATAAACAATTTTATAAACGTTGGAATTATCTAAGGGAGAACAGGTTGATTTTAAATTATGAAGAATTTTTCTTCAAATTATTGTTGGTCTAGAAGACAACGTTGCAGTTATTACGAAGACATCCTTGAATATGATAGCAAATGGGCCCCAGAAATGGAATTGAGAAATATTTTTCCTTTTGTTCAGATTCAATGGGAGTGCCAAGTGTTGTAACTCTTTTAGCAGTTTTCTTTTTAAGGATGTTGTCAGTTATGGCAGGATCGTATTGATTATTAACTGCTATGGTTTTTTTATCAAATTTATTTCCTCCTCGAATTTTTCTTTCGAGAGAAGGATGTAAATTGCTTTGTGAATCTCAGAAAGAAAGCATTTTTGTGACACTGAGGGCGCATAGAAGGGACGGGTACAATTTGGTGTATGTTTCTTTTCGGTAAATATTTAAATTTTATTTTCTTCTACTCTTAAGGTCAAATCGAGAAAGTTCAGTTCACGAGCCTCGTTTTCAAGTAGACAGGAGAAAGGTGATATTCTCATGTAGTACATTAAAAGAGTAAAAATATGATGAATGCCAGTGGAAGGTCCTTCCTAGATGCATTTTTATCCTTTGACGTTGTAATAGTCGCTGACAATAGCAGCTATGTTCAAAATTTTAAAACAAAAATGTGCCTGGTTGCGCTATTTATTTAACACATTTTATAAATATGTACTTGTTTCAAACGTGCATAATTTTACATATTAGTCAATTCAGTGTGGTGTGTGTATAGAATTAAACCGTGCAGGATATGATGCCCAATTTCATCAACAAGTAGACTCAGAAAATTAATCTATTATTATTTTTGTTAGTCTACCTAGAGCATCAGAGCCAACTGACCACACTTCAGGATGCTATTTGTTTTAGGGCACGAAGCTACTCGGCGGTTGACTGAACCAAGGATTACAGCGAAGCGATAATGAAATGAATGTTTCCTAAATTCAGCTCAATTGGAATTGCTTTACTATAGGATGTAACAATACAGATTGCTCCGGTAGACAGTGCGCGAATAAGGGCAGTAATGCAAGTAAAAAGAGAGGTTCCGCAAGATAACGGTATACTACGAGAAATGATTGACAATCAGCAAAGAGTACCACAGGCGCCGGTCGCGGTGGCCGAGGGGACTGAGGCGCTTCAGCCACGGTCTGCAAGGCCACTACGGTCGGGGGTTCGAATCCCCCCTCGGGCACGGATATTTGTGCCGTCCTTATTTGTAGGTAGTTCATAAGTAGTTTGTAAGTTTAGGGACTGATGACCTCGTAGTTAAGTTCCTTAAGCTTAACAAACATTTGAACATTTATTACCACAGGCACTGTCATCAGGGTCACCGCTTAACTCAGTCAAGGCTGAATTTTTCACACCACCTAGCCCGCACAAACTCACATTATAGTTAAGTGGCATTTTATGTCTATGGCGAGCGATCAAAATTTATATAAAACACAGTTGCTTCAGCTAAGATCGCTAGGTTTTTTTACCGGTTTCAATGAACTTTATCATCATCTTCAGAAACATTTTTATAACAATTTTCAACTATTTTGAAAAAAAAAATAAAGAGTTACTTGTGAAAATGAAATATAAGAGAAAGAACATTGTCAAACCATTGAAATTTGCATCATAAAGTAACAAGGAAAGTCTCCTTTTTACTTGTGGCAAGAACACACACAATTTTTAAATGTGCAATACAGATGACTATCCACTTTGGTGATGCAAATTTTCATCGTTTGACAATGTTCTTTTTCTTTTATTTAATTTTCACAAGTAACGCTTTATTTTATTCAAAATAGGAGAAAATTGTTATAAAAAATGTTTTCGAAGATGATGACATAGTTCATCGAAACCGGTAAAAAAGCCAACCAATAAACTAGCGATCTTGACTGAAGTATGTGTGTTTTATATTAACACTAAGCTATAATCTTCTTGCTATTCAGCAACATTCAGTAACCAGACCTTATGTGATCGACGCAGAACAGATGGCATGACTGCCAGAACTGAGAACATTTCAATTAACCCCAAGAAGCTCCTTCAATAGGAATGTGCTAGTTCGTCGAGCCTCCTCTCAAAAACAATCTACTAAGACTGTGTGGAGCCCACTAATTAACAGCAGTAAGGTTTGAAACTTTACATGTATACTAAATACCTGTGACAACCTTCCAATTAAATGCAAATAGGGCCAATCTGTAAGTCCCGAGCTCAAAAAGTAACTAAAAAAGCAACTGGCGGAATACACTGCTTGCAGGAGCCTTATAAACCTACAAGTGAATGTAAACGAAGGCTTCCGCGGCCGTTGTCATTGTTTATAAAACTCTTCTGGGTGTTGGACCGCATCGTCAATATATCAAATACTTCACCGTCGTTTCGTCCACTATTGCAAGTGGCCGTCTTCTGGGTGTTACGTACACCCAGAAGATGGCCACTTGCAATAGTGGCCGAAACGTTGGTGAAGTATTTGATATATTGACGATGCGGTCCAACACCTACAAGTGAATGTATAATGCGTTCCGATTGACGCTCACGCTCAAGACTTCAAGAAGTCATGCCAGAAGTGATTTTTTAAATAGAAGTTGGCAATAAAGTTCAGTTATTGAATAGATTTGTAGCTACTGACGATATATCAGAAGGAGAATTGGACATTTATATCTAAGCGCAATACACACATAGGATACTACCGTATGCAGACATAAACTGTGAACTTAAATAATATTGAATGATTCCCGTGACTTCAGAGTTTAATGAAATTTCTAACGCTGACAGCCTAACTGGATGGCAAGTCAGTCGTGTGATCTATTAACGAAACCATTTGACAGTAAATACACAAGGTCGATCCCAACGACAAATGGAACTCTCCCTAGAGATTTATTGCTTAGCAGTGCTTTGGAATATTTGCAACTAAACAAATCACACATTATTTGTAAAAAATCTGCGTTTATAACACAGTATTTGAAAATTAGACAACAGTAGCTAGTTCCACATCATTACTTAACGCGGTATTTTCGCCATTTGTTCACATAACGTTGTAAATGAGTATCACGCTTAGTACTTTTTACCAGTAGGAAAGATAATATTTGAACAAAATTGATTAGGAAACCCACATTATATTACAGGTGTATCATTGTCTGTACAGCTCTCTTCTGGGTCTTTATTTTCACAAACAGCTTCAATATGCTTAGGATGGAAGTACGTGTAGTCTATCCAGAAAATATCTTCACCATGTTAGAAGGCCAATTGAAAATACAACAGACCTTAAAAGGACTAGCGAAGCGATTTTGGCATTATGATTTATGGACGATAGATTTTGAACAAATCAGAGCAACTTCCTTTTGTGAAGAGAAAATATAAGAAGAAAAATAACTTCGCAAATTTATAACACGTTAATACTCAGGCTAATGCAAGTAGATTGTGTGTTATTTTCAATAGCCACCACAACCTTGCTACGAAATTGCACTAGTTTCAAGTTATTCTAACACTGTATCTGTATCTTTGAATAGTTTCTCCCTTTCCCTCCCCTCCCCTCTCGCCCTTTCTCTTGGACGCCATGCTATTATACGTCAACTCTAGGGAAATCACTATGCGACTTTTTTAAATCAAAATAGTTCAAGTATAAACATGTTCAAATGTTGTGAACCTAATGTATGTTTATGATGCTTATGGGACTTAACTGCGGGGTCATCAGTTCCTAAACTTACAAATTACTTATTAACTACCTTATACTAAAGACAGTCGTGGGGGGGGGGGATTCTGACCCCCAACGGGAAACGGCCTCCCGCATCGCAGCATAGCGTCTCAATGCGCTCGGTCGCTCCGCCGCGGCTGTGAACCAAATGAACCAAACTGGTTAGGTCATGGATCCCTAGACTTACAAACTACTTGAAATTCTCATGATAGCTAGTGTGTGTGTGTGTGTGTGTGTGTGTGTGTGTGTGTGAGAGAGAGAGAGAGAGAGAGAGAGAGAGAGAGAGAGAGCTTTCAGAAAGTACTGGCCTACAAACAGAATCATTCATTGAACTTGCATGAAGATACATGGAACAATAAAAGAAATTTTAGGAATAAACATTTAAAATTCAAATAATAACTATTATCAAATTATATTAGGTAACTCACTGAGGGACTGAGAGATAATAACAGCGCAAACGGTATAGGAACTAGTAATCACCGATAATACGTTTCATAACCTAGGATTGAAAGTCGTAGGCAATGGTTCTGACAATATTAACAGCGGACCGTTGAGGTCGTACGTCCGAATAAACACCACCGTAAGGTGCGTGGAGGAGGGTACACAGTACCACTACTAGGCATTTCCTTTCACTCCCAAATAGAACGAGGAAAAGAAGAATGCCTATATGCCATCGTACGACCCATAATTTCTCTTATCTTGTCTTTGTGATCACTACGCGAAATGTAAGTAGGCGGCAGGAAGATCGTCCTACACTCAGCTTCAAATTCCAGCCCTCTAGATTTCCTCAAGAAAATTTCTCGAAAAGAACGTCGTCTTACCTCCAGCGATCCCCTTTCGAGTTCTCGGAGCATTTCGGTGACACTCGCGCATTGGTCAAACCTACCAGTAACAAACCTAGCTGCTCACCTCTGAACTGTTCCTATGGCTTCCTTTAAACTGATATGTTGCGGTTCACAAACACTTGAGCAATACTCAAGACGTGGTCGTACAAGCGTTTTATACGCGGTCTTCTTTACAGATGAAGTACATCTTCCCAACATTATCCCAATAAATCGAAGTTGGCTGTCCGCGTAACTCACAACTGTTCTTACATGTTCGTTCCATTTCATATCGCTCTGCAGTCGTACGCTTTGGTCTTTGAAGGACGCGACTACATCAAGAAGCTCACTACTAATGATGTATTCGAACATTATGGGAGTGTTTTTCCTACTCATACGCAACACCTTACACTTTTCTTCATTGAGAGCTAGCTGCCATTCTTTTCACCAATTAGAAAATTGTCAAAGTCATCCCATATGCTATTACAGTGAATTAAAGACAACACCCTCCCATACACCACAGCATCATCAGCAAACAGTCGCAAAAGCAAGTTAGTCTGTCCATCAGATCATTTATATAGAAAATAATGGCGGTCCTATCACACTCCTCTGGGGCACGCCTGACGATACACTCGTCTATGAAGAATACTCGCCTTTGAGAACAATGTACTGCGTTCTTAGGTAGTCTTCCAGCCAGTCACAAATCTGTGAACCTACTCCATAAGCTCGTATCTTCGTTAGCACCGCGGCAAACGCCTAGCAAGATGTCGTGTGACAAAAAGGCAAGCCGAGTTTCACATGAAACTCATGCTGATTCATAGAAAGAAGCTTTTCCGTCTCATGGAAATTTACTATATTTGAATTGAGAATATTCTCCAAAATTCTACAGGAAACAACAATATTGGCCTGTAATTATGTGGGTCTGTTCTCTTTCCTTTCTTATAAACGGGAGTCACCTGCGCCTTTTTCCAATCAGTAGGAACTTTGCGCTGATAAATGCAAGCTAAGTAAGGGGCCAATGTCGCAGAATAGTCTTTGTAGAAGCGAACTGGTATTCCATGAGGACCAGGAGACTTCTTGTATTTAGCTCTCTCAGCTGTTTCTCTACACCGGAAATACCTATTGATATGTCCTCCATTTCGGAGGCACATTCGTGCGCCCCCCCCCCCCCCCCGCGGAAGATTTCTTAGGTTAAATTTAGAACTTCAACGAGCGACTGGATAGTGCTCTTTGACGTGCTTATCGATTTTACATAGAACCAGGATTTTTTCAGGTTCTCAGAAAGATCTTTTGCTAAGGTATGGCTGTGGTAATTATTGTATGCTTCGCGCATCGATCTTTCTATAGACGCACGAATCTCTATTAACTTTTGCTTGTCATCATTTGCGTGTTTTTTTTTTTTTTTTTTTTTTTTTTTTTTTTTTTTTTTTTTTTTTTTTTTTTTTTTTTGAACCAAGAGTGCGTCTTCGCTTTTTCAGTAGCTTTCTATCATTATTATTACACCACGGTGGATCTTTCCATTCTTAATCGACTTTACTGGCACATATTTCTCTAACGAAGAGATTCAGGTGTTCTTTATTCCCGCGTGCTATTCGGCTATTCGAGAATGGAATGGGAGATGTATAACGGTGGTTCGATGGATCCTCTGCCAGGCACTTAAATATGATTTGCAGAGTATCCCATATAGATGTAGATGAAGAATTACAAAAGGTTCGCTGACTGTATGTTGAACCAAGAAACCAAGACACTTCAAGAAATAATAAGGGCTGAAGGGGAAAAGAAATTGTGAAACAGTTGGAGCCAATGCAAGTTTATGCTTGTGCGATGTGAAGAATCTGTTTATTCCCCATGGAATATGAATGTTTGGAGCACCCAGGATGACCATCCAGTGTTTTATCTTCGGACAACCAGAGCAACCATCATGTGGTGTGCTCCTGCTAGGAGCAGTGACAAATACTTATTGATACCCATGCCAGCAGGCTGCAAGCAGACCTACGCTGATACCAACCCCATGATAAAGAAGAAAGACAAGAGGGTGTATTAAAGGATGACATGTGACTACATCTACATACATACTCAGCAATCCCCCCAAGGTGCGTGGTGGAGAGTACTCAATACCTAGCTTTCCTGTTCCGCTCCTATATGGAATGAGGGACAAACAAATGCTTGTATGCATCCATACAAGCTCTGCTCACCCTGATCTGCTCTTTTTTGTTATGCAGTCTTCCCCCATTTCGGCCCTCTAAATTTCTTCAACAGTGTTCCTCGAAAAGAACATTATCTTTCCTCCAGCGACTCCCATTCGAATTTCTGAAGCATTTCAGTAACACTCATGCGGTGATCGAATCTACCAGTTTCAAACCTAGCTGCCCACCACTGAACTGCCTCTATGTCTTCCTTTACACCAATCTGGTTGGGATCCCAACATTTGAGCAATACTCAAGATGTGATCATACAAGCATTTTGTACATGGTTTCCTTTGCAGATGAATCACACCTTTCCAAAATTCTCCCAATAAACTGAAGTCATCCATTCACCTTCCCCATAACTCTCCTTATATGCTCATTCCATTTTATATTGCTGAGAAGCATTATGCCTAGATATTTAATTGGTGTGACTTTGTCAAGCAGCACTCTATTAATGCTGTATTTGAACATTATGGGATTGTTGTTCCTACTCATCTCCATCATCTTACATTTTTCCTGCATTTAGAGCTAGCTACCTTTTCTCACACCAGCTAGAAATGTGACCCAAGTCATCGTGCAACCTACTACAGTCATTCAAAGAATACACGTTCCTGTACACCACAGCATCATCAGCAAACATCCGCAGATTGAAATTCACTCTATCCATCAAATAATTTATATAGATAGAAAATTTAGTGGTCCTATCACATTTCCCTGGGACACTCGTGATGATATCCTAGTCTCTGATGAACACTTGCCATCAAGGACAAAGCATTGTGTTGTATTAACTAAGTGGTCATCAAGCCACTCATATTTGGGCACCTATTCCATACACTTGTAACTTCATTAGCAGTCTGCATGTGGTACCATGGCAAACACCTTTCAAAAATCAATAAATATGCAGTCTGTCTGTTTCCCTTCAGCCATAGTTCACAATGTGTCGCGAGAGAAAAGGGCAAGCCAAGTTTTGCACAATCAATGCTTCCTAAACCAATGCTTTCCTTACTGATGGATAGAATGCTCCTCAACACAGGGAGGTAAGTCACAAGAGACCAAAAGCTTACAGTTTGTTATTTTGGAGAAGTACAATTTCCAGTTCCATAAGATTACTTTTTTTTTGTAATCTTAGTCATATTCTCCTCTGACAATGTTGTCAAAATTAATCCCGAAATAAGATTGTGCTGTATTTTGTCTACGTTCTGCAACAACATCCGTACTCCGGATGCAGTTCACATATATTGATGTATGAGTTTATTGTGTAATAACGCTTGTTTTTTTCAAGGTATTCACGATATATGCCTTTCTGAGAAAATAACGACTATGGAAAAGTCTAACAAAGGCTTTGCTGTGTAATATTCCAGCATGAGGTCATTATTCTTTTTTTTTTTTTTGGTTACTCAAGCCTTAGTTGATGGATCAAAAATAGCCGGCCGCGGTGGCCGGGTGGACTGGGGCGCTCCGGTCAAAGTCTGCGCGGCCGCTGCGGTCGGGGGTACGAGTCCCCCCTCGGGCATGGATGTTTGTGCCGTCCTTAGTGTAGGGTAGTTGATGAGTGGTTTGTAAGTTTAGGGACTGATGACACCGTGGTTGGGTCCCATAAGCTTGACAAACATTTGAACAATTGAATTTTGATCAAAAATATGGTGAATTTCACCATTCTTTGTTTATTATAAAGTAAGTGGTTTAGTTTTTCTTGTACAATAGGTATTACTCTGATAATTGTTCTTGTGGTTACCATTAAATCTCGAATGAAGTTTGATTTCACATAAGGGAACATCGATTACCAAGGAAGGCCTGTAATTTCCTGTCAACAGATAGTTTTTTTGACATAAAAGTTTTCTGGGTATGGTACCGCGTCATTATGTAAGGCTATTACTTAAATAACCAACGTTTCGGCCAACGTTACAGTGGCCTTCATCTGGGTAACTAATGTGAGCTGGTTGTTACTACACTTTATATTACTTACATTTAGACATTACGTCATAATTTTTAAAAATAAGCGATGTTATTGGTGAATTTTTTGCGGAAAAATGGAACTTTATTTTGATAGGATGCTGAGGTGGAAGGGGTGGGGGTTAGCCGTTGCTTCTTGCATAGCGAGACATGATTGGTGTTCATTGGGTGAGGGCTTCCGTTTCTCTCCTGCTGGCCGTGGGCCGCGCGGCGGCAGTTGCTTACTAGTGACGCTCGCGTGTTGTGATGTCAGTGCGGCCTATTTCGCTGTGATGGCTGGTAGCCAAGAGGGGGCAAGCCTGAGTCCATCTTCTCTATTCATGTTATTAGGGTGTTTAACAATTTCGATGGCTTCCCTTATCTTGCGTTTGACCATCCCTGGTTGCTTGGCGAGTATTCTAGCATCGTTAAATTTTATCTTTTTACTGCAATCTTGCTAGTGTTCGGCTACTGCAGATTTATTGTGTTGGCCTAATCGAATGTAGCGTTCATGTTCGCGTATGCGTGTTGCAACTGCCCTCCCTGTCTCACCTATGTACACTTCCCCACACTCGCATTCCACCTTGTATACTCCTGATGCGTGTAGTGCGTCTATGTTGTCCTTTGTGGAACCAAGTGCATCCAGAAGAAAGGCTGGACTCCTACCCGGCGAAGATGATTAGCAATCCGATCTGTGACGTTTTTTACATAAGGTAAGCGTGCTGCTGGCTGCTTTTTATTGACTTCCTGCCTACTGATGTTTCTTTTATTTGTGTCCATGGCGGTGTGGATCACTCTGTGGTTGTAGCCATTTGCCAGAAATGTTGTTTCTAGTTTGTTGAGCTCAGCTGTTTTGTTGTCTTCATCACTTAGTCGCTGCGCGCGAATCGTCAGTGAGCGGATAACAGAGTCCTTCTGTGCTGGATGGTGGTTTGATTGAGCGTGCAAATACCTGTCGGTATGTGTAGGCTTCCGATATACCCAGTGTCCAAGTGTACCTTGCCTAGTTCTATAAATTTCCACATTTAGGAATGGAATAGCGCCATCCTTTTCGATCTCTAATGTAAATTGGATCTTCTTGTGCAATTTGTTCAGATGTTCATGAAACTTGTGTAGTTCCATCTCACTGTGGGGCCATATTGCGAACGTATCGTCCACGTATCTAAACCAGCATCTTGGGCGTAAAGGGGCAGAACAAAGTGCTGTTGCTTCGAAGGCCTCCATGAATATGTCGGCTGCCAACGGGGATAAGGGAGACCCCATTGCTACGCCGTCTATTTGCTCGTAGAATCTTTCTTGCCACTTGAAGACATCGGAAGCCTACACATACCGACAGGTATTTGCACGCTCAATCAAACCACCATCCAGCACAGAAGAACTCTGTTATCCGCTCACTGACGATTCGCGCGCAGCGACTAAGTGATGAAGACAACAAAACAACTGAGCTCAACAAACTAGAAACAACATTTCTGGCAAATGGCTACAACCACAGAGTGATCCACACCGCCATGGACACAAATAAAAGAAACAGCAGTAGGCAGGAAGTCAATAAAAAGCAGCCAGCAGCACGCTTACCTTATGTAAAAAACGTCACAGATCAGATTGCTAAACATCTTCGCCGGTCCAGCCTTTCTTCTACATCAGTCACAAGATCAAGGATGCACTTGGTTCCACAAAGGACAACATAGACGTACTACACGCATCACGAGTATACAAGGTGGAATGCGAGTGTGGGGAAGTATACATAGGTGAGACAGGGAGGGCAGTGGCAACACGCATACGCGAACATGAACGCTACATTCGATTAGGCCAACACAATAAATCTGCAGTAGCCGAACACCAGCAAGATTGCAGTAAAAAGATAAAATTTAACGATGCCAGAATACTCGCCAAGCAACCAGGGATGGTCAAACGCAAGATACGGGAAGCCATCGAAATTGTTAAACACCCCAATAACATGAATAGAGATGATGGACTCAGGCTTGCCCCCTCTTGGCTACCGGTCATCACAGCGAAATAGGCCGCACTGACAACACAACACGCGAGCGTCACTAGTAAGCAACTGCCGCCGCGCGGCCCACGGCCAGCAGGAGAGAAACGGAAGCCCTCACCCCATTCGCCGATGAACACCAATCATGTCTCGCTATGCAAGAAGCAACGGCTAACCCTCACCCCTTCCACCTCAGCATCCTATCAAAATAAAGTTCCATTCTTCCGCAAAAAAAAAAAAAAAAAAAAAATTCACCAATAACATCGCTTATTTTTAAAAATTATGACGTAATGTCTAAATGTAAGTAATATAAAGTGTAGTCACAACCAGCTCACATTAGTTACCCAGATGAAGGCCACTGTAACGTTGGCCGAAACGTTGGTTATTTAAGTAATAGCCTTACATAATGACGCGGTACCATACCCAGAAAACTTTTATGTCATCTGGCCGCGGAAGCCTACGTAATTAGAGAGTTTTTTTGTTTTAAACTGAATGATATTTATCAGCAGGAATCCTTTACAATAACGGTACAAGTTTCAAATTACTCTATGATACAGTTTTAGTATCTTAGACATTTTACAAATTTCGTTAGGTAAATTCAGAAGTGAGTTTACGTGTGAGTGTATTAGTTTCATACATTTAGCTATAACGTTCAAATATAAACGTAGGCTAATCATTACTACTTTCAGTTTATATAAAAGCAAACTTTTTCATAATTTTTATTCTTCGTATAGATTTATTGCTTGATAGAAGCCATTTGGGGCTGTTCGACCGTCAGCAACGAGATAACACTTTAACTGCTTGTGAGTCTGGGAAAATGAGAGAAATTCTGGCGGTAGCACAATCACAGCCACCCTCGAGTAGAGAAAATTAGGATCCGCTTGGAAAATTCTGTCAGCAACGCCAACTACTTGATCGCAAGTCGCTGATAATTGGGCAGATAACGGGCGAAATGAGGAAATGTTACAAGAACAAATGGGCGCAAAACTGCCGGGAACGTAGGCACAGACGCAGACACGAAACAAGAGAATAGTGAAGTGTCGACTTTGAAATGTCGAAAGAATTTATTTGTCCTGGGAAAGTAATGAGAGCGTGAAAATACACTCCTGGCGATTAAAATTGCTACACCACGAAGATGACGTGCTACAGACGCAAAATTGAACCGACAGGAAGAAGATGGTTTGACATGCAAATGATTAGCTTTCACACAAGGTTGGCGCCGGTGCCGACACCTACAACGTGCTGACACGAGGAAAGTTTCCAACCGCTTTCTCATACACAAACAGCAGTTAATCGGCGTTGCCTGGTGATACCTTGTTGTGATGCATCGTATGAGGAGGACAAATGAGTACCATCACGTTTCCGACTTTCATAGTAGTCGGATTGTAGTCTGTCGCGATTGAGGTTTATCATATCGTGACATTACTGCTAGAGTTGGTCGCGAGCCAATGACTGTTAGCACAATATGGAATCGGTGGGTTCAGGAGGGCAATACGGAACGCCGTGCTGGATCCAAACGGCCTCGTATCACTAGCAGTTGAGATGACAAGCATATTATTCGCAACGCTGTAACGGATCGTGCAGACACGTCTCGATCCCTGAGACAACAGATGGGGACGTTTTCAAGACAACAAACATCTGCACGAACAGTTCGAAGACGTGTGCAGCAGCATGGAGTATCAGCTCGGAGACCATGGCTGCGCTTACCCTTGACGCTGCATCACAGACAGGAGGGCCTGCGAGGGTGTACGCAACGACGAACCTGGGTGCACGAAAGGAAAAACGTCATTTTTCCGAATGAATCCAGGTTCTGTTTAGAGCATCATGATGGTCGCATCCGGGTATGGCAACATCGTGGGGAACGCACATTGGAAGCGTGTATTCGTCAACGCCATACTGGCGTATCACCCGGCGTGATGGTATGGGGTGCCATTGGTCTGGGTCATCTCTTGTTCGCATCGACGGTGCTTTGAACAGTGGTCGTTACATTTCAGATGTGTTACGACCTGTGGCTCTACCCCTCATTCGATTCCTGCGAAACGCTACATTTCAGCAGGTTAATGCACGACCGTACGTTGCAGGTCCTGTACGGGACTTTATGGATGCGGAAAATGTTCGGCTACTGCCCTGGCCAGCACATTCACTAATTGAAAACGTCTGGCCAATGGTGGTCGAGCAACAGGCTCATCACAATATGCCAGTTACTACTCTTGATGAACTCTGGTATCGTGTTGAAGTTGCATGGGCATCTGTACCTGTACACGCCATCCAAGCACTGTTTGACAATGCCCAGGCGTATCAAAGCCGTTATTACGGCCAGAGGTGGTTGTTCTGGGTACTGATTTCTCGGGATCTATGCACCCAAATTGCGTGAAAATGTAATCACACGTCAGTTCTAGTATAATATATTTGGCCAATGAATACCCGTTTATCATCTGCATTTCTTCTTGGCTTAGCAATTTTAATGGCCAGTAGTGTAATAAAACAAATTATTTAGGAACTATGAATTCTTGTAATCAGATCATATTCTACACCCAATAATAAATACAGTCATTTATAGATTTTTTTCCTGATAGTTTTCTTCTCTTTACAGGATTAATGTTGCAGAAATGTTGACATAGAACAACAATCTCGTAGACTGAGTTACCACAACATTATGGGATTTGGACCACAGCGCGTCCATTCCCACCTACTAATCTGAATCTTCACGTAATTCAAGTGCCAGATGAATTAGCTTAATGCTTGACTATAAAATGAATTATGGTGAAAATCGCTGATGTTTTTCTTAGCCGTCAATTATTTTGGACTTGCATACGGTTTTTCTTTAATATATTATGACTTTCCATTTATTTCCATTTTATATTATTTAATTTTTATGTTATCAAATATGTATTCTTCAAGACAAAAAATTTGTACCATACGCACTAATTGTCTACAAAATCCCGCTTCTTCCATAAGATCCAGGAATGTATGTATCGCGTGCGGCTCTCATTGGTGATCTGTTTTCTGACTCTTAGAATACCTCTAGAAAATTACTCGCTTAATAGGTGACCGGACATATGACTGAGATAATCCAGAAATGGAAAAGTTTCGAAATAATTGTGTAACCATTTATGACGATGTTGGTCTGCTAAGAGAATCATAGTCAAAATCTGACCAATGAAATTACAGTCAAACCCCAGATGTAAAATGAAAATACTGTCAGCGAAAACTAACAATAAGATTCTGTCGCATTCAGCTTCTCGATTTTTTTCCTGTCCTCTCCTCTAGTCTCTAATCATCGTATATTTCATCGCTTCCCTCATCTCTATGGCTAACTTCCTTATTATCGTCTTCGGCTTTGAGTAGGGTATCCTCTACACACCGTACGAAATCTTATGTAGACCTTCCCCTTGTAACATGTAAACTTTCACGCCCGGAAAGGTCATAATTACTAAACGTTTCCGGGCTATTATGCCCTGGTCTTATGGATTTATTATCCAAACCCAACGTTTCGTCCGCATCTGCGGAGGACTCTTCAAGGGGGATCGTGGCACTTTTGTATGTCCGATGCACGCCCTGGCTCGCTACTCACTGAAGCCAAACTCCGTTTACGAGGGCTCGCGCGCAGAGGTGTGACGTCAGATGTTTGTGATATGCGGGCGCAGTTCATCGTTGCCGACACCGTCGTCTTCCTGCCTTTTATTAAGGACGTCACCGACCGCATTGGTAAAATTTTGACGAAACGGAATGTTGTCGTTATTTACAGGATCACCTGAAATCGGTGAAGGATGCTCGCAAACCGCTGGAAATAGCAGGAATTTAGAGGATTCTGTGAAGCTGCGGAGACGTATACGTTGGTACCACAAAAAGAACAGTCAAAACAACGACTTGAAGAGCACAAAGGGAGCTGTAGAAGGGGAGAGATTGGCAGATCAGCTGTTGTTGAATATGTTTCTCAACCAGGGGACCACCTTATTTAATTTGATAAGACTCAAGTTTTAGCAACCCCAACTGGATACCACGAAAGACTGCACAGAGAGGCTATAGAAATTGTAAAACACCCCAGTAATTTCAATAGGATGGAGAAGGGCGTGAAACTAAATGAATTCTGGATTTCGGAGTGAAGAACAAATGTAACAGAAATGTAACAGACGATATTAACGAACGACGGTAATCGGCAACGACGAATTGCGCGCGCATATCAAAAACATCTGACGTCACACCTCTGCGCGGAAGTCCTCGTAAACGGAGTTTGTATTCAGTCAGTAGCGAGGCAGGGTCTGTATCGGACATTCAAAGTGTCACGATCCCACTTGAAAATGTCCTCCGCAGCTGGGGACGAAACGTTGAATAATAAATCCACAGGACCACGGCATAATAGACTGGAAACTTTTAGTAATTGAGAAGTTCCCTTGTTTTTAAAGGTCAGGAGTGCAAATTTTTATCGTTATCGGACGGACAGTATGACATCGCATCTAATCTGGTGACGTCAATACCAAATTACCAATTTCAATTTTTTCAATTTTTCAGCACCACCTTGCCGGTATTCATAAAGCATTTCTCGACATTTCTGTACGCTGCTCTTTCCTATGTCCCGATAGTTTGAGCTTTCTTGCGTCGTGTTGTTCTGCCAATCAACGACTTCTTTAAACATGTGTGTTTCGTGCGTCTTTGCTTCACACATTACTGAGATTAAATTTTTTTGTAGGTTTTACTAAAAATAATACCCATTTACAAATAGAATAAAATGAAATATACAGAAAATATAACAAGCATGGACATGTAGTATGTAAATTTGGAAAACTAGTGTACGGTGAAATAAACTGTAGTATCATTTTGTTGTAAACATCAAGGAAACGTTTGAAATCGAAACTCGGTGCCATCTATTAGATGCTAATCCAACGGTTATTAATTCGTAATAAAAACAATATTCCGTTTATTAATCCAAATAAAAACCATCCGATCTTTTACGTTGGCCCAAATCACAAACATTGTGCAAAATGTCATTAAAATCGTTTGAGTAGTTTCGGAGTTCATCGGGGACAAACATCGTGACAAAAATCAGAGCTGATGTCCGAAATACATTAGATATTACGATCACCAGTTGTTGTTAGTTTGGATCACATTACGCAGTGCTAACAGATACTCTTAAGACAATTAAAAGTTATGAGCGACGTTATGAATGAGAAACAGATTAAACGCACAGTATTTGTCATAACGCATACGTGATGGATACCTGTCGCAACTGAAAGATGACACTACGGTCGGGGGTTCAAATCCCCCCCTCGAGCATGGATATTTGTGCCGTCCTTAGTATTAGTTAGTTCACAAGTAGTTTGTAAGTTTAGGGGCTGATGACCCCGTAGTTAAGTCCCCTAAGCTACATAAACATTTCTGAAGATGATACAAAAGGATTTAAACACGTAAATGGAACAAATTCCATTTGCAACTGCTGATGGACAACAGAAGATAATAATAATAAAAATAAAAAATAGTTTCGAAAGGTTCGAGACAACAACAAATCTCCTTTCTGCTCCAAAAGTCTTCGACTAGCAGTTAGACAGTCAGTTCATCTGCAATCCGTTACTAAAAGATACAATAAATTAAAGGCACGTCTTAACGTTCAGTACGTCCCATTGAGGAGGAACAGGCCTTTGCAAGCAGTCTGTATTATGCCATATGTTTGTGGGCGTGCAGTGCCATTCCAGACGCACCTCCGGCCTTATCGAGTAGGAGTTATCTTTCCCTCGGTGGTAATTCCGACTGAGTGTATAACAACATCTCCACTCTCCAGGGAGCCGTGACTCTCAAACAGCGGCCTCTTTATCGCCACGCAGGCACATCCCTATTTAGTGCACATTATCCAGTGGAACTGTTATTAACCATGGGCTACTTCGTATTTCGCAGAAACCAGTCGTGGTGTTAACGGAGATTCTGTTTTCGAACCACACGTCACTTCTCTGCAGAGCTCGTAAGTTTCCAAACAAAACTATGGCCAATCATCTCTAGTTCTTCATGCCCGCTTGCTGATGTGTTAATTGAAATTCAAGGAATTTAATCTTTGGAATTGCCTTTTAGAAATAAAATGGATTCGTATAAATAGCGAAATGACAAAGATGGTTGTTATCTTTTCTCAGCCCTTCCACTCCCTTATTAAGATTTACATTTATTTATTCTACTTTGTAGCTTACAGTAGGATACTTCATTCTTGCTGGCCGCGGTGGAGTAGCCGTGTGGTCTAAAGAACCTCGCTGCGGAGCGCGCGGTTGCTCGCCGTGGAGGTTCGAGTCCTCCCTGGGGCGTGGGTGTTTGTGTTTGTCTGTAGGTTAGTTTACCTAGGTTTAAGTAGTTTGTAAGCTACGGACTGATGACCACGCAGTTTGGTCCGATAGATTTACAGACATTTGAATATTTTATGAACATTCTTGCTGTAAATAAATATTTAGTCCGTAGAGAGCAACAGTGACTTATGAAACAACAAAAATGTGGATTACACCAATAAAGTTTCCAAGTTTCCTTGGGAATAAAATGGTGTAACCCACAATTTTGGCAGTAAAATGCAATTTTTAATTTCATGTAGAGAACAAATATTTACATTTAATTATATCACTCCAAGTACAAAGATTAATTTTCGTAGCAGTTGTATTTAATTTATACGGTTCCTTCAACTTTCACTCATATTTTCTAAAATCAGGAATGTGGGTAACACCATTTATGTAGCAAACCCCGTCAAGTTGTTTGTATACGTTGTAGGAGGTGTGTTTAGTGTCACTTCAGAAGACGACAGGTCTAATATGTGTATTTATAACACAAATAATTTTTGTTATGAACTTTATTTCGGGTGCATCGTTGGCGAACAGGGCAAAATAAATAAACAAATAAATAGAGCCCTCACATATCCTTTGCTAGAGAGAACCAACAAATTACAAAGACAGTGTGACTAAAATACAGTGCTCAAAACAATTTTGGGGTCAGTTGAGACATCATACACAAAATATATATTGTAACGTATTTTATTCAGATATAAGTTCAAATGTTTGTAGAACTTAATAACTGCGGGCAACGAACTACTTATGAACTAGCTTACACTAAAGACGACACAAACATCCATGCCCGAGGGGGGATTCGAAGCCCGGACGACGGACGGTCACGCGTACCGCAACACGGCGCTCCAGCACGCGCGCGCGGCTAATCCGCCGCGGCAGATATTAGTTACAATTGAAGTTTGTGTGTGATGCAATGAGATACTTTGCTGTACAACTCTTTACGTGAGGTTTACATGGCGTTTACGTATAGCGAGGCACCTTGGGGGCCGGCCGCGGTGGCCGAGGTGACTAAGGCGCTCCAGTCACGGTCAGCACGGACACTACGGTCGGGGGTTCGAATCCCCCCTCGGGTATGGATATTTGTGCCGTCCTAGTTTGTAAGTAGTTCATAAGTAGTTTGTAAGTTTAGGGACTGATAACCCCGTAGTTAAGTCCCATAAGCTTAACAAACATTTGAACATTTTTTAGCACCTTGGGGCTACCTTGATATGGTGTGTGATCACCTCGGACTGCGAGTACAGTAGCACACCTGTGTCGGATGAACAGTATGAGGTTATGAATCCCTCTTGGAGGATTTTTGGCCATTCTTCCATGAGTGGAATATCCAACTCTGCAATCGTTGTGGGAAGTTCAGGTCTAGCTGCAGTGCGTCGGTCAAGTGCATCCCAGACAAGCTCAACCGGGTTTAAGCTGACGACTCCATTCGTTCATTTTTCTCAGCTTCAAACACGTTGTCCATCAGCGTAACCCTATGGAGACGAGCGTTATCGTTCACCAGAGGGAACCCGTCTCGTACGACACCAGCGTAGGGCACCAAAAAAATCACAGGTCTCTATACATCTGAGCAGTCAAACCGCCATTCTGAACGACAGAGAGGTCCTTAATTCCGCCAATTCTGACTCCTGCCCACACCCTTCGTCCAGCACCATGATATGGTGATGTTTCCTGCACATAGACAGGACTGTTCAGGGTTTCACGTTTTCTCCAGGTGAGGCAACGACGATTGTCCAACTGAACACAAAATCTTGAATCAACAGAATCCGGCGCTATCCCTTACGACACCAACCCCGATGTTACTCCTCATAGTTTCTGCGTGTTGAACGGTGTCGTGGTCTTAATGCGGCGCGCGCGCACACACACGAACACACACACACACACCCATCATAGGATGCCCGAAGACGATTTCGGACTGTTTGTGTCGATATTGAACGTTCTGTAGCTGTTTGGAGGGTGCGTTGCAGCTGAGATGCATTCAGCCTCTTGCCTCTATGAGCTGTTAACCAGAGATAACGGTCATTTATTGCTGATGTTATCCGTGAACGAACTTGGCTTCGTCTTTTAGCGATCGCTGTTATCTAAAATCCCGTGCAAGTCCTGCAAATTACACTTCGGGTCACTCCAATAGCTGCAGCAACCTTCCTCTGGGTCTGTCCTGCTTTCAACCTTCCTATGGCTCTCCTTACTAATAGCTATGGGTGAGTGAAGTTATTACTGCATTGTACTACGTACTGACTACACTATCTGAACCCATGTGTTCGTGTAATTCGCTTGGTAGAATAAACACAAATCAGCTCTGCAGCGACTTTCTGTTGTTACCACTATCTCGGTTTCGCAACTTTGTTGGCTCCACTCCCAATAACCAACAGAAAGACGTCGAATAATTTTAGTGCATTCAGAATCTAGATATTTCAACGGATTCCCTAACTGTTGTGAGTAGTGTTCCTGGATTTACTTCTAAAACACGAATAACTGTGAAATAGCCTTTTACCATCTGCTTTAAGACCTATGAGTCACAGAGAATTCCCTATACCAGAGCCTCTGGGAATGTGACAATGATGAATGCAGAATGATGAACATAGAGACGTCCTACTAGAAGACAGAGAAGGTTACCTGTGCCAACTTAACATTTCATCCAAAACCCTCCCCACTCCGGATGTTTACTGTACAACTTTTTTTTTCCTCAAGCGGATCTCAACGTGATATTCGTGATTTCAACGGGATTAGCATCTAGCTTCATGATAATAAGAAAGGACTATTCTTCTTCCTTATACGAAAGTGAGTGTCGTCCGAATTCAGTTGACCTTCAAAAAATACGTTCCCGAGACATAATATCGCAGGAAATCGGGACGAAAACATTATTAGGCTCATTTTTCTTGACTTTTATGTTGCGAATTTTTTTGAATAACTAGTGAGCTACATTTTTGTGTTCCCCTTTTCCAAGAAACATGTAACGCAATTATGAGTAAATTGCCTGACATCAACATTTACAGAAACCAATATTACATGAATATTGACGGTAATACAGAAATTCAGGGATTATTGAGAGGGTAAATTTGCGGGAGCGGTGTGTAGTGGGTTGGTGAAGCAAGGTTAGTCAGTTCAGCAGCCCTTGTAAATTTAAATGAAAACAGCTCAGTTTAATTATCAGAATCATACTAAAGTGGGGCTTCAAAATTCAAGTAAACACAGCCCTTTAAAAATACGTGTAACAAAACACACTGAAGACGAGCTCAAAAATTTAAGTAAAAGTCTGAATTTAACTAATAGAATCTAGTAGCAGGATACTTCGCTCAGTGATATCAATACACAGAATTCCAATTAAGCAACACACAATGAAATTTACAAATGAGCCCTGCAATTTAAATGACAGCAGTTCGGCTTAGTTACAGGAAAATCACACTTAGGTGGGGCTCCAAAATTTAAGTGAACAAAGGCCTTTAAAGTACAGTTGCCAAAACACACTAAAGACGAGATCAAAATTTTAAGAGAATTGACGCATGAAAGATCAAACGGCGCCACGAGCGGTGCAAGCACAGAGTGGTCAATGTCCTTAATTAAATCAAGGATAGGGTTAATCGAAGACAGGAGCTGGGTCGGCTCAATTATCTTCAAGAAATAGTTTGTGTCTGAAAAAAATGTATATCTTTTGTAGTGCGAAAATTGCCGAATCGTGTATACGACTGTCTGCAGTCGGATGAGGAAACGATTACTCTGAGACGAAATTGTGAATTTTCATTACCGTGCAAATCTTCGCGTTATTTGTACATTTCCATAGTTTAGTGTTCGACGCAAACGTTTTACACGAGCAACTGGCAGCATAGTTGATGGTCGGGGTAAAAATATTATGACGGAAAGAGTATTTTTGTAACGGTCACGTTATCTTCGTTGGCTACGCACTTAATTAATTCGGCCTACAAAAATCTGTGAGTCATATTCATCTAATCGCATTTTCACCAATTGCATTACCGAAAAAGGGGGAAAAAAAGAAAGAAAAACAAACAACGTACAGCCATATTTCCAAACAATAGTGTAATGCCACCTCGATTCAAATAGTTTTTTCTGCACCTGTTTAATGAAAGAAATATTTGCCGTTAATACAATGGAATATCATAGACCCTCTGAACAATGAGAACAGCGCTATATTGGATTATTAATTGAGTCGATGTTAACTAACCTGTAACCAGCTCACGGCACACCTACAAATAGGAAACATCAAAGGAACACGTTTCACCAGGTACGAAAATCTCTCCTCGTCGATATTCCTCCCTTAATTAATTTCACCGTCTCTTGCTTTACGTGCGAATTGCTTCCAATTACTCCAATAATACATGAATTTATGGCCACGAGAGCCTGTAGATTGTGTTATTACTATGGAATTTTATCACAATCACTTTGAGTTTCTTTGTTACTGAATACTGTTTTTATGCAGTTACTAATCTATATTCCATGCCATATACGTCCATTGTTCTCTTCATAGTTTCAAATGTTGCTGTTACCGTAACGAACAAAACTGACTCGACTGTTTATACGCGAGGAAGAGAAAAAAGTAAATGAAATTTTATGACACCTTGTATAATACTGTTCCTCAAGTACATTGAAAATTATCTGCATGGACGTTTAAAGTTGTTATCTCGTACAAGTGCCTTTTAAACTGGCAAAGCGAATTGAAGTAATATCAAAGAATTCGGTGTTTATTACTTTTACAGGGAATCCATATTTATCGGCTGTTTTCCACTGCTTGCAATGTACCTCGTTCTTCGTTTAACAGTTTAAAATAGTGCTAGAATTTAAACGTGCTTGTACTTCTAGTCAGAAAATATCAAAGCAACAATCACACTTGATCGTTGTCTCTGTTCATAGGGGTGAGTTATGTATGTCAGCTTCTATGCCCTAAACAGCTACACAAACTGTTTAAACAAGATCAACAATTAATCTGTAGTTTAGCCAGTCTATCAATCTGCAGATGATGACACGAAAAATATATTTAAACAAACATAAATTAAAGCTCTGATAACCAACAAAAGGGATTCCAAGATAATGCTTAGAAGAGAGTCATTCAAGAAGTAATTCTTATAAATAAAGTTTATTACTCAATTTGGTCCTACTTTATACATCGGTAAATAACTGAATATTTCCCCAACTATTGTTCATGAGAGGCACAATAAGTATCACACGCACTCGAGAGTAAAATGTCCAAATTATCACTCGTAAATTAATGAAGTCCATCGAACATTTCAGTTCCAAATTAATCCGAGATTTATTACAGTCTTTGTTATAAAACACAATTTTTCATCACACGAATACACGATTGCTAAATTATCACAGTTCCACAGCAAGTTCTGCAGTCACAGTGCCATAAATTTTCTACGCCCACGCTTGCTTTTCTCTTCAAATCACAAGTTCGTAACGCGGTTTCAGACCGCCCAGCGTCACAGCCTTTCAACACTGCGTCCAAGTTACGAGGCCCTTCCCAAGCGTGCTCTACCTGCTCCCAAAACTGTATCCTTCCTGTCTCCACCACAAGCCTCCCGGGAAGAATTGTGTTCCCCAAATGTCTGCGTATAGTGTTAGAGTGTGAAAGTGTAATGTGTTAATAAATGTTTGCGTCTCGTGTAACTGAGCTGGAACTTGGGGACCAACCCGGTATTCACCTAGGGAAATGTGGAAAACCGCCTAAAAACCACATCCAGGCTGGCCAACACTCCGACCCCATTCGCTAATCCGCCGGGCGGTTTTGAACCGTGACCTATATCACAGACAAATATATACAGACGGAAAACCTCCGTAAGGGCCCGGTCCCACGCTCAGGGGTGCGGGGCGGGGGGTGCTGAAGCAGTTCCGTAAGATGTCCCATGATGGCGCTGCGGTCAGAAGTAGCCCTTTACACTGGCCAGAGCAGGCGGCAGGTAGCGGCTGTCCCCACCACCACCTCCCCTCAAACGCCAGCAAGCCGGACACAGTCGTGGCCTCGTGGCAGACGGCACGAGCTCTCCCCTTAGCCTCCCCTCCACGCTACCCTCTGACATGCGAGAGGCAGCCGCAGAAGTGCCTCTAGTGTGGTCTACCGGTACTAAGCCAGGGAACCGCCTGACATCTGCTAGAATCTTACAGAACTACTAGGGGAGCGTAGGACAGTGGTTTAGAAGCGGGGGGGGGGGCTGCTTCTCTGGATATGTTACTCTGTGCCTGTATCCCTCACCGTCTCGGTCCTTTTAGGAATCAAGTTAAAAAAGAAAACAATAAATAAATAAATAAAATAAAAAGAGAAAGGGATAAAATTCAAGTGACGACTTTATATATATATATAAATATGTTCTTCAAGTAGATCGATGCTTTTCTGTCGTTTGTTCTTGTTCCTTCTGGATTGTTCGTTGAGAATTTGTTCAGTTTATTTTATTTTATTTTATTTTCTTTTTTCTTTTTTTTATTACCGGTGGCGCTGGGCCCTTTTTCTTTTTCTCTCATTTAATTGGTACTTCGGTTTGATCGGTCCTTTGTGGACGTTGGTTTTTTTGTATTGTTTTATTTTGATCGTTTCGTCGTTGACTTAATTTTTCCGTTACAGAGGTCGTCGAGCCCTCTGACCGAGCACGCTGAGCCACCACGCCTGGTAAGTTTCGAACCACCGCTAACATGTTTGTGCATCAAAAACTAATTCGTCGCCCATTACGCTACGCCGAACAGCTGCGTGAGTAATATGTTATTCTCGTACCATCGATGGCAGGTGTTATTTGCTAATATGCTATTTTTAGAATTTTGATTATAATTCATTGTCCTAAGAACGACGTGTTTTAGACAATTTTCAGAGCATCGCTTTGAAATGACAACGCTTTAGTTATAATAAGAAAGTAATCAAATCCATAAAGCAATATGGCGTATGCAAAAGAAAATTTCGGCTAAGGTTTCGGGCGAGGGATGTCACTTGACTGATTTCCGAACGACAAATATATGCTACGTTTCTTCCAGGCTATAGTCATTCGTAACCAGTACAGGCGAAGAAAATTAGAACAAATTACCAAAGCAAGACAGCTGATAATATTTTAACGGAAAAAATAATGAAAATGTGGGAGAGATATTAAATGACAGTTTAAAGCGGTAAAAGTTCAAGAAAGTGTATGTTTGTGAAAGCCAAACTCAAATATCAAATAATTTTGTCTGTTTCTTAAAATACGCTCAGAGAGAATATTACGTGTTGGTCGTAATCGTATCGTCTATCATTTTTTTAATTATTTATATTTCTATTATTTTTGCCTGAAATATTTTCAAAAAATCATAAAACACAGGCAAATCTAAAGTGGGCCATAAAACAAGACAGTGCGATGTCATATTTATATTCCTACGTGTCAGTTTTCCTAGGCATTAAAGAGATAAATTAATCAGTAGGTAACTTTAATACTGGAGATATAACAGGGCAGTAATTCTTTAAAGATATGACAATCTGTAAATCGATTTTATCATTATGTCTAAAAGTAAATAAACGTGACAGTTTTATTTTAAGTTTTTAAATAACGCATTATTCGTTTGAAATGAACAACTTCGCATTTTCAAAACTAGTTTTCATCTGTGGGCAGCAATGATGTGTTGGCTTCCCACATAGTAAGAAGTGTTACCTGTGAAATAATAATCGGTGATCTTTTAATTACGAAGTATTTGATCAAGGACAAATTTAAAGGAAATTTTAATATACAGAGAGATATAACATTATAAACTTACGTAACAGGCTTCGCCACAGATTAAAACTAACCGAGAATAAATAACGTATAATCGTTACAAAAATGTTATCAGCGAAAGTAAGCCCCTGAGAGAACGAACTTAAGGGCTCATGAATCAGAATATTTCCAACTCTGGAGCATTAATTTATTTATATTGAAGGACCAGAAACAGTTCTGAAAAATAAAATGGTAAACCTCGTTGCTAGTGACTACGGTAATATTCCCTACAATAAAGCAGGAGTACCAACCAAGCATTCAATCAGATAATCCAATTAAATTTCAGAGCCTATTAATCCTATACGGACTAAAAGCTAACTGCATAAGAAGAAGCGCATTGTAATCGGTAGATATGAGCACGCATCTTAGGCATCGAAATCCCTGGACCATACCCATTGGAATTTTTACCTGTGCAGATTGTTGAAAGCCGAAGTCTAGAAAGAAAAGATGAACCGCTTTCGGGGAGTTATGATAATTAAAGCCCTCATAGAATATCACAAAGGCAAAACTAGGAAGATATACACGCGGTGTCATCAGGATAGGTCTAAGGTGCATTGAAATTGATGGGGAATATTTGAACATCAACTTTGACCGTCCTCATTTCGCTTTCTTTAGGATACATACTAACAGCTGTATCTTAATAAAAATTGGACATACCCTTTATGGAATCTTTATTGTAACTAGCCTGTACTGCAATGTCTTAAAATATTTACTATACCTCCTGAAATACTATGTACGTTCATCGTGCGTCTGACACTGAATTTTGCAGTTCTGGTTCTCTCTTCACAATTGTAGCGTCCTATGGAGAAACGGTATTAATATTCAGTAACGCCGTGATGAATTATAATCAAAAACATAAGCGCAATGATGTCAAAGATAAAGCGTCACTCAATGAGTTAAATGAACTGCTTTTTACAACAAAGAAATTTTAATATCGTCGGGAATTTTATCTCAGATCTGTTATTACAGTTTTGCGAGAGTCGCTGTTAGATTGTTTCTCAAGGTGTGTTAAACGATTGTAAAATGTCAGATATGAACTTAAGTAGAAATGTTAAACAGTATATCGTGTTCTTTCTGGCAACATCACCCAAAAAGACGTTTTAAGCATTTTCAGGATTTTAGCTACAGCTGCACAATCTTCAACATCGGTCGCTGAACTGCAGTCACCAGCCGTCATTTTGTAGTTAATTCAAGTAAATAATTATTAAATGATTCAGGGAAGGGTGTTGAAGATGTTGTAAGCTTCGAAGACGATCCTAGACGGCGGTGGAAAATCTATAATGATTCATATCTTACTCAAATTTACGTAAGTAGATCTACGGACCAAACAGTGGGGAAACATAGAAATGGTTTCTTTATTTTGGCGTAGGGCAGATCTTGAATTAACAACATTAAATAACTGATAGACAATTCTCACTGATAGACAATTCTCATGCTTAAAATTATTACGATTGATTGGTGAAAGCTTTTATTCAAAATTTTCAATAAAGAGTTTCATCAACTTTTTACGTATTACGTACATCCTTAAATATTTTCATTAAAATCAGTTCTTTGGCTAATGCAGTCTATTTGCAATAAAAAGAATGACATCACTTAATGCAGTATATAATAGTACACCAAATTTCAGTTCAAGTAACAGTACAGCATAGTGTATTTGTACTTTATTTGCTAGGACGCCACACAATGATAACTCTTGACAAACACCAATGCCCTCATACATTAAATGCAGAACGTCGACCATCGCGGTGGAAGGTAATTCTTGAAATTTGGTATTGTCGTTACAATTTTGACGCTGTGGGTATCGGAATACTGAATTCTGTGATGCCTTTCGAAATGCAATGGCTCATTATTCTACCTCCAACTACTATTACGAGTTCAATGTGAGTTATTTTGCGAATTGTGACTGTACGTTGGAAGCCAATAACAACCTTGCTAATGCACCGTCCTTGTATACGTCAATCTACTTTTATTTTCTGTAGCGCAAGTGTCACTGTCGGTGTTCCGACGCTCTAATTTCATTTGTCAGAGCGTTCTCTTACTGAGTTTTTTCCTTGAAAATGAAATGGCTTTGGACCCGTCGATACATCGGCAGTTGCCGGAAAAATCTAATCCTGCTACGTTCACCTGAATTACCTGAATCCGAATCAGTGTTTACTCAGGGTGTATCCAAAAAGAATTTAGAAAATGAGAGGGCTGGTAGATTGTGACATAACAAGCATATTTCACATGTTCGCATCCCTTAGCGTACGGCGTTAGGCGTCGTTGAATAGCGTCGCGCGCCTCCTAGAGGGTAGGCACACAATATGCCATCCGAGTCGACACAGTAGCGGCTCTGCAGGGCAACATTTTAAGTGTATTTGTTACACTAAGTTAAAATAGACGTTGGGTGGAAGGATTATGACCATTATTTTTAAACGCTTAGTCCGCATAGTTGCAGATATTCCATGCGGAACTACAGTACGGTTTTCCGCCATTTCCTGGCCGTTCACATTCCAGTTTGATACCTTTTGCATAGTAGGCAGCACACTACACAGTCTGGTTCTCCCTGCGTCAGTGCGTCGCCAAATGGTACTATGTCGAGTGGACAGGAAATGGAGCGCTATTCTTGGACGGAAAGGGCAGATATACACTGCCCTTACGGGGTGGTGGATGGAAATACGTTGTTCTAAGTTTGTACGTTCAGCAATTCCCGGCTCGTGGAGTGCCAGATCTACGCATATTTACTGCCATCCACAGATCCGTGAGAGATACAGATTCACTTGAGGTAAGTTTCTCACCGGCATACCGCCAACAAACTTGCGATGTATTGCACGAGAAGTGGGTGAGAGCCATTCCACTATATGGCGTGTGTGGCATGAAGTTGATTTGTATCCCTAGTGCCTTCAGAAGGTTTAAGCCCTTAATCCTGATGATTTTCAACTTTGAATTAAATTGTGCCAGAGGTTCTTGCAAAAATGTGACAAACAGGAGTTTCTGAACTGTGTTCTTTTAACATATGAAGCATCATTTTAACGGGAGGGTGTGTTCAACAACCACAATAAACAACTGTGGAAAAGGGGAACTCCGCACACTGACTTTGTTCGTGGTCACCAAAATCGCTCCGCAGTCAACATTTGGGCTGGCTTGGTAGGCATAATGTGGTCGGCACATACATGTTCCCACGGCGACTGAACGTTAACATCTGACAAACTATTTTACGAGACACTCTGCCAGAGTTACTGGAAGATGTTACACTTAATGTGAGACATCAAATGTGGTACCAACAGGACGGTGCATCTGCGCACCCTGCACATGCAGTGCGAATGCGTTTGGATGAACCTTTGGTGAATAATGGATAGGCGCAGTAGACCGATAGCATTGCATGCACTTTCCCTCGACTTGAGGCCCATTTATTTCTTCTTCTGGAGCCATCTGACATCTATTTTTTACTAAAACCCCATTGAGACTGATGTGAAACTTGTGACCTTCCTATCGGTACTCACCAATAAGAATTGGGCAATACGTAACTCAGGGTAGTAAGAAGTTTTTGGCTCGTTGTCTCTGTTCATAGGGGTGAGTTATGTATGTTAGCTTCTATTCCCTAAACAGCTACCCAAACTGTTTAAACAAGATCAACAATTAATCTGTAGTTTAGCCACTCTATCAATCTGCAGCTGATGACTAGAAAAATATATTTTAAAAAATGTTCAAATGTTTGTAGAGATTATGGGACTTAACTACGTGGTCATCAGTCCCTAAATTTACAAACTACTTATGAACTATCTAATACTAAGAACGGCGCAAATATCCATGCACGAGGGGGGGGGGATTCGAGCCCTCCGACCGTAGGGGCCGTGCAGACCGTGACTGGAGCGCCTCAGTCCCCTCGGCCACCGCGGCCGGCATATATTTAAACAAACATAAATTAAAGCTCTGAATAACCTACAAAATTGATTCTAAGATAATGTTTAGAAGAGACCCATTCAAGAAGTAATTTGTATAAATCGAATTTATTACTCTTTTTGGACATTAAAATGCGGAGGTGGTACTACTTTATACATCGGTAAATAACTGAATATTTCCCAACTATTTTTCATGTGAGGCACAATAATATCAAACGCACTCGAGAGTAGAAGTTCCAAATTATCACTCGTAAACTGAAGAAGTCTATGGAACATTGTAGTTCCAAATTAAACCGCGATTAATTACAGTATTTGTTATAAAACATAATTTTTCATCCACGAGTACACGATTGCTGAATAATCACACTTTCACAGCCCTACTACAGTCAATAGTTTACCACTTTTCATCCAGTGACTAAGTTCTGCAGTCACAGTTTCGTAATATTTCTAAGTCTATACATGCCTATCTCTTCAAATTACAAGTTCGCAACGCGACTTCAGACCACCCAGCGTCACAATCTTTCACCACCGCGTCCAAGTTACAAGTCCCTTCCCAAGCGTTCGAAAGCGCGCTCCAACCGCTTCCAAAATTGTATCCTTCCGCGCATCGTAACGCCTCATTTTTAAAGTACCATTTCAATTCCAAGATATTATACATTTGAATATCACAGAACTAAATGCATTGACCACCTCTCTACGAATGTTTTTTACATTTAACAAACAAATATATATTATATATAAAGAATTGACCGCTATTTGACTGATAATTTTACAGCCTTAGGCCATTTTCAAGTGCTGTATATATCATTTAAAAACATTATTGGAATTAATATAAAGTAAAATGAAATACAAATATAAGGCACATTATAAGCGGGGTAAGTCAGTTACTTACATAAAAGTTGTCAAACAGGTTTTCTTATGTCGTGATCATGATAATAAAAGCAATAAAAACATTTGAATTTGAGTCCATGTGAGAAGCATAAAATGGGTGACACATTTGCCCCCGCATCTTACTTTCAAATAATAACACAGGTATGTGTCTGCCATATGATCAAAAAGGCAACTGGTTGATGAGGACAGAGGATATATGAAAGACTATCACAAAGACCAAATCAAAGGTATGCCACCATATTCGTTTTTGGAGTGGTATGTCTGGGAATATATTGCTGGATAGATGGATTACCTTTGGGGGGTGACGACTGTTGTTTACAATGCATAGATGAATTATTATGTTTAGGTTACCTGCAGGCTACAAAGTTGTAAGTCATTCTATCACAATACTATCATAGAGATATGGAATATATATACATTGTAAAGCAAATAACATTTTAAAATATAAAATGTTGTCTAAATAATAAATAAACATAACATTACATCACCACAAATTACGTCAGTAGTGTACAAATTTGCTAAACCTGACCGATCCCTCGAGTAGGAAAACAGGGGGAGGGGGGAAGGGGGGTTGGACAAAATCTAGAATATATATAAAATATTAAGACGGAAAATTAAGGTAATTAAGTCTAAACGCAATTGGTTCTAATAACTATGTATGTGGTAGAAAGGAAGGGGGAGCTCCAAGGAAGTGGTTTAAGGAGTGAGAGGCCCATTATCACTTTTTGGTGGAGACAACATAATATTTAAAAAATCTTTTAGCAAATTACAATAACAAATTGTGAATTACTGTAAAATTTCAGTGAGTTACCAAAGTAAAACGGAAAAGTTTACATATGTAAGTGTTATATATCATAATATACGTTTACAAATTATTGTGAAATGTTGCATGCCACCATATAGCAGCTAGAGATAAAACTAATGTAGCATGGAGAAATATTTCTGGCAGATACGTATCACATTCATTTAAACTGTAAATATGGTGATAATGGACGGGGGCTTCATTTAGTAATTTGTAGGCTCTTGGAGTATAATATTACAATTCTAAATAATATGAACCTATGGTGGCTTGCAACAGGACGAAGGAAGTGGGTAGGATCCATTCATATAATTGTAGAAGTTATGTATACCATAATGATCACTCACTACGTCACAGGTGGTATAAATGACAGAGCATTAATATATTAGTAAGTCTAAACTTATTGTTGAAATAATACAGTTTCATATGTCCTACATTTATGTAGTTTCATTACAAGATTCACAAATGAAACAAATTATGATAATGGATCACAAATGAAACAAATTATGACAATGGATCAATAAAATAGAACATCAAAGTACGAATAAGTGCATCCCAGGTTTACATGTGACTTATAAATACAGATGTATAAATGTGAAATAAAAACAACAGCAAATTGGTAATCACAATTTTTTCAGCTTGAATGATTTCTTAAGTGTTAGGTTTAAAACTTCGGTCTTCATTTGCTGTCTTCCTTTCCAGATTGCTCAACGAGTGACTGGATAGAGATCTTTGATGCGCTTACCGATTTTATATAGGACAAAATTTTCTTCGGTTTCTCTGCAAGACCTTTGCTAAGGTGTGACGGTGGTAGTTATTGTATGCTTCGCGCATTGCTCTCTTTTTATATACGCGCGAATCTCTATTAACATTTTTCATTTGCTTGAACCGTTTTGAACCGAGAGTGCAACTGCCTTTGCTTTCTCAGCAATTTTTGAATATTACTATTAGACCATACCACGGTGGGTCTTTTTTCCGATCCTTAATCCACTTTGTCGGCATATATATTTAAACTTTGCTCATGATTCCTCTACGTCCAGCGTACCAAAACTAAAGGATGTCCATTCATTTCATAGGTGGGACGCTAACAGTCGCTTTTCTGCTCTTTCTAACACAAACACTCTCTTAAGCTTTATTAACTTCGTTGCCCATTATCCCTATACTGACATCATTGACAAGGTCTGGCCTGTTTGTAGCTATAATGTCCAAAATATTTCTATTGCATGTAGGGCGACGATTTAGCTGCTCAAAGCAGTGTTCGAAAAACGTTCTAACCAATAGTTTGCTTGTCTGTACCCCTGTAGTGAAAGCATAGGCGTTCCAGTCGTTCGGCAGGTTGAAGTCCTCCCCCCCCCCCCCCAACTAATAAAGTTTGGTCCGGAAACATTCGTGCTACTGGTCGTAAACTTTCTTTGAATGCCCATAACTGTGACGGTGGAACTGGGTGGCCGCTAAAATCACCCAACTATTAACTTGATTTCATCTGTACCTGTTATACCTGTTAACGTACTTGACGATAGATTAATAGGGCTACATGTGCAATCATGTAAGTGAAATGGGGTGCATTATCTGGAATTCTCATTAATGTATTACCAATCCTGCTGGAGAATGTAGCATGCCAGCAACGGCTGCAGACGTAGGTCACACATCACGCTGCACCAGCACTATGTGGTCACAACGTGCCACAACCTAACGCAGGTACTTCAGGACAGTTACATTGGTCGAGGAGATCGCTCGTTCAATGTTTTCAAAATGTTCAAATATTTGTAGAGTTTATGGGACTTAACTACGGGGTCATCTGTCCCTAAACTTACAATCTACTTATGAACTAGCTTATAGTAAAGACGACACAAACATCCATGTCCGAGGGGGGATTCGAATCCCCGACAGCAGCGGGAGTGCAGACCGTGACTGGAACGCCGCAGACCGCTCGGCTACTGCAGCCGGCTCAAAATTTTCAAATATTTGCAGATCTAAGGGACCAAACTGTTAAGATCATCGGTTCCTAGACTCAAAATCTACTTGAACTAACTTACAATAACGACAACACACTCGCCCATGCCCGAAAGAGGACTCGCACCTCCGCCTGGAGCGACCACGTAATCCACGACATGACGCCTTAGACCGCGCTGCCATTTCGGTGTGGCCTTGCTCGTTCCCCAGAACTTAATCCCCTAAACCTTTATCAGGCTAGATTCCGTGGTGGAATTTGTGCTCCACGACTGTATTTGATTTGTGGAAATTCTTTCAGCAATCAGTCGTAAAAATATAGTTATTTATTCGCAAATCTAGATTTCGACCACTATGTGGTCATTATCAATGCTTAAAAACAATTTAAATACTTAAAAGATCTTGGAGTACGAACGCAACCTCCAACATGGAGGTCAAGATGTTTTAAGTATTTTAATTGTTTTTAAACATTGATAATGACCAGACAGTGGTCGAAATCTAGATTTTCGAATAAATATATTTTTTACGACTGATTGCTGAAAGAATTCCCGCAAACCCTAAACCTTTGGTTGTTAGGACAGTTGAAGGAAGCGATCTACCCAACTCCAATCATGTATGAGCGAACACTATAGGATGAAGTCTTCATTGCAAGTCAGTACAACAGCCGGCTTTAATTCAAACGATGTGTCATTCGTTACGTCGAAGGGCAGAGGCATTCGTTGCTATAAGTGGAGGTCATATGGACGACCTATAAACAGGTGCGTTGCCAGAGCAGTGTTTACTGAATATTCTTATTTCGATGAGCAATTCTACGTCTCAAATCGACACTTTATTGAACCCACTGAATATTACGCTTCTGATGATCGTTGTTAGGCACTGAAATGTGATTTTCAGAATAAACTCGAGTTCGTGAAAAACCATTTATCCACGAGAGAGCTCCATCGAAAATGAAGCAGGGCCTACAATCTGTTTCCTTCGGTACAGTTCGCGAAATGAATTGCTCGCGATTCCCCTGAACGGTTATCTGAAACTGTTGCGAAATCCAGTCGGAGAACCGGGTGTCGTTCATATGGCGCGCTGATCAATTACCTGTCGGGCTGTTTCTAAATGGAGTCCGGCGCCACTTAACGACATCCATCGCTCAACGTCGCAGAGACGCGGCGACCAGAACGGAGGCCTTCATCTGCATACCGCCCCCCAATCGGTGAGGCAGGCGCTAGCAGCAGCCAAGTGGTGCTTCCGCTGGGATGATGGGGACCAACTGGGCGTCGAACCAAAAAAAAAAAAAAAAAAAAAAAAGTTCAAATGTTTGTATAGCTTATGGGACTTAACTACGGGGTCATCAGTCCCTAAACTTACAAACTACTTATGAACTAGCTAACACTAAGGACGGCACAAATATCCATGCCCGAGGGGGATTCGAACCCCCGACCGTAGTGGTCGTGTAGACCGTGACTGGAGCGCCTCAGTCCCCTCGGCCACCGCGGCCAGCTCGCCGAACCTATCTGTACCCTACTGTTCGTTACTTGTTAGTCACTCTACGTAATTCTGATGTGTATGGGACACACAAAACGCGGTGGAATGGCCTAGCGCTCTAAGGCGCCTTGCTTAGGAGCGCGCGGTTGTTCACCGTCGCAAGATTCCTGCCGCTACTGATTCCGTCGGCTATATTTAGCCAAATTGCGTAATCACTGCCATGAAGATCGTCGTCCACGGTACACTTGAAACTTGTCCATAGAAAATGTATATTGCTGAATTTGTAAGAAAAGTCTAATATTGTGCCTCCCGTTTTGTTTCGAGTAACTTGCTTGCAAGAAAATGTATAATATTGCATCTTCTGAGTGTATCGATATGTGTACATAAATCTGTGAGTTGTGAAGTTTCATCTTTGGCCAAAATTGTGTATCGCATAGCATTATAGTTCGCGTGGAGAGACAGAGAGACTTGTGGTTCAGCTCGCTTAGAGAGCAGTTGTGTTGTGTATATGGCTCCGATGTAGAGCAGAGACTGCAGTGTCAGCAAGTTGGTTTGATTGTATTTGGAATATATATTGCATTTCATATAGTTGTGATAAAGGTTGAACCACGTCTAGAATGAAGGTAATAGCATTTCATGTAATTATGAAAAGGTTATATCATTTAGGTAATGTAATGGTGATAATTAATAATAAGTAACAAAGTTGACCGATATTTCTTGTTTCATTTAGGTAGTTAGAAGATTAACCTACTTCCTTTATTTGATAATTAGTTATTTGTGGATTTAAAGAGCAGTATTGATTTTCGTAATCTTGTTGAACAGATTTCTTTATTGGTAACGGAGTAAATGATTGTTATGCAACACTACAGTTAATTGAGTATGATAATGTCTTTTGATAATCAGGTACTGATCTGCATAAAATTCTCGTAGTTGAACATTAAGAAAGTGGTTTGTGTTTCTAATATCTTTCTCGCAGTCAAATTTCTTTTGAGTATAGTCAGTGTGTGTTTCATGCAGGTTACATGTCACAGCTGGCCGCGGTGGCCGAGAGGCCTGCGGCGCGCCAGTCACGGTCTGCACGGCAACTACGGTCGGGGGTTCGAATCCCCCCTCGGCATGGATATTTGTGTCGTCCTTAGTGTTAGCTAGTTCATAAGTAGTTTGTAAGTTTAGGGACTGATGACCCCGTAGTTATGTCCCATAAGCTATATAAACATTTGAACATTTTACATGCCACTGTTGCTTTGTTAAAAGATCCGTTGCGCACATAATCATTTTAATGCACTGTTTCTCATTTAACAGTATAGACATCGATATCAGGGCCATAATTAAACCAAATTACTGTGTTAATGAACAATATATGTGTTTAGTTAAATTTTGATTGAAGTTATTTGATGACTTAGTGATCTTCACTGTTAAACATCAATATATGACAACTAACGATAGTTTGAACTTTAAACATCACGTACAACTTTTACACTGTACAGGATATACAAGGGCAGGAGGGCCGAGTGAGAGGTCTATGGCCCAAGACGAACCTGTAGCACTGCTAAAATGTGTAGCCCTACTCGTGTTCAGCAATACAACATCTGAGGAGTATGTCACAGTCTCAACCATCCGTCTACTGTGTCGTTTGTTATTAGACAAACCGGAAGAGAATTTCGTGTTAGATTCGATGAACACACATACACCAGTTATAGCAGTGCCTTGGGTAAAAGTCGGGTGTACATGCATCATTATAAAGTTTAAAAAAATTATTAGTCCATGCTTAAATAAAACGAAATGTTGGATGCAATACACACGTAATTTTTTAATTAACTGAGCGATAATTGCCTTTAATTATCATAGTCTCTTGGTCCAGTCTTTTCTCCAATATTCACCATTTAGAGTTAAATCTATACGTTTCGACGTTGCTGAGTTTTCAAGCTCCGCAAACTTCAACAGTTTGATGCGTCCCTCCCTGGACTATGCACCGAAAGGCAGCCTGCTGTCACTTAACTGCAGGTTCATTTATACCCATCAAAAGACGACGACGAAGCAGGTCAAAACAAAATATATTTTCGACATTCGGAATCAATGATATATCCTTAGTCATACTCTTGTAAAATCAATAGTTCATAGGATTAAATGCAGCGGATGGCTTTAGCACAAAGTTCTGTATAAATTCCGGTATAATAATCAAGTAAAATGAATTATCTTTGGCTAAGCGGCAATTTATGTAACTTCAAACACTGTTGTATCTCTGAAACATACTCCGTATAGAACTTTTATGATTAGTCTTTACCTCTTCCAGATGAACTGAATTCTATCTACTAAACAACACGCATTAGCTTATTGGCAATTCCAAAGAGTTTAATTAATCGTGCAGTAATCGCAACTGCGCAAGGTATTAAAACATGAGTACATCCGATTTTTAAATATGATATCTATTTAATCATCTCGAACGAGAGTTATCGAAACAAATTATACAGAATGAACTGGACTAATTGACCAGACAAAGAAGATCACACTTAATGCCGCGGATAATATATTTCTATATTTATAATTTTATAAAATGTACCTACGCAAAACTAAAATTTTGGTAATACTACAGCGAAAGTTAAATTACTGTCTGGGGTCCAAAATAGTTTTCTCTCATTAATTGTCGGTTTGAAACAAGTGGATACAACAGTTACAGAAAAACATATTTTTCTACAAAATCAGTAAGATCATACCTAAAACTTTTTCTAGTGTAATTGATCACTGTATTAAAAAAAAAAAAAAAAAAAAAAAAAAAAATAGATAAAAATAAAAAAATTAAAAAAATTACCGGGTTATCAAAAAGTTGGTATACATTTGAAAACTTAATAAATCACGGAATAATGTAGATACAGAAGTAAAAGTTGACACACATGCTTGGAATGACATGGGGTTCTATTAGGGGGGGAAAAAGTTAAAAGAATATCCTACAGATGGCGCTGGACAGCAAAACGTCAGTGACTGCGAATAAAAATCGTCTATAAAAGGAGCTGTAATGAAAGAAGCGTAGGCATTTGCGATGTTGGCGTTTCAAAAGATGGCTCATTTCACGCTCCTAGGGTCTGTCAACGCCCACATCTGCAGAATTTCCGCTACCGAAAATCCTAGAACATGTCGTCGAAACTCCATTGCACGACGAGAGAGTCACGGTATGGGTTGGATTTACCACATCTACCGTTATCGGGCCTTTTTTCTTCGAGGAGCCGCCTGATTCTGGTTTTGTAACTGCTACCGTGACGGGTGAGAGGTACGCCGATATGTTACAGAGTCGCATCATCCCCAGCCTGGCTGATAAACACCTGCTCGAACGTACGATTTTTATGCAGGGTGGCGCTCCACTCCATATTGCAAGACGCGGGAAAGATCCTTTGCGCGCGTCGTTTGGTGATGATCGTGTGTTCAGCCGCCATTTTTGGCATGCATGGCCTCCCACGACCCAGACGTCAGTTTGTGCGATTATTGGCTTTGGGGTTACCTGAAGTCGCAAGTGCATGATCGACCGACGTCCGACGCCAATGCCTCAGCATAACTCCGGACATGCTTTACAGTGCGCTCGACTACAGCTATTGTTGAGGAATGATGATGACCATATTGAGAATTTCCTGTAAAGAACATCATCTTGGCTTTGTCTTAATTTGTTATGCTAATTATAGCTTTTCTGCTCAGATGAAGCGCCATCTGTCGGCCATTTTTTAACCCTTTTTTTTTTTTTTTTTTTTTTTTTTTTTTTTTTTTTTTTTTTGTTCTAATAAAACCCCATGTCATTCGAAGCATGTGTGTCAGTTTTTACCTCTCTATCTACATTATTCTATGTTTTATTAAATTTTCAAATTAATACTGACTTTTTCATAGCCCGGTATTTCAATAACTCTTTATCAGTTTTCAAGTCTTTAACATCGTCTTTTATGTACCAAAAATTCTGGATGTAGCCGTAATTATTTGCTCATTGACTGAGTTACTTCAATTTAATTGTTTTATTTTCAATATTTCTACATTTGGATAAAAAACAAGTATGATAAATTAATTGTTAATTGTGATTATTAAATTTCGCTTCCTTCTTTGGATATTCATTAATTATGTGATTACTTTTTACAACAGTTCTCACTTATTTTTCCTTCATAATTGCATAGTTTTTAATTGAAATACACATTTCGAAGGTTCTCGATTATCTTCATAACTACGAATTTGGGTCTGTAATCCTCTATCTCTGTGTTAGAAATACTTCTAACTTCCGTTAGCTGGATATGGTCCAGAGAAATTCAAATACGTCATTCAGTTTTAAGGAAATTTAGAACAACGAGGCAACAATAAACGAAATTTTTGTATATGCTAATAAAATCGCTAATACACTGATGTTGAATATTTAGATGCAGGCGACATTTGATTTATTATTATTATTATTATTATTATTATTAACAATTTCATTAAATTTTGCTTAGTTTTTTTCATGTTAAGGATTCATTTCGTAAATTAAATTGTGGACTTAGCTACAATTTTGTACTATAATCACACTTCTTAGTGGAGATCCTCGTGTTTCCGTATTTGATTCATGTTGCTCTTGATATTCTTATTACTAAAATTGTTTGTTGTCTGAGAGAACAATGAAAATCTCTAAATATTACAAGGGGCAGAAAGTGTGAGTTTCTGGGAGTCGTAGTATTCACTCCCAATCCGCACTTGTTATTTGAGAAACACATTCCCATAAAAATTTGAGTGAGCCATCGACGTAATTACATTTATTGATATTCTCATTTGAGTTGATGATCGTTGTACTGAATCTCGGAAGTAGACAAGCAAATTCATTTTGATTCTTTCAGTTACCCATTTTTTAACAGCTTTAACAATGGTACATCGAATCCGAGAACTCTATAAAGCTTTGGCACATCTTCAATTAAAACCACATGAAATATTATGGACGAACTTTTTATTTTAACTATAAAAACGATCTGGAACGCAACTTGTTTACACCAAACGGTGGACCATCTTTAGGATGTTGCTCCGCTCCACAGCATATCGCAGCAACATTCTGAAGATATCCCACCGTTCGGTCGAAACCAGTTTATTATAAAATAACTAATTTCCGCTCTAGACTGTTTTTGTATACAAATTATCATAAGGGTATCTATTTTCCGAACGGAAAAATAATGGTTCCGAAGCTATGTGTTGGCGATTTTGCTTCCGACGCGATTTTTTGTAATTCAGTTCGTTGTCGGTCCTAAATTGGGCTCCTCTTTTAGTTCCGTTGAAGCTTTGATCCACTCATTAGTACATTTATGTGAGCCTCACAACAAGAGACCAGACGACCAAAATGTAACGTTTGAGCAAGGACAACAATGGAAGACACAATAGGAGTAAATAAATGGGACTTTGTTTCTGACTTGCTGTGGCATAGTATAAATTTGCCACCTCACATTCATTGTATTCAAATTACAAATTTGGTCAGGTATGTGTAATCTGTAGTAGTGCAGATTACGCAAAACGCTAGGACGTATTTATGGTGAATACTGACCCTTCTTTTCTTCTGTTTCCCAAACGATAATTGGGTTGCTTATTATAATAATAAATCATCATAATAAGTGTAGTTCGGAATTTAACACAATTGCTATAACAACACACCGTCTCTTTGTGCCATGTGTCCAAGTTACGCTACCGTGTGATCTATGCTACCTATGGGTATGGTGGTAGTATAGTTTGACTATACCGTGACGATAGATTTGTTTTCTGGCCATTCAGTAATAGTTGCTGCCTCATTTTAATTTGTTTATTTTTATTAAAAAATATTGTTTCTTTTAACAGTATCCAGAAGTTTACATTCTGTATCATTTCTATTGCATATAAATCAGGCAGCTATTTATTCACTGAAGTTTGTAACTTCAGGCTTGTTGCGGTGATATTTTGAGTTAAATGAATATGAAATCGATTCAAACACAAGGTATTTCTGTTACCAGCCAGTGTGTTTATTGTACCCACAACGCGTTTCAAGGGTTTAAACCCCCAACATCAGGTGGAATAATGTTGTGCTGTGTACATGTAGCTTAGGCTGAGCTGTTGCATTGTCTCAAGGGGTCACAGATCCCTTGTACGATTTATTACACATAAGTGAGGTTATGACAACGGAAGGGATGTGTCACCAGTGGAAAAAATGCAACAGTTCAACCTAAGCTACATGTACACAGCGTAATATCATTCCATCTGATGTTGGGGGTTTAAACCCTTGAACCACATTGTGGGTTCAATAAACAAAGTGACAGATAACAGAAATACCTTCCGTTTTAATTGGTTTCAAAAAACAGTTACGGTAAAGCCTAAACCAAAATGTTTTCATTTGTAGTAAATTAAATGAATGTGTTTTACTGTTTCATGATAGTTGAGTGATGACATAAGCTTTCGCCCACACCTGTATAAGAATTATTAGTAATACCTGAGTGGCGTAACTGTTACAGTGGCGTTGTTTCATATGTGTCAGTCTAACGAATTACGATAATTTGATTTAAAGTAGAAAAGTCAACGAATTTAATATTTGACTACCTGAGAGTATTTCTTTTTCGCGAAAGAGAAAAATGCGTTGACACATAAATGCTTATCAGCAACTGGTAATACTGGCACTGGATTCTGAATACATTTTTTTCTTGAAAGTCTATTCTTGTTAACAACATCAGCATATTGCTAAGAGTTAACAGCTTTCACTCAATTAATACTAGACAAATCAAATATGAATTTTGGTCACACCTCCTGCACTCATGCGCAGAAAGACGTGGAGTATCCATTTCCAATAATCTCTAACAAGAATTCAAAAACTAGTCGCCTCACAGTTCACTCTTTCGGCCCTGTTAAGGAATTCTTAGAAAATAAAATAAAAAGTAAGCTAATTTTGTCTGGTGTTATTCTTTGTGTTTACTTTGTACTTATTCTCACACATGTCTTGTACAAAGGATACCTGCAAATTTAATTTCACCCCTTTCTACTCTTCTATTAGAATTTCATGTACTGACTCATTCCATGATCGTGGAGACTTGCTCCTCCTATGGGTCCATCGGAACGTGATGAATAAAAATCATATGGATTACGAGATAATTCCACAAAATTAATCCAAGTGAATGATTACGAATGTTGCATCAACCTCAAGGTGAATCACAGCCTGTATTATTCTTTTATTTAAACTGCTGTTCATTTATAAAGTATCCCACACTTGTAACGAATAAATCGTTACGCTCCATTTACTCTGTAGCCCTGCTAAATCCATCATCTACGAAAAGCAAGGACAATTTACATGCTTATTGTGGTGTCACACAAGTCGAAAGTGCGCGCCACCTACTTTCGCCGCGCGCTGCCATGCAAGCACGGCGCGGCGTTCTTACGACTTCATCCACGAGCGCCCTCTGCTACAACTCCGCTCGTGGCCACCACTGAACGACATCGTTCACTTGGGACTGAGATAGGAACCAGCTAACACTTCGGAATCAGATAGGCACCAGTGAAGACTTGGATATCGGACAGGCACTAGGCAGGCCTCTAGCTCAACTACGTATCAGCATTCTGCAGTACTGAGCTATGTAAAAGTTAAGTATTGTATAAATTCTGTGCAATGTATATCTCGTTTTAATTTACTCTAGTGTTTCTAGTTTCTGCTGTCCCACTGGCTGCTCACCTCCGTACCTGCACAAGCGTGCTACCTTTATTCCTGTGTCGGTCTTCCTACTCGGCCACCGACACCTACGATGGAAATGAGACACAAAAGCGGCGACGAGGCTGGGACACAAACGTGACGACGAGTATGGTATACAAAAGTGGCGATGAGGAGTGATAGAAGAACCGTGGATCAACCCTCTTGCAGCAGCCAGACAGCAACAGTTGGAGCATGCAGAAATTGCTCCCGCCCACCCACCCTTATTATAAGAATTTTGGGGGAAGATATTTTGTTCCGTGTTTTGTGGACTTTTTTTGTTGCAGAGTGTCCTCTTTCATTTTGCATTTGTGTTTTGTTATAATTTACTTGTATGTGCGGCGCCTAATCGGTCAGCATGGCCACTACCCCGAACCCAAACTTCATGGAAATTATTCAGTTACAGACGGCGCAAATCACGCAACTACTACAAGCTGTGGCGCAGTTGACGGCAACTCAACAACAGCCGTCGCACAGGCAGCCTACACCTGCAGCCGCACCGCTTCCTACCTTTCGCCAGTACGACGAACGTGAGGAAGAATGGAGTGACTATTTCGCGCAGTTTCAAGAACTCGTCGTGGCTCATCAAATTACAGGTCAGAGAGTGAAGAACCTTTTCTTACTGATTGTAGGAACTCCAACTTTCGTGTTACTGCAGAAACTTTTCCCCCACGCATCACCTCGTGATCTAGAATTTGATCAAATTGTAGATGCACTGAATGCTCATAATGAGAGAAAAGTCCTTGTACCCACTGCACAGTACCGATTTTTCAGACTTAAAAAATTACCTGAGCAGTCACACCAGGAATGAATCACTGAGTTGAGGGGCTTAACCCGCAAATGTAAATTTACTTGCTCTTGTGGACTTTCTTATAGTGACGTTATGTTGAGGGATACGATTACGCAGAACATTCAGGACCCCAGAATTAGGGCCGTCTACTGCAGCTTATAGAAGCGCATGATACCTTTGACTTAGCAGATGTCGAAATGCAAAGCCACAGTGTAAATTCAGTGCACCGCAACGGACGCTTTCCTAGCCGTAGTTCTCAGTATAGCACTAGTGATTCTTATTATTCTACCGGCTGTGCTGAACAGACAGTGAAGAGTAGCCAGTGTAAAAGTGCGACACAAAGGTCGCCCCGTCTTGTTAGACAAAGTACTTTGAATAATGGGCGCCAACGCCCATTTCAGAAAAATGTTCGTAAGTCTTGCCCTCAGTGTGTATCTCGCCATAAGCGTGCACAGTGCCCTCATCGCAACGCGACCTGTTATCAATATGGCAAATCAGGACACCTACAAACAGCGTGTATGCAAAATAAAAATTGCAAGAACGGTGCCTTTCGGAACATTGCTTCGCAGAGTGTGAGAACAATTCATTCTGTAAATGTTATACATGCTGTGAACTTAGACAGTGATTCTACTGATTCTCACGTGCAAGACAATTCTTCTGCACGTATTGCACAACTATGTAGTAAGCCACGTCGCAAGCGCCGTCGAGCGCGTAAAACAGTGCAACGGAAACGGGTTCGGGACAAGCAAAATGACTATGTACAGTGCAATCCTGTAGTGAACCTAGTGCCTTCTACAACTTCTCCTTGTAAAAGTGCCCAGTACTGTGTAGCTAGTGATAACAGACTTGAGGTAGCTACTCAAAGTAATTTTAGTGCAGCAGCCTCGCATTGCGTGGACGCCGATCCAGCGGTAGTGCCATCTAATGACAGTGTTATTAATCTATGTGCCGATTCTGCGCCGCTTCCTACCGCACGCAGCCCGCGCATGCGCAGACATGACAACCGGTGTCAGATGTTGCCCACATTCGCGCACCTGTCGTGTGCCACAAGCAAAAACTTTTTGTGACTCTTTGCATAGAAAATAAGACTGTGCAATTTCAGCTCGACACTGGTTCCGCTGTCACGTTAATGAATAAAGACACTTATGAACTTCTGGGCTCGCCAAAATTGTCGCCGTCTAAACAAGTACTCACAGCGTATACAGGTCAAAAGATTCCCATGCTAGGAACATGTAGCCTGCCCGCCTCTTTTCAAGGTGTAACAAAAACAGTTGCTTTTGTTGTTCTTCAGGCCAAATCTACACAGAACATTTTTGGACTCGATGCATTTGACTTGTTTGGTTTATCAGTTCAAAGAGATGTGCTTCAAATTTCGTCAGTAGTGCCTCAGGACAAAATTAATGCATTGTGTGACAAATATAGTGACTTGTTTTCGCCGGAATTAGGTTGTGCAAAGGACTTCGTGGCACATGTAACTTTAAAATAATCTGCAGTACCAAAATTTCGTAAAGCTAAGACCAGTGCCTATCGCAATTCGTGATAATGTTGCTGCAGAACTTAAACGTTGGCAAGATAGTGGGGTGATTTCTCTGTTTCTGCGAGTCAGTAGGCCTCGCCTTTAGTAACTATACCCAAGCCATCGGTAAAACTTCGCCTCTGTGCGGACTTCAAATCAACAGTGAACGGTCAAACAATTGTTGACACTTACCCCCTGCCCAGACCTGAGGAACTTATGGACAAATTAGGACAGTCTCGCTTCTTTTCTAAGATTGATTTAGCAGAGGCATACTTACAGATTCGGCTTGATGACGAGTCAAAAAAGTTTTTCTTCATTAATACTCACATGGGCCTTTTTCAATTTCAACGCCTTCCTTTTGGCAGTTCTTCCGACCCCGCTATTTTTCAGCGCTTTTTGGAACAGCTGACAGTTTCTGTACCGTGTTGTTCGAACTATTTAGATGATATTGTGGTATCCGGACGTACAGTTGAAGAACATTTAGCAAACCTGTAGTGCCTTATCAAAGTGTTGACTGCAGCAGGTCTACGTTGCAATAAAGCAAAGTGTTTGTTTTTTCAAACTGAAATAGAGTACCTAGGCCATGTGATTAATGCCGAAGAAATCCGTCCCTTACAGTCACATGTTAGAGCAATCACAGACTTACCTCCTCCTAAGAATGTGCACGAATTGCAAGCAGTAATGGGAAAGCTTAATTATTATTATTTCATATTTATTCCCAATGCCTCTCAGATTGCAGCTCCACTGCATCGTTTACGTAGGAAGAATGATCCTTTTGTATGGTCTAAAGATTGTCAGGTTGCCTTGGACAAACTGAAGTCTGCACTACTCAGTGATACATGTTTGAGTCCCTTTGACCCACAGATCAAAATGTACAAATGTTTGTAGAGCTTATGGGACTTAACTACGGGTCATCAGTCCCTAAACTTACAAACTACTTATGAACTAGTTAACACTAAAGACGGCACAAATATCCATGCCCGAGGGGGGATTCGAACCCCCGACCGTAGTGCCGTGCAGACCGTGACTGGAGCGCCTCAGTCCCCTCTGCCACCGCGGCCGGCTTGACCCACAGAAGCCTGTAGTGTTAGCAGTTGATGCCTCGTCATACGGTCTGGGTGCAATTTTGTCACATCGTATTGGATCTCACGATCGACCTATTGCCTTTGCTTCCAAGATACTGGCGCCAACGCAACAGAATTACAGCCAGATAGAGAAGGAGGCCTTAGCAATAATTTTCGGCATCACAAAGTTTCACCATTATCTCTATGGCAGAAAATTCTATTTGTTGACAGACCACAAGCCTCTGACGTCGTTGTTCTCATCCACAAAGCCGATTCCGCCACGAACGCCACAAAAGCTTCAGAGATGGTCCTTGATATTGTCAAATTATCTGTATGAGATTTTGTACCGACCTACCTCTAAACATGCCAACGCGGACACACTTTCCCGACTTCCGGTTGGCCAGGATGTGTCGTTTGATTCTTCAGAAATGGCATGTTGTCAGACAGACTCCAGAGATGCTTCCGCTGTCGCAGACTTTCCTTTGAACTCTCGTCGGGTTGCACAGGAAACAGCTGCGGATGCGGACCTAAGTGTGGTAGCACGTTTGGTTCGCTTTGGTTGGCCTGCCAGGGCCAAAGACATTGATCGGCCTCTGGTTCGACGTTATTTTGCACAACGTCATGCATTGTCTTTAAGTCAGGGTGTTCTGTTGTTGCATACTGACAACGACCAAACAACGACCCTGCAACGAGAAGTGTTACGCCTCCTGGATAAAGGACATTGGGGTATTGTTAGGACAAAGCAATTGGCCAGACGTCATTGTACCTGGGTTTGTATGGACGCTCAGATAGATAACATGACGTCACAGTGTACAGTTTGTGCGGAGCATCAGGCGGCTCCTCCGCAACGTTTCTCAGACTGGCCACGCCCCAAGGAACCATGGCAACGTTTACACATTGACTTCGCAGGACCTTTCTGGAACACGCGCTGGTTAATTGTTGTAGACGCTTTCAGCAAGTTTCGTTTTGTGATTGCCATGAACTCAACGACGGCTTCTAGTACAATCAGTGCCTTAACATCAGTGTTTTGCATCGACGGCTTGCTTGAAACTATCGTCAGTGACAATGAACCTCAGTTTGTTAGTGCGGAATTTCAACAGTTTTGTCGTGTAAATGGCATTCAGCATATCACCACCGCACCTTTTCACCCTCAGTCCAATGGTGAAGCAGAACGTTTCGTTCGAACATTCTAGTCTCATATGGAGAAGATGAAAGATCAGCACTCCAGGCAGCAAGCTCTTCAAATTTTCCTGTATACGTATCATTGCATACCACGTGACGGCCCGTCTCCTGCCGAGCTGCTACACGGCCGCCGTCACCGCACTCTCCTTCACCTGCTGCAGCCTCCCACGCATCGAGTCGGTTCGTATGGCGCTACGCGTTTTCAGGTTTCCACGCCGGTGCTGTACAGGGTGTTTGCTGGCAACAAGAAGACATGGTTGCCAGGCATCATTCAGTGCGTGCTCGGTCGCAATATGTATGTCGTAAGTTCTTCCACAGGTCGGAGCTGCGGCGCCATGCAAACCAATTGCGCCTGCACAGGCCGCGCGATCCTGTCTCGGGTTTCTTTATTCCAGACCCAGTTCACCGCCAGGGAGCACAGCCACATCGCCCGCCGACGGGTCCAGCGTCCCCGGACTATGAGATCGTCCCGATGGAGATCGATGCGCCTCCGTCGCCGCCGCGGCTGACAGCGTCATCGAGTGGGACTCCGGGACCGTGTGTGCCCCCGCCGCCTGGGCCACGCACCTCAGAAGAAGATGACCTGCTCCCTCTGGGTGGAGAGTTGCGCCCTTCCCCTGGTTTTGGTGGGTTTCCCGGGGGATCGCAAGGTGTATACCGGGGTGCGGACGGCGTCTCGATCCCAGCCTCAGCTACGACGCCCGTCCCACCAATAACGCCCCCGCCCAGGCCCTTCTCCCAGTGCCGTCGCCGTGCCCCTCAGCCCTACGCCACGACGGCGCGGCGGTTTGTGGGGGAGGGTTGTGGTGTCGCACAAGTCCAAAGTGCGCGCCACCTACTTTCGCCGCGCGCCGCCATGCACGCACGGCGCCAACTATTATGCGTGTGGTGTCGCACAAGTCCAAAGTGCGCGCCACCTACTTTCGCCGCGGCGTTCTTACGACGTCAGCCACGAGCGCCCTCTGCTACAACTCCGCTCGTGGCCACCACTGAACGACATCGTTCACTTGGGACTGAGATAGGAACCAGCTAACACTTCGGAATCAGATAGGCACCAGTGAAGACTTGGATATCGGACAGGCACTAGGCAGGCCTCTAGCTCAACTATGTATCAGCATTCTGCAGTACTGAGCTATGTAAAAGTTAAGTATTGTATAAATTCTGTGCAATATATATCTCGTTCTAATTTACTCTAGTGTTTCTAGTTTCTGCTGTCCCACTGGCTGCTCACCTCCGTCCCTGCACAAGCGTGCTACCTTTATTCCTGTGTCGGTCTTCCTACTCGGCCACCGACACCTACGACGGAAACTAGACACAAATGCGGCGACGAGGCTGGGACACAAAACTTATAATAATGGAAAAACAGAAACAGAATAAATGACTTTTCCTCATTACAGACAGAGAGGCATACTTTGTGCCATAGAAGATGACACTTTTGCCAGCGTGTACTTTCTTTTTCTCCGTGTAATGTTTTATGTTTCTAAACTCCAATACAACGTAATCTATTTACTAATTTGAAATACGAAGTCTGTCTTTTAATGTAATTAAGCATGTACACGGCTAATGGACATAGCAAGTAAAAATATTTAATAAAAAAAAGACAACGCACTTCTTGCATTCTTATACCAAGTAAGAAACCAGCATTAGGGAGGGTAATACATCAGTAAATATATTTGTATATTTTCAGTGGAAAATGATATTTGATTCCAATCAAATATGCTAAATTTGCATCACTCAGATTATTGTAATATTCTCAGTAACATAGTTCAATAACTCCAAAAAATTTAGATTAATTTTGAGATTTGTTGTTACAATTGTCTGTTTATATGCTCCTTTCATCATATCTCTACCCATCTATGTCTTATTAAAACACAGAACTTTTCTTTCACAAAATGTCATATTTGCTGAACGAAGTGTCGTATAATAATGTTATTTTATAGCTTCAGTGGGTTTCAGTTTAGTTTAGATTAGTACTTGTTCCATATATCATGAATACGACATTTTGTAATGATATGGTCGGTGTCAATTTAATAAAAAGCATCTTGACCCGGTATTTAGGGAAATAAAAAATTATTTCTTCTCTCCCCCTCCCTTTTTATTTAAAATTACTCATTTTTATCCAAAAATTTCATCTACTGAGTAGGAGCTGACATTTAACATTTCTTTTAATTTCTTTATTACATGGTAATTGGCTATCTTTTAGATTTATGATGCTATTTGTAAGTAACCAAAGACTTTGGTGGCAGCATAATTCACTCCTTTCTAGGCCAATTTAAATTTCACCTTCTCAGTGGTTCTCCTTCCTTTGAATTGGGTTTGATTATTAATAAAATAATAATAATAAGTGAACTGATATATTGTAGGGCTACTATGAAGATCCCTAGTTCATTAAGTAAATGTCAAAGCGTTATCCGAATAATAGTATGGCTCGTATGACAATCAGTGCTATTTTATTTTGAAATAAAACCGTCTTGCTTGTACAGTAGTTCAGTAGTTCTTCATTACACGTTCCGCCTAAACAGCCAGGCACTATCAGATTTTGTAATTCTAACAAGAATTACTGAACAGTTAGAACTGTGAAGTTAGTGTGGGCATGCCTGCAGGATTATCTTTGGTGGATTGCAGCAACTCATGTGCTTCTTTGCAATGAATAATTTTTACCCGATGATGTATTACCCCAAAATATGTCATATGAAAGGTGTGAACGAAAATAGGCATGATTACTTTACTAAGGTGTCTATCACTAATAGTAGCAATAACCGTAGTAGCATAAGTAAGTGAACTCAAACATTTCAGCAGATCGCTAATAAGATTTTTCCAATTCAATCTATCATCAGTCGTTGTTGTGGTCTTCATTCCGGAGACTGGTTTGATGCAGCTCTCCACAATACACCAATCTGAGCAAGTCTCTTCAACTCCACATAAGAACGGCAACCTAAATCTGTCTGAATCTGCTTACTGTATCCATCTCTTGGTCTTCCTCTGCGGTTTTTACCCCACACATTTCCCTCCAACGCTAAATTCACAATTCCTTGATGTCTAATAATGTGTCCTACCAATCGATCCCTCCTTTTAGTCAAGGTATGCCAACGCTAAATTCACAATTTCTTGATGTCTAATAATGTGTCCTACCAATCGATCCCTCCTTTTAGTCAAGGTATGCCAGAAATTTCTTTTCTCCCCAATTCAGTTTAGTACCTCCTCATTAGCTACTCGATCCAACCAACTAATCTTCAGCATTCTTATGGAGCACCATATTTCAACAGCCTCAATCCTCTTCCTGTCCGCACTGTTTATCGTCCATGTTTCACTCCCATACAAGGCAACACTCCACACAAATGCCTTCAGAAAGGACTTCCTTACGCTGAAATCAATATTCGATGTTAACAAATTTCTCTTTATCAAAAACGCTTTTCTACCCATTGCTATTCTGCGTTTTATAGCCTCTGTACTGCGACCATCATTTGTTACTTTACTGCCCAAGTAACAAAACTCATCTACCTCTTTTATTGATTCGTTTCCCAATCTAATTCCATCAGCATCACCTGATTTTCTTACACTGCGCTCCATTACCATAGTTTTGCTCTTGTTAATGTTCATCTTATATGCACCTTTCAGCACACTGTCCATTCCGTTCAATTGCTCTTCCAGGTCCTTTGCTGTATCTGACATAATTACTATGTCGTTGGCAAAACGCAAGGAATCTTAAAAATAAAAAAATAAAAGGCCTTGTGAAAGAGTAACCAAACAAACATGTTTCCTGGTAGCAGAATTAAAAAATAATAATAATAATAAAATAAAAACTAGGTTTAACCCAAACCGTTACAAATTAACAAACAATCTCTTGAATATGTAGGTAAAGATACGTCAGACAAACTTTGCCTTAAACAACCCTAAATACAACTAGGTTTAGACGGAAAAAAATTCAGAATTTCAACGAAATTAGAGAACTCTCATTAGGAAGCTGGGCCTTGCATTAACACATAAACAAGAACCTAAAACCACAATAAATACACTTGTCTTAACCATCTTCTGCTCATCAAATTAAATTTTCTTCGAAATCAGTAGTAGTTCCAAAGAAGTAACAAAAGAGACCACTAATGTTTATATGTAAATTCATTTTCAGAAATTCCAACGAGGCCAGTTTTGTCTCCTCGCCGCGCAGGACAGGACGGTCGCAGGAAAGGTGGCCACGGCAGCCGCAGCGAACACCGCCCACTGCGCCGCCGAAACCCCCAGCACAGAGCACAACACAACAAACGTAAGATATAATGAACAAATGAGACGAGAATGTCTTATGGTAAGTAGCACAAGTTGAACGATCACAAGAGGTTCTGACCCGTTAACAGCGTTAAACGAGCAGTGCTGAGCTCCGCAAGAAGGCACACATATAAGCGTTACACTCCAAGGTTATTCAACATTAACCTATAAGCCGATAAGGCGCTTGATGAAAATACCAAATATTTCAAATCTTTGTATAGCTTATGGGACTTAACTACGGGGTCATCAGTCCCTAAACTTACAAACTACTTATGAACTACTTAATACTAAGGACGGAACAAATATCCATGCCCGAGGGGGGATTCGAACCCCCGACCGTAGTGGCTGTGCAGACCGTGATTGGAGCGCCTCAGTCCCCTCGGCCACCGCGGCCAGCGATCAAAATACCAGCAATGAGCACCTCAAACAGAATAGTGGGCGCTAACCTTTAGCATTTCTGTAGTTCGAGCATTTCACACAAGTTGACAAAGAGCACTTAAGGGGAGACGGAAGGCAATTTTTATCCCTATTCTGCCAACGCTATTTTACCCTTTGAATAGATACACTTTTCAAAGGAACTATAAGTGGTAAAAAAAAACGAAATTTTCACTGCATATATATAACATATATGTATCACTTTACAAGTAAAATGAACGTAATAATGGTTTTGAAGAAAAGTTATTTTTATTCCTTCACCAGTAAAATTTAAATTTTTAGTACAATAAATATTATAAAACAGTTGATGATTGTTTTGTGGGTCTCAATTTACTTGTAATGATTTATTACCATATTCCTCTGCCAGGCACTTAAATGTGATTTGCAGAGTATCCCATGTAGATGTAGTACAAAAAGACCAAATTTCATCTGTCTGACCCCATTAGTTTATCAAATAATGCTACCTGAAAGTAAAAAAAAAAAAAAAAAAAAAAAAAAAAAAAGTAGTTTTGAGAAAAATCAATTTAAAGTATAATATTGCAATTCTACTACAGTTATTGATGAGAGTTACTGACCACTAATATTTTCCTGCACCATATTGAGCATCATCTGAATCATACTGATCTTCTTCTCTTGGTCTCTCTTCTTTTCTGTCTAGCTCCTTTTGTACATTTTAAGTTAGCAATATCGGCTTTGCGGATTCTCTCTTTATCTATTTGCACCAAGAATGTTACAGTATTTCCACTAGATTTTATGCTCATTAGTTTCAAAACATCCACTTTTCTAGTTACACCATCAATGAAGCATAAAATAGAATAATAAACACCAAATTTGGGGGTTTTGATCAGAAGAAATACAGTTTTTGGAAACCGGGTCCAAATGACAGAATTTACACATTCATTTAAATTTTGGGTTTTCCCTTGAAGACATTTCTTCAACAAGGTATCTTTAAAAAGCTCTCTAACTATAGGTTTAATTTCATTCATTACCGCTGCAGGTAAAGAATGTTTGTGGTCATATGTGTCACTTCTCCTGTACTAGCACCAAGTGTCAGGACCATTTGAGCAAAGAGAGTGCACAGGATTTTCATTTGTTGATAGCTTATGGAAACAGATAGCCCATATAGCTTTTTTCATGTTTCTTTTTTCTTTTTTTTTTTTTTTTAATTCTCTACATTTCTTCTTCTGCCAAGCCATAATAATTCTGTAATCTTCACCAAGTTCAACCAATAACGTTCGAAAACAATAAGAAACACGGTCGGAACAAAAAGTATCGATAGTGGATACAGGGTAGTAAACATTGATGCGATAAAAACAATAGAAGCATGAAATAATTGATATACAAGGAGCAAAAGAATGCTGTGTGCATTTTCTCCGCATGTCGCAAAACGAAAGGCGTTGCCAGATTTCGCAGAGCGTCAGAAAAACCATCATAACTCTCAAAAATGGTCGGATTTATATAAAACAAAACCTGTTTCATGCAGGAAATACCAGGCATTTCAAATACGCTAAAATCTAAAAATCTAATTTTTGAGCCCAGGTGCCTTCCGTCTCCCCTTAAATTATTTTCTACACAAGTGTCTGAGAAACTTACCTTTTAAATGAGAACCCAAGATCGTAACACACGTGGTGAAAGGTCTAATTCAATCAAAACGACACTTGCACACGTTAGGGAGGCAGGTTTTGAACTACTGCAGACACCAAACTGACGTAAGTGATCACAGACAGGGGAACAAGCCAGAAATGTTCGCATTACCCGGATTCCGCTGCTCATAGCGGCGAGAACTCCCAAAACAAGGATGTCCTCCACTTCAGACCGGCAAGGTCTCCGCACCGTCGCTCAGCGGGTCAACAACCACGTGGCCAAACTTGACCGTCGCGCTCGCCCAGGCTCCGGAACTCGCTCGCCGCTTTTTCCGCCTCGGGCCCAGCTCCACCAACAAAGTCTCGATGCGCGAACCGATTCATAAAACAAGGGAAACAAAATTTCCCGCTAGATACTAACGTATCAGCTATTTTCAGTTTCATCAGTTAATTCCTGTTTCTCAGGTGTGATTACAATATTTCTATCATCAGCAGAAAACACTAGCTTCGCATCATTGTGAATGTATGATGGCAAGAGCGGCGGTACGACCTCTTCTTGCATGGGACTAAATACCAAATTTTTTATGTGCCGTGTCAGACTTCAGGCGTCCGCTCGTCAACAAGAAAAAAATTCCAATCAATATAATCTTTCTGTATTGTGAAATTTCAATCACAGATCCTTGCGCACATAGAAGAAGCATACGACTCTAGGTTTGCACTTCTTTAAACTGTCACTTGGAAATAGCCGCGGTGGAGTAGCTGAGCGGTCTAAAGCATCTCGCTGCGGAGCGCGCGGTTGCTCGCCTTGAAGTTTCGAGTCCTCCCTGGGGCATGGGTGTGTGTGTTTGTCCTTAGGTTAGTTTACCTAGGTTTAAGTAGTTTGTAAGCTACGAACTGATGACCACGCAGTTTGGCCCGATAGATTTACAAACATTTGAAACATTTGAACTTGGAAATAAATGTTTTAAAGTTCCCTTAAAGATCTAACTGACAAACAGAGGTTCGTAGTTGTTCTGGTTGCTATAGACACAGATGTTACAAGTCCTGTTCACTGGTGATCGTTTGCTATATAAGATCGATTTATTAAAATACTAAAAATTGATAAAAGTCTTCTTTCTTTGTCAAACAAAATACCTTTCTGTAAATGTCTTCTTTCAAATTGTAAAATAGTTTGACAGTAAATAATTCTTCAGTCCCTATAAATGAATGTATTTCTTGTAATATTTCTAAAAATATCAAATTAATTATCGTTGACACTTGGTTAACTTTCGAGACATTTATTGCTGTCGCAGTACAGATCATAACTCAATTAGATAGAGACTGATTTTATGGTATTTTTTGATTTTCCACGAAAGTTTCTATAATAATGTCAATATCCGCGACGAAAACCGCAAAGACCAGCATCTTCTTGCCTCGTGCCCGTCGACCCGCGACTTGAAGTTTTAAAGTTCAAATGTTTGTATAGCTACGGGGTCATCAGTCCCTAAACTTACAAACTACTTACTAGCTTATCCTAAGGATTGCATAAATATCCATGCCCGAGGGGGGATTCGAACCCCCGACCGTAGTGGCCATGCAGACCGTGACTGGAGCGCCTCAGTCCCCTCGGCCACCGCGGCCGGCCGACTTGAAGTGGCCAGATGTTTATTCCTTGAGCACGTCGTCGAAGATGTTGCTCTCGTACGTTTAATCGCCGTCACAGTACATGAAACACAAGAAACATATAAAAACTCTTTTAAGAATCACATAACATAAAACATTTACATAAAAATCATTTAAAAAACATAAAATACAAACATAATCTTCTGCGAAACTGAACTTACATAAGATAGTAGTGGAGACAATAATCCGTCCCACTACACAAGTCATTCATATAGATTAAGAACAACGAAACACCCAAGATGTGACGCCTTTCTTGTGTGATCCCCAGTTTCAGGAAATTTTTGTGCATTATGTGAACCACTTAGTTCAAATTTCTACACTCTTCCAATGAAGTATATTAAACCAATAGTGCACTGTCCCACTCATACCATAGTATCTGAGCTTATCTAGAATATTTCCGTGTTTTACACTGTGAAAAGACTTTGAGAGATCCCAATATCTCCCAGTGGTTGATGTCCGGTTGTTAAGAGCGTTTAATATTTAATCAGTTACAGCATATAAAGAAATTCTGTTCCAAAACCTTCCTGAAAACACAAACTGACACTTTGTTAGTATTTCATTTTTAGAAATACTTGAAGCTACCCTTTGACACATTTGAGGATACTGTCGAAAAGTTCGATTCCTGATAGGATTGGCACCTATTAAATGACTTGCCTATTTCTGAAACTTTGTTTCATGTACAGCGAAAATGTTGGAAGCTATGAACTTGTTTGCGTGGTTGTTTTGTGGGAGTTGTCAATGAAAAGAATTTTCTGGAAGGTTTCAAACTGTGTGCAATGGCTGCTTAAATTTGAAATAATAGATGAATATACTATGTGTAATACATATTCCGACTTCAAAAACTGTCGTTTTGTCAGGTATTAGGTGTAATGCTGTACCCATTAACATACAGATTAAGACAAACTTTAAGCAGCGGCGGAATAGCCGTTTGCACTGACACACCATAGTGCGGTGCGCCGTCAGGGATTCGAGTCCTCCCTCGGGCATGGGTATTTGTGTTGTCCTTAGGTTAGTTTCACTCAGTTTGTAAGCTAGGGAGTATTAACCAAGCAGTTAAGTCTCATATATTTACAAACATATGAAACATTTGATACAAATTTTAAATTTTTAAATTTTATCGGTAATTACAGGAAATATTGAAACTAACTTTTTCACCCATGTCTTTATTTCAGTATGGAACCTGCGTATTGAATTATACAATGGTTTAGCTGTTTAGTAATACATTTCTACTGTCATCCACTCCAGGCATCAACTAACTGAACAATTCTGTGTCTCTCAATCAGGAAAATATTACAGTATCGGGGCGCTATATACCAATCTTAATTTTATTTCAAAGAATAAAAAATAAATTGTTGTGTAATAGTCAAGCCATTAAATAAATTCTTTCTTTATACAATTTCTCTATAAAAATAAGACATAAGTGCTTACATCTTGATACTGTTATCCACGTCATGATTGAAATATACCCCTGTATGTTTGCTCAAGGAGACGTTGGGACAACGGTTCTTCTTTACATCGCTCAAAAGCTGAACGTCATGTTAACAAGTACTGATTTCGTCAATAAGAATAAAACTGTCTAGATCACTAAAATTGTTTTCACTTTTACCTTGCAAAGCGAAGTTCAGGTGTTTTCACATTTGATGTAAGCAGATGGAAAAATAATGTCACAAAAATAATGTTAGTGAGCTAGATAGTTTTATTGACAAATTAATTAAGGTAGCAGACTCACAGATCGAAGACTCATAGATCATGGACCCGTATACGGAATTCAGTTCCTTTATACAAAATTACTAGTGAGTTCGCTTTACTGAAATCATTGTTAATTTAACGTATGTTTGAAGTAAATTTTCAAACAAGCTTCTTACAGTAGCGTGTACATATTTATCACGCATAATATTGTGAAACGATGAAAAAAAATTCTTTCTTATTTGGTTGATATGAAACTGGAACGTATATTCGAGTTTGGTTTTTACCGACAAAGAGAGTTAATCCTAAGTCGTAATTTGTCCGTTATTGTGAGAAATATGTCATTTCCTTACATATCTGTCTTTGTGTGATACAGTTGTGACAGTTTCAATATGATCACAAAATATAATACATGATATTTTCCGCAAATGATGCGCGGAGTCACAGTCCTCAAGAATTCCCTTCTAATTTGTGCAAGTCTGTGAATGTAATCTGGAATTTGTACGCAGTCACTCTGGTAACACGACTTTCCTGTTCTCATTATCAACCATTTCAATTTTTATCTCCGTTCGAGGGTTCCATAGCTAATGAAGCAATTTAAATTCAAGATTAGGTAAGTGCCTCTCACAGTTCTGTATGACTGTGGCCTTAACACCACTCTACAAGTGTAAACTAACTTTAATGCCTGAATAAAGTAATTTTCATTTCGGAAAGTGATGGAACCTTTCAAAATCTCAATAAGCATGGATGGATTCGATGGATTGTCAATTCAGTTCCGACGCACGCTGATATATTAACGAAATTTTATCAAGGGGAATGATGCATTCTGAAGACAATGTTGGAATTCTGGATTCTGAACCACGGTACAACTTGGCATTATCCAAACCAACATTTGCATAGGCAAAGACAATATGAGCAACGGATAAAAATCGTATGACTGACCGAACTCGACATTTCGGGATTTAGATTCCTACGTTTTACGACTGAACCAGTTATACACTCCTGGCCATTGAAATTGCTACCCCACGAAGATGACGTGCTACAGACGCGAAATTTAACCGACAGGAAGAAGATGCTGTGATATGCAAATGATTAGCTTTTCAGAGATTCACACAAGGTCGGCCCCGGGGCGACATCTACAGCGTGCTGACATGAAAGTTTCCAACCGATTTCTCATACACAAACAGCAGTTGACCGGCGTTGCCTGGTGAAACGTTGTTGTGATGCCTCGTGTAAGGAGGAGAAATGCGTACCATCACGTTTCCGACTTTGATAAAGGTCGAATTGTAGCCTATCGCGATTGCGATTTATCGTATCGCGACAGTGCTGATCGCATTGGTCGAGATCCAATGACTGTTGGCAGAATATGGATTCGGTGGGTTCTGGAGCGTAATACGGAACGCCATGCTGATTCCCAACGGCCTCGTTTCACTAGCAGTCGAGATGACAGGCATCTTATCGTATGGCTGTAACGGATCGTGCAGCCACGTCTCGATCCCTGAGTCAACAGATGGAGAAATTTGCAAGACAATAACCATCTGCACGAACAGTTCGACAACGTTTGCAGCAGCATGGAATATCAGCTCGGAGACCATGGCTGCGGTTGCCGTTGACGCTACATCACAGAAAGGAGCGCCAGCGTTGGTGTACGCAACAACGAACCTGGGTTCATGAATGGCAAAACGGCATTTTTTCGGATGAATCCATCTTCTGTTGACAGTATCATGATGGTCGCATCCGTGTTTGGCGACATCGCGGTGAACGCACATCGGAAGTATGTATTCGTCATCGCCATACTGGCGTATCACCCGGCGAGATGGTATGCGGCGTCATTGGTTACACGCCTCGGTCACCTCTTGTTCGCAACGACGGCACTTTGAAGAGTGGCCGTTACATTTCAGATGTGTTACGACCCGTGGCTTTACCCTTTATTCGATCCCTGTGAAACCCTACATTTCAGCAGGATAGTGCACGACCGCATGTTGCAGTTCTTGTAAGGGCCTTTCTGGATACGGAACATGTTAGATTGCTGCCCTGGCAAGCACATTCTTCAGATCTCTAACCGATAACGTCTGGTCAATGTGGCCGAGCAACTGGCTCGTCACAATACGCCAGTCAGTACTCTTCATGAACTATGGTACAGTGTTGAAACTGCATGGGCGTCTGTACCTGCATAAGCCATCCAAGCACTGTTTGACTCAATGCTCAGGCATATCAAGGCCGTCATTACGACCAGTAGTGGTTGTTCTGGGTACTGATTTCTCAGGATCTATGCACTCAAACTGCGTGAAAATGTAATCACTTGTCAGATCTAGTATAACGTATTTGTCCAATGAATACCCTTTTATCATCTGCATTTCTTCAGCCAGGATGCGTATGTATCACGGGTGCCATTCATTCCAACTGAAGACTCCTGACATCATTACAAATACTTCGCCAGCTTTAAGAGTCCGCTGCTGATAAGATGAATACATGGATTCATGATTGTCTCCAAACCCGCACACGCGCATCCTCTCGATACAATTGCAAACGAGATCTTCAGACAAGGCAACGTTTCCAGTCATCAGTAGTCCAATGTCGGTGTTAAGGTGCCCATGCGAGGCCTATATCTTTTTTCTTTCTCGGTTCTTCTTTTGCATGACGCAGACTCAATCGACGTCGACCAGCCTCAGCTGCCCAGACCGTCATTCTTTGGGGAAGAAGTCTGTCTCGCGCTTCCACGTCCGACTATGGCTACTTTTGCAGATAATGGAATGAAAGAAAGAAGGTCTTATAAAACTTTGGATGAATCCAGTCACTCTGTGATACGCTGTTTATCAAGGATATGCTATACGCCAACATCCAGCAATGCCTATGTTACTTGTGTTGTACAATTCAAGTAAGCTGAAATAGACAAATGTCAAGAATGGGAAAAGCTGATACGAAGAGTCTAACCCTTTTCAGTTAATTAATTTTACCACAAATTAATAAAATTTTCCAAGATTAAAAAAATTTGGACAGTTAATATTCATTTTTATACCATACTAAGGAAGGTAGGGAGACTAGCCTCCCGTGGAAGTAAGAGTGTCTACCGCTACCTTTCGGCACTTTCCTTCTATTCTGTCGTTCCGCGGGGACTTAATCGCTGTGGTTAACAGTCCCTAGACTTACAAACAACTTATGTTACTACTATAACTTATGCTAAGTACAACACACGCACACCAATGCGCGAGGCAGGTCTCGAACCTCCGATTGCGACTTAGGAACCGTTAGAGAACACGTGACTCAGGGACCGCGTTGGCGGGGACGCGCTCAGAGCATCTTTCTTTTCCCCGCTATTTCTCAACTTTCTCCTCTAAATGAGAAAATACGGGTCGCAGCAACTCGACAACTCCTACGGACGAGGATCCTCCCGCATTAGAAATACTGGTAACACCAGAAGCGCACAGAGAGATTGCACTTCGTCTAGGGATGTTTTCGAGTCGGGAACAGAAGCAGCGCCCACCAACACACGTGCCTCTCCCAACAAGGAACTACACACGGAGCAGAGTACACTCAGAAAGAACAACAACAGGCCGGCAAATTGCGAAACATCCACAACAGCTGCAACAACACAGACAACAGTGGCCGAGCATTCTAACGCGCCTTGCTGCGGAGTGCCCGGTTGCTCGCCGTCGGAGGTTCGAGTCCTCCCTCAGATACGGCTGTTTGTGTTTTCATTAGCATCAGTTAATGTAGTTTGTAAGGCTAGGGACTGATGAACAACGTAGTTAAGTACCTTACATTTACAAATATTTGAACATATGATTTGAAGTCACAACACAGCAATTCAAATGTTTGTTTATCTTATGGGTCGTAAATGCGAGGTCATCAGTCCCGAAACTTACAAACTAACTTCTACTAAAGACAACACAAACATCCATTCCCCAGAGTGGATTCGAAGCTCCAATGGGGAACGGCCTTGCGCATCGGAGCTTATCACATCAATGCGCTCAGTCACTCCACTGTGGCAGGCGTCAAAAGCAGTAAGCAGTCACAAAACAGACGCAGTGAAGGAAAGAAGACCGTCCTCTGGCAGGTCCATCCTCCGGCAACATCAGGAAGAGAAACACCACATCCGTTCCCCACAGAAGAAGAGGGTAAGAAACGGTCATCTGACGCAGGGTGGATCTGCCCAAAGAAAACAGCACGGGCGGCCCGCCTGGAAACTACAGACCCAGCTGTAAACACACCACAAACACAGCGGACGCACTGTTCAAATGTTCAAATGTGTGTGAGGTCTTACGCGACCAAACTTCGTGGTCATCAGTCGCTAGATTTACACACTAAGTACTTGACTAACATTAACTAACTTACACTAAGGACAACACAAACACCCATGCACGAGGGAGGATTCGACCCCCTGACCGCAGCGGTCACGCAGACTGTGACTGGCGCGCCGCAGACCGCGCGGCCACTGCGGTCGGCCAGACGCACCGTCTCCACAGATAGCCATAACAATTAAGTTCAAAAAAGAGTACTGCGAACTCAGGAAATTATACAAAAAACTCCAACCAGGAATTTTCAATCAAAAACACAGGAAATGACTTATATAAAACCAGAGTAAGTACCCAAGTGGACATAAAGAGCGTAACTGAAATTGCAAGGAGAAAAATCTAGACTTTCATTTGATCCCTACATCTGGGAACAAGCCGATGAAAATAGTCTTTCGTGGAATAACAAAATGTTTTTAAATCTAAGTGACTAATTTACACTAACTTCAGCTTTTGCTAAGGAGAACACACACACCCATGTTCCAGGGAGGACTCGAACCAAATGCGACCAAATGCACGCTCCGCAGCAAAGCACCTTGGAACGCTCAGCCACACCACGGCGATGCAGGATAACTCGCTGAAATGGGCTCTGCCATTAGGTCACTAACCCGTAGAATATCCCCAAAGACAGGACAACAACGTCCATGGGACTTAGTTACAGCTTCGGACGTCGAATGTGGATAAACACTCTTCCAAACAAGAACAATCAGAAAGTTTCAGCAGAAGCACTCAAAGACAAACAGGGACCGGTATAATTCTTTCGCCCCCAGGAATCACAACACGTAGTCCCGTAGTACGCCACTACAGTGCATGTCTTTCTGATGGGTAAAATGCGGCGAGGAACACCCTAGCAAGGAATTCTCTCTCCCGAGGATGGCCAACAATGGCGACTGTGTGTTCTTCATGGATGCAGCAGCCATGCAGAGAACACAGGTACAAGAGCCATAAAAACATTCTGATCAAAGACACCCAAGGAACAACAACACAACTCATATAATATCCACACACAACCCCTCATTAATCACACCCCGTCCCCCCCCCCTCCAAACACACACACATACGCGCAGTCAACGCATGCCTCTCCCCCACCTCCACGGAAAAATCTCTCACAAAACAGCAATACCAGAACCGACAAAAAACATCAAAGAAAACACGAACACCGTCAGTACACAAGCACGCGCAGCTGAATACCGCACGAAGAAAGATTTCAACTAGCTGCTGAAAACCAACAAAAAATCCAACAACGTAATGACACAGACGATAGCGAACATGCTGCAAGCCACACAACAGTTGGTGGTCTGCCTCACAGCTCAAAACAGAATAGAAGATGCTTGATAACCTCGCGAAGTTACCATTTGCACTTGGTATTCAGGACGTTCGATCAACAGGTGGGAGAATTCCGCCATTTCCTTTACGACGATGCAATAGGCGTTTTCTAGTCGCAGAGACGCATCTCACACCAGGTGTACAAGTGAGAGTTGAAAATTACACTTCTTGTAGGAACTACAATTCGTCAGCACAGGGCGAGACTGCGGTATATGTTCGCAAATCTCTACGCCACCATAGGCTACCCACACCAGACTTGGCGGCAACAGAAGCCGCAGAAGAGACAACAGCTACAACATCCCGGGCGGTCTATAGACAACCGAAAGTTACATCGCGCGAAGAAGTATAAGAGAATCTGTTGTTTCACCGCGGAGAAGTATTCATGTCTCGTGATTTCAACGTGAAAATCTCGGCATGGAACTCCCGCGTAACAAACGCAAACGGTAGACGCCTGCTAGAAGTTGCAGAGCGTAACGTAACCACAACGTTAGGTCCAACAGAATCCACCACATTCCCCCGCAACGGAGAACTCGTTGACATATATAGCCAAAGGGATCCTCCGGATATAACTGCAACCACCAGGAGGAACTACGTCCCTATTATATTCGTAACAAATGTTCAAATGTTTGTATAGTCTACGGGGTCATCAGTCCCTAAACTTACAAACTACTTATGAACTACTTACAAACTAGGACGGCAGAAATATCCATGCCCGTTGGGGGATTCGAACCCCCGACCGTAGTGGCCGTGCAGAGCGTGACTGGAGCGCCTCAGTCTCCTCGGCCACCGCGGCCGGTTATATTCGTAACAGAAGCTGTACATAGGGCATTCAGTAACCTCAGCACGAGGAAAACAACCCTGGAAGCCATAATGGTGAAGCCTTGGAGACAGCACGTAGTATTGAAGAAGTGGGAAAAGATCTAATGGGGAGTGCCCTGTCAGAAGTCAGGGAATCAACTCCAATAGCCAGCGGCCTACGGCAGTTCACGCCGCAAAAGAACAAACAACCAAACATGGTGGAGACCATTTTAAATAAAATAAAACATTAAGGGACTGGCAAGTCACCAGACTGGCAACGAGGAAGAGGCTAATCAACAAGTAAAGACGAGAGGCCCGCGGTAGGGGCCCACGGAAACCCAGTGGAGCAACAGGACATCCACTTTACAAGTGGACGACGAATCTGCCCGGAAAGTGATCAGGTCGATGATAAAGAAATCACACCGCATTCCTCATTGCAAGTCGTTCAAGAATGGGCGACAGACTCAAAAGATAAGGTCTTCTCGGAAAACGTCCAGCCAATAATGGACCAAATGGACACAGACACCTTCCAGGAAATAGCAGAACGTCGCTCTATGTAACTCCAACAAATAGAAGAACAAATTAAACATCGTAAGAGTAAAAAATCAGGAATACCGGGTGACTACATTACCTAACAAACCGAATTATAAAACAGTTTCCTCCAGTATTCCTGGATGTTCCAAGAAATGTGACTGCTTGGTATAAGGAGATCCTTTACAAGATTCTAGTTCTGGAGCCCCTGTGCCTCACGTACGACTACTACAATGATACCTCGAGGGAAGAAGGTTACAAGTGAGGGTACCAGATGGGAGTCTGACGAGCAAGGCATAGCAGCCGGAGTGCCACACGGCTCGGTCCTTGGACCTGTGCTATATACGTTATATGCCAAGAATTGCTCGCGTACACCTGGCGTTAGAAACGAATGACAATGCACTGCACTACCGCAGCGTGAACGCAGGATACGTGCAGCATCATCTGAAACGAGTAGGCGATGACCTCGCATAACACAGCTATGCAATCCGCAAGAGTACTCTACCAACAGCGCTGTCATCAAAGGTGAAGCAGTGGCCTGGGGGAACATGGGAACATACCTGTCACCGTAGACTGACGTTGCAGCGCCAGATATAAAGTATAAGGTAGAAGGCGATCGTGAGACTCATTACCACATATCCGGTGCCAAACGTGACGTCAACGTAACCACCGGAGGTAGAACTGAGAAAGGCAGTAGTTTTTCCAGTAACGGAATATAAAGAACAAGTGCAGGGCAACGCCGCAGCCACACACGTTGCCATGCTTCAGACAGTGCACAACAGCCGTCTTAAAGGAGCACTCCATCTACTGATAAGATAGAATCTCTACATCAACTCTTTGGGGTTAGAAGAATGGTACAACATATCAGAAGGGCCGAAATAGATCACAGAACGAAAAGATAAGGTCGTTTGGAATGAGACCTCATGGCGACTTATGACCGGATGACTGAACGTCCTGAGCATATAGATCAATGTAGAAAGAAGGCAACCTAACAAGAGAACAGTAAAATAATAAAACAGCTACAAGTGTTCAATGCTAAGGGATAAATAATGTATTAGAAGGAATAAGGAATGTATTTTGGAGGGGATAATCAATGAATTTTGGCGCGGATATTTAAGATTTCAAGTAACGCCTATGAAGCGACCAACACTTATCATTAAGGCTTCAAGAATATTCTGCAGTTACAAAACAGACAAATGGACCAAAGATTACATTGAAATTTGAACTTTGCGTATAATAAGCAACAGGCACAATTTCAAGATGACAGTGCAATAAACAACACTTCGACGCAGCAATCCCGATGATGGACACGACGAAAACCGTCACTATTTTATTCATTTATTTTCCAGACTTCCTCCTGCGTGCAGTCGCACAACTTTCCATGAAACCTAGGCCTGGGGCAACGGAGTTCGACACAACCACAACTGCAAAAATAAGGGGGTGCCTCTAGCTGTAAACGTCCTCCACAACGTTAGATGGAAACTGCGTCGCACCGAGCAGAGAAGGCGGAATCACAAACGCCGGAGACCAAAAGCAGCACTCCCGCAAATAACCGTGCTTGTAGCGAAGCCCAACGGAAGTGTGTGAAGGACAGCCAATAAAATTTCAGTGAAAGCCTGGCTGTATTCAAACTGAAGACCTCGGGGGTAAATAATGATCACGCTCAACTTATGTATTTTTAATGTATTTGGTGCTAACAATCATATCCGACTGAATGTTTCATTTTCTTCAAGTAGAACATGAAGTTGCAGAGACATGGCAAATAAAAATATTAAAACAAATATTAAATGATGTAATAGAAACTATTTTTCATACATACAAGTCGTCATATCTCAGCACTTTCTAAATGAGGGTTATCATTATTTTATTCCCTGACGCTGATAACAACACCACTCGAGGGTTATAACGATCCCTGCCTGGTTGTGTCTAAATAAAATTTGGAACATGTTGGAAAAGATACCAATAATCAATTATTGAGCCTAAATTTCTAATTAAAACGTTAATATTATTAGTATTTACAATATGGTGGGGCTGCAGGAAACATTATAATACGGCATTTTTTTTTATTATGGAACTACTATCTTTGAATCAAAGGTACAAGGTAAATGCAGTAATTTTTTTTTTTTTTTTTTTTTAGAAAGACTAATTGCAAGTTCGTACGTAATAAAATTGAATGGTGATTACTGTTATACTATAATGGCGTCCACAGGATTTCAAAGAACATATTAAAATAATTGTAATGAAAGTGTTATCCTTTATATACCATTTCTTATATATATTATGAGACAATTCACACTCACATAGAGCAGTCCCGGTACCCGTAATAGAATAGTCCTCTGAATGATTCCTTTCAATTATTCGAAGAACAATTGTCGACTGAGACAAAGCAGCGCTTTCTCCTTCTTTTATACAATAAAAAAATGATAAAGAAAGGAGAAGGGAAGCAAAGGTTAATTATCTCTGTGGGATTGCCAGACACCGCTAGTAATGCTTCAGGACACTCACCGCAAACACATTTAAAATTGAAGAGGAATAAATTCTCAGAAATTTGCTGCAACGAAATTACTCCCTCGCGCTAAATAACAGCACGACTGGAGAGGTTGCAAAACAGACAAGAGGAATTTGGACTCATCAAAAAAATATTGTCATCACCGAGAAAATTGGCTATTTTCAACTCACTCCCACACGCCCAATAGCATCAACGACAGGAGAGGGTACAAACCGAACAAAGCATTCTCAAAAATCGAGGTTGCGTTAATCACAAAGTGGAAACTGCCTACGTCACCAATTAAATAGCATTAAGCTTAGATTCACAACAACCAAATCACGCCTGACACAAAGAAAACATCTCCCGTAAAGTCCGATCAAAACATGTTTTGTGGCCGAAACCGAATCCGTTACCAAATATTCGACTCCTCTAGTTTCAGCCGAAACCGTAACCGAAACTTGCGTAATTAAGCTAAAATTTCTGTGTATTACCGTTAAACCACAACCACTAGTTTTTTCCAAATTTTTCAACTAAGCTTTCTTGACTGTGTGTATGCCTAATTAGGAGTCCGTAAAAGATGGCATGGAAGACGAACAGGTTTAGACAAATAGGCGCTACTTTTTTTAAAGTACTTCCAAATTCTTCTCCTCGTTGTAACGTTTTCTATCTGAAAAAGAAAAACTAAAGCAAGGTAGACCATTAGTAAACTCAGAATTAGGAGTTTACCATAAATACGAAATGTTCAAATGTTTGTATAGCTTATGGGACTTAACTAAGGGGTCATCAGTGCCAAAACTTACAAACTACTTATTAATTAGCTAATACTAAGGACGGCACAAATATCCATGCCCGAGGGGGGATTCGAACCCCCGACCGTAGTGGCCGTGTAGACCGTGACTGGAGCGCCTCAGTCCCCTCGGCCACCGCCCATAAATACGAGCGTCACAAAACGAATCAACAACTGCGGATACATTCATTCTTCACAAAAAAAAGCACTCTGCCATTATAACGAGAAGTAAGTAGTGAAAACAGGTTTAAACCTTTAGGTTGCCAATGTAAATGACTATTAATTTTTTTTATTTTTATTTTATTTATTTATTTATTTATTTATTTACTTTTTTGAAAAAGGTCATAATATTTTTAGGCGTGTATTCTTTTCAAGGTCGATTATCTTGTTTTCAGACGTAAATTTTGATTGTTTCCCGGTCCCATTCACCTCGAGTTAACGAGACTACTGTGTAGCTACAACAAACTTCACAGACGTGCATACTTTCTTGCAGCAAGATAATTTTTGGTCGTCAGGTACACAACAAACGCAAATAGATACTACGAAATATCAGAACCTCAACATGACTACCACAATACAAAATACGCAGAAAGTAATCACTTGTTTGCTTCCATAAGTAGCCTTTGCGATTATGTTCAAATAAAATGTTCAAATGTTTGTAGTACTTATGGGACTTAACTACGTGGTCATCAGTCCCTAACGTTACAAACTACTTATGAATTAGCTAAGATTAAGGACGACACAACTTTCCATGCCCGAGGGGGGATTCGAACCCCCGACCGTAGTGGCCGTGCAGACCGTGACTAGAGCGCCTCAATCCCCTCGGCCACCGCGGCCGACCGCTATTATGTTCTTGGGAGCGCTACACTTATGTTGCCATCTTCACTTCCGTCTTTTGCAAACAACAAACAACTGTACATGTCTCCTTTTTGACATTCCTGAATACATAGCAGCTTCAATCTGTGTAGCAGAAAGTATTTCGATAAATAAAGTCACAGTTCCGACTAACAGTATGATTGTTGTCAGTATAAATTTACGCAAACTGAACAGGAAAAGCTGTGTAGCACATGATCCATGTTTCCTAAACATATATTAGTTATTGAAGAAATTCAAGGAAATTCAAAAATTAATAAAACTTTACATCTTAAAACTAAGATAACCCGTTCCATTACGTACGATACTGATTAAGTGAAATTGTTACTAACATGGTATATCATTATAAGTTACGACTGCTTTGTATTGTGCTTGATAACAAAATGGACACAATTTTTACGCTGCAGGAAACACTCCTAGCAGTTAAACGGCGCATCGTGAACTGAGTTAAGGCGTTATTGTTGACTGAATCCATCCAGAACGCCACAGGACTATATAACTATGTTCAAGAAAGCTCGTTTCGGCCAAGACGAAGATTCGGCTGGTTTCTGATCGAAACTGCTGGAACTGCGACCGAAACCAATATTTTGACCGAGACTGGCTGTTAACCGATAACGAATATTCGGTCGATCCTTATTCTCCACGACTCAGTGCGTGCTACAGCGTCAGTTACTTTCAGGCGAAGAGGACAGACTCATAGCAGACTTATAGCAGCATCTTCAAAAAAGTACAAGGGAGATAGATGACATAAAAGCTTTCTGGGTATTGTACCGCGTCATGATGTAAGGCTATTACTTAAATAATCGACGCTTCGGCCAACGTTTCAGTGGCCTTCATCTGGGTATACTGATGTGAGCTGGTTGTTACTACACTTTATATTACTTTCATTTAGACATTACGTCATAATTTTTAAAAATAAGCGATGTTATTGGTGAATTTTTGTCGGAAGAATGGAACTTTATTTTGATAGGATGCTGAGGTGGAAGGGGTGGGGTTTAGCCGTTGCTTCTTGCATAGCGAGACGTGATTGGTGTTCATCGGCGAATGGGGTGAGGGCTTCCGTTTCTCTCCTGCTGGCCGTGTGCCGCGTGGCGGCATTTGCTTACTTGTGACGCTCGCGTGTTGTGTTGTCAGTGCGGCCTATTTCGCTGTGATGGCCGGTGGCCAAGAGGGGGAAAGCCTGAGTCCATCTTCACTATTCATGTTATTAGGGTGTTTTACAATTTCGATGGCTTTCCTTATCTTGAGTTTAACCATCCCTGGTTACTTGGCGAGTATTCTGGCATCGTTAAATTTTATCTTTTTGCTGCAATCTTGCTGTTGTTCGGCTACTGCGCCGGCCGCGGTGGCCGAGGGGACTGAGGCGATTCAGTCACGGTCTGCACGGCCACTACGGTCGGGGGTTCGAATCCCCCCTCGGGCATGGATATTTGTGCCGTCCTAGTTCGTAAGTAGTTCGTAAGTAGTTTGTAAGTTTAGAGACTGATAGCCCCGTAGTTGAGTCCCATAGGCTTTACAAACATTTGAACATTTTTCGGCTACTGCAGATTTATTGTGTTGGCCTAATCGAATGTAGCGTTCATGTTCGCGTATGCGTTTTGCCACTGCCCTCCCTGTCTCACCTATGTATACTTCCCCACACTCGCGTTCCACCTTGTACACTCCTGATGCGTGTAGTGCCTCTATGTTGTCCTTTGTGGAAGCAAGTAAATCCTTGTTCTTGTAACTACTATAGAAGAAAGGCTGGACTCCAACCCGGCGAAGATGTTTAGCAATCCGATCTGTGACGTTTTTTACATACGGTAAGCGTGCTGCTGGCTGTTTTTTATTGCCTTCCTGCGTACTGTTGTTTCATTTATTTGTGTCCATGCCGGTGTGAATCACTCTATGGTTGTAGCCATTTGCCAGAAATGTTGTTTCTAGTTTGTTGAGCTCAGCTCTTTTGTTGTCTTCATCACTTAGTCGCTGCGCGCGAATCGTCAGTGAGCGCATAACAAAGTTCTTCTGTGCTGGATGGTGGTTTGATTGGGCGTGCAAATACCTGTCGGTATGTGTAGGCTTCCGATACACCCTGTGCCCAAGTGTGCCTTGCCTAGTTCTATAAATTTCCACATCTAGGAATGGAATAGCGCCATCCTTCTCGATCTCTAATGTAAATTGGATCTTCTTGTGCAATTACGTAATTATACAAGGGAGATACTTAACTTGCCAGAAGCCAGATGTTTTGTAGAGCGCCGCTTTAACGCAACTCCTCTTTCTATCACGACCGGTAGCGGCGCCTCACTTCGTGCCTAAGATGATACACCATCCAGCACATAACCGCACACTCCGCGTTAACATGGACCGCGGAGGCACCCAACTCTTGTGTTCCGGTCCTCAGTCAAACGGCCTTTCTCCAGCTTGGGCTGCCACTGCTCTCTTTCTCTCTCTACCAATCAAACCCTTACTGCCGCTCTCCACCCCCATGAACCACAGAAATTGCAGAGGTGGAGTGGCTTGCGTGCCTCAACGATACAGATAGGCGTACCAAAGGTGCAACCACAGCTATCTGTGAAGAGGCCAGACAGACATGTGGTTCCTGAGGTGTTCAAATGTTTGTATAGCTTATAGGACTTAACTACGGTGTCATCAGTCCCTAAACTTACAAACTACTTATGAACTAGCTAAGACTAAGGACGACACAAATATCCATGCCCGAGTGGGGAATCGAGCCCCCGACCGTAGCGGCCGTGCAGACTGTGACTGGAACGCCTCAGTCCCCTCGGCCACCACGGCCGGCTCCGAAAGTGTGGCAGCAGCCTTTTTAGTAGTCACAGGTGGCTATAATATGGATGACTGACTGAGCTGGCCTTGTAACGTCAGCAATACAGTTGCATTACAGTTACTGCGAATGGCTGAAATCAAGGGGTAACTACAGAGTCACTTTTCCCGAGAACATGCAGCTCTACCGTATGAATATATGATGATAGCATCCTCTCAGGTAAAACATTCCGGAGGTAAAATAGTCCCCCATTCGGATCTCCGGACGGGAACTACTCAGGATGTCGTCATCAGGAAAGACAACACTGGCATTCTACGGATAGGAGCGCGGAATGTTAGATCCCTTGATCGGGTATGGAGGTTAGAAAATTTAAAAGGAAAATTCGATACGTTGAAGTTAGATATATTAGGGAGTAGCGAAGTTCGTGGACAGAGGATTTTTTCTCACGCGAGTACACGATTATAAATACAAAATCAATTGGGAATGTTACAGAAGTAGGTTTAATAATCAACAATAAAATAGGAATGCGGGTAAACTACTAGGAGCAACGCAGTGACCGCAATGTAGTAGTCTTGCGAAGCCAACACCGACCACAGTAGTAAAGCAGTGCCAACTATGCCGATGATGAGGCCATCGAAGAAATTTATAAGGCGATAAAGAAAATTATTTAGACAGTGAAGTGAGAGGAAAACTTAATTGTGATGGGGAACTGGAATTTACTTGTAGGAAAATGAAGACCAAATAGTAGGTGAATATGGACTAGGGAAAAAATAAAAGAGGAAGCCGCCTGGTAGAAGTTTGTAAGGAACATAATTTAATCATAACAAACACTTGGTTCACGAATCATGAAGTAAGGTTATATAAGTGAAAGAGACCAGAAGACACTGGAAGGTACCAGATGGATTTTATAATGGTAAGGCATAGGTTTCACAACCGGATTTTAAACTTTAAAGACATGTCCGGGGGCAAATATTGACTCAGACCATAACTTATTAACTGTGTAGTGAAATTGAAAAGAATTGCAGATAGGTAGAAATATAAGGAGATTGGATCTGGATACCTTGCAGGAACGTGGTTCTTGAGAATTTCAGAGGGAGATTTAGACAACAATTTACAGTAGAAAAGGTATGGGCAGCTTTAAGAGATAAAATAGTCAAGGCAGCAGAAGATCAAACAGGTAAAAAGTCAAGACCTGCAAAATGTCCTTCGATATAACAGGAAGTACTAAATTAAATTGATGAAAGTAGAAGGCATAAAAAGGCGGTTAATGAGCAGGTAATATTTAGTACAGACGAGTTTGACCTGAAGTGCAAAAGGGCTAAGCAGGAGTGGCTGGAAGCCAAATGAAATCTATAGAAGAATGTATAACCAGGGGAAAAGTAGATATCGTCTACTGGAAAATAAAAGAGACATTTGGAGACAAGATAAATAGCTGTATGTATATCAAGAACTGAGATGGAAAACTAGTTCATAGTAAAGAAGGGAAAGCTGGAAAGTAGAAAGGGTATATAGAGGGCGTCTACAAAGGAAATTCGGGACAGTATCGTTGGAAGGGAAAAGGAAGTAAATGCAAATTAAATAGGAGATACTATAGTGAGAGATGAATTTGATAGAGCACTGAAAGATCTTAGTCGAAACAAGTTCCCCGGAGTAGATGACATTCCCTCAAAGTTACTGAAGTCTCTGGGAGAACCAGCCATCACAAAACTATTTCACCTGGTATGTAAGATGTATGAGACAGGCGAAATACCCTCAGACTTCAATAAAAATGTAATCATCTTCATTCTAAAGAAAAGAGGCGCAGACAGGTGTGAAAATGTTAGTGAAATTTACAGAACCATCGGTTTAATAAGTCAGGCCTTCAAAATTTTAACACGAATTACTTATAGAAGGACGGAAAGGCTAATAGATGCTGACCTCAGGGAACATCAGTTTGGATTCAGGAGAAATATAGGAACACGGGAGGCAATATTCGTCTTATGACTTATCTTAGAAGATAGAGTAAGGAAAGGCTAACCTACATTTCTAGCTTTTGAAGATTTGGAAAAAGCTTTTCACAGTGTTTATTGGAAAACATTCTTCTTTTTTTTTTTTATCTGACTCAATTGTGGTTATTAGTACGTAGCTTACAAACTACTTAAACTAAGGTAAACTAACCTAAGGAACACAAACATCCATGCCTGAGGAGGGACTCGAACCGCCGACGGCGAACGTCCGCGAGCACCGCAGCACGGCGCCCCAGTACGCACAGCTAATCCTCCGCGGCAATGCATTCTTTCAAAGTCCGAAGTAAGTAGGGGTAAAATATAGAGAACGGAAGGTTATTTACAACTTGTATATTAACCAAAAAGTGTAATAAATTGGAAGAGTAGTTGAACGGAGTGGGCAGTTTGTTGAAAGGTGCGTATATGATGAAGATGAACAAGTACAAAACGAGGTTAATGGAGTGCTGCCTAAGAAAATCAGGCAATGCTGAAGGATTTAGATAAGGTAACAAAATAATAAAGGTGGTAGATGAGTTTTGTTACTTCGGCAGTAAAATAACATATCATGGCAGCAGTACAGAGGATATAACATGCAGAAGCGCAATGGCAGGAAAAGCGTTTTACAAAAAGATAAATTTGTTAACTTCGTATATTAATTTAAGCGTAAGGAAGTTCTTTCTAAAGGCATTTGTTTAGTGTTTCCTTGTATGGTAGTGAAACATGGACGATAAGCAGTGTGGACAGGAACTGGATAGAGGCTTTTGAAATGTGGTGCTACAGAAGAATGCTGAAGATTAGGTGGGTGGATCACGTAACTAATGAGGACATACTGAACAGAATTGGAGAGAAAAGGAATTTCTGGCATATATTGAGTAAACGAAGGGCTCGATTGTAGGACACATTCGTCAAGGATTTGTGAATTTATCGTTGGAGGGATGTGTGTGGGGTAAAAATCGCAGAAGGAGACCAATGGATGAATGCAGTAAGCAGATTCAGATGTATGTATGTTGTCGTTCTTATGTGGAAATGAAGAGGCTTGCTCAGTATAGAGCAGACCTGCAACATATCAGTCTCTGGATTGAAGACCATTCTCCTGATACCTCTACGAATCAGGCAAAGATATCAGTTATACCGAAATCGAGAGGACGACAGCACCATACGTGGCAGAAGCCCGAAATCTTGACTATCAAATGACGTGCAATTAAAACTTTCGCAAAAGAAGCTACAATACTCGAAAGAAACGCAAGAATGAGCCACCACCACTCACTTTTATTATCGAACCAGCTGGAAACCCAGCATTGGCCGAGTATTTATTTATTCCTGCCTTGAGTTAGTACTTCTCCTCTCCCTTCTCTATCTCTCTGTCCATCTCCTCTCTTGTAAAATATGTTGTATTTATTTCTTCCTTCTTCACCTATCGCCCCTCCTATGCCACTAGAATTCCTTTTGTTTTACCCCTCCACTTGGGTGCCACAAGGCTCCATCCTCTCCCCTTCCATTCTCTACCTTATCTATTCCGCAGATATACCCCAACCCCAACCCCTGCAATACGCTGACGACACCTACTTCCTAGCCCTAGCCCGCTCCTAGCATTTGCTCCAGTCTCACCTCACCGAGTACACTGCATGGTTTAACCAGTGGCTCCTCACCAAAAAATGTTCAAATGTTTGTAAATCTATCGGACCAAACTGCGTGGTCATTAGTCCGTAGCTTACAAACTACTTAAACCTAGGTAAACTATCCTAAGGACAACACACACACTCATGCCCCAGGGAGGACTCGAACCTCCACGGCGAGCAACCGCGCGCTCCGCAGCGAGACGCTTTAGACCGCTCGGCTACTCCACCGCGGCGGCTCCTCGCCTTCAATCCTGATAGATCCTAGGCAATCATAGTTCGCACCATCACCTCCTTCCATGATTTTTGCCTTACCATCCACGATCCTCCCATCCGTCATACCTCCACCCTCAAATACCTCGGACTCATCCTCGATCGATCCCTTTCCTAGACTACCCCACCTCCGCACAGTCTGAAAGAAAGCCATGTCCCGCTTCAACCTACTCAGACACCTTTCCGGCCGGACGTGCGGCCTCAAACCCTCCACCATTATCTACACCTACAGATCCATCTGTATGCCGTCTTTTTCAGCTTCCATCCCGCCTGGGTTTCCGCTCCCCTTACCTATTACAAAACCCTTCAAATCCTCGAAGCCGCGGTCCTCCGCCTCGCCTACCACACGAATCCTATATGACCTCCTCCGGTTACTCCCACAATCCTGCAGTTTCTCGAACAAATCAGTGACTCCATTAGTTCTTCATGTCCAGTGTACTATTCTAAAAGAGTTTTTACTGCCACAATGACACACATTTTAATCGTACTACATGTTTTATCATCTTTATTGTTATAACGTGTCTCCAAAATCCTCTACCTGTTCAAGTTTTAAAGTCTCCAAGTTTTAACTCCCACATATTTTTTTCATCACGTCTATTATGTTTTCAACTGGTAGCTGAAGAGCACTTATGAAGCTGCTGACAACCTATGTAACTATAGGTTTGAAAAAAAAAATAAAAAAATGGAGAATACAATATATAAGAAATAAGCCCATCTTGCATAATATGCAAAATTATAAGTGCAGTATCCAAGCAAAGAAGGTAGTAATGAAAATACAAATTGTATTTAACATTCACACATTCATTTAATTCAAAACTTGTTTAAAAAGATTCTTTTATTTGTCCAGGATGTAACACGAATAAAGAGAGATAAAGTTGCCCATGTGAGAAACATCGAAACGTCCAATCTACTCCACAGTATTTAACAGATTGCCCTGTGGTTTATTAATCGTGATAGACGACGTAAGAGTCAGTGGAAACAGCAGCTTCTTGAAGTTAAAAGATAGATCTTAGATCTGTAGAAAATAATGGTTACTCGCTGGATGTAGCCTACACTGTTTCACCCTGTCCTTTCCTTGCAGCTTTATAGAAGTATATTGTTTCGTCTGCAGCCGTGTGTGCTTCATAGTTCAAATTTGTGAAAAGCACTGCAATATTTCAGGAATTTCCTTGATCTCACTGGTAAATATGTAATTGTGTTAAAGCGTGGTGCACGATATGAAAGGTTTTTACTCATCGCAATATATAAATGATTTCATATTTATTTAAGTACATGTTGTAGAATTGTGGAATTTTTCAGGTATATACTAATTTGTATAAATACTGCACGTCGGTAAAACCTGTTGCGAATACACATAGCAGTAAAGAAGTAATGGATTAAAACCTGATGCGTGATGGGGCGGTTTTCCATGAACGATACTGTTTATGACCTCATATCTGATGAATGTTGTAGTGTCCTGTGATGTAACTTCGAAAAACCATTCTGCTGTATTTGACTAAAATACCTGCGAGTACAGTTTATAGTGTTGAAATTATAAATTGTAACGTCATACCGAATTGCATAGTGTTACCGCATGATTAGGGAAAAGAAGCAAGCGAGAATTTCTTTGCTTGTTTTGCTGTTGTAGTCAGCGAGAAAAAGTATAATAAAGGGTTGGATTTAAAGGTTGTCGTAAGTCACTAAGTAATCTCATTCTCATACAGTGTATGTGTATTCGTGCATGTTGTGATAGTTTCTTTATATCTCCAATTGTTTATGACGTATGTGGTAAATCAACCATCTCCCTGAATAACCCCCACTCTGCAGTAAAATAAATCAAAACACAATGAAAAAATCGCACTGAAATGTTTTACGGCCTATTTTAGATTTTTAGTTTTATAATAATAATCTAAATAATAAAAATTAATTAATAAGAGAGTCTGAAACCCTAGTCGGAAAAAGTAGGTACTACGCTAGCACCTTGCCCGCTATGCTAGAGCTAACATTTAGGAATTGCGTTTTTTAATCTAATACTATTGATGGCCGTTGTTAACTGATGTTAATGTGGCATTTGTAGACACTAGATTATCATTTATCGTACGAAGAACGACGTCTTTTTGTTAATTCTTCAGTGCGCCATTGCTTTGAATTGACAACATGTAAGTTACAATAAAAAAATCATCAAATACGCAAAGCAATATGGCGTATGCCAGAGAGTTCTGGGCGAGGAATGCCACGTGACATCTGGAACGGCTGGTTTTCGTTAATTTAATGGAGGGCGTCAAAACTCCGTTATTTTTGCAAATATCTCTCAAACGATACGAGATAAGGGAACAAAGTTGTAGAGAATTTTCTCCTCTGCAAATTCGTTTATTCAATTTTCGCGTCAGATGAACGGTTTATATGCAATTAAAATTACATTACAAACGGCTTTTTTGGTATTAATAACGTATTTCTTGTCCGAAATATTTCAATAAGCGAGATTCTGGTCTCTGGTAGCCAACAATTATGTCTGTAAAATTTGGTGCCGATCGGTTGAACGGTTCGACCTAAAAAGTGGGAACACTTTACAGCCAGACAGACATCGTTAAATCGCCGTTATTTTTGCAAATATCTTCCCAACGATGCAAGATATGAAAAAGAAACATAATAGAGCGAAGTTGTAGATAATTTTACTCTGTACCAAATAGTTTCTTTACCAATTAGGTTATTCAATTTTCGTGTCAGATGGACGGTTCGTTTGCAATTACAGTTATGTTACAAACGGCTTTTTTGGTATAACTACAGTATTTTTAGTCCGAAAAATTTGAAAAAGAGAGGTTCTGGTCTCTGGCGACCTACAATTATGTGTGAAAAATTTGGTGCTGATCGGTTGAACGGTTCGTCTTAAAAACAGGGAACACGTTACGGACAGACAGACAGACATCCCAAGATCGCCTTTATTTTTGCAAATATCTCTGAAACGATACGAAATATGAAAAAAAAGTTAGAGAGCAAAGTTGTAGAGAATTGTCTCCTCTACAAATTCGGTTATTCAATTTTCGTGTCAGATGAATGGTTAAGCCGTTATTTTCATTTAAATTTCGAGCTGTCAAAAGACGATGGCAAAGGTCCACTTTTAGTGTTACTACCGTAACCTAAAGTGGGCCAAAATATTGAACTAGACTGGCAGGGAAATAGTGTTCAAGGGATTGATTTGTGAACTAAACAGCTTACACAGAAGATTACCACAAGAAATGTAGTTTTATTTATAACAAGACTTTCAAAACAACACTTTTCAGGGCCGTTGACTGAGCATGGGCACAACTGAGATATGGACAGGGAACGGGAAGGTAATTTCTCATGGGCGTCAGGCGCTGGATCGGCGTGGTGCCGTGTGGCGGCGCGTCGGAGTCGGCGTCGAAAAAAAATGTTAAGCTTATGGGACTTAACTACGGGGTCATGAGTCCCTAAACTTACAAACTACTTATGAACTACTTACGAACTAGGACGGCACAAATATCCATGCCCGAGGGGGGATTCGAAACCCGGACCGTAGTGGACGTGCAGACCGTGACTGGAGCGCCTCAGTCTCCTCGGCCACCGCGGCCGGCGGAGACGGCGGCGGCGGCGGTCGCGGCGGCATCGCACACGCCTGCCCTGCTATCCCCGGGTCTTAAGATGTGTGGCGCGGCGCGACCCCCGAGCGAAGGTGTCACAGTCCCTCGTCTGCTAAGGAGGTAGCTGAGCTGCCAGCATGTCTTCTCGATTCTCCGGCGAAGGACGACCTGTCGTCGCGGTGGAGTAGCCGAGCGGTCTAAAGCGTCTAGCAGCGGAGCGCGCGGTGGCTCGCCGTGGAGGTACGAGTCCTCCCTGAGGCATGGGTGTGTGTGTTATCCTTAGGTTAAGTTACCTAGGTTTAAGTAGTTTGTAAGCTACGGTATGATGACCACGCAGTTTGGTCCGATAGATTTACAAACATTTGAACACTTTTTCGACGACGTGTCTTCTTCGGCGGTTTCTCGCCCCTTCCAGTTTCAGCTTCTCCTCGAAATTTGCATTTCTTTGGCTCTGTGATTGGAGGGTTGGTTTTGCAATGCCATTTTCACGACCACGCCTCTCAGTGGAAATTTTCTGTGGACTGAGATGAGACTTACGCGTCTTCCCCACGTTTGAAGAGTGTTGCCTTTATCTCCTGCATTCCTTGTTTCGTTCTAAAATAAATAATCATCATCATCATAATTAGAGACTGATTATGCCTTTCAGTCTGGAGCATAGTACCTCTAATAAAATTCCTCCATGATCCTCTATTCAATGCTAACATTGATGCCTCGTCTGATGTTATGCCTGTTACTTTAAAATCATTCTGCACCGAATCTAAGTACTTTCTTCTTGGTCTACCTCGACTCCTCTTACCCTCCGCTGCCGAGCTCATGAGTCTCTTAGGTCACCTTGCTTCTCCGATGCGTGTAACATGACCCCACCATCTCAGTCTGTTCGCTCTAACTGCTTCATCTATGGTGTTCATTCCAAGTTTTTCTTTGATTTCCTCATTACGGACACCCTCCTGCCATTTAATACGATAACCTGTATCCACCCAACTTTCACTCCCGTACAACAAAGATGGTCGAAAGATAGAGCGGTGCACTGCTAACTTAGTCTTGGTACTTACTTCCTTCTTGCAGAAGAGAGTAGATCTTAGCTGAGCACTCACTGCATTAGCTTTGCTGCACCTCGATTGTGGCAGCTGTTTGTGTTAGGCCTTTCTGGTATGCCATTTATCAGGATCCTTCTCCGTGGCCAGGAACATTGTTTTGTTGGAACTACTTTATTTATACTGCATTCCAGTCTCCCTGCCACTCACGCAAGCACCGCAGGGATTTGGTTGTCTTCTTTCTCTATGCACTTGTCCACAGTTTATCTGCGATGCCGTCGCTGATTTTTTTGGAAACGATTCCTTTGGTATCTGCAGACAAGGGCTTTCTCTGCACACGTGCTGTTGTGTCCATTTAGTTGTAAGGGCCTCTTTTCCCTGCGTCCGCTGCCGCCATTTATATGTACGCTCCTAAAGTCAGATTGGTTTCACCATGTACAATCTTCCCAGAAAGCGACGGCAATTCGCCAGGCGGCCAGTGGCGTAGGTGGAAGGAGAGGGTACCTTCCGCTGGCTCCATCTCGTTTCCAGGCCGGCGGGATGCTATAGCGTGGAGGCCTGCGTTGAGTAAGCGAGTGCTCCCATCGTAAAATCACTGAACAAAAGCGTCACTGGCCGAAATATTACACATTATATCGCCTGAACAATGTGTGGTGCATGGTTCTCACCATAACAGCAATTCTTACCTCACGGTAAGCGATACGTGTACTAAATTTGGTTGATATCGATCCAGCGGTTTAGGAGGAACTGTGCATATCACGTGAAGTATGTGTTGTACATGATTTGGAGGTCATGTGTGAGAAATTTAATTAAGATTTGAGCAAAACCTTACATTTGTTTGCAATATGTACGTACATACAAACAAACACACAAACCCATGGACTCTCAGCATTGTATATAAAGAACAAAGAAGAATATACAATAGAGTACAAAATTGGAAGCTGTAACTTCCATAAAATATCTGAGAGTAAACGTAAGAGACGATTTGAAATGGAATCACCATATAAAATTTACCATGTGTAAGGCACATGCCGGACTGAGTTTCACTGGAAGAATCCTCAGGAAGCACGGTCCATCGGCAAAGGCTGTAGACCACAAACTCTCGTTCGGCCAGTAATGCTGATCAGTTTGAGATCCTTAATATGTAGGGTTAAGAGAAGACAAAGAGAAAATGCAACCGAGAGCAGCTTGCTTCATTACAGGCGTATTTACTAAGCGCGAAAGCGTCACGGAGATGGTAAGGGATCTCCAGTGTCAGACACTGAAAAGAGACGCGTTGTGCATCACTTCTGTCAATGATGCGAGAGCGTACGTTTAATGAAGAGTCCACAAATTGCTTCCTCCAACATGTATCACGCTAAGCGACCACAGGGATAAGATTAGAAAGATTAGGGTCAACACGTAGGGAGACACGCAAACATTTAAACAACCATTCAAATGCGACTCGAATAGGAGGCAGTGACAATGGTATGCACTCACCGTGACGTGGCTTGCGGAGTATGGGTGTGGATGTAGCTAATGTGTTGCTTTCTCATTTCTTCACAGTTAGATGAAATCTTGCATAAATGAAAGATCGTCCCAATTTTTTGCCTCCTGTAAGCCTTAACTTTGCCAATGTGTAACAATTTCGAGTTGGGAGTTTTATGCACTTCCTTAAAAGCATTTTTGGCAGCTGAAGGATGTGTTATTGTTGTCTGAACTTATAGTTAAATTATTTCTTTCTAATGTCTTAAACCTATACTGCGTGTTGTTGCCGTCTGGCAACGCAAATTTTTGTTACTTTTTCAGACATACTTCTTGTTGACACAGGGCAACACCATTCATATCGAATACACTGCAGTCTGTTCTAAGTATCTAGTTGATCGTTTCCTCCATAAAAGGAAGCGCAGTCATGAATTGAGGAGAAATGCAACCAAGAGCGCTCCAGCGGATTGTACTCACTTTTGAGCATTAATTAAGCATGTAATTACAAACTGATACGACTTCTGTCAAGTAAAAAAAAAAAAAAAAAAAAAAAAAAAAAATCGTGTTACAAACATCTAATCGGAGCAGAAAACATGTTAGATACCAGTATTTACCTTCAGAGTGACTCATGTCTAAATACATGATGTTGACAATTGAAACAGGTACATAATGGCTTTCACACTGTTAAATAAGTTATATAATTTTTTCAATATTTTTATCCTGCATAGGTGAACATTTTATACATATACACACACACACACACACACACACACACACACACACACACATATATATATATATATATATATATATATATATATATATATATATATATATATATATATATATATAAATGAAAGATCATTCTCAATAGTTTGCTATTCTATGCCTTAAAATTGCCGATATGTAAGATTTTTCAATTTGGCGTTTAATGTATTCCTTTAAATGAATATTTAGCAGATGAAACATAAAGTGACCCTGTTTTTTATATATTTATGAGATTTAAGTTAACCTATTTTACTAAATGGCTTTACTGCCATTGATCAGTTTTGGTTAATTTATTATAACTTAATCATTATACGGGCTCTGTTGCCATTATCAGGTTTTAAATTGTCTGATACGCCTAAACGGCATGTCGTATAAGACTATTTTAAACTAAACAGATTTAAATATGGCAACAAGACTGAAATAATGATTTGGTAATAACAAATTAACCGAATCAGTCAACTGGTAAAAATATCATTTACAGAACTTCTACATAAACGTGGGACGCCACTAAGGAAAAGTTATGTAGTTAAGTTGTTTCTGTATGCTACCTGTTTCTCGTAGTAATGTTCAGATGCTGAAATTTCTTTCTGTGAAACAGCTCAGATTTATTAGGTTTCCTCCTCCCGCAACACAGCCACCTGAGCTGCACGTTGCATTTGAATCAACCCCTATACATACGTACATCTAACGTGCATGTGCAACTTCTCTTAAGCGTTCCCGGGGAAACAAAACAACTAGAAGCGGCAAAAGTTGAGATTCTGTGTCGCTGGCCGTACGGAATGTGTAGGAGCTCCGTCATGCTGAAATTATGTACGAGCACGCGTTGCCAAAGAGATATCCGCCATGTATGCTGCTAACACATTTTTATGAAAATTAGGATACCGTGTCTGATTCGTCAACTGGACCAATGAGTTGGTCACCAATAACAACGCAGTACACGTTGTCTGATAACATCTTTTGTGAGGGAACTCAAACAATTAAACGTTAATATAACAGTACTTAATACAATGTCACCTACACTTTTCCCGTTCCTTGTTGTTTTCATTGAAATAGGCGCATGTTTATTAGATGATTTTTGTTAAGAATCATCAGTAGTGTCACCCCTAAACGCTTGTACGTTTCCTCCTGACGTATCTGTTTCTTCCTTCGTTTCTCCCTGGACTGCATATCCTTTTCCTTGCCCTCGTTTCTTATCCTCACTCCTTCTCTTCCCCGCCAAAGGACTGACGACCTTATATATACAGGGTGTTTCACTAAGTGTGTTTTCCTCTGTAATTTATAAAATAATAGGTGACGGGAAATTTTAATGCGGTAGGTCAACACAATAAATTTACACTTTCTGCGGAGCTATGAACATAATTTATTGTATAATTTTACAAAGAGTTACAGCACAAAGATATAATTTTTAATGGAACAATGGTTTTTTTTCTATCGTGCATTGGAATCGTTGAAACCAGCTGCGTCCAAATCAATTTAAACTACATTCCTATCACTGTTAGTTTGGGAGCTACAACCCTTCAAACTTTCAGAGGCAGATACCACACGCTGTACATAATACGTGGCTGTGTGGTGGTTCAAAAAAATGTTCAAATGTCTGTAAATCTATCGGACCAAACTGCGTGGTCATCACTCCGTAACTTACAAACTACTTAAACCTAGGTAAACTAACCTACGGACAAACACACACACCCATGCCCCAGGGAGGACTCGAACCTCCATGGCGAGCAACCGCACGCTCCGCAGCCAGACGCTTTAGACCGCTCGGCTACTCCACCGCGGCACTGTGTGTGGTGGGTGATGGATGTTATGGCGGTGGGAAGTTGATTTACATAAGATGTTCAAATGTGTGTCCATGTTCCTCAATGCATAATGCAATGCGCCGTCGAAAGGATCTGCGGACGAGATGTAACATCGCCGGTATGAAGGAGCGACATGCGTCCTCGATGCGCCGTTTTAGATCATCTAGGGTTGTGGGCTCAGTGACATAAACACGACCCGCAAGGTCGCCCGATTTAACACAAGTAGATTTCTTTGTGTGGGGATATCTAAAGGATCGTGTTTATGTCACTGAGCCCACATCCCTAGATGATCTAAAACGGCGCATCGAGGACGCATGTCGCTCCGTCACACCGGCGATGTTACATCTCGTCCGCAGATCCTTTCGACGGCGCATTGCATTATGCATTGAGGAACATGGACACACATTTGAACATCTCATGTAAATCAACTTCCCAACGCCATAACATCCATCACCCACCACACAGCCATGTATTATGTACAGCGTATGGTATCTGCCCCTGAAACTTTGAAGGGTTGTAGCTCCCTGACTAACAGTGATAGGAATGTAGTTTAAATTGATTTGGACGCATCTGGTTTCAACGATTCCAATGCACGATAGAAAAAAACTATTGTTTCATTTAAAAAATTATATCTTTTTGCTGGAACTCTTTGGAAAATGATATAATAAACTATGTTCATAGCTTCGCAGAAAGTGTAACATTTCGGCGAATTTTCAGATAGCTAATACAGTCTCATATATATATATATATATATATATATATATATATATATATATATATATATATATATATATATATATGAGACTGTATTAGCTATCTGAAAATTCGCCGATACTCAGGGATTTATTTACTCCAATATTCAGTTAAGTCCATGTACTGCCTACTGTTCTCTCTGTCCATCTCCTCTCTCCTCCTTTCTCTCTATCTCTACTACCATTGCCTCGTCTTCTCCGTCCTTATCCTCCTATCCCCATCTGACCATCCCCCTACCTCAGCCATTATCTCCCCCGCTGTCTGCCATACTCCTCCTGTGTCCCCTCTCTGATTAACCACTCCCTCCCCCGTTTATGATAAATTACCCGCCAAATTCGTGTCGATCGCTCAAACGCTACCAAAAATTGTTGTAAAGTACCCTCCGCCATGAACCACACGAATTATTATGTAGGTAGGCCCGATCTTCTTTCTTCTAATCTCACGAGGGCAAAATTTCATCTCAGTCGAATAAACCGTCTGGCTTCGCAAAATAGGAATCAAATCCGAAATGAAGATGCCCCCGTACAAAAGTAGCAATTCCGATTTTTCGTTTTTTCAGCAGTTGCATAAGGTATCCATATTTTTTTTTTTTTTTTTAATTTGATGAAGCTATATCTTGGTTTCAGCGAAATTAACGCACTTCATTTTTTTTTTTTACAAGCATGACAATGACTTATGTAAATGTCAAAAAATACGTATTTTGAAATAAATGGTGTCCTGGAAGAAACGTCCTAAATCGAAAATAATAATAATTTCGTGTGTCCTGCAAGTGTTTCTATTAGACACCACTACCACACTTATCCAGCTTGGAAAGGGAGACCCTTCATCTTAACGTGGTTTCCGAACAGCGTGTCGTTTCTGAAGATTCTTCACGTTGTTGACAGGTGAAGGTGAACTCACGTTCCCGGGGAATTTCGAACATGTGACTTTTTCTCTATAAACAAGCATTTATACCGCCAGCTAAGACTTCAATTTAAAGATCTCCAGTTACTGTATATTGAGGCAACCTAGATAACAACGTTTAATTCGCTTCAAGAACAATATCGTGGTTATCAAAGGAGATCAAAGCTATCCTTTCTTTTAAGTTAGACCAAATGACACACAAAGTGTAAGTTTCATTAACACTTTATTTGGCACTGTTGCTCTCAAGGAACATCAGAACTGCGCTATTTTCTAATATATAAAACAGTGTGTCCGTATATTTGTACATGTTGCATACAAATCTACAGTTTTGTTCCAATCTTTGGGAAATTTCGTACACGTAAGCTTCTATTCATGAGGACGGTCGCCGTAAGTGTAAGAATCACATACGATTTATAGTTCACGAGATATGACGTCATAAACAATAAGATGCGCGAAAAACTGCTGCATTTTCGACAATGCTGCTCATTTTCTCTTAAACCATTGGACCGATTTCAACCAAATTTGGTACACTCATTCCTTACCGTGAGGTAACAATTTCTGCATGGTTAAGAATCACATAAGGCACATGGTGCAAAAGATATTACGTCATAACCAATACAAATCGCAAAAAATGCCATATAATGCGGTGAGAATTTCGAAATACACTGTATGAGAATGACAGTACTTGGCGACTTGCAACAAACTTTAAACATAATTTCAAACTTGTATTAAACTTCTTCACGCTGGCAACCATAGCAAAATGATGAAAGGAAAAAAGTTTCTCGCTTACTACTTTTCCGCTGTTTATGGAGTAAAACTACGGCCCTCGGTATGACGTTACAATTTATAATTTGATCACTACAAATTGTAGCGACAGGAAATTTTACAGACAGTATACACACATACAGAGGAATGTAATTTAGAAATTGTATCACAGTACGACACGTAGTTCACGAGATATGAGCACATAAACAGTAATGTTAATGGAAAACCGCTCCATCACGCACCAAGTTTTAATCTATTACTTCTTTGCTACTAATTGTATTGCCAAGAGAGTTTACAGATATACAGCCCTTATACTAATGAAAACATACCTGAAAAAGTATACAATTGTACGACATGTAACTCAATAAATATGAGATCGCACCCATTTTACATGTCAACTGCACTTATAATTTTGTACATTATACGAGACAGCCTTATTTGTTATTTATTCTCCGTTAAATATAGCATGTTTTTAGAAAAAAGGTGATGGACAGAGAGAGAAGGGATAGAAGTACTAATTCAACAATAAATAAATAAATAAATACCCTGGCAAAGACGGCTTTTCATCTAGTTTTATTATAAAAGGGAAAGCCTTGAAGGTGATTATTATGCAAAAGTGTTAATGAACTCTAATGTGGAACACTACAAATGGATTGTTTTCGTAGAGGAGACCTGGCCTGCCAGACCACTAAGGTACGGTAAACGAGTTCATAAGACGATAACAGCGCCTCCGCTATATGACAAATTTAGTCAACAGGTAGATTATGGATCAAAAGGAAAATGTAGGATTTGCCCTCACCGCTTCTTGATTGTAACACGTGGAAATTCTGGGACTTTTTTGCTGTTTGTATCAAAATAGACTTGTTTTCAAACATAAAATAGTGAAATATACAAGAAACAGTTACAGGAACAAGACAGTAGTATTTATATTCCAGATCCCTTGCCCTGTATTGTGAATGTTACATAGAGGCAAGAAATTGTATTTTGATTAAAAAAATGTAAAATCATCACGTGACCATACACATCTGAAAGTGATTTTATATTGTATTCAATAAAGAGTTAATCCTTTCATTCCTAGTGTTGATTGTTGATCCTGGACAACAATGTATTAAAGTTCATTTATATCGTATTTTGTGCATTAATCCTTGCAATTTTTGTTGACGAACAACATGCTTCTAGTATCGACATTTTGCCGCTTTGTACGGCGTGTAGCCACTTCTGAGGCATTAATCTACCGTCTTGTAGGTAGTGTTGCGTTGTCGTCTGTAAGTGGCTGAGAGTGTGAGCGTGAGTGTGGTTACTTTTATTTTATTCCAGCAATGAACTGTTTTGTCATTGGTGCTGTGGCGAAGATTATGCTGGAAGTTCAAATGTTCAAATGTTTGTTAAGCTTAAGGGACTTAACTGCGGGGTCATCAGTCCCTAAACTTACAAACTACTTATGAATTACCTTATACTAAAGACGACAAAAACATCCATGCTCGAGTGGGGATTCGAATCCCTGACCGTAGTGAATCTATCAGTGTCAACTATCAACAAAATAACGTCCAACTGATAAAATACCTCGATACAATCGTCTGTATTGTGCACGAAATACATGACATAAAAAAATCAATAGTTCTACCAAAATTTTATAACGGTGAATAGATGGGGCATAACAGCTTTCAGATAATTACAGAACGACATGTTGACCATAGCTGTTTATTAATACTCAATGCTACCGGTTTCGGTTTTGTACCATTGTCAAGCGTTAGCAGAGATTAGCTAATAGCTTAACATGTCGGAATATAAAAATACAAAATTATACCACAAGTATTTGTTGTCATTGTTCAAGTTATTGTCACAGTAGTTGACTGCTATAGAATCAGCAGTCTATAGCAGTCAGCTACTGTGACAATAACTTGAACAATGACAACAAATACTTGTGGTATAATTTTGTATTTTTATATTCCAACATGTTAAGCTATTAGCTAATCTCTGCTAACGCTTGACAATGGTACAAAACCGAAACCGGTAGCATTGAGTATTAATAAACAGCTATGGTCAACATGTCGTTCTGTAATTCTACCAAAATGTTTACAATATATATGATGTATACTGCACGTATTAATACAGAAAACACTGAATTTTACATTTTTCCAAAGCTGATTTCATAATGTGAAACTGAAAAGGTTAAGGCCCTTTCAGTAGTTTCGCTGCTCTTCGCGGACAAATATCGTGGCATATATATATATATATATATATATATATAAGTATCGTGAATACAGCGTCCCATTGGTATAGGGACTAACACAAGCACGATTCATGTGAGTGAAACGAGTAAATGCATGCAGATTAACTCCGAATTTGTGCGTAGGTATATCGACGAAATGCTGTTCCACCCCCAGCTGTAGTGAATTGTGTCAATATTTTGATCATTGTAATGAACTGTACCAACAATGTGGCCAAGGTCGCAAAATTGTGAACGATTCTGATAGTGATAAAAGTACTTTGAACTGTATCGCGGACGGCAACGTTCAAGCAAAAGCCTGATAGCCAGCAGCTACACATTCTGTGGTGTTTAGGGCGTTAACACAGTGATTTTTCGTGTAGCTCCCTAACCAAGTAGTGGGTTTCCATCATCCGAAAACTCTATTGGTAAAAAGTTCAGATCGTCGTTTACAAAGTCAAGAATGTTGAACATTAGTGTTATGTATCTGTGTCAATTTTGTCAGAGGAGCAGCATTTCACAAACTTAGCAAAAAAGGGTATAGCGTCTTGAAATGCCATCGTTTCGAAAAACAACGCAGACAGAGTATTTCTCCAATATCTCTGACATTTATACGCTGGTACCGTCTCGATAGCAAACGTAACTCCCTGAATTGCATCACCCTAGGGAGTAGTCCGCTTTCCATTGTCCTTTGACCTTATCGTCCCTGTCTCGCTAACTCAATTTGCAGTGGCTCAAGTTCTCCACTCAGATTCAATTTACCTTTGATTCCGTAATGAATATGTAATCGGGCTGATGTCATTATGTCTCCCGGAATCATCAATTCCTAAACGCACAAACGCTCTGTCACCCGATAACTATAGCTTCATTTCCATAGCGTGTACAAAGACCTAATGTGCGGGACATTCAATAGCCCGACAACTTCCACGTGGGATGCACGTTTCCTCGCAGCACCCAAAAATCTTATTCACCAGGGGATGATTACAAAAAAAGGCCAAGAAACTTTTCTCCACACTTTAGAAATCCAAATAACGAATTTCGTCCGCTGGTTTGGTGCTCCAAAATAGTGAGCCTCGCCCTCTGTATCATAAGACTTGCTTTACATTTCCATTTATGAGGACGTCTGAAGAAGGGAACACGAAAGGCAGCAATAAACTCAGTTTACGGATTCTCCCAAACCATTTAACATTACCGAAAATAAATATATCTACTAATTCTTTGGTAATTCATTGGCTGTGAAACCCCCTTTAAATTCCCATCCAGGCTTATCCTTCCTGTACATTGAATTTGTAAAATTACCTTCCGTTCTCCATTAAAGGGTTGGTGTTTAATACGATTTGTAGTTAACCTGGTGTGGAAACAAAAATCTCAGGAAGGCGAAAACGTAAATCCACTTTTTGTGAAAGACAATTGTTACGTCAGTCATGTCTAAAACCTAGGTCGTTCTCATTATCGGTGTTGGTAATAAGAGGCGCGTCCAGAAAGTAAGTTCCGTTTTGTTATATAAAACGAACGGGTATAGATACAGAATAAAATTTTGATTGTACAAAAATCTACAACTGTTAAACTACTTTTCTACATAGCTTCCGAAATTTTGTAGGCAATTGTCATAGCATGGCACAAGGTTTTGTGTGCCTTTTTCATAGAATGTTGCCTCCTGTGTATCAACCATGTGGTAACATGTTCTTTCAGCTCGTCATCATTGTTGAAGTGTTGTCCACCAAGGACAGATTTTAGGTGTAAGAAGAGGATTACAGTCAAAATATTTTATTTTTTATTTTTTTCACGATAATGCCTGACCTCATACACCGAATGTGCCCAAACAATTCTTACGGAAATTTCAATAGGACCTGATTGACCATCCTCCATACAGCTCGGACCTCTCTCCTAGCGACTTTCATCTCTTCTTACACCTAAAATCTGTCCTTGGTGGTCAACACTTCAACGATGATAAAGAGTTGTTACCGCATGGTTGAATACACAGGCGGCAACCTTCTGTGAAGGATGCATGCTAAAACTTGTGGCACGCTATGACAAGTGCCTACAAAATTTCGGCAGTTACTTGGAAAAGTAGTTTAAGAGTTGTAGAATTTGGTGCAAGAAAAATTTCTTCTGTATCTGTGTACAATTTCATTTTATTACCAAACGGAACTTACTTTCTGGACGCGCCTCGTATATTACCGTCTTCAGAAGTAACTAATCCACTAACACATGAAGACTCGAGTTATGTACCATGCAACAATATAAAAAAAATGTCAATGTCTTTCACGAGTATTTATTGAAAAGCAATGCCACAAATAAGGCGTCGAGGATGTCAATCGGGCTACTTTCCCGCCAGTTTGAACCAAGTTTCAACTTTCTGTTACTAGTGGTCTCGGAATTATAGAGTGGAACATAGCGGTGGTGTGTAAGGGAACTGTTTCGGTGACTGAAAAATAGCATGTTACTTCTACTAACAGGAAACGCGCCTCCGATTGAAACGGCGTGGTCATGAATTATTTATCCGTCCGTGAGCTTTTACGGCAGAACTCCATTAACGCTCAAGGCACAAGGGAACTGAACACCATATTTGGCATTGACAACTATGGGGAAACATGAAAGTTAGCGCCAGACCGTGATTCGAACCGTGATCTGTATGTGTGCTGACTACTACGCTACCTGGACACAGTACTCGACTGCATGGATTACCCTAGGGCGCCTCCTGCCTCAACAAAATTTGCAAGTTATTCACGCACTGCTGCCATAATACCCCTGTCTGTTATCCTCAGTAGTAATTACACGAATATTCTACTAAATACTTAAAACTAGTGCGCCTCGGTTGCACAGTGGTAGAGTGCCAGACTACAATTCCAAAGGTCGCGGTTTCGATCCCCGCCAGGTCCTAAGATTTTTGTCTGTCACTTTCCACTTTTTTCACCTCTGGCAATATTGCTCATGTGAAAAATACCGAGTAGCACTGTGGTTCGGGACCCACGTTAAACTGTAGGTCCCCCTATAACTGGCTGGGTAACTCAGTTTGAAGGTCGGAGGAAGGCAACGACCTCCTGACAGGACCATGCCTAATAAAGCACTGTGACTTCCATTATTCGTTTTTTTTTTTTTTTTTTTTTTTTTTTTTTTTTTTTTTTTTTTTTTGCAAACTTTTTTGAACACCTAACCCGTGCTAAGTATTCATAATTCACAATCTGCGAAATTTTGTGATTTTAGTAGCACTTGGTCACTTGGGACTCGTGTAAATTTTGGACGTAACGGCCACGCACACCGCAGCAAAGCGCCTTACCGCGCACGTCCACTCACCCTCGCCCAGGGAGGTAGAAAATTCTGTCATCTGTAATATGTGTCCCGTAGCAACACTTTTCTACCTCCCCTATACCCTATCTTATCAAATGTAAATGAAGTCCTACAGTTTTGAAAATTGAGAATAAGTAAATATTTAGCACGGCTAGGGATAATATTATAATATTGTTACAGCGCAAAACTGTAACAGAGAAACATAAATTGCTCAAGCGACCGCCAGCCAAGCTAGGCGAAAGCAAGTTATCGCCTCTGTAGTAAAAGCGACGGCAGTCGTTCGTGACGACAGCAGATGCTGCGTCGGCGAGTTGAAAGCGTACAGGCTGCAGACTGTTGAATGCGACAGACGACCAGCAGAGGGTATATTCATGAGCTTGTAAACATTTCATAACTACACCCTGTCACAAGAACGAATAAGACCAATGATACGTCACTGGTTAAAGGGCTCATTGAGTGAACGCTGCACTCACAAGTAGGACAAATTCGGTCATTACAAACCGTTCCATACGGCATAGCTTCAGCTGATTCTGTACATAAACTCGCGCTTTAAGAAGTGCAGTTACTTGGTCTCTGGAATCTAAGATGTTCACCAGAGGAGTCGTCGATCGAGTGATCTGATCTATGTGTTCAGCTTATGTCTCAGATAAAGCAGTACAGACTAGTAGCCACTAGTCGCAACTAGGAGATTGGAGTCTGGAGACAACTACTACTCTTCGGACTGACCATCATCCGGGGAGACTGTGAACCGCTGCCTGCCGTATTCCCAATGCTGAATATGGTTGCTGCCTGTCATTGGTTGGTTGCCTAAAGTCCAATGATCCTGCCGACGCGATAGCACTCTGTGCGAACCCTGACTGCGGTATCCACAGGTCAGATGTCACCACGGCATCCGACTCCTGTGTTTCCTAGCATGGAATCACGAGGTAGACCGGAGGAGGGATAGAGCACTCCATCTGGCAGTCTTCGCTTCAACACCCAGACGACGCGCTGTGGACACCTCCGTCCGAGCTAGTGCCTACACCACGGAATCTTCAGTTGTAAACTTGTACACTCTAATACTGTTTTACTAGCATCCTCTGGCGCTCCACCAGATTTCACGCCTCACCCTGACATAAAGCTGGGAACCTACCGCTCGGCCCGAGCAATATCACATGCCTGTTCAGGCTACCGAATGTAAAATATTGTATGCACCAGTTGTGGCAAACATACTGAAATATGTGCGAGCATTAGGGGATGGAGGCAAGTTTGTAATCGGCCAGGAAGATGTAGACAGACCACCTATTTCTTAAGCCTTCCACTTGCAAAATTGGGAAATCCAGGTCCTGACCCGACCCGGAACAAAATTTCACTGCGCACGTAATCTCCAACATGAATACCGATAAGTTTTATATGACTTAAGCCACGTTTTAAAGCACTGACAATGGTCGCACAGCGACCGAAATACATATATGAAGTAACTCATAAATACCGTACCTCCGACTGACTGCTGATCAACATTCAAAAAATTTCGATTGTAACAACTTCCCAACTGAGGGCCACGCACTGAAGTGCGGTTTCGACCTCAGCTTGGGAAACTTCAGTTGTGATGAACCTACCGATGCTCGGCTCTTATTGCAGACAACCTTTATTAATAAAGGTTGTTGTATCAAACAAACTTCTAAGCTGCCAGTCTCTAACAAGCTGTTGATGTTTTAACGTATATGCTTGGTCTAAGTGCCATGTTGCACGTACTACTTGATCTCCATTTTTTAAATAAGACTAACGACTTGTAAAATTTTATATGACCGTATGATGGTGACATATCCAACTCAAACCAGTCGTCATGAAGTAAATAAGTATTTTGCGATCTTGGCTATTCACTTTTTGAAGATTATTTACATAATTTCATATTCATAGGAACAATCACTTATGTAATCTCAGTTATTTTCCACTTTGCGAATTATACTTGTATCATATTTTTACATGTGTGAGGTGACTTCTTTGACAATTCAGGTGTTCAGCATCATAGAGGGTTTGTGAACTTCAAACTGTAGTCTAACAACGCTGTCATAACAACTGTACTAAAATATGCTCTCATTTCTACACAGATGTTAGTTACTACTTTATGCATCTACCATCACGATTCATCTTGATTGTAGCACACAACCTGCAAACATTCGTATGTATGTATGTGTGTGTGTGTGTGTGTGTGTGTGTGTGTGTGTGTGTGTAGGGGAGAGAGAGAGAGAGAGAGAGAGAGAGAGAGAGAGAGAGAGAGAGAGAGAGAGAGAGAGAGAGAGAGCCTGTTGTGTCAGATGCAAGGTGGTTTAGTTATGGTGCTGTTATCGGTTAGAAGCAGTGCTTATGGATGCTAACAACTACACAGTCTGGGTAAACTCCCGTTGACACAGAAAAAGCCATTCCCCTGCCACATATGACTGCAAATATACGCTCCTATTGGGCGCGGTGTATCTCGTGCTTCCTCGCTTTGTTCCATTCCATACAGAAAATTATTCATTATTTACATACAGACAGCACACAATGTAGTATCATATGCGCAAACGTAATTGTTCGCAGAATTGCCCATCAGTTTACCTTTATTATTTCATGTATTGTTCTCGGTAATCAATATATGTTCAAAGAAACCCAATGACATGTATATTTATAAACCTGTCTATACCTATAATTTATCTGTAGAAGTTACACAATTCTTTGTTCGTTGTCTGAGATTCAACGTTTCATAGACACACACAAAGTTGTTAAAGTCTGGAGGGGGTAGGGTATCATGCAGTTACGAAGTACCAGAAACCGTCTATTTCGTTACCAGGACACCCTACAGCTGTCGTCTTCTTGTCTGTGTGAAACTGATAAAAGACACCAAATGTTAAACGGCGTATTGTCACTTCTGGTCGCACGCACAAAGGGAGCATATTCACAGCTTCTTATTTTGTAAACTACTAAAAAGTTCACCGTCAAATAATTCCCAATTTTTCACGTATTACTTTCTTATTTCACCAGAGTCACACAACGTTCTGCAGGATCGCATAGCTAACGGGCTACCACTGTGTTACCTCCAGCCGGCCGCGGTGGTCGAGGGGACTGAGGCGCTTCAGTCACGGTCTGCACGGCCACTACGGTCGGGGGTTCGAATCCTCCCTCGGGCATGGATATTTGTGCCGTTCTTAGTTGTAGGTAGTTCATAAGTAGTTTGTAAGTTTAGGGACTGATGACCCTGTAGTTAAGTCCCATAAGCTATACAAACATTTGAACATTTGTTACCTCCAACTACACTTCTTCGTAGTTGCTGGTATAAAATCTTAGACCGGAATTAATCAGATAATCTGCTGTCATTTCACCATATACTTTCTTCGATTATGATGACGCCTGGAAATAATCCTTTAATGCGTATTTTAGTGGCACTCATAACAACTACCCGGAATTAATTGCTTTTCTAACTAGACGAACATGGTTGCTGTACCTTATCTCAATAGTTTTGAATGATATTAACGTACTATAATACACTAACTTGAACTAAACTAGCCGGCCGCGGTGGCCGCGGGGACTGAGGCGCTCCGGTCACGGTCTGCACGGCCACTACGGTAGGGAGTTCGAATCCCTCCTCGGGCATGGATATTTGTGCTGTCCTTAGTATCAGGTAGTTCGTAAGTAGTTTGTAAGTTTAGGGACTGATGACCCCGTAGTTAAGTCCCATAAGCTTAACAAACATTTGAACATTTTTTCAACTAAACTAGCTGGAAACATAGACAGGTGATTGCATTCAGTTCATATCAGACTAGACCACAGCGAGATGTGACCGAGTTCTGCTAGCATATGCGAGTGTTTTAAATGGGGAAGTCTTGTGATTGTTCAAAACTCCTTTATGCTCAAAAAGCTGGGCGGATTAATTGAAATTTGGAATAGATATAGGTTATGCTTGGTATGAACACGTTGCCATTTTTAGGATATCATGTAGTGAATTACAGTGAATATCTTACAAAAGGCTTCCGTAACTCTTCGCCATCACAATGATAGTTGACATACGTATATTAAATGGGAATATGCAAACGGCCAATATGGGCAAACTCAAGAACAATAATATAGTCAAGAGTAATAATAATAATAATAATAATAATTATTATTATTATTATTATTTTCAATTATTCTCTTTAAACAGTGCGATTGAACTTAATTATGACTTCTTCTTCCTTCGTTCTTCCCAAATTCTCTCCATGCGTTCACTGTGTTCTCTCTTGCGTTCTTCTGACCACTTTTTTCCTGTTCTGTTCTCCATGTGTTCTTGTTTAAGTTTATGTTTCTTTACAATGTTCCTGAACTGTTCTCTATTGTTTATGTTGTGTGATTCCCAGTTCTTTAATATCCTCTTCTGTTTCAGTGATCCACTTCGTCTTGTTTTTCTCTTGTTTGCTACCTCAAATATTTGCCTTGTGAGTCTGGTTTCATTCATCCTGCTGATGTGTCCATAACATTACATCCTTCTCTTTCTGATGGTTTCCGTTATTGTTTCCATGTCTTTGTCAATCTCTCTAGTTGGCCTCTTTATCCAAATTCCTTCCCGAAACACTGAACCATATATTTTTCTCAAAATTTTTCTTTCCTGTTTTTCAATCTCTCTAATCTTCGTATGACCACGAATCACTGTAGTTTCTGCAGCATAGAGTGCCTCTGGTAGGACTACTGTGTTGTAATGCCTTAGTTTTGCATTGACAGAAATATATTTCTTATTGTAATGGTTCCAAGTTAGCTTATATGCTCTTTGTAATCTTGGGACCCTTTCTTGATTGGCTATTGAATTCAGTCCTGGTGGTTGAATCATCTCTCTTAGATATCTGAAGTGAGAAACTTGTGCCACTTTTCCATACTGAGTTGTGATGGGGAGACTATCTGCAGGCATGTTTTCCATGTATTCAGTCTTTCCATAAGAGATTTGTAGCCCAGTTTTCTGTGAGATTTCATGAAGCTTATCCAGTGCGAGTCTCGATTCTTCTCTGTTGTTGCTTAGAATAGCAAGACCGTCCGCGAATGCCAGAGTAATAATATTACTCCGAGAGTAATAATAATAATTGTCAAATGGCAGATACTTATTTAGAGGAATGTATGCGTGTTTTAATGGATAAGTTGTTATGACCACATGCAACAGTATGTTGGATAGTGGAGGGAAGTTGCAACATAATTCAACGTCCTTCTGTCGGATAACCATAAAAGCTGGCTGACCTGCGTTATTTTCCATCGATGCAGGAGAGAGAGAAGGAGATAAATTGCAAGAGACAGAGAGGGACAAATAGAGGAGGAGCAAGAGGAGGAAGAAACGGGAAGAGAATCAGATTATAGGATATGAAAAGAGAAAGTAGAGGATCGGAATGAAGAAGAAATGCAGAATGAGTTTCTGCGAAGTAGGTAAGGGAATGGGCAGAGAAGGGATGGTTAGAGGAAAGGTGAGGCCGAGATATACGGGAGGGGTGGAAAAGATGTACAGTGTTGGACAGCAGACAGAGGAGTAGATAGGTTAACAAGACAACACCGGGTTTTTGCCAAGCATATTTTAAGCACGTTGCAAACGTGTACCCAGCTGGGTTTTTAACCTGTTCTCCTGCTTTCTACACAGTTGCGCTGACCTGTACACCACTGGGGACACAGTAGTCACCACATCTGCACGGACTACTCATGCACGCCTCCCGTCAGTCACGAAGTCTAAACTTTAAACTTCTTCCACTCCTTCCTGTGGCTAGTGTAGCATCAAGTTTAAAGGATGATACGACTAAAACAGCTTTGGTTGCAAATATTTTTTACAAATATGCTGATGCGTTTCTTCTTCATTAGGCATCTTCAAGTCATATACAGTGTGCCTCAAAAAAACACCGACAACGCTTAGTACGAGGCGCGTCCAGAAAGTAAGTTCCGTTTCAATTTATCTCCGCTGCAGCGCTGCGTTTGCAGTTCCGCACATACGCTGTAGACGATGTGTATCAAGGAGAAGAATGTGCGCCATTTGGAGATCGCTGTTAGTTACGTACGCTTTGTTGTGCTTGTTTGAAGTGTCTGCGTTGATTGAAAATCGCGCCGTCTGTGAAATCAGGTCGGTGATTCGGTTCCTGAATTCGAGGAAAGTGAAACCAAGTTAAATTTATCGGCAAATTTGCGATGTTTACGGACCAAATGCGATGAGTGATGCGATGGTGAGAAGATGGGTCTGACAGGTCAATGGCGGGCGAAGTGATGTGCACGATGAAGAACGAAGTGGGCGTATACCTTTGGTTACAGAAGAACCTCGATCCTAGCGACTTTCATCTGTTCTTACATCTCAAGTCTTTCCTTGGCGGTCATCACTTCACCAATGACGACGAGCTGAAAGGAACTGTTTCCAACTGGTTGAAGACACAAGCAGCAGATTTCTATGAAGAAGGTATACAAAACCTGGTGCCACGCTCTGACAAATGACTGCAAAATTTCAGCAGTTCCGTGGAAAAGGAGTTTAAGAATTGTAGAATTTTGTGCAATAAGAATTTCTTCTGTATCTGTGACCAATTTCATTTTATTACCAAACGGAACCTACTTTCTGGACGCGCCTCTTATGTACTGTGAGAAGGCAAACCGATCAGTTTTCAAGAAGGAACCCACATCCAGAAACACTCGGCTTGGGTGCTGGAGAGAATTGAAGTCAGAGGACGAATTGTTGTGATCCGATCAGTTTCTGTGACTGCATACTTCAGAAATGTGTATTGCTGATGGACGTCCTGATGGCTGCGAACATAGAATCTACATCTACATAAATACTCTGCAAGTCACATTGAAGTGCATGGCAGAGGGTTCATCGAATCGCTTTTATGGTGTTTCTCTACAGTTCCATTCTCTAATAGCTGGCAAGAAAAAGGAACACCTAAATCTTTCCTTTTTCGATCTGATTGCTCTTATGTCATTTTGATGATCACGTCTTTCTATGTAGTTGGGTGCTAATAAAATCTGTTTGCATTCGGAAGAGAAAGATGGTGAAACAAAATTAGCAAATAGGCATGAGTAACGCCTTTCTTTTGGTGATTTCGATCCCAAATCGTGCATCATTTCCGTGACACTCTCTCTCCTATATCGTGATAATACAAAACGAGCTTCCCTTCTCCGTACATTCTCTAAATCAACAGTCAGTCTCACTTGGAAGGAATCCCACAATGCTCTACAATAATCCAAAACAGGATGCAAAAGTGTGGTGAAGGTAGTTGTTTTTGTAGAGCTGTTGCATCTCCTAAGTGTTCTGCCAAACGAAACGTAGTATTTGGTTCGCTTTCCCTACAATATTATCCATGTGTTCTTTCCAATCAAAGTTGTTTGTAATTGTTACTCCTAGGTATGTATTTGAATTTAAGGCCTTTAGTTTTGACTGATTTATCGTGTCAATGAAGTTTAATGGGCTTCTTTTAGTGGTCATATGGATGACTTTACACTTATCATAATTAAGGGTCAATTTCCATTTTTTCACTCTGCTAACATCTTATCTAAATCATTTTGCTGTTTCTTTTGATCCTCTGGTGACTTTACTAACTGATAAGTGACAGCATCATCCGCGAACAGTCTCATGGAGCACAGTTGTGCCGATATTCCGTAAGCACGTAGTTTGAGTAGAAGACGCTTGTGAGATGCAGCCTTCCAGAAATCTAGAAATAGCCGCAGTGGAGTAGCCGAGCGGTCTAAAGCAGCTCGCTGCGGAGCGCACGGTTGCTCGCCGTGGAGGTTCGAGTCCTCCCTGGGGCATGGGTGTGTGTGTTTGTCCGTAGGTTAGTTTACCTTAGTTTAAGTAGTTCGTAAGCTTCGGACTGATGACAACGCAGTTTGGAAGTTTGGTGCGATAGATTTACAAACATTTGAACATTCTGAATCTATAAGTACGGGAATCTATTTGACATCCCTTGTCGATGGCACTCATCACATCATGTGAGTAAAGGGCTAGCTGCGTTTTACAAGAGTGATAATTTCTGAATCCATGTTGACTATGGGTCAATCTGTCGTTCTCTTCGAGGTAGTGCTTAATGTTTGAGGAAAGTATATGTTCTAAAATGCTGCAATTATATGGGATATGCCTGTTTCAAGAACGTTCTGCATACAATCGTGCAGCTGCCCTCCCTTTGCAGACCGCTTTAACGTATGCAAGCACCATGTCCCGCATTCCCGCGGCTGTGAATTGATACATGTCGCATCGCTATCAACAAGAGGACAGGCTCAAGGGCTGTGTGGAGGAATGCTGTAGCGCGTGCGCATGAATGTTATTAGGATCAGGACGTCCATACGCCATACACAGATGTCTGAAGTGTTGTACACCTTCTGTATGCAGGCTGCAAAACGGGTCGGATCACAACAGTTCGTTCTCAGATTTGAATTCTCTACAGCAATCAAGCCGAGCTTTTATGGATATGGGTCCCTTCTTGAAAAGCGATCACATTGCCGAGGCCCACAACATACTTCGCGTTGTCGGTGTTTTTTTGAGGCAACATGTATACCAGTCTGGAGTGGGGATATCAAGTTTCATGTTTTCCCACGCCTGGACTGGTATATATCGATCTGAAGATACGTAATGTAGGCAAAAAGCGCCTGCAAAGTTATATAAATATGTGCAACTGTGGCGGTTTTATTGATATCAAGTCTCAACCTTATCCTACCAAATACTACAAAACTCGCGTAATCTGGTCCTCATAAGAGTAAGGGCCTAGGAGTGCTCCGCACAATGGCTGTACTGTTACTTTTCTTCAAAACTCATGTAACTTGAATTGTCCATTAACATGCATTAATATTTTTCCAGAATAAAACTTGTCTGAAGATTGACTAAACTCAATAATAGTTCGTCGCTCGTTTCAAATTAAGAAATGGAATTTAAATAAAATTCACGTACTAGGACAGTTTGGAAAGTATGTGCAGAGTCAGAGAGATGACACCACCGGTGCATATCGAGGTCACGTTTAGTTAGTAGCACCTTTGGAAAGAAAGCACACCAAGTTCCAGCCATATTGGTCTATTTCTCTGTTTTTGGCATTTGTGTGAATCAAAGAAATCGTATGATTGTCAAAGAATGGTCGAAAAAGAATTTCGCGTGGTGATTAAACTGTATTTTATGAAAGTCGAAACGCCTCAGGAGACTAAAGAGAAGCTTGATAAACATTATGGTGACTCTGCACCTTCGATCAGAACAGTTTACAAGTGGTTTCAAAATTTTCGGAATGACCATATTGACACAAGTGACGCTGAACGTTCTGGACGCCCTGTGGAGTTACGACTCCAGAAATCATTGATAAAATCCGTGATATGGTGATGGGTGACAGAATAGTTAAGGTGCATGAAATTGCCAGTGCTGTGGGCATCTCGAATGAACGGGTACATAATATTTTGCGTAAACATTTGGACATGAGAAAGCTATCCGCAAGGTGGGTCCGCGATTGCTCATGCTTGACAAAAACGGAATCGTGTAAGGTGTTGCAAGGAGGTTTGCAGATGTTCAGAAAGAATACGCAGGACTTTAAGCTTCCTTTCGTCACTGTGGATGAAACATGGATACATTAGTACTGAGACCAAAGAACCAACTAAACAATGGGTTACCAAGGGAGAATCTGCACCAAAAACTGCGAAGACCAGTACTTGGGCTGGAAAAGTTATGGCGACGGTCTTTTGGGATTAGCTCATCGACTATGTGGAACAGGGTAAAACTATTACAGGTGGATATTATTCATCGTTATTGGACCGTTTGGAAACCGAACTGCAAGAAAAACGCCGGCGACTGGCCCACAGAAATGTCCTTTTCTATCACGACAATGCACCAGCACACACCTCGCAAAATTTTTGTAAATAGGATTCTAAATCGTTTAACATACCCCCCCCCCCTCTATTCTTCAGACTTGGCTCCTTCGGACTACTATTTCTTCCCTAATTTGAAGAAATGGCTGGCGGGACGAAGATTTCATTGAAACGAGGAGGTGATTGCAGAAACTAATACGTATTTTGCAGGCTTGGACAATTATTCGGAAGGGATCAACAAATTTCAGCTTTATACGAAGTGTAGAAGTGTGAAAGGTGACTATGTCGAAAAATAAAACTGGTTTTCCCCAAACACGTTAGTAATTTTTATTTGTACACGAACTTTGCAAATGTACCTCGTATTCTAAGAACTTCTATCACTTTTCGGCCTATTAAAGAGGCTATATCGCAGCAAAATTTCATATATATGGAAGTGCGCGCCTTCGGAACTAACGAAAACAATCGAAATTATCATCAGTCATGTATAAATAATGATACTTGATTTTTATACGTTTTTATTTCCTTATAAGAAGATCTTTTCATTCTGTGTAATCATCCCTACGTGACTAATCGACCTCTAATCATAGAATGTACATTAAATGACTCACAGCAAACAAATATAACGGTAGATCCATGTGAAGGAATATACCTGTGTTGCGGTGGAGCGTCCGAGCGCATTAAGGCGCTATTCTTCGTTGCGCGAGGTCGTCCTCCGTCGGGGGTTCGAATACCCCCTCGGGCATGGATGTTTGTGCCGTCTTTAGTATATTGTAAGCTAGGTCATAAGTTGTTTGTAAGTTTAGGGACTGATGACCCTGCAGTTAAGTCCCATAAGCTTTACAAATATTTGAACTTTTTTTTAATTTTTTTTTTTTTTTTTTTTTTTTTTTTTTTTTTTTTTTTTTTTTTTTTTTTTTTTTTTTAACTGATTCTCATAAGAGTAAGGGCCTAGGAGTGCCTCTGCACAATGGCAATAATGATTCTTTTCTTGGAAACCCGTGTAACTTGAATTGTCCATTAACATGCATCGATATTTTTCCACAATAAAACTTGTGTGAATATTGACTAAAGTCAATAATAACTTTTTGCACGTTTTAGATTACGCACTGGTATTTAAGTAAAATTCGCATACCTTGTCATTTGTTGAAGTAAGAAAAATATCTTACATTAACCCCTTAATGCCCGAATTAATTCTTACGTGATTCGAAAATGAAAAATCATATATTGTTACCAGTGAACATATGCTAGAAATTATATCATGTCAAATATGTGATGTTGTTTACGGAACTGCTGTGATTAGGTATGTCGCGTATTTGCGACAACGGGCATTTGAGAAAGTAAACACTTAAAAGTCTTCATCTGTTACAACATTTCATTTAACATTTTAATGGTACAGTGTATGAGATTAGGTTAGTACAAATTGAACTTCTACAACTAAAAATCGAAATTACATTTCTGATTTCAATCTAACTATACATACTGCATGTAACTCTAGTCATGAAATGTGCGGAAACAGATTTTTCTCTTGTTAAAACAGAGATTTACGTTACATTTGCTACAAATAAACGCTGCCTGCCTTCTACAGTTTTTTTGTTACACCTCTGCCTTGTTCCTGTGTCTTGAGCCCAGTGACCTACTGCATCAGTGCGAGTAGTCGTAACTGGAGAAGATGTTGCTGGACCCCGATGTTTCTTACGCTGCAGTTCAGTCTGTATACTGGTTGGAGGCCTACCTCTCTTTTTCTTTGTTACATCTTTTCCCTGTTTGTAGAGTGCCTCCGCTATCTAGAATTGAATTCCAGAAAGACATTTTGTTCATTATGGGGAATTTTGAGGCTCTCAAAGTCCCCCCGTATAACAACCAGCAATTTACAATTAAAAGATCCATAATTTGCAACTGAAGAAGTTTGGTAGTGTACATCGAAAGAACTATCCATATACATTTTGTCGCACGGGCACACAAAAGTACGCAAATGCCCAATACTTGTACTTTCAACACCATTATTACATCAAAACGTGATTTACGTAAAGCCATATATACTAAAGAATACATTAATAATTTTCAGAACCACAATTAGCTCTTTATTCTACCGTAATTCTCCAAAACAAGACGATAACTTCATATGTCTGTCTCATGAACAAATGCGCGAACATTAAACTGCTGTAGCAGTCCCTACGCCAGTGGCGTAACTATGGGGTGGGGGGGGATAGAACCCCCCCTTCCAGAAAACAAAAAAAAGAAAAAAGTAGAAAAAAAATCGTATAACAGAAATCTGATTAAGGTTGAAAACTTGCAGTGTTTTCCCATAATCTTTCGTTGGATGGGAGTGAATTAGTTTCTTCAACAGGAGTGGAAGCTGGTAGTCTGTCTGGAAACTGACTAAAATTTTGCTCGCCAAGCAGACCTATTCCCCCCCCCCCCCCAAGGCCAAGTCCTAGTTACGCCACTGCCCTACACCATACAGAGAGGTGGCAACACGTGTTAGAAACATTATCAGAGTCTTGTAGATTAGGCATCTATCAGAAATGGCGTTGAAAAACACTTATCCTTCCATTTATAATCATCACAACGGTATGATGCGAATTCGCGACATTGGTCATTAAGGGGTTAATAATGTGCCCTGAATACTTTTTTTTTCTTTTGTCTTAACCCAGGTTACCATACCGTGAAGCGAAATCGCCGTCTAGCCACGCACAACTGAGCGTGGCATTCTTCGCCGGACGAGATAATCGGTGCCTGCGAACGCTGAGAAGCGTGTCGGTGTAACAGATGCGCAGCGTCTGCGAATGCAGAGAGAGAGGCAGGCAGCAGGCAGCAGCGTGTGTCGTCACGCTGGTGGCGCCGCCAGCGGCCAGCGGCGGAAGTGTGGGCTGGGGCGGCAGGTGCCGCGTTCCGCCCGCTGCGCGCAGCCGCCGTCTGCAGGGCCACACTCTCTGCCTAGGAGTGTTTTCTCGCTCCGGCACTCACTTACTCTCCACCAGACGATGACACTAGCGAAAACGTCACAGCTTCTCAAATAAAGTACCGAAGGAGAAGGTAACATAATCACTTGAAAAACATATTGCTGAACAGTTCGTAAAATTTTAACTTTATCATGGTTTCGGCTTCCATAGGGCAGCAAATGTGTGTATAGCTTATGGAACTTAACTACGGGATCATCAGTCCCTAAACTTACAAACTACTTATGAACTAGCTAATACTAAGGACGGCACAAGCCGGCCGCGGTGGCCGAGAAGACTGAGGCGAGTCAGTCACGGCCACTACGGTCGGAGGTTCGAATCCCCCCTCAGGCATGCATGGATATTTGTGCCGTCCTTAGTGTTAGGTAGTTCATAAGTAGTTTGTAAGTTTAGGGACTGATGACTCCCCAGTTAAGTCCCTTAAGCTCTACAACATTTTTTTGGATGGCACAAATATCCATGCCCGAGGGGGAATTCGAACCCCTGACCGTAGTTGCCGTGTAGACTGTGACTAGCGCGCCGCAGAATTTGAGGAGAAGCCGCCACCAAGGAATCTCCAAGGAATGATATAAAAGACACCTTACATCAGCATTGTAACGTACCTGTCGTCATTTCATTTTATATAACGTTGTGTCTGGACTGTTTATTTACCATTCTATCTGTGTATTTGTCCGGTAACTTGTGCACTGTAAGTGCGTACTACAATCTATTGAAATGCAACATGTCTCACACACGTTTCTATGTGGAATGACTTTTCTACGCAGTCTTTATCCAGTTTGAGTACACATATGGGTTCCCACCACGTGCGATATAAGCACGCCCGACAACATCGATGAAATTTAAGAATCATAAGATTGACCCGCGCAACGGATAACATTACAAACGCATCTGAACTAAGTAATCGGATCCAAAATACGTACTCAAATGGAACGGATACGTTACTCTGATATTTATGTTCCAGTGCACCATTTCAGACCACAACAAAGACTTTAAGAATGGGATTACTAGTGCTGAATAGGGTCATATGAACATTTTGAAATTGCTACGACACGCGTGTGGGATAAAGTCATTGTTTACTAACAAATCCTTTAAAATAAATACTATATCATGTTAATTTAAATGCTAATTTTTAGTCTTAAAGAGAATTAATATGCAACTTTAGTTTCCATCATCTGAATGGGCCTCGTACCAATTTAGAAAAAAGAGTTAATCTCGTCACTCGCAACGATATGGAAGCAAGGGGTATTCACAGTTTCGCCGCTATGATTTATCACATTCCCAAAAGGCATGAAAGGAAGAATAACTACGTGAGCCAATTAATTTGAATCCGCGCAGCAGTTGGGAGCCAGGGCCAGCAAAGTGGTGTGAACGGACGCAAAATATTACTCGAGAATGGGATTTGCATTACCGACCTACTGATTGGTACTAGAACATGTCAGGGGATCACAAAATATTACAATACCCTTCAAACTGGTGAACGTACACGATCAGCGTGGCCCCAAACAAAACCAAGTTACTGAAATTTAATTAAAAATAATTACCACCACGCTGAATCTCCTCTTACTTCTACGGAATTTAGGTGCCATTATTTGAATACATCACGTCTGGTAACGTTATTACTAACCCGAGGGCCTGTCATCATAGCACACAGTCATTACAAAGCAAACCCTACAAAATTTACGAGAATCTGCCAGTTAACACTAAGGTGTACGCAATTACTGTAACACTATTGCATAAGCAACGTAAGCAATGGCAACAGACCCTCTGTTACCAGACATACTATGTACTGGCCACCACGTGGCACAATGTACACCCTGATCACATTGCACAAAGAAAACCGTTATAATTCCGAAATTAATCCTCCACATTTATGCATTAAACAAATCGAAAAAACACGAGGAAAAAATTATGACTAATAAAATATCATTGCCCCAACTGGACTCATAAAGTATAACTTTTACCCTTCAAAATAAATATGTACCAGAAACAACTACAGAAACCCGTTCAACGAACTAATACTCCACATGATAATTCAATAAATAACCAACTTGGCAGCAACTTTGACCCACGACAAAGCACACACCATCTCGATCTGGTTCTATCACCTGAAATCTCACCCCCCCCCCCAAAAAAAAAGGAAGAAAAAAAAGTTAGAATTGATAGCTATTAATTACGTCACCTAACAACCGGTGGTGCAAGCGTCACCATGTGCAACATTGCTGAAGATTCTCACCAAATCGTTACCAAAATCTCTGCGACACCAGAATTGCAGCTGTCCAACGTCCCCATTCCATCAGGTCGGGAACCGATCACTTTCTCTCGCTAGTCGCCACCAGGGCCAAACGTCCCCTCTTCGAATTCGCAGGGGCGGAGCGCCCTGATTGGCTGGACACCGAATGTTCGTTACTCCACCACCTTCGCAAACCCCTGGCTTCAGCAGATTGACCCTCTACTTTAAAGCTCAAACAAAAACTTTTCTGCTAGGCAGTTCTTGGCGCCACCAACTACATCGCCACAACCGAAGTGAACAATATTGCCCATGTAACAACACCCAAGAAATATAATTGCATTCCACTCGCACTCCATAACACCAAGGATAGGGGAAATAGGAGAGTGACATATAACAAGAAAGATACAAAATAAAGTGTACACATTCGCCATCTCACTTTCTACAATTGCTTTTACAGTCTGCAACACCTACCAGGTAGTGTTGCTGGCCATTCTCAAGTGCATCAATTAAAATATCATTCGTTAAGTTGACATAATGAGACAGCAGAGCAATAAAACGAAATGACACTCTCGTTTCAACATATAGCCCGCAAGCAAATCAAAGGTGTGTGTGGTGGTTCAAAATGTTCAAATGTTTGTATAGTCTATGGGACTTAACTATGGGGTCATCAGTCCCTAAACTTACAAACTACTTATGAACTACTTACGAACTAGGACGGCACAAATATCCATGCCCGAGGGGGATTCGAACCCCCGACCGTAGTGGCCGTGCAGACCGTGACTGGAGCGCCTCAGTCCCCTCGGCCACCGCGGCCGGCGTGTGTGGTGGAGGGTATCTACTCTAACACTGTTATCGTCCCCTTTTCATGATGGGCGAAGCGTTCGAGCGCAGAATTATACACGCATTCCCCCCCCCCCTTTTTTTCAAAGTAATATAAGTAATTTTAGTTTGGAGAGCCTCTACGCAAATCTTCTCTGATTAGAAAACACATGGTTGATGCCTGGCGTGGTACGAGTGTAAATTGGAGGATATCTCTTCTATACTTGTGCAGAAGATATCGCCATGTTATCTACCCTTTATATTACATTTTGGAAATAATGGTGAAGCCAGTTCTAAATCTATTTTAACACTGTATTTGTAATATGTGACTCTCCCGTCTCATAAGAGCACTTTTGAATGGGCTAAGGCCTGTCCGAAACTAGTCTTTAATAATAATAAAACTACTTTGTAACTTTCGCTGTTGAAATATTTAATATAAAACGGAAAAGGATAAAAGACTCGCCTGCAAGCAGTGGGAGATGGGATGCGTTCTGGGCCCCGGTGGCAGAAGCAATTTTTCCAGTCACGGCAGAATAGCCATGCGCACTAAGGCGCCCAGCTGCGGTGCACGCGGCCGTTCGCAGTCGGGGGTACCAGTCCTCCGTCGGGCATGGATATTTGTGTTGTCCTTAGCATAAGTTACTTTAAGTTAGTGTAAGTAGTTTGTAGGCGTAGGGTCTAATGAGCGCCATAGTTAAGTCCGTTAGATTTACAAACATTTGAACATTTTGAACAATGTTTCCACATGGTCTGCAAACCCGTCTCAGCGATTAAGAGATAATAATAATCTAGGAGAGTAAATGAAAAAAAAAGTGAAGAATCGAAGCTACCTAGTGATTAACTCAGTAATGGTGTTGTATTACGAAATGTATGAATTATGTCTTTTTAAGATTTTCGCATTAAGAAAAAATAAAGCTTTCGTAGTTAAGGACCACTAGTATATTTCACACAAACAAAATGTATTATACAGGGTGAATCACCTAACACTTGCATTGCAAATATTGCGGAAACGGAAAGTGCGATTGATGTGCGGTTTTCACAGAATGGATTGTTAATGAAGGACTCGTAATGTTAACCAATAGACAGATTGTAATAATACCTAGAAAGTGTATTTTTATGCAAAGATACAGTTTTTTTAAATGGAACAATGGTTATTTATATCGTGCAATGAAATTTTTGACACGTGCTGTGTACAAAGAATTTTGAATGACATTTTTATCACGTTTAGTTTGGCAGCTACAAGCATTCAAAGTTATGGGGCTGGAGGCTACGACAGCGTAGCTGACTGGCTGGTGGTCATGAGACAGTGGGCCGTGCCCCAGGGGCTAGCCATTCGGCCAGTCAGCTACGTTATCGCAGCCTCCGCCCCAGGAACTTTGAACGGTTGAGCTGCCAAACTAAACGTGATAAAACGTCATTCAAAACTCTTTGTACACAGCTGGTGTCAAAAATTCCAGTGCATGACAAACAGACATGGCTCCATTTAAGAAACTGCATGTTTGCATAAAAATACACTTTCTAAGGTATATTACAATCTGTTTGTTGGCTAAAAATACGAGCCCCTGACTACGAATCCATACTGTGAAAACCGCACATCAATCGCACTTTCCGTTTCCGCAATATTTGCGGTGCATGTGTTCGCTGATTAACCCTCTATATGATAGTCATCAAATTTTTGTACAGTCCAGGTGATAGTCTTAAACCGAAATTGGTCACAAAATAGAGTTGACAGCCAAAAATACATTTATAATTACTTTGCAACTTACCGTGCGCGTTTCACGTCAGTAAAACTTGATTTGTTACAGTAGTGCTGTCCAAGTACGAGCTTTTTCACACTTTTAGTAGCGGAGAAGCTGCGGCGGAGTGGCTAAGCGCATTGAGGAGGTATGCTCCGATGCGCGAGGTCGTTCCCCTTCAGGGGTTCGAATCCCCCTCGGCCATGGATGTTTGTGCTGTCTTTAGTATAAATTAGTTAACTTACAAACTAATGGCAACATTATTACTAATCCGTGGGCCAATCCTTATAGCACACTATCATTACAAAGGAAACCTTACAAAATTTACGAAAATCTGCCAGTTAACACTAAATTGTACGTAATTACTGTAACACTATTGCATGAGCTGTCAGTTACCGTCAAGTAAAATCGTCTGAAGACAAAACCAACTGCAGAACGATTTGAAAAAGATATCACTATGGTGTAAAAATTGGCAATTGACTATAAATAATGCGAAGTGTGAAGTCGTCCACATGAGTACGAAAAGAAATCCGTTAAACTTTGTTTACAACATAAATCAATCAAAAGTGATTGCCGTAAACTCCACAAAATTCCTAGGAATTACTATTACTTCAGACTTAAACTGGAAAGAACACGTAGATAATGTCGTAAAAAAGGCGGACCAGAGACTGCGTTTTATTCGCAGAACCCTTAAAAGATGCAACAGAACTACAAAAGAAACTGCATACACTACGCTTGTCCGCCATTTTTAGAGTATTGCTGCCCCGTGTGGGATACTTATCAGGTGGATTTGACGGAGGACATCGAAAGAATCCAGAGAAGAGCAGCACTTTTCGTATTGTCACGATACAGGGGAGACAGCGTTACGGAAATGATACAGGATCTGGGATGGGAATCATTACAACAACGGCGCTTATCGCTGCGGCGTGGGCTACTTACGAAACTCCGAACATTCTCCTCCGAATGCAAAAATATATTGTTGACTCCCACATACATAGGTAGAAATGACCATCAGAATAAAATACGAGAAAGCAGAGCTCGAACGGAGAGATTCAGGTGTTCTTTCTTCCCGCGCGCTGTTCGTGAATGGAATGGGAGATAAATAGTATAACGGTGGTTCAATGAACCACCTACCAGGCGCTTAAATAAGATTTGCAGAGTATCCCATGTAGATGTAGAACAGATCCTCTGTTGCCAGACTTACAATGTACTGGCCACCACGTGGCGCAACGTACACCCTGATTACATCGCACAAAGAAAACCATCGTAATTCCGAAATTAATCCTCCACATTTATGTATTAAACAATGCCATTGCACCATCTGGAGTCATAAAGTACAATTTACCCTTTCATGCGAAAGGTCCAAGTTTACAAAGAAAGTTACTATAAGTTTGAATGAAACTCCTCAAAATGAATATGTACCAGAAACAACTACTTAAACCCGTTCGACGAACTAATACTTCTAATGACAATTTAATAAATAACTAATCTTAGGGTTTGATGACCCCGCAGTTAAGTCCCATATGCTTAACAGACATTTGAATGTTGTAGCCGTCACGCGTTTGAGACAGTGTATCAGCTTGTCATATATTGATTTTACTGTTGGAATTGTTGAGAGGCTGTGTGATCCACAGAGACGCACTCCAGGCTGAGAAATACAGACCATTGCAGATAACAGGCTAAAACAGACACGTATATCTTACGGGATGTAGGCACTAAAGAAATCTCCTAGCGAACTGCTGATGCCACCGTCCCATGGTGGAGGTTACCTTTCGGAGAAGATGGGCGTAACTTCATATAGCGTCTAGACGCTGTTGTAAGACTTTAAATTAGTACTTGGTGGCCAGCAGGCACGTTTTAATGTACGTAGCAAAGTTCATACCAGTCACTTGGGAACAGCAATGTCAGTGGTTTCACGAGGCTAGAGTGTGCGGGTAAAGAACAAAAATTGCAAGTTAGCAGGTCCCCTGAGGCGTGGCCTAAGGGGGAGACTAAGGCGTGGCCAACTGACGAAAAACATTGTTGTTGTTGCCAATATTGGGTAGCGTCGTAACGTTTTACTTTTAGCTGAACAATGGTGCTACCAAGTATGGATTTTGGTAGTGCACAAACAAGCCACCTCCCCACCCGGGGAGTGGCAGAAGGGACAGGGCTGAAACGTGGTTCGCTAGAGGACTCAGAGAGAGGGCAAGTCACAATTTAGATTGGTTGAACCAATCAGCAGCCAATAGGAAATTGTTAACTGTCGGAAAGTGGGGAAAAGAGGTGCGCCCACGCCGGTCGTTAAAACCTCCGGGTTTTGGATGAAGAGGGGAGTTCTCAGTCAGACGAGTCGGGCGCCAGCCCGTGACTATCGCCGTCGGCCTCGGGGTGCTCCATGACAGTCTGTTTCTCGCGGGGAGTGCGTCTGTCTAGGGGATGCTGCTTGGGAACGTAATTACTGGCTTCTGTTGTGGCAAACGATTTATACTTCTTGTTTTTTTAAATAACTAACCCCAGTGTAGTAGACTTAGTATGGGATGCAATAAATTCAATGCAAGGTACCTAGGAGTTCCATAAAGCTTCCTAAACAAGTATCCTCTCGAGTCCCGAAATCCGCATCTCTAGTAGATGCCTGTACTGTCTCTCTGCAATCACTCCTTTCCGCTCGGGATATGTAGACTGACCTTGCTACCTCTTCCCTCTTTCCTATGTAGGACACGACAAGCTGTCTTGCAGTGGGTGTAGCCTAGTGCCGGACCTGTGTGAATAACGGAGCGGGGCAGCAAGGCAGGCCCGGGCTCTCCTGTGAGGCCGCGTGGCGCCAGACGGCGCTGAATATTCAGCCGGGCAGAGAGCGCCGAGTTAGGCGGCGGTGTAACCCCGTTACCACTGGCGGCGCGTGCCAAACCGAATTACTCGCAATAATCCTTAACGCACCTCCGCCGCGCAGCTGGGCGCGCCCTAATTGCTCCTCCGCCACGCGCGTGCGTACGTCTTCAGCCACAGGTTCGACTGCGCCGCAGCCCCGCTGTCTGATCTGCACACATCCCATCCGCGATTGTTGAACGGCGGCGCGTGTACTGCGGGGCTCTGGCGCAGAGCGAATGCGCGGGAGCGGCTGCTCCGAGAAACGGAGCACGGAAGGTACGCCACGTTACACGAGGCGCGAAGACAGCGCTGTGGCGGGACTCCGACACTCGTAAATCACGTTATCTCCCGCTAGAGAGAACTTGTGCGCCTCAGTTGCATAGTGGTAGAGTGCCAGACTACAAATCCAAATGTCGCGGTTTCGATCTCCACCAGGTCCTAGGATTTTTATCTGTCACTTTCCACTTCTTTCACCTCTGGCAGCATTGCTCATGTGAAAAATACCGAGTAGCACCGTGGTTCGGAACCCACGTTAAACTGTAGGTCCCCCTATAACTGGCTAGGTAAGTCAGTTCGAAGGTCGGAGGAAGGCAACGGCATACCACCTCCAAACAGGACCATGCCTAGTAAAGCACTGTGGTGTTCAAACCAATCTTCGGATTGTTGACTGCTTTACCTTTTCTTTAGTATAAGCTTATAAGACATTTGAATTTTGTAGCGGCCACACGTTGTGAGACAATGTATCGGCTGAAACTTCCTGGCAGATTAAAATTATGTACGTGAACCGGGACGGAATTAGTAGCTGCCACATGGCAGCGTTTGTCGTGTAGTCAAGTCGGAAGGCTGAAGCGAGTGGAAGCGGAGGTTCAGTAAGCACCGGGAGTGAGGATGGGCCAGTTGTAGCTGACAAGGAGACCACACGAGTATCGGATTTTAGAATTTCTTGATATTTATGGTACGCGAAGTCCAGGACTTAAATAACTATCAGCCAAAGCCATTCGACGCAACACTCAAAAATTCTCGGGATAATCGACTTTGAAGTTTTGCAAAGTGCACGTAATTACCAGCAATTAAAACAGTCACGGCACCTGTCGGTGTAGCTCAGGTGGTTTGAATTATAAGGTAAAGCAGTCAACAATCCGAAGATTGGTTTGAACACCACAGTGCTTTACTAGGCATGGTATGGAGGTGGTATGCCGTTGCCTTCCTCCGACCTTCGAACTGACTTACCCAGCCAGTTATAGGGGGGCCTACCTGGGTTCCGAACCACGGTGCTACTCGGTATTTTTCACATGAGCAGTACTGTCAGAGAAAGAAATGGAAAGTAAATCCTAGGACCTGGCGGGGATCGAACCCGCGACCTTTGGATTTGTACTCTGGCTCTGACTTACCCAGCCATTTATAGGGGGACCTACAGTTTAACGTGGGTTCCGAACCACGGTGCTACTCCGTATTTTTCACATGAGCAGTACTGCCAGAGGTGAAAGAAATGGAGAGTGACAGATAAAAATCCTAGGACCTGGGGGAGATCGAACCCGCGACCTTTGGATTTGTACTCTGGCAATCTACCACTGTGGAACCAAGGCGCACGGTTTGAATTATAACTGGAACTATCTGAAAATCGTTTTTGGATGGCTGGGTTGCATTCATCCACGCCGCAATCTGATGTAGATTGAAGCTTAGGAGTGGTAGATCATTAAACATGTTGAGTTCTTTCATCACAGCAACAACAGTGCAAGTCTTGTTTCTTAACTCTTGTAAATTTGCGCAGAGCACATCTTGTTCCCACAGAGCTTAAATGATGTGGCCCTTTCGGACAGATTGAAAGCTTTGTTTGGGAAACTGAAAAAAAAAAGAAAAAAGAAAAAAAAAAAAAAGTGGCTGCGTTCTGGCTTCACAGCAATAGTGTCCCAGGTTAGAATCTCACTATTATATAATGTTTTTAATTTCGGAATTCAGTTATATAAAACGTTTTGTGGCCTCTAATGCCACGTGTTGTGTTAGTTTTTGTTTATTTGTATGTAGACGAACTGAAAACCTTGTCGTCACGTAAAATGATAGTTGGATAGGCTAGCTGCTTGCAAAGCCATTAGTAGCTGCGGAGATGACTTTCCAGAACCAGTGGCACAGCTCTTCACAAACTGAACAACCAAAGACTACCGTCGTCAACTAATAGTTAAAATGTAACTTATATTTTTTTTAATTTAAACCATCATTAACAAAGCCTTATAGAAAATTAATAATAAACGACAAACCGTGAACTTTTCTTAAAAAATATCATTAGATATTGAAATTATGCAAGTATTCATACACAATGAAAAAAATCTGTGACGACAGGATTCGACCCACTGACCCTAGGTTATAGAACCACAACGCTACCACCTCCTTTTTTTCAGGTGGATCTATGTTTTGCGGTCGTTCGCTGAGTTTGTTCTTGATTTTTCGTTGCATATGATCTACGCCCACAGATACTGCAATACATTTAGTGAAAGGTACTTACCGTTACTTCAGAGTCGATTTTCTCGAGAATTTTTTAGAGTTGCGTTGAATAGCTTTGGATGATTGATGTTTGAATTCTGAACTGCACGTACCATAAATATCAAAAATTCTAAAATCCGATACGTATGGTCTCCTTGTGAGACATCGAATGGTGCATCAGTCCAGAGTCCGGTAATGACGACTAAATGCCTATCAGGAATACCATGTCATATTTTCGCCTTAGATTTCTCTTAGAATGTCTACGATTACATGATTAGTCTAATCGCGCAGAGAAAACTGAACAAACAAAACTCGCACAAGTCAGCGAAATATGGGAAATGAAACACTGCAGAGAAAATTACAAACCCAGCTCATGTCTAACCATCGATAACCAGCTTGTACCTTTCAGAGGAAGGTTTGGTTTCAATATGTTTATTACAAGTATACCAGGGAAATATGGGTTCAAATTCGTTATGTTGTGTGACTGCAGCACAACATATATATGATTGATGCAGAGCCCTACGCCAGAAAATGTTATATCCCACGTGGAATTCCTGCAACACATTACTATGTTGACTGACTGCGACTGATTGGGGGACGAATCGTAACATAACAATGGATAATTGGTTCGTCAGCGTCCCTTTCGCTACCAGACTGCTCGATAAAAAGCTAAGTATTGTGAGAACGATAAAAAAATGGAGTTGCCCCACAACTGGAAATAACAAAAATAGTAAAACAGGAATTTCGGTTTTCTTGCAGCATGATAGAATCAGAGGTATATGCTACAAACCAAAACCAGATAAGCTTGTTGAACTTGTTTCTACGATGCACCCAGAAGGCACAATCAACCAACCATCTAACAAACCAGACATAATAAGAGCATACAATGCAATCAAAGGTGGAGTAGATACCCTGAATAAGATTTTCAGCACAATGAGTTGCAGCAGAACAACTAATAGATGGCCATTACGTTTTGTTAACAATATGATCAATATCGCGCTTGTGAATTCGTACGTAATCTATGCGTCCAATTTGATAAGGTGTTAACAAAATCAAGTACGGAAAAAAATGTATGGTCTCGTTGATAAAGAACGGACTCAAGTAAACGAAAATCTTTCTAAGAATACATCTGGCAGCAGTGCTCAGAAGATGTCTCGGAAATCCTGCCGCTTTTGCCACTACAAGACTATACGTGTTTCCAGTATGTTATTTTATCTCTTTTGTTGCCTTTAAATTGAAAAACGTAAATAGTCTGTACATGAAACTAATAAGGCAGAAGGTAGCATATAATAAATTGTTATTGGTGCTGCAAGCATCCTAGTAATGCACTTTGTGTATGATAAATGAGAGGATAATAACCATGTGGATTAAATTAATTTGTTTGATGAAATAGATGTATTTTCGTATTTATTAAAATAGTTTCTCGTAAGTTGTGGGTATACACCTCTGTATGTAAGACTTTTGAATGTATAAAACATCTTTTCAATACTTCTTCTAAGCAATTAACTTTCTTTCGGAGGAACAATTAATGAACACATGTATACAGGTAGAGTGTTTGTTTGGAATCACACCCGCCGAATTGGCGGGTGTTACCAACAAAAATTCCAAAGTGCCTCAAATAAATAAGTTAGTTAGGATCTAACGGGCGGGAGTACTTGAGTAATTCCGTGGAGGTGTGGTGATCGCTGTGTACACAATGATGTAGAGGTCACTGCAACTGCCTAGAAAGCAGAAGAGCCGGCCGCGGTGGCCGAGGGGACAGAGGCGCTCCAATCACGGTTTGCACGGCCTCTACGGCCGGAAGTTCGAATCCCCCCTCGGGCATGGATATTTGTGCCGTCCTAGTTCGTAAGTAGTTCATAAGTAGTTTGTAAGTTTAGGGACTGATGACCCCGTAGTTAAGTCCCATAGACTACACAAACATTCATTCATTCAAAGCAGAAGACCCAGGGTCGACTCTAGGCTGGGTAAACATATGCAACTTAACCCATTCGCAGTTAATGTCATACATTCCGTGAATATACGAGGGTCACACCAAAAGAAATACACACTATTTTTAATAAAGTTTTTATTCTATGGTTGAAAGTTTTTACAGTGTGTAGGTACATCCTTTAGGAACAACATTTTCTTTTCTCCACATAATCCCCATGCCTCTCAACTGCCTTACGCCATCTTGGAACCAGCATCTGCATACCCGCACCGTACCAACACGTTGGAGCCATTGTTTGGCAGCGTGCTCAAGGGAGTCATCATACCCTGTTCCACGAAGAAGGTCACATGTTCAAATGTTTGTTAAGCTTATGGGACTTAACTATGGGGTCATCAGTCCCTAAACTTACAAACTACTTATGAACTAGCTAATCCTAAGGCGGCACAAATATCCATGCCCGAGGGGGGATTCGAACCCCCGACCGTAGTGGCCGTGCAGGCCGTGACTGAAGCGCCTCAGTCCCCTCGGCCACCGCGGCCGGCCGAAGATAGTCTTTCAGTTTCCCAAAGAGATGATAGTCACATGGAGCGAGGTCAGTACTGTAAGGCGGGTGTTAAAGTGTTGTCCATCCGAGTTTTGTGATCGCTTCCATTGTTTTTTTTACTGATATGTCCCCTTGCATTGTCGTGCAACAGCAAAACATCCTGCTTTTGCTGATATGGTCGAACACGACTCTGTCGAGCTTGAAGTTTCTTCAGTGTCGTCACATATGCATCACAATTTATGGTGGTTCCGCGTGGCATGATGTCCACAAGCAAGAGTCCTTTGGAATGGGAAACACCGTAGTCATAACTTTCCCAGCAGAAGGAGTGTTTTTGAATTTTTTTCTTGGGCGAATTTGCATGATGCCACTCCATTGATTGCCTCTTCATCTCTGGTGAAAAATGATGAAGCCATGTTTCGCCACCTGTCACAATTTTACCAAGAAATTCATCTCCGCCATTCCCGTACTGTTCCAAAAGTTCGCTACATACCGTTTTTCGTGTTTCTTTGTGAGCCACAGTCAACATCCTGGGAACCCACCTGGCACAAACCTTTCTTAACGCCAACATTTTCAGTACTCTGCAAACGGTTCCTACCCCTATCACAACGTAGCGTGACAATTCGATCACTGTGATGCGTCTGTCAACATCACAAATTCGTTAAATCTCTGCACGTTGTCTGGAGTGTGTGAATTATCTTGTAACAATCAGGCTTTATCTGCATTATTTCATTTTCTGTTAAAAATTTAAAAAAAAAAATGCCTCGGAAGCACCGGAAGACATGGCCTTTTGCAGAGAGACGTCATTTTTCTGCACATGAACGTTAAGATTTCATAATTACAATTCCAGTAAAATCAGTGAGATTGGAACGTAGGAAACGAATGTAGAATGCATTAAGTATAGTATTTAACATGCCAAATAAGCCACCACAGCTGTAGCTGAAGGAAAAACGTGTCAATAAAACGACAAAAGCAATTAATCTGTTTTCCAACAGAGAAGATTTCAGTTTCACAACTGTAGCTACAGCTGAACCACAAACGGTAAGATTTATCGGAACATTGGCTTTTTAAGCTAAAGTAATTACACTCAACAGAATATGCAGGTTTAAGAAAGACAGGTGAGGTGTAAAAAGGTGCGAATCATTAGACTGCGCAACGAATTGACACACGCCAAAAACCTGCCTGTCACAGTTAAAAAAAAAAAAAAAAAAAAGACCATAAAAGAATTGTATTATTCTCTAATGTTTATATTCTACTTACTCTCGCCGGCCGCGGCGGCCGAGGGGACTGAGGCGCTCCAGTCACGGTCTGCACGGCCACTACGGTCGGGGTTCGAATCCCCCCTCGGGCATTGATATTTGTGCCGTCCTTAGTATTAGTTAGTTCATAAGTAGTTTGTAAGTTTAGGGTTGATGGTCCCGTAGTTAAGTCCCATAAGCTATACAAACATTTGATTTTGTTCATACAAGTGATGCTAAAAAGGGTGGACTTTTCCCGAGAGGGACAGGATTGCATTCCGGACATGGAGTATCGCAGAGGTACCTTGTAAAGTTGGTACTTCGTATTTTGTAGGTGATAAACCGTTTCATTTAAGGACACTAAAACTTTCAAACATGCAGATAAAACTGTATATAAAAAATAATAGTGTGCATTTCTTTTGGAGTGACCCTCGTATATATACGGAACATAAAACTTCCTTCTCTTGAAAATGAAAAGTATTTAATGATATGAAACTATAAAAACGTAACCTCATATACGCGTGGAAAAGGTCGAAAAAGGTCACAACTTTCGCGAAGGGTCGAGTTACACCGGTAGCCCGAATTTGTATCGCCAGTCCGATGTGAAATTCCAGCAATACCTGCATTGTTGTCACGCTAAAGGAGTTCTCACAGTCCGCGAATCGCTGAAGGCATTCCATGCGATCCACAGACCAGTAATAACATTCCCGGCGGCAGAGATATCTGACAGTGGGTTATACTGTATATGGTCGCCGCGCGATGAAGCTAGTAAGGGGAGCGAGGTCCGAACCAGGTAAGAGAAGGCTTGACAACAGGTCCTTGACAATGGCGTCGTTGTCTTTAACCGACTACGTGTACGTAAGGTATTTAATTTTACTGAAACTGAACGCAATATTTCACCACGTACGTCATTTTTTGGGGGATCATACCTCCAAAGTAAGGTGAAGGCGCAGCCTACTTTACTGGCGGATGAAGGATATTAGATACTTTTCATCCAGCAAAGTCCATTTTTTTTCTATCCGAGATAAGTGTCTAAAGCTAGTATGCTGCAGAATAAAAGAGTTCGTCATGAAGACAACTACAAATGATAAAATCATGTACTAACAACTTTAGACCCATATGCTGATCAGCAGTATCATGAAATGTAAACTGGAAATATCCAGTCACTTACTTCCTTATAAATGGGGGTTTCAGAATGCATAAATATCTGCAGAATGAAATACTGATAGCCAAATTGCATCGCGTCTACTTAAAAGTTACACTTATTTACGCACAAATTAAGTTCGTGTTTAAGCTCACACTCGTAACTTATATGCAAAAGTAGTCCAGCTACAACTCACATACATATAGATCAGTAAATAATTGAAAACCTTCCAATCGTTTCATAAAAGCCTTCAACAACAGAAAAGCGCAGTAAATTTATGAATCGTGACAAACATTAGCCGATCATATGGACTATATTTATGACGACGTTTGCAGCAGCATGGACTATCAGCTCGGAGACCATGACTGTGGTTACCCTTGACGCTGCATCACAGACAGGAACGCCTGCGATGGTGTACACAACGACGAACCTGGGTGCACGAATGACAAAACGTCATTTTTTCGGATGAATCCCGGTTTTGTTTACAGCATCATGATGGTCGCATCCGTGTTTGGCGACTTCGCGGTGAAGGCACATTGGAAGCGTGTATTCGTCATTGCCATACTGGCGTATCACCCGGCGTGATTTTATAGGGTGCCACTGGTTACACATCTCGGTCACCTCTTGTTGTCATCGATGATACTTTGAACAGTGACCGTTGCGTTTCAGATGTCTTACGACCCATGAACCTAGCCATCATTCAATAACCGCGAAAACCTACGTTTCACCGGGATAATGCACGACCGAATGTTGCAGATCCTGTACGGGCCGATCTGGATACAGAAAATGTTCGACTGCTATCCTGGCCAGCACATTCTCCAGATCACTCCTCAAATGAAAACGTCTGGTCAATGGTGGCCTAGGAACTGGCTCCTCACAATACGCCAATCTCTCTTGATGAACTCTAGTATCGTGTTGAAGCTGCATGGGCATAAGTATCTGTATACACCCTGCAAGCTCTGTTTGACTCAATGCCCAGGCGTATCAAGGCCGTTATTACGGCCAGAGGTGATTGTTCTGGGTACTGATTTCTCAAGATCTATGCACCCAAATTGCGTGAAAATGTAATCACATGCCAGTTGTAGTATAATATATTTGTCCAATGAATACCCGTTTATCATCTGCATTTCTTCTTGGTGTAGCAATTTTAATGGCCTGTAGTGTATCTTTTAATTATGATTAAAGATTATCTATTTTTCTTGAACCTTGTGGCCCCTCCTCACAAAAAGAAAGTGGTACCAGGTTTAAAATGTTGTATATAGACTCTCCAGAGTCTGGAGCATAGGCGTGCATGAGTGGCGTCACAACGCACTGTCCTACGTAAAGGGAGGCCTGCTACTTTCTCTAGTGTAGTCACGACTTGCGTACTAGCCACGCCGTCTAGAGACAAGACATCGCAACAGTTTGCGTCACGCCGCACCACACCGAGTAGCCCGCGTTCGCTAGCAGCCATCCGTTCAACTAGCGACTGCGCACTACCAACACCGTCTAGATAGAAGGCCTCAGAACAAGTCCGTGTCACGTCACACCGATAGGCTGCCGTCTCAAGCTCACTGGCTGGTGCTACGAGGCAGTAGGCTGTGCCGAAACCACGTAGAAGACAAGGCCTCGGAACTGACCGTGCCTACGTCACACCTAAAGGCCGCGAACGCTTGCTGATTGGTAGGCCGCTATGCGGTGGTGGGCGTTCCGCGTGCCGCGGCCTTTAGGTGTGATCTACATCTACATCTACATCTACATCGATACTCTGCAAATCACATTTAAGTGCCTGGCAGAGGGTTCATTAACCACCTTCATAACTTTTCTCTACCGTTACATTCTCTAATAGCGCGCGGGAAGAAAGAACACCTAAATCGTTCCGTTTTCGATCTGATTTCTCTTATTTTATTGGGATGGTCATGTCTCCCTAAGTAGGTGGGTGCTAGCAAAATATTTTCACATTCAGAACTAAAAGTCGGTGATTGAAACTTCGCAAACAGATCACGCCGCAATGAATAACGTCTTTCTTTTAATGATTTCCACCCCAATTCGTGCAACATTTCCGTGACGCTCCCCCCCCCCCCCCCCGTAACATGATAAAACAAAACGAGCTGCCCTTCTCTGAACCTTCTCAATATCTTCCGTCAGTCCCACCTGGTGAGGGTCCCACAAGGGGCAACAGTACTCCAAGAGAGGACGCACAAGTGTGATGTAGGCAGTTTCTTTGGTGGAGCTGGTGCATCGTCTAAGCGTTCTGCCAATGAAACGTAACCTTTGGTTTGCCTTCCCCACAATATTTTCTATGTGTTCTCTCCAGTCAAAGTTGTTCGTAATTGTAACTCCTAGGTATTTGGTAGAATTTACGACCTTAAGGTTTGACTGATTTATCGCGTAATTGAAGTTCAGCGGATTTCTTTTAGTGGTCATGTGTATTACTTCACTCTTTTCTTTATTTAGTGTCAATTGCCAATTTTCGCACCAAGTAGAAATTTTGTCTAAATCGCTTTGCAGTTGCTTTTGATCCTCTGTTGACTTCACTAACCGATAAACGACAGCATCATCCGCGAACAGTCTAAGGGAGCTATTCAGATTATCTCCTAAATCGTTTATAAACACGAGGAAGAGTAGGGGACCAATAACGCTTCCCTGTGGAACACCAGATATCACTTCTGTTTTACTCGATGACTTACCGTCAATTACAACGAACTGTGTCCTTTCTGATAGGAAATCGTGAATCCAATCGCACAATTGCACAATTGCACAATCGCACAATGTAGGCATGCCCAGCTGTGAGGCTTTGGGTTCGTTCAAAGAGCTGCAGGGCTGCTACCACGCATGCGCGGTACGGAAATTCGTGTTCAAAGAGTAATCCTGCAGCTTGCTGCAGCCTACCGGCTGTTCAAGGAAGCTCCCGGCTGCAGCGTCCTGCAGCTTCTGGGCTGCATGAGCTGCAGGGAAAATTTCCTCCTGCAGCCTGACTGACGTTATCAGTACCGCGCATGCGCGGTAGTTCCTGCTTTGCTGCTGCAGGAAGCATGGAGGTAAGAAGAGGGGAGATGTCACTACTGGCGTCTGTTGTACTTCTGTTTGAAGCCTGTCAGCAGCCATGTTTGTTTGTTCAAAAGACTCACAGACCATAATGGAATTAATGATATCAAAACGGTTAATACAACCATAAATAGCACACACAGGCATTATCAACTGCAACTCTTCGACAACTCAACACAGCAGCTCAGCAGAAAACTGATGTTTTGAACAAACTGTAATGGCGGTGCTAGGTTTGCCGGCTTCAAGTTTGTGACGTCATGCCCACTCCCCTCTTTTAACCTCCATGGCAGGAAGCTGCAGCCCTGCAGCTCTTTGAACGAACCTCTTGTCTTCTACGTGGTGTTGGCCGTGCCCCCATCCCTCAGCGGCCAGTGACTCGGCTAGCGTTGGGAGCCTATCGGCGTGACGTGACACAGACTTGTTGTGAGGCATTGTATCTAGAGAACGGTGTTGGCACTTCTCGGTAGAAATTCAACAATTATTGATCAAAATTGCTGCTGCGCCTGTGAGGTATCCTGCTGTTGTCGATCCCAAGATGTTCCACACGAAATGTGTCTGTATTACAAGACTCAGTTCTATTAACAGGACGTCGGGGGATAGTGAGGTACACGTAATAATAATAAAAAAATAATATTAAAATAAACACGTAGCTTGATTTCTAATGTTTGCCGTGATGGCCGGTTTAGTTTGCGTTTGATCCAGGTTTATTTCGGAGCTACATTCACATAAATGAAATGGTGGTAGACGTTAAATGATGAAAATTACGAACTCACTTACTTAAACTTTTCTGAATAAATGTTTTTTATCATTTTTTGACTGGTGCACAATCTCTTCCAGCAGCAATATAACAAAGATGTTTACAGGTTTGTAACCAGGACCAGAGAGCCAGAGCATGGGTCGCACTCAAACATTTTCAGCGTAATCGCGTAATAAGGCTAATGACAATATTCTGTAATTCACAATTACACAATATTATTTTACTGTAAATATGCCAAAATACACAAAGTAAAATATTACATTTAGGCTTTAACTATTTATCTCAATGTATGTACGTGTTTTACGAAATTTTTTTAATAGTATACGTAAAAATAAGAGTCGTGGCTATGACTAGTGTTTTCATTGCTCAAGTTATTTATATTATCTGTGTTTTTGAAGTGCACACATACCTGTTTTGGCAATATTATGAAGGTGTACTGTTATTGAGGCACGCAATTTTAATGTATTTCAATTTGCGGTCTAATTTTTTTATAAATGTGAATTTCTATAAAGTCGTAGTAGTTTTGTTAATTTCGAAGATAGTTTCTTAGTACCAAACGGATTATTAATTTTAGTGCGTGAAAAATGATCAGTATTTAATTTAGGATCCAGTGATATGTAAAACATGGTCTGCCCTAATTTATTAAACAAAAGGTATATGTGTAATCATGTTATGCAATAGTTATAATATGCAGTATTGTTTTTTATACAAATTAGTATCTTTATAGGTTCGGAAATTTCCAAAACTGAGTGTAATGCATTTTTAGTGTTTGCAGCTATTATTTACGAAACTGTAAAAAATTGAAAATTACGTAAAAGGACAGCCAAAGTTATTCTTAAATCAACATACTATTTCATAAAGATGTTCTACTAATAGTGTTAATCATATTTCAAACTGAACGCGAAAATCTGATATTTTACATGTCCGTGTTAGGTGTCCGATATTTCGTGTTTGTAATGTTGGTAACGGATTTTGTAGGAAGCGTGCAGCATAGCAGAAACGTTACACACCCTCTACATAGTGTACTTGAAATGTAATTGTAGGGTTGACTATGTAACGTTTCAATATGTTGTGTGAAAATGATTTAAAAGCTTTAACATATAAATAACTATACAGCCCTTATAAGGAAGCAGGACTTGAAATGGTGGGAAAGTGATATAGTTAAAGGAGGGGCAGTATACGACAAATACCAGACGATAAATAAGTGGACAAACGACCGATTTGTCGAATCTCGTCGTCGTAACGAGAATGTCACAACGAGGATACTTCAGGAGATAGCTGCAGGTGCAGCCCTTCAATATACAGCCAACAAGGATTTCAAATCAAAGTATAATATTGGTCAACGGCACGTCACTAAATACGTCTCTCATGAACAGATACAAAATGTAGAAGACTAGCTGAAAACCCGGCGTTGCCCAGGTATTTATTTATTTATTCCTGCCATATTTCAGGCATATATACATTCGTATAAGTGCTGTATATGTGTAAACTCTCTTAGGAATACCATTAGTAGCAAAGAAGTAATGGATTAAAATTTGTTGCTTTATGGGGCGGTTTTCCGTCAATGTTACTGTTCACGTGCTGATATCTCATGAACTATGAGTCGTGCTGTGATACAATTTACAATGTACACTCAACTATATGCGTGTATACCGTCTGTGAGATTTCCTGTGGCTACCATTTGTAATGTACAAATTATAAATCGTAACGTCTTACCGAATGCTGTAGTTTTAGTTCGTGAACAGCGCAACGTTACTGTTTGTGTGCTCCTACGCCATGAACTAAGTGTCGTACTGTGCTAAAATTAAGAAGGTACATTCAACTATAAGTGAGTATACTGTCTGTAAAATTTCCTGCGGCTACAATTTGTAGTGTAACGTCATACCGAATGCCGTAGTTTTACTCCATAAACAGCGGAAAAGTAGTAAGCGAGAAACTTTTTTCCTTTCATCATTTTGCTATGGTTGTCAGCGAGAAAATGTTTAATAAAGGTTTGAAATTATGTTTACAGTTTGTTGCAAGTCGCCAAGTACTCTCATTCTCATACAGTGTATTTCGAAAGTCTCGCCGCATTATATGGCATTTTTTGCGATTTCTATTGGTTATCACGTAATATCTTTTGAACAATGTGCCGTATGTGATTCTTAACCATGCAACGATTGTTACCTCACGGTAAGGAATATGTGTACCAAATTTGGTTGAACTCGGTCTAATGGTTTAGGAGAAAATGTAGCAGCATTGTCGCAAAATGCAGCAGTTTGTCGCGCATCTAATTGTTTATGACGTCATATCTCGTGAACTATATATCGTATGTGCTTCTTACACTTACGGCGACCGTCCTCATGGCTTGAATCTTACGTGTACAAAATTTCATAAAGATTGGATAAAAACTGTAGATTTGTATGCAACGTGTACAAACATACGGACACTCTGCTTTATATATTAGAAGAAGATATTCAGTAAGTGGAGGCTCTTTTCAGCACGCAAACGGCGTTACTTATGACCGGTTTTAATCGTGATTTTTACGTGATCAGCACCGATCAAACAGGATGCGAGTATCCCATGAACATTCGACGCACGTTATCGCGTAAGGGAGAAAAATGAACCCTTGTCGCAGTTGGTAGTAAAAACAAACTAACAGATTCGTACACGGCGCAATATGCCATCACAGTCTCTGTAAAAGTGTTGCCTACGGTTTTCCTGTTTTACAAGAAACGAATGTTACATTTGGTCCTCGGGTTATAGAAGAGGTCAGTCGCTTAACCGATTCGTTGAAAAATGCTTACATTACCTGCTCCATATTCTGGAAACTGACAAATGCGATTTACAGAACCATTCTTGACAATGTTTATAGATGGCGAGGGTCAGCCGACGTGCACAGTAAAAGTAATACCGCCAAACTACACACCTGTGTGCCAGCCACGTGATGTTTATTTCTATCGCTAGGTTAAAACTTTATTTCCAGGCTTCAGAATTGCAGTGAGCTTCTAGAAACCCAGCGAGAACTGCACAACAGCACAGATGCAATAACTATTTACAGCATAATTAATAACCAACTTTCAGCGCCGATTTTTCAGGCAATGATATCGTATGCGTGGTACGCATCAAAATTGATCCCCGGAAAAAGACATATTTCTAAATGTAAACCGAAGTTTGTTTACCTCCGACTCTTTGGAAGGAACAATGTAGCTGTCAAAAGATTGCATCCTTTAGACGTTCTTCGTGCCGTGAGTATCTTTGTTTCGAATGTTTATATGACCAGTACCATCCATCTAGTTGTTCGAAGAAAAGTGAGGACACGTAACAGTGATTGGAAGAGCAATCGTAAAGTGACCTGGAGTAACATTTTAGTTGTTTACTATCCCAAGATTTATTTTCTTACCTTTTTATCATTCCTTATTTATATACTTACCTTATTAACTCTCATGTCCCTATCGAGTGAGATATGGAAAAATACAAACGCAAAGAATAACATCCGCTACGTATCTTCGATATTCGAACCTGGGTCCTCCGATTCCCAACCAGTTACCTTGGCCGCTGCGCTATCGTCGCTGTCGGCGAAAGGCGTTTATCATGTGAGTACAAAAGCGGCAGTTATAAAAGATTCTTTCCTCGATTTCTGGAAAAGTGTAGGTTTGCGGACCCCATACCTGATGATTAAAAATGCTCTGTTTAAAATTGTCTATCGATCCCTCCAATCTTGAGTCGATTCCTCGCCTTAACGTGCAGGGTTGATTTTCTCAAAAAGTGTTGACCCAAAATATCTTAGATTCCTTCGTTTTAAGTTGTGAACCTGCCCATTTTGAGCCGAATCGATTGGCCGAGTACGACGCCTTCCCCTTGTCAGTAGTTCGCTGCACTGTTCGAGAGCAGAATAAAGTTAATGTTAGCCATGGTATAATCTTTGAACGCCATTGGTGTTTAAAAATGCGTTCTGTGCTCTGGAAGGAACACACATGAAGTGTATCGTGGTACTTAACTTTTTAAAATAAGTCCTTTGCATTTGTTATTTGGGTAGTTCAAAGACTAATAATTCTTTTAATGCAACTCAACTGACCACAGGAATTTGTATCGTTTTAATATATTTTCAACCTGAGCTGGTGTTGGAATTTTGGGGGGACTGTACCTTGTATTTAGTTAAATTTAATTAAAATTGGCTACCGGGCAAACACCCCGCGGGGCGCGTTTTCAGATTAAATAAATGCTTTTGAATTTGTACAAGCCTCTCAGCCAAGATTACTCCGATCACTGGAGTGTGTCCATCTCTGTTTCAGCAGCAGTTTCCTAACATTTTATGAAACCACGGTGGATATTTCCGTTATTAATACACTTATACAATATGAAAATCGCCGGCTGCGGTGGCCGAGGGGGGATTCGAACCCCCGACCGCAGTGGCCGTGCAGACCGTGACTGGAGCGCCTCAGTCCCCTCGGCCGCCGCGGCCGGCTCCTTTAAATAATTCGACGGAATACTGTCAAACTAAATCCATAAGGTCACCCATCTATATATTTGGGGAAAAGGAAACGGGTCACACCAGTAAAACTAAATGTACCTGTAGCATTTCATTTAATATTATTTGCATTAAAATTATATCTGCGACGCTTGTCCCTAGCATCCGTTCTCTTTGCCAGTAAATCTCTGATTATTTTGTTTCATAAGAGACTTTCAAATTTTTTGAACGAGCTGGGGAGAAAAGGGAATCGCTTGTTACCTTTCTTCTTCTGACTTGAACAAATCGGACATCTCTCTTTTGGTCTCTCCGCATTGACTATGTAAGTGTGAGCATTTTTTGTTAATTGTAATAAATACCACAGTTCAAATGAAATGAATATCTGGTATAAAAATTCTTTCCCAGTTTTCATTTTTTTTTATAATCTTTGTTTCCAGCATAATTCGTAAAATGATGCTTGGCCATTGTTGTAAATTGCTTCGCGATTGCGGGAGAACATCCATGACGCGAGTTTCACTTACGCACATTTTGTGTTGAATTTTCTTTAAATGCCTGAAGTAATTCTTCTTTTCTTTAAACGAAGTCCGATAATTTTGCAATTTTAAATACTACTCGTAATTGGAATTAAACACAGCCCTGAAACTTTAGTATTCGAAGCTTATGCAACCAAGCATCAGTTTAGAGAAGAAGAAATTAATTATTCCGTACAGGTTCGACTCCAGTGTGATGACTCCAATCTGTGTTCTCCTGCCAGGTAAAAAAGGGATTCCGCCACTTTCTTTTGTAATGATGCTTTCTGGTGTTGTCTTTATTCTACCTACTATTGCCGATAAATACTGATGGAGGAATCATTCATGTTTTTCTCATTGTCTTTATTTTTTTCAAAATTAATATTTATTGCAATATTGCACAGTGTGTTAAATTTCAATAACGGTACCTAACTTTAACCTACACGACAAAACCAGCTAAAAAAAAAAAAAAAGTATCATTACAAACAGCGATATAAACGTCAACTGACCGCGGTTCAGCTTGTAAATGTACTCCGTAGGTTTATTTTAGAGGTTAGACCGTGCGCGTAATGTGTCTTCAAGGAAAACGCAGCGTTTGTCCACAGAGGAAGTAGTTCGCAGAATTGGTGTGCGTCAAAGCCGGGTCACTTTGAAACATTCAGGTGCTGTCGTCAGACGTGAATCATTAAAATCATCAATCATTGAAAATGTGTCCAGTTTGCGATGTCTGCTTTACCCTAGTGGACCACAACAACGCCACTTAGATTGACAAGATCGGTGCGCTGCCTGCCAAGAGAAGTCAAGCAAACTATTTGTCTTGTGTAGCGTTGTGCTGAGTTTTGGAATACGTGAACGTTGACCACTGTGGTTCAAAATGTTTTTCGTGTTGTTTTTGTGATTCTCAGCCCAGACTTTTGCTGCTAGGAGACCAAATGCACAATATGAATCGTCCGATTCCAATATCAGTAAGATATCTTGCTAATAGTTCATAAATATACCACCACAAATTTGTCTGTGAATCACGTAAATAACCTTAAGAACATTATGAAACACACTGTCCAACGTGCACCTATTACCAAACTGAGTACTACACAAGACAAACAATTTTCTTGTCTTACGACTACTGTTGGCTGGTATCGCACAGGCCTTATTAATCTAGGAGGCGTAAACACGGGTGGCTGACACACACACAGACATACAGACACACACACACCAGCACAAGAGGAGTGTTACAAATTCTCTTGGACACGCCGGGAGCTGAGCTTCCCTATGTCCCTACCCTGTACCTTGCAAGATTTCTAGTGATTGGACCAACGATCTGTTATATTATTTTGTTTTTACATGTATCATGTACCGCAGGCCCCATGTGAGGAGCAAGTGTCCGTAGTTCTGGAACGTCAGTACATAAATTGTAACAGAAGAGCAGCAATAGATAAAATGAATCTAATCCTAAACACACGATAGGTTCGAATACAAGTAAACACAGTGTTAAAGTAGCACAGGAATTAGCTAAAATGTTAAGATTATTGTAAATCTATCGGACCAAACTGCGTGGCGTGGTCATCAGTCCGTAGCTTACAAACTACTTAAACTAAGGTAAACTAACCTAAGGACAACACACACACCCATGCCCCAGGGAGGACTCGAAACCCCGCAGAGAGGCGCCTTAGGCCGCTCGGCTACTCCACGCGTCCACGCGGCCTGGAATTAGTTTTCTTTTTTTCGGTAGTTCATAGAACAGAGTGAGCCGCGAGGAACTCTTAAATTTATACTTGAAAGTGCGTGGATTACTACCAAGATGTTTGAATTACTGTGTCAAATGATTGAAAATTGATGCAGTACAATACTGCACGCCTTTCTGCACAATAGTCAAGGACGTGTGATCCAAATGCAGATTAGTTTTCTGTTTAGTACTAACTAATTGAAAGCTGCTAACTCTTCGGAGTATGCTGACACTGTTAACAACAAACAACATTAAAGTGTGTATTGTGAGTCCAATGATACAATTCTCAGACTGCTAAACAGAAAAAAATGCGTACGTTATAAGCGAATGAAAATAGTAAAATATACTACTTTTCGTGTTGATCTGTCACTTATTTCAGATACTGTTACAATTATAAAGCAGCATTTTGTCCTGAACATTGGGTTTCCACGATATTTTACCATATATCTGACCGCTTAGAAATTGTAAGTGCTCCGTGTCCTTTATCAGATGTCCATTTTGACTAATGCAAATATAAGTTTTTGCTAAACTGTGTATTAGAAGCTGAAACAAACTGATTAAGCTCAATTTATTTTCTACAAGCCATTAAATTGTGTCTTGAACTGCATTATTTGATACCATGTCAATTTTTCAAATAACATACTGCGCTACCAAGCCGATGTTGTCAGCAAATAGAAATATTTTAGAATCTCCTATCAAATTAGAAGGTACGTCGCTTATGTAAATAAGAAACAGCAGCGGTCTCAGAACTGACCCCCGGGGCAAGTCTTCCCCCCCCCCCCCCACTCTCCCCCTCCCACTTAACTGTGGCAGACTGTGAATGCTCCACTCGATACTGTGGAGATTTACTTCCTGTAGGTTTACTTCCTGCTCTCCGCTGTTAGAGATGAACTGCGAGCTACTCGGCTTATTCCATGATGTATCAACTTCTCCAATATTATTTCCTGATCAACACAAACGCCTTCGTTAAACGAAGGAACCAGGATAGCGTTCGCAATTTAGTTTAATCCATCCAGAAAGAGAAGAATGTAGCTTTTTCTAAAACCTGACTATACATTTGATAGAAGTTTATGTGAACTGAAATGATCAATTAGTCATGAAAATCAAAGCCTTTTCAGTACATTTAGTTAGCACTAACCGCACATAAATAGATCTAACGTTGTCTAAATTAACCCATTTCTATTTTTCATAAAGTGCCTTCGTTGTTCGGTACTTTAACCTTTCAGGAAACACTCTGTTCCGAAAGGAAAAATTAAAAATATTAGTAATTAATGGGCTAACAGACGTAGAAAATTACTTTATATGCTGATGGATACAGCTTCATTTATTTGTTGTGATTTAATTATTCACTCAATCCCCCCCTTGTTAGTACCACAGAGGATCATATCACCTAAAACTCTCGGATATTTATTTTCAAAGAGAGTTATATGATTACCTGAAGCAGTCAATGCTCTCTTTAGTTAACCTCCTACATTCAGAAATAGATGATTAAGTTCATATATCTGACGTTTCAGTTACAAACGCATTTCTACTATTCACTGACTTTATATCCCCAGTCTGGTGCTGAATAGACACTTCCTTCTCGACTGACTACATGGATATCATTTTATCCTCAGAATGAGCTATTATTTTTGCATACTACATAACTTTCGCCTTCTTAATGACTTTTTGAGAACTTTACAATACCGTTTGTAATGGGATGCTGCTTGATTGTGACTGCTTCTAACGTTTTGATATAATTCCCGCTTCGTTATGCATGGTATTCTTATCCCTCTTGCAACCATACTGCCTGTTCGCGGTACTACCCCGTTTGAGCCGTGTTTCAAAGAGCATGAGAAATGTGCTGACGCCAATACAGAGTGTTCGCGTAACCCAAAGCGGCATGCGCTTATCATGCATTTCACTTCTCAGGAACTGACAGTTACCCAGTGGGTAATGTTTTATTTTTGACAAGTCCTTTTGGTATAATTTTACATGACGACAGTATTGTCATCGTGTAATTTTTAATATTCCGATGAAGACACCCTTATGTGGTGTTGAAAAATTTCTTAATCAAAGCATCCAGTGATCTCACTTTAAAAAGTTTCAATTTCTGTAAGATTGTTGCCTGAACAGCTATGTTGAAAACTGCTAAACACAAATGATGGTGGCGTATTTATGGCTGTGTATAGTAGTTTATGTTGTAGTGAAAATGAAGTACATATTTTCTGTGAATTATTATGGGTAGACATTAGAAACGAAAGTAAATAATTGGTTGATTTCACCAACCCTACCCCTTCTTCGTCCTAGATTATATAATTACATATAATTCACAAACTCTTGAGTATAATTACTATTAGGTACACTAATCATGCAATTGTAAATTGGTGGGGACTGCAGTCTACCCTCGATCTGTTGACGAAATCACATATCCAGAGTCATCCAAAATTGTACTAAATTCTTGCAGTGAAAATTATTTTGAACAACTAGTTTATGACACCACAAGAAATGTAAATGTGAAAGCACAATTGACCTCCCAGCCCAAAGTGATCGGAGCAATTAGCCTTATAACGAATATACGGATTAGCATACTACGGTTATTGTAATCAGCCTCAATAGAAAATCAACCAATCTACCAAGAATAAAAGAGAACATATCCATTTTTGAAAAGTGAGCAATTCGCTTATATCTGTTCCTTCCGATCTATGTAAGTGTAGATCAGATCTGGATGAAATTCAGAGAATTAGTATTGACAGAGTTACCTTCATACGGCATAAACTACAGATTTAACAACATCCATGCCCGAGGGGGGATTTCAACCCCCGACCGTAGTGGGCGTTCAGACTGTGACTGCACGCCGCAGGCAGCTCGGCCACTGCGGCCGGCGATTCAGTGGTATAAAGAACAACTTAGTCATGAACAAATACTTAGGAATATGTGTGTATTTGCAGCTTATTCCACTGAGAGTAAGTAAAAATGTTCAAATGTATGTATAGCTTATGGGACTTAACTACGGGGTCATCAGTCCCTAAACTTACAAACTACTTATGAACTAACTAATACTAAGGACGGCACAAATATCAATGCCCGAGGGGGGATTCGAACCCCGACCGTAGTGGCCGTGCAGACCGTGACTGGAGCGCCTCAGTCCCCTCGGCCGCCGCGGCCGGCGAGAGTAAGTAGAATATAAACATTAGAGAATAATACAATTCTTTTATGGTCTTTTTTTTTAACTGTGACAGGCAGGTTTTTGGCGTGTGTCAATTCGTTGCGCAGTCTAATGATTCGCACCTTTTTACACCTCACCTGTCTTTCTTAAACGTGCATATTCTGTTGAGTGTAATTACTTTATCTTAAAAAGCCAATGTTCCGATAAATCTTACCGTTTGTGGTTCAGCTGTAGCTACAGTTGTGAAACTGAAATCTTCTCTGTTGGAAAACAGATTAATTGCTTTTGTCGTTTTATTGACACGTTTTTCCTTCAGCTACAGCTGTGGTGGCTTATTTGGCATGTTAAATACTATACTTAATGCATTCTACATTCGTTTCCTACGTTCCAATCTCACTGATTTTACTGGAATTGTAATTAAGAAATCTTAACGTTCCTGTGCAGAAAAATGACGTCTCTCTGCAAAAGGCCAGGTCTTCCGGTGCTTCCGAGGTATTTTTTTTTTAAATTTTTAACAGAAAATGAAATAATGCAGTTAAAGCCTGATTGTTAGAAGATAATTGTAAGCATACTGCCCTGTAATGTACCGTTCCGTACCTTGCCATGGATCTTAGGAAACGAGAAACACAAATGTGGAGCTATTTTTAAGTTATTACCTATTAATATTGCACTATATACGTTCCCTGAAGTAAAAAACGTTTGTTAAAATCAATTTAAACCATACTATTCGCACTCTCTAATATCGTATTCAGAAATGTAGCTTACCGGTCGTTTGGAGGGGTGCTGTCGCAGCGTATCAAATGTTCAAATGTTTGTACAGCTTATGGGACTTAACTACGGGGTCATTAGTCCCTAAACTTACAAACTACTTATGAACTACCTTATACTAAAGACGGCACAAATATCCATGCCCGAGGGGGGATTCGAACCCCCGACCGTAGTGGCCGTGCAGACCGTGACTGAAGCGCCTCAGTCTCCTCGGCCACCGCGGCCGGCGCGCAGCGTATAAAAAGAATCTGTGTGAGTGCCGTGACTGTATATGTTAGACTGTGGTGAAATGGTTAAACGAAACGCCACGGCGCAGTGGTCAAGCGCATTGAGGCGCTATGCTGCGATGCGCGAGGCCGTTCCCCGTCGGGGGTTTGAATCCTCCCTCTGGCATGGATGTTTGTGCCGTCTTTAGTATAAGGTAGTTCATAAGTAATTTGTAAGTTTAGGGACTGATGACCCAGCAGTTAAGTCCCTTAAGCTGAACAAACATATGAACATTCGACCATTTCGTTAAACAGTTCGATATTTGTGTAACAATATCCCTATTGCAGTGTTTACTGTTTTCTTATTTGGATACTTCCGTCAACCTCTTAGCAGGATTTGTAATGAGGACTAGAGCAGACCAGAAAACGCATCTGAAATAATACAATTTGCTCGTGGCAGGGAGCGATCTTATAAATGTATTTTGTAAATAATGAATTGCCAAGATCGCGGTATTTCGTATTTATTTATGAGAGACGACTGGTTTCGATGTACACAGGCATCATCGTCTGGTCTCTAAGGGCGAACATAAAATGTATGGTTACAAAAAGAAGCACCAACAAAGGAACATGCCATATAACTGAATGTATAGGTATTAATATATAAACATAAATAAAATTCTTCCGGGTATGAGACCGAGTCCTCATTTTATAAACTATACCGACGTTTCGGCCACTGCAGTCTGACACAGACCATGATGAAGGCCGCCTGCAACAGTGGCCGAAACGTCGGTATAGTTTATACAATGACGACGCGGTCTCACACCCGGAAGAATTTTATTGATAGTGACAACAACCACGGAAGCCTACGTTTGCACATATGTCAACAGTTTACATCACATACCTGCACTAAATAGCAACATTATTACATAAATACATATTGTAGCCAGTACAATCCAACTGGCTACAATATGTATTTATGTAATAATGTTACTATTTAGAGCAGGTATGTGATGTAAACTGTTGACATATGAGTACCTATACATACAGTTGTATGGCATATTCCTTTGTTGGTGTTATTTTGTAACCATACATTTTATGTTCACCATTAGAGACCAGAAGATGATGTCTGTGTACATCGAAACCGGTCGTCTCTCATAAATAAAGACGAAATACCGCGATCTTGGCATTTCATTATTTACAAAATGCATCTGAAATTGCTAATTAGCACAGCATTTAAATTTAGTACCAAAATTAATATAAGTAACTGAAAATTGCAATAGGGATAAGGAAATTAATAAAAAAACTAAACCTTGAAATAGTTAAATAAACTCTTGAAGTCTAGCATCGATGTTAGTAACGGAGTTTGTGATTACTAGAATGGGTGAGTCATGTAAATACATAATTACATTTGTACGGGACCTGGCAGTGCATGTGTTATTGGCAGTTCTTCGGCTTTTACTTTTTTGTTTGTGTCTGAAATGATTTCATATTGCTACCGATTAATCAAGAACAATAAGAACGAACGTATTCCTGCAACATTATCGCTGGAAGATCTATTAGCAGAAAACGACATATTTAGAAGTATTCCTTATTTAAGGGATTAAATAATCATAGTTTGCGATAAAGACTGGCTTGAAATTTTGTTCTTGTGGTTACATAGTGTCGAGAACACAAATAAAGAGTACGCGTTTCTCAGGAACAGTTGAAGACCGATGATTGTGCTTCTGATTACGTTGAAAGCGTTAATATAAGTGGTTTTCTCACTTGAAGGCGAAAATTAAGGGAAATAAATACTTAACCGGTTTACTGCTGTGGCAAAGAGGTTACATAGTTTAGAAGCAGTATGGGAAGAGATGACAAATGACTACACTTAGATCGACATACATAATATAACACTTCTTTGACTTTGTGTTATTACAGTTATGAACTTAAAAACTAAACTGTAGTACAAGAATATACAATGTGTGGAGGATAAAACAAGGAATAGATTTGAATATAACTAGGAAATTGAAACTACCTGCTATTACAAATAAACTGATAATGCTGATAAATAAATATATATAAGTGCCTTGTTAATAATTATGCACTATAATTATAGATGGTATTCCATATGACAGTTGTAAGGCCAGGTTTGGAGTGGAATCCAGAAATTAAAATGAATAGTTACTTCATTAGATTAAACTAAACAAATCTGTCTAATGAAAAAATATTCTAAAAATTAAGGTAGATGAAAATGACTGTTATGTTGTAAACTGAACTGGGACCAAATTTTCAAAACTTAAAAATAAAACATAATAAATAAATACACAGTAGTTTGAAACTGTGGGGGTAAACAAGGAATCCAGATTTGTTTTTTTTAATAAAATAAATAAAATGCTAGGTCTACATTTAAGCCAGTGTGGGAGTTGATGGGAAAACTTAGGTAATTGACTGTACTATGAGGAAATGTATGAAGAGACTGGAACTGACAGGATAGGAGGTAATGTGACTCAGGGATGAATTAAGTGAAATCTAATAGGGGTGAACTGTTTAGTTGTGTTTGATCATTTAATACCATATCAGGGCAATGGGCTAGGTGTTTATTTATTTCAAGAGCTTCCAATAAGTTAAGTTTTTGGCCCTTGTTTGCTATGTGAAGGACTTGACACAGTGGCTGGTAGCTATGGCCCTCACTCAGTACATGCTCAGCAAATGTGGACTCCTGATTCTGTAGTCTCCAGCTGCGTTGATGTTCAGCTAGTCTAGTTGCTATGCTTCTGCCTGACTGACCAATGTAAAACTTATTGCAATCTTTACAAGTAATTTTATATACATCACTGTTGTTTAATACAGGAGTCTTGTCTTTGCTATTAAAGATGCACTGAGATATGGTGTTTGTCATGTAGTAGGAAACCCTGTAGTTGCAGGATTTCAGGGGTTTAGATACTTGTCGTGTTATTGGCCCTATATATGGTATTGAACACCATTTCCTGTATTCATTGGAGTGGAAGTCAGAGGGAGCATAGAGGAGGGGTATAATTTTCTTCTTTTGTTTTTTTGTGCAAAATTCCATCAATCAGGGCTGGATTGTATCCATTGGTTGTGGCAATAAATTTTATGGTGTCTAATTCTGATCTGAAATTCTCTATTGACATGGGAACAGATATGAGGTGATGCACCATGGAGTGGAAAGCTGAGTGTTTGTAAGTAATTGGGTGTTGCGAGGAGGCAGGTATTACTGTGTCTGTAGCTGTAGTTTTCCTGTAGATTTTGAAAGAGTGTGTATGTTTAGTGATATCTATGGTCAAATCTAAGTAATTTATGGATTTGTTACCCATCTGCATTGTGAACTGAATGTTTTTGTGTTGGATATTTAAGTTTTGAAAAAATGTGTTGAGTTGTCTTGTGGTACCTGTCCACAAACACATTACATCATCCACATATCTGTACCAGTATTTAATATTTGAACTTAAGGGTTCTTTACTCAGAAAATGTTGTTCGAAATTGTCCATAAATATATCTGCTAAAAGTGGACTGAGTGGAGATCCCATAGCTAATCCATCTAGTTGTTTGTACAGAGCACTAGAAACTAGGTAGTTTCAATTTCCTAGTTATATTCAAATCTATTCCTTGTTTTATCCTCCACACATTGTATATTCTTGTACTACAGTTTAGTTTTTAAGTTCATAACTGTAATAACACAAAGTCAAAGAAGTGTTATATTATGTATGTCGATCTAAGTGTAGTCATTTGTCATCTCTTCCCATACTGCTTCTAAACTATGTAACCTCTTTGCCACAGCAGTAAATACTCTGAAGATGGCCTAATAAGCCGAAAACCGGTTAAGTAAGCAAATAAACTTGTAGAACACACACAAATTGTGTTTTTAATTTATTTGGTTATGTTCTACCAAGAAGCGACGGAACAATCAGTCAAAAGAAGGAAATAAATACTTTTAATGCTGAGTTATTTCGCAGGTTTGAGAGCTGACGCTATCTCAATGCTGCCTAGCTCTCAATATAAGGTATCTCTTATGAAATTCTCGACATTTTTCTGCGTCACGAACAGAAAAGAATATTACCTTGTTACTCAGCCAAGTGTGTAATTCATTGTTATATATTACGAACACTTCCGCAAGGAATATGTACCTTCAGCACAGAAGGGTACTTCAAAATACCAGCTGTTTATTATCTATTGACGTCGGTTTTCGCCAAATCTGCGTTGTCATTATTTATCTCTATGAAATCCGTCATCTGTATAAAATGTTGTGTTCATCGCCGTAACTCAATTCATGAACATGAACCCCGTGATGAACCACGAATCACTCAGTGAAATATGTGTGATAGTTTAATAATTTAGAGACCCCGAATGGTCACTGGCTTCATGTTCATGGTTTGAATTGTTAACAAATCGTGTTATACAGATGGATTTTATTGAGGTGTGGAGTCATGAGACAATATGATGGAAACGTAGTTTTGCCGAAACCGATCGTCAATAAGTAATAAATAGCTGTTGCGACTTTGAAGCAAACTTTCATATTCATAATACGATCGATCGCGTACACAGCCTGAAGATGTGATGTATAGTCTATCTGATTAAAACGTACATTTTATCAATTACAGGTGAATGCAGTCATCTGTTCTAACAGGGATTACAGCTTTCGACGATTTCAAAGTAAGTTTCGCAAAATCAAGAAGCACATTTCCTCCCTGTAAACTAAGTTCTGTAGGGTAAATTGATATAATGCGATATCTTGTGTTCTCAAGCAGAACACGTAAGTTCATTTATTTCATTGTAAGAAGGAAATCATTATGCAACAGTCACAACTTCGGAGGAAATTCGGAGGAAATTCTTCCTGTTTGCTTATATCATTCCACTTATTTTTCAGCATACAGCTGTAACACCACATATCTGACACTTTGCTTAGCTTCTTTTCTGGTTAGATTCAGTGTCTCTGATTCGGAAGTAGATACAAAAAAATTTCTTCCACAGAGAAAAATTTATGTTCGATACTAATGGATTAATTGCCTGTTAGTCTGCTTCTTACATTTATCTAGTTTGTCAATTATGCAATACTTTTCCTTAAATAGGTAACAGTGAATATACTTCGTCTACTACCTGATGTTGTGCATCGCTATTCAGATATACACTTACGTATTTTCGCCTTTCTTTTACTGTCGATGTAATTTCATCTACTGAATTTTAATCCTATTCCTGACTCTCTTTTACTTGCTTCATTGCTTGTCGACATGAATGTTGGCCACTTGAGGAGAAAAATGTATCACTACCTTACGAATTTTTATTCAAACAGTTGTTTCATAGTCTCCTTTATTGTTTAATCCCTCTCTGTATTTTACATGGTACCTCGTTTTATCCCTCTTTCTCTGTACTTCATATCTTTTTTCTAATTATTGTCTACTTTCTTCACATTTTTACGATATTCATCAATTTCTGTCGACAGATATGACTATGTATTTTCTTCGCTATACAGCGGAAAATTTTCCTGCCCTTTTCCTTTCTGTTTCTTAAATCCAAAATAATTAAAATCATTGATGTAATTTCGAAATTTGATACTGATTATCCGATGGTTCTCACATTTTGAGTCTCTCATTCACTTAATAACTTCAACAATCGCTTACTTCCCAACTATCTCAATGATGTAATTCCGAATCCCGCTGCAGAAGTCTGTTAAACTAGAGTATACAGCCCCTTATATTCCAAATCGGTATCCATTTCATCTTCTATAACGTCAGCATTCTTTCCAATCACTTAGGTCTCCAATTTACTGTTACCATCTGAGACACTGCGTTCAACACTAAAATGCCTAGTCCATTTTAATGTGATTTTACGTTTTCATTTTAACAAAACATAACATTGCTTCTACTACATACTGCCTCTGTTTGAAGGGCAATTCTTATTTTATATTTTGCACATTTTTAATGCAGACATTTGGTTTTAGTTTCCTTTCATTTGTTATTGATTTCTTGTCTTTTAGTACTTATATCGCCGTTTTCCTTTATTTTCACGAAAAATTACTGTTTTATGCTTCAATCTGTCTGCTGGTACATACCATTATTTAAAATTTCTTCATAGTTATTTTAATTTTAATTGATCGTTTCTACAAAGTGGATAACACTCCTTTTTAGAAATTAATATTCAACTTCTCAGCCTAATTTAGTACTGGCTATCACGGTAACTACAGCTTTCAAACCTACATAGATTTTCCTGACAGTTGGGGACCATTTTCACTCCTCTAGGTGGCCTGGCTCCATTTACTGGAGAAATTAATTTTTTTCATAATTTATTCATATGATATTTTCAGTTTACGCTTAATTTCTTGCAATATTCTTACGTTTGATTATGATGACAAAGATCATCGAAACTAGTTACGTTATTTGAATATAATTTTTGTGACTACGGCTTAAGCACTGTATATGAGGTATATAATAAAATATTCCACCCCTATTAACCACAGAAACTGCCGAGGTGGGGTGGCTTGCGTGCCTTAACGATACAAATAGCAGTACCTTTTGTGCAACCATAACGGAGGGGTATATATGGAGAGGCCAGACAAACGTGTGGTTCCTGAAGAGAGGCAGCAGCCTTTTCAGTAGTTACAGGGGCAACAGTCTGGATGATTGACTGAGCTGGCCTTGTAACATCAGCTAATGTGGCTTTGTCACACAGCTACTGCGAACGGCTGTAAGCAAGGGGAAACTACAGCCGTTACTTTTCCCGAGGACATGCAGCTCTACTGTATGAACATATGATTCCGGAGGTAGAATAGTCCCCCATTTGGATCTCCGTCGGGAACTACTCAGGATGTCGTCATCAAGAAAGACAACACTGGCATTCTGCGGATCGGGGCATGTTAGATCCATCAATCGGGTAGGGAAGTTAGAAAATTTAAAAAGAGAAATGGATATGTTGAAGATAGATATAGTGGGGATTAGTGAAGTTCGGTGGAAAGAGAAACAGGATTTCTGGTCAGGCTAGTACAGGATTATAAATACAAAATCAGTTGGGGGTATTACAGGAGTAGGTCTGATAATGAATAAGAAAATAGGAATGTGTGTAAACTGCTATGAGCAGCGCAGTGATCATATTGTCGTAGGCAAGATAGATACGGAGCCAACACCGACCACAAGTACAGGTTTATATGCCAACTAGCTCTGTCGATGATGAGGAGAACGAAGATATGAGGAGGTAACGGATATTATTCAGACAATTAAGAGAGCGGATAACTTAATTGTGATGGGAAACTGGAATAATGTAGTAGGAAAAGAAAGGGAGAAAGTAGTCGGTGAATATAGACTGGGCGAAACGAATGAAAGAGAAAGCTGCCTGGTAGAATTTTGCTCGGAGCATAATTTAATCATAACTAATACCTGGTTTAAGAATCAGGAAAGAAAGTTGTATATCTTGAAGAAATCAAGAGACACCGGAAGGTACGAGATAGATTTTATAATGGTAAGACATAGATTTCGGAATCGCGTTTTTAGACTCTGACCATAACTTATTGGTCATTAACTGTAGGCTGAAACTGAAAAAACTGCAGAAAGGTAGGAAAATGAGATGGGAACTAGATAAATTAAAGGAAATTTAAAAATGCAATAAATTTACAGGCAAAATGGAGTACAGACGACTATGAAATGAGATTGGCAGGAAGTGCAAAATAGCTAAGCAGGAGTGGCTAGATGGCAAATACAAGTCAGTAGAAGAATGAATAAATAGGAGAAAAATAGATATTGCCAACAGGAAAACAAAAGAGACATTTGGAGACAAGAAAAGCAGTTGTATGAATATAAAGAACGCAGATGCAAAACCAGTTCTCAGAAGGGAAAGCTGAAAGGTGGAAAGAGTATATAGAGGGGCTCTACAAAGGAAATGAACTTACAGACAATATTGTAATAGAAGATGATGAAATAGATGAAGATGAAATAAGATGTACTATACTGAGAGAAGAATTTGACAGAGCCCTGAGAGACCTAAGTCGAAACAAGGCCCCTGGAGCAGATGACACTCCCTCAGAACTACTGAAGTCTCTGGGACAACCAGCCATGATAACACTGTCACCTGGTGCATAAGCGGTATGAGACAGATGACATACCCTCGGTATTTAAGAAAAATGTAATTATCCACATTCCAAAGAAAGCACAGTTTCTGTCTCAGGACTTCTCATAAAGTCAGCGGAACCATATCGAATGCACGGGACGCACAACACACCGATTTCTTTCGTACGAAGGTGTCTCGTACGCGCTTCATTCACACTGGGACGTCCGCTTCTCTTTGCGAAGCACAAGCAATCCGTTGTAACGAATTTTTTGTGTCAGTGCTAAATGATCTTCCTTGTTAGTGGCTTGTTACCGTAATTGGTTCTAAACATCCGGTGAAAACCTGTAGCACACTTGTTTTTGTCGAACTCCAGCACACAGAAAGCTCGCTCCGCACCTGAGTTCGCCAAGTTTGTGACTTGCTATCGGCAAATTATCAAACTACACTGTGGGGATAATGAAAAAGTATTTCCAGGTTGTCTCTTCAAAATGACCGACCGAGGTGGCGCAGTGGTAACACACTGGACTCGCATTCGGGAGGACGGTGATTCAAATTCACCTCCGGCCATCCAGATTTAGGTTTTCCAACATTTCCCGAAATCACTCAGAGCAAATGCGGGGAAGGTTCATTTGAAAGGGCACGGCCGACTTCCTTCCCCACCCTAACCCAAAAATCAGAGAGCGAGTTCCGTCTCTAATGATCACGCTGTCGATTGAACATTAAACCCTAAGCTTCCTTCCTTCCTTCTCTTCAGAATGACATATGTATGATGATTGTACAGTGTTTGGTTCTTACCTAATATATAATTGAATGTGTTCCCTGAAGTTAAAGTAATTAATCGAGCAGGTATAGTTTAGTAAAGTGAACGTGAGGCATTATAACTTTGTTGACAAAAATTGTAATACATTTGTATTAAGGTATATGTTGTTGTGGTCTTCAGCCCGCAGACTGGTTTCATGCCGCTCTCCACGCTACCCTGTCCTGCTCAAGTCTCTTTATCTGACAATACGTTCGGCAACCTACATCCTTTTGAAGCTGCTTACTATATTCGTCCCTCGGTCACCCTCTACGAGTTTTACCCACAAGCTTTCTTCTAATGCTAAGTTAACAATTCCTTGATGTCTCAGAATGTGTCCAACTAACCTATCCCTTCTCTTAGGATATGCCCGATTCGGTTAAGCACCTCCTCCTTAGTTACGTGAAATACCCATTTAATTTTCATCATTCGTCTGTAGCACCACATTTCAAAAGCTTCTATCATCTTTTATCTGAACTCCTTATCGTCCACGTTTCACTCCGGACAAATGCTTTCAGTTATGACTTCCTAACATTTAAATTAATATTGGATGTTAACAAATTTCCATTCTTTAAAACGCTTTACATCCCATAGCCATTCTGTATTTTATATCTTCTTTACTTCGGCCATCAGAAGTTATTTTGCTACCCAAATGACAAAATTCATCTACTACTTTTATTTTCTCATTACCTAGTCTAATTCCTGATTTTCTGACATTCCATCCCATTACCTTCGTTTTACTCTTGTTAATATTCATCTTATATCTTCATTTCAAGACACTGTCCATTCCATTCAATTGATCTTCCAGATCCTTTGCGGTCTCTGACAGAATTGCTATGTCATCGGCAAACCGCAAGGTTTTTATTTCTTCACCCTGCACTTTAATGGCCTCAAAATTTCTCCTTCAATTCCTTGACTGCCTGCTCAATGTACAGATTGAACAACATTGGGGAAAGACTATAACCCTGTCTTACTCCCTTTCCAACATCTGTGTCCCCTTCCTTCCCTTCGACTCTAATAACCGCTGTCTGATTTTTGTATAGATTGAATATAACTCTTCGCTCCCTATATTTTACCCCTGCTACCTTCAGAATTTGGAAGAGTGTATTCCAGTCGACATTGTCGAAAGCTTCCTCCAAATCGCCAAACGCTTAAAACGGAGGTTTGTCTTTCCTTAGCCTATCTTCTAAGACAAGTCGTAATGTGAGTACTGCCTTCCGTGTTCCTAATTTCTCCTAAATCAAAACTGATCTTCCCCGAGGTCAGCTTCTACCAGCTTTTCCATTCTCCTGTAGATAATTCGTGTTAAAATTTTGCAACCATGACTTATCAAACTGATGGTTCTGTAATTGTCACACTTGTCTGCAATTGCTTTCTTTGGAATTGGAATAATGATATTCTTCTTGAAGTCGGAGGGTATAGTGAACTCTAATATTATCACAGTGATATTTTACATACAAATTCTTTATGATGTAGGTTACAGAAGAAGAGAGAATGAACAGATACGTAGTGACATGCACACACATATGGCTAGTAATATGCTTTAAATTTTACGTCAACAACAGAAGGGTGTGTACGAAATCTGTTCAAAAATAACCTGAACTGTCCCCATAAATTATCTACGCTTACATCTTATTTATTGCGCATGGTCTCCTCCACCATTGACACTCCGCTATCACTGTCGTTTCCATTTCCGAAAGCAGTTATGGTACATGTCTTATACTGCGCGATGTGGCGTGTGGGATTTTGTTTTGTCTTGTCTATCGTTGCAAATCTGTCCCCTTTCTACAGAGTTTTAAGTCCGCAGGGACCAGTTCAGTTCTGAACAGTGCGGAGGATGGGTCATCACAGTGATTTGTGCAGCATTCAAATGTTCAAATGTTTGTAAATCTATTGGACCAAACTGCGCCATCAGTCGGTAGCTTACAAACTATTTAAACTAAGGTATACTAACCTAAGGACAACACACACACACACACACACACACACACACACACACACACCCATGCCTTAGGAAGGACTCGAACCTCCGACGGTGAGCAACCGCGCGGCTACTCCAGCGCGTCTGTGCAGCATGCATTCACCAAAATGGAAGAATGTGCGAATGCATTATCTTGGTGCCAGACCCACGAATCGTCCCACCTCATTTCAAACAGTTTCGTTCACATTTTTTCCCGCAGGCGTCTCAACAGGTCTCCATAGTACAATCGATCAATAAATCGTTCCTGTGGCACGAAATAAATATGAACTAATCCATCAAAGTCAGAGATAAGTATTAGCATGGATGTGAGAGTTGTTTGTTAGACTTTGAGAACCCTTTCAGACCCATCGTATATACTGTAGCTTAATTTCAGCATCATAACCATATATCCTCGTTTAAGATTCTCTTAAGGAATATCTAGTTCTCGTACAGACCATATGCACAATTTAATAAATTTGTAATAATCTCTATTCTCTTGATGCCATAATTATTGGTTCCAATTCATATGTAGTGGGCCTTTCGAGGTATTCTATTCTTGGGAAATTTCTCTAAGACATTATATTTTTCTGTAATTTACCATAATTCTTCAATAACTCCATCTTGTCAAGGTACTCTGTTTTACTCGGTGATTTAAACATTTTCATTATTGCTCAAGTTGGAAGCGAATCAGAATTTCGTGTTGGTTTTGAAATGGTTCTTCGTAGTTCAGGTGCGTTCTGAAATATTTGGCTAGAATCTCAGTTATTTTTGTGTTAGTCTCCATAGATCCACCAGGTCGCTGGAAACAAAGGTTACAAGGTTCATAGCATGCTTAACTTTCTCTGAGGGTCTTGTAGAACCTGTAGGAGTTGTTTTTGGTAACGTCTTCTTCTATTTCGTTCAAGCTCGTTCTTGTCGTCGAATAATTTTTGAGGCATTTTTCCAAACCTTTATGAACTCTTCTAACTTTTCCTTCATAGACTTTGAAGTTTTCCGTGCTTTAATCTCATATTGACTGTTCCAACACTTAAGTTCCTCTTTTCTGGCTCGCTTCACATTCAAGTTGAGACCAGGTGGTGGGATCTACCTTATGAATTTCTTCAGTCATTTCCTTTCAGTTCTGTTCTAAGTAATAGTGATCGGGAAAATTTGAGTTCTTTCCAATAGTTTTTCGATGGGCTCGAATTCTGATTTGGAGCAAGTGGCGATTAGCAATAATAATTTCCTAGTTTTAACACCGGGGATTTCTTCGGTGTTTGTCCTGCATTCTGGAATCCAGCCTGTCTCTTATAGGGAGATTTCGATTACCTTACTTTCTTTGCGGGTTTCTAAAATTCCGTTGAGATTAATCTTTTGGCAGAAGCTTATGAGATACAAACCATTTTTATTGGTCTTATCGTGAGCGGAAAACTCTCCTGTGTTTTTTTATTTCCTTTTCTTAAGTTCCCATTTAAGTCGCCTAGTTGACTCTTAATGTTTAGTCATTTTGTTCGCGACTTTATCCCAGAAGTTTCCGTTCCACTTCTATGACCCGCGTGTGTTTTCTTTAGTGTTTTTTGCTTGCATGCGAATAAATGCGTATGATTTGTTCCCAGAATTTATTGACAGTGTTGTGTTTGTGGAGGTGACCTACTTTTAATGATTGAATCTGTCATTGATCTGTAACCTGCAGACATGTGCAAAACTTTTTCGGCCTGTGGTAACTGCATTGCAGCTTTTCCTTATCTAACTGTAGATGGAATATCATGCGAGTGCATAATATTGATGCTCGAGATGTGAAAGAGATTCGTTAGTTGCTTCAGTTTTCCTGGTTTCATCAGTTTTCATTGAGTGTACAGATGAAAAATTTCCGTTTTATTGACGGAGATTTTGAGAAGCCCAATACGTTGAAAGTATGCACGCAGGATTGCAAATATATTTTTTTATTATTTTTAACGCGTTTAGTGCTTTTGAGCAACATCAGATCATATAAGAGATGTAAATAATTATGTCAAAACTGGTGCTAATTAAAGTCCAAAATTATTAGGAAGGTCTATATTCGCAGAAGCTTCGACTGATGGTGGTTTACAACGTCTGTTACGAGATCTGATTATATCGAAAAAAGGGCGAAGCGCGCTGTAAATAATAAAAAACATATTCTCGACCGCTACTGCATACATTCAACAAATTCATAGCCGGTTGCTGCACCTGAGTTCAGCATAGAGCAGAAAAAAATTTAAGGCCCAATCTTTTTCTGTATAGGTCTGATACCCCAGAATCCTGAGAAGAGAATCTAGACTACTAATTGAGACTTCTAGTAGAGGAATTCAATCTTGTTGTTCTACCTCTTTCACAATGGTTTTTTCGAGTTTGTTTCTCGGTATTCTCCATTGGGGATTACACGATTTTTACACTTATTTGCTGACACCGAGTCGAACATATTACAGCCGCAACAAGCAGATGAATAAACGCTGACCAGCAGTTTCTCGTAGCATTATATATGTTTTCATTAGAACACCGTGACAAAATTAAAAAATTTGAAAGTAAATTAGTCATGTACTTTTCGATATCTATGGTACCAAGGTAAACAAAGATTTGTAGTTATAGAGTAGTAAAAAGTTGTGCTACCGAGTAGTTTGTTACTCAGGCTTTGTTAACCTGGAATATTATCAGCGTCATCCATATTCTTGTCTATAGGCGAGCTAAGGAAAGTCCTCTAATACTACTTATAATTGTGAGAAGAACCTATTGTCTCATATTTGAAATTTCAATAAGTTTGAAGTCTTCTGCACACAGTTCACAATAGGTTGATACACATTTTTCTTTATTTGATTTTGAGGAATAGCGCGCCTACGAAAGGCTGCAGTGCAGAACTACGGTATTTCACTCACCAACTTGCAAGGTTCACCAATCATATACGAAAGATACTCTGTGGCTTCGAAGTCATACATCATAAATCTAGAGGTATTTCGAGGCTCTGCCAGAGTATTCCAACACGCGAATATCAGATTACACCATTTTGGCAGTTATGAGTAACGAGCAGGAATTTATAGTAGGTAAGTGTAGGCATCAACGCTACGCCATTTCAAAGTGGCTATAACCGAGGAGAGGAACATCTGCTGCACACTGCATATTCTATCGCTCTGTTGCTCTAAATTCACTATTCACCGACTTTATTGCAGAAATAACCGTAACTCTTGCAACCCGTACGGAGATGCGAAAGCAGAATACAGAATTACGATACGGTTTTCAGCGCATGAAAATAGGTTGAAGTTCCCTTCACGCTTGTGCTTCCATATACCTACAAGTACGAACAAATCAATTTCAGATGACTATTAAACTAATTTAGACTTTTGCGGTAATTTTTGATGTTCTAATACTTCATAGTTGATGCTTAGAGACTGAAACTAATGGTACTGCATCACAAAGATTACGATAATTTTATATCGGGTTAAAGATCATATTTACAACATTATCACGTACACAGAGACACAATGAACCCCATATGAGTTTTCAATTGTTTAATTTCTCTAGGGTGTTTCTTTGACGAATACACAAACCCAAAAGAATGCCTAGGTGAGGTGGTGGGGGTGGGGGGGCGGGGGGAGCGGAGATAGAAGATCCAGTCTGAAATAAGGAACGTTCGGTGGACCCTTCCAGTAATAAACAAAGAAAAGCTACGAACTTCTGATTACAGAATTTTCTAAGATGATTGCATGTGATGTCATTTGTTAATTTATTGTGATCCGTACCTGCACTTGGTTTATGAACTATTTCAGCTGTACGGCGTTACGAATGCCAACCTAAGCCACATGAATTATCTCACTGTAGAAATAAATATTTTCCTTTATAATTTTTCAGTTCGTAAATCCAGTACTGCAATCCATACTGCCATCTGTTTGCAACCGAGGCTGCCCTCTATTAGAACAATTTATAGAAATTTGTGAATTCTTGAAATTACGCCCTGAAAAATTAAAAAGGAAATGATTTCTTTCCACAACGAGATAATTTCAAATGTTCAAATGTTTGTACAGCTTATGGGACTTAACTACGGGGTCATCAGTCCCTAAACTTACAAACTACTTATGAACTACTTACGAACTAGGACGGTACAAATATCCATGCCCGAGGGGGGATCGTAGTGGCCGTGCAGACCTTCCGCGTCGTTTGCATTGATTCAGAGGACGGCTAAAGAATAGCGAGATATTCTTTCGATCGCAAGTTGTCTGCTAAGCTGGGGCGGTGGGCGGATTAATATTTACGGAAGTTCTTGATATGAAACAAAGAAAAAGTGGCAATGTGTTATAGTAATAGAGCCCACATGTATTGACACAGGAGAAATAGAGGGCGATGTGGAAAATTCATCACGTTGTCACATTTCAGCAATGAAAACCTTGTAGCATATACAGGGTGTTACAAAATGGTACGGCCAAACTTTCAGGAAACATTCCTCACACACAAAGAAAGAAAATATGTTATGTGGACATGTCTCCTGAAACGCTTAATTTACATGTTACAGCTCATTTTAGTATTTCTCTTTATATGTAAATTGAAATAATTCGTGCAGACAATTGTCAAAATACCCAATTGTTTCGTTAGTATCTACTGTACTTCCTCGATTCACGTCATAAACACAGATTTTCTGTGAACATTTGGGCAGAAATTGTTGGTTATGTCTTGATTGGGCCTCATATTCTTCAACCTACGCTCACTGGAGCATGTTATCATGATTTCATACGGGATACTCTACCTGTGCTGCTAGAACATGTGCCTTTACAAGTACGACATAACATGTGGTTCATGCACGATGGAGCTCCTGCACATTTCAGTCGACGTGTTCGTGCGCTTCTCAACAACAGATTCGGTGACCGATGGGTTGGAAGAGGCGGACCAATTCCATGGCCTCCACGCTCTCCTGACATCAACCATCTTGACTTTCATTTATGGGGGCATTTGAAAGCTCTTGTCTACGCAACCCCGGTACCAAATGTAGAGACTCTTCGTGCTCGTATTGTGGACGGCTGTGATACAATACGCCATTCTCCAGGGCTGCATCAGCGCATCAGGAATTCCATGCGATGGAGGGTGGATGCATGTGTCCTCGGTAACGGAGGTCATTTTGAACATTTCCTGCAATAAATTGTTTAAGACAAGCTGGTACGTTTTGCTGCTGTGTGTTTCCATTCCATGATTAATGTGATTTGAAGAGAAGTAATAAAATGAGCTCTAACATGGAAATTAAGCGTTTCCGGACACACGTCCACATAACATATTTTCTTTCTTTATGTGTGTGGAATGTTTCCTGAAAGTTTGGCCGTACCTTTTTGTAACACCCTGTATAGAGTGTTCATTTAAACAGAAGGCATTCAAATATCACATTAGTAATTTGTTTATATCAGAGGGGGACATCCAATGATACTACACGCCTTCCCCCCACTCAACCATGTGAGTGGGTGGTTGGTGATCAAATTTGAAATCTTCAGTGAACACACGGTTTTTACCGAAGACCTTGATTGTACGACAAGAAATACATACGTTAGGTCTTAAACATTTTTCCCTTTCTCTGTCATCAGCGAAATTGAAATGAGTTCTCAACTCTAATTTACAACATGATGATTTAATATCTACTGGCACGAGGATACCACCTCCATGATTCGGCGTTAGAACACGTCAGTACTTCATTGTTTCCAACTGTATAAAGTGTAGTATACGTATGACATATTTATCGGGGGAGTCCTCTGCTGTTCCAGCTAAAGTAGAGGTTCAAAAGAAATGTTCAACTACAGTGCCCGCAGTGACCCGTTCTGCGAGTGACTGTACACGGGATATAAGCATATCTGTGAAAATGTCAACATAAACGTTACGTATGCGATAAACATGGTCACATACTTCGCATCCTTTACACGCACACTGCGATGGGAACCCGTAGTGCTAAAACCACATACGTTGCCCAACGTCCAGGGAAATATCGTGAAGGAGTATCGGCTGTTCCTCTTCCAGAAACTGCCATATTTGTGTCCATCCAACATGCCGTCAATTAAATAAGGACCAATGAGTGTTCAAATGTTTGTAAATCAATCGGACCAAGCTGCGTGGTCATCAGTTCGTAGCTTACAAACTACTTAAACTAACCTACGGACAACACACACATCCATGTCCCAGAGAGGCCTCGAACCCCCGACGGCGAGAAACCGCGCGCTCCGCAGCGAGGCGCCTTAAACCGCTCGGCTACTCCACCCTGCGACCAATGAGTGTGTTCCCCGTGATGCCACACCATACGTCGACCGATCAAGGGCGCTGTCGGTCGATTTTAACCAATGGGGATTGTCTACATTCCAGTAATGCATGTTATGTCGGTTAACGGTACCTGGGGTGGTCCAGTGTGTCTTTGACAATTTCAGTCTACGGGACAGCGCTCGACACGTCTACGTCGTACGCGCAAACGACCGTCACTTGCGTGGAAACAGAATTGGCCTTCATCATTGAAGAAAATTACACGGCATTTTATCTTCTAGTCAGGGATTTAATATATAAAGCAGAGAGTCCGTATGTTTGTGTGTTTGTCAGTTTGTGTGTATGTGATGCATACAAATCTATATAAAATTTTGTACACTTAAGCTTCAATCCATGAGGACAGTCGCCGTAAGTGTAATAATCACGTACGATACATGACATCATACATGACACGCACAAAAAACAGCTGCATTCGACGACAATGCTGCTCATTTTCTCCTAAACCACTGGACCGATTTCAACCACATTTTGTACACACATTCTTTACCGTGAAGTAACAATTGCTGCAGGGTTAAGAATCACATACGACACATGATTCAGAAGGTATGACGTCATAAACAATAGGAATCTCAAAACAATGCCATACAATGCGGCGAGACTTTAAAAATACGCTATATGAGAATGAGAGTACTTAGCGACTTGCAATAAACTTTAAACATAATTACAAACTCTTATGAAACTTTTTCTTGCTGACAACCATACCAAAAGGATGAAAGGGGAAAAAGTTTCTCGCTTACTACTTTTCCGCTGTTTATGGAGTAAAACTACGGCATTCGGTATGACGTCACAATTTATAATTTGTACACTACAAATTGTAGCCGCAGGAAATTTTACAGACACAGAACACACGTATAGTTGAATATATCTTCTAAATTGTATCACATTCAGACACGTAGTTCATGAGATATGAGCACATAAACAGTAACGTTCGTGGAAAACCGCCCCTTCCCACACCTAGTTTCAAGATATTATTTCTTTACTGCTAACTGTATTCCAAAAATATGTTCAAATGTTTGTAATTCTATCGGACCAAACTGCGTGGTCATCAGTCCGTAGCTTACAAACTACTTAAACCTAGGTAAACTAACCTAAGGACAAACACACACACCCATGCCTCAGGGAGGACTCAAACCTCCACGGCGAGCAACCGCGCGCTCCGCAGCGAGACGCTTTAGACCGCTCGGCTACTCCACCGCGGCAACTGCATTCCCAAGAGATTTTACAGGCATACAGCCCTTATACAATTGAATATATACCTGAAAAATGGCAGGAATAAATAAATAAATGCAGTAGCAACGCCGGGTTTTCAGCTATTAGCCAATAAACAAGAGATTAACAATACGTAGAAAGTGTTATCTGCAAACACACAGTCTTCTAAATTGAACAATAGCTAGTGAAGTTAATGAAATGTGTCCTTGAGTCTTGTCATTTTATTACCTTTTTCTTGGTTGTTAGAAAAAGTTTGTTTTTCATAAAATGCATGAATAATATTTATTGTCCGTATTTTGTATGTTAAGGAAATAGAAATCTGTGCTGTGTTAAATATTATTGTATGGTAAAAATATATGTGGCTCAGAGAGAGAGAGAGAGAGAGAGAGAGAGAGAGAGAGAGAGAGAGGAGGGGAGGTGGGGAGAACGAGGTAAGAGGGATTTATCATGTCATTAATTTAATGAGGTAACACACGATGGAAATAATTTCTCTTATTGAGATTGTTAAAAGAGGAAAAAGGCTGGAACATGGTATGTGAGTGCTTATTACGATTTCTCATTATGTTCTCAACGAAATTGTTGTAATGGTAGTATCTGTTTTATGTAGTCTGCACTCATCTGATTTGTATGTGGCTTTTAAATTGCATCTTTCTTGTAAAATGTCTAAATTTTATTTGTTTGCCTTACAATGGACACTGTGACTTCAAGAATATGAAATTATATTACCGCGAGACTCCAAGTTAACCAACTGCCGGCGCGGCGCAATGGATAGCATCACCTATTGCGGTGCTGAAGGTCGTCGGTTCATTCCCGACCACAGGAAAAAATTATTTATTCGTAATTATCATTTCCTTAATATTCCACACCTTTCTTGTGCTCACTTGTATTTTCTACATGTTTCTTATGTTAACTATTCTCCTAATTTCTGGTACATTCTGTCTGTGTATAAATAGCAGAGCACTTAGTGCTGTACATATGTTAAGTTCACAATAACATGCTTTCAGTATAAATGCTGTGTTCAGTTGACAACCATGCCTTCGAAGTCTGCTTCCATTTCAACGTGACAATATGCAGTCTGTTACAGGCAACTGTAAGTAACAATCTGAACATTTCTTTGGTACTACGTAAGTGGTTTTAATCCTCTTGTCTCATTAAATCAACATTTCATTTCGGTATTTTATTTTGGAAATGGTTCTGTGTAAGATAGTTTTACATTAGTGTTGCACCATAGTTTTAGACACTTAGTCATAAGGTGATACTTATTTGGTTTTCATTGTATTTTTAGCGTAAAACACTGTTATGTACTCAGATTATTTTAGGTGTAAAATGTTTTATCTGTCATTGCCTCTGCTTATCAATATAGTTTAATTTCTGGTCTCATGTTTAGGATCTAATTTTTGTGGTTGGTGCTTACATATTTGATTGCTTTAGTTTCGGTCTTTTGCGTAATTTATTTGCCTGCTGTGTTTGTGTGCCTGCTGCAGTGTGTCAACTTATATTTGTCATCACTAATAGCTAATTTCTGGCTTTCAAGATCATTCCTTTTTTTATTGCCATAATCAACTAATGATTTGTTACCGTTATTTTTTTCTAGTTAGAGTTATTGTAAGAGATACCTTCAAGCATTGATAATGTTGACTGACTTTCTCAAAACTAGACATAAGTTGCATCATTACTGACTATAACCAGATTTTTCCCTTCTTGACTGCAGGTTTATCCTACATTCCTTTCCCAGTAGATGATAGTTTTTACCGCGTGTGTTTGTATTTGAGATCTGTACCTAGTTGTGTCTTTCTGTGTTGTATATCTTACACAAGTTTCTTCTTCTTTTCTCGGAGAAGGCACACCATCAGGACACTTACTTACAACATATTATTCTTAGATTAATTATTCCTTATATGCGTACTAACGTTCAATGCAGCTTATTGCACATTTATCCTACGATGTCAGGTTATCTAATAGCATGAGCAAACATGTTTTGAATAAATTGCTGTATATTTTCTTATGATGTCATGAAATTTAATAGAAGTACTTCTTGCTTTGTATGATTCAGACTCCATTAGCTTTGTTGTCTGCCATATTTTCACCGGTGTGTTTTACTGTGATAGTATGGTATATGCTTCCTAATTAATACCCTTGAGTCGATTATCGCACTCAATTCAAGCACTTTTTAGCTGTATTTTGTGTGTCTGACATATTACTTATGATTTGTATCGTTTTCTATCTTATAAGGGGACGTTTCCAATACTTTAATGGAGACACGCACATATCTAACTCACCATTAAGGTAGTAATATATTCAAACTATGGCTGAGCCACTGATCGTGCCACACCATTATACTGTTGTTGGACTTCGGATTTCTGGACTTTGCTCTTCCCTTTAGCCACAGATCTCACTTGTAACTGCTGTCGTTGGTCTTTGATATGTTGCTGAGTGAAATTTCGTTTTCCTCGCCCTTTACTTGAATTGGCTTGCTGGAAATCTACCTTCACTGTGTTATTGGGTCAGGACACTGGCTGTGACTTAACCAACACGACTTTGTGTAATGCACGTGACAAAAATAAACAAATGAAATTTTTTATTAATCTCATACAGTGATCTGTGTGCGTGTGGCTCTTGATTTCCAACAGTTAGGCTGCCTGTTCTTGCTTGTGATTTAAATTTTGTAATTTGTAACAAACATCTTTCATCTTTTGCACTGTACGTAAAAAAGGCTATTCAAATTACAATATTTATTTTGTACTAAAACTTTTCTTTCTTGTATTACTTTGTACCAAGCAGATTTAATTTTTGTACAGTTTTTTTTTCAAATATCTTTGTTTTATACATTATACTTTTTCTTCCATATGTCCTGTCATGTGTTTGTCATAGTATATTTTTTCTGTTTATCCAATTTATACTTTTTATTCTTCTGTGATGTGTGCCTTGTTATGTGCTTATTGAAAGTACTGTATTTTTAGGAATATTATCTGTGTATACATTTGTTATTTCTACTTAATAGTTGGCAAAATTTTGTTATCGTTGCTACAGCACATCTGCAGCCCTCCAAAGTTTGACAGGGGAGAGGGGTCTCTTGGATGTCAGAAAACGTTTGTGTTTTATATAATCTATGAATAATATTTATTGTATGTATTTCGTATGTCACAGAAATTGTAATCTGTCCTTTGTTAAACATCTCTGTTCTATGTATTTATATGGTAAAAGTATCTGTGGCTCAGGAGCAATAGAGAGAGAGAGAGGGGGGGGGAGAGGTGAGAGGGAGTCGGTGAGTAGGAAATGATATGTCAAGGCTGATGGATGCGAGCGTGAAGGTCGGGGTGAGAGTTTAAAATAGGGAAAGATTAATTTTTATAACTCACAACCACCAGCTGCGAACCAAATTCCTAAACATGCAAAAAACACTGGAACTGTTATTGCGACTGTTTGACTCGTTTTCTAGGGGATGATATCACACGTTCACAGCTTTCCTTCCCTGCATATGATTAACAAAATAAATTCATAATAAAAGCAAGTTCATGAGAGAAAAGGGCGTACTAACTACTATTTTTAAAAATACGTGAAAGTTCACTTTATGTTGTTTATTTCACAATCTCAGAACCCTGTGGCTGATACGTCTGTACGTCGACACATTTATCAAATAAAGTTACAGCTCGAGAGCCCCCAGACAAAATGAATATTTGTCGCAAATTGTTTCCACACCACATGGCCGTCTCAAACACCGTTTATGTTCATGCCTATGCGACGACACGTGTTACATTAACAAATCACAGTCACTTTAGTTCAATGCGATGCACACCTTGTTCCGCCGGCTAAATATTCACAAACACACAGTAGCACTCGATTGAACTTGGTGCAGTCTACGACGAGCACCCACACGTGGCGATTGCCACACACAAATCTATAACCTCCACCTCGAGGTCCACATGCCGACTGCAATGCCGAGCGATGCCGCCCGGCCAGCTACACCACGTGCTTGCGTCTCGTCATTTCCTGCCGTCGCGCGCGCGCGTGCGCGCCAAAACTCAACTGCTGGGGTTTTTTCCCCTACGTCATCAACTTCCCCATGTGAGCTGTTGTAACCGATTTGCCAACGTACAGCGCTCAGCCAATACATTTCTAAAACTTGACTTAAAATCAAAATAATTACACTACACATTAAACAAATATTTTCTTACGTTTTTATATTAGTATAAACACCCTTTGTACTGTTTATCATAATCGTGCAATTTCTTATACCACAGATAAGTGATTTAACTGAATACTTCAAGATAAAATACACAAGATTAATTGAAAATAAAATGAGAAATAGTTAATATATTATTTTTAAAAACAAACATTGCCATGTTAGTTGTGTAACTGTCTTGCATTTATTGGTAATTTATTACTTTTCGTTGTCAATTAAACATATTACGTCAGATGTGACTATATCAGCTAATGTATTGTTTATTTGTCAACAGGCTATTTTGTAATGAGGGCCTTAAAGGTTCCTAACTGCATCGTATTACTTCAAATGCCAGTAGTATTTCAATATTTGTGCACTGCACTGTGCCTGGCACTCGCCATTGTCCCTCTCTCCCCTCACCGGAAACGAACTGGAAAATCCTAAGTTGGAACAAGCCACCAACGTCGGCCTGCTCATTGGCCTCCCGTCAGCTACAAGCACACAGCAAATCTCAACGTGGAGAATTTCTACCTATGGCCTAACTATAAATGTTGTCATCCAACTGTGTACATACATTGCTACCATAATTAATAAGATTAAAATTGTGTAACATTTCGTGCATTGGCATGGTCAATGTTTGCAGTGAACTTCATACTGATTAATTATCAAATGCTATTGATTACCGGTATTTCTATTAGGCGGTAATCTCACATGGAGACAAGTTGATTATCATGTAATTAATTTGATGAGGTAACACATGAGGGAAATAATTTATTTTATTGACTATGTTAAAACAGGTAAGGGGCTGAAATGAGGTATGTGACTGCTCTCGCTAGATTTCTTATCATGTTTTGAACCACACTGTTGCAATGGTCGTATCTGTTTTATGTAGTCTCCCCTCACTTGATATGTTCGTGGCTTGTAAATTTTATCTTTATAGTAAATACTGATGAGAATTTTAGTTCTCATTTAAAAAGTACTTCAGTTCCAAACAGGTTTTTCTAAGTAAATGGATTTTGACTTCATTATAGCAAGTTATGATCCCAGGCTTCAGATTTTTTTAACGTTACAACTTGTTTGATGCAAACTGTAGTATGCTGAACGATGATGTTATTCTTGCCGTTCCTCTCATGATTTTTTACATACCTCAAAGTTGATGACTTAGTGACTTCAGATACTATTTCAATTATTGTGCGAATAAGCATAATTTGGCTGTACATCCAGTGTTGCATTCATTTTGGGCACAGGATTGAAACTAATGTCACAATTAAATGAAAATTAACTGACAAATATTTTGCAGTTTATACGTTTTAACTAAAGGCGGATGATAGCAATTTTCAGTTTAAAACACTACATTTGTATTTCATTTAATTTCTGAATACTAAGTCAGTACTTATTGTTCATGTCAGTGTTTTTGTTGTGTTGTTATCAGCTCAAAGTTGTCTCAAGCGAAGTTGTCTTACGGTATCTAAGCAATAGGTGTTATACTAAAGTAATTTTCTAATGCTATTTACGACGGAAGTAAAATTAAAGTTTTGATCTGGCTACTCTACAGAATATAACTGACTTGAAATTTTACATTGCTGCTTAACATAACAGTGAATATGTCTTTAACAAATAATACACAGAGAACGTACTTGTCAAAATAATAATAATAATAATAATAATAATAATAATAACTGTTGACGTATACAGTATGCTGATGTAATGATCTCGAATTATAAGAAAAACGAGGTAAGTGGCACACTTTCACACCTCCCAGTGCCGGTTAAATTTTACCAAATATCCCAGCGGCCTCCTATGATAATGTTGGCAACAGATGCCGAATAGTGAGAATCCTGTGAATCTTCATTTTAGCCAATTGCTTGACAACGCTAATGTTTTCTCATGGAATCTTCGCTGTACGAGGGCAATTATTTTTACTGAGCGGACGAGGGTACATACAAGAACCTAAAGCAGGAACAGCATTGTTTGTTTACTTCATGGTCTGTACGATACACTAATAGTCATTCTATGTGGTTCGAACAAATGAGCAAAGATTTTCTATCGTGTTGTTGATGTTGCCAACATAATCACGCGAGGCCACCGACGTGCTACGTAAAATTTTACCCTTACCCCCTGTGGCCATCCTAACCTCGATTGGTCGATTTTCCACCATAGGCAATACTAGTTTTTATTAAACGACGTTCTAAAATATCTTCCACCAAAGATATGTGCGACTGGTGCTTAAAATTTTGGTCGTCAGTAGATGTAATCATTCATTAGGGTTCCCGATAACAACCTTTCAAAAGGCATTAATTGTAGCAGTAGAACTTTATCAGTCTTCCTGGCCCGATCACTACATCTACCACTACATTGTATACCCGCCATCCCCCTCCCCCCCTCTCCCCCGTTGGAGGTGGGTACTACTCTGTACCACTATCAGACTTTTCTTTTCCTATTTCATTCCCAAATAGAACGAGAGAAAAAAGAATGTCTATAGGCCTTTGTACGAGTCCTAATTTCTCTCGTCTTTGTGATCTTTACGCGAAATGTTAAGTAGACGGCAGGAAGCTCGTTCTACAGTCTGCTTCATATTCCGGCCTTCTTCCTTTAAACTGATCTGCTGCGGGTCCAAAACACTTGAACACTACTCGAGACATGGCCGTACAAGCGTTTTGTATGCGGTCTCCTTTACAGACGATCTTTCCAAAATTCTCCCAATAAACCGAAGTCGGCTTGTAACCTTACCGGCCTACGCTACCGACAATTGCGAGTAATTTAGACTTAGATTGATCCGTGTGTCTAATGAATTAATTACCCGGATAAGGCTGTCAGAGGCGAAACCAATAAAGTAGTGGATGTTACGCACACAAACGACACTTCGCAATTTAATCTATATCTATATATGTGAGTGTCTGTTCGGTGTACGTTTATGACGTCTGAACCACAAAACATAACGAGCTAAAAATGTGTACTACCCAAGGAAGGCTTCAGGCACGGTTTTATGGCGATCGGATAGCTATTTATCTATATATATTAATGTGAATGTCTGTTCGGTGTACGTTTGTCACGTCCGAACGACCAGACACAGAGACTTAATTATTTGTACAGTTACAAATTTAAACCTGAGGAAAGTTTTAGGCACGGTTTTATAGAGATCTGATAGATATTTAGTAATATGAAGAATATAACGCGAAATGCGGAACAATAATTACTTTTTGAAAATTAAATTTACTCGAAAATGGTTTTATTGGTTGCATTGTTGCTTGAGGGTTGATAATGATAAAAGGGTGGAGTATATTGGGATAGAAAGTTATTGGTGTCTATAAAATTCTACGTGTTTGTGTGTGTGTTAATATTTCGCTCTGCAGCGAAAACTACAGAACGCAGACGAATGTCTGAGTTTAATTGTTGTCCGAAGTCCCCCGTTGTACACCATAGCAGTTCCATGCCGATACCTATAAGGGGGTGGAAGATACGGTGGCTGAAAGTCGTCTAATTATAATAAAAATTCGGACTAAAGGCCAGCGATGACGTTTGCGACTATATAGTAAGGAGGTTGCATACAGCGAAACGTGATGCCATAGACCATATCTATGGTCTCCGCGTGCTAGAATGTCTTCAGCTCTTTCTCTCTAAGGATAAGCATACGAATAAGGAAATATAAGAATAAATAAATGAAGCAGTAAAGAAGAAATTTCTTTTAATACATCTCTTTAAAAAATGATTTGAAGTTTCGTGCATTACATCAAGTGATCGATCTATTATATTATTGGAATCATTATTGTTGAATTTCCTGATTGGATTCTTCGAAACGAGTGCATTTTTACATGTGATTTGATTTACACTACTTCCTCTCCTGATAAACGGTAAGTACATAGACTTCTGCAATCTGATAGGAATATTTTAAAGTTCCTTCAAAACCAGTTTCATAGCACACTACTGAAATATAGCTTATCTATCATAGTAAGCCAACACGCGAGCGGAGCCGCGGGTTTAAGTTAGTTCTCTATAACGATCATTTGATGAGCGAAATCTTGAACAATTTGCAGACTCAAGTGGCCCGCGACAAAACTGTACCAAGAGAACAACTTTGAATACATATATACGGCGCCAGCTCGAAGTACGTGCAACATATTTAATTAATAAAATGTACTGTCTAATAACAATAATCACCGATTGGTTAAATTGGAACAACGCGGTCACAGAATGCAGACTGAGCGCACTCTCCACAGCAGCAGGAAACACAGAGGAATATAAAATCAGTAAATTCAGGTTACTTAGGGCAGTGGAAACAATTCCCACAAGTCCCTGTAATGAAAAAAGTTTTTTAAGAATAAGCATGCATGCAACAATTTTACGTAAAATCAAACCATCGCCATAATGCTTGCCAAGCCACTGTCCTGAACCTCCATTAGCATTAGTAATTTTAATTGTTGTGATTGACTTGTGCCTACAATGACTAGCTGACTGATCAAGTGAGTCATTTACTGAGACTTATGCAATTAACCTTTCTTTAATAAATTTGATTAAATGTTATTTTTGAGAAGTAATATTATGGCAGGGACTATTATTCCATATAATATCAACATCAAACATTTTTTGGCAGTATAATGGAATTGTTTAGTTTAATTCATTAACCAAGTGCGTCTTTTAGTACAAGTGAATTGAATACTTAACACAAAACTTAATGTTTGGTTTTGTGGCCATGTTCCGCAGCAGCTGTTAAAATTGATTATAAGAGGTAATCTGTCTTATGATGACTGCAATTAAGAGGTTTATTTTTACACCAGACGCGTTTCGCTTTTTTTATTTTAAAAGCATCTTCTATGGTCTGTAAATGATACAGAGGTTTGTACAATTTGTTTTTGATAAATAAATTAAAAACAGTTTTTAAAAAAACATTTTGCGCATTAGGCCTAAGTGTTTTTAATTTAATATTCGGTCTACTCACGGTGTTGCTGTCTCTTCTTTACATGTTACTACTGCTTCTCCGTCTTGTTGGCTGGAGTTAGTTTTTTCCTCGCGTGTGTTTCAGGGCTGTGTACAGCACTTTTTGTGTGTTTTTGTTTCGTTTTTTCCCTTTTCGTCCCAGCACATCACAGCACTTCACTTTTTGAAATGTATACTGATTACATGTCGCCTGTTATATGTGGAATGCCTGTCTGTTCATTTGTCATTTCACTACAGTGTGGCTATGTTTTCGTGTGTTCATTTGTTTTTCGTTTGGTCTGTGAGTGTTGCCAACGTTACATATTTATAATATAAATACGACTTCATTCTACATGAGTGTGTGTGTGAGAAAGGGAGAGAGAGAGAGAGAGAGAGAGAGAATATCCAATATTTTCAAAAAACAAGGCATCAAAATAGCCCACCAAACTAACAACTCACTTCAAAAATATTTTCCAAAATCAATAGAAAATACAGATCCATACAGAAAATCGGGAATATACCAACTGAAATGCAATACATGTGATGGAATATACATTGGTCAGACTAAAAGAACATTTGACACCAGATATAAAGAGCATGTACGAGCCTGGAAGTATAAAACAAGTCACTCAACATTTGCAGAACACTTACACCAAAACCAACACAAAATCACCGCTAGAGACACAGACATGGAAATATTAAGAATAAACAACAACAAAAAACACCTGCTCATCCTTCAAGAAAACGATCATATCCAAAAAACAATAACAGAAAAGAAACGTCTCATAAAGGACCAAACCGATCTAGCAAACAACACACTCTTCAAGCTTATTGACCAACTAACATAAATATAAACATTACGAGGGTCAACCCCCTTTCATAAAAAAACAAATCACGATACATTCACCTCCTCCCCCCCCCCCCCCCCCCCCCCGCCACCATTACAACCCAATTAAACCTCATTTACTCATCTGAAAAAAAAAAAAAAAAAAAAACATCTTAACACCCTGTTCATGAAATCAAATATTTCTCTCTCTCTCTCTCTCACGCACACACACACTCTCATGTTGCCATTAAAACCTGCATTTACTCATCTGAAAAAACATCTTAACAGCCTGTTCACGAGGGGAAAAAAAAATCTCTTTCTCTCTCTCTCTCTCTCTCTCTCTCTCTCTCTTTCTTTCTCACACACACATACACACACACTCATGTAGAATGAAGTCGTATTTATATTATAAATATGTAACGTTTGCAACACTCACAGTCCAAACGAAAAACAAATGAACACACGAAAACATAGCCACACTGTAGTGAAATGACAAATGAACAGACAGGCATTCCACATATAACAGGCGACATGTAATCAGTATACATTTCAAAAAGTGAAGTGCTGTGATGTGCTGGGATGAAAAGGGAAAAAAACGAAACAAAAACACACGAAAAGTGCTGTACACAGCCCTGAAACACACGCCAGGAAAAAACTAACTCCAGCCAACAAGACGGAGAAGCAGTAGTAACATGTAAAGAAGAGACATCAACACCGTGAGTAGACCGAATATTAAATTAAAAACACTTAGGCCTAATGCGCAAAATGTTTTTTTTTACTGTTTTAATCTATTTATCAAAAACAAATTGTACAAACCTTTGTATCATTTACAGACCACAGAAGATGCTTTTAAAATTAAAAAGCAAAACGCGTCTGGTGTAAAAATAAACCTCTTAATTGCAGTCAGCATAAGACAGATTACCTATTATAATTAACAAAACTTAATATTCACTGCTTGGTAATACTGAATGTTCATACTCAATGATCTGCAATTGTTGTTAACTGTATTTTGAGTTTTTGTTGACAGTACTAATTACTCTTCGAGCAGAGAAATCTTTTGGAACACAACTGATTTTTGTTAAATTTACGTAACGTCTTTATTATTTAGATTGAGCATCGGAATATTGAAGGTAATGAAATAGGAACCTCTTTGGAAAGTGCCGCTGGTGAATATTTTTATCGACACTGATTATTTTCACACAAGTTCGCTATTGACTCCTTGCAAAACTAAACGTTGCCTTAGCATTACAGATCTAAAGACGGTTAATTGCGTAGATCTTACTTTGTAGCGGTGGTGTGGTGTAGCTGGTGATTGTTGCTGGCACTTTATAATGATTGGCAAAAACGGTATTCTCTTGGCGACGAAATATTGTTTAAACATTGTGTCCACAGCATTCCTCTTAACGTTATTCCTCTTGAAGTTTTAACGTTGTGCCCACGTTAATTATTTGCGAGTGCCCATTTGCCAGACTGCTGCTCGTACCAACGCATCGTAAAACCACACTATTACAGTTTGCTGCTGCTGTCCAACTTTTCTACCGTTCACCTCGAGAGCTCGACAACAACTTTTCTCTCTCGCGCCTGGCACTAGACTGCATTCAGCGATAACAACTGCTCCACGCACAGATGCTACGAACACTGCCCTCACTAAGCCAACGTCTCTACTACAATGCTTTACGTTCGTTTCTCAGTACAATATGAAATAATTTGAAAATTCGTCATTTATATAATTTATTTACAGAAGAAAAAATTTACACGCTATACATATTTCTCATACTATCCGCTGTCATTTCTACTGATCGTGTTTACACACGCAGACGGTGGAGTTGGTCACTGTATTGCTGTGTTACAGGCTGTCTGCTTTACTCACAACTGTCCTTACATGATCGTTCCATTTCATGTCGTTCTGCAATGTTACGCCTAGAAATCATTGTTCAAATGTTTGTATAGCATATGGGACTTAACTACGGGGTCATCATTCCCTAAACTTACAAACTACTCATGAATTAGCTAACACTCCCTAAACTTCTACTTATGAACTAGCTAACACTAAGGACGGCACAAACATCCATGCCCGAGGGGGGGATTGGAAATCCCGACCGTAGTGGCTGTGCAGACCGTCACTGACGCGCCGCAGTCCCCTCGGCCACCCCGGCCGGCGTTACGCCTAGATATTTGAACGACGCGACTGCATAAAGAAGCTCACTACTAATGCTGTATTCCAACATTTTGGGATTGTTTTTCCTATTAATGTGCAGCAAAATACAGTTCTCTACATTGAGAGCCAACTAGAACTTTTGTCTAAGTCATCGTGTATGCTATTACAGTCAATTAAAGACGACACCCTCCCATACACCACATCATCATCAGCGAACAGTCGTAAATTACAAGTGACTCTGTCCATCGGATCATTTATATACGAGGCGCGTTTTTAAGTAAATTCCTTTCCGTTGTAGACACTAGTAGTTCGCGCACATACCGCAACGAGCGCGTGCGTCACGTACTGTCGTGCCTCGGGAACAACTGTGCTCAGTTTCTGCTCTGTAGCTAACCTGCATGGTTTGTTCGGTGATTTGAAAATGTTAAAGACTATCAACTCTCCCGCCCAGTGTGAGGTTCGCTCAGTAATATGGCTTTTGTCACCAAGTAATCTGCTGCAGAAATTCATCGACAGCTGTGCGAATTGTACAGTGATACCGGTATGAGTTAGGGCAAAGTGCTTAAGTGGGTACGAGAATTCAAAGTTCACTGTGACAACGTCGGTGATTAGGACCTCTCCGATCGCCCAGTTTCGATTATAGAGCATTTGGCCGCGTTGGATTAGCCGCGCGTGCTTGAGCGCCGTGTTGCGGTGCGTGCGGCTGTCTGCCGTCGGGGGTTAGAATCCCCATCGGGCATGAATGTTTGTGTCGTCTTTAGTATAAGGTAGTTCATAAATAGTTTGTAAGTTTAGCGACTGATGACCCCGCAGTTAAGTTCCTTAAGCTCTACAAACATCTGAACATTTGAACAGACCATTTGGAGATTTCAGCTGAAACAGGAGCTTCACAGTAACAGGTCTCTCAAACGAATTCCCTGACGTTTAGAGATCAGTGCTTTACAAAACAGCAATGGACTCTTCGTTATAGTAACAGGCGGCGAGATTTATGAAGAGGGTATTTTAAAATTTGTTGAGAGGCATGATAAGTGTTGAACAAATTTGGCAACTATGTCGAAAAACAAAGTATGTACAATCTGAAAATAAATTTACTTTTTTGAAATAACCTTTCGTTGTGTACTTCTGTTCAAACGGAACTTACTTAACAAACGCCCCAAGTAGATAAAAAGTGGTCCTATCACACTCTACTGGGGCACGCCTGACGATACACTCGTGTCTGATGAACACTCTCCGTCGACGACAACTTAGAATGTGTTCCAGCCCGTCAGAAATGAGTGACCGCGTCCCACAAGCCTGTATGCTCCTGGCGATTAAAAATGCTACACGACGAAGATGACGTGCTACAGACACGAAATTTAACCAGCGGGAAGAAGATGCTGTGATATGCAAATGACGAGCTTTTCAGAGCATTCACATAAGGTTGGCGCCGGTGGGGACACCTACAACGTGCTGATATGAGGAAAGTGTAATACCGATTTCTCATACACAAACAGCACTTGACCGGCGTTGCCTGGTGAAACGTGATGCCTCGTGTAAGGAGGAGAAATACGTACCATCAGGTTTCGGATTGTGGCCTATCACCATTGTGGTTTATCGTATCGCGACATTGGTGCTCGCTTTGGTCGCGCTCCAATTACTGTTAGCAGAATATGGAATCGGCGAGTTCAGGACGGCAATACGGAACGACGTGCTGGGTCCCAACGGCCTCGTATCACTAGCAGTCGAGATGACAGACATGTTGTCCGCATGGCTGTAACGGATCGTGCTGCCACGTCTCGATCCCCGAGTCAACAGATAGGGACGTTTGCAAGACAACAACCATCTGCACGAACAGTTCGACGACGTTTGTAGCAGCATGGATTATCAGCTAGAAGACCAAGGCTGCGCCTACGATGGTGTACGAAACGACAAACTGTGTGTACGAATGGCAAAAAAGACATTTTTTTCGGCTGAATCTAGGTTCTGTTTACAGCATCATGATAGTCCTAACTGTGTTTGGCGACATCGCTGTGAACGCACACTGGAAGCGTGTATATTTTATAGCCGTACTGGCGTATCACCCGGCGTGATAGTCTCGGATGCTATTGGTTCTACGTCTCGGTCACCTCTTCTTCGCATCAACGGCACTTTGAACAGTGGCCGTTACATTTCAGATGTGTTACCCTCTGGCTCTACCCTCCATTCGATCCCTGCAAAACCCTACATTTCAGCAGGATAATGCACGACGCATGATGCAGGTCCTGTACGGCACACGGAAAATGTTCGACTGCTGCCCTGGCCAGCACATTCTCCATATATCTCACTAATTGAAAACGTCTGGTCAATGGTGACCGTGTAACTGGCTCGTCAGAATACGCCACTCACTACTTTTGGTGAACTGTAGTATCGTGTTGAAGCTCCAATGGGCATCTATACCTATACACGCCATCCAAGCTCTGTTTGACTTAATGCCCAGGCGTATCAAGGCCATTATTACGGCCAAAGTTGGTTGTTCTAGGTACTGATTTCCAAGGATCTATGCTCCCAAATTGCGTGAAAATGTAACCACATTTCAGTGTTAGTATAATATATTTGTCCAATGAATACCCGTTTATCATCTGCAGTTCTTCTTGGTGTAGCAATTTTAATGGCCAGTAGTGTATCTTCGTTCGGAGTCTGCAGTGTGGGCACCGCGTCAAATGCCTTTCTGAAATAGAGAAAAACACAATCTTCCTGCTGCCGTTTATCTATGGCTCGTAAGATGTCATGTGAGATAAGGACAACCCGAGTTTCACACGAACGATGTTTCCTAAACCCGTGCTGATTCACAGAAAGAAGCCTATCTGTCTAAACAGAAATTCACGAAAAGAACGTCGTCTTTCCTTCAGCGATCCCCAATTGAGTTGTCGGAGCATTTCCGTGACACTCGCGGATTGGTCGAACCTACCGGTAACAAATCTAACTGCTCGCCTCTGAACCGCCTCTATGTCTTCTTTTAAACTGATCTGCTGCGGGTCCCAAACACTTGAGCAATACTTAAGACGTGGTCGTACAAGCTTTTTATACGCGGTCTCCTTTACAGGTGAAGTACATCTCCCAAAATTCTACCAATAAACCTAAGTCGGCTGTCCGCCTTACTCACAACTGTCCTTACATGTTCGTTCCATTTCATATCGCTCTGCAATGTTACGCCTAGATAATTGAACGACGCGACAGCATCAAGACGCTCACTACTAATACTGTATTCGAACATTATATGATTATTTTTCCTACTCATGCGTACCACCTTACATTTTTCTACATTGAGAGCTAGCTCCCATGCATCGCACCAACAAGAAGTTTTGTCTAAGTCATCCTGTATGCTATTTCAGTTAAAGACGACACCCTCCCATATACCACAGCATCATCAGCAAACAGCTGCAAATTACAAGTTACTCTGTCCATCAGATCACTTATATAGATAGAAAATAGTAGCGGTGCTATCACACTCCCCTGGGGCACGTCTGACGATACACTTGTCTCTGATGAACACTCGCCTTCGAGAACAACGTACTGCGGTCTATTACTTAGGAAGTCTTCCAGCCAGTCACAAACCTGTGACCCTATTCCATAAGCTCGTATCTTCGTTAGCAGTCTGCAGTGTGGCACCGCGTCGAACGCCTTTTTGAAGTCGAGAAAAACACAAAATCCGCCTGTTGCCCTTCATCCATGGCTCGCAAGATGTCATGTGAGAAAAGGGCAAGATGAGTTTCACACGAACGATGTTTCCTAAACCCGTGCTGATTTATGGAAAGAAGGTTTTCCGTTTCAAGCAAATTTACTATATTCGAGCTGAGAATATGCATCAAAATTCTACTAAACCCATGATCAGTTGATCACCCGCGGGCAGACGTGGCGGCTCGGTGCCTAAACGGCGCGGCACAGACGCCCTGTGCTCTCCGTGCGCGCCTCCATCCCTCCCTACAGCAGCCACTGCTGGCGCCGTGCCAGCTGGGTGTCTGTGTCTGTGTGTGTGTGTGTGTGCGGGCGCTCGACCTTTGGCCCGGGCTGCCTTGCAAAAATAATATTACCCCGCCTGAAGCCGGCCTAGGGCAGCGCCGCCAGCACGTGGAATGCGTACGCGTCGTTTTGCTGGCGCCAGCGTACCTAGCCACCAGGGCCGCCCCTCGCGATGTAGCCAGCGCCTCCGTCACCTATACCTGAAATAGGAACTTGCCGTACCATTAGTGTCCACATCAGGCATTCATTAGAATGTTCTTTCTATTGCTATAATAATACGTGGAAGAGACCAGGAGACGCTGGAAGGTACCAGATTGAATTTTTAATGGTAAGATTGTTGCCCCTCGATGCCAGACTACAAATCCAAAGATCGCGGGTTCGATCCCCGCCAGGTCCTAGGATTTTTATCTGTCACTTTCGACTCCTTCCACCTCTGGCAGTATTGCTCATGGGAAAAATACCGAGTAGCATCGTGGTTCGGAACCCACGTTAGACCCTAGGTCCCCCTATACCTGGCTGGGTAAGTCAGTTCGAAGGTCGGAGGAAGGCAACGGCATACCACCTCCAAACAGGATGCCTAGTAAAAGCACTGTGGTGTTCAAACCAATATTCGGATTGTTGACTGCTTTACCTTTTAAGGAATTGATTTCGAAACCAGGTTTTAAACTGTAAGACATACCCAGGGGCAGATATAGACTCTGACCATAACTTATTGGTTATGTACGAGGTGCATTCAAGTTCTAAGGTCTCCGATTTTTTTTTTCTGATTAACTACTCACCCGAAATCGATGAAACTGGCGTTACTTCTCGACGTAATCGCCCTGCAGATGTACACATTTTTCACAACACTAACGCCACGATTCTACGGCAGCGGCGACGGCTTCTTTAGGAGTCTGTGTTGACCACTGGAAAATCGCTGAGGCAATAGCAGCACTGCTGGTGAATGTGCGGCCACGGAGAGTGTCTTTCATTGACGGAAAAAGCCAAAAGTCACTAGGAGCCAGGTCAGGTGAGTAGGGAGCATGAGGAATCACTTCAAAGTCATCACGAAGAAACTGTTGCGTAACGTTAGCTCCATGTGCGGGTGCGTTGTCTTGGTGAAAGAGCGCACGCGCGGCCCTTCCGGGAAGTTTTTGTTGCATTGCAGGAAGGAATCTGTTCTTCAAAACATTTTCGTAGGATGCACATGTTACCGTACTGCCCTTTGGAACGCAATTGGTAAGGATTACGCCCTCGTTGTCCCAGAACATGGACACCATCATTTTTTCAGCACTGGTGGTTACCCAAAATTTTTTTGGTGGCGGTGAATCTGTGTGCTTCCATTGTGCTGACTGCCGCTTTGTTTCTGGATTGAAAAATGGCATCCACGTCTCATCCATTGTCACAACCGACGAAAAGAAAGTCCCATTCATGCTGTCGTTGCGCGTCAACATTGCTTGGCAATATGCCACACTGGCAGCCTTATGGTCGTCCGTCAGCATTCGTGGCACCCGCCTGGATGACATTTTTCGCATTTTCAGGTCGTCATGGAGGATTGTGTGCACAGAACCCACAGAAATGCCAACTCTGGAGGCGATCTGTTTAACAGTCATTCGGCTATCACCCTCCACTTTCTCGATCACGTCGTCAGACCGGCTTGTGCGGGCCCGAGGTTGTTTCAGTTTGTTGTCACACGATGCTCTGCATTTATTAAACTGTCGCACCCACGAACGCACTTTCGACACATCCATAACTCCATCACCACATGTCTCCTTCAACTGTCGATGAATTTCAATTGGTGTCACACCACGCAAATTCAGAAAACGAATGATTGCAAGCTGTTCAAGTAAGGAAAACGTCGCCATTTTAAGTATCTAAAACAGTTCTCATTCTCGCCGCTGGCAGTAAAATTCCATCTGCCGTACGGTGCTGCCATCTCTGGGACGTATTGACAATGAACGTGGCATCATTTAAAAACAATGCGCATGTTTCTATCTCTTTCCAGTCCGGAGAAGAAAAAAATCGGAGGCCGTAGAACTTGAATGCAAATTAAATTTAAGAGGCTGCACATAAACTTGCACTACTGTGGTCGGAGTTGGCTTCGTGTCTATCTCTACTACGATAATGCGTTCACTATACTGTTCATAGTAACTTACCCGCATTCCTATTTTCTTATTCATTATCAGACCTACTCCTGTGTTCTGCAGTCTCTTAAATTTAATTTGCAGTACGAGGTGAATTCAAGTTCTAAGGCCTCCGATTTTTTTTCTCCGGACTGGAAAGAAATAGAAACATGCGCTTTGTTTTAAAATGAGGCCACTTTCATTGTCAATACGTCCCAGAGATGGCAGCACCGTACGACAGATGGAATTTTACTGCCAGCGGCGAGAATGAGAACTGTTTTAGATACTTAAAATGGCAACGCAGGAGTAGGTCTGATAATGAATAATAAAATAGGAATGCGGGTAAGTTACTATGAACAGTATAGTGAACGCATTATCGTAGTAAAGGTAGACACGAAGCCAACACCGACCACAGCGATATCGAAAAAATGTATGAGGGGATAAAAGAAATCATTCAGAAAGTTAAGGGAGACGAAAACTTGATTGTTATGGGGGAGTGGAGCTCGGTAGTAGGAAAAGGAAGAGAATGAAATGTAGTAGGTGAATATGGACTGGAGAAAAGAATAAAAGAGGAGATCGTTTGGTAGAATTTTGCGCAGAGCACAGTTTAATGATCACCAATACTAGTTTTAATCATCATGGAAGAAGGCTGCATACGTGGAAGAGACGTTTTCCAGTCGGCTCGATGAATGTGTGGTGTAATAGGTAAAACCCAGACGGTCGCCGTGGACATGGCGCCATGTGTCGACAAGTGATAGGCGATTGAGGATAGGTTCAAGAGCCGCTCATGGTGAGTGGTGTGGTAATCGGTCGCTGCGTTGAGTTTAAGTCACCACGCAGTACCATATTATCATGATGTCCTAAAAGGAGCGGCGTAATCTCTTCTGGGGAGAAAGTATTACGTTCCTGGCGGTGGCTGGAACCTGATGGTGCATATACATTCACGATGCGGACACCAAAAAGCGTGGTGACTATACCTCTGGCGTTGGGGACGTACAGTCTTAGACAAAAAAATTGATCGCCGGCCGGCTGACGCAGAGGCTAAGTCCGAGTCGGTCGCGCAGTGTGAACAATAAAATCGATCGCCTCTCAGAATTCTAAGTCCAGCTATATGCACGATCTGGCAACACTGTAGAATGCGGTACTATCAGGAGGAAGTGTTACTTCCTTCTCAAGAGAGCTCCGTACAGTATGAGCGTGTGGTCTCGTGGTAAAAGTCGCGATTACAAGCGTGCATGTAAGCAGTCGCGAGATCGAGTGTAACAACCTCCAACTATTTTTTTTCTTAACCGCATATCGGCTGTCTTTGTTATCAGTGTGGAAGAACCTCAACTTTAAAAGCGAAAACTCCCAGAAATAATTACACGAAAAAGCTCGCTGTGGCATCAAAACTAAACTGTTTACTCTCGGGAGTAGTGGGCCCCGGCTACGGCGACGCGCCAGCGGCCGCATCGCGGCTGCCGCCTGCGGACTCAGTGACAGCGGCGCGCCGCTCTGTGTCTATTTACCGGCTGTTATATCCTCACTTCAAGTTCTAGTACTTATTTACCGCTGCGTATTGAATTATTCTGACTGATACATATGAACATTATTTAAACGTTGTAAAGTGGAATCGGTATAAAGGGTCATAGGAGTGACTATTACCACATTTTTCTTGAACGTCATCAGGCCGCTCAATCAGGATGGCTACTCACGACTATTACTAGTGACGAGTTATGATGCTCTCATTCTGACATCTTAAGAGAAAAATAATGACTGAGTACTAAAATATTTTTATACTCAGCAAAGTGCAACCACAAAATCAGGGTGCGCCCTATTTTTGCAAACAACTGAGACACCATTTTGTCGCACTCTAAGGACAAACGACCTAAAAGATTACATCATGTTTTAGTACTACACCATAATAATTCCCGTTGATTTCACACACAAAACATCGAATAGTGTGCTTTGGGAGTCACCCATTCCTCACCAACTCTTTCGATCACATGTTCTCAAATGTTTACCTTTCCTGCCCCTCCTCGAATAACCTTCGACAAAAATTATTTCCAGACGAAAATACACGTCTAACATCGATTGGCGTCATAATTAGCTTTGAATCAGTTCGATTCTGCAGGGACAAATTTGGTAAACTATCAGAACGTTGTCAGACTTTCCCATAATCTGAGAGAATATAGCAAGTAAGCACAAGAGGTTTCTTGTTGTTTTCGATGTGGATTCGTGCAACTCCTGTCACGAAAACAGCTAAAAAGTTCTCCTCCAATGAGACCGGAACCATCGACCAAAGGCACCTCTCCAGGGCAGACTACCACTTTACCTCAGAGCTAGCGAGGAGCTATGCTCGCCAGCTCTCTCCTACTGCCACATACATCACTAGATCATATAACTCGCAACGTAAGAGACGAGATTAATTGGAATTTCACCGTGTAAACAATTTTCTGGACCCAAAAGCATGAAATAATAGCCTTCTGTCGCCTCTCGACTGAGAAACCAGTCAGATTATTCAATGGAAATTACAGGAAACATCAAGCGAATTTATGAGCATAGTTCTGTGCCAACCAGGAAGTAAGACCTCGGTACCAGCGTTGACAGACTTACACTGCGATGTTGCCAAGCTTTAGTCATGCTATCAATAGGAAGAATAAGAGCCGAGATGATTGCCAAGCGAGCTCGACAGAGACTTAGCTCGCGCCTCGCGCGTCTGCTGGGGATCCGAACACCTACAGTATATGTCAATGGTCCCTGCTCGCAATTCCGTAACTAGCTTTAATGAGTCGATCGTTATCACTAATAAAAATATACACATGCACTGACCGCTAATATAGTAATAAGTGTCTCAATTATTTGCGTATTCTGTCTTAAGCGCAATAACAACGAAGGTCATTCACCAGTGCTGTTTCACACTTCTTCGAGCATTTCCATTGACTATACTGAAAACATTAGATGTAAGCATCAGTTTTCTTTACAATTATAGACTCAGACAAATATAGCTGACAGTGGCACAAACGAACGAAGAGAGGCATGTATGCGAAGAGAAATCAATGCAGCATTGTTTTTAAGATGTGAACATTTCTGGGAAGGCTTCGTAACATGGAGTTCAAAATAAGAAGACCTTCTGTTATCCAAACATATAATTAGGGACAGTAATGTATAGATTAATTTATATTTAAGCCAAACTGTCATCCAGTCTACAAATATTGCAAAAATGAAACGTATCTTCTGTTGGTTAGAGTCCCATTATATCCCCTATCAAATTCTAACAGCAGATATATTGAAAACCTTTTGACTGTGAAGAACATTCAGGACAGAAAGATCCACATATCCAAAATAACTATGGGCTTACGAAGCCGAGAATAGTGCTGATATTGGATGCAGCAGTTGCACAGTGTGTGTGTTGGTTTTTTCTTTCTTTTTCGGCCGTAATATGATGACAGAGTTTATCAGATGGTTATAGAAATTGCAGTTACTGTTTTTATGCTTCCAATGGGTAACGCCAAATTGTCACTATGTCGGAATATATTCCAGATTAAGTTCTGTTTGTGAAAGAATTGGTGAACAGTTGGTGAACAGCATCGACACTGCATGTAACACAAACCCATCAGTTGCCAATTATACGCGGCTAAATTTCTATGACTTGATTTTCCTATGAACGATTTCATTCCTCTCACAACAGCGTTATTACTTACTGAATGTGTTGAACAAACATGAGTCTATCACTTCTCGTTCACGTCCACGACGTCCACGTCCACGTTCACGTCCAACCAATGTAGATGTCTAATAAATTATGAAACAAAATACAGGTTTATATATACATTAATGGAGTTGTTGATGTCATTTTTCCCGACAGTATTCTGCTATTGTTCTGAAGATGAATACTTAACGTAAATACTTATATTCCTTTGGATGAATATCTGAGGTGTCCATTTCAGTTCCACAAACCAAAAAATGGCGGAACTAAGCGAATAAAAGGCCCCTATATGCCAAAAAATAAAAATGAAGTAACTGTTAATGGAAGTTTACAAACTCAATCGGAAGAAAATGAAAAATACTTTCTTCACCTACAATCTACTGTAATACATGGATTTCACAGAAATGCATTACTTAGGCCCTACTTTTGTTTTGGTCCATATCACTGTCACCAAACAAGGGATAAAACATGCGAATATTTCATTTGTATTACAGGTCCTGGAACTCCGTCTATTATTACCGAGTTGACAATCACTTTCCGTGTGATATACGTCGTTTGAGGATGATTAAAGGGGCTTTACGACAAACTTTCATTAATCGAATCCTTTAAACTTCGCGGTAGTTGCAGGAAAGTGAATTCAGGTAGACAGCGGTAATACTGAAAATTTGTGCCGCAGCGGCACTGGAATCCTGCTTTCTTTTCCCTAGTAGAGCTATTCTTTGCGTTTGTTGAATAGTTTTTGTTCTCTGTTGACTGGTAAGCTTGACCTTAGTTTCCCTCCCTTAAAAAAGACAACTAAAAATTGCAGATGCGGTCACTTCTCTGGACGAGCGAGCTGGAAGAATCGCCTTGGCTATTTTTGCAAATAACATTCAATATGCTTCAAGTTTTTCAAAACATGTTGCAATTGGGTCTCACATAGGTATGACAGCAGTGGAGATAGCTCGAAACGTATGAATGGTGCGAGTACTTTTGTGCAAATCACCTCACAAAAGAGATTTTTCGTTTCAAGAAAGATCTTTCCGGGCCGGCCGCGTTGGCCGAGGGGACTGAGGCGCTCCAGTTCAGATGTTTGTTCAAATGTTTGTATAGTCTATGGGACTTAACTAAGGCGTCATCAGTCCCTAAACTTACAAACTACTTATGAACTACTTACGAACTAGGACGGCACAAATATCCATGCCCGAGGGGGGATTTGAACCCCCGACCGTAGTTGCCGTGCAGACCGTGACTGGAGCGCCTTAGTCCCCTCGGCCACCGCGGCCGGCGGCGCTCCAGTCACGGTTTGCACGGCCACTACGGTCGGAGTTTCGAATCCCCCCTTTGACATGGATATTTGTACCGTCCTTAGTCTTAGCTAGTTCATAAGTAGTTTGTAAGCTTAGGGACTGATGACCACGTTGTTAAGTCCCATAAGTTCTACAAACATTTGTACATATTTGATCTTTCCGGTATTCATGATTTTACACATGAAGGAAGACTCTTATAACTCACGTAAGTCATGGACTATGATGAATTGACCATCGTGCGACGTTGTCACTGGTCAGACAGGATTCAAAAGTTGGAAGCGGGAGTATTACACACTCACTTTCAAAGCGTCAAAATCCTAATTATTGCGTTTTTGCATAGACATCATTAGTTCACTCTTTAAGTATAATGCTGTTATTAGTGACCTATTCTGTAGCTTTTATGTTATCTTCTTAAAAAGCTAGTAGCTCTATCAAAATAGGGTTAAAATTCTGATCTACAGAGGGACTGGAACCATGACCCAAAGCAGCACTCGCTTAAGTCGAAACGTCATCTCAGGGCTACTGACGCGCTGCTACATCTCACTTCCTGCTTGTTCCACTGGTGGCTACAGCTAATCGCCAATTTCCGCATGGTATGACCTCCTTGCATTTGTAGTAGAAAGTAATGCGCCGATGTCGCACCGTTAAAGAAAGTGAGACTATTCAACCAAACAGACAAGTAAATATTAAGTGAATTTATCGTGTTTCTGTGCCATCCCGGAAGTAACTCGGCGATCACGCCGGTGCCAAAGAGTTCTCAAACTTGCGCTGCGCTCAAAATAGAGACTTACCGAAATTACAATACGTTCAACTAGCTGAGCGTTGAGCTCATTTTCCATAGAGTGCTTCTGAGTCGGACAGGCAGACAGATCTTGTAGAGACTATCCTTGCGCTACTGGTTCTTGACGCTCAACTACGTCGGATTGTAGGACTTATTTTCTGCCCGTGAAAGAGTTTCTCAGCAGTGGGTGCAAAAGCATCCACATTCTGGTACCACACACATAACCAGACAAATAATATGCCAGTTACTAGCAGTGAAATACAATATGACCGTGTCTTTCTGGCAGGGACTATATTTTCCTTTCTTCTGTTTTCTGATTTGCAGTAGTCTGTCACCTCGTTTTGGAAGTGAAAACTATTTTTGCAGTCCACCGCAACATAATTCATACCCTTCCCGGACAAAGAGACTTGCAACCGGAGATGTTAAATAAAATATGACACTGTATCCAAATTCATACCTACCCTATCTGCTTCTCGTTGTCAGCTTTTTTTGAGAGGCTATTGTACTTTTATTCTGAAAAAATAAACCCCTCCATTCTTACAGATCCACCAATCAAAATGCAGTTCAATGACTGACATAAATTCGTTTCTGACAGATAAACAATATTATAGTAGTAACTGGCAAGTGTGGCGAATTCTATAAGTCATTTGACGATTGCGAACTCAGGTGTTTCGTAGTATTCTTGTGTAATGGCTGGCATTTCAATTGCGTAGCAGACGGTAATTTGCCTAAGCAATTATTTGCAGAATTCATTATTTACCATACGATTTAACTTTGTTTCTTCTTATTCCTATTCAGACAGGTGTATCGTATATTGGAATGGAGCAGACAAACGAGTGTTTTCTTTCAAATGTTAAGGGTTCTTGGTTTCATTCTCTGCATGTTCTTGATGGTCTGTTGGTCATAAGAAGAGAAGACGCCACTGACACCTACGATGTAAGCGCTAGATTAACCATACCAGGACTACCACATTGTAAAGCCGGTAGACAGCGTGACGCCGTGTTGCTCTCTAAGCATCCCTTCTGTTCTGATATAGAAATTCCAACATTAGCGATGGTTACAATATAACTGCTGCTGATGCTTTTCCGCGAAACGTGAGAAGCGCCTTACAGATTAGAATTTTTGTTTCAGAGTGCCTAGATTCTTGAGTTAGTTCTAAATAAATTCCAGGCAGTTCCACACTAACGAACATTTTCAGCTATCAAATTAAACGCATAGGAATTATCCAAGTGTAACTGCGGGATCTGATTTAAGTAATATTCAATTTTTGAATGAATATGGCTCGGAAAGCAACGTCAATTTTATTTCAGTTCATCTTCTGTCTCTGAATTATCTGACAATTGCGTTAATTATGTAAAGCGTTGTGGCAACTGTGAGTCTGTAATGAATGAACACATCCGCAGCGATATTCACCGATGAAAGGAGGGGGCGGGTGTACTTCCCTCCTTATGTCCCCACGTCTATATATAAAAATGTTAGGCGTATAGCAGTTACTCTCCGAAATTTCTTGACCCATTCTTTTGGAATTCTGACTCAATGTCGCATTCTAGCCCAGGATGGTTCTTAGCTACACATTTCTTGAATGTATTATTTGTTGTTATTGTGGTCTTCAGTCCGCAGACTGGTTTGATACTGCTCTCCATGCTACCCTGCCCTGTGCAAGTCTCTTCATCTGAGAATACGTTCGGCAACCGACAACCTTTTGAATATGTTTACTATATTCGTCCCTCGGTCTCACTCTACGATTTTTACCCCACACGCTTCCTTCTAATGCTAAGTTGACAATTCCTTGATGTCTCAGAATGTGTCCAACCAAACTATCCCTTCTCTTAGTCAGGATATTCCACAAACTCCTTTTCGCCCCGATTCGGTTAAGCACCTCCCCATTAGTTACGTGATCTGCCCATCTAATTTTCTGTAGCACAACATTTCAAAAGCTTCTATCATCTTCTAATCTGAACTCCTTATCATCCACGTTTGACTCCGATACAATGCTACACTCCCGACAAATGCTTTCAGAAAGGACTTCCTAACATTTAAATTAATATTGGATGTTAACAAGTTTCGCTTCTTTAGAAACGCTTTTCTTCCCATAGACATTCTGCATTTTATATCTTCTTTACTTCCGCCATCAGAAGTTATCTTGCTACCCAAATAACTTCATCTACTACTTTTATTGTCTCATTACCTAATCTAATTCCTTCAGCATCGCCTGATTTTCTGACATTGCATTCCATTACCTTTGTTTTACTCTTGTTAACGTTCATCTTATATCTTCCTTTCAAGACACTGTCCATCCCATCCAATTGCTCTTCCAGATCTTTTGCGGTCTCTGACAAAATTACTATGTCATCGGCAAACCGCATTGTTTTTATTTCTTCTCCCTGCACTTTAATGCCTTCTCCGAATTTCTCCTTTCATTCCTTCACTGCCTGCTCAATCTACAGATTGAACAAAATTGGGGAAAGACTACAACCCTGTCTTACTCCCTTACGAACCTCTGCAGCCCTTTCTTGCCTCTCGACTATAATAATCGCAGCCTGGTTATTGTATAGGCTGAATATAACTCTTCGCTCCCTATATTTTACCCCTGATACCTTCAGAATTTGGAAGAGTGTATTCCAGTCGACATTGTCCTTAGCCTGTCTTCTAAGATAAGTCGTAATGTGAGTATTGCCTCTCGTGTTCCTACATTTCTCCTAAATCCAAATATATAACCTACAAAGGCGTTACTTTTGCGATTTTTAGTATAAGCCTTTTTCCAATTATAAAGTTTATATAAATTCATATATAACACATATTGAAAAATTTGGTATATGAAAACATGCACATATTTTATTAGAACGTTGTATCAACATTTCGAAACTCTAGGTCAAGAACTTTCGGAAATATACGGTTTTGAACATAACACTAAACATGGCTCTAGGTTAGAAAGAGTTCTAAGAGGAAAGAGAAGTGACGACAAGACGAACAGGGAGAGCGTAATGATGAGGCATAGAGGGAGAGGGAGGAGGTGCAGATGCACAGAAAGAGGGGGGAGGCTCGGATAGACAGAGAGAGGGGAGAAGATGGACAAGGAGTGTGGGAGGGGGGAGGTTATGGACAGAGAGAGGCGGGAGAAAGTTATGGACGAAGAGAGGGAAACCAGGAGAGGTGCTTAGAGAGGGGACAGAGACAAGGGGAGCGGAGAATGTAGGACGTATATCCAATTCCCATCCACAAGGCAGTAGGAAATTACGTATAAAAGGATTGTATGGTTCCTCTTATCTTTCTTTTCCATTTAATCTGCAACAAGCCAGAGCAACACGTGGACGGGTAAAGCTAGTGCCACAGTAGGTGAAGTAACACATCGATCAGTCACAAGAAAAATTTGATGTCCACAAATCCATAAATAAAGGGCTGTGAGGAATAGTTACGTAGGAAGGAAAGTCCTGGAGTTTATGATGTTTACGATCCGGACTACTATTACAGAAAGGCATCATATCAGACTTCGCAACCCTAGCATATTGATTTTATCACTTCACACTGACACAAGGGCTATGATGCGAGAGAAGGAAATTTATTATATGCTTCTCACAAAAGGTTATTACTTCTGTACCACTATCGAGTGCAGGAAAGCTCCTCATGCATGTTGCATGAATTTTGGTCTCACCTAGGTTGTTTTCCTGTGCGGGTAAGAAGAGAGTCATCGGAATAGAGTCTGATTTTAGTTACGAGAAACCTGTGCAGATAGTGTCTGAACACTGCGTTCAGAGCCAAGACGACGTCTTCCTGTTTGTGTCTTGGCGTGTGCTGAAGTGTGGGGCGCTGTTTACAGATGCACTTGTTGCGAGTCTCTACACCCGGAACGCACTGCCTTATCCAGCCTTTTACAAACGTAAAACATTCTCCATTATTTCATTTTATGTAATTTAGAGGAAATTGTTTGGGTAATCTTGAATTTTAGCTTTAGAAGTCATAAAAACATTCCATATTGATGTTTTATGCATTCTTATTGTTGCTTGTATTTTACATACTCGCATACACGCCCACAAGCGCGCGCGCACACGCGTGCACACACAAACACGCACACACACACACACACACACACACACACACACACACACACACACACACACTGCATGACTTTTTGAGAAGGGACTACTCCTATAGCCTACCCACCCAGCAACATTTCGTAATATTTCTCTAAGGCGTCTTGGAACTGACTCTACTAACTGCCTTGATAATGTTTCATAGTGGTTTATTTGCCACCATGTATGTTCTATATTTTCCCAACGGTCGCTTGCGTTTCTTGATCCTAGTGGCAACGACCTCGTTACTTCCGCCCACATATTCTCAATAGGATTAAGGTCCGGTGACCGTGAAACGAACTCAATCAGCTTTATGCGATCTTGGCTGCGAAACCATTCTTGAACGACGCAGCTGTCATGGATGGGGCTGTGGTCCTGTAAATAAATAGGTATCAAGTTATTTCATTTATTTATATTTGAAGAACGTATTTGTAATTCACGAACTGTATTAATGTTTTGTATACGGTGTCTAACAAGTCGGGTTCAAATATCGCTTAGAGGCCTTTGTCAGTTAAACATTTCCGTGTCCATCATGTCAGATTGAGCATGACTGGCTGAATCATACCAAAAGATGCAGTTTATTGCTAATAAGAAGACCAACGGAGCAGTTGCCCAACCAGGAGGAACCTCCACTGAATACCAGGCTTCTAACTGAAGTAAAATGCGTGCCATCTATACCACTAACGTGATCCCTATAGTCGGAAGTTATCATGCCGACAGTACAGGTCATAATCTGCATAAATATATGGGCAGATTCTTATCTGTCGTTTGCAAATAATTGAGATAAACGCCGTTTTAATTAGGAAACGTGTATTTCTATGCTGCTTTGGTGATCATTTGCAACTAAGTAATGACCAAACTAACATGCATACGTATTCACTCCACGTTTAGTAATAAAAATGGCGTTTATCTCAGTTATTCGCAAACGACAGATGTCCGCCTTTGATAACAAGCTACTCATATCATCGTACAGCAAGACCGCAGGTAGTATACAATTTGTGCAAACGCAAGTCAGCTTTTGTGAGAGCCGAAGGGCATGAAAGGGGCACAGTCGTTGGGAAGGGAGTAACACAGATTTGTAGCTTTTCCCCATTGCTGTTCAGTTTGTTCATTGAGCAGGCTGTGAAGGAGAGAAAGGAGAAATTTGGAGAAAGGAATAAAGTTCAGGGACAAGAAGTAAAGAATTTGCGATTTGCCGATGACGTAGTGATTGTGTCAGAGCCTGCAATGGACCTAGAAGAGCAGTTGTATGGAATGGACAGTGTCTTGAATAGGGAGTATAAAATAAACATTGACAACCGCAAAAAAAGAAATTTAGTCTAAGAAAATCAGGTGATTTGTAAGGTAACAGATTAGAAAACAAGACATTAAAAGTGGTAGATGAGTTTTGTTGGTTGTGTGTGTGGGGGAAGGGGGGGGGGTAGAAGGTTGGATTGTGGTTTGGAGGCACTAGACTACTCAGGTCATCAATCCCTATTTCGGATAATGATGGAAAATAAATCGGGTGTGCCCTTTGAAAGGAAGCATCCTTTCGCCTGGAGTGATTTAGGGAAATAATGGAAAACCTAAATCAGGATGGCCGGCGATGAATTTGAACCACCTTCCTCCCGAATGCGGTTCCAGTGTGCTAACCACTGCGCCACCTCGCGCCGCTGAGTTTTGTTATTTGGATTGTAAATAACTTCTCATGTCCTGAGTAGTGAGGACATAAAATGTAGAATGCAATTGGAGGAAAAGTATATCTGAAGATGAGAAATTTGTCCAAAGTGTGGCCTTGTACAGCAGTGAAGCGTGGACGATAAAGCAGTTCAGACAAGAAGACGATACGTTTCGAAATTTCTTGTAACAGGAGAATGTACTGAATAGAATTGGGGAAAAAAGAAATGTCTGGCATATCTTGTCTAAAAGACGGGAACGATTGGTAGGGCACAATCTGAGACACCAACGAATTGTCAATTTAGTATTGGAGGGGAGCGTGTGGGGTAAAAATCGCAGGGGTGGAGGACGAGATGGATACAGCAAGCAGATTCAAAATGGATGTGGGCTGTCTTTCTTACTCAGAGGCGAAGAGTTTTGCGGAAGATAGGGTAGCGTGGAGGTGGAGAACTGCATCAAACCAATCTACGGACTGAAAACTACAACCACAACAACACACCAAATCATTAAGTAGTGTATCTTGTGTAAGATTATTCAAAATAGTCATTTTAGACACAGTAATTTAATTTATGAAGCGCCATCATTACGGCAGACTTTCTTCAAATGTGTAGTCCGTTTGTTACAGAGTGACTTGCAGTATCTTCTTAGGCATTATCGTTTGCTGTACCAGAAAAGAATTAGGAACAGAATTCGTCGCACAGGTAACTGAAACACCAATTCTTGGAGTGCTGTACACATTTCATGGAATATGCAGGTGATACACGAAAACATAGTATATTTAAATTCCAAAAAAATTTATTACTGTGTTCAATTTGGACGTTAACCACGCATATCTCATCTTTAGTGTGAAAGCAGGCACGTTAAACAGATGCAGAACAGAATGTTGTATTTTTATAGAAACTCCAAATTCAAATGTTCAAATGTTTGTATAGCCTATGGGACTTAACTACGGGGTCATCAGTCCCTAAACTTACAAACAACTTATGAACTAGCTTCCACGGCACAAACATTCATGCCCGACGGGGAATTGGAATCCCCGACGGGGAACAGCCTCGCGCATCGTATCATAGAAACTCCCCTCGATATATTTTCTCTATTAGGCTTAAACAAGTTGCCTGCTTTATACAGTTTTAGTGAAACCTTCAACCTGCCTGCAAAAAGAAACATCACAGGTTCAGTAAAGTGGAGTACCTGTCGCGGTATAATATTACACTGCAAGAGCATACATTTCTTCTCTCTACAAAGTTTTGATGGAAAAGTGCCTGATCAGTCTGGACTCAAGCGAAAGTTATCCACATACGTGAGATTGTAACTACCTACCACAAATATAATTCATGTTTGAAGAAAGTTTGTTTATTAATGCAACTACTACGACAAAAGCACTTTTTTGAATGATTTTCCATGGCATATTATAACGATGTTCCGTATACATCTGCATGATAACAGCAAACCTCCCTCTATCTCAGAACAACACTCACATTAATGCTATACAAGATGCGCAAAAACAATATCTATTTCGTCGGAAAATCCGGTAACCAAATACTGATTTTCGGGTCTAATGGTCACCTTAGGAGGTATAAAAACTCTGAACAGTTTGATATTCTGCCCATATAACTCCCATCGACGTTGTTAAAGGTAAAGACCGCACAAGGTATGTTGAAAATTATAAATAGTGCCAGCATTGTATAAATTCATATACATTAAGATTATGTGATGCTAACACTAGAATGAATACTAAATATTAGTTTAAGTGTTGCAAATATACACCTACTCAGATATGCAGACGACACAACAATAATAATAGACGGATTATAAGAAAAAAAAGGATCCAAGAGAAAGTACAGACGTTTGAAAAATCCATAGTAATGAGACCTACAAAAATATAGAAAATAATATCAGTCGGAGTGGTTAAGTGAGGGTAAACTTTTGTTGGACATATGTATTAAACGAATGATAAAATACTAAAGAAACAATTATACGTATACTTCTGGAAGAATAAATGAACAATAGCATGAGCAAAGAAGAAAATAAATACTTAGAAAGAAATAACATCAAATAACCTGAAGTAACCACAATAAAGAATGTAATAAAGTTAGAAGCTATTGAAAGAAGACGAAATAAGAAATTGGAGACAACCTGAAAAAAAAAAAAAAAAAAAAAAAATACAACATGCGAGATTATGACGGATAAATTAATCTATACATTATTGTCCCTAAGTATATGTTTGGATAACAGAAGCTCTTCTTATTTTGAACTCCATGTTACGAAGCCTTCCCAGAAATGTTCACATCTTAAAAACAATGCTGCATTGATTTCTCTTCGCATACTTGCCTCTCTTCGTTCGTTTGTGCCACTGTCAGCTATATTTGTCTGAGTCTATAATTGTAAAGAAAACTGATGCTTACATCTAATGTTTTCAGTATAGTCAATGGAAATGCTCGAAGAAGTGTGAAACAGCACTGGTGAATGACCTTCGTTGTTATTGCGCTTAAGACAGAATACGCAAATAATTGAGACACTAATTACTATATTAGCGGTCAGTGCATGTGTATATTTTTATTAGTGACAACGATCGACTCATTAAAGCTAGTTACGGAATTGCGAGCAGGGACCATTGACATATACTGTAGGTGTTCGGATCCCCAGCAGGCGCGCGAGGCGCGAGCTAAGTCTCTGTCGAGCTCGCTTGGCAATTACCTCGGCTCTTTTTCTTCCTATTGATAGCATGACTAAAGCTTGGCAACATCGCAGTGTAAGTCTGTCAACGCTGGTACCGAGGTCTTACTTCCTGGTTGGCACAGAACTATGCTCATAAATTCGCTTGATGTTTCCTGTAATTTCCATTGAATAATCTGACTGGTTTCTCAGTCGAGAGGCGACAGAAGGCTATTATTTCATGCTTTTGGGTCCAGAAAATTGTTTACACGGTGAAATTCCAACTAATCTCGTCTCTTACGTTGCGAGTTATATGATCTAGTGATGTATGTGGCAGTAGGAAAGAGCTGGCGTGCATAGCTCCTTGCTAGCTCTGAGGTAAAGTGGTAGTCTGCCCTGGAGAGGTGGCTTTGGTCGATGGTTCCGGTCTCATTGGAGGAGAACTTTTTAGCTGTTTTCGTGACAGGAGTTGTACGAATCCACATCGAAAACAACAAGAAACCTCTTGTGGTTACTTGCTATTTTCTCTCAGATTATGGGAAAGTCTGACAACGTTCTGGTAGTTTACCAAATTTGTCCCTGTAGAATCGAACTGATTCAAAGCTAATTATGACGCCAATCGATGTTAGACGTGTATTTTCGTCTGGAAATAATTTTTGTCGAAGGTTATTCGAGGAGGGGCAGGAAAGGTAAACATTTGAGAACATGTGATCGAAAGAGTTGGTGAGGAATGGGTGACTCCCAAAGCACACTATTCGATGTTTTGTGTGTGAAATCAACGGGAATTATTATGGTGTAGTACTAAAACATGATGTAATCTTTTAGGTCGTTTGTCCTTAGAGTGCGACAAAATGGTGTCTCAGTTGTTTGCAAAAATAAGGCGCACCCTGACTTTGTGGTTGCACTTTGCTGAGTATAAAAATATTTTAGTACTCAGTCATTATTTTTCTCTTAAGATGTCAGAATGAGAGCATCATAACTCGTCACTAGTAACAGTCGTGAGTAGGCATCCTGATTGAGCGGCCTGATGACGTTCAAGAAAAATGTGGTAATAGTCACTCCTATGACCCTTTATACCGATTCCACTTTACAACGTTTAAATTATGTTCATATGTATCAGTCAGAATAATTCAATACGCAGCGGTATATAAGTACTAGAACTTGAATAATCCTGACAAGGTGTTCTGGATGGCACAAGACGGGGTTCGCCTTCGACAGACACACGTCGTTGAACATCTGGGGCTGTTGAAGCACTGGTCATTATAGGGAATGTTCAGTGGCAGACGCAAACAACGGTAATGCCCCATCAGCAGGACCGTCCACTCCCACCGTCTCTATCTCTGTATTTTCAGCCCAGGATGCAGAGACGGTGGAAAGACATCTTCCATACGCATCGGCCTGTTGAGAAAAGGGCTCTCCCATCGCCTCGGAGTCGTGTACGTCACCAGCCACCCGTGCTGGCGTCATCGGTTGTACGAAGGAGGGACCGCTCTCGGAAGGCGCATCGGGCGCGCCATCTGCATCCCACACCTTTCCCTTGGTCAGCTGCTCGATTTCTTCCTCGTCAGCATTCCTGGTATCCATTCTAAAAGGAGAATCATCGGAAGAAGTACAGCTGCGTTTCTTCCTCTTCCTTTGCGATCGTTGTTTACGAACGCGTTGTTCAGAATCCGATGGTGAGCGGCTGTCAACAGTCACCGGACCAGTCTGTAGGAAGGCAGAGGTAGGCACAACTCCCGGATCAGTTTGCATCAGAGCCAAAGTAGCGTCCACTGTACTCGGAAGATTCGAATGTGCAAGATCTGACATTGGCGATGCCGAGGAAGGTTTCTCTTCGGTATCTGCCGTATGCCGTGTGGATGTCGAGGACAGATCAAAAATTAGTTGAGAGGTAGCAATGGTATCATGGGCGACCTAGGCGTAGGTGACAGGGAGTGGTGTGGTAACAGTTGAGGGTACTTCTTCTCGCCGGCCGCGGTGGCAGAATGGAGTGAGGCGCTCCAGTCACGGTCTGCACGGCCACTATGGTCGGGGGGTCGAATCCCCCTCCCCCTCGGGCATGTATATTTGTGCCGTCCTTAGTATTAAGTATTTCATAAGTAGTTTGTGAGTTTAGAGACTGATGACCCCGTAGTCCCATAAGCTATACAAACATTTGAACATTTGAATTTGTACTTCTTCTCCGATCGTCGTCTGTACAATGCGCCGTTGCATGATTTCGATCTGACTTGGTCCTCCTGGCCACGGCCTGCACAAGTTCGGAGTTGACCATCGTAGATATTTATGGCTCGCACTCTTCCAATTGTTAAGTACGACGGCACGTGTTTCTTTAATTCAATTTTTACCTGTCGCCCACCAATGAGCACGCGGTATGTGCTGAAGGTTTGCCAGTTTTCTTCTAGGTAACCGATAACTTTACAGTAAGGTTCGAAAGCCGAGACGACGACTTCCTCTGGGACTTCAAAAGGAAGTTCAAATACTCGAATCGTACGAAGACAGTACTTTGCAAGATCGAGTGACACCACTCCTACCGCGGCGGTACGACCTCTTCTTGCATGGGACTAAATACCAAATTTTTATGTGCCGTGTCGGACATCAGATCCCAAAGTCGTCCGCTCGTCAACGAGGAAAAAACCAAATTGATATAATCTTCCTGTATTGTGAAATTTCCATGACAGATCCTTACGCAGATAGAAGAAACATATGATTCTAGGTTTGCACTTCTTTAAAACTGTCACTTTGAAATAAATGTTTTAAAGTTCCCTTAAAGATCGAACTGTCAAACAGAAGTTCGTAGTTGTTCTGGTCGCTATAGACACAGATATTACAAGTCCTGTTCACTGGTGATCGATTGCTATATAAGATCGATTTATTAAAATACTAAATATTGATAAAAGTCTTCTTGCTTTATCTGTCAAACAAAATAACTTTCCGTAAATGTCTTCTTTCAAATTGTAAAATAGTTTGACAGTAAATAATTCTTCATTACCTATAAATGAATATATTTCTTGTAAAATTTCTATAAATATCAAAATAATTATCGTTGACACTTGGTTAAATTTCGAGACACAATGACATTTATTGCTCTCACAATACAGATCATGACTCAACGATAGTTACATAGAGACTGATATTATGGTCTTTTTGATTATCCACGAAAGTTTCTATAATGAGATCAATATCCGCGACGATAACCGCAGAGACCAGCATCTTATTGCCTTGTGGCCGTCGACCAGCGACTTGAAGTGGCAAGATGTTTCCTCCTTGAGCTCGGCGTCGAAGATGTTGCTCTCGTAGGTTTAAACGCCGTCCCAGCACATGAAACACAAGAAACATTCAAAAATCTTTTAAGAATCACATAACATAAAACATTTCCATAAAAATCATTTAAAACATGAAAACTTGAATTTCTCCACGAATTAACGTTTCAACTTCATGAGTAGTGGGGCTCGCGTGATCGGCAAGAAGAGAAACTTTAAAGGCTGCTTGGCGGTTGTTCGTGACTTAATACGCCGCGACGCGACGCGGAAGTAAACAAACACGCGCTAGCGGAGGAACTCGGCAAGCCGAGCCAACCCGCTCACGACCACGGCTGAATGCCGACTGTATTCTGGCGCAAACCGGTGTATATACCGCGGCAGCGCCTTATAAAACTGAAAACTTTCACAGATCACTCAATCGATCAAAGAACATGTGGCATAGTGTCTTTCACGTGGTGACACAGAAATCAAGTTTGCACTATGAACTCCACAAAAGAGATGTGTGTCCATCGCAGTTGTTATTTGGTGCAAACTGCGATACCGTTGAAACTCACTGTAAGAAAAAAAAAAAAAAAACAGATCAATAAAACTGCATCAGATTAATAATGCACGGTAACACTTCCTACTTATTTCACCAACGAAACATCCAAAAATCTGTTCTATAATTCATCTCTTTCTCTCTCACTTTTTGTCTTTAATATGCCCTAATAAAGTTGTGTTTTGAGCACCTAATCAAACAACCCTCAATTTCTACCTGGACAAAAATGCAAATTTTGACGGCATATTCCTCTCAGTAACAGTTCTGTTCACAGGCATGGAATTGGGAAACTAAATGATGAGCATTGTCAGCCTGTTTAAGATAGTTTCTTTCTTGTTGTTGTTGTTGTTGTTCGCCGGCTCTCGCATATAATGCGAAAAGTAATGGATACCTCGGGGTTGTTAAAAACATACAAGTACAGTGAGAATCTATGTGTGTGGCTGGGCAATAAGTTGGGAAATGAGATAAAAGGTCACATACTACTGAAGGAAGGTGAGTAGCATGCTTGGTTTTATTGGAAGGATACTATTTTCCGCGAAACAGACTGCTTACTAAAAGTTTTATAGCTTATAGGCCATAAACAGCTCATAGGTGTGAAACGTGAATCATGGGTAACAGGAGCCATAAACTGCGTAGAATGATTCATAGCGCTTAAGATGGCTACTTTGGTTTCTCTTATAGAAAAACTTAACGTAAATGCTGAAATGGCAGATAATTTCCAACGAAACGTTTCGTGTTTTGACCACAGTGTCGTGGAGCCTCATTGTCACTATTATAATTACTAGACCCCACTGGAGGACACATGCAAAAATGCTCTACGTTAGCGCTAATGCTATCAGCAAACTGTGAGATCCATCTTTTATGAAATGCGTCACAAACTTTTTTTCACTTTCATTTATTTATTTATTTCGATTTTTGTTATATAAAACATTTTAGTATCTCTAATTCTACGTGTTGTATTAGTTTTTGTTTACGTGGAACATCTTGTCGTCACATAAAATGATGGTTGAGCAGGTAAGCTGCTTGGCAAGCCATTAGTGACTATGAAACTGACTTACAAAAAACGGCGTCGTAGCTCTTCAATGAGACTACCGTCGTTAAGTTACATTTTTTTCAGTATTGACTTCATTATTAATTAAGTCTTTTCGGAGGAAACCATCATTGTTAACAACGTTTTATAAAATATAGAAAAATAGGAATATACAAGAAAACGTGTTTTTTTTCGTAAAAATTACCATTAGTAAGTATTCGAACACACGAATAAATAAATAAATAAATAAATAAAAAGTCTATCACGGCAGGATACAAACCAGTGACTCAATGGTTGTAAGGTTAGAACGTTACCATCTGAGATAACCGACAAATGGCACAAGTGATTTAATTACTAGTACTTGCGCGTACTTGCAAAACTTGAAAGTCGATTTTTCTCGATACTTTTTGAGAGTTGCGTCGGATGACTTTGGCTGGTCGTTATTTGAGTTCTGAAAAATTCTAAAATTCGATACCCATGTGGTCTCGTTGTTAGACCATACGGTAGTATACACCCTAATTTTAAACTTTTCTCAGTGTATGTCAATGTACGACAGTAGAATGCTCATCGTTCATCACATTTGCCTATTTTCGAATTACAGACGTGGGTAACTGTCGATTAGGCCAAATGCGTTTAAACTATCCCATGTGTCTTACTGAACGTCAAGAGTCAATAAGGTCAAAATGGTCGTTCTTACAAAGAGAAAACCGTTTCCTGGCCGAGCTGTCATCATACAAGGCTCTTCCACTACTGACATCCCTCTAAAATCTAAAACAGAAGAATATTTACAAGTAAGCTCCCCATTTTATAGAATCCTCAGGTTCACGCTCCGCACCTAAAAGACAAAATGACATCATGTAAGCGGTCTGTTCAAATAATTCCTCAAGATTCATCACAAAATTTTTGTACCACTTCCTTTGCCTTATTGTGCATGGTCTTCTCCATTCCTAATTGACACACACGCTCTCAACGTCACTTTCAGAAGGAGCCTGAGTACACATATTGTAGAGTGATGTCTTTGTAACGCTATTATGTTATGTGTAATCTTTGTACGACTTGTTACTCTGTGTTTATAAATATCTGTTTAATAAAGTGTAAGTGTGAATCAAGGTGGCGCCCTTCTTAGAATAGCTGTAGCTCTAATACCATTTAGAATCCCTCGTAGTAACGAAACCCCACATTTGGTGCCGAAACGCGCGCTATCTTATCCCGCAGCCACAAATTGGTACCAACGTTGGCGCCAACATTGGCTAATATTTTTGCAATAGTGTCCACACATTGGAGACAACATTCAGTTAAATTAATGGAGAGCCAAAGTAAACATATCTTACGCGGCCGGTGAATTAGCGGTTTCAGGTGTGAATAATTACATTTTGTCACTGCAAACTAAAAAAAGGAAACATGTGTAAAAGAAGATGAGGTATATAGTATTACTTCCTACCGATCATTAATTACGAAAACAGTAAGTTCTAAAATATGTTACAAATAATTAATACACATTATTGAAACTTAGACATGCTACTTTAATTGATTGAACTTAAAGAAGAAAGAGATGTTTTGGAGGGATGCTATACCTGCTAAAGTATTTTGATATTCACACCTCGATTTTTGTTTGCTACAGGAGACAATTTTAGAAGGCTACACTTTCTTTTTAAAAAATAACCGTGTAATTGATATCATTAGTAGTGCTTGAAATTTGCAAAGCAATATGTGAAATGTGACAGGAAATGTTACGTGATATTGATTTTAAAAATTGCATTTAGTTACTGAGTGCGAAAAATCTAAAGTTATTAATTTCACTGATTGCGTCTAAGTTTTGCAGTGGCGTTGCGATATTTGTAGTTGTTTTCACAAATGAATCACTTTCTGATACAGTTATATTTACAACGAGATGTTGAAACTTTAAAATTAACGGCGACGAAGAACGAAGGAAGAATGAAAGTTTACAGACGCGCAGACGACAAAGATAGAATGAAACGTTGGCGCCAATGTGTGGACGACGTACCATATTGGCCCAACGTCCTTTGATGTTTGATCAAAATACCGACAAACAACGGAACCGTACCAACGTTGGTTCCAGGGCTATTTCTCGGATCCATACATTGGACGAACATTGTTGGTGCCAACAATGGTTCCAGTCCGGACCGACTTTTTTTTTTTCTTTGTTGGTATTTTGAAGCCACCGAATGTGGCAGGCTGGCAGCAGCTTCCTTGCTGCTTTTTAGCCGAGCGTATGTACAAACTGGACAAGGCAATAAAAACAGAGAAAAGTGATAAAATTTGATGAATTTATAAACTGCAATAGAGATTAAAATGTAGAAAACAGGCAAAGTAAAGAAGTTTAAGTAAAACGTATTCAGAATTAAAGTTGCCACGGTGATTAAAATCACACAGAGATAGAAGGTAAAAATCCAGGGTAGTTAAAAGCACAATGGTGGACCACACTACGGATCGACTGCATCTGGGCTCTTAAGTGGAATTAAACTTAGAGAGGATGCCGAGACGACGACGCGCCATCTCACTGAATACCGTGCATTATTCATCTAAAAATCAACTCAGTTGAGAAGACACTGTTTTCAAAAACTTATGATTTGTGCAGTAGTAATTTTGTAATTTTGTTAGACTAACGTTGAGTTTTTATAATAAGTTTACGTTGTCAAGGCAACAGTGATGCCATCTGTTAACTGCTTCAAACATACGCGTTGTAGGCATCATTTGTTAGTAGCGCTAAACAATGAACCTCTTTGGTACTAAAAGACAACAGTTGTGCCAACTGCTTAGCCGTTATATGTCATTACACTAAGTGCCATCTGTCATATGGCACACGGAACGGAAGCTAGGAAGCTAGAATAGCTGACGCTAATCGCCTCATTCAGACAACGCGACAGACAGAATGTACTCTCGCGGAATCTTGAGAGAACTAGCTGTATCACGTGAACAGAACAAGCAATTGCGTGCAAGAGCTCAACCACCACAAATGCTGACGAACGTAGCTAATTCCGAGCATTTAAACGCAAGTTCGTCTCCCCTTCGCAATCTGAAGCGGATTAATACGTGTTGGTGGTCAGCTACATTTTTCCTCCCTGACAATGGAAAAGCGACATCCAATTATCCTGGACGGTGACCATCATTACACGCGACTTCTTATACTACAAACACATATTCGTCTTCATCAGCAGTCAGAATCGTCCTAGAAGAAGTTACAAAAACTTTCTAGATATTATGTGCACACCAAACTATTAAGAAAAACATACACTGATGTCTGCCATGCAAAATGGCAAACAATAAGACTGCCCAGAGCTAGAGGCTCCACTACCAGCAAACAGAGTAACTCCTGGGAGACCATTTGACGTCACTGGCATAGATTTCGCCGGCCCGTTATATTCCAAAACAAACTACGTCACTAAGAAATGTTAAATCGTGTTATTCACCTGTGCCACTACAAGAGCCTAAGGTAAGGTAAAGCAGTCTACAATCTGAAGATTGGTTTGAACACAGTGCTTTACTAGGCATGGTCCTGTTTGGAGGTGGTATGCCGTTGCCTTCCTCAGACCTTCGAACTTACCCAGCCAGTTATAGAGGAACCTACAGTTTAACGTGGGTTCCGAACCACGGTGCTACTCGATATTTTTCACATTGGCAACACTTCCAGAGGTGAAAGAAGTGGAAAGTGACAGATAAAAATCCCAGGACCTGGTGGGGATCGAACCCGCGACCTTTGGATTTGAAGTCTGGCACTCTACCACTGTTCTATCGAGCCGCAAAAGAAAAGCTTTACACCTGGAATTATCTGGCGATATGACTACGGATAAATGCCTTTTAGCACTACAAAGATTTATTGGCAGACTCGGAATACCACACACTATTTATAGTGGCAACGCACAAATATTTTATGCTGCTAATAAAGAACTGAGAAACCTCTGGCCAACTTATCTGCAGAAACGTTTCACCAGTATCTCTCCCACCACATGATTGTATGGAAGATCACTGCACCACGTGCGGCTTTGTGGGGAGGCTGGTGGGAGGGGATGGTGGTACTACCAAGAGGTGTCTACGCAAGGTTTTGGGACGTGCTAGCATGTACGAGGAAGCCCTACAAACAGTGTTGGAGAACATTGAAGCTACACTTAACTCCAGGCCAATAACGCAACACGACGAGAGTGCTTTGACGGCAGCACACTTTCTAGTTGGAGACCGATTTACTACTTTGCCATCGGGGCTAGAGACACGAAGGTCCACAGATTTGGCAAAGACGTACAAACTCCGCCAGAAATTAGTGGATAACTTTTGGAAACGCTGGAGCCAGGAGGATTTAACTCAACTCCGGAGCTATCATGAAGTACGACGCCCAAAAGGTTTTGTAAGGCTGCGAGGGGGCGACCTCGTTCTGCTGCAAGATGACACGCGCCCACGGCAGTGCTGGAAAATCGCGCGCGTTGCAGATATGAAGAAAGGACGTGACGGATTCAAATGTTCAAATGTTTGTAAAGTCTATGGGACTTAACTACGGGGTCATCAGTCCCTAAACTTACAAACTACTTATGAACTACTTACGAACTAGGACGGCACAAATATACATGCCCGAGGGGGGATTCGAACCCCCGACCGTAGTGGCCGTGCAGACCGTCACTGGAGAGCCTCAGTCTCCTCGGCCACCGCGGCCGGCCGTGACGGATTGGTACGGACTGTAATCCTCAACTTGCCAGATGGACATCAAGCAACTAGACAAGCAGCTGGTCATCTTTGGTGGTAGACCAGGCTGGGGAGGATGTAGAGTGATATCTTTGAAACACTGTTGTGTAATCTTTGTATGTCTGTTACTTTGTGTTCAAATCAAATGTTCAAATGTTTGTAAAGCTTATGGGACTTAACTACGGGGTCATCAGTCCCTAAACTTACAAACTACTTATGAACTACTTACGAACTAGGACGGCACAAATATCCATGCCCGAGGGGGGATTCGAACCCCCGACCGTGACTGAAGCGCCTCAGTCCCCTCGGCCACCGCGGCCGGCTTACTTTGTGTTTATTAATGTATGTTTCATGAAGTGTAAGTATGAATCAAGATGGCGTTCTTGGAACAGCTGTAGCTCTAATACTATTTTGAAGCCCTGGTTGTAATGAAACCCCACACTTCCGGCTGGATCGCACGAGGCGCTGTCTGCGAATCTTCTATGTCGCTACAATTGTTCGTTGTTTCAACGGGCTTTCGAACATTGAAAACAGAAAAGTCCGTCGCGAAGTGTTCTGGAGAGCACATAAGATGAGGCATTACAGTGATTTCGTTATTGGTGCAACTGTCACGCACCAAAAGGAATTAAAGAGCGCCAGCGTTATCGTAATTCTAGATGAATGAAGATAATGAGTCTCTATCGCATGACATGATAACTGACATGTTACTTTCTTGTGCAATCTCTCTGACAGTCATTCTTGGATTGAATCGTACAATTTCGTTGACTTTCCTGTCATGAGCGTAGCCGATAGAAACCGAAAGGCGTCCTGAACAAGGGCCATTTTTCAAATGCGCGAACCATTCGTAACGGCGAATGCTGATCGTCATTCATAACTGTCGTACTATTTGGAGTGTCTCTATAATGGTTTCCTTTAATTCCAAGCAAAATTTAATGCAGACGCGTTGCTTCTATAACTGTGCCATCTCGAAATTCGCGAAACACGCCACACCAGGTTCTACTCAATACAGCACTGAACAATAATGAGCAGATATACATTAGTGAAGCCTCCGGCAGTGGCTCAATGCACATTCAACACGAGCGCTTGGAGGGATGCCAATCGTATTTCGCTCCATCTGTGCGATGGCGCAAAATTGCGAGTGTTCCGCTTTTTTTAATAGTTCACGTACAATGAGAAAAGAAAAGTGATAAAATGGTCAGTCTTAGACGCAAAAATATAAAATACCAATTTGGATTTAGAAAATGGAGGAGCTCTTCGTAACAAATAATCAATCTGAAAAAAACAATCAGAAAACGTGCTGGCCAACCACGTGTTAAACATTCATTGATTTCAAAAAAGCATTTGGCTCAATAGACCTAGAAAGCCTAATTATTGTAACTCTGAAAGAGCACCAGAGAGATTGTGAAGCAAACATTGACAGAAATCAAGTCCAAAGTTAAATTTTGAGGCAAGATTTTTGAACATTTCAAAATCCAAACGTGAGACAGAGTGAGGGACTCTCCCACAATACTGCTTAGCACCACTCTAGATATGATAAAATGGAAAAATATACACACGAAATTTGAAGAAAATTTGTTTTAGTGCATCAGTTAAAAATCAAATGTTTGTATAATCTATGGGACTTAACTACGGGGTCATCAGTCCTTAAATTTACAAACTACTTATGAACTAACTAAGACTAAGGACGGCAAAAAAAAATCCATGCCCGAGGGGGGATTCGAACCCCCGACCGTAGTGGCCGTGCAGACCGTGACTGGAGCGCCTCAGTCCCCCCTTTTTTTTTTTTTTTTTTTTTTTTTTTTTTTTTTTTTTTTTTTTTTTTTGCTCTATGTGTAGTTCTGTTCGTTGCGGACGTTGATCAAGTTTGTTCGTTTTTGTTCGATGTGTTCTTGGCTCAGTTTTTTTATTACAGAGGCCGTTCAGCCCTCTGACCGGGCGCGCTGAGCCACGGCGCCCGGCTCCCCTCGGCCACCGCGGCCGGCCATCAGTTAAAAGACTAACGATAAACGCACAAGCTTTTGCAGATGATATTGCTTTCTTGTCTACAAATATTTGAGAAGCAGTTAAACAAACAGGAACCTTAGCGAAACATGGAGCTAAATTTGTTTTACAGATATCACAAGAAGGAAGTAGATGTATCTCTAACAAATTTAAGGAAATAGAGGAGCACACCGAAGGATTCAAACACTGTAAACATTTGGGAGAAACAACAAAGGACTGAGGAATAGAAAACAAAGCTGACAGATTTGGAATAACTAAACTTAGGATGGCACAAATTTTAACACATAAGCTGTACAACAAAAAATGTTTATCTCGAAATGTGAAGTTATTACACTGCAACAAAGTTACTAGAAGTACAATATGCAGCAGAAACACTCTGCCTTAAGAACTAAGGGCCAGTAGAGGAGCTCGAGAAGACGGAAAGAGTAATTCTGAGAAAGCTTCTGAAAAAATTGAATGTTATTTAGAGTTTTGTGAGGTATAGCTACATGTAACACAAAAAATATCTAATGCAAGAAAATTCGATTAAAGTAATTTATTATGAAATGTCACTAAGACTTTTTTTCTATTATCAAACTTAACCAGCAGAGTCAAGGCTCATCTTCTAGTTCTTCTTCTTCATCCAAAAGGTTTCTTCTCTCTGCTGTCCTTGCATTTTTTGTTTTAAATTCAGCTGTATAGTGTGCCTTCCTAACTCGCATGATGTCCAGAAGCCGAAGATCTCTGATGGTGTTGATACCAAGAACAATTCCATTGCTTTCCATGACCATCACTGAATGAAATAACAGAATTACTGACTCCCCATTTCAAAGATTTTATGTCAACAACTCCATCCATAGGTACCGGAGTTCATATGAGGTCGTTGAACGAATCGTTTCGGTTCTGGCTACAACCATGAAGCCATTCTCTCAGAAGATCAGAATGCCCCAAGTCTCTACATATTGGTTTAATTGCTATAGTCACAGCCACTGGGAAGGAATTTTGATGGTGATAAGTATCCACAGTAGCTTATGCTATTCCGTATTTGCACAATGGCTGAGGACAATAGGGACAAGCGAAATGGTGACGATTACGCTTTTTTAAATTATGATTCTCTCCTGGACATCGTAAAAACTATGGCTCTCAGCACTCAGCACTCTGAACGAGCGAAAAATGAAACAGTAGGTCAAAAACTGAACTATAACTACAGCTAGTTGCAAAGACAACGTAACCAATCTAAAGATCAATCATTCTTCAACTGAAGAGCGAAATACACAGCCTTCTATATCGGAAATGTAAAGATTTAAAAGTGTAAACATCGCAAGTTCGGTAATTTTGAAAAATGAAATATGAAATAATAGTACTTCTTTTAAAAATTTCTCGGCAAAATCAGCATCTTTTAAGCAGAATACTTCAGCGAAACATGGACGATAAGGAGTTTAGACAAAAAGATGAGAGAAGGTTCTGAAACGTGGTGCTACAGACGAATGATGAAAATTATACGGATGGATCGCGTCACTAATGAGGAGGTGCTTAACCAAATTGGGGAGAAAAGGAGTTTCTGGCATATCCAGACTAAGAGACCCTAGATTGGTGGGACACATTCTGTTCTGAGACATAACGGAATCGTCGACTTCGCATTAGAGGGTTGACAAACGTAGGGGGAGACCGAGGAACGAATACAGTAAGCAGATTCTAAACGATTTAGGTTACCGAACTTATTCTCAGATGACGAGACTTGCACAGGACAGAGTAGCGTGGAGAGCTGCACCAAACCAGTCTGCGCATTGAAGACAACAACAAAAAGGACAGACTTACAAATGCATAGCAGCCGGAATGTTTGCGCACAAACCTAATATATGGTAATCACCATATCACACTGCCTACTTAACGTAAGCTGAAGTAGAGGTAGCGGTATGCGTTAGCCCGCGAGGAATCGCGCCTGAGCATTTTGCTCACAGGAAGTTTAAAACAATCGGCATTTTACCAATTTTAAATAGTCAAATGCAAATTTTTTATTAGTTAATGACGCGTTTCGCCCTTTAGCAGGGCATCTTCAGATTATCTGCGTGACAGAATTTACACAAAATTACAAGGCGGAATTACGAACGGTTATAATGGTACATGGGCTTATTTTGTGTTACGAAGACAGTATAAATGGCAAACAAAGCTTACAATGCGCTCTCCGTGGTGTGACACCGTAAGTTGTTATTGCGGTGTTTCTATTTTTCTGGAATATATTTCCTTGTCTCCCTACAAATGATCGGGTAACAACGAATTACAGTTGGAACATACTCGGTAAAGATGTGAGAAACATAAAACCGAGCGTTTCAAAAAGCTTAAAAATCGGTTTTATGTTTCTCACATCTTTACCGAGTATGTTCCAACTGTAATTCGTTGTTACCCGATCATTTTTAGGGAGACAAGGAAATAAAAGAAAAAAAAAATATTCCAGAAAAATAGAAACACCGCAATAACAACTTATGGTGTCACACCACGGAGACCGCATTGTAAGCTTTGTTTACCATTTATACTGTCTTCTTAACACAAAATAAGCCCATGTACTATTATAACCGTTTGTATTTCCGCCTTGTAATTTTGTGTAAATTCTGTCACGCAGATAATCTGAAGATGCCCTGCTAAAGGGCTAATAAAGAATTTGCAATCAAGACGGTTTCAAGGAGTACTTATTCTAACTGATTGCTGTACATCATGGATTGGAAATCATTTAATACTTGACTATTTAAAATTGGTAAAATGCCGATTGTTTTAAACTTCCTGTGAGCAAAATGCTCATGCGCGATTCCTTGCGGGTTAACGCATACCGCTACCGCTACTTCAGCTTACGTTAAGTAGGCAGTGTGATATGGTGATTACCATATATTAGGTTCGTGCGCAAACATTCCGGCTGCTATGCATTTGTATGTCTGTCCTTTATTATTACTGTTTTTGTTGTTGTGCAGACTGTTTTGATGCAGTTCTCCACGCCACTCTGTCCTGTGCAAATCTCTTCATCTGAGAATACGTTCGGCAACCTACATCGTTTGGCATCTGCTTACTGTATTCGTTCCTCGGTCTTCCTCTACGATTTTCACCCCTCTAATGCGAAATCGACGATTCCTTGATGTCTCAGAACAGAATGTGTCCCACCAATCTAGGGTCTCTTAGTCTGGATATGCCAGAAACTCCTTTTCTCCCCAATTTGGTTAAGCACCTCCTCATTAGTTACGCTATCCACCCGTATAATTTTTAACATTCGTCTGTAGCACCACATTTCAGAACCTTCTCTCATCTTTTTGTCTAAACTCCTTATCGTCCATGTTTCACTGCCGTACAGTGCTACACTCCAGGCAAATGCTTTCAGAAAGGACTTTCTAACATTTATATTTTAAATCAACGTTCTTTACTTAACTGAGCGAATTTTGGAATGCCGAAAATGGTAAAAAATCGTATTTTCCGTTTTTAAGCTTATAAAGTAAGGTGAAGTATTCTGCTTAAAAAGATGCTGCATTTGCCGAGAAATTTTTAAAAGATGTACTATTATTTCATTTTTCAAAATTATATGTGCGCCTAAGAAAATTACCCACCTTGCGATGTTTACACTTTTAAATCTTTACATTTGCGATATAGAAGGCTGTGTATTGAAGGAGTATTTAGTCAAATCTTTGTGTTTTCTTATAACGGCAAGTAGAAATACTTATTTGAACATACTAATTACATTACAAAATATTCTTTGGCTGTCAGAATAATGCTACACCCGCGATCGAACGCGTAACTTAAAAAAAAAAAAAAAAAAAAAAAAAAAATGTTCAAATGTTTGTATAGTCTATGGGACTTAACTACGGGGTTATCAGTCCCTGAACTTACAAACTACTTATGAACTACTTACGAACTAGGACGTCACAAATATCCATGCCCGAGGGGGGATTCGAACCCCCGACCGTAGAGGCCGTGCAGACCGTGCAGACTCCTCGGCCACCGCGCCCGAACTGTAGCGCAGCGGGCGAAAGCGGAGGCGATCGAGTGGTAGTCCTCGCGGCGCGGCACGTATGTTAATAAGGCGGCCGCGTTGATGTTGACGCGCGCTCGGAATGTTGATGTGAAAGCAATAGCGTGTTGGGCGAGCGGCGGATGGCGGCCTGTCAGGGGGCCCCTAGCCGCAGTAAACGCAGGCGGCAGCGGTTGTCGGTAGCTCAGCGCTGTTCACGCCGTCTCTCTCACTGGCTGCACCAGCTACACAGTCATCCAGCTTCGTTAAAGGCACCAAACATAGGATACGGCTCCGTTCGGCAGAGCGTATCAAAAAAGCTGATAAGCAATTTCACCCGGTCTTGCTACATCTACATGGGACACTCTGCAAATCACATTTAAGTGCCTGGCAGAGGGTTCATCGAATGTGTTTATTTCCGTCAACAGTTCCAATATATTTGTTTAATTACATGTTTCGATCACTTGTATCATCTTCAGATCTAAAAAACAAAAGTAAAATAACAATGTACAATTTGATAAACTTACTAAGGGTTAATTGAAAAATAGTTAATTTATACATCAATGGTGAGATTTTTCTTTACCTTATAGTTCCGTCAGCAAATAGTCTGGCTGAGTACTAATTGGTACTGAGTTTTACAGTTTGATGTAGGCACTTATAATTTGGTTGCAGGTGGTGGTGGGGAGGGAAAGAGTAGGTGGAAGGGGGGGGGGGGGGTGATGGATTGAGCCCAATAAGCTAGGGTCTTATACGGAACGATTGTTTGTTATATAAATCTTTACACTATTTATAAATATTTAGACGATTCATCTCCCATTCCACTCTCGAATAACGCGCGGGAAGAAAGAACACCTGAATCTCTCCGTTCGGGGTCTGATTCCTCGTATATTATTTTGATGGTCATTTCTACCTATGTAGGTGGGAGTCAACAATATATTTTCGCATTCGGAGGAGAATGTTGGCGATTGTAGTTTCGTAAGTAGCGCACGCCGCAGTGATAAGCGCCGTTTTTGTAATGTTTCCCATCCCAGATCCTGTATCATTTCCGTAACGCTGTCTCCTCTGTATCGTGACAATAAAAAACGAACTGCCCTTCTTTGAACTCTTTCGATGTCCTCCGTCAAACCCACCTGATAAGGATCCCACATTGGGTAGCAATACTCCAAAAAAGGACGGACAAGCGTAGTGTATGCAGTCTCTTTAGTAGTTCTGTTGCATCTTTTAAGGGTTCTGCCAATAAAACGCAGTCTCTGGTTCACCTTTCCCACGATATTATCTACGTTTTCTTTCCAGTTTAAGTCTGAAGTAATAGTAATTCCTAGGTATTTTGTGGAGTTCACGCCGTCTCTCTCACTGGCTGCACCAGCTATAGTTGGGCCGCCGAAAGAACGACTCTGACAGTTCGCCCACGTGGGTCGCAGAGGGCGGGTGGTGGGGGGGGGGGGGGGGAACTCAAGCACCAACCTGAGCTCTGGAATTCGTAAACGTTGCCAGGGTAACGGTGCCGCGTTGCCACCCTGCCTCTCAAGGTCGCGCGGGGTGGCATACTTCAGTCGCTGCAAAGCATCTGTCACGTGTTCATCGTGCGTCTCGTTGTGTTCCAAAAACAAAAACCGAAAAATCATTAAATCATTTATTAAATTGATACAATTGCTGAAGAAAATGATCGTAATGTTGTGGCTTCCACCATATCATTGCCATTTTAATGCAATAAAACTCGTGTGGGCTCAGATGAAATCGTACATTGCAGAAAGAAATAAAAGTTTTTCATTAAAAGAAGTAGATCTCTTAGTTCGTGAAGAATTGGGCAGTATTACTCCCACAAAATGGAGCAATGTTATCACACAGGTGTGGCACATCTTAGAAGAGGCATGGGAACGAAAAGGTGCACTAGAAGAACAGGTAGAAGAATTAATGAATAGTTTGTTTTGCAGCCAAAGATCGTTGACTGAAAAATTACGTTATTTTATTTCAACTTCTTTGACCAATAAACTAGCTGTCGGAACTGATCTGATGATATTATACCGACAGTAATACTATGGCAGTCAACAGCAACCGTAAACAAATGAGGCAAAAAAAAAAAAAAGAAAAAAAATTTTTTTTTTTTTTGTAAGAAGACAAATCATTCCACTGGAAAAGGCTGTTTTCCTATTTGTAAAGTGGTAGTCCTTATTTGTTTACCCTCTCGGCCGACTGCCACAATGCAGTGTCCGAGTAATAACAGCGAGTCTGTGGAAATGGTCATAGAGGATGAAATATATAAACATAATTCTTCAACTAGCGACCTTTGGCTGAAGACTAAATGATACATTATATGTACTGGAACATATGAAGCTTTACTTTAACTCGACATATATTTCTAAACCTTTTCTTTTTAACTGAAAAAGAGTGTTTTTCATTACTTCGTGATTGTTCTCGTTCTTTCACGCTCTAGTAGTACATAGCAACGGTCCCAAAATTTTCGGACGTGATATTCGTAAGCCGGCGACCGACTCGGCGTAACAACAAACAGCCGCGTAGCAGTATTGGCAACATAGCCGCTAGCTGTCAGAGTCGTTCTTTCGGCGGCTCGACTATACATAGAGTCATCCAGCTTCGTTAAAGGCACCAAACATAGGATACGGCTCCGTTCGATCGAGCGTTTCAAAAGGCCGATAAGCAATTTCGCCCTGTTCTGCTTAATGGTCTACCCTCGAGTCAAGCTAGGAAAAAGCGATATGATTCTTGTAAAATGTAAACTTTCACGGCCGGAATGGTCTAAATTACTAAAAATTTCCGGGCTGTTATGCCGCGGTCTAGTGGATTTACTATTAAAACCCAACATTTCGTCCCAGACTGCGGAGGACATTCTCAAGCGGGATCTTGGCACTTTCGGTTGCCCGATTCACACCCTGGCTCGCTACTGACTGAAGTCAAATTCCGTTTACAAGGGCTCGCGCGCAGTGGTGTGACGTCAGATGCTTTTGACATGCGCGCGCAATTCGTCGTTGCCGATTGCCTCCGTCCGTTAATGTCGTCCCATGGTGGAAGACTGTTACATTTCTTCTTCAAAACCGGAATCGAGATATCATTTAGTTTCACGCCCTCCTCCATCCTATTGAAATTATTGTGGTGTTTTACAATTTCTATTGCCTCTCTATACAGTCTTTCGTGGTATCCATTTGTGGCTAATAAAACTTGAGTCTTATCAAATTGAATAAGGTGGCCCCCTGGTTGAAAAACATGTTCAGCAACAGCTGATCTGTCAATCTCTCCCCTTATTTATAGGATTCCGCGTAGCTGTGGGGACGTATACGTGGGTACCACAAAAAGAACAGTCAAAAGGGGAGCACAAGGGGAACAGTAGAAGGGGAGAGATTGACAGATCGGCTGATCAAAAATGTCTGTAAATCTATCGGACCAAACTGCGTGGTCATCAGTCCGTAGCTTACAAACTACTTCAACCTAGGTAAAGTAACCTACGGACAACACACACCCATGCCCGAGGAAAGACTCGAACCTCCACGGCGAGCAACAGCGCGCCCCGCAGCGAGACGCTTTAAACCGCTCGGCTACTCCCCGCGGCAGATCGGCTGTTGCTGAACACGTTTTTCAACCAGGGGACATCCTTATTCAATTTGATAAGACTCAAGTTTTATTAGCCACAAATGGATACCACGAAAGACTACAGAGAGGCAATAGAAATTGTAAAACACCCCAATAATTTCAATAGGATGGAGGAGGGCGTGAAACTAAATGATATCTGAATTCCGGTTTTGAAAAAGAAATGTAACAGTCTTCCACCATGGGACGACATTATCGGACGGAGGCAATCGGCAACGACGAATTGCGCGCGCATGTCAAAAACATCTGACGTCACACCACTGCGCGCGAGCCCTTGTAAACGGAATGTGGCTTCAGTCAGTAGCGAGCCAGGGTGTGAATCGGACATCCAAAAGTGCCACGATCCCCATTGAGAATGTCCTCCGCAGTCGGGGACGAAACTTTGGATTTTAATAGTAAATCCACTAGATCACGGCATAACAACCTGGAAATTTTTAGTAATTTTAATATGATTCTTTACGATTATTTTCTTGTAGTGAACAATATGTATGAACTGCCTATTGAGGTTGCTAGATAATATTGAGAAAAAATTAAAAATGAAAAGAAAATGACTCGACATAGTTCTGGCACAAAATACACGTACGGTTCAATATTCATCAATTTAGTCCTTTTTAATATTATATCACTACGTGACAAACCCGCTCGGTTAGCCGTGTGGTCTAACGCACCGTTTCCCGAGACGGGGTGGCGTATCGCCCCGGTTGGAATCCGCCCGATGGATTAACGTACGTGGTCGGAATGCCGGCCAGACCGGATGTGGTTTTTAGGCGGTTTCCCACATCACCCTATTGAATACCAGGCGGTTCCCCTTGTCAGTTGCACGATTTCAAAACATTTCGTCACATATATAGCACTATACGCACTCATTTGGTGTACATATTTCCTCCCAGGTTTTTCTTTCCACGGGCACTAAACCCAGCCGAGGGGACTGAGGCGCTCCAGTCACGGTCTGCACGGCCACTACGGTCGGGGGTTCGAATCCCGCCTCGGGCATGGGTATTTGTGCCGACCTTAGTATAAGGTACTTGATAAGTAGTTTGTAAGTTTAGGGACTGTTGACCCCGTAGTTAAGTCCCATAAGCAAACATTTGAACATTTTTGAAAACTAAACCTACTTATACATGCAGTAGTGAGCATTTTGTCACTGTTTCTGTTGTTATTCACACATAATTTAACTTTCCGCGGTTACATTTGATTGAATAAGAACAAAAAGTCTTTCAAAATGTTCCATACTATATTAGTGAAGGAATTCTTACTTTGACAGCATGAGTGATGTACCAATTATGTAGCGTAGCAAAATAACAGTTAAATATTATAGCGTTAAATATGGTACCTTACATAATAGGTGTGCTAGAAATTTTGTTAGGCTATATTGTGCATGTACAATGCAAACAAATTGACGGCCGAACGGCAATAGCTGCTATTATCAGAGTTAGATTTCTCTCTCGAGGGTGGTGTTTATTGTGTCCTTAGCATTAGTTTATGTACCAGTAGTCTACGGACCGATGACCTCAGGAATTTAGTGCCTTAGGTTTACAAACACCGAAAATTTGAACATTTTTTAACTAACAGACATGATTGTTTTCATTAACGTGAAAAGCTAAGACATACTTTCTAACGAATGGAAAAATACTGTACAAAGAGCTTGATAGGAGATAAGAAAATAATATGAAACTTTATTGCAAGTAGTGAGTGGTGTTCTAATAGCTTGGTCGCTCAAGCACACGCACAAAATAGGCCAGGCTCAAAGCTTTAGTCCCCTGTACATCAAACACTTTTACCCTGTTTAAAAAATCGTACACCCCGCATGAGTGAAAATTGATTTATAGAATAAATCTGTATTCTGAACCGCTGGCCACCCTATATCCAGCACCAAGCAGTACTGTAGGTATAACGCCCAAATTTATTTGCGATATAGCACATGGAACAAAGATAACAGGATTGAAAATACGGTCCCAAAGGAAGTAAGAGAGATGATAAGTGTTGTCACTGCCACATGCGTCAGTCAGTCAGCCGTCCATGCTTTGATTTATCGCTAACTGCCACAACGCAGGCTGTCCACGCAAGACGCCGCGTGGCACCATAGCAACACGAGAGACAGAGAGAGAGAGAGTTCTACAGTTCTCTGGATGACGTCGTCATAATCGATTATTTTTAATCGAGAATGACGTCATCCAGAGATAGTTAGAAAGTCAGCATCACGTGACGTATGGTGGCGCCCTCTATGCCCTCTATAAATGCGAGAGACCCTCGGCCCTCAGTGGCAGTAGCCGGAAGACCTTTGAAGATGTCTCCCGCAGTTGGAGACGAAACGTCGGGAGGTAGTTTTATATCTGGACCACGGCCCATCAGCCCGGAAGTTTTATCTGAATCCAAAATAAATTTGGCTGTGTTATATCCAGTCATTCTGGGTGTAGTATTTTGACTGACCGGTAGTGAGGGGAATGGGTTTAGAAGATGGAAAATCTTTCAACCACTTCTGACGGTTTCTGCAGGAAGGGGAAATGGGGAACTCTTACGTGTGGTATTAGTCAAAGAAAACCTTAACAAAGAAAATCTATCATTACAGTATTCAAACAGTGAACAGTGACCGCACTGCCTAGCATCGGTTGTCCTCGTGCTAGTGAAGTGCAGTAAAGGACGATTACGAAGACAGCAGACACTTCAAAAAAAAAAAAAAAAAAAAAAAAAAAAAAAAAAAAAAAAAAAAAAAAAAAAAAAAAAAAAAAAAAAATCTACTGCGTCTTCGCCTACATTACACAAATGCTCTATGTTTCCTTTTGGTATATTAACAATTATCTCACATTTCAAAGATAATATAGAGATGAACAAATTGTAACTGTCTACGTCGTAGCGTTTTGGACCACATTTACAACATAGCAGGGCCTAATAGATTTGCGGAGATATGGTGCAGCAGACACCCAGACACAGGTCACAGGTGTGACCCAACCTGCAAACAACAAGCCAGTGGGTGCGGAAATAAATCTCAAGTCGAGATTGCTAAAATTTCGGTTAACGAGGACCTGTTGCATGCTTTCGAGAAATATTGTCACGTTGAAAACTGCAGGTGGGCCGGAATTCGAAGGCTGGTTATTTATAGAGCAGAACACTTTGCCCTCAGAACACGTTTATTGATAACACAAGCGTACACTCACTACATACTACCTCCAGCTTGGAGTGCTCCACTATTTGTACATAGAAACAATTTTCTGGACTTCGAAATACAAAAATCATCAGAAACATGTAGAACATTCAAGAAGTAGCAAATACAAAGAAATAATTTTTTTCTGCCTGTGGCGGGATTTGAACTCGAGACCGCTAACAGAGTGATCTGCTGCGCCAACAATGGCACAACGCGTTCCGTCGGAAGACTCGCGTCAATGCCCCCTTCCCGAAAGAACAGCGACCCGCTGTTAGGTTTCCTTTGGAGCCAGCTGCAGTGTCCTAGATCATGCCATGGGTTCTCTGTATGGCAGTACCTGGTTCATATAGCAGCAGACTAGGACATTCAGTCAACAAGAATCCGATACAAGCGGATTTGCAGCGACAACACTAAAGAGCGCTGTGTTACGTACAAATGGGGACAAGAAGATTACTATTGTTGGTAATTATGTAGATGTAGATCACCTCTGTACATAATTGAACCCTTTTGTGGAGTTTTACAGCAGGGATTAGGAACCAAATTTACAGCTGGAACAAATGAATAACTTTACATCTACATCTACATACATACTCCGCAATTCAACGTAAGATGCGTGGCGGAGGGTACACTGTACCACTACTAGGCATTTCATTTCTTATTCCACTCCCAATTAGAACGAGGAAAAAAAGAATGCTTATATGCCTCCGTACGAGCCCTAAATTCTCTTGTCTTTGTGATCACAACGCGAAATGTAAGTAGGCGGCACCAAGATCGTACTACACTCAGCTTAAAATTGCGGCCCTCTAAATTTCTTCAACAGAAATTCACGAAAAGAACGTCGTCTTTCCTCCAGCGATCCCCAACTGAGTTGCCGGAGCATTTCCGTGACAGTCGCGCATTGGTCGAACCTACCAGTAAGAAACCTAGCTGCTCGCCTCTGAACTGCCTCTGTCTTCCTTTAAACTGATCTGCTGCGCGTCCCAAACACTTGAGAAATACTCAAGACGTGGTCGTACAAGTGTTTTATACGCGGTCTCCTTTACAGGTAAAGTACACCTTCCCAAAATTCCCCCAATAAACCGAAGTCGACTGCCCGCCTTACTCACGACTGTCCTTCGTTCCATTTCATATCGCTCTGCAATGTTACGCCTAGATATTTAAACGAAGCGACAGCATCAAGAAGCTCACTACTAATGCTGTATTCGAACATTATGGGGTTGTTTTTCCTACTCATGCGCATCACATTTCATTTTTCTACAATGAGAGCTACCTGCCATTCTTCGCACCAACTAGATATTTTGTCTAAGTTATTCTGTACGCTATTACATTTCTTTGGGATACTATAAGGACACAGGAATATGCTCCTCTAAGAGTTTCAAATGTTCCCAAAGCCAATAGTGGACCTATTCGGTACTAATATATGAAAATTATGTATATATTAAATGTTCACAATATTTTATCCGTAAAATGTTTTACGATTACTAGAGGTTACACGTCTGCGATGTTACTGGAGACATTGAGTGTTGCTGCTGTGTAGGGGGACGGCTGTACGGCACGCTACTGGCTGTGTTACTGTGGCTGGCGGGTGGAAAGTCACTCTAGTAGGTGATTGGCAGGTAGGCTAATGCCTTTGCCACTCTAGTGAGTGATTGGAAGGGAACTCTCGAAGCAAATTGGAAGGCAGCAACAAACCAACAGCACGCACCCAGCGGTAGCATTTACCTGTAGCGAGGCGGTGTCGCGCCACGTCACTTGTCCCGTGGGCGCTGTTTGTGCTGTTAAACGCCGTCAAGTGGTGCCGCCGAATTACGCAATCACGCGTTCTGCCGGCCTGAAATCGCTGGCAGACGCGCCGTACCTAACTTGTAACACTTCACCACGTTCGTTCTGTAACGGCGTTTAATTAATTCTATGATTTCTCTTATTTTGCGTTGCGGCATCCACGGCCGCCGAAAAAACACGGGAGGTTTCTGAAATGTGATGGTACCACCACTTTGCTGCTGGAGATCTGCAACCGTTGACTTCTTGTTCTATCACAGACGTACTTCACGTACATGTTCCGAAATTCCGCTGTCACGATCACAGACTTCGATTAATTAACATCGTTCATAGACGCCTCCAAACATGAAGGGCATATACGGTATCCTTCGTGAGCCTCAACAGATATCAGACCTGGCGACTACTCTAAAATACGGTTTTATATTCTCTGTGCCTACACGTTAGCTGAGATCTCGCACATCAAGTAAGGAAACCACAGGAAGAGTTAGTTCTGTAGCTTCGATTTATCTCCGCGGTACCTAACAGCTTGTTATGTCTGTTCACATGGAATGTTGTAAGTAACTGTGCGAGCTCGGCAGTGTACAATGGGGGACAATATTACCTGAACCGAATAATTTTATGTCCAGCTTTATGCCCAAGCTCGTATGCGCGAGTGTTACCAACTCCAGCGGGCTTTACAGTTTCAGCTTGCTGTTGACGTCGTAAAATTGAAGCAATACTATAGTTAGATGCTGTATATGTCGAGATTCATTGCACTTGAACTCACGGATCATTTATTTTGGAAACATTATTTGAGCACGTACATACGGTTGCCGCTTGGAATTTTGCATGAATGTAAAATTGTACTTCTGGAATTATAATTTAAAAATTATAAAAACTCTTCTATTTCACCTATTCTATAAATCTCATGAGGTAAGCTTCCAACATATGAAGAGATGAAACAGAGAAGTTTTTATAGAACTCTCTTCGATACTATCTAAGCAAAAGTGACATTCATCATTTTTTGAAAATAAAATTTCAAATTTCATTCAAAAAAAGTAGAATATGTATAATCAAATAATTTTATACGTAAATGTATTACTTTCCTGTAAACCGTGGTACAAAAATTCTTTGACGTATCTCCAAAACTGTGGATTTTGTTAATTTTTGAAATAATGTGTATTTTTCATCAACATCCCCCCTTAAAAAGAACATTGCCTTTTCAGTCTGTTTCATGTTTGACAGAACAGATATCTTATCAATAATTATACTTGGTATAGTCAATACATTCTGACACTTGACGGCTGGAGGATAGGCCACCATATATTCACATGCTGCAACATTCCACGTGGCTCATTGTCGTCCCAGTTGTGTATCGCAAAGGAAACACCATTTTTCGTCCCCAATTATTATCTGGTTGAAGACCGTCAGATCATCCTCCGCACAACAGACGAGGTCACCAAAAATCATCATGCGATCATCACGTTGTTGTTGCGACAGAATTCGCGGCACACTGTATTGGGGAACATGTGAGGTTTTCCGTCAGAATTTTGCGACCATTGCTGACTCCTACTGTTGCTGCGAGAGCGTCTGCCTATTGGGAACGGTTAGCACGCACCAACTTTCTACTTCCTGGATCTTGCGTTGCGATCGAACTGTTCGTGGCCGACCAGTACTCGCATCGTTTTCCAAATCATCCCATTCTTGCACAAAAAGTCGGTGCCACTTAAACACAGCACTGCGTCTCAATGCGTCCTCACCATTCACCTGCTGCATTATTTCAAACGTTTTGCCTAATTTCTAGCAGAACTTGATGTTTGTTCAAACTTTGACATTTCGAGGTCCAACTTGTGCAATCAACTCACCGTCACAACAACGACCGTACGTCTCCTTCCAGTGCATCAGTCAACTGTCTGTTGCGTCATAGCGCCTCAATGAGCTCGGCCACGCCACCGCGGCTCCTTGTGAACCCACTGACGTTAATGTTTCCAGGGACTGGCATCAACCTCGCTACGTACATTAAGACGTAGCTTTCGGCAAGCAAGTACTAATGTAACATCTTACAGCAGCATCTAGACGCTGTATGAAGTTACCTTGCTATTCTCCGAAAGGAAACCCTCTACCCTGGGACGGTGGCTAAGGGCATCTGCAGTTCATAAAGAGATTTCTTAACCGCCCTCATCCCGTAAGCTACATGGGTCCATTTTAGTCTGTTATCTGCGATGGTCTCTATTTATCAGCTTGGAGTGCGTGCCTTTGGCTTCACACAGCCTCTCAGCAATGTCGACAGTAATAATCAATGTATTACACCATGTAGAAAAGGGCGCACAACACTCAACTGACGATTATTTGCATGCGGTTGCCGAAATACGCTCGATCACTTGCCGCAATACAGTTTGGTTGCAAGCTGGAGAAATTAATGGATAAGGGGCATTACCATTGCAGTGTCATTTAAGTTGAGAAATTGTACAGCATGGGGGCCTGCTCGACGCTTTCTATTTTTTTTTTTTTAAATGAGCCAAGAACTCAACAAAAACCTACAGCAAATACGAACAAATGACCTCAAAGAACCAGTCTACCGAAAGAATCATTAAAAAAATTAAAAAATAAAAATTGGTTAGGATGACTGCTGCGCCCAATGAAAACTCCGGGTTCGAATCCCGGTCTAGCATAAATTTCAAATTCGCCATTTAATTCATTTCACTATTCTGCAACGGTCGAGATGTAGAGTATTTAGAATTCTTAAATTTACGGCCGTTATTGTCAACCAATGGTGTTTGTTCTTTCTGACATGTTAGTAATGCAAAAAATGTTCAAATGTTTGTAAAGCTTATGGGACTTAACTACGGGGTCATCAGTCCCTAAACTTACAAACTACTTATGATCTACTTACGAACTAGGACGGCACAAATATCCATGCCCGAGGGGGTATTCTAACCCCCGACCGTAGTGGCCGTGCTGACCGTGACTGGAGCGCCTCAGTCACCTCGGCCACCGCGGCCGGCCTTAGTAATGCATATACGTGCATGTTCCTGAGTAGCATCTTTCCTCGTCGTGTGACGACATTAACTCCTGGACGAGTGTATATCGATAGTACGTAGGTGGACATAATGTTCAGACTGCCGGCCGCGGTAGCCGAGGGGACTAAGGCGCTTCAGTCACGGTCTGCACGGCCACTAAGGTCGGAGGTTCGAATCCCCCCTCGGGCATGGATATTTGTGCCGTCCTAGTTCGTAAGTAGTTCATAAGTAATTTGTAAGTTTAGGGACTGACGACCCCGTAGTTAAGTCCCATAGACTATACAAACATTTGAACATTTTGAATGTTCAACCTCATCAGTGTATATTTCTCATTTGATCAATTACTAACTTACGTGATATCCAAAGACTTCTAGTGGTCTTTCTTGTGTAATTATTTGTCTACCATCCTTACCACTTCGTGTTCCAAAACTGAACATTTATCTTTCACTTTATTCCTTTCACCTACCTTATTCATTTGTCGTCGCCTAATGCTGCCTTAGGAGATATTCACTGTCAGCTTTCACATACCAATTCCATTCTCAGACATTTTCTTCATTTCTGAAAAATATTCTTTTTTATTTACAATTATATATACACTCCTCTAAAATGAAAAAAAGAACACTATTAATTCGACAACCCAACAGAGCGAAATTTTATTCACACATTCTTGAGGATGTATACAACACACCATCACGGCAGTACAGTCACCAGAGCGTGCACAATGTATAGCATCCTTTTGCAACAATGCAGGGTGTAACTTTCTCATTAAGACGATCATAGAGGTGTTGAATGAAGTCTTACAGTATGGCCTGCCATGCAGTTTCCATCTCATGCCTCAGTTGGACCCGATCTCGTGCCGGTCGTGTAGACCGCGCCAAGACGACGTTTCATCCGGTCCCAGACATGCTCAGTGGGAGACAGATCTGGGAATAATGAATGGCAGGGTAGTTGACGTGCACCTAGAAGAGCACGTTGGATTGTACGGGATAAGTGTGGACGTGTTGGAAAAGTACATCGCCTTGTTGGTGCATGAACAGTGGCAAGACGGGTTGAATGATACTTTCAATGTACCGTGTACTGTTCAATTTTCCGACAACGAACACCAGAGGAGAACAGCCATTGTAGCATATGGCTCCCCACACCATGAGGCCAGGTCTTAACCCATTTGGTTCTGTCGCGTGCACTCCATATTTTCGCTCCCCTGCATGACACCACACACGCGTACGACCATCATTGGCACTCTCATCACTAAAGATGACACGTCTCCATTCGTCCCTTCATAAGCGCCTACCACGACACCATTGGAAGCGGGCTGAACGATGTCGGGGCGTGAGAGGAGATACTTTAACGGCTCACATGGTCGAGCATCATTGAGATGGGAGCGACGTTCTACACTCGCCATTCTCCTATAGTGATATCATTGAACAGTGCACGATACATTGAAATCATTATTTAACCCGTCTTGTTACCACTCATGCACCAATAACGTGATATGATTTTTCAGTAGGACAATGCAGGTCCATATGTATCTCGCACCACCCAAAGTGTACGTGAACTACCCTGGCCATCACGATCCTCAGATCTCTTCCCCACTGAGCATGTTTTGGATCGCATGAAACGTCATGTTGGGCGGACTGCAGGAGCAGCACGAAATGTAGGCCAACTGAGGTACCAGGTGGAAACTGCATGGCAGGCCATTCCACATAACCACATTCGGAACCTGTACGATCGTTCTCATGAGAGAATTACAGCTTGCATAGCCGCAAAAGGAGGGTGTACACGGTACTAACGCCAACACTGTGACGCTCTGCTGACTGTACTCACGTGTGTATGGCTCTGCCTGTGTGATCGTGTGTTGTATACAACCTCAAGAATGTGTCAATAAAATTTCCCTCTGCTGGGTCGAAGAATTTATGATGCATATAATAGATTATAGCTTGAAACCATCTGTCTGTCTGTAAATCTATCGGACCAAACTGTGTGATCATCAGTCCGTAGCTTACAAACTACTTAAACCTAGGTAAACTAACCTACGTACAAACACACACACCCATGCCCCAGGGAGGACTCGAACCTCCACGGCGAGCAACCGCGCGCTCCGCAGCGAGGTGCCTTAGACCGCTAGGCTACTCCACTGCGGCCCAAGTCATCTATAGGGAATGTTTTAAGATACAAACGTAGGCTTCCGCGGCAGTTTTAAGAGTTTAAAAACTGGCTTCTAAATCTCTGCCTCGTCATTATATAATCTTTTAAACACCACCCTCTCTCTAAAGTTTTATTCCACGAATACAACTTTTTCATTAATCTCCAGTTATTAAACAGCACTATCGGAAGACATAAAAAGGTCCTTTTCCTTTCCACTCTTTTCCCCAGTTCATTAGAATACCAGGAAACTCTGTTCCAGAGATATCCAAGAACTCTTAATGTATGGAGTGACGTTAAATATTTTCTTCGAAGAGTATTAAATAATTTCAGTTTTACGTTTTAATGTTTTTATATCTCGTCAACTACATTCGAGTTTATACAACATAAATATTATGATTCAGTTATTTTATTATTATGCTTAGAGGGAACAAACACTGCATTCTCATTTTCTACTGATAATTAATTTAAAATAATAATTGATTTCATGCGCCGGATCCGGTGCTTTTACTTCATATGTTGGATAATTTTTTATCCTTTGTGGTATGCTTAATTAATTTTCCGTTATTATCAACCAAAAAGAGACTAAAAGTTGAATTTTCGTTGTTAATATAAATTAATATTGTATCGTAAATATTCTTTATAAAAATTTCTCCTGCAAAATTTCATTCGATATTTTTCGCAGTATTATCATTAAGCGTAGTCAAAGTCAATGTTGCAAAAATTTCGCATCAACAAATGTAGTTTGCAAAACTATTTCCATTCACAGGACAGTTCACGGTTTTGCTGAGTTAGACTGTATGAAGTTCACCTTGACGAAAAAAGAAAAGAAGCGGGAACTGCATGCGTAATATGTGTGTCGACAAAATTCTGTGTTGTCAAGAAAGATATTCTCTGTCAAAACCAATCACATTGTGAAATAATTACTGGTTGCAACTATCAATACAATTGTTACTGAAGATTTATCTAGCACGCAAATATTCTTTGCGGGACTATATCCTTTATAAAAATAGATCAGTATTCCTATGGTGTTTAAGTTCGAAATAAGACCCAGTCGACGAACAACTCTGGAAAATTACGATATTACTAAGTGGTGACGGAAGTAAAAGAGGCAAGTATTTTTTATTGTACGTTTTTGTCAATTATTAAATTCCTTTGCTGTGTAACTGACCTTGAAACTGAGCACAGTTTTTGCATAAATCTCTCGTAGCAATTTACCAACTGTGAGAGTAATACTTAATTGAAAATAGTCCTTAAAATACATGGAACATAGAAATTTCTGTTCTCTCGAATAAACTTGTAAAATGTAGCTTTAACACTCGTCCGCTACCCTGTCATTCATGTTCTCCATCATCAATTAAGCGTAGAAAACAACAAATGCTCCCTTAAAACCCACGGTACGCCTCTAAGAAGAAAGCTGCTGAGTACGAGGTCGGACTGCCAATCTCTGGTTAGGTACATTTGAATGTGTTTTGTTAATAACAACGAGAGGAAAAACATTACCTGCTGATGACTCGTTAGTGCATCAGGTAGGCGAAAGAAAATGAATATGTCGGACGTGCAGAGAAGGTATGCACCATGGAATGTATGCAAAAAACATTTCGAAATGGAGTCGTGTCGACGTGCAAGTAATCTTCAAAATAAAACATGTACCTGAATTCCGAATGAAAATGGAGTGCCATAGTGACCACAAGGCTGGGAACATCAACATCAAACTCCTACGGTGTTGCATGGGCGACCCTCATTTATCATCCAAGATGTCATGAAAGTGTTCCACCGAGAGAAATTCGTAAATAAGTGGAATATATATTGACCCAGCCATGGTGGAGTAGCCGAGCGGTCTAAAGCGTCTCGCTGCGGAGCGCGCGGTTGCTCGCCGTGGAGGTTCGAGTCCTCCCTTGGGCATGGGTGTGTGTGTGTTTGTCCTTAGGTTAGTTTACCTAGGTTTAAGTAGTTTGTAAGCTACGGACTGATGACTACGCAGTTTGGTCCGATAGCTTTACAAACATTTGAACATTTTTATATTGACCCGTCTATACAGCACTCTACCAACTTGCTGTAGAGATCGTTGATAGCACACCCTTCCGTTAGTAAAGCAGTTTGGTCATACATGATGTGTTAAACAGGTTTCTGAAATACTGCTTGTAAAAGGCAAATATATTTGTATGCAAATACAATCGCTTCTCGGTGTCCACCTCCCAGGTGTGTGTTGAATATAGCCCTCAGTGTCCTATTGTTGATAAGGGTGCTTGGTCCGTGAACGAGACATGGTTTAGGAAATACGACGTAAAGAACCGCGAAATGCCCGCCAAACACATAGTAAAGGCAAGTGTGTGTATGCAAAGACACACTTTTCACCGAAACCACCAAGTGAAACCCCTTCAGTCCACAGTAATTACCAAGAAAGTCTAATCTAACTACGAAACGTACTTCAGTACGTATGACGTCAAAAATATTGAGACGCCTGCAAAATACAGTACCCCATAAATTAAAAATAGGCAGATTTATCCACTAAGTTTTAAATTAAGAAATCATTCTGCCACTCATAACAATCTTTGTATTTAATTCAAACCTTTACGAAACTTTGTCTTTTGGTGAAAGAAACTTCCTAAATTTTCTCTGATCACACAATAATTCCTATTTCTCAGAATTGCGTTGAAGAATAGCGTCTAAATTGTTCTGAATTGCTTTGTTGGAAAGAATACAGAGAGAATTTTCTTTGGGGTGTAAAATTTATTTTACAACGAGCTAAATTCAATTATTCTGAATTTTTTTGATTCTGAAAATCATCTAAGCTACAATCCACTCATTTCGGATCTCGGACTTACTTAAGCGATTTTTTTCAGGTAAAATACATCAACAAAATTTCGAACAGTCGCAACTACAAAGTTCGATCATTGGCATAGCTCATAATTTAAGGCTAGGTGGTAATGCCAGTGACATTTTCTACAATGACAATTATGAATCAAAAGAGTACCTATGTAGGAAAATATTTATGCTACATCTCAGAAAATTGTTTATCTATAGTCAAAATAATAATATTACAGACACACAAACATAATGTAAAACTTGGTTATGGGAAAATTATAACAAGAAGGTGTCCCTACGATAGAAATAGTATTTATCATTAAATCAGGTAATTTTTCAGATTGACACTTTCACTCTGCAGCGGAGTGTGCGCTGATATGAAACTTCTTTACAGATTAAAATTGTATACCGTAACCGGGACTCGAACCTGGGACATTTGCTTTTCGCTGGCAAGCGCACTATCGACTGAGCTATCCCGACACGAATCACGATGCCGCCGCAAAACTTTACTTCCGCCAGTACCTCGCCTCCTACTTTCCAAACTTCACAAAAGCTCTCCTGCGAACCATGCAAGACTAGCACTCCTGGCAGAAAGGATATGGTATTGAGATGGCTTAGCCACAGCCTAAGTGATGTTTCCAGAATGAAACTTTCACTCTGCAGCGGAGTGTGCCCTGATATGAAACTTCCAGGCAGATTAAAATTGTGTGCCGAAACCGGGACTCGAACCTGGGACCATTGCTTTTTGCGGGCAAGCGCACTACCGACTGAGCTATCCCGACACGACTCACAATGCCGCCCTACAACTTTACATTCGCTGGTACCTCGCCGCCTACTCTCCAAACCTCAAGTTAGGCAAAGTTCCCAGGTACAGTCCCGGTTGCAGCACACAATTTTAATTTGCCAGGAAGTTTCATATCAGCGTAAACTCCGCTGCAGAGTGTAAGTTTCAATCTGGAAACATCCCTTAGGCTGTGGCTAAGCCATGTCTCCACCATATCCTTTCTTCCAGGAGTGCTAGTCTTGCATGGTTCGCAGGAGAGCTTCTGTGAAGTTTGGAAAGTAGGAGGTGAGGTACTGGCGGAAGTAAAGTGGTGAGGCGGCATCGTGAGTCGCGTCGGGATAGCTCAGTCGGTAGAGCGATGTCCAGCGAAAGCAAAGGTCCCAGGTTAGAGTCACGGTTCCGGCACACAACCTGCCGGGAAGTTTCAAGTAATTTTTGTTTGTTTTACTGAAACAATAATTTTTATCACATCTTTTATTCATCAGTTTAGCAGAAATTGCTTTCATCACGCGTTTGCTGGATTATACGTGTGCCTGATACGTTGACTGGTCTTAATTCCTCTAAATATGTTTTATATATATATATATATATATATATATATATATATATATATATATATATATATATATATATATATATATATATTATAATTAACTAGTCAACTACATCTACATATTTACTGTTGCAAATCACATTGAAGTGGGTGACAGAGGGTTCATCGAACCATTTTATGATATTTCTCTATAGTTACATTTTCTACTAGCTTATTCCGTTTTGATCTGATTTCTCTTATTTTATTTTGATGATTATGTCTCCCTATGTCGGTGGGTGTTAACAAAATATGTTCATATTAGCAAAATACAAAAAAAAAAAAGTGGTGAAAGAATTTTCGCAAATGTAGATCTCGCAGCAAATGAAAAACTCTTTTAATGATTTCCAGCCCCAACTACTACATAATTTCCGCGGCACTCCCCCCCCCCCCGCCCCCTATATAGCTATAATACAAAACAAAAGCTGCCCTCCTCAGAACTTTTTTCTAACTCATCTGTCACTCCCACCGTGTGGAACCCACAATGAGCAGCAATACTCCAAAATGAGTGTAGTGTAGGTAGTTTCTTAGGTAGAATTGTTGCATGTTCTAAATATTCTGCCAATGAATGGTATACTTTGGTTCGCCTTCCCTACAATATTCACTGTGTGTTCTTTCCAATTTAAGTTGTTCAAAATTGTTATTCCTAGGTATTTATTTGTATTGACGGGCTGTAAATGTGATTGGTTTATGATGCAATATAAGTTTAAAGATTTTTTTTTACTGGTCATATGAATGACTTCACACTCTACACCATGCAGATATCTTATCAAAATCATTTTGGAGTTGCTTTCTTGAACTTCTGGTGACAAACAACCTATAAATGGTAGTCTAAGAGAGCTACTCTGATTGTCTCATAAATCGTTTATAAAAATAAGGAACAGTAGGGGCCCTATAACACATGGAGAACGCCAGATATAATTTCTGTTATACTCGATAACTGACAGTCAATTAAAATGTACTGTGTCCTTTCTGACAGGAAACCACGAACCAAATCGCACAACTTCGGCGATATTCCATAAGAACGCAATCTAATTAAAAGACGCCTGGCAGGTGCAGTTTTAGTGCCTTCCGGAAATGTAGACAAAGGGGATCTATTTGTCATTCCTTGTCGATAGCATTCATCACATCATGTTAGTAAGGAACCACCTGCGTTTCACAAGAACGATACTTTCTGAATCTGTGTAAACTATGGGTCAAAGCTTGGTACCACAGCTAGTATTTCTAAAATACCACCTTAATGATGCTCCTTATTTCTTAATTCCTTACGTGGGCTCCCGATTAAATAAAAAGTTACATAGCATTCATGTTTATAGACTTATATTTTTGACCACTATTATATCAAAATCTTCTACAAATATAATTTTACCATCATTATAATTCTTATTTTAGCTGCAGTTTGAATTTTTTGCAGAAATGCAACTATAATACCAGAGATAAATGCAAAGCTGACAAGTCGTTTATATTAATTTTGTCCTATTATAAAATATGAAGACCATCTTCACTTTTATAGTCGTATGTCGACTTGTGCTATTAATCTGCCTATGGTGCCAGGTGCATTTATACGGGATCAAAAGGAACTGTTGCTCTTTGGATTCACGCGATGTCATACATGAGGATGGAAGCGATTCTTGTTTTCTAGTGACACATGACGGGCTTAATTGTCATCGTGTGTGGTAATCAGTAGTCAATTAGGCACTAATAAATGCAAATCACTCTGCCATAAATGTTGCGTCCTAATGTTTCAACTTTGACGTCGTGCGCCATAGCTGTGTGTGATCATCCTAACGCAGTGACACATATACATTTTCACTTACGCCGTCCCATCCAAACACACACACACACACACACACACACACAAAAACACACACACATGCGCTCGCGCGCTAAAATTGCACGGTAACCTTAAACAGCGTCAGCTGATGAAATACATTGTAACAGGAGAAGCTAACATCGTGTTACAACTAGTGGTGTTTAATATAAATAAAGACCTGGGAAGTGTATAATGCCAACCGAAATAATCTGAAGAACCCACTCCACAATATATTGTCTACTCCTTTATGAAGACCACAACAGATTCGCCGAAACGTGAGTTATTTTAGTACATTATAAGGTAAGCGGAGTAGAATACCTAGGATTTTAATGATATTGGTACTGGCAACAGATACTAGACATATGTATAAAAGTAAGTCGTACTAGAAAGACATTAATTGTGTATGCCGAAAACACACAGATTTATTGATACGTTTGTTGTGGTTACAAATCTACAAAATTTTAACGAACTGTAAGGAAAGAAGTCTTCAATAGTAGTGCGGGTCATGGAGGAAGAGGTCGGACAAATTTTTCATCTTTCTGAGATTGATGAAATTAACAGCAAAAAGATTACATTCAGTATCTTATAATAGAAAATCCAGATTGGAATTAATAATACACTTATATGGACAGTTTACAACTCACCGCGATGAGCTGCGACAGGCACATAAAAAAAAAGACACACACATACAACACTTTCAGGTATCGGCCATGGCCTTCTTCAGAAGAAAACCATACAGGCACACAACACTTACAACTGTCACCTTCGGCTGCCGCAGCTCGTCGCCACGTCTTTGCGGTGAGTTTGTAAAATGTCCTCATTACGTTCATTATCTTACTAGAATCATAGGACGACATCCCTGAGCAAATCTTCAAATGTTTGTAAATCTATCGGACTCTATTGCTGTGTCATCAGTCCCTAGCTTATAAACTACTTAAACTAAGGTAAACTAACCTAAGGACAACACAAACACCCATGCCCGGGAGGGGGGGGGGGGAGGACTCGAACCCCTCACGGCGAACGGCAGCGTGCACCGCATCTCTGCGCCCCAGTGGGCACGGCTAATCCGCCACGTCAGACATCCATGAAGACAAATGACACTCAGATATTGAAAGGTCATTCTGGGATACGTTTTAGAGTGTATATAAAGATGAATGAAAGGAAAGAAGAAGAATTGCTGCTGTTTGTAGCGCCTTACTACTACAGGAACATTCGGAAAGTAAGCCATATGGAAGACAGGTTGTGTGATTGATAGGACCTCGCAGGAAGATCACTTCATGTTGTTACGGTAGTGGACATAAAAATTTGTAGCGTTCAGACTTTAAAAGTCATCATTATGAAAATATATTCTGTTTAGAACTTAATACCTTCCGTTGTGGATATAATGCATTTTATTACCTGTTAGTAATTTATCAGGTGCTACACATTACTGTGTGTGTGTGTGTGTGTGTGTGTGAGCTATGAGCGTGAAATAAAATGTAAAAGAAATTATGTTGTTTCACAATACAAATGGCTGAGGGTAATTTGTAAAACATATTTCGCGAATTTATAATACTGTAGAAACGTCAGTTATTTAATAAATGTTCCAGTTATTCAAAAGACAGAACTGATTTCTGAAACTTCCTGTTAAATTAAATCTACCAGAAGTACTGGTCTCGCAAGGTTCGCTCGAGAAATTCTGTAAAGTTTAAAAAGTATGAGGCAGAAATACAGTAAAGTCGGGCCGCGAAGCTTGCTATTATAGCTCACTCGGCACAGCGCTTGTCAGCGAAAGGCACAGGTTCCAGGTTCGAATCCAGGTCCGGCAAACAATTTTAATCTGCCACGAAGTTTCATATCACCGCACATCCACAGCAGAGTGAAAATGTCATTCTAGAGCTAGTCTGTGTTAATATTTTTTCTAATATTTTTGTTCAGTAATTTTAATTGATCAATAAAGCAAAAGTTTTAAACTGCAAGGTGATGGGAAAAGAAATTTTCCAGGCAGTCGGATCAGAGGAAGGCTTTTTCCAGTCATGATTCGGAGCTCAACAGACATGATAGTAAAATTATTATTGTGTAGTGGAACAGAAATGTATTGTGAACCGAATAAAAACATTTGATATCAAATACTGTAATAGGTCTGAAGTACAAAATCTTGGAATTTTCAGTGTGAAACTTTTCGCTACATGGAGAACAATGGCCACTCATTGACTCCTGTGCAGTAACGCTCAAATCGAAAGTAAGACACGTTGTATGTAAGCAGAGGATGATTTTATATATACATGTGGCGTCTGTTCCGGAAGAATAAACGACATCAAGAGCGAATGGGCAATGCTGACAATGTGTACCCAGCCGGAATTAGAAAACGGATCTCCTGCTTTCTAGGCAGTTGCGCTGACCACTACACCACCGGATGCATAAAAGACGCATAATTTGTTATAGGACACTCGTCTATCAAGTCAGGAAACTGCGTGATATGGGCTTACAAAATATAAGTAACAGAGAATGCACATGGCACAAGACTTTGTCTCTCTTTCTCCCTTCATGCAAACTACAAGTCTTCGAGAAAAGGATCTTTTTGTGGAAATTTTATGTAGTTTAATTTTGTACAGTAACGCGTTTTTGCTGCAGACTGCATATTTCCTGTTATTAAGAAGAAACATGTAACATTAAATAAATACGTTTCATCTCGAGAACTATTCGAAATAGAACATTAGCCTATATGACGGATCTGTTGCTCCATATGATCGTTTCTGTAAGTGAGCTGCAAGCTTTATCAGAACACAGGAGTTGAGAGAACAGAGAGATGCGCGGAGTCGCTTTGTTCGGTACCATGCGGATCCGAGGAGTGGGGGGAATAATGAGCAGCATGCCAACGGGCGGCTCCGAAAGCGAGCGGAGTTGGGAGAGTGGTGGGGAGAGGTGAACCAGTGAACCAGTTGACTCACCGACTCAGTTGGTGGTTGGATCGCCTCGATCGCCGGAGTCGTGCGGAGCAGCGAGCCAGCAGCAGTCGGGAGCTGCGCGCTCACTGAACCGCGGTGACTTGCCAAATCTCGACTCACAGATTCTCGCAGCACGGAGGCGTTGCACGTGTTTAGGCGTTCATTTTTTGCAGTTTTATACTTGCACACGGTCTTTACCACATTTATTTTGTAGCTTAGGAAACTTCTGAAGTATATGGCAAGGGGTTTAGGAAACTTCTGAAGCTTGTGGCAAGGGGTGCTTATTGCTCTGCCAATATTTAGCTGCCTGAACACCAGACTAATGTTCTTGATTAAATTTCAAGTCTCTACTCTGTGTCTCGTGAAAGTGGGGGCTTCTGACATTGTTCATGGTGATTGGTCCATCGCATGCTGACGTCAATTCATTGGTGGTTTTGTTGGCACGCAAGTGGACTGTATGCAGACACCGGTTTCCGCCATCTCCGTTCTCTCCTACGTTTGATACAAAAATGAAACTGTCGTATGACTTTATTGGCCAGAAGGCCTCCGTTTGGGGTATTCATCCCCGAGTCATAACGTCGTATGTGACGCCACGTGCGTTACATGCGTGCTGATAATGATGAAATAATGGAAAGGAAAACACGCAACCCCCACAACCTCCTGCCGAGAATCCAACCGATAATCCTTGCATGTTACGCAACGCTCTTTTAATCTGCCTTTCACTATAACCACTCTGTCGAAAAGTGTACCTACTCGGTACACAACTGTCGTTGCACCATTACGAATAGAAGTAGAACATTTTAAAAAAGTTTCTTTCAGCAAGTTGTGGGAGGTATCAGAGAGACAAAGTTTCGCAAAGGTTTGAAATCGTATGCAAAGATTGTTATAAGTGAAAGAATGTTTTCTTAATTTAATATTTTGTGAATAAATCTGCCAATTTTTAGTTTGTCTGGTGCGGTAGTTTGCAGGCGTTTCATTATTTATGACGTCATACATACTGAATATTCTAGTTGGACTAGATTTTCTTGGTAACTACTGGGGACTGAAGGGGTGACACTGGGTGGTTTCGGTAAAGAGTGTGTCTTTGCATATACACACTTGTCTTTACTATGTGTTTGGCGGGCATTTCACCGTTCTTTACGTGGTATTTCCCAAACCTGTCGACTACACCCGTTTCGCTGCTTGGCGGCACTAGCTCCGATTTACACGCTACTCTGATATGCAGAGAAGTTACACTTTCGCATTGGTATCTATTAAGGAGGTTAGAATCTCTGGAGATGCCCCAGCACTGGAAAAGTGAAGCCAGCAAAATGCGCACTCCGGCATTGTTTGTGTCCAAAACATTGATCGTACTGTGTGGAAAAGTACTTCTATTCCTTGAAATATATGTCATATCTAAGTACATACTCCAATATGAGTGGCTTTACGTAAAGGGGGCAATATTCACACAGGATATTAAGCGAGAAATCCTTGTTTTGTGCACAAAAGCATGGTCCCTGTGGCTTCAACCAATCCTTTTTTTCTTTTCTTTTTTTTTCCAACATAGATAACACGACCTCCCTAGATTCTAACCTCCATGGTATCTATATACTGCTGTTATGAAGTCGTGATTCACATGTAGGCCACTATGTTGTGGGAACATGTGAAAACTAGATTATTTAAGCGCAATCTCAATAATGATAATTGCTTTTTTTAATTGTTGTGGGGTGGAAACAGAAGGACCTACATGGGAATAACTGCATTATTTCACACACAATAAGTTAATTAATTTTCGGACTTTCAATATATTGAAATAACAAGAAAGGAAAAAAAATGAATGATTAAATTTTATACGGAAACAGTAATATTTATTCTTCATTCTTCATATTCCTGCAGTAGACCTACTAGATAATGATCGTGAAATCTACTACAAATTCACTTTCAGTATTCCTGCAAATAAACTAATGTGAACAGTTTTCACTTCTATAACACGTATTGCAGAATACTGTCGATCTTTAATCCTCTCCTAAAATTGTGTTTTCAACCATTACTTTCCAGAAATTGAGTGAAGATTTAGATTTTCGTAGCCGGTTGTCAAGCAAGCTTGCTTCGGCACCTGTTTATCTAAAGACAAAATTCTTCTTGCCCAGAGGTGACTGTAGTGCGCCTTCGGCATCACAATTACTCTAGACTCTCCTGACTTGAGTTTATTGTTTGTCCTGACCAAGATTCTTTGAAATTTTTCTTTCTTTACGCTTTGCTTTACTTCAAGTGGATCAAGAAATGTAGTCCTAACCAACAACTAGGTTCTATTTAAATCAGAAATGTTATCACTGTTACAAATTTGTGGGTGTTTTAATCAGATTTTCAAGCAGCTTTCCTGTCTGTTGGAGGTTTTCGTAGCTTTAATTGGATAAACAAATATTTGGGTAACATCAAGAAAATGTGAGGAACTGACTTTTGTTTCAGGTGTCAATAAGTTCTGGGCAGTTCTACTTCGTTTCCCGCAAATATTGAATTTGTCAGTTCCTAACTTTCTAATATAAAATTTTCAATAAAATGAGCATTTTTAGCGCCTTGTATTTCTTTGGGATAACTTTTCTTTCCATTTGTTACAATTTCCTAAATGTTTTGGTGACGTGAAAATGCGTCTTAGCTCCTTGCAACTCCTATATCCTGACTTGTAACCGGGCACAGAACACGAAGGCACCGTCACTTCAGTTTAGAAGAGTGCCACTCCACTCTTTGTTTAAATCGAAATATTGGCTTGGCATTCACGTCTTTCAGTTTAATTAAATATCGAACACACTAACAATCTGTACCACTGCACAGTTCTTAATATAAAATCTGAAATAGCCTCAAATCAGCAGCGAAGCACACGGCAGAACGTTTATAAGCATTAACACAACAGCGCGCAGAACGATCGCAGCGCAGCGCAGTGGGAGGTTCCCGCACTAACCCTATTCAGCCCGTGTTACCGGAGAAGAGAGATCACACTTTCTACTTCTACACGTTATGATTGCACATTGCTGGCTCGGTGCAACATTGCCTTGAGAAATGCAGGGCGTGCTCCTGCCTAATAGTCGGTCCACGCCGACTTTCATTCATGGCTGCATACCCGGGAGTTTCTTTAATACGCCACACGCCGGGAGAAATTAAGGAATCACAACTCTCGTTTACGTGTACACCCCCCCCCCCTCGCTACGTGCAGAATGTTGTAAGACGCAGTCTTTCTGTAGGAATGTGATGTGCTGTTCCAACACGGTAATGACCGCACACACCCTGTGCCTGACATTCAACGGGTCCGGCAAGACTTCAGCTTCATCCCCGCTCAACATTTCTTGTAGGATACCGCCTTAGTTAAAGGGATAAATATGTCAATGGACGCAAAGGTGGCGATTTTCAAGCGAGTGTAACTACCGGGTGATACATTGTAAAACTCAATAAATCACGGAATAATGTACATAGAGAGGTAAAGATTGAGACCCATGCTTGGAGTGACATGGGATTTTATTACAACAACAACAAAAATTGATACTAAATAATTGACACTAAATAAAGAAAAGTGTGAAGTAATACACATAACCACTAAAATAAATCCGCTGAACTTTAATTACGCGATAAATCAGTCAAACCTTAAGGTCGTAGATTCTACCAAATACCTAGGAGTTAATATTACGAACAACTTTGACTGGAGAGAACACATAGAAAATAGCCGGCCGCGGTGGCCGAGGGGACTAAGGCGCTTCAGTCACGGTCTGCACGGCCACTACGGTCGGGGGTTCGAATCCCCCCTCGGGCATGGATATTTGTGCCGTCCTTAGTGTTAGCTAGTTCATAAGTAGTTTGTAAGTTTAGGGACTGATAACCCCGTAGTTAAGTCCCATAGACTGTACAAACAATTGAACATAGAAAATATTGTGGGGAAGGCGAACCAAAGGTTACGTTTCATCGGCGAACGCTTCGAAGATACACCAACTCCACCAAAGAGACTGCCTATATCACACTTGTGCGTTCTTTCCTAGAGTACTGTTACCCTTTGTGGGACCAGGTGGGACTGACGGAAGAGATTGAGAAGGTTCAGAGAAGGGCTGCTCGTTTTGTTTTATCACGTTACGGGGGGAGGGGAGATCGTCACGGAAATGTTGCACGAATTGGGGTGGAAATCATTAAAAGAAAGACGTTATTCATTGCGGCGTGATCTGTTTGCGAAGTTTCAATCGCCGACTTTTAGTTCTGAATGTGAAAATATTTTGCTAGCACCCACCTACTTAGGGAGACATGACCATCCCAATAAAATAAGAGAAATCAGATCGAAAACGGAACGATTGAGGTGTTCTTTCTTCCCGCGCGCTATTAGAGAATGGAACGGTAGAGAAAAGGTATGAAAGTGGTTAATGAACCCTCTGCCAAGCACTTGAAAGTGATTTGCAGAGTATCAATGTAGATGTATAAGACCAATAATTAGCATAACAAATTGAGACAAAGTAAAGAATGTTCTTTACAAGGAAATGTTACAGGAAATGCTCAATATGTTCTCTATCATTCCTCAACAATAGCTGTAGTCGAGGAATAATGTTGTGAACAGCACCGTAAAGCATGTCCGGAGTTATAGTGAGGCATTGGCGTCAGATGTTATCTTTCAGCATCCCTACAGATCGATCACGATACGCTTGTGACCCCAAAGCCAATATTCGAACAGACTGATGTCTGGGGACCTGAGAGGCTCAGCATGACAATAATGGCGGCTGAGCACACGATCATCAGCAAACGACGCGCGCAAGATATCTTTCTCGAGTCTAGCAGTAAGGGATGGAGCGCCATCCTGCATAAATCCCCATGTTATTCCAAGCACTATGTCAATTTTTACCTTTCTATCTACATTATTCCGTGAGTTATTAAGTTTTCAAATTTATACTGACTTTTTGATCACCCGGTATAATGTGACGGAACCATTCACACCGCTAGAGAGCCATAAATAATTTAAGTAAACTTCATCTGATATTTGCATTCAACTAAAAACATTTCAGGGTAATATTCAACTGTATCTCTTGGGTTAATTCTGACCTGAATTCATACCCATTTTTACGCATTAAATTACATTAGTTGGGTTACACAGTCATAGATAATGTCTTCAAATGAGAGCTGCATGCACTTGACAGCTGTATCTGCCGTAAAACATACTGAGCAGATACACTAAAAAAGAAAATGTTCGTATAGAATGACAACGTGAAGGACACACTGCACATTTTAGAACACTTAATATGTGTTGCAAGGTAAAACGATTGAGGTAATATCTAGAGAATAAAAGTGATGGGTCATTGTGCTAGTAAGGTAACTACCTAACCTACAATAGCTAAAATCCCCTGTAAATAAGACAAGCATATTAATCTGTAAAATTCTGCATTTTCAAGTAACTGATCTTAGAATGTTATCAAATCTACAGACAGCACAAGACACTCTTTTAACAGACCGTAGAAACTTAAGCGCCGAAAATAGGATATTATTTGCCCAAAATCTACGCCTTATTCTTGACATATGATACGTACCATAGCTTATATTGCCGTTTTGTCTTAGATTAAATTATTAGTCGCCGTGGTGGAAACACAGGATTTCATTGAAATGGTTACAGCAGAGAAGGAGACTGTGTTCGCGGTATTGTTCTAGTGTAGGTACACAAAAAATTACATAGTACCTTTGCACGCCCCACCTTTGCACGTTACCATTACCTGGGAGAAAAAGAATTAAATGTATGAAGATCCTTGTCTCCTACCACAAGACGAAATTTGTCCGACAGCCCAGAATCTGACATCAGCCATTTTGTTAAATGTCATCGTCTAAACACAATGATCTGCACTTAATTTTTATTTTGTTTTAGACTGATCGGTATATGATGCAGAGGAACAAGGATTATTGTATTTGCATCGATTTTTACAACATAAAAAAATTTGTATATAACAACATAAACGTTAATGTATTTCAGTTACTTTTATCTATATGAATTACATGTGTTTATGTAGAAAGTAAAGAAGCTTGTTAATGCACTGATTAAAATTAAAATCACGTCTATGTTAACAGGAACCAGGAATTAATCGTTTCTCACGGTATACAGTCTGTCGTATATTACTGTTGTCACACTTTAGGCTGTAACATTTCTTCTTCATATTCGAAAATAACTGTCATAATAATGTGAGCATGTAATTAACAACAGGTATAAGAGCCTATGTTATATGTTATTTGTGACATACTTTCCCATACATAAGATACCATGCCTAATAACTGGAATCAGGAAAAGTTCATTCAGTTCCAACTTTCGCTTACAACGAAAGCTGCTCCAGCAACGTTTATTCCGATAAGCTCTCATCGAATAATTTTCCTCTCTGATCATTCTGGATAAACGGATTCATAACCATCTATGTAGATGTGCCAGTCTTAATTTACTCCAGTTAACTTCTTTCTCAAAGCGCTTCACCAAGTATACAGTCAGGCTTACAAAAAATGCATCCATAATCGAATCGCTTCATCTGTCGGCTACAGCATTATGTAATACGGTAATATATCATGCATACCATTTAATCTTACTTTAGCATACGATTGATATTCCCAAATACACATGTAATATATTAATCAAGACAAGTAGAATAGCGAATCCTCAAGTCCACCTTGTAGTGAGAAATGAAGCAAGCTCAACAACACATTTACATAAATATATCACCGAATAGTTTTCCTCTGTGATCACCCTGGATTCATATCCTTCGACGTAGTTGTACAAGACTACATTTAGAGAAGCTGGGTAGCACGAAAGAAGCCTCCACGCAAATTGATACATGTAACTAAGGTTTGAAAATAAAATTTTACAAACGTGTGGCGCTCCCGGAAATGTCCTTTGGACGACTAATCCTTCAGAGGTCTTTTTTGGAGTCAATTCTGACTATAGTGACCATAAACATTAAGGGAATTACCTACAATAAGCAAGAGACCCACCGTGACTCAAAAGCGCACAGACCAAAGAATACTGGAATGCGGCTCGTCATAGAAGAGCCGAATCCAAAATATGCCATTCTGGACGTGGATGATATCTCTGTGACGTCATGTGAAAAAAATGAACAATGATGTCGAAATATTTGCAATTCAAAATCATATCTGTATATAAATCACGCGGGAAAGATTTTGTCTTCTTGCCTTCACCCCCTCCCCCCCCCCCCCCAAGGAAATTTCACTTCCCAACAGACGAGATTTACCCTGAGAAATTTCAAAAGCTATAATGTCCTGTGGGCGAACCAATCCACAGATACGAATGGCGATTCAATAGAAGGGTGGGCTGAACAATAGAACGTGCCATGACCTAAAGTACCCACACGTATTTCAAAGCAAAATATGGAAAAAAAGGATGTAATCCTGACCTTATCTTCACTATTACGGCAATAGAGAAGCAAAGTTCTCAAAGCTCCCACACTCTTTTCAAAGCAAAATATGGAAAAAACGATTTAGTCCTGACTTTACATTCACTACTACGCCAATAGAGAACGGATGCATCAAGGAAGTTTATAGACCTACCCCAAAAGCACAACACAGGCCGACAGGCATAAGTGGCTGTAGTAACCTTAAAACTCCTCACATCCTTTCAAACGAAGATTTAATTTCAGAATGGCTGACTGGACAATATACGCAAATAAACTTGGGACATAGAGGTCGAAAGCCCAGCCACAGTACCAAAAAGTTATGATGCGTTTGTGGAATGCGTGAAATCCATCTCCCGGAAATATATACCCATATGATGCCTACAACACTATATACCATGGCTGAATGATCCAGCAAAGGATATAATATCACAATATACAGAACAATACAATATAGACCCATTCAGCGAAAACACCACAGAACCGCGCGAAAAATAACAATTACTTAGTGCCTCAAGACAAGAGAGATGGTGTGAAAACCTTGAAAATATAGACATAACACATAGTAGTAAGCAGATCTGGAATACAATAAAGAAACTCAACGGTGACCCCATAGCCGTATGCAGTGAGGCCAGATCAGGTTGCTCATCAACTCCTTGAAATCAGCAAAACCAATAAATGTAAAGCCCCAAAAATCATAAGAAGATTTAGTTATGAACCCATTCACTACCGAAGAAATTGGAAAAGGGATAAACAGTATGAAAAATTTAAAAACAACTGGTATAGGTGAGATGCTAACAGAACTAATGAAAAGCTTCGAACGTAAGACAAAAAAATGGATACTAAACCTCTAGAATAACTGTAAAGATACTTGTGAAGCTACAAAACTGTGACGCAAATCAAAAGAAACTGCTTTTCTCAAGCCAGGGAAAGACCCAGAACTGCCAAGTAGCTATTGTCCGACAACTATACAAACTGTATGAACGTCTCATCCTTAATCGTATCCCGGATCATCTAGATTCTTAACATATTCCCCAACAAGCGGGCTTCAGCCCAGGAAAATCTTGTACAGGTCAGATGTATATCACTGAATTTATGGAGGACGGCCTTGAGCGGAGAGAGATGACTGGGTTGGCTCTGATCGACCTCGCCGCTACGTACAATACCATCAAACGTAAGACTTTCCTGACGAAAATATACAACACACTAATAGATTACAATCTTTCCAACATAATCGAGTCACTGCTACATAACAGGCATTACTACGTTGTATTTAATGGGAAAGAAAGTAAGTAGAGAGTTCAGAGAAATGGATTACCGCAGGGAAGTGAACTAGCCCCTTCCCTCTTTAACATCTATACCAACAATCAACCAATACACACGCAAGCAGAACATTATATATTTGATGATGATCTTGGCATCGCCGTAGAAGGCAAAACACACCAACAGCTTGAAATTAAACTAGATGAAGCCCTGAAAATGACGTCAAACTACCACAAGCAGAACTCATTTAAACCAAACTCAAATAAAACCAAGGTAACTGCGTTCCATCTCAACATCATTTCGGCAGACAAAAAGTCAAAAGTAACTTGCGAAGGACAGAATTTAGACAAACCTAATTACCTGGGAGTTATCCTTGATCGCTTCCTTACATGTAAATATCACTGCCAAGATACTAAGCAGAAGGTTACTACCAGGAACAACCTCCTTAAAAACTGGCATGGAGCAAGTGAGGAGCAAACACCAAATTTTAAGAACAACGGCTGAGGCTTTGTGTGTCTCATTTGCAAAAGAAGATGCCTGTCCAGTGTGGGGTGGATCCAGGCATGCAAAGGAAGTCACCACCGCACTAAATGATACCCGTTTAATAATTACCGGCAGCATGAAGGCTGCTCCATTACCATTAATTTACAAAGCAAAGGCGTCGCATCTCCGGAAGGAGATGGAAGGTACAGTGCCCAATATCTCAAAAGGTTCAAACAAAAGTTTGATGACAGACACCCATTATACCAGCTCGAGGATCCTCATGGATCCAGCAGGCTTACGTCCAGGAGATGCATCATGAGATCTGTCAACATAGAACCCCCAGGAGCCCTCACAAGAACTGGAATGAAAAACTTAGCGCATTCTTAATGATATGCTTACCGTCATTGCCCCTGTGAAGTCAAACTTGACTTTAGGGTATAATAGCAAGCGATAAAGTTCTTTGCGACTGCGGAGAAATACAGTGTGTGACACATTAGACTAAGTGCGAGCTGTGACCCTCAACATGCACACTGAATGATTTGTGGTTCGCTAACAATGAAGCTGTCGACATATCCCGTTTATGGGCTGAAAAGCTATAATTTCTGATTCGGACACGAAAACGTAGAGAGGCCTAAATTCTTTCTGGAATGTCTTCACCAAGTCAGTATCAAGGCTTCCGCTGTGGTAAACGCCCAAGAAGCAGAAAGACTTTCTTGCTTGCTAGCTCAACTGATGCTTTTGAGTCGGCGATCAACTCACTGGAGATGCTGAAACCAAATATGCTTTAGCCCCTAAAGAAAAAAAAATTGAAACAGGAAGGATTGTACCCTTTCCGAAGGATAAGTTACAAAGGTATAGTTAGATTACGAAGACTAAGATAGCTTTTTGTCATGTATCCGTATCACACGCCCTGCTTTACTGTAATCCGCCGCATAATAATGTAGCTGAGGTAGGATTACTTTGATTACTGAGCAGGTAACGAACTCATGCTACGCCACCACATGTGCGGGCTCGCCTCTCCGTGCGTGCTGTGGGCCACATCCCAATTTCTGCTGCCAGAGACACGCCCCCTCAGCGTGTCGTGGGCCACTTGAGAGTGCTGCATCACCGGTCCTGGGTCCACACCTGAGCATCTGTGGGTGCTTGCTGTATCTTGCGGATGCCATTCCTGAGCATCCCTGAGTGCCAGCTGTATCCAGAGTACCCGCCCTTGACCTTCTGTGGACATCGTACTGCACAGTCATATGTGCGGGCACAAACTCTTTAGGCGGTACTGCCGCCCATGTTGCCGATATTTGTGATGTGTTACCCTCAATGTGTTGCCCCAGTGTGCCATGTCTCTAAATACTAAAGTGTTGCCCCGAAAGAATGTTCACGTCACAGTACCAGTTCCTCCCAACAAATACGAGGCGCATCTAGAAAGTAAGTTCCGCTTGGTAATAAAATGAAACTGTACACAGATGCAGAAGAAATGTTTATTGCACAAAATTCTACAACTCTTAAACTTCTTTTCGACATAACTACCTAAATTTTGTAGGCACTTTTCATAGCGTTCCATACGTTTTAGCATGCATCCTTCACAGAAGGTTGCCACCTGTGTATTCAACCATGTAACAGCTCTTTATCATCGTTGAAGTGTTGACCACCAATGGCAGATTTCAGGTGTAAGAAGAGATGACATTCGCTAGGAGAGAGGTCCGAGTTGTATGGAGGATGATCAAATAGGTCCCATTGAAATTTCCCTAAGAATTGTTTGGTCACATTCGGTGTGTGAGGTCAGGCATTATCGTGAAAAAACAATCTTTTGACAGTAATTCTCTTCTTACACTGAAAATCTGTCCTTGGTGGACAACACTTCAACGATGATGACGAGCTGAAAGAACATGTTACATGGTTGAATACATAGGCGGCAACATTCTATGAAAAAGGCACACAAAACTTCGTGCCATGCTATGACAATTGCCTACAAAATTTAGGAAGCTATGTAGTAAAGTAGATTAACAGTTGTAGATTTTTTTTCTGTATTTGTAGCCGTTCGTTTTATATGACCAAACGGAACTTACTTTTTCGACGCGCCTCATACAATGTTTGCTGGCTCTCCCAGAGTAAAATACTTAAAGATTCATTCCCTTGATCTTAAATATATAGGTACCAACGTAAATACAGAAGTTACAAAAGGACTTTCTTGTTAATTAATTTGACACCTGTCATGTTCTTTATTTCATATTGCTTTTCATACTGAAATCTAGATGTCTCATGAATTTATTGTTTATGTACACTATGTTTACATATGTAACACTCAAATGAACACATACTCATGTTAGATAATAAGGATACAGATTATGGACTCATGCAAACACCAACATAACATATTGTGTTTTCATGTCATGTGAAGATTTATGTTATTAGGTTGAAAAATGTTTATTTCAATGGCTATTTTTGTTCTTAAATGTCATATTTGTCATGCGTTTGTTTTCAGTTTGTTGAAATGTTGCATCTGTATATTGTTTTTGTACACTATTTGCCGTTATGACACACTTGTAACAAATACATACACCTTTTGGATCTTATATTTGGTCTGGGTTGGTGTGTTTTACGTGCCACAATAATAATTGCAGCTGTGACTGCATTCTTCACTATGTGCCTTCAGCTCATACAAATAAATTACTGGCGATTTGTAATTTGTAATTTAGTGTGGAGGAGATTTTACAGTATAGACTCCAGCTTTCATTGGATAGGGGGTACTTGTGTATAACATAATGGACAATATTCATTTGGCAAGTTGAAGTAATTTATTTTGTTTCGTGACTCATCATATTAATTTGATGTGACACTCCACATGCAGAAATTTGTAATGGGTATGGGATAATGAGAGATGGTAGCCCATGTCTCATCTTTATTAACTGTTTTTATCGCCTGTATAAAGACGTAAAGTGACCAGTACGTGAATTTTTGTATTGCTGTTGGGAATGCACTGCAGGGAAGATTTGGGCAGTGAGAAACAGAACTTACTTTGTCTTGATGGGGGAGAGTGGAATTCCGGTGAAGACTACCGTTACGGCCCTCTCTACCTGCGACCGAGGCTTGCCGTGGGTGCCGCGATAGCAAGGTGCCTCCTGCCAATTGGCAGCTTGTAAATGTGTTAGCCTAGTGTCCCAAACTGAAGAGTTGGAGGAGTATTGTCAGGGCTCTTAGAACCCCTCCTTCCGATTTTAGAAAAGGGTAGACGGCCCCTCCGTAGAAACAGGCGCCCAGAATCTTGTCTGTGGCTGGTTATTTATTTATTTATTTATTTATTTATTTTTTCTAGAAGCTTGGTAATCACTTTTAAAGTGACGGGTGGACCTTCGTGGAGAACCGCGCCAAAATGTGTGTAGGGAAGGGGTAGTCGAGTGTGATTGGAGGATGTTCAAAGGGTCAGTTTTTCGAAATCGGGCAGTCTTTTGGTGAAATTTTACTGGCCGTAGTATGAGAACTCGATTCTGATGGGTTTTCCGTACAAATGGGTTTCTCGCGGGATCTTGCGCGGCAGACGCGGTGTAGGGAGGTTGTGTTTTCGCTCCGCTGGAGTTCGGACGTGACAGCTCGCCCTCTTTTCTCTCAGTGGACGGACTTGAAGATTTTGCTTATTGAGCTGATACTTGGACAGGAGAAACTGTATAAGTTTCAGGGTACCCTCTGAGATTTATACTTGAGCTGAAAGTCCTTGTTTTTGGTTTGGATAAGGTCAGCCAGCTAATATTACTTCACCGAGGAACTACTTACCATATGCTCAACTTCTGGATTCATCTAAGCGTATTTGTTTACGCTAATTGAAGTGGCTCTGATTTGGCAGTACTGTTTGACATCGTAGGCACTGTGTACTGCTGAGCTTACAACGTCGCTTCCATTCCAGCGACTCCCAGTTAAGTTCCCGAAGCATTTCGGTAATACTCGCGCATTTATCGAACATACCAAACCTCGCTACCAACCTCTGAGCTGCCGCTACGTCCTTATTTAAATCGATCTGATGGGCATCCCAAACACTTCAGCAATATTCAAGACAGGGTCATACAAGCATCTTATATCCGGTCTCCTCTACAGACGAATCACTCCTTCCCGAAATTCTCTATTAAAACATTACGAGATTGTTTTCCGCACTCATCTGCATAGTCTTACTTTTTTTTTACCTTGCCATTTTTCACATGACCTAGAAATTTGGCCCAAGACATCCTGCATCCTACTATAGTCATTTAACGGCGACACCCTCTTGAACACCACAGTATCATCGGCAAACAGCAGCAGTGTAACTCACTCTATAGGTCAGGTCATTTATATAGATAGAAAATAATAGCGGTCCTTTCACACTTTCCTGCGGCACCCCTGACGCTACCCTAGTCTATGATGAACACTCGCCATCAAGGACAATCTACTGGGTTCTGTTACTTAAATAATCTTCGAGCTCAGTCGTAGCCCGCAAGATGTTATGAGAGAAAAGGGCAAACTGTGTTTGGCGCGATCGATGCTTCCTAAAGCAGTTCTCATGCATGGACAAAAGCTATTCCGTCTCAGGAAAATTTATGTATTAGAACTGAGAATATGTTCAAGAATTTACAGCAACTGATGTTAATGATGTCGGTCTGCAATTATGTGGGTCCGTTCTATTACACAAGTGAGTTACTTGCGCGTTTTTTCCAGTTTCTTGATGTAGTTATCCATTATTTTCTTTAGAGCAGTCGTGAACACCTGCGGGCCACTAACATGACACAACATCATCCATACAAAATTCATTGTTATTTCGAAACATGACATCCATAAGTGGCTGTACATGGTCTCCACGTAGCCGAACGTAAGCATTTACATTGAGGTATTGATGCAGTTTCACCAGAGGAAACAGACCATTCGGTGAAGAAACAAGCCACATTAGGACAGAACCACCTCTAGCTCGGGTAGTGTGTATTTGGTAAACTGGGTCCATACATGCGTGCGGTCTGCGCCATATTCGAACACTGCCATCATCTCTTACTACCGAAATGGGTCTCATCTGACCGAACCACGGATTTTCCAGTCGGCTGAAGTCAAGCTGCCGCGGCGGATTAGCCGTGCGCATTGGGGCGCCTTGCTGCAGTCCTCCCTTGGACATGGGTGTTGTCCCTAGGTTAGTTTACCTTAGTTAAAGAATTTTGTAAGCTACGGACTAATAGACCAGCAGTTGAATCCGATAGATTTTTTTCCCCTTTCCTTTTTAAGTCAAACTATTATCGCCACTAAAGCAAGGGACGTTGTTAGCAAAGACACTATAGTGGCTCGTCTTTTATCGCGGCTCATCAACACCAAATTGCGCTTGTCGTACATCCGCAATTGGTTTCTTGGTGTTAACACAGACAACTGTATACGTAAACTCCGATTCTCTCGGTCATTTAGTATAGTCCGTCGGCCACCGGGTTGCCCGTGCAGAGAAGAAATACCTGAAATTCGGTATTCTCGGAATCCTATTGACACTGGTGGTCGCAACTGCATTCCCTAACGATCTCCTAAATGGAACGTCCCATGCGGTCATCTCCAACCTTCATTAAGCGTTCGAAGTGTGTTAATTCCCGTCATTCCAACATTTACGTCTGAACCCTTTTGAGGTAAATGACCGCACTCCAAATGGTAGGTATGCAAACGTACTGTCCTAACATACATTGCGTACGCGATATTACCACCGTATATATGTGTTCATATCGCTATCCCATGGAATTTGACACCTCAGTGTATTTTAGAATTTTAAACCATGAATTATATTTCGAAATAACAGTTACACATCATTAGCATCTTCTCGATAGCCGCTATTTGGTGCAATAATTAGTGACTCACTCTGTATATTTCTGGTCTTGTTCTTTCTCCTACATGCCTTGCACTTGTATCGGACCAAACATTTCCCCGAGAATCTTCCTTCCTTGTTTCTCCATTTCTTTTATTTTAGTTTTCCCTCCGATTTGGGCATATAGTGCCTCGTCAAGTACGACAGTCTTGTAGTGTCTCAATGTTGTATTAACACCAGAAGTACCGGATTTTTCTGCACCTCTAGTAAGGTAATTTTTTTGACCCACACTAAGAAACTACCATTTCATTGCTATTTGTATAGTGCGTCGGGTATCTACATGTCAACATTACATTCAAGAAAACTCTGATGTACAAGAAAAATATTATTTGTTCTCTAAAAAGAACAATATACAGTCAAATGTAAGTTTTCAGAAATATATGTTATTTTCATTTTACGTTTTACAAAAAAAAAAAGAAAAAATAAATAAATAAATTAATTAATTAATTAAAAAAATGCAGTCTTCTACCAAAAATCATTGAAACAAGTAAGCACAACAATTTTACAATGTTTGTCTCTATAGAAAGATTGAAACAGACTCAAAACATACAATTTATGCCACTAGTAATAGTATATTTACCTTTACTGACATATAAGTACCGAGTATTTGCAAAAGAATCTAAAACGCAATATGTTTTCTTGCTTATTGCAATCAAGAGTTCGTCATCCTGTCGCACTCCAGTTTCGATTTCAAATGGATCAGAGATAACTCGCTTAAATTTAACATTCGAAACTTTGTCACTTAACGTTTGCCGAATGATTGCTCTTGCCTTTCTATCGATACTCAGAGTAGTGAATATCATTCGTAAATACTTCCTATTATCTCTATGTAAACACGATGCACAACTGTACTGTTTTGGATCTGTGAAAGCCATGACGGTCTATTATTGTTGGGTTGGCAACATCGAACGCACAGAACTGTAGTTTTTTGCGTCCTTTGAAACTAAGTTATGTACGATTGATTACTTTAATAAATACGTAACGGTGAAGTAATATCTTTGTAAAGATTCCAAAACAAAGAAATTGGAGTTCGTTTCAATAGGGAAGTTATATTTTTATTTAGAACTAGAGTTTCTATAACACTCCATTTTATGAATGAATTGCAGTAGTGCAGGTGGTACTTCTAGTGTTAATTTTTATATTTTCCTTTCGTTATTGTAGATTTCCGCTTTGCGCAGGAATGGCCGTGCAATCTGAGGCACCATGCTAAGGATTGAGCGACTGCTACCATCGGAGTTCTGAGTCCTCCATCTGGTATGGGTGTTCGTGCGGTGTCCTAAGGATAAAATAGTTTAAGTGCGTGAGTCTACGGACCGAGGATCTTGACAATTGGATCCATTACGTTTACAAATGTTTGAACATTTTCGCTTTGAGCCCACTGCCTGGATATGCAAGGTGTACGGAAAAATCATGCTTCTATCAGAGGTATCGAATCTGTTGTTTTTACACTTTATTGTACAAGAATAAACATTATTATTATGTTCTATCATCGCCGCTATTCTCCTTGCAGATGTTTACGAACCATCTTCGGCTCTTCCACATGGCCTCATTCTCAATATACCCATCTTAAACCCTTCTATTCTATGGTTTCCCTAGAGACTATAATTTACTACCACACAATGCTGGACTCCAAACGCACGCTTTCAGGCATTTAAGTGATGATTTGTTCTATAACGGGTGATCAAAAAACTTCAGTTCGCGAGAGATGCAAGGTAGCGCGACTCCAATGCTAGAACACGCGTTTCTAAAAACACCGTGTTGTTGATGCATGATAATGCATTCCCGTATTACTAATGACGTAATGCAAAATATAGGGGGAAGTGCTCATTGTGGAAAATAACTGTATGTGTCGGGCATCTAATTTGTCACAATGCTCTCATCCAAATATGAGTGTCTTGCAGGTTACGTCAGGGTTCCAGTCCCGCTATGATGTAGAAAGCTTTTTACGTTGTCACTATAGCTGTAAGTGTGGAAAATGAAAACCGGTACTCATGATGCGTCGGTAATATTATCATTAAACACGTTGAAAGTTTCTTGCTTGTCTTTCTCTCTTATAAAATTTACGTCTGCTGCGATAGTTATGTGTTTTACCATATGATCTAAGAAATCTGACTGACGCTACTTGAATGAAATGTGTTTGACCTTGTTCTACCTGAATGCCTTTGCACATAGTTATGTTAATCTGACTGCGTATTGTTTTAACTGTATTCTATGTGAATGTAAAGATATTGCAAAACCTATCTGACTGCGTAATGTTTATTAAATGAGACACAAACTGCTAATTTTTTCTGTATGAAAATGTCGTAAGAAAGTTAACTGTCTGAAAATTACTGATACTAAAAATCACTGTGTTTATAATTATGGCCCTATAAACTTGTTTCTGTCTGAACTAACAATCTTTAACGGAATGTAACAAACACAAAATTTATCGATGCAATCTGACTCAGTGCAAACAGTTGTTAACCTGAACACTGTATGAATTGTCCTACCCTGAAATCTGTAAATCATACTGAACTGTAAGCTTGACAAAAACTGATTCTTTCTCACTTTCCGATTACTTTCAATTAGTAACCTGGATTTTTTATGTTACTATTATTATTTTTTTTTTAAATTTTAGCCACACTACATAACTTTGCGCAACACCAAACTGCTTCCTGCTGTACTAATTTTTGGAAAGGTAACTACAGAAAACATCTATGGCACTTTTAATAAAAAGGTGAGGAGGGATAAACTAGTAATCTGTTTAAGAATCTCTAACTAATAATTAAAAATGAAATATCTGGTTTACTTTCTAACTGATGTAACTTCCTGAAAATTACTAACAAAGTCATGTTTTGGATTTTAAAATCTTTCAGAGAAGAATATAACTGATATATTTAATCTGCCTACAAAATAATTTTTAAACAAAGATAAACATTTCTACTGTTAATAAACTTAACTCGATTTACACACACAATGTTACAACAATACCATATTTCAAGAACACTACGCATGCAATTCCTATTTCATAAAAAACGCAATCTCAAAACTAAAATTTCCTAACACAGAAAGGGGTCCCTGGAATTAATTGTGAGACCACAAGCTAACAGCAAGATGTTTCCCGACAGTTACTGTTACCATCAGTTCAACCTAACAATGCGAAGTTGTGTGAAAGAAACATGCCAAGTATTTCATGAAAAACTTTACCTTATAAAAACTTCAAAAGATTGTTTCTCCAACGGCTCAGCATTCACGTCTCAAAATCTCATCTCCTCGGCTATCTCGCCAGAACGACAACTCAACTCAACCACGGTCCCCACGCTTCTGCAATCTCATCCGCGCGCCTAGCAAAGTCTGCACTCTCAATAATCACAACCCTACTTCCCGGTAACAGTACTATCACCGTATCCAAAATCGTTAGTACTGCCATCGAAAAATAAGCATTCAACGAAAGATAAACGACCCATGCCTGACTAGCTTGACACTGGTCTCAAATTCGCAGTACATTTGAATATGACATGTATACCTTCCCATAGCAGGTATCTTACAACGTGCCCGAACAGGGCAGAAATTCTGAATAGAGTCGTGCCACAGAAATGACTACACAGTGACTTCCAATGGTAATATGATTATATAAGTGGCTGGTATTGCAGTTCTTTGGTTCCTAATGAGAATTTTCCCACAGTTGGGTATCTGTACAGTATATTTGTCTTAATAGATTCCGAAGCTGTTTTAATCAGTTCCACAGCTAATTAGTACAATTCTCCTTCATAGGTCACCTGCTATTTAAACGTTGGCTGTCGCACGCTTACCGATGAATGTGTCACCTCCATGCCCGGCCAGGTCGGGCAAGGCGACCAGGGCTAAACTGATATACACAATCTTCTGTGTCCCAGCCTCGTCGCCGCTTTTGTGTTTCGTTCCGTTGTAGGTGTCGGTGGCCGAGTGGAATGAGACCGACACAGAAATAAAGATAGCACGCTGGTGCAGGTACGGAGGGGAGCAGCCAGAACTAGAAACACTAGAGTAAATTAGAATGAGATATATATTACACAGAATTTATACAATACTTAACTTTTACATAGTAGTGCAGAATGTTGATACATAGTTGAGCTAGAGTCCTGCCTAGTGCCTGTCCAATAGCCAAGTCTTCACTGGTGCCTATCTGATTACGAAGGTCCTAACCGGTTGCTATCTCAGTCCCAAGTGAACGATGTCCTTCAGTGGTGGCCACGAGCGGAGTTGTCGCAGAAGGCGCTCGTGGCTGTCGTCGTGAGAACGCCGCGCCGTGCGTGCATGGCGGCGCGCGGCGAAAGTAGGTGGCGCGCATTTTGGACTTGTGCGACACCACACAATCAGTCTGTAATATTGCGTTTTCTTTCTTCCGATCAGGTGTTGGAGTAGAAGTTACTGTTCGTAGCCGCTATTAAGGTTCATTAACGGTACAATAATACAGGAAAATAATTTGGTGTATCTGACATATTTAGGTAACTTTGTAGATAGAAGACTCAAAAAAGGAGGCGGAACCTGACTTTAAAGTTTAGCGGCAGTAGTAATTTGGAATGAAAGCAACACCTGAGCACAATATTACACAAGGAAACTAGTAGATTCCGCGATGACCTTTCTTACCATGATGATTATGTTAAGTTGACTGGATGTAGCAGATGAAGCTGTAATACTCTTGCTGCATTGTGTAAAATGATGCTTGGTTGGCTTGGAACAGGTTGTACTAACTGAATGACCGTTTAATAAATATTAAGTTAACTTTCGTGACAAAAGGCACTTTATATCGGTCGGATTTCGTTTAATTCCGAAGATTTCTAGAAAGTCACATTCATGAAAATTACAAATAATGAGATCTCTAAGTAAATCTAGTAAATTATAGATACAAGTCCAACAATGGCTCCAAGCATCGTATTACATAATTAAGATTACTGCTGGAAAAATAGAAACACTTCATTAATTATGAAAGGTGGGTCATTTGAAATAAGTAAAAGATTTATACGTAACTAATTATATTCTCGCCATGCTTCATAAGAAAATCGCTCTCACACACACTTACGTTAATAGTTTAGTCCCTGACGTGCGACTGTTCTCAATGAGGTAGGAAACATGAAAGACCAAGTTCACAACCGCGTTCTGGGCAGCTCATAAAAGACAGATGAAAATCAAAAATATAAGAACGGCGTAATTAGCTGCCAGAGAAAGCTGTGGTCAGCGATAAGCATCGTAAATAAATTATTTATCGAATGATAATTTTTAATGTAATGCTACAAGTCCAAGATCGTCTTTCAGGCCACGTAGATCCACAGTATATATTTAACGTATCTGTATTGGAAACATGCAAACCAATGCTATACCGCACTGAAGAGAATGGTGCTTGTGGCCGCCGGCGACCACGCGGTAGTCAACGTGTGAATGGACAAGTGATGATTGTGGCTTTTGCCTCTCAACGCTACAACATGTGCAGTGTGAATAATAACTGTTTTCACTTTCGAAACTAATTTGTTTTTACTCTTAATGGCACAAAACATTCTTCAATAAGCTCTAAAAGTCCCTTGTTTTGATGACAAAAAAACTGAGCTCTCATTAATGCATGTTTTATATCCGTTCGTTAAACTGTATTTACAGTATTGTTTATTAACGCAACACTCGGCTTTGATTGCTGTCATTATTTCAGCAATTTGTTCTCCCACATTGGTCTGATTTTTTACGGTATCAGAGCAGAGAGAGAGAGAGAGAGAGAGAGAGGGAGGGAGGGAGGGAGGGGTGGGGGGAATGAGAAAGAGAGGGAGAGAGAGAGAGAAAGACAGAGAGAGGCACATAACGATATGATATTGCTTATGTCTTACATAATTAATATGCAAAATACCAAATTATGTTCTTAATATCTGTTTTTCAGGGAAAGCTTTGCAATTAATGACAGCATAAAATGAACTAACAGTTATTTGGACCTGTTCAGTGACCTCGAAGTACTACGAAGTAGTATCTATTACGACGTCGCGACGCTTGTCACCTATTGTTGAACATATATGTCACACACCTTCCATTTGTCAGTATTATCTGCTTACTGAGAATTTGTGTTGTTGTGGTCTTCAGTCCGGAGACTGATTTGACGCAGCTCTCCACCCTACTCTATCCTGAGTAAGCCTTTTCATGTACTCAACGGCAACCCACATCCATCTGAATCTGTTTACTGCATTCGTCTCTACTCCTCCCTCTTGCGATTTTTACCCCACACATTTCCCTCCAATTGATGTCTAAGGATGTGTTCTACCGAGCGATCCCTTCTTTTAGTCAAGGTATGCCAAAAATTCATTTTCTCTCCAATTCTCTTCAGTACCTTCTCATTAGTTATGCGATCTATCCACCTAATCTTGAGCATTCTTCTGCAGCACCACATTTCAAAAGCCTCTATCCTCTTCCTGTTGGCACTGTTTATCGTCCATGTTTCACTCCTGTACAAAGCAACACTTCACACAAATGCCTTCCGAAAAGACTTCCTTACATTTAAATTAATATTTGATGTTAGAAAATTCCTTTTTTCAAAATCGCTTTTCTTCCCATTGCTATTCTGCCTTACATAACCCCTGTATTGCGACCCTCTTATGTTATTTTATTGCCCAAGTTACAAAACTCATCAACCACCTTTATTGTTTCGTTCCGTAATCTAATTTTTTCAGCGTCGCCTGATTTTCTTAGACTGCATTCAATCACCTTTGTTTTGCTCTTGTTAATGATCATCTTATACGCTCCCGTCAACACACTGTCCATTCCATTCAATTGCTCTTCCATGTCCTTTGCTGTCTCTGACAGAGTTACAGTGTAATCAACAAAACACAATGTTTTTATTTCTTCACCCTAAACTTTAATCCCTTCTCCTAATTTTTCCTTGCTTTCCTTGACAACAAAATATTTAACACACTGAAATTTCTAATCGGTTGTTCTACTCGCTTTCGTAGAAAAACAAATCAGACACCAACATGTAATGAAAATTTTAAGATTATTTACAAAATACTTGAGACATGGAGTTAACCGCTCTACTGCAAAAAAAGAGCGTAAAAAGGCGAGAGTTGTATTAAAGGTGTACGTCAGTTACATATTTATTCAAAAATTGAACTTCTACCTCTTTGCATGTAATGAATAAATTGTATTGGCATAGACGGGTAAAGAGGTATAAAAACAACATATTTGATGCGCTCTTACACAAGCCTGATTTTCCATACAGCATGCAAACTCAGGCTGGGAGCTCAGAACGGAAATGTTCAAATGTTTGTATTCCTAAGGGACGAGGCTGCGAATGTATTCGGTCCCTAGACTTGCAAATTACTTAAATTAACTTATCGTAATGATAACAGTCACATTCATATGGGACGGAGGACCCGAACCTCCGACGGGAACGACACGCCCATTCCAGCGCAAAGCGCAAATCAGTATTAACAAGACCAAATACAGAGCTGAACAGTTGAAATTCCGTCTACAGTACTGCAAATTATTCGCTAATTAGGATGTTGTAGAAACACTAATTCTGAATAAAAATATAACTTACCTATGGATATTAACTCTAATTCCCTATCTTTTAATTCTCTACAAGCATACTTAACATAGTACTTCACCGTTATGTGTTTATCAAAGAAATCATTCGTACGTCACTTATCTTCAAACGACACAAAATAACAGCACGCTTTGCACTTTGGTAAGCCAACTATAATAGATCGTCATGATATTCACAGATCCTACGTACTGCAGTTATGCACCCTGTCTACATAGAGATCAATGGATCTGTTGCAGATGGTATTTATTACTGTGATTCAACCACCCTGCTGAATGCAAGGACAGTATATTGAGTCGCACTTCCAAATATATAAACAGACAAATAAATCAATAAAAGTAAAGAACTGTCGCATGGCGTGTGTCTGGCAACTCATTTGCACTCAGCGCCTGGCTACAAGAAAATACACTTAACGTTAAAAAGGCAGAATAGTTGGAACTGCACCCCCCCACCCACCACAAAAAAAAAAAGAAAAAAAAAAAAAGGCTGGTGAACATCTACCTGGTACTACCAAAATTTAATACCACAGCAAGGTGTTACAAATTGAGAGCATGATCAGTGATACACTGCCTCCGATTCTTCAGTGTTTTATTCTTATTATATATAATCATAGTAAAGTCTTCAGAATGTCTCTTACATCCGATCAGCGGATTACAGTACTTCTTATATCTTAATTACGAAATAATAATTTCGATATAATAAACAGTAAACTGCCAATTACAGTTACATCACTTGAAACAGAGCAATGTTAATAACAGTACTGGACAGAGGAGGGGTCTTACAGCCGTGTAATTACTGTAAAATTTCATTGTGGTTGACCATCAGCTGTTTAATTTTGTTCTCAGTGCTTGTTTAGATCTCATACCATTATCAAGCAAACGCAGAGCGCAACCAGCTTGTTACAAGGACGTTTCAGGCATAATTTCATTTTCTTTACACTTGAAGCTTCAAACGTCGTAGCTGGCTGATCACACTCATGTTTGGTTTGATAATGATCTAAGATAAAAATAAACAACTCATGATCAACCACAATGTAGTTATACAGTTATGATTATTGCTGTTGAAAATAATAACAACATTAACATTGTTATCTTCTTGTATGTTGGTCCACGGGTTCTACAGTTTTTCCAAGTGACAATTTTGGTATTTCGTTTTAACTTCTTTTATTGTGGTGTTCCTGTCTCCTCTAAGGTCCCACGTAAGATACGGTGTCGTACAGTCACGTAGTTTAAAAATAACAACTTCCAGAGACGCTGTGTCACTCTTGATTGCAGCAGTGGAAATATCTGTTAATATTTTAACGAATTACGTTGTACTGGTACATGCTTGCTCAATATGTAATACAGCATGTAATACAGCCATACGCATGGCGTAACTTGATGGTAATAGCAGATAGGTAGAAATTTGAAAAGCAAAAGCAAAATAAGGCCACAAAATAGCTAGATTTAAATAATAGTGTACGCAGAGAAATTGAATAACATGCAGTAAAACAAATGTAGAGCGCGTGTTTGAATCAGTTCCTGAGTCGTGAATGAATGCATGTGTAGTTACAAAATTGTTACTTTTTTGTTACAAAATTGCATCCCTTTCGCCTGTTGTATTAATAATGCGTCTTTGTTTGACACACATTCTTGTTGTGTTTCTACAAAGTAGCAGATTCATTGCTTTATTCTGTATTTTTCATTCAGTACACTACAGCTTCCTCTTTCTCACAGTGAAGCATAATACGGGACAGTGGAATCCTCAACAACTCCGTTCACTTTACCAAGCAACATGCATTACAATATTTACATAGACACTGCTTAAATCGTAATTAGAAAGGCGTTTGGAGCAAAGAGACGTAGCTGTTTGAAAATCAATATCATACAAGGGATAGCAAAGAATGAAAATCTGAGAGGTGAAAGGAATTCATATGACGGCTACACAAGGAAAATGAAGACAGTAATATAAAAAAGATGAGATGGGAGGCTTTGTGCGAAGAATTTGGCAGAACACTGACTGAACGTAAAGTGCAAACAATCTCCTAGAGTTGACGATATGTCATCACAAATACCCATATCCTTGGGAGAGCCAGCCGTGTAAAAATTGTTCTTCCTAGTGTGTAAGATGTATTCAACAAAGCCCAAAAAATATTCAAATGTTTGTGAAGCTTATGGGACTTAACTGCGGAGTCATCTGTCCCTAAACTTACAAACTAATTAGGAATTACCTGATACTAAAGACAGCACAAACATTCATGCCCGAGAGGGGATTCGAACCCCCGACGGGGAACGGCCTCGCGCATCGTAGCGTAGCGTCTCGATGCACTCGGCCGTCCCGCCGCCACCAGACCCGATCATTTGCGCGTAGTCTGCAATAAGTTGTCATCCAGAAGGCATTTGTTTGTTTAACCAAAAGGAGGGATTACCTCTCCATATTTCATTTTTATTCACTCTTGCTTCTTTTCCTGGGTGTTTCATACATCTTGCATCACTATGTTGCAGGACGGTATTTGTTATCTCCATAAATTAGCATCCTCTAAGTCTACACCGTGATTTTAACTCTCTGTAAATGTTTTTGTTTTAAGAGATGCAGAGTTACTGTGACTTGGACACGCCTGATAGCACCACTGTGGATCTCGTGTGGCAGAGGCGAGTCACGCAGCTGTTTGATAACTGACACGCCTCCTCTCCAGCAGTCGGCTGTAGCAAAGCACGGAAGCGCCGAGATTCTCGCTACAATAATGCAGCGAATACAGAAACGAAATGGACGTTGTTGTGGTTGTGGTCTTCAGCCCGGAGGATGGTTTGATGCAGCTCTTCACCCTACTCTATCCTGGGCAAGCCTTTTCATCTCCTCGTAAGAACAACCTACATCCATTTGAATCTGCCTACTATATTCATCTCTTGGTCTCCCTCTGCGGTTTTTACCCCACACACTTCCCTCCAACGCTAAATTCACAATTCCTTGACGTCTAAGAATGTGTCCTACCAATCGATCCCTTCTTTTGGTCAAGGTATGCCAGAACGTTTCTCCCCAATTCCATTCAGTACCTCCTCATTAGTTACGCGATCCACCCACCTAATCTTCAGCATTCTTCTGTAGCACTACATTTCAAAAGCCTCAATCCTCTTCCTGTCCGCACTGTTTATCGTCCATGTTTCACTCCCATACAAGGCAACACTCCACACAAATGCCTTCAGAAAGGATTTCCTTAGGCTTAAATTAATATCCGATATTAAAAAATTTCTCTTTTTCAAGAATGCTTTTCTACCCATTGCCATTCTATATTTCATATCCTCTGTAATGCTACCATCATTTGTTATTTTACTGCACAAGGAACAATACTCATCTACCTCCTTTATTGTTTCGATACCTAATCTAAGTATTTCAACATCACATGATTCACTTAGACTGCACTCCATTACCCTTGTTTTGCTCTTGTTAATATTCATCTTATATGCACCTTTCAGCACACTATCCATTCGGTTCATTTGCTCTTCCAGATCGTTTGCTGTCTCTGACAGAATTACTATGTCGTCGGCAAAACGCATTGTTCTTAACTCTTCTCTCTGAATTTTAATTCCTTCTCCAAATTTCTCCTTACTTTCCTATACAGCTTGCTCAATGTACAAATTGAATAACATTGGAGAAATGCTACAACCTGTCTTACTCCCTACCAAACCTCTGCATCCCTTTCATGCCCTTTAACTCTGATAACTACTCTCTGGTTTTTGTACAAGTTGCAAATAACCTTACGCTCCACATATTTTACTCCTGCTTGTTTCAGAACGGGAAAGAGTTTCTTACAATCAACATTATCAAAAGCCTTCTCCAAATCTACAAAAGCTAGAAATGTAGGTTTGCCTTTCCTTAATCCATCTTCTAGGATGATCCGTAAAGTTAGTATTGCTTCCCGTGTTCCTACATTTCTCCTGGACCCAAACTGATCTTCCCCGAGGTCGGCTACTACGAGCTTTTCCATCTTTCGGTAAATACTTCGTGTTAATATTTTGCAACCATGACTTATTAAACTAATGGTTCTATAGTTTTCACACCTGTCTTTGCCTGCTTTCTTTGGAATGGGAATATTATATTTTTCTTAAAGTCTGAGGCTACTTCGCCTGTCTCATACAGTGAAACAGGTTTGTCATGACTGGTTCTCCCAGAAGGAATGTCATCTACTCCAGGTGGCTTGTTTCGACTAAGGTCTTTCAGTGCCCTGTCACATTCATCTCTAAGTATAGTATATCCAATTTTATCCTCATCCTCATCTTCTCTCCTTCCTATAATACTGCCTCTTAGTTCATTTTCTTCGTAGAACCTCTCTATATACTCTTATCACATTTCAGCTTTCTCTTCTTTGCTGAGAACTGATTTTCCATCTGTGTTCTTGGTATTTATAGACCTGTTTTTCTTATCTGAAAGTATCTCATTTATTTTCCTGTAAGCTGTATCTCTTTTTCCCCCATTTATACATTTTTCTACATCCCAGCATTTTCCTTCTAGCCATTCCTGCTTAGCCATTTGGCACTTCCTGTCAATCTCATTTCTTTGTTGTCTGTAATCCATTTTGCCTGTTTAATTTACTGCAGTTTTACATTTTCTCCTTGTATCGATTAAATTTAGTATATCCTCTGATATACAAGGATTTTTTGTAGGTCTGGACTTCCTACCTATTTTGTCCTCTGCTGCCTTCATTATTTCATCGCACAGTACTACCCATTCCTCCTCTACTGTTTTATTTTCCCCCGTTTATGTCAACTGTTGCCTAAAGCTGCCACTGTAATTTTCAAGAACTTCAGGTTCCTTCAATTTATCCAGGTCCCATCTCATTATTTTCCTACCTTTCCGCAGTTTCTTCAGTTTCAGCCTACAGTTCGTGACCAATAAGATATGGTCAGAGTCTATATCTGCTCCTGGTTATGTCTTACAGTTGAAAACCTGGTTACGAAATCTGTCTTACCATTATAAAATCTATCTGGTACCTTCCGGTGTCTCCTGGTCTCTTCCAGGTATACAACCTTCTTTCGTGATTCTTAAACCAGGTGTTTGTTATAACTAAATTATGTTCGGTGCAAAATTCTGCCAGGCGGCTTCCTCTTTCATTTCTTTTGCCCAGCCCATATTCGCCTACTATCGTCCCTCCCCTTCCTTGTCCCCTCCCATAACTATTAAGTTTTCCACTCCGTTGACTGTCTGAATAATTTCCTTTACCTCCTCACATATATATCTTCGATCTCCTCATCATCGGCAGAGCTAGTTGGCATATAAGCCTGTACTATAGTGGTCAGTGTTGATTTCTTATCTATCTTGACTACGATAATGCGATTAGTGCGCTGCTCATAGTAGTTTATTCGCATTCATATTTTCTTATTCATTATCAGACCTACTACAGTAATACAGTAATCCTGTATTCACCTGACCAGAAATCCTGTTTCTCTTTCCACCGAACTTCACTAATCCCCACTATATCTACATTCAACCTATCTATTTCTCCTTTCAAATTTTCTAACCTCCCTCCCCTATTAAGCGGTCAAACATTCCACGCTCCGACCCGTAGAATGCCAGTGTTGTCTTTCCTGATGATGACACCTTCCTGAGTAGTCCCCGCCCAGAGATCCGAATCGGGGACTACTTTACCTCCGGAATATTTTACCCCAGAGGATGACATCGTCATATATTCATACAGTAGAGCTGCATGTCCTCGGGAAAAGTAACGACTGTAGCTTCCCCTTGGTTTCAGCCGTTCGCAGAAACTGTGTGGCAAAGACACATTAGCTGATGTTACAAGGCCAGCTCAGTCAATCATCCAGACTTTTGCCCCTTTAACTACTGAAAAGGCTGCTGCCCCTCTTCAGGAACCACACGTTTGACTGGCCTCTCCACAGATACCCCTCCGCTGTGGTTGCACCTACGGCACGGCTATCCGTATCGTTGAGGCACGCAAGCCACCCCGCCTCGACAACGTCTGTGGTTCATTAGGGTGGCTCAAGCTTATATGAAAGTAATTTCTTTGAAAACATTTTTCCGATACTGTACACCCATATAGCTCGATGGTTAAATGACAAACCACCAATTCAAAGTTCTGAGATTCGATTTTTGGTCAGCCCTTGCCAATTTTCCGTTCTCTTTGGCAGTGTTTGTTGGTGTAAAATATGTCTGTGGTTCATGGGGGTGGGAAAATCGCCGTTATTTTTGGAAATATATCTGTAACAGTATGAGTTACGAAAAAAACATAACAGAGAAAAGTTGTAGATAATTTTATACTCTACAAATATGGTTATTCAAGATTCGTGTCAGATGAATTATTTCTTTACAATTAAATTTCAAATGTTTGTTAAGTTTATGAGACTTAACTGCGGGGTCATCAGTATCTAAACTTACAAACTACATATGAACTAAATTATACTAAAGACAACACAAAATCCATGCTGGAGAGAGGATTCGAACCTCAGACGTGGGAGGCCGCGCGATCTTCAACTAGGTGCTCCAGACCGCTCGGTGGCCAACAATTATGACAGTGAAACTTGGTGCCAATCGGTTGAACGGTTCGACCAAAGACGCGGGGAACACGTTACGGGCAGACAGCCAGACTGACATCGTCAAATCGTCGTTATTTTTGCAAATATCTCTGAAACTATGCTAGAGATGATAAAAACATAAGACAGCTAAGTTGTGGAGAATTTCCGTCTCTACAAATTCGTTTACTCAATTTAAAAGATAAATGAACGGTTGAGGCGTTCTTTTCATTTAATTTTAGAGATGTCAAAAGACGAACGCAAAGACCCACTTTCAGTCACTACCGTAACCTAAAGTGGGCCAAGAGGAACTTTCTATTTTAATATCAAAATTTGCACAAGTGTTATAAGATACTTCGTATCTTACATAATTGCACACTTAATGGTCGACTTGCAAGAAGAGTTTCACGTTAATTGACATCCCAATTAACACAGACACAAACACAAATGCATCATAAGGTGAAAGATACAGTTGTGTCAGAGAATGTAGAAGTTTTGGAAGTTGTGACGGTTTGAAAAAATAAAAAAATAAAAAAAGCAAGAAAAAATGTTTGTAAATCTATCGGACCAAACTGCGTGGTCAGTAGTCCGTAGCTTACAAACTGATTATACTAAGGTAAACTAACCTAAGGACAACACACACATACCCATGCCCAAGAGAGGACTCGAACCTCCAACGGCGAGCAACCGCGTGCTGCGCAGTGAGGCGCTTTAGACAGCTCGGCTACTCCATCGCGGCGAGACAGACTAGCTGAAATGAACGTAGAATAGATGAACAATGAATAAGGTAGTAGAATACCTGGTCCGACTTACGTGATGAACACCGCCCCTTTTAAACCTAGACTTCGGTTGTTATGCAGATATCGATGTACGAGACGGAGTAGCATATTTAGTACCAGGAACTGCGAAATTCATTGTTAGAGAACCAGATATATGTGGTGGAACATGTTAGTTTTCGCATTATTTGTTTATCTGTGTAGCACCAATTACATACAAAGGTATGTTAACCTCAATGTGTTAGGTAATTTCGCGGTTGTTTTATTTTTTGCAGAAGAGTTCACAGTATATTTTAATTTCACTAATTACAAACATTCCGTTATTTAAGCAACAACAGACGTACCGGAATTTCAATATGCCGAGGTGCAGCGACTCACGACGTCATTAGCTACCGCCTTTTTTTATTTTTGTTTTATTTTATTTTATTTAGTTATTTATTTTTTTGTGACCAGAAATCATTATCAATTTATCATGGTTCAAGTGTACTAAAGAATTCCAAAACCATATGTTATTCAGTGTGATCAACCTCATCGCTAACAACTAATATATACTACTGGCCATTAAAATTGCTACACCAACAACAAATGCAGATAATAAACGGGTATTCATCGGACAAATATATAGTACTAGAACTGACGTGTGATTACATTTTCACGCAACTTCCGTTTACAAGAAGGGTCATCGAACAGATTCGCAAAACTAAACTCATAGATCTCTGACGTCGGTCTCTTGTATAATTTCGTAACATGTTTTATGCTCGAGTATTACTACATTTCTGAAGACGAGAAATCACTTTAAGCAGGGATCAACACAGGTTCCGAAAGCAACGATCGTGTGGAACCAAGCACGCTCTGTTCGTCTACGATACCCAGAAAGCAGCAGATACAGGTTACCACGTAGATGGCTCGTTTTTCAACTCTCGGAAGGCGTTCGATACTGTTACGAGCTTACCGAATGTCAGATACACTGCGTGGCAGGACAGAAGACGTACCAGCGAGCAGGAGACAACAGTTCTTTCTCGATGGGAGTATGCCATCTGATGCGAAAGGCGTACCCCAAAGGATGACGCTGTAATATATCGAGAAGTCGACACTGAAAAATTGTATCGAAATGCAGGAGGCTCTGTAGTGCATCGATACTTCTTACAGTTAAATGTAACGAATTGCGAATGTATAGCACGGAAGAGTACTGTATGGTTACAAAATTGCAGTACTGAAATGAGTTACTTCCGAAAATACCTGCGAGAGGTCTCAAGTTAATTGCGTGTGAAATTCATTGGAAAGCATTGACTGTGAACAAAAGACGTAGCATACAAAACACTCGCTCGATCTGTTCTTGAATATTTCTCGCCAGTAGGATTCGAACTAGGTGGAAATGATAAAGGAGAAGATATAGCGAAGGGCACCAGCGCGCTCAGAATCTCTTCCATCAATCTGGCTAATAATCTCTTTTAGTTAAACATTCTCACAATCTAATCATTAAATCTTTTGTAACAATACCTATAAAATGCTTCTAAGGTACGTGTACCAAATAATGCCCGATTCCTAATATGGCCCACCCTCATTTGCAAGTATAGAAAGTTTGAAAACAGCGCTAACTGTCGTTGGTAATGATACCTTGTGACAACTAGTGGACAAGGCAACAACTACTTCCGCACCCGCTTTCGAGCTGGCCATTTTGCTTTCAGTTGTGCTACGGCTCTCAACGAAAGTTGGCTGCTTCTTATTTTCACGGTACGGTTCATCTAATGCAATTTCGTCTGTCATGAAGCATTTGTACTGGTAAATATTTATATGTGTACAGAAAACAGTGCTGTATTTTGACAGATGCATAATATTCCCCTCCTCCCCCCCAGAAAATGTTTCTTTTTAAACAATAAATACACAGGCGTTTTTCACGGGTTGTTCCCAATAAGACCCATCATAGAAAATGTAATGATTACACTTACGTTCCTATTAACTTACGATAAGGGAACTTACTGCTGTCAGAACAATGTTGGTTGATGATTCAATTTAATAATCTTAAGCGTTAATAACCTGTAAGTAAATTACCTACAGTACTGTATGACGTGTTTGTAAAAAAAATGTAAATATAATATTCTATGTATGATCCCATTCCACATATGTCGAAAATAATATTACATTACAATTCTTGCAGTTTATTACAACAGTTTTCCTGCTATTTAGGTGTCTCATAATGTTAATAATAACTAGTTGTGGCTACGGGCCATATTTGGAACAGGGTCTTCTTAACAAGGACCACTTACAAGGGTTAAACATTTTCTTTAAAGTGATGATAATAAGTACATAAACATTCCATTTTAATTTATTTTTGAACTGAATATAGTTGTAGGATGTTAAACGTACGATCTCGGAATATTACCATTTACATACACTGCATACGAAATTCCTAAACATTAGGTGGGCCTTATTTGGTTCATGTACCTTATTCTGTTCTTGTCTATAGTAATTAATGTGCACGTTTTATCTCTATATGATATTTCATTTCAGATTAAAAAAAATTCGTGACAGTTACTACTATTATTTTCTACCACAACAGCAAAACGTTTTTAATTACGTCGAGAAGACGCGGACGATATGTAATACGATATAGTAAGGTTTCACCTCCAACGTCTCTAGAGCGTCTTTAATAATTGTATCCACAACAGTTGTTAATTTCAAACTGTTTATTTGTATCGACTAGCTAAATCTCATCATTAGGTGCATCTGCAAATTACAATCAAATAAAATAGTGACATCTGTCAGGTAATCTTTACTAAAATTATTCAGTACAAAGGGAGTATAGGCCCTACGTACTCAGTGAGTCCCTAAAAATGTTACATGTAGGAACAGATTAAAATAGTGAGCAGTTAGAGGATAAAACTGTGAACTGAATCTCAGATCTCTCAGTCTTATTTAATCATTACCCACGGACTCTCGGCACGGGTACTTCAACAGAAGTACAGACCCTCACAACCTTCAATATACTATGCGACTTATTCATTCAAAGTCCCTTACCATCTCAACACACAATTTTATGACAACACTTTAAAATTCTAAATTATTCGGCCGTCCGTATTGCAACCAAGGTTCAATACATTATCCATTCAATTAAAGTAAGAAATTATCTTTCATCACTGATTTAAAATCTTATCAGCGGACTTCAATGTTTCGTATTTTCTACTTAAATTGCTTGATAACTTTCTCTGTCTACAGTTTGACTAACGTGGAGAATACATTACAATTCACGACCCCCCCCCCCTCTTTTTCATCTACTGTTCCATCCTAATGCTCTTCCCCTCTACGATAAGTATTATCTTCTGTGGTAGACTCACTGTAGGAAGTGTATATACCTCAGATAATCACTTTAGGAAGTGATCATCAGCATGTCCCATAACAAGCCGTTTTCAACTGAAAAACGTAGAGCAGTATCGGTTGTCGTGATTCATTGGTGATACATGTTATCTGTGCTTCTTTCCTCAGTATATCTTCAGTGATGATTAATTACCAGTAAAAGACATTTTACAATTTGTGGCTGTCTACAAATATCGATTTCAATGTGTAGGACTAGTGGTTTTCTGCAATAGAATAAAAGAAAATTTGGTTTTGACTTTTAGGTCTCAGCACCGTACTGGACAGAATTTGTTTATTTCCACACAACTGTATGATCGTCCACAGCGATGCCCACAACGCGCAGGTCACGTTGCATATCATTACGTACCTCATTACCGCTGGCTGTTCGTACATTCCCGGCCAAATACATCGCCGCAACTAATTACAAATTAAACAAAGGTCCTGAATAATTATTCACCGCCACTGATATCGGTCGGTGATTAATGTTTAAATACCAGTAGCCTAATATTTATCTTGATTAACAACAAAGGACGATTTGGGACAGTACAGATTGGTTAATGTAAACTCATATTTATAAACAATGTTCATTGGCTAACAAGGCTTGAAATTGATCCAGTGTTCCGTTTCTTATATGGCTTGAGATACAAGTAACACAAGTGACTGAATAAGACGGTGTAGCGGATTTCAAAAACTGGCGACTACAGAAACGCCGTTGCTGATTAAATAAATTCCCAACAAGCATGATGAGTGGAAATAACTACTACGTATGACAGAGTCAGTAAAATGTATATTCTTCGGCGGAAGAGGAAGGGATAGAAGGATAACTTGGTGTTATACAGATTTGAGTAAAAATCATTTGGTTGATAAAGTGTAGCGTTGATTGGTTGGGTATTAAAGGACGAAACTACAAGGTCGTAATTTCGCACTCTTACTGAATTGTTCTCTGGAATGTGTCGGTTGGTTCTTCCGAGTAACATTAAACACATCTTGAATAAAACAATTCTGGGTATAAGACCGCGTCATTTTAAACACTTACCAAATGAATTGCCGACGTTTCGACCACTGTGTAGGGGTCCTCTTCATGGCGGTTAAATGATCAATGCTGCTGAATGTACACCCACTTGACCCGGGTTCTGCAGTATAAACAGCGGCCACAGTAGAACTACCGCGCGGCCTGAACGTTCGCAGCAGGAAACTCCATCACCTGGATGCTAGTTGCTGTTTGGCTGTTGCCTTCCAATCAGACATAAGATTTTGCCAACCAATCACTTACAGGGTAACAAACGTAAGAGTCTGCTTATACGCTACTGCCAGCCAATCTCCATCTTTGATGTATGACGTCGGTATTAGATAACCGAAAAATTGACAGTATCTAATGGTGTACATTTAGCAGCATCCAACAGTTAACCGACCTGATGAGGACCACTGCACACTGGTCGAAACGTCGGCAATTCATTTCCTAAGTGTTCAAAATGACGCGGCCGAATACCCAAAATTGTTTTATTCAAAATGACACCGGTCCTGGTAGCCTACGAACTTATTAAGCACATCGCTAATCTCAAGATCAAATCAGAGAGATTGGACTTTTCTGTAGTAAAGTTTTCTTTAGCACGAAAAATAAAGAAAAAAGTCACAGTGTGAAGGCATAATGTATAAAATTGTTAGATGAAACGTTTCTCTTTAAAATTGTCTTACTATCACGAACGAACTTAGTTACACTGATAGTGAGGTAAGGCTGTATCATGCGCATCAGTCTAGGAATGACAATCTCGTGATGTTACATCTAAATACTAGGGATATCCACGAAGTAAGTTCCGTTTGGTTATAAAAGAAAAGTGACCGGTGCAGAAAAAATATTTATTGTACAAAAATCTGTAACTGTTAATCTACTTTTCTACACAGCTTCCGAAAGTTTGAAGGGTCTTGTTATAGTGTGGCACAAGTTTTTGTATGCCTTCTTCGAAGGAGGTTGCCACCTGTGTATTCAACCACTTTAGCTCGTAATCATCGTTGAAGTACTGACCAGAAAGTAAAGGTTTTAGGTGTAAGAAGAGATGAAAGTCGCTAGGATTGTTTGAGCTAGTTCATCGCTAACCACAGATGGGCGACCCATCCCTAGATCAAGTCCTTCACAGAAGACTCTGACCCATCTTCTAACCATTGAATCACTCGTAGCATTTTGTCCGTAAACATCGGCTAATCTTAGCCGATTAATTTCCTTTGGTTTAACTACCTTTGCATTTGGAAAACGAATGACAGATCTGATTTCAGACGCGGCGGCATTTTCAATTACGGCTGACATTATAAAGAAGCACACGTCGGCAGCAGCTGTCTGAAAATGGCGCACAGCCGCATGGGAGTAGCCGAGCGGTCTGGAGCGCCACGTTACGGATCGCGTGGCCTCCCGCACCGGGCGTACGAATCCTTCTCGGGCATGGATGTGTGTGTTGTCCTTAGCTTAGTTTAACTTAGCTTAAGTAGTTTGTAAGACTAGGGACTGATGTCCAACGTAGTTTGGTCCCATAGATTTACGAACATTTAAACTTTTTTTTTTTTAATGGCGTACATGTCTTCTCGTTGAGTCAGAGTAACTGCTACGCATGCTCGAAACTGCGTTCGTTACTGCTGCCGCGGATAGAAGTAGAAACGGAATTTAATTTATGAACGAACCTCGTATTTACCCTGCAAGTCACATTTAAGTGCCTGTCAAAGGGTGTTAAGATAATGAAACTTCCTTTCTACACAAGATAATATTCTTGTACACCATGATGAAATTAACTTTACTTCACAGATGATAATTTTCGTCGCCGTATTTTGTGACCCTGCCTTTGCACTTACCTCTACAATGTACAACGCCTTTCTCTCGTGTTTTAACATAGGAGCAGCAGTAGCAGCAGTCAAGCATTATTTGAATCTGAATAGAACTAATAGGTAATCGTGTCTAGCATTGAGTAATGTGAAAATGCGGAACTGATCATGAGCAAACGAAGTTAAATAATATCCTACAAAAATGTGACTACATAACTGTAAATTATTAAGACGGATAGAGACAATCATTTTCTTTAACTAAAACATTTGGTATTCTCCGGGAAACTTACAATGACGGATAATAGTTTCAAAAGGTCTACAATGGGACCTGAAATTATTGTCGGACGAAACATTTACAATAGGGCATCGACTGTAATCTCAAATTTACTATGACAATATTTTAATCACAAAAGATTCAGTAAATGGGTCCTCAACCTGTTTCTGGTTATAAATTCTGAATACAAAAACCTCCTCTGAAATAAGTCAGCTGCAGTGGTAATGGGTGCACATTTACCTCATTTGGTTATCGTTCTCCATATTGAAAATATAAATACATGTACTCGATTCCTTTTCCATAGCGGCAGATATTTCCATAAAGATATTCGACATATTACATCGACAGCGAATCACACTATTCTACAGCTGCCTGCTACTAGGTCTATCAGCAGATGAATTATGAGACCGACAAGCAACAACAGACTACTCACAGAGTACCTTGTCTCCCACTGATGTGGATGTACAACCCAAGGAGTTTAGAATAAAGGGAGGTGGCATTCCCTATGCTGTGAACATGCGTTGGTTGAAGCCGGCGGGGCCCAAAACAAAGATTTCTCTCTTTTAACTCTGTGTGAATATTGCCATCTTTACGTAAAGCCACTAAACTGAGCCACTGCATCTGAGTATTTACTTAGATATGACGTACATTTCAACGACAAGAACTACTTCACACACACACTACGACAAATGTTTTATACACAAACAAATGCCGGAGTGCGCAATTTGCTGGCTTCATTTTTTCAGAGTTAGGGCATCTCCAGAGATTCTAACCTCCTTGGTACAACCACAGTCTAACATATACAGTAACATCTCAGGGCCGGCCGCGGTGGCCGAGGAGACTGAGGCGCTCCAGTCACGGTCTGCACGGCCACTACGGTCGGGGGTTCGAATCCCCCCTCGGGCATGGACATTTGTGCCGTCCTAGTTCGTAAGTAGTTTGTAAGTTTAGGGACGGATGACCCCGTAGTTAAGTCCCATACGCTTAACAAATATTTGAACTTTTTTTAACAACTCTTAATTGCTGTGAAAGTTGTTATCAACTGACATTTGCAATTGCACTAGCGCTCCTAGTGGTGAGGAAGGATCCGTAAGAGTAATGTTTGTTTATAATGAAATTCAAATGTTTGTATAGCTTATGGGACTTAACTACGGGGTCGTCAGTCCATATACTTACAAACTAATTATGAACTAGCTTACACTAAGGACGGCACAAATATCCATGCCCAAGGGGGGATTCGAACCCCCGACCGTAGTGGTCGTAAAGACCGTGACTGGCGCGCCGCAGACCCCTCGGCCCCCGCGGTCGGCGTTTCTAATATCTTTCTTCGTAATTAACCAAGTATTTTCCGTAATTTTTGAGGTCAAAGCACTAGTAAAATATCGAGAGGCATAAATATTCGTGAAATAAATGTATAAACAGCCGAATTTTACTGATTCTGATACAAACAACAACTTTTTATGAGGCAATGTTTACGAATATGTATATATTTACAGCTTATTCCATTGATAGAAAGAGAATATAAACATACGAGAAACAGTTTCTGTACTGGTCTGGTCTTATATGATAGGTAATTTCTTTGACGTGTAATAATTTGATATGTAGTCTAATGTTTGGAATATTTTTACACTCACTCGCCTTTCGTTTATACGCATTCAGTTTGCTCGTAAAACGTATTTCTTGAAGATTCTTGCCGTTTCTGATTCAGATACAGCAATAACTGTGGATTGGTTTCTGCTTTGTTGGGAAACAGTTTTTGACAAGTTTCTGAAACTTGCTTCAGCTATAGGTGTACTAGCTGACCAGGTACATTAAATAAAGTAGATATTGCGTTCCATGTAAGTTTCTTACGTTCAACAGTTACTGATTTGACTGGAATTTCAGTGAAGAAACCTTGACGTTTTGAGTAGAAAACCGACATAATTCTTCAAAAAAAAAATGTAGATCTCAAGAGAATCGTAAATAAACTGTCCTGCAAAGTATCGTTTCATAGCTTCCAATGGTTCTTAGGAAGCTTAATAAAGACAAATGAGGAGTTCGAATCAAATGTTTTTAGAATTTATGGGACTTAACTACCGGGTTATCAGTCCCTAAGCTTACAAACTACTTACGAACTAGCTAAGACTAAGGACGGCACAAATATCCATGCCCGAGGGGGGATTCGAACCCCCGACCGAAATGAGGAGTTTTTCGTAGTTATTACCGAATTTATGGCACTACATATCTTCCCTATTGAAGTTTAAAATCAGTTTAAACGATACTATTCACACTCATCCAATATCGTTGGAGTGCTGTTGTCGTGGCGTATAACAAAAATCAGACTTGCGACATGCGAATCCACGTCTACACGAAAATCAACTTTAATATAGGCCTATTGGTGGGAGCTAGGTAACTAGTTTTCATCTCACTCACTAAAAGTAACACTTGGGTCATTTTCATCATTGTCTGGTCCAGTGGTTCGATTGCCTTCCCCAGGTGTGATAAGGATCCAGCATTCTTTCTAAGTCTCTCCGTCGTCTACCTAATCCACGAAGCTTAATGCAAGTAGTGACTGAAGATTTTGGCGACCACGATTGACGCTGTCGGATACTGATCCGGCTCGCATTCGGTACAGCCAGCGACACGCGTATCTGCCCGTCGCTGTCGATAACCTCGCAGCGATCCATCATTAGCTGCCGCCCACGCAGCAATGGTTATGAGTGTGTTTGCAATGCATTCGGCGTTCGATGAACGTAGCGAAGGGATGAGGGAGGAGCAATCCATTTGTCCACTTCCGTTCGATGCATTATCCGCTTCACGCACTGATGGCTTTGTAACTTACAACTGAGGAGCGTTTTCATGAAGCTCAACAACTGCAAAATTTGCAAAACTGGGTCGCATATCTACTCAGGTATTTCTAAATGTGACGCCTCCACTATAGCACAGAGATGCTATCAATATACATTTTTCTAAACATCTGCTATAAAAGACTTTTGTGAAATGTGAATATCTACTGTTTATGCCAGTAAATTTTGGAGCAACAAGTTTTTGAGAATGTTGCTCGCTATTTCCCAGTCAGGAATCTCAGTTACATGCGCGTTGGTGATGTACTTGACAATTGAAAGATTATTGAGAACTTGAATCGTAACCAGTGTGCTGAAAGGTGCATATAAGATGAACATTAACAAGAGCAGAATTAGGGTAATGGAGTGCAACCTAAGAAAATCAGGTGATGCTGAAGGAATTAGGTAACGAAACAACAGTGTGCTGAAAGGTGCATATAAGATGAATATTAACAAGAGCAGAATTAGGGTAATGGAGTGCAGCCTAAGAAAATCAGGTGATGCTGAAGGAATTAGATTAGGTAACGAAACAATAAAGGTGGTTGATGAGTTTTGGTAGTTGGGCAGTAAAATAACAAATGACCGTCGCAGTACAGAGGATATAAAATGCAGAATGGCAATGGGTAGAAAAGAGTTCTTGAAAAAGAGAAATTTGTTAACATCGAATATTGATTTAAGCCTAAGAAAGACCTTTCTGAAGGCATTTGTATGGAGTGTTGCCTTGTATGGGAGTGAAACATGGACGATAAGCAGTGCGGACAGGAAGAGGATTGAGGTTTTTGAAATGTGGTGCTACAGAAGAATAATGCTGAAGATTAGGTGGATGGATCGCGTAACTAATGAGGAGGTAATGAACAGAATTGGGGAGAACAGAAATTTCTGGCATACCTTGACTAAAAGAAGGGATAGATTGATAGGACACATTCTTAGACATCAAGGAATTGTGAATGTGGCATTGGAGGGACGTGTGTGGGGGTAAAAACAGTAGAGGATGACCAAGAGACGGATACAGTAAGCAGATTCAGACAGATGTAAGTTGCCGTTCTTATGTGGAGATGAAGAGGCTTGCTCAGGATAGGGTATTGTGGAGAGCTGCGTCAGACCAGTCTCCGGACTGAAGACCACAACAACAAAAGAATCGTAACCTTATAATCACATTATTATAAGGTTCTGGGACACCATGGAACCTATGTGCTTCTTGGCAACGACTGTTATTTGTAACATTTCAGTATCACTGCTAACAATCTAATGAAGATGCCACTGTTTTAAATGTCTAAAGAGACACATAAAATTCAGGTCTACATTGCGTTTAAAATTACTTACGACTTTTGACGTTTGGCTTGCCGGGGTTGGCGAGACGCCGTTGCCCAGGTAACACCAATGACAAGCCGTGTTTCCCCACGCCACCTCGTGGTGTAAGGCGCTTGCTGGATCTTGCTCATCAACTGTCGCTTGCCAACTGGTATTTTGTTGTTATTTCAAAAATGTTCAAACGTTTGTAATTCTATGGGACCAAATTACGGTGGTCATGAGTTCCTAGTTTTACAAACTACTTTGTAACCTAACGACAACACACACATCCATGCCCGAGGGAGGATTCGAACCTCCGACGCGGGAGGTCGCGCGATCCGTAACGTGGCGCTCCAGACCGCTCGGCTACCCTCGCGGGGCTTGTTGTTGTTTAACCCTAGTATGCATACCCTGGGTCCAATGGACCCAGGAAGAATTTTAATTTTTAATTTGTGCATTAAAGACTTGAAATTGAGTCCCAACCGTTCAGGTGTCTCTATGGCAATATTCAGTAATACATTACAGATACTACTAGAATTGTGTGTCATTAGTTCAAGTGCCACATTAATTTTCAACGTTATACTACACATTTACATAACCTGGGTCCGATGGACCCTGTGGTTTACGTTAAAGTGTCGTTATATTAGATTGGGTTGTAATCAATTACATTTTGTTGGAGTACCGAGAATACGTTACTGCCACACATATGCATTGTTGTGATCGCAGAAAACGTATTGTTATAACTTGGCATGTTCAATTGTCAGACGTCATAATTCTGTGTTTTGTAAGAAGCAAAATATCGCAGTGGGTGGTTATTAGTATGTGACACTGTACAGAAAGACTGTAGGAGTTTGCTACACAGCAGTATTGTTTGACATTCAATACTCATTCGGAATAAAGGTGAGGGTTATTGGTAACACTACAAAATAACAAGAATCAGAACAGTGCAGAATGTGTAAACAGGAAGTTCGCAATAAAACAGGCCGTCCAAGCACATGGTCTACACTCCATAGGAGAAGAGAGTACTGAGGTTATTTATTCATATTATTATTTTTCAGACAATGTCAGGATATGCATCTAAAAAAGGAGCAGGAAAGAGGATAGCATACGTTTTTCAAGCCCAAATTTTGAATCAGTTGTTACTCAATTGGTAGCTGAAGATGACGACTTCCTTTCAGATATAAGTTCCGATTCAGATGAAAACCATGAAGCTGTTCCTCAGGCACTGTCATACGACTCTTTGGATGAATAACCACGTAGTGGTGGTGCTGAAGATGATGACCTAGATAATAATATCTCAGGACAAATAAGCAGTGAAAGTGCTCACGTTCATATTGCTCCAAATGGTATGCTATGGAGTGAAAGGCCCCCAGTGCAAAATAAAGCGCCTGCTCAGAATGTGGTGAAATTTATACCAGAACCAGCAAATTGACGTGATGTTTTTTGTGAAATCATTTAGGCTTTGTCAGTGGCAGAATCACTTATTTGAACACTGTGAAAAATAATATTGGTGGTGTCTGTATCAGTTTTCATAATATAATCTATTTAAAAAAATTATTCAGGGTTAAAATTATACTACTTATACATTTTAAAAGCCGTAAAATCGTTAAAATAGCCACAGATTTCTTATATTATACTGAGGAAGCTTCAAATAAAAAATATTCGTGCATGATAATTCTCATATTAGGGTATGTAAATGTGCGAAAAATTTAGGTCATGCATAGAAGGGTTAAACGTTCTGCAGCCGCCACATGTTGTGCACGAGTGTTTGTGTTTGCGTTGTGTTAATAGGAACAGTGCAGCATGTGTGAACAGGAAGTTCGCAATAAAACAGGCCGTCCAAGCACATGGTCACCGATTGCGAAGGTATCGAGAGTTGGAAGAGGAATTCCGATTCGTGGACAAGGCCATGAATTAGTGTGTTCAGTGCGCAGTTATTCTGAACTCGAGTGTAACAGTGATGGACCTCTTTTACACGTGGACAGAAGAGCTGCTGTCCTTAACCTTCACCGATCTACGGTGCTGAGAACTGGGAAGGAAACGGAAAGAAAAGAACACGCGACTGACGAAGCAACGCCAGCTCGTTCATTACTGGAAACTCCAGGCAAGAAAAGATGCTTCGAAAGACGGGTAACAAAGATGCGTCCATTCTTGCAAGATACAATACGCAGACATGAGGATGCTTATTACCAACGCAAGGAATACTCTACTTTAAATATAGTTAATTTCAGTCTTAAAGAGGCAGAGTTGTTCAATAGAAGTAGGTCGTCGCTTTCGAAACTGTCTTCGTGAGCTCAGTTTGCGGCACGAAAAGTTTTCTTTTCAGACATTTATATTGGAGAGAGGCGACATAGTGGCCCGGACAGGCCGGTATCTGCGTGCTGTGAGGAGCGTTTCGTTCGAAGACATTTTGTGGGTTAATTAGGGTTGCCAGATTGAACTCGAGGCAGGCCCGGAGACCAGACGTGCCCCCCTCCCCCCTTGGCCAATGATTCACCCTCACCCCCCCCCCCCCAACTGCGGCCAACTCCCCCCCCCCCAACCAGGATTACACGTAAAAAAAACTAATCATTTCTAGGAGTGGCCTTTACATGCCGCAGCTGACCGGCCAGGCCGCCAGTTGCTGTGGATCAACAATCAATCGGCACACTTCAGTCGGCGTGGCAGCAGAAGTGGTGGCAGCATCAAAGCTGCTCACATCGACAGCTGCGCCTTCCAAGAGTTGCCGCTTGAGGCTCCGAAAACTGGTCACCAAGAAGAGCGCCAAATACCTAATAAACTTTTGTAGCCACTCTTTATAATTTTCTTCCTGCAACCATTCTTCACGGAACGAACTTAGATATCGTCTCTTCATTTCACTGTTATTACTCACTAATCTGAGTTACTGTAAGCTTGTCTGTTCACACACGATCCGAGTATTCCGAAAAATTGCCGGTAAACTGATAACAAACAATGAACGAACGAACACAAATAATAGACGTCGCCAGTTGACATGTTGCCGCAACAGTGTTTGCTTAATAATGCGCTAGCCAATTACTACCGACGCAACAGCGAAAAGTTTTCAGAAGAAGAATAGAAAAGTAGCGTTTTGTAGCAATAAGAATTGACATTTATATAAAGTTATTCAAAATCACTAGAGAGGAGCTGGCCGGGAATGGCCGAGCGCACTGAGGCGTCTTGCCGCGGTGCGCGAGGCTGCTCCCGCCAGAGGTTCGAATCCTCCCCCCCTAGGGCATGGATGTTGTGTTCGTCCTTAGTTTAAGTTACGTTAAGTTCGATGTAGACGTCGCTACATAAGCATAGTACTTAAAAAGCATCGTAAAAAAAAAAATCAAGATGAAGGTTACAATCAAGCCCGGAGGTGAGAGTCATTGGCCCGTAGACCCGGAGAATTCATTCCAAACCCGGGCACTCCGGGCGGCGCGGCGCCCGGAGATCTGGCAACACTAGGGTTAATGCGCGTCAGACGTTGACAAAAAGGTGGACGGATCGCACAGCAGAAGGTACGACGGGAACACCGATAGGAAAGGGTGGCAGGATAATTGTACTCCGCGCTGGCTCTGCTCGTGCCTTCATTCCGAACTGTTCATTGTGAAGCAGAGTGACTATCACGAGGAAATGAACGCCAAAGTTTTCACGGACTGATTTGCCGACGTCCTGCTGCAAAATATTCCCCCGAATTCCACAACAGTTATGGGCAATGCACCGTGCCACTTAGTTGTGTTGGACAAAGCTCCTACTATGCAATGAAAAGGAAATGTCCTATCGGTTAAAGTAGAAGCGGGTATAAATAAGGCGGAGTTAATGGAACTTGTAGCGATATGCAAGCTAAAATCTCCACGCTACCAGGTCGAAGAATTAGCTAAAATCAAAGGACATTGTATAGTTCGATTTCCTCCATATCATGCTCAATCAAATCCAAATGAGAATATATGGGCCCAGGTGAAAAGGTAATGAGGGCAAGAAGGAAAAAAAAAGTTAACTGAGGTTGAGTTTCCATCACAAATGTTAACCCATATGACTGGTCTCGTGTTGTCAGCCATAATTTTTTTTTTTTTTTTTTTTTTTTTTTTTTTTTTTTTTTTTTTTTTTTTTTTTTTTTTTGAGGAAACATGGACTTGTGAAGGATTACTAGAAGAACAAATTGAGTTGGCAATTTCCGTAGGCTACACCACCAGTTCCAAAAAAATGATCAGATGTTTGTATAGTCTATGGGACTTTACTACGGGGTCATCAGTCCCTAAACTTACAAACTACTTATGAACTACTTACGAACTAGGACGGCACAAATATCCATGCCCGAGGGGGGATTCGAACCCCCGACTGTAGTGGCCGTGCAGACCGTGACTGAAGCGCCTTAGTCCCCGCGGCCACCGCGGCCGGCCTACCAGTTCCGAGTCCGAGGAAGACGACTGACTGTTCTGCCCTTGGCGTTGCTCCACTTACACCGTAACTGCCGCAGCGGATTAGCCGTGCGTACTGGAGCGTCGTGCTGCAGTGCACGCGGCCGTTCGGCGTCGGGGGTTCGAGTCCCCCCCCCCTAGGGTATGGGTGTTCGTGTTGTCATTAGATTACTTTAACTTAGTTTAAGTAGTTTGTAAGCTACGGGCTAATAACCCAGCAGTTGAGTCCACTAGATTTACAAACATTTGAACTTTTATTTTTCAATAGCGTTTTTTATCCGATTCAGTTACGAATTTCGCGAGTGTGTGAAACCTTACTTGTTTCCTGTGACACAAGTGTTAATTTGATTTCACTTCACGTGTGATTTGTTATTTAGTTTTTGGTATTTCTCAGTCAAATTCATTAGTATGAACTAGCCGGTTGGTTGTGATTGATTTGCCTTACGTGTATATTGAAGGGTGTTGGACGTAATTGTTTCTGTTCTTTAAGCTTTCTTTTCCTCCCACATTTCGTATTTAAATGGTAGCGTAAACAGGTACCAGAAATTCAAGGTAGGATTCTTTCATGTTTGGTTCTGAAGTCAACAACAAATAGTTGTTCTTCTACATTAGAATGTAACCCCACGTTAACCTATGTATTTGATGTGTTAAGCGTTTCCACAATTCATTTCAGTCAGTGCCTAGTACAATTTATTGTGGCGAAACGCAATGCACAGATTCCCGCCAAAAGTACATCATTGTTGTATCAAGGGCTGTCTTCATGCTTGATTTCTGGCAAATTACTAAAGATGCTGTGTAAGTCAGGCTTGGGAACTTCGGCTGTAAGTTCCCCGAGCTCATGCCACCAACGAAGTACACACCTGCTAATAGGTTTCAAAACATAAAAAGTATAGAAACGCAGTTATAACAAGTAAAGAAATACAAATCAATAAAAGTAATGACAGCATTCCGCAAGATACTGCTGCTTAATGTATTTCAGTCTCCGAAATTCTGCTGTGTTAATGGCCCCTTCATTTTCTGCACATATAGCCTCTATAATTCAACGACTGGGTCGGTTTCTTGAGACGAGATAAAGATAAAAGTCGTGGGTGTACATCGTAAATGAGACAAGGATATAAAAGTATATTTTAAATGAGAAATTAGAGAGGACTGGCAGGAGCTAACGCAACTATAGAAAAAAAATTGGAAACAACTTTTAACATTGTAGGTGAATGAATGCTATACAAAACAAAAACATCGGTACAATCCAAGAAGAAGAAGAAGTGTGTGTATGTGCACCAAATGAAAGATAATGAATCCTGCAACTCCGGTACAGTTTATTAAGACTTAATTCATGTTGGGAAGAAGAAACAGGAGGAGGAGGAAAGGATGAACTGACGAAGCGCCAAGAATATACTGAAGAACAAGAAGCAAGTAGAATGCAAGGCAGTAAGGCACTAGAGCCTTAGAACATTTTTATGCAAACCTGAAGCGTTTCAAGCCGTTCTCAAAGCTAGAAATGATTATAGGATTAGGGCTATCCGCTCGGAAACTTAACCTTCAGTGTTCACAGTAAATAATTTGAAACGATACATAAAAGTGACATTATGTTAAAAGTATCCATGTTTGATTCAAGCTTGGACACCATTGATAATGACTCAGGTAAAGAAGGAAATATATATCGTGATATTAAAATACTGATGTATAGAAATGTTACTGGAATATAAGTAAACAACAGCCACTCTGTAACACACATGAATCTCCATTATTTTTAAATTTATACCACATTTATCTCCGCATCGGCTGAAATGGAGGTCCCTAGTTAATTAAACTGCTTCCTTTTCAACGCAATATAAAACGCACTCTGTTAAAAAGTAGGTTAATTAAGTACTCATGCCACACGCAACAAGAAAATCCATACAGCGCTGAGTATAAAATCAAATCAGTACCTTTTCTCCTGTGAACAGGGATAATTTTTAGGATGGTCTACTGGTTTCCTCGTCTTCATCTTACTGTGACTGATCACATCCATCACACATCCTCTATTAAATCTGATACTTAACACAGAGATACGTTTATGGAACAGAGCAAACTAACGATATTGTGCTATGGGTGGCTCTTATGATCATAAACCATAAGTTGTTATATCTCGGGCCCACAGTGTTAGAAATGTCGTATATTGACATAATGCGGAAGGATGATCCAAACACTGTAATTAATTATTTATTTATATATCACACAAGAGATCTTTCGGCATTAAATGCCGTCGTCAGGTATTCTGAGGTATTGACAGATGCTGTAACTGGCTACAATTCATAAATCAAATGTAAAACATCACCTAATAAATAGTCAGTTGAAGCACTTACAACCTCTCCCCTCAGGGGCTCAGCATTAATTTGCTGAGTACGGGCTTGGCGAACCCGGGGTCATGAACTGTGGGCTGTGTCGCGCCAACAGTCCGCTACACCGTAAGCTCTGTGCGTGCCTCAACGACCATCGTTCGGCGCGACGGTGGAACGTTGTACGTCTCAGAGCCCGGGGATCTTGGCTTAATCTCCCGGGTCGCGAAGATGGTACAAACCTCTCTAAAAAAAAAACCTCAATCTCAAGGTGTGCTACGAACCGAGGAGATGCATGGCTGTTGAGGTTGAACAGTCGTTAGCGAGCAACCTCTGGGGAACCTGCCGCACCTCACTTGTATAAGGCTTACCCAGGCAAGTGGGGCTCTGTCTGGGTGGACCTTTAGATCCCTAGCTGCTCGTGGGAACAAAATGAAACGAGCAAAAGAAAACGTTGGTGGACGTATAACCACCGTCTCAAAGCGTGGGAAGTTTCATGCCTCATCTTATGACCCCAAGTCGTTCCCTTCCTTGGCCACGCCATGGGAGGAACGCAGGGCCTTAAAAGGATCAGACCCGTACTCGCCGTGATATTTAGTTTGCTCCCGTACTGATGGTGAATCTTTCTCGTCCACCAAACCACAGTTCTTCGTCGACCAGCTCGAAGACAAGTATGGTGAGGTGGAGTCTTTCTCCAAAATGAGGAGTGGGGCAGTCTTGATACAGACGGCATCCCCAGCCCAGTCTAAGGCATTACTTGCCTGTGACAAGCTGGGTGATATTCCCGTCTCTGTCACACCCCACAAGACGCTCAACATGGTCCAGGGCCTCATTTATCACCGGGATCTCCTGTCACAGTCAGATGATGAGCTGCGCACAAACTTGGAACGGAGAGGTGTTCATTTTGTTAGGCGCGTTTATAGGGGACCACAAGATCGTAGGGTCGCCACTGGTGCCTTCATCCTGGCCTTCGAAGGCGATACACTGCCCGAGAAGGTCAAGGTGATGGTCTATCGGTGCGACGTCAGGCCGTACGTCCCGCCGCCTATGAGGTGCTTCAGGTGCTGGAAGTTCGGGCATATGTCGTCCCGATGTACTTCCAGCCCTACGTGCAGAGAATGTGGGCGTCCGTCACATCCAGACGCTCCGTGCACCCCACCTCCCGTATCCGTGAACTGTGGGCAATTACATCCGCCTTGCTCGCCTGCCTGTACTCTCCTGCACAAGGAACGGAAAATCATGGAGATCAAATCTCTGGACCGTCTTCCATATTCTAAGGCGAGAAGAAAATATGAACGACTCTATCCTGTGCCCCTCACTACATCTTTTGCTGCCGTTGTCTCTTCATCACCTCCTCAGAGTATAACTCCTCAAGTACCGCCTCCCTCTATGGGCCCTAGGGGCCACCACTCTGCTGCTGTTCCATCTTTGGGTGGGGGCGCTCCTCCATCCACTCCTGTAACACCTGCTTTGGGGGCAACCCCCCCCCCCCCCCACAACCATCGGGGACACCAGTCCCCACCTCCCAGCCAGAGAAGGAACAGCCTACTCCGGCACCTCTTGCTCGGAAGGGGTCCCTCAGGACAGCCCCTTCCGAGACTTCTCGCAGTGCTTCAGAGGATCCTGGCCGGAGGCTCAAGGATCCCCAAACTGTTGGTCGAAGGGCTTCCCGCACTTCGTCCACTCCTGATGCCACCGACAAGCCATCACAGCCCATCCAACCGAAAGGGCAGCGAGAGGGTAAAAAGCCAAAGACCCGTAGAAAGAAGGAATCCGTGGTGGCTGCACAGCCACAACATCCCTCATCTTCTACTTCAGAAGATGAGTTAGAGATCCTCACATTACCTGAGGATCTCGCACTGACTGATGCACCAGATCCTATGATTCTGGTTTCAGCAGAGGCAGACCGGTTGACAGCAGATGTTCCCATGGAATAACCTGCTCTACCCCTTTATCATGGCCCATCAGCTCAACAACACTGCAATTCTCCAGTGGAACTGCGGCGGATTTTTCTCTCACCTGGCTGAGTTGCGTCAACTTTTGAGCATAACACCTGCTCTCTGCATTGCTCTCCAGGAGACCTAGTTTCCAGCAATGCCCTTCGTGGATACAGGGGATATTATTGTAATCGGCGTGTGTATAACAGAATCTCAGGTGGCGTCTGTGTGTATATCCTTAACTCTGTGTATAGTGAACATGTGCCCCTTCAGATATCATTAGAAGCTGTGGCTGTCAGGGTAAGGATACCACAAGACATAACCATCTGCAGCCTGTATCTTCCGCCAGATGGCGCTGTACCACCACACACGCTGGTTACGCTGATCTCGCAGCTCCCGCCGCCTTTTCTGCTTCTGGGTGATTTTAATGCCCACAACACCTTGTGGGGTGATGCAGTAGTCAGCGGTCACGGCAGAGAGGTCGAGAACTTGATATCCCAGCTCGACCTCTGTCTTTTAAACACCGGAGCCCCCACGCATTTCAGTGTGGCACATGGCTCTTTCTCGGCTATTGACCTGTCAGTATGCAGCCCTAGCCTCTTGCCATCTGTCCACTGGAGGACGCATGACGATCTGTGTGGTAGGGATCACTTTCCTATCTTCCTATCACTACCCCATCGTCGTTGCCCTGGCCGCTTTCCTAGATGGGCTTTAAACAGAGCAAATTGGGATCTATTCGTTTCTGCTGCCACTCCTGGACCTCACACGGATGATTCCATTGACTTAGTGGTTGCGACTGTCACTCAAAATATTTTATCTGCTGCAGAGCACGCAATCCCCATTTCAACGGGATGCTCCTGGCGAAAGTCAGTGCCTTGGTGGTCGTCGGAAGTCGCAGACGCCATTCGGGACCGTCGGCGTGCTCTTCAGCACTATAAGCGACATCCGTCGTTTGAGACTTTTATCGCTTTTAAAAAACTCCGTGCTCGTGCTCGGCAGGTAATACGGAGGTCAAAACAGGAATGCTGGGAACGTTACGTGTCCACCATCGGTTCAAGAACCTCTCCTTCTCAAGTCTGGACGAAGATCCGACGCCTTTTTGGCTACCAGTCCCAGGCAGCAATTACTGGGATCTCTATCCAAGGGGCTGTATGTACGGATCCAGGCGCTGTCGCCGAGGCTTTTGCGGAACACTACGCTCGCGCCGCTGCATCCGGAAATTATCCACCTGCCTTCCGCATATTAAAACAGCGAACGGAATGCAAATCCCTCTCATTCACCTCACGGCACCCTGAGGTATATAACGCTCCGTTTAGCGAGTGGGAGCTCCTCAGTGCCCTGGCCCACTGCCCTGACACCGCCCCTGGGCCGGACAGACTGCACAATCAGATGTTAAAACATCTATCTGATGATTTCAAGCGCCAAATTCTTGCAGTATTTAACCGCATCTGGAGCGACGGTGTCTTCCCATCACAGTGGCGTTCAAGCACCATCGTACCAGTGCTCAAGCCAGGTAAAGATCCGCTAGATGTAGACAGTTATCGGCCCATCAGTCTTACAAACGTTCTATGCAAACTGCTAGAACGCATGGTCAGCCGGCGGTTGTATTGGCTCCTTGAATCTCGGGGCCTGCTAGCTCCGTGCCAAGGGGGTTTTCGCAGGGGGCGCTCGACTTTGGACAACTTAGTCCATCTTGAGTCTGCCATCCGGACAGCGTTCTCTCGACGTCACCATCTGGTGGCCGTATTTTTTGACTTGTCGAAGGCGTATGATACGACCTGGCTACACCACATTTTAACCACATTACATGGGTGGGGTCTCCAGGGCTCACTCCCTATTTTTATCCAAAACTTTATAGCTGTCCGTACCTTTCATGTTCAATTTGGTGTGTCCTCTTGCAGCCTGTATGTCCAGGAGAATGGGGTGCCTCAGGGCTCTGTTTTAAGCGTTCCGTTATTTTTAGTGGCAATCAACGGCTTAGCGGCAGCAGTTGGGTCGTCAGTATGCCCTTCATTGTATGCTGACGACTTCTGCATCTACTTTAGCTCGTCTAGCATGTGTGTTGCTGAACGAAAGCTGCAGGGAGCCATACGTAAGGCGCAGACATGGGCTCTCTCTCATGGGTTCCAATTTTCTGCTGCCAAAACGTGCGTTATGCACTTCTGTCGTCGACGGCCAGTCCACCCACATCCAGAGTTGTATCTCGATGGCCAACTACTCAATGTAGTTGCAACGCATCGATTTCTTGGAATGGTCTTCGACGACCGGCTCACATGGCAACCACATATTCGCCAGCTGAAACAGAAGTGCTGGCGGCACCTCAACGCCCTCCGGCGCCTTAGCAGTACAACTTGGGGTGCAGATCGTAGTACCCTTTGCGCTGCTATAAAGCCCTTATTCTGTCGCGTTGGGACTACGGGAGCATAGTATATGGTTCCGCATCGCCATCGGCGCTGCTTTGTTGGATCCTATCCACCACTGTGGAGTTAGGCTCGCGACAGGGGCGTTCCGAACCAGCCCTGTGGACAGTCTCCTTGTGGAGGCTGGGGTGCCTCCATTGCGAATCAGGCGGCAGCACCTGCTGGAGAATTACGCAGCCCATGTGTATGGTATCCCCAGTCATCCCAACTACCACCTAGTCTTTCCGAAAGCCGTACTCCATATCCCACAACGGCGGCCGAGGTCGGGTTTGACCGTTAGTGCCCGTGTCCAGTCTCTCATGAGTGACCTGGGGTCTCTTCCTCTGCCATCTCCGATCAAATTCCAGTCACGTACGCCTCCATGGTGTATTCCTCGACCTGTTATTCGACTGGATTTGTCGCAGAGCTCCAAACACTCTGTACTCCCTGAGATGCTTCACCGTCGATTCCTATCGATTCTTGATGGGTACCGGGGCTCCACGGTCGTCTACACGGACGGTTCGATGGCAGAAGGTCATGTTGGCTTTGCCTATGTACATGCAGGACACAACGAACAGCGCTCCTTACCGAAAGGCTGCAGTGTGTTCACAGCAGAGCTGGTGGCCATACTTCGTGCACTCGAGCATATTTCTACCTGCCCTGGGGAGTCGTTCCTCATTTGCAGTGACTCCCTGAGTGGCCTACAGGCACTCGATCAGTGCTTCCCTCGCCATACTTTGCTTCAGGCCATCCAAGAGTCCCTGCATGCCATAGACCGACGTGGGCGGTCAGTGGTCTTTATCTGGACTCCAGGACATGTTGGGATCGACGGGAACGAGCTAGCGGACAGGTTAGCCAAGGAGGCTCTCCATAAACCGACCTTGGCTATAGGTCTCACGGTTCATGACCTCCGTTCGCAGTTGCACAGCCGAGTTCTTGGACTTGGAATGGCGCTCCCTCCAAACACCTAACAAGTTGCGGACTATTAAGGAGAACACACACGTGTGGAGGTCCTCTCTACGGACCCCCCGCAGGGACTCTGTTGTTCTCTGCCGGCTGCGTATCGGCCATACTTGACTTACGCACGGCCACCTTCTCCGTCGCGAGGATCCTCCCGAGTGTCGATGTGGTGCGCGTCTGACTGTCGCCCACATCGAATTGGAATGCCCGGACTTAGCAGCGCAAAGAAATAATTTTAATCTCCCTAACAATTTGAAACTTGTTTTAGCTGACAATGCCTCTATGGCTGATGCAGTTTTAAATTTTATTCGTGTGAGTGGGTTGTACCGATCCATTTGATTTTTAGTACTCTTTCCACCTTTCTCTTCTTTTATCCGTTTTTACTTTCGTTCTTTTACTTCTTAACGTATTACACCCTTTGTTTGGTGAGTTTTAACACATCGTTCTCTACTATATTGTAGTGCTTTTTAATCCATTCTCTACGGTTGGAACAAGGGACTGATAACCATAGCCGCTTAGTCCCTTTAAAAATCAAACCAACCAACCACTTACAACCTCTAAATACGAAACACCTGACGATGACATTTAATACCGAAAGATATCTTGTATGATATATAAATAAATAATTAATTACAATGTTTGGACTATCCTTTCGCATTATGTCAATAAACCATAAGATACAGATTGGAATTGCTAGATGTAATGCCCTCCCATGCCAGTTACTCAAGTCATTCAGATCTGCTTGCTGCTAAGTATGTTCTGGAATTTATCTTTTGCCTGCATAATTATTAGGTTTTAAGTTACAGAAGCTAGCTGATAGCAGTTGTCAGTAGTTATCGCTAATAACATGAACCTGTAAACCTGGGTGAAAGACCTGCAATGATGCGCAGACACAAGCCATCACAGTACCCCTGCGGAATTGGTTGTTATTAATATCATGATCCAGGAGTAAAGATTGCTAACTTCGTCATACCGAACCTTTCGCACAAGTTTAGCAGCGTTGTATGATGTGGTAGGTAAGCAACATACAAGCAGAAAGGGAGAATAACACAGTGCGCTTCTCTTCCCAGATAAAGGGGCAAGAGCAAGTCACTATGGAACTACGTCGTATCTTTGTACGGGTGTAATGTGTCAAGATTTTCCATTATAGAGGAGATATTTTAACCTCTACCGAGATCTGCCGATACAGACGTGTCGAACGCCTACGTGTGGTTTCAGAAATATCTTGCTAGGGAGATAGTCGGCCATTATTATACCGTTATAAAATATGTTTAAACAACTGAAATTTTTTGTACAGGACTCGAAAGCCTCAACAGGTACCGACTGGACGCTATGTCGTCCTCCAAATGCACAAATGTTTGTAAATCTAACAGACTTTGTGGTTATCAGTCACTAGACTTACAAACTACTTAATCTAACTTATGCTAAAAACAGCACACACACCCACACACCCACCCACCCACCCACACACACACACACACACACACACACACACACACACACACACACATACATACATACACTCATGCCCAAGAGAGGACTCGATCTTCCGACGGGGTGCCAATCCGCGCTCCGCAGCAGGGTGCTTTAGAGCGCTAGGTTCGTCATCCTCCGCCGGTGGGTGTTTGTAGTATGGAGGCGACTGGTCAGCGCCACTCACTCCAAGCCGTTGTGTTGACTAGACCCACCACTTCTCAATCGAATAGACGCGCAGTTTGGCTCGCCGAGCACGACAGTGGATAACTACATGATCCAGTTTATCCATTTTAGCACGGCCATTGACCATACCGTGTATCTACCCTCCGAAAAACGTCTACATATACATCTCCATGTAATACTCTGCAAATCATATTTAAGTGCCTGGCAGAGGGTTCATCGAACCACCTTTATACTATTTATCTCCCATTCCATTCTCGAATAGCGAGCGGGAAGAAAGAACATCTGAAGTCTCCGTTCGAGCTCTGATTTCTCTTATTTTATTCTGATGATCATTTCTGCCTATGCAGGTGGGAGTCAATCATATATTTTCGCATTCGGAGTTTCGTAAGTATCCCACGCCGTTGTTGTAATGATTCCCATCCCAGATCCTGTATCGTTTCCGTGACGCTGTCCCCCCAGTATAGTGACAATACAAAACGAGCTTCCCTTTTTTGGACTCTTTCGATGTCCTCCGTCAAACCCACCTGATAAGAATTCCACACTGGGCAACAATACTCCAAATGAGGACGGACAAGGGTAGTGTATGCAGTCTCTTTATAGTTCTGTTGCATCTTTTAAGCGTTCTGCCAATATAACGCTGTCTCTGGTTCGCTTTTCCTACGACATTATATACTTGGTCTTTCCAGTTTAAGCCGGCCGCGGTGGCCGAGGGGACTGAGGCGCTTCAGTCCCGGTCTGCACGGCCTTTGCGGTTGGGGGTTCGAACCCCTCCCCCCTCGGTCATGGATATTTGTGCCGTCCTTAGTATTAGCTAGATCATAAGTAGTTTGTAAGTTTAGGGACTGATTACCCCATAGTTAAGTCCCATAAGCTATACAAACATTTGAACATTTTTTCCAGTTTATGTCTGATGTAATAGTAATACCTAGGTATTTAGTGGACTTTACGGCCTTTATATTTGATTTATCTTGTAAACAAGTTTAATGGATTTCTTGTCGTACGAATGTGGACTTCACACTACTCATTTTTTAGAGTCAATTGCAAATTTTTACAGCATACTGATATCTTATTTAAATGGTTTTGCAGTTGGTTTTGATCAGATTACTAGACGATAAACGACGGCGTCATCTCTAAACAACCTAAGAGAGCTGTTGAGATTTTCTCCCAAATCGTTTATGTAAATAAGGAACAGCAGAGGACCAATAACATCACCTTGAGGAACGCCCGATATCACCTCTGTTTTAGTCGATGCCTTACCATCACTTACTACGAACTGCGTCCTCTCTGACAGGAAATCCTCTATCCAATCACAAATCTGGGGCGATAATCCATAACCACGCAATTTGATTAAAAGCCGTTTGTGGGGTACAGTGTTAAAACCCTTCTGGAAATCTATAAATACGGAATCAATTTCAGAACCGATGTCGCCAGCAATCATTACTTCGTGTGAGTAAAGGGCTAGTTGTGTTTCACATGAACGATATTGTAAAAGCCGTATTGACCTTAGGTCCCTACACTTTGGACGCTAAAGGTGTTGTTCAGCTATGATTCCACTTTACATTGATTTTATATACTCTTAAACTTACCAAAGATGCCGCCATAAGAAGTGTTATCCTATTATTATAATTGGGTCCCAGTCGCACCTAACACATAATCCAGTTCACTGCACGCAAGATCTCGACTCGTTAGTAAAGCTGCAAACGCAGTCGTTATTGGCTGAAATATCTCAAATGTAGTTGTTAAGCCACCTGGTGCAAATCTTTGTTTGTTACATATGAACTACTGGCACGAATTTCTGATGGAGGCGGAATGCTTGCAACATAAAAAGGCGTCTCCAGACAAGGAAAATTACCAACCCAAAGCAATTTGATGGTAACCATTAAGGCACGTAGACAGCAAAGTGCGCCCACAGTAAATTCCAACGAAGGTTACCGCGTGATATTAACTTTGAGCCTCCACAAGTTGATAAAAACATGGAAAACTGATTTTTTTTATTTTTTAATAAAATTCTATAGACAAACACCAGAAAATCTAAAAATTAAAAGTTAACTTCGATAATATAAGTTCCTGGGTGCTGATATGTAGAAAAATCGCAGAGCTGTTAAGACGTGTTTATATAGACACAACCAGTTTCACATCGGTATAGATTCATCTTCAGGTGACGTTAGCAAAATGATTACATGATATTTAGAAAGAGCGTCCAGCTTTCAGGAGGCCTTGCTAAAATACTCTCACAATAAGCTGTGGTTGTCATTGATAAATAACATCCCCGATTTTTCCATTGTGAGAGTATTTTAGCAAGGCCTCCTGAAAGCTGGACGCTGTTTCTGAATATCATGTAATCATTTTGCTAATGTCACCTGAAGATGCATCTATACTGATGTGAAATTGGTTGTGTCAAAATAAACACGTCTTAACAAAAATGTTCAAATGTTTGTATAGCTTATGGGACTTGACTACGGGGTCATCAGTCCCTAAACTTACAAACTACTTATGAACTAGCTAACACTAAGGACGGCACAAATATCAATGCCCGAGGGGGGTTCGAACCCCCGACCGTAGTAGCCGTGCAGACCGTGACTGGCGCGCCTCAGTCCCCTCGGCCACCACGGCCGGCACGTCTTAACAGCTTTGCGATGTTTCTACACATCAGCACCCAGGAATTTATATTATTGAAGTTAACTTTTAATTTTTAGATTTTCTGGTGTTTGTGTATTGAATTTTACCAAAATGTATTTAAGCTGTGGTTGCCCTCTTCAGAAAATTAATTGTTATTTTTTTACTAACCTCACTTGTTCTGTGGCATATGATGTGGTCAAGCCAATATTACAATGAGGTATAACATCAATGAGGACCCCTAATTTCAACAAATGACACAAGTTAAAAAAAAAAAAAAATCTTTCACAACACCAATATACTGGCCCTAGCAACGGTGAAGGCGACACATTACTAAATATTTGGGCGGAAGATGGGCACGTACAGGAGTCGGCAGCGGCAGGTGATGACCGCAGACCAGAGCTGAAATAAAACGCAATTGTTATCTCACTTCGTTCTGTGAATCAGAAACGATGTTTGTCTGACAGCCTCCCTAGCGTCGGTCTGCTTGACAGAGAATGCTTGCACAATTTTATATCGAAAGTAGACAAGCCAGTCGTAGTGTACTAGTGAAACAGTGTTCACAAGTGCTAATCACCAAATGCAACTTGCGACACAAAATATGCACGTTCCGCAAAGTGAGAATGCTTCAAGTGCCGAAAATAATCTATATTAACGGTGACCAACAGAAGCGATCCGCAGGACAAGAATCATAGTTCAGACAACAGCAAAAGCTAACTACGAAATCAAGAGGTTCGAACCCTCCGTCGCGGTGGAGTAGCCGAGCGGTCGAAGGCGCCTTGCTGGAGAGCGCGCGGTTGCTAGCCGTCGGAGGTTCGAGTCTTTCCTGTGACATGGGTGTGTGTGTCGTCCTTAGGTTAGTTTACCTTAGTTTAAGTAGTTTGTAAGCTAAGGATTAATGACCACGCAGTTTGGTCCGATAGATTTACAAACATTTGAACATTTCGCACCCTTCGGAGTCCCCGACATGAGACCTACGTCGTGCCGCCCACTATGGAGACCTACACGTGAATCCCGCCAAACTCTCTCCATGCAGGAGTTCATGGTCGTGACACGCGACCAGGCCTATGTGGCCAAAGCGCTCCAGTTACCACTACCTACGACATACCACTAATTGCATGCCGAATGACATCGCAAGAAGCTGTTGACACGTTACAAAACTGTCATAATCCTAAGCTTTGGCGAATCGCAGAACGTTCTGCAGACACCCCTACCAACTCCAGCCACATTAGCAAAGTTCCCACAGAGGCATTACTGTACACAGGTCTACGACCTCTCCGGAAATTTTGGAGACACACTCTCTCGGTCCCAGACCTCAAACTACAAAAATTTTATGACCATTGGTGCCATGCCCCCGCTGGCCCAGACGACTAAAAATGCGACCAGCAAACAGCTCAACATTCCTCATACAGTGACGCACTGGGAAGCTCCCAAGTACCTGCCCACCTCCACGGCATCAATGTAGCTGCAATCCTGAAGATTGATATAAATAAAAATCATTGCACTGTAGACTGTTTTTTTTTTTTTTTTTTTTTTTTTTTTTTTTTTTTTTTTTTTTTTTTTTGTAAATGCAGCAGAACGTTTCTGGAACCACCCACATCAGCAAGCTTAAATTTCATAGAGTGGCGATAGGTCCGCCATGTTATTTGGGGCATCGGCTGACAGCTGGTTGCCACACCCATTAAAAATGTTTCAAATGTTTGTATAGCTTATGGGACTTAACTACGGGGTTATTAGTCCCTAAACTTACAAACTACTTATGAACTAACTACAACTAAGGACAACACAAATATCCATGCCCGATGGGGGATTCGAACCCCCGACCGTAGTAGCCGTGCAGACCGTGACTGGAGTGCCTCAGTCCCCTCGGCCACCGCGGCCGGCAGACACCCATTAGAGATTATACCTACTTACGGTTTGACTATTGAATACGGATGTGAATCAAATTCTGACAGACTTTTTCGAAGCTGAGAATTGACGAGTAGTATATTTCGTAAGAATACGGTAATGAAATATCACGAATTTGTCAGTATTACAGTTCTAGTTCGAAGTATAACAATCAGATGCGGTTTGCAATCACATCGAAAGTGCGCCTGTGAAAATATTTGTGTCGATTTTAATGCAAGTACTTGTCTAAACGAGCTGCGAAACACACGTAAGAACTACTTGTTACGACGAACAAGCATGACCATGGATTTGCATCTGTTGTAACAACTGCTTTCATAAAGTCTAGTATACATTTATCTCGTGTTTACTAAACCTATTAAGTCTACAAAGTTGTAAAATTGCTGTTAAAGAATTTAGTTGTGAACCTTGGTGGACCAAATTTGCGTAGAAAGACGAAAGTGACAACAAAATACTGTAGTTAAAAATGCGCCTATGTCATCTGCCACAAAAGCATTCCACGTAGAAATAAGATGTCGTTAATAAGTTTTCTTGTTGCCATGCTGAAACAAGTAACATTTGGGACGTGAAGTTTGAGTACAAAGACGAAAGTGACAACAGGATATTTCAATAAAAATGCGCCTGGGTCAGCTGCCACAAAAGCATTCCTCACCCAAATAACGTATCATCAATAACTTTCGTGGTTGCCACGCTGAAATAAGTACATATTTGTTGCAAAGAATACAGACATATACAAGTAAAAAGTTCTGGCTGTCACTATTGCTTCCACACTTTGCACTGGTTGCATGTCAACCATGCTCGATCAAGTGTTATCAACAAAAAATGAAAATATTTTTAAAGAAGGTGTACACACTCAAAAGTGTAGTTTCATCAACCACAGGACCGACAGAAGAAGAAATATCTCAAACCACACTAGGTAGAAAACTGAGCATTTTTTTATGCCGTGTACTTCAAGGGAATTGCAGAATAGGTGGTGTGAAGCTTCACTCTTGGAGCAGCTAAATGCCATCAGTCAGGAATTCTGTTTGAGTACATACAGACTGAGATTAAACAAGGTAAAACATTTGTTGTTCTTCGACGAAGTATTTGTCGTTTTATCACTTCGATTTGTGCATTTAAATGCTGAATAGACATTAGACATACTTCATCAGCAAAAATTGTATAGGCAATACACACTAAATCAAATATATAAAGCAGAGTGTCCGTATGTGTGTCCGAGTTGCATACAAATCTACAGTTTTGATCCAATCTTACTCAAATTTTATACAAGTAAGATTCAATCCATGAGAACGGTCGCCGTAAGTGTAAGAATCACGTACGATACATAGTTGACGAGATATGACGTCATGAACATGTGATGCGCGAAAAACTGCTGCATTTTGCGACATTGCTGCTCATTTTCTCCTAAACCATTGGACCGATTTCAACCAAATTTGGTACACACATTCCTTACCGTGAGGTAACAATTGCTGCATGGTTAAGAATCACAAACGGCACATGGTTCAAAAGATGTTACGTCATAACCAATAGAAATTGCAAAAAATGCCATATAATGCGGCGAGACTTTCGAAATACACTGTATGAGAATGAGAGTACTTAGCGACTTGCAACAAACTTTAAACATAATTTCAAACGTTTATTAAACCTTTTCTCGCTGGAAACCATTGTAAAATGATGAAAGGAAAAAAGTTTCTCGTTTACTACTTTTCCGCTGTTTATGGAGTAAAACTACGGCTCTCGGTATGACGTTACAATTTATAATTTTAACACTACAAATTGCAGCCAAAGGAAATTTTACAGACAGTATACACACATATAGCTGAATGCACCTTCTAAATTCTATCACAGTGCGACACGTAGTTAACGAGATATGACCACATAAACAGTAACGTTCATGGAAAACCGCCCCATCACGCACCAGGTTTTAATCTATTACTTCTTTACTACTAATTGTACTCGCAAGAGATTTTACACGTATACAACCCTTATACAAATGAAGATATACCTGAAAAATGGCAGGAATAAATAAATAAATAGGCGGCCAGCGCAGGGCTTTCAGCTAGTACAATATAAAACAAATACAAAACTTGAAGCTCAACAACACGACATACGATAGACATACTCGTATCATGTGTACTGACACCGAAAATATGGCGGCCGAGTTTACAGACGTTGCCGCAAAGAGCGCTGTAACTCGTGTTAGCCACTCTATGAAATGTAACCTCGTTGGTCACCATATAAACGACTCCTCGCCCCGCGTCGAAACGGCCAATTGTCTCGCTGTGTCGTTAGTTTGGCGGACGTCTCGTAAAGCTCCCGCAGAGGATTGTCCTGCTCTACCACGGATACCAAAACAAACTTCACAGGTAGCTGCGTCCGGTGCTGAGTGACCGCTCTCACCATCCACTGCCCACCAAACAGGACCTCAAGAGCACCCGAGCACGACAGGGGGACCCCTTCCACATCGGCAAACTTTCGCAGCAGAGAAATACTACAAAGGCAAAAGCCCAGACACGCTAATTTATGTACTCCAGCATACCGGCTGCACAGGAAGCGCGTCAGCCGTCCCCTTGCCGTCGCAGCGGATAGAAAAATTAAATAAGAAAGGACCTTTCCTAAGGTGAAAAGCCGCCATATTAACTGAAAAATGTTCAATTGTTTGTATAACTTAACTACGGGGTCATCAGTCCCTAAACTTACAAGCTACTTATGAAATGGCTAATCCTAAGGACGGCACAAATATCCATGCCCGAAGGGGGATTCGAACCCCCGACCGTAGTGGCCGTACAGACCATGAGTGGAGCGCCTCAGTCCCCTCGGCCATCGCGGCCGGCATAGAAACTTTATTGGTAATAAAATCTAATAAAAGTGTGTATCAAAACGACACTGAACTTCTCAATCAGTCCACAGACAAAAATAAAGTAATTAATTAAAGGAGTAATGGACTACATACTACTGCCACCTCACAATTAAATATATAAAATTCAATACTTTAAACATGACTGCGTCTCAGCAACGGTTATAGGATAGCAAATTAATAACATCCAGCCATTTGCAATAATAGTTGTTTAATAAACTTTTGACCACGGCTTCGACAGATGTAAGCCCGTCTTCTTCAGAAATACATGTATACCACAAGACAATGTGACATCATAAATTAAAATTCATAATCGTTATGCCTGATTTATGCGTCATGCCAAGCCTATTGCCTAAAACATTGTGAAATACAAATCAGAATAAAACTGTTACTTACTATACTTGCATATCACAGGAATTTGACATCCCTATGATCTGGGGAATGTGGTTTAGACTGAAAGATGTATCAGCGCGTCTGCGGACTTTCACACTTACTGATTTGAAGCAAGGGGCGCGCGTACCAGGACCGTTGGCGCATGCGCCGTGGAACTTTCAGTGGGTTAAAAATCTAAAACCTGCTTACGTTTGTAAGTTTCCTTTGTAATTAACATGGCAGCCATTTTATCTCAATTGCGTCACCATACTATAAGCCACAAACTAACCCAGTTCATTTTTATTCTTCTGAGAGGAACACCTTTCTATTATTATTGTTCGTTTACGCAATGAATTTCAACAGTGTTTGTTAGTCAGCATATTTTTAAACTTGACCTTTGTAATATTTGTTTCCACGGCTTCCTCAAACTTCTCACCCTCTTTTATCCAAACATTCCATTTATTGACATAGTTATAAATTCAATGTACATTCTGCCAGTAGCTACTTAACGCACTGAAAGTTCCACGGCGCATGCGCCCCCGGTCCTGGTATGCACGCTCCTTGCTTCAAATCAGTAAGTGTGGAAGTCTGCAGATGCGCTGACGCATCTTTCAGTCTAAACCACATTCCCTAGATCATAGGGATGTCAAATTCCTGTGATATACAAGTATAGTAAGTAACAGTTTTCTTCTGATTTGTATTTCACAATGTTTAGACAATAGGCTTGGTATGACGCATATTTCAGGCATAACGATTATGAATTTTAATTTATGATGTCACATTGTCTATAGGTATACATGTATTTCTGAAGAAGACGGGTTTACATCCGTGCAAACCGTGGTCAAAAGTTTATTAAACAACTATTATTGCAACTGGTAGGCTGTTATTAATTTGCTATATATAAAATTAATAATATTATATTCCATATTGCTTATATTTTTATTATTTATTGTCCGAAATAGTTCCAAAACTCGAACGTAAGACAGGTCAGTGCGATTTTTATTTACTTATTTAGTTTTTAATTACCTTAATCAAATTATTCTATAGCTTTTGCAACTGTTTTATTTCAATTAAATACTTCAATGTCTTGACATTGCGTTTATTTAGTACATGACAGTATTTGGGTCAGCCGTCCATCTTTAGATTAATTTTTACAGTTACAGACTAACCTGTCACTTGCTGAACAATATTTGCTCTTTCTGGCAGCTGGCCCGAAAATGGTCATGTACAAAATAAAAACGGTTTTATTACTGACATTCAAGTGTATTAAATTTAGATAACGATCGCAGAAATTTCCTGAGGACGTGTACTTTAGTTTTGATAAAAAGTTTTATATGTCGTTGGTTTACTTAGTCTATTATGCGGAACATTTTATACTGGCATCTTTACTTTCTACACAATATTTAAATTTGTATTTAATTTCAAGGAGGACTCTTCTCCACCACACTGCCTTATTGTTACAATATTATTAACATTTATAGCAGCGAATTTCTATTTCAATGTATTATTTTATCTTCTTTATTCTTGTACTTTTTCTTAGTGGTGCAGAATAATTTTTTATCATTCTTTGCGTCTCATATTTTCTTCAGCACATATATTCGTGATATTTGTCTTAATTTATTTATAATCTCTCAACTGCTTTTATTGTTATATTTCTCTTCAAATTTTTCTTTAACGTTTCACATTTTTTAAGTTAGTCCACTTTATTTTGTATGTAATATTTAAATGTTAATGTTTAATTTTAAATACCCTCTTCCACATCACTTCTTTACTTTAACATTCTTTCGTTTCTTTATAGAAAGGTATTTTCCTGCGAATACCTGGATGAAATATAAGCCTCAAACAATTCTTGGAATCTACATTAATGACTTACAGCAAAAAATATGACGATAGAGATATGTGATGTATACTACTTTTATATGTGCGTATCAGCTTTCAGAGTAAAAAAATCGTGAAAATTTCAAGCAAAGGAGACTCAATATTCTATTCTGAACAATTTTTAGTTTTAATTTCCGATCCGATGCATAGTGATTGTAGCCGAGACTGAACATACTTCCATCCTCTATTGGCCTACGGTTACGGCGATAGATGGAGTTTCTGTTCCCTGCAGGTCAAAAAATAAGTTTATAACATTCGGTGCTAATCGGTAAAACATCGCGAAATAAAAAGTGTGAACACGCTACTGACAGAGTTGCAACTATCTCTCAGACGGTGCGACATATGGGGGAAACATACCAGAGCAAAGTTATAAAGAATGTTGTCCTCTAAGAGACCGTTTATTCAGTTTTCGTCTCAGATGAAATGTTAGGTAGTTATTTACAATTAAATTTCTAGCTGCAAAACTGCCCTCGGAAGCGGTCCATGTGAATGAAACTATTAGCTGATAATAACCCGCTTCACTGGGTTTTTATTGTCTGTTAGCATTATTGAACAAGAGGTAAGCAATTTGCACGAATGTAATTGTAGCGCTGCGATCCGAAAACGCAGTGTAACTGCATTATAGCATGCACAATCGCGACACTCCCGCTAAGTTTTGTTATACACAGTGACAGCAGCGCACCAAGAGACCGGAAAGCTACATTTCTGAATATAATACAGGATAAGTGCCTTTAAATTATTTTGTAACGGTTCGTACTATGAGGAAGCTTGGAGCTTAACGTCCCGTCGACATCGTGGTAATTACAGACTGAGCTTACGCTCGGAGTGTTTGGGTAAGGATGTGGAAGGAAATCGGCCGTGCCCTTTCAAAGGAACCATCCTGGCATTTGCCTGGACTGATTTAGAGAAATCACAGAAAACCTAAATCTACATGGCCAGAGGTGGATTTGAGCCACCATCCTGGTATCAATTTTTGCAATAAAACCAAAAAACCCAACATTTTTCTCTGTTTAGTTCCGTAAGCATAGTCGGAAAAATGAAACGAATCAAATGTACGTACTACCATTGTAAGAAATAGTAAGAACAGAAACCAAGCATGCCCACGTACAGGGGGCAATAGTGTTCTTGAAACTGTCGCATGGTAATAACTTTCGCAGCAATGAATATCGTTCCTTTATATGTTGGACCGTTGTGTAACTAATTATTAGGACTTGCTACGGAAACTACTCGCCACAACTTTATGACGTAACATTTTTTCTACTACATTCCCACCGTAAAAAGGTTAAGAAGAGCTCTTGAAGTTAACTCCCTCTATAATTCTGTAACTTGTTGTTGTGGTCTTCAGTCCGCAGACTAGTTTGATGCAGGTCTCCACACTATCTTGTCCTGTGCAAGTCTCTTCATTTGCGAATAAATTCGGCTACCTGCATCCTTTTGAATCTGCTTACTGTATTCGTCCGTCGGTCTCCCTCTACGATTTTTACCCCAAGATTTTTACCCAGAATCTACGGCGGCAGCTGCCCAAAAATTCATGACCTGTCACCTTACGCCACATAGCAACCGCCATGAGGGCTGTTACTGGGAAGTTGTGATGTGCCATCAACGTTTGCCTAAGAACGGCAAGTGGTGGCCTGAACGTATATCCTAGGGCCCCTCCACTAGGGTTACGCCTTTGTGTCTGTAGCTTTCACTTCACTGAAAACAGCACAGAGTTGGTTCGGTCAACAAGTATCCCGTGGGAAAACTCCGCCTCTACTTCCATCTAAAATGTGATTGGCTCTCAGTTCTCCAAAATCATCCAGCAATTTTATTATTATTTGAAATATCACCCTTTATTTAAATGCAACTGTCTTGTGTTAACAATGTTTCTGTTGATTAGGAAAGTTATTTGACTGTTGTTTTAATACAAAGCTGACAAGCGTAACACTCTAGAAAACTACGTTGGCGTCAAAATGTAGCCAATGCCGCGTAGTATTACGCCTCCCGAAGTCAGTCGAGCTAGTGTCTTTGTCAGTGAACGCTTATGTCAGTTGAGTGCGTGCACCGTTAAAATGTATTATGAAATGGCTAAATATTTGTGAATTCTAGTCATAAGGTTGTGGCCTTTTTATAGGAACAGATTTATAAATAAAAAGAAGAAAAGCCAGCCGCGGCGGATTAGCCGTGCGCACTGGGGCGCCGTGTTGGGTGCGCGCGGCGGTTCGCTGTCGGGGTTCGATTCCTCCCTCGGGCATGGCTGTCTGTATTGTCTTTAGGTTAGTTTACCTTAAAGTAGTTTGTAAGCTACGGACTAATAACCAAGTAGTTGAGTCCGATGAATTAAACAAAGAAACTAAAGACACTGGCATTCCGAAATTTAGTGTCACTAAAGTAATAGTAGAATAGTGAAATCCGAAGGATCTGCGAGCTGAGTGCTACTTCTGCACGGGACAACAGCAAAAAAAAAAAAAAAAAAAAAAAAAAAAAAAAAAAAAAAAAAAAAAAAAAAGACCAGGTTAGTGAAAAGAAATTTTCGTATTTACACCCTGACGACAAACAAAGGCCTCTCATGTGCAGTGCCTTTTCTGTCACAAATATGAACATTGGCCTGAAGTGTCTTGGTAAAGGGATTGAAGCTTTAAAAAAAAAAAAAAAAAAAAAAGAGGAAATTTCCGATTAACATCCACATTCGTACAGTTTACAGTAATTAACTTTCTTCAACAGATGCTCGGCAGAGATTATGGAGAAGTGGGACTCATCACTGAATATGAAACAATGCCATTTCCTCTCAGGGACACCACTCCAATCGCCGGCGTTAGAGTGCTGGCAACCGAAGCATTGGCGGTAGGACTCCAAAACGGCAGATATGAATCGCTGAGACACTGTGCTGAACGTTTTGTCGTTATATAAGCGAATGGTGGGTCCCGATGTCATATGATCCTACATTGCTTAGCACACACTACTGAACCTGACTGGGAGCCATCACGCATCAATTAGACCACTATACCTGCACTTGTATCCATCCAGCGCATACATACATCCGTAATGATTGTGGATTCTATGGCTGTAAATGATTACGACATTACCTACAACAGACAGTGTGCCTCTTCCTACTACTCTCCTTCCCCAAGGCCTTGTGGCGTCCGATTTAACTGTACGTTTAAAACGTAAATATGGGTGAGAGAAATTAATAAAACCAAGTGGAGACAGGTATTCTACTGAGATAGACTTGATTTATTTACTGGGGTACCATATGAGGTGCGGCAATAACGAGACTGATTTTCTTTGCAAGATGTGGTAACTCTGCAGGCTTTCGTAGGCACAATATATTTGTCCTTGGTCTATAAGCTACTTCTAGTCCAAGCGGCATATTGATGCAACTGCTCAGTCGTCAGTTTGTGCTGTAATAAGTTAACATGTGTTTGTGTGTCTGATCACGGAAATGGAACCGCAAATACAAGATCTTTAGCTATTACTAGACGAACCATTTCTCGACTGATGTTCAGTTCTACTGCAATCATTTTCACGGATAATCTTTGATCACATCGTACGAGTTCACACACCCTGGTCAGGTTGATGGTCGTCCACTGCGTCTTCACCTTCAACATTCGCTCTGCCTTCACTAAACATTTTATATCAACGAAAAACTTGAGCTCTTGACATAACCTCTTCTCCAAAAACCTTCTGAAGCTTACCATAAGTTTGTCGTCGCGTTTTCACCCAGTTTAACACAAAAATAAATTGCATACTGTCGCGCAATATTATGCGGTTCCATTTCCGTGGCGAGAGACACAAACACGTGTTAACTTATTATAGCACAACGTTCGACTGAGCAGTTGCATCAATGTGCCCTTGGACGGGAAGCAGCTTAAGCCTTTTCTATACGAGCCGTGCAACACGCACAAGGAAGTCGTTGTCAGCTGCAGGGCCCCTCGCGATTGAGCGTCGAACTACAAAGAAGCGTTCGAACGGTACGCTTCACGCGTCTACTTCTTTGGTTGTCAACTTACAGCAAATGAATCGCCACGTTAACATCACTTTTCGAAAGTGTATGATATGTTGTGATGACTAAAATATTTGTGTTTCAGACTGCCACTGTGAAACTGTATTCCATTGCTTTCGTACAGTTCATGCGTTTACGTCGCTCACATGTGTTAACGTCCTCATTATAAAATGCGATTACATACCTCCAGCCCCTACGGTTTGAGGTACATATGTATATGATGAATGCGCTCAGGTGTCTATACATATACCTTTCAATTTGATTAAACTTCAAATAATGGTCCCCCAAAACAAATATTTCATCTGTTAACTACAACATATTTCAGGAAAAATAGCAAATATTTTGGAAGATGGTAATAAAGACGATTTGCAGTTAAAATTTCTTATAACGTGTGTCCAATTTTTATTGCACACCAGCACAGCTCTTGGTAGGTACAAGAAGTTGAGATGGATATTTTGTCTGAGTCTTTCGTCGGTCCTTGGTAGATCACCATATTGACTTGTATTTAAATAGCCGGTTTTCGACGTAGTTTCAAGTCTGAATGTCCTAGTAAGCCGAAAACCGGGTAACTAAGTGGAAATGAATGTGTAGAACATACACAAAATACTAAGTAAGTGTGATATTGTACTACCAAGAACCGACGGATAATCATTGAAAATTTCTTGATTTACATTTGCTCCACGTTTGCTTGGATTTCATATTAACAGTTATATCTCTGTATTCAATGAAAATTGTACACAGGTAATATTAAATTTTTAATGCAATTCCTCTATAGTATCACCTCCTAAAATACTTACGACTGAGTCGGATAACTACGTTCCTCTGAGCAGGAGAGAAGTACATATTTTCAAACAAATTCGCGACTTGGCTTCGTTTGTCAGCAGGGTTCCCCATTCGGTCGTCTGCGCATGCGCGAAGCACTTCCATACGCGTGAGAATAAAGATGAGTTCACACGAGTCAAATTTAGTTGAACGAATTTACTTGATCAACAAAAGCTGAAAGCGAATCAGTTTTCGTTCACACGTTTCTACTGAAATCGCTCGAAATGGCTGAAATTAGCGGTGCGCAAAGTCGTTTTTGGGTACGTCAATGGATATTAAAAATTAACAGACTGGGAGCGTCGGAGGCTTCGTTAAAGGGCACTATCATTAGGGGGCATGGAAGAATATCGAATCCATTTGAGAATGTCGGAAGAAAAATATGTAACACCATTCAGAAATATATATGCTCTTTTATACCAGAACAGTTTGGACACATACAGTTCCTCCGTTCCCGCTCCACTCGTTTTTATTTGGACACTAATGAATATTCTTTTTTGTACATTTGATTGTTTTTATTTTGTTTTTTACGTTGTCAGTGGTTAAACCGCTAATGTCCATTTCTTTCTCGATATCTCGCAAAGCATTTTCCTGCACATCTTTGTTTGTTTTCGTAAGTATCCATACGACGATTCCACAGGCATTCGCGCTTATGGTACAGTTCTAAAAATAAATAAATAAATCATCATTACGCTTTCTTACCGCTTGACACTCATTCTATGGGATATTTGAAAATGCAATACTTTAACAATACGGAAAACAACGGCACTAAGTTTAAAACAGTTAGTGGTTTTACACGTGTAATTACGCGGTTCAACTCAAAGTTGATCTACTAAAAAGTTTTGATCAACCTCCACTGTCTTCACTTCGGGACCATTCGTGCTAACCGCCAGAGCACGAGTAGCTAGGAGCTGGCGTCTCTACCAGCTCCAGCGCTAATGTAAAAAGTGGTGTTTCCCCTAGCCCCTCCCTGTCGCGGGAGCGCCCATATGCTGCCTCCAGGTGTTCACAAGAGAACTTGAACCTCAGCCGCACATGTGCATTGCGCATTAGACTCGTATACGTGCTGTACACGCGACGTTAAACGTTTCTCAAGCGATAAAAATACTTGGAATGTGCACATAAAATGATCTGGTCGAAGAACGAAACGAAGAATTATAGAATAAAAACACTTTTTATGCTTTCTAATTATTTACTTTTTTTCACGACGAGCTTTTTTCCAGTGAACTCATACGAAGCGCCGCCACTGCAAAATGTATGTTCGTAAATAGTTTATAAGAATTTTCAATTTCTTTAAGCAAGAAATCGCAAGAAAAGTAGTTGATCAACGAAGGTTCAAACGAGGTTTTTCATTCAGCATTTATTGATCAAGTAAACTCGTTCAACTAAACTTGACCCGTGTGAACGCGCCTTAAGATCCATCCTATTCCGTCCACTAGAGATCGTATGCGTGCATCTTGAACAAGTGGACGCTCTACACTGTACGCGGACGGCGTGACCGGTGCATCATGGGTAATCTCGTAAGCTCTCACTTACCGTGTAGAAAAGGCTTTACAGACCAAGGTCAAAGATATTGAGCCTATGCATACCTGCAGGGTTGCCACAATTTGCAAAGAAAATAAGTCGCATTACTTTATTGGCGCCTCGGTTGCATAGTAGTAGAGTGCCAGACTACAAATCCAAAGGTCGCGGGTTCGATCCCCGCCAGGTCCTAGGATTTTTATCTGTAACTTTCCACTTCTTTCACCTCTGTCAGCATTGCTCATGCGAAAAAATACCGAGTAGCACCGTGGTTCGGAACCCACGTTGAACTGTAGGTCCCCCTATAACTGGCTGGGTAAGTCAGTTCGAAGGTCGGAGGAAGGCAACGGCATACCACCTCCAAACAGGACCATGCCTAGTAAAGCACTGTGGTGTTCAAACCGATCTTCGGATTGTTGACTGCTTTTTTCAGTGCGCCTCGGTTGCACAGTAGTAGAGTGGTAGAGTGCGGGTTCGATCCCCGCCAGGTCCTAGGATTTTTATCTGTCACTTTCCACTTCTTTCACCTCTAGCAGTATTGCTCATGTGAAAAAATACCGAGTAGCACCGTGGTTCGGAACCCACGTTAAACTGTAGGTCCCCCTATAACTGGCTGGGTAAGTCAGTTCGAAGGTCGGAGGAAGGCAACGGCATACCACCTCCAAATAGGACCATGCCTAGTAAAGCACTGTGGTGTTCAAAACAATCTTCGGATTGTTGACTGCTTTACCATACTTTATTGCCGCACCTCGTAAGTGCAAGATGGAGTCCTGGCTCTTTAGTCAGTGGGTGAGTGACAGCAGAGGGGAACGAGTGTGGGGAGCGTCAGTAATTACAGGACGCCGGCCATTAGGTCAGCCGTCGGCCGGGGCCCGTCAGCGTAATTTGTTTAGGCGGCGCGATAAATCAGCGGCCGCTCTGGTGGGCGCGAGGGCGATAAGGTCTCCCGCAGATCGGACCATAACTCACGCGCCACTGCTTGCCGCTCCACCGCCGCGTTCGCGATCGCTGGCGACCGCGCCAGGATGACAGCCGGTGACGACGTTTGTGTACTAGTCTTGTGTAGTTCGCGAACGAACTAGCTCGGAAGAGCGCTCCCACAGGCGAACTACGCGAACTAGTTCGCAGATTTCTCTCCTCTTAGTTCGTCCGCTCCTTTTCCGAAGACTGATGGGTAACAGCGAGAGGACGCGTGATTCCCTTCTGCCAGTTGCCGTCATTTCGAGCTGAGTTGCAGCTCAGCTGTAGTTTTAGTAGCGGTAGCAAAAGCCAACACGAGCGGACGAACTAAAAAGAGCGACCTACTTCGCGGCCGAGCTGCTAACTAAAAGGAGAGCTACCGGTCGCGAACTAAAATATGGGCTATAGGTCGCTAACTAAAATATGGGCGATAAGTCGCGAACTCAAATATGCGCGATAGGTTGCGAACTAAAATATGCGCGATAGGTCGGGAACTAAAAGTTGCGCGATAGGTCGCAAACTAAAAGATGCCTGATAGCTCGCAAACTAAAAGATGCGCGATAGGTCGCGAACTAAAAGATGCGCGAAGATCGTGAACTAAAAAATGCGCAATAGGTCGCGAACTAAAATTTGCGCGATACGTCGCGAACAGAATTAAAAATCACATGTTTGCCTACTGCTGATGAGAGCCATTTCGAGGTTAGCGTCTGATTGCTAGATTACATATTTCAGTGCTACAGAATTTCTGCTTTGAAGTATTCTGCACTCTGCAATATCTGACTAATAAATTCCATAATGCCAATATATAGAGATAACTCTAAACTTAAACGCGTGATATCGTTAGGGGCTCAAGCAGCTACGTGGGGAACTTCTCCTCCACCTGCATGCGCAGGCCACGCTGCTCAGCTGTCACTGGGAGCGGACGAACTAAGAGAACGAACTAGTTCGCGGCAGAGCCGCGAACTAAAGTGAGAGCTCCAGCTCGCAAACTATTATGCGCAAGTCTATTGCGTACTTCTGCACGAGGACGCTGGGTTCTCTGTGACTAAGTTCCGATATGAACCCAGCTGTCCATCTACACGAAGTATTCGAAAGTATCATAACTTTTGCTGCCACCTACAGCCAGGAACATATCAGCGACCTCAGTAGTTATCAGACATCGTGAGACAGCAGAATGAGGTGCTATGCGGAACTCACGAACGTGTTCCGGTGATTGGATGTTACTTCTACGCGAGATTTCCACGCCCCTAAACATCCCTGGGTCCACTGTTTCTAATGCGTTAAAGTGCAAACGTGAAAGGATACGTACATCAAGTGTCCAGGCCGACCTCGTCTGTTGACTGACAGAAACCGCCGACAGTTTAAAAGGGTCATACAGTGTAACAGGCAGACATCTGTTCAAACCATCACACAGGAATTCAAAACTGCTTCAAGATCCACTCCAAATATTATGACATTTAGGCAGGAGGTAAGAAAACTTGGATTTAATGGTCTAGCGGCTGCCCATAAGCCACACATCACGCAGGTGAATGCCAAAAGACGCCTCGCTTGGTATGAGAAGGGTAAAAAATGGAGAATTGAACAGTGGAAAAATGTAGTGTGGCACAACGAATCACGGTCCACAATACGGCGATCCGACGGCAGTGTGTGGGTATGGTAGATGCCTGGAGGATGTTATCTACCAGCATTTGTAGTGCCAACAGTAAGATTCGGAGTTGATGGTATTACGGTGTGCTCATGTTTCTCATGCAGAAGACTTGAATCCCTGATTTTTTTGAATGGCACTAACACAGTACAGACTTGCATTGAAGTTTTAAGTATTTAAGTACCTACTTGCTTCCCATTGTTGCAGAGCAATTCGGGGATGGCGATTGCATCTTTCAGTACGATCGAGCACCTGTGGTTGACGATAACAACACTGTAATGCACTGGCCTGCACAGAGTTCTGGGTTGAATCCTATAGAACACCTTTGGAATGTTTTGGAACGCCGACTTGGCGCCAGGCCTCACCGACATACATCAATACCTGTACTTTGTGCAGTACTCCGCGATGAATGGGCTCCCATTCTCCAAGGAACCTTGCAGCGCCTGATTCAAAGTATGCCTGTGAAAGTGGAAGCTATCATCAAAGCTAAGGGTGGGCGAAGACAATAATGAATTCTAGCGTTATCGATGGCGTCACGAACGTGTAGGTCATATTCAGCCAGGTGTCCGGATTCTTTTGATCACATACTGTACGTTATCCCCAACGCACCGCAAGGAGTAGTTATCTCGCCGCTTCTGTATCGATCATATGCTTCGGATACCCGAGGGGCTGGAATGAAGATATATCTTCGTTTGATGACGGTATCGCGTACTGATGCGATTGAGGCGTGTCCCTCAAGTTACCATCTTTGCATTTCGTCACATTGGCTGTTTGTTTGCTTGGTGGCGCTACGCTTCGTTAGTGACTGTCTGCCGGACAACTGATTCCGATTCTGATGCGACTTTCATGAGCGGACCGAGTGCTGCTGTTGAAAACTTTTCCGTGTGTATTCCAATGGCTGGATATTTCCAGCTAGATCTTGTCTGCCGAACGTGCTTTGAATTTGCGTACACCGAATGACGAGTTAGCGCCGTGATGGTTGTAAGTTGCTAAAGGGACACTGTCGACGTGTGTGGATCAGGGTTCGCAGTGTCGCATTTGATACTTACACCGCAAAGAAATATTTGCTCGTTGAGGAATCCCAAAGAACGACAATCTTTCTGCTGTTTGCCTTCTGTTCTTTTTTGTCAACAAGTTTTGCTGCTGCCTTCCAAACGCATCTTTCCGTCCCTTCTCAACGACGTCTGAGCTATTTGTTCCGCTTTTAATGTAATCGAAAACCGATCGCATATTGTCAGTTCGGAAGGTGCCGGATTTCTACTCTAATAATTTTCTTATATTTTATTGCGCCTTCGAGTGATTACGTTTATTCATTTTCAGTGTTCCTTAATATTTATCTGGTGTGTGTAAATTTGTCCCATTTTGAGTGTGTGAAAAATTTACACCTGGAAGTGCATAAATTTGGCTTTCACCTTAAGAAATTCTTCAATTACATGTTGAGCCGCATCGCCGTTCGAGCGTCAGTGATCGGCTGTTTATCTTTGCTCGAAGACCGTGGATTGGAACATTATTTACGCTGGAGAGGACACGTGATATTGACGGCAGATGCGCGTTGGATTCCAATAGAAAGCGGGCTGGGCAGTACGAAGGAAGACTTTACTAGTGACGGCCACCCTCCCAGGCGGGTGGCCGCGTGGATGTGCAAGCGCTGTGAAAAGCGAGTCATGCCGGCCAGGTTGAACCTGTGCTCAGAGTGCGGGCTGTTGTTGGATTGCAGGTCAGTTACTGCTTGAAATCTGCGCGGTGACCAGGTGTGTGTGTGTGTGTGTGTGTGTGTGTGCCGCCGTGAGTGTGGCCGTTTACTCTGGGCGTTCCTTCGGTGGTCTGTGTGTGGAAGGGCGGCGAGGTATCGCTTGTTGATTCTTCAGAGCAATGGAGACGATGTGGAGACGTGTAACTGAGCACTGTTTGATTTGACTTCTGGCATTTCTAATTTACGTTTATGTTTCAAGTCCTTCACGCTCGTTTCACTGCGGTTTCGTCCGTTTAACTCGGTTATCAGTTTTGTGTCTAGTTTCCGCCGGTTGTCTTTAGTGCCGAGTAGAAAGAGACCGACACAGGGAAATAGGATGCACGCGTGTGCAGGTACAGAGTATGGGGTGACCAGCTAGTGGGGCAGCAGAAAATAGAAACACTAAGCTAGATTAGAACAAGTTGTATATTTCGTAGAAATAGGATTCTTAACTTTTACAAAGCTCATGACTGCAGAATGCTGATACATTAACTAGGTAGAAGCCTGCCTACTGATGATTCCTAGTCGGTGCCTGTCCTATTCCCAAGTCTTAACTGGTGCCTATCTGATTATCAAGTGAACGATGCAGTTCAGTGGTGGCCACGAGCGGCGTTGCAGCAGAGGGTGCTCGTGGCCGACGTCATAAGAACGCCGCGCCATGCGTGCATGGCGGCGCGCGGCGAAAGTACGTGGCGCGCACTTCAGACTTGTGCGACACCACAATCAGCCCTGCTGGCTCGGCCTTCGCCAATAAACGTGTTTAGTTACAAAAAAAGATTACATTGTACCTTTAGCGAGAGAACTGTTCTCAGAAGTAAAAATTAATATTTCAACTAAGTTAAAGGTTTTAACTTAAAGAAAATTCTTGTCTTAAATTTTGAGCCGGTTATGACCCTCCTCCCTTCCTTTCCACTGCACTTACGCCCATCCATGTAGTTACAGTTTTCAAGGATTTGGGTCATAACATTCGACGGACAAGGCAAGACGGTTCTTCGCTGAATTAAAGTTCATCCGAATTCTCCGTTTTGTGAATTTTATGCCCTGATTCAAGAAAATTTTAGTCCGTATTTAGTTTGTATTATTTACTCAGAGACATTACTTATCGTTGCCTGGCTATACATTCATTTAGTAGTTTTAGTGCACTTAGTAACACATTTCTCGCTCCGGTCCGTTTTAAATTCCATCATTTGACGGAATGCACTGTTATTTTATATTATTTATATTCCAAATTAATAATACTGCACAATAATACATACTCGTAACAAGATTTCCGTATTTTAAATGTTTGGATAATCTTCGCATTAAAGATACACTCGCGAAATAATGTTTGTACCTATAAGTAAAAGTTCACTTCTGTATATCTTAACACCTGTCTCTTCAGATGAAATGACTGATGATGAAATGATATCTAATCATCCTTTAAAATCTTTGATTTAAAGTTCTCATCGCTATTGAAGTCACTCAATTGCATAAATTATCCGATTAATATCTGTCCATGTTTTATAATGTTTGCAACATTCCTCATGCTATTCCGTATCGAACTTAGATGCGATCTGATTTCGACTGTTCTATCTTCATCAGCCGCAAACTAACTAAAATAAAACTTTAACATAAACTTCTCAAAAAAGACACTTCCGAACCGAACCGAAATAATAGCAGATCGTTTGTAACAATCTCGGATTTTGCTTATATACCCCGACTTGGAAATATATTAGACTATTGCATCCTCCATGCTGTTTCTTCGCTCTTTACTTTGCATTTAAATATTCTTTATGACCGAAAAATCTAATTTCCTACAATGAACTGCATATATACACAAATAATTTCCCAAATATAAATACCCGAGCTGATAAATACGTTAATATTCCTATAAAAATCCAATGTTGCGTATCCAAAAATCTTACAAATATAACGAACGTCATAAAGTTCTCATTTCTGTAAATGGACTTTTCATGTTCTAGTACAAAGTTACTCAATACCTTTCAGCGTTTGTTGTAGGGTGCATCAGTGTATGATGTTGAGAATTAATGTGAAGGTCTTTTTTTTTTTTTTTTTTTTTTTTTAGCTTTATTCTCTTAGCCATTTACTCAGTTGCTTATGTTATATAAAAACTTTATCTCCCTTCTGTTGATTTAACACCCATATTGTGTTAATTAACCTTTTAATTTAATGTGTTATACTTTAGTATTTGAGGAGAGACTCCTTGTTCCTTTTTGTTGTTAGAAGTATCGAGATAGCAAGGGCTCCGACCCATATTTAGTCTATAACTTACTGAGTAAAAAGTTTGCAGCCTCTTTTTGTGCCGGTAGTATTTTATATGTGCACAGATCTTCCGAGGAATCTGTTACTGTTTTTCATCTGTAATCATTGTTTTTAGTATTTATTACAAATCATTAAATTCTGTTTCCTTTATTTTATTTAGGATAATTCGGTTTCTAGGCGCTGAGCCTGTACAAATACGCTCTTCACGCAAGATTGTAATTAAGGGTTGCTCTGTCTATTAACGTAATAGTTGTCCTTTATTCGAAAAGAAACTTTTTATCCTACTGAAACTGAAAAAAAATGAAAGAAAGAGTTCTTGGTGACAGTGCATCAAGCGCAATGTATGTCTCAGTCCTTCCTTAGAATGTAGTAGCTACGTTTTTTCTGCGTCTCATATCAATGAGATTCCTTTCTTTTGGGGTGTACGTTATGGGAACAGGTAAATTCGGGTACATTATCGTTAATTTATGGGAGGATATGGTTGTCTGAAGTACTATATGTTGCTTGGATAATATTTGTTTCTTGTCTAGGGAGATGCATCCTTAGCCATGAGTTTCTGTCTATTGCCCGCCTATGCGGCGTCATTTCCTATTTATTTAGCGCTCCGGACCCCAGCGTGTGCGTTGGCTTATATTCTGCTAAAGTTTGTAGAAATCGTGGTTTCCAACATCGGCCGTGAGCTCCACAATCTCCAATTGAAATTTTCTCATATTAATACCTGAAAGTAGGATGACTTGCCTTTGACTGCTGAAAAAATTTCAAATGTTTGTAAACGTGTTGTACCAAAGTGCTACATTTATCAATCCTAAGACTTATAAACTACTTAAAAGTAACATGAGCGGTCGTCCAGTCCGCAGCATGACGCCTTAGATCAAACGGCTACTCCGTAAGGCTTTTCCCTGCTTATATAAAGGACACATTTGATCTCAAACACTCGAATCGCACGAAACCACGCTTGTAATAACAGGCAATGATAAACAGGATAGCGGTGTGCCTCATTTCCATTCAGAACGTTACATTGTACCTCAAGGAACGTTCCAGCAGAGACAAACAAAGTAACAAGATATTAGTACCATTGGAAGAAAATTATAGCAATATAATGGCGTCAGGGTATCATAACATATTCAATCAGCATCGCGAAAACTTCTCTCCTTTAAGTACTTACAACATTGCAAGACACCCATATCCAGCAGATCAGCACACCTGAAAGTGCTCGTATTAGTCCTCAAAGTGCAGATGCGGGGTTTCAGTAAAGTGGTGATAGGGTGAAAATTGAGGGGAATGGAAGGGCTTGCATCAGAAATAATTATTACTTGTGATTACAAAATATTTTATTTCAAACGACAAGACTGGCTAGATTAAAACTCGCACAGAGCTGACAATATAATTCGTTACATAATAACTATTAATTCGCCAGAGATCTTTCAATAAAAAAAATTTAACAAGCTATTTTCAACATGATAGACAACTTGCTTCGACATCTTAAATGGACAACGAGTCTTTGTTATCTAGATGACACTGTCGTGCCGGCCGCGGTGGCCGAGGTGACTGAGGCGCTCCAGTCACGGTCAGCACGGCCACTACGGTCGGGGGTTCGAATCCCCCCTCGGGCATGGATATTTGTGCCGTCCTAGTTCGTAAGTAGTTCATAAGTATTTTGTAAGTTTAGGGACTGATGACCCCATAGTTAAGTCCCATAAGCTTTACAAACATTTGAACATTTGACACTGTCGTTTCCTCAAGGACATTTGCGGAACATCTAAGCTGCCTGTCAACTGTTTTGAGGTGTGTTGAGACAGCAGGACTACGCCTCTACACAAAGAAGTGCCTCTTCGAGGCCAAAGAAATAAAAGTCCTGGGGCACCTAGTGAACGGAGATGGTGTGCGTCCTGGTCCAGACAAAGTAAGGGAAGTCACAACATTTCTAACTCCTCAGCACATCCGTGATGTGAGAAGTTACCTCGGGCTGTGCTCATACTATCGCCGTTTCATAGAAGGTTTTTGTAACAAGGCACGTCCATTGCAAGAACTTCTGCTGGGAGACGCCAATTTTTACTGGGATGAGACGAAAGAACGAGTTTTGTGGGTACTTAAGGAGGCTCTTACTTCCGGACCAGTACTAGCCAAATACGACGAGAATGAGAAAACTAAAATTCAAACAGACTTTTGTGGTTATGGGATTGGTGCAGTGCTTGTACAAATTCAGGAAGGTGCTGAAAAGGCTATAGCCTATGCATCAAGAGTTCTCTCAATGTCTGAGATGAACTACTGTACAACCGAAAAGGAGTGTCTCGCCGTTATCTGGTAATGGTAATGGTTGTAAAGTCTATGGGACTTAACTACGGGGTCATCAGTCCCTAAACTTACAAACTACTTACGAACTACCTAAGACTAAGGACGGCACAAATACCCATGCCCGAGGGGGGGGGGGGGGGATTCGAGCCCCCGACCGTAGTGGCCGTGCAGACCGTGACTGGAGCGTCTCAGTCCCCTCGGTCACCGCGGCTTTCAACAAGTTCCGGTTGTATCTATTCCGTAAACCATTCTTTATGTTGGTTGACCAATTTGAAGGATCCATCAGGTCGACTAGCAAGATAGGCTTTAAGACTCCAAGAGGACGATGTCACAGTGGTATTGAAAAACGGGCGCAAACACAAGAACTCCGACTGCCTTTTCTAGGAATCCTATAGCCGAGCACAAGAGCATGGATGAAATTTCAGCCCTCACTGAGTTAGGTGACATTACTGCAGAACAGAGGGGAGATCCAGCATTGTTATAAACCATAGAGGCCTTGGCGAAAGGAAAACCGACCAAAGGAAGTCATAAACGCGACACTGTATAAAATCAACTGCGATCCACTGGGCCGTAAATGGCTACTGGTTGTTCCAGCTCATCTCCGCCAACTATTCTCAAGTATTTCCATGATTCTCCAGTATCCGGTCATCTGGGATTCGTGAAGACCGTACACAGACGCAGGTATTACTGGCAAGGTCTGTCAAGCAGCCGGCCGTGGTGGCCGAGGTGACTGAGGCGCTCCAGTCACGGTCTGCACGGTTACTACGTCGGGGGTTTGAATCCCCCCTCGGGCATGGATATTTGTGCCGTCCAAGGTATCGTTTCAAATAAGAAAAGACATTAAATAATTATTGTTGTTTGAGATTCAGTCCAAGCTGGTTGTATAGGTTCAGGTCTCTTGCTAAACCGACTTGGTATTAGTATGAAGAAGAATAAATATTCGTAAATATTAAAAAGTGTCTTGCATTTATGAAGAGTTATTTATTATCAAAAATATATTATAGCAAGAGCAATTTGATTTTTGTGAAGAACTTCGACTTATTTCAAAAACAATTTAAATTATGATTGAAATTATTACTATCTTCGAATGTGATATTATATTGGCAAATATAATAAATATGGAAAAAACAATATTTAACAGGCGGTGGAATGTTAATTTTTTTCAGTACACGCTAGCGACAGCAAACAGTAGTGCCTGTGTTTGACTTTGATAAAATTTTAGTAACGGCCACAGACTAGTTTCCTTGCCCCGCTCGTACAAGAGCCTAATTTATTTTTTGCGAACTATTTAAAGGAGATATTCCTATATTTTTCTGATTTATAATGTGGTGCGGGATACTTCGGACAAAGTTTTTGAAATTTTAAACGGTTAGATTGTGACAGTTGGTGTTGCTAGGGGACAGTAAATAACTAATTAACAACGTTCTAGCAACTGATAAAACCTTTTTAGTATCAAGATACTCTCATGATTAGCGACTAAAAATGAACACGAGTAACTGTATTAACCATCGCAGTTATCCCGTCCCTGTCCCACCACACAGAACCGCCACGTTTATGGTTATGGAAGGAAAGTGACACTGGCGTTAATGACTGTGCTCTTACAAGCACAGCGGTATCACATGCTGCCCGTCAATCACTAAGTTTACAAGCGACACAAAGTGCCGAAGACTAAAATCTAATTTCGAAATCCGAATGCTATGTTTGCTGCCGTGTTTACATGTTAGGCCAGAATTTATTTTGCTAACGCAATCAAATATCGGTTTCCGAGTGTCAGTTGCCACGAACGGATTATGTAAATCCACAGCTCCGATTAAGTCAGCTCTGGGAAGGGAGATTATAAGCAACATCGCAGTTTTATTCGCAGGAGATTTACGTTGTTCGACAGGATAAATTTACAATTTCATTTCAAGCAAAGCTGTTTTATTACCATCGCTAGACGAAGCGCATTTTGAAATATAATTGTGATATAGTCACTGGTAGAACATTACTGGGCCGCGGTGGGGTAGCTGAGCGGTCTAAGGCGCCTCGCTGTGGCGCGCGCGGTTGCTCGCCGTCGTAGGTTCGAGTCCTCCCTAGCGCGTGCGTGCGTGCGTGCGTGCTTGTGTTTGTGTTGTCCTTATGTTAGTTTACCTTAGTTTAAGTAGTTTGTAAGCTACGTACTGATGACCACGCAGTTTGGTCCGATAGATTTACAAACTCTTTTTTAACATTTCTGAAATAAAAAAATTTGGGCTAAAATATACCGAATGAGGAGGACACTGCATGTCGCACCGAAATTTTTGTGTTTCTTTAATTTGGGAATTAACACTCGAGCGGGAGCGCTGCTGCAAATATACTACCACTTTTCTTTAAATGCTCACTGTTGTCGCAATAATGAAGATGCCGTATTTACGCTTCAGCTATTAATCAATTAAGCTTTCACAATGATGTCAGTGAAGGTTCGAAATTTTTAGTGCACGGCTGTGTCCACCCAATAAAAGTTTTGTTAGGGAGTGCATGACTGGTAGCAGATTTGCACCGCGCAGCCTGTCATGTAAGTAGATTTTAATTGTTTTTGTGTTACGTCTGATTTCCTTGGAAACGGATTTGTAACAGTTTTTAGTTAATGTTGTATACATGGTACCCTACTTATTAGAATGCTCAAAAATTTAAATTAATTTCATAAATAGTTTTAACGCTCGATAAATTGTCCCCTAGCTTTAGCCATGCTAATCTCAATCTCATTTATAACTCTTTTGAAGCCTTACACAATGCGGAAATGAGTGTTATTCTATTACATAATTTAATCTTCTGGTCTCGTAGACGTGGTATGTGTCTAACATATGAGTAAATAGCCTTCCTTTGACAAGTAATGAATATCTCAGTGATTTTTGTCTAGATTCCTCATCAGGTCATGAACATGATACTATTATTCAAATGTAAATCCTAGTTCCGATCCTAAACAAGATTTCAGACGCAGTAAATCTGATATTGAAGACGACACCACTCTGTGGAGTAAAACACCATGCAAGTAGCACTCCAAAATACTGAAAAAGAATATCATAAGAATCATCCCTGGTTCAAAAGGGCCGTGAGGTCAGAGACGCAAGGTCCCTCATTCATATGATAATATGACTGATTAGGTAATTATGTGTACCAAAGTTACACATAACACAGAAAAAAGATCATGCTAATTACTCAACTGACAGGAACTACAGGGAAGTGAAGAAAGAGGAAGTGATAGTACTGCTGGGTCTATTATACATGATTATTTCCCACTTTCGGAATAATGTTACATTTGTTATATTTATACACCGAAGGTAATTGATAAACTATTTCAGATATTAACAAATGTTATTTCTACCTGTACATTAAACTATTTTTGTCATTACGATCACATAGTAGTTATATACTAGGTTTGTAACACGGAATACACAGTGGTGGCAAATCTGCACCGCTATGCTGCTGAAGTAATAATAATTGGCGCTACAGCCCGAGGGTTAAGAAAGTCTATCCGGTGCTCTAATTTGACTTTCATGATGTGGGTGGTTTCTGTGGTCCAGATATTGATGTACGTGGCTGTGAGGGCAAACCATATAGGTGTAGCTATTATGGATACACTGATGTGCCTCATCTTTTGTATAAACTCACTATTGTTTGTGTATCTATTATGCTCTCGAAATATGCGTAGTATGAGTGTATTTCTCTAGATAAATAATATTTGGGAACATTTATGAAATATGTGATATCCTTTTTGTGGATCTGTGGAAAGCTGTTTCGTGAGGATGCCTTGGAGTTTATTGCTTTATGTATATTAATTTATGTTTCAAAGTTGTCAAATCACATGCAAAACATTAAAAATTGAGTATTAATTGCTGACGACGTACTGGTGGAAAATGACAGGTCTACTGCGAATGACAGGCAGCCTCACGGAAACAACTTTGGATGAAAAAGTAAATATTTTTTCCGGCAATACTGTAACCTTAACAACTATGGTGTATCACAGTACCAAAATTTCTTAAATTTCACGTAACAGAAAATAAACAAACCTCACTGAAGATGAAACCTACCGAAAAAATGTTTTAGTACTAATAACTGCTGTTTGTGCTTCTTACTGTAGAAGATGGATCGTGAATGTGTAAGTGCATATATTTTTATTTGTAGTACCTTAATGTGTTCATATATCAGTGTGTTGGTTCTTTACCCACTTCGCCGAACAGTCGTCCCATACGACATATACAAACATGCAACCTGAAATTTTCTGTTTTGCCGTACATGCGGTGCAAGTGAATGACGCATCGCCATATGTAATTCCACTGTGTGTCCTTTTGTTTCCATCTGAAACAGCCTGTTGACCAAGTAGAGAAGTGTCATTTGCGTTTACCCCTGATGTGTGGAGATATTGCCCAACCTAAAAACATACGATTCTGTTTATTTCTGTGTATTTGGAAGTTTCCAGATGGAAAACATATATAATGAAGTTTGATACACTCTACTTACTCAGAGATATTTCCACTTAATCTATGGATAAAAGAGGCGAACATGAAAAAAGAAGAGCGATAATCACGAGATCCTTAGAAAATATGTAACAATGAAGAGGTACACGAGTAACACTTTCGACGACATTTATGATACATACAGAATTCCAAGTGTTCACGTGTATATAAATGCCATAACACCGAAGACAGCATCGAACTATTAGTCAAGCTTGCGATAATGATGTGCGATTACAATTCTTATTATTATTTTTGGAAGTGTACGTGCAATGTTGTTTTAATTGCACAGTCGACATCAGCTTAATGAATGTCAACAGCAGTCTAGCACTGAACGGTAACTCACTATTAAAAACGCGTTCTACGTTTTACAGCAGTGCTTAACGACGTGACAAACTAGAATCTCCTAAAAACAAAAAGAACCGAAATTATAAACAGTTGAGTTGGTCCATCAAATCCCAGTCTCATCAATTTCATTTCCACAGAAACAGTATTTCTGAATGTTCCACTTGCTGGTTCCGTGCAAATATGTTTCCAGTGCCTCCGGATCACACAATTATCTCTGCGTTCGTTTAATTAAAGATCTGTTTGTCGTTAATTAAGGCGAAATACTAATTATTCTGCGTGACATTGCAACCTGATCGATATCACATTATTAACTTAATCTATAGTTATCTATAGTTATTAGCAGGTAACTATTTGATTGTTTGAACCACAAGGCGTCTAACTAAATGAACCACAAAGCATCACATTCTTGTGTGAACCACAAGGCATAACATCCTTTTAAGTAAATTATAATTCTGTGTTGTCACAGACAATGCTGCAGATTGGTTCACGTTGTACCTTGCTAACAGGAAACAAGAGTGCCAGTGAAAGGAACTAATGAATTAAACCATCAGCCATCATCAGATTGGGAAAAAAAATTACCTGTGGTGTTCCACAAGGAACCATCTTAGGGCCATTGCTTTCTCTTGTGTACACTAATGATTTGTCAGTAACACTGCCTGAAGTAGAGTTCGTTTTGTTTGTAAATAATACAAGTATTGCAATAAAGAGCACGTCGAGCATAGTTCTAGAAAGATCTGCTAATGATATTTTTATGGATATTAGTATATGGTTTAAAGCTAACTCATTGACATTAAACTTTGAAAAGACTCACTAAATTCAGTTTAGAAGATTTAAAAGGTTTTATTTCAGTATATGCATGAAGTATAAAGAAGAGCAGATGGAAGACGTCGACAGTATTAAATTCCTCGGATTACAACTTTAACACATGCCTAGAGAAACGCTTTAACAAATCTGTATTTGCAATTCGAGTGTTAACAGACGTAGGCGGCGTAAAAATTAAAAATTAAAAAAAAAGTTTCAGAGTCCAGAAGCTTGTAATAGTTATTATTTGTGGAATTAATTCACGGCAACCATGTAGAAGGCCCTTCAAAGAATAGCGTATAGTAACTAATGCCACTCAGTATATTTATTCCTTCAAATATTTGTCATAAATAATATATCCCTTTTTCCGAAAAAGAAACAGCTCATTTTATACGTACAATACTAGGAACAAAAACGATCCACACATAAACTTCAAAGCACTTATTTTAATTGAAAACTGGGTTCACTACTCAGAAACATATATTATCAAAAATTTACTAGCAGCCATAAAATATTTTTCTACATATAAAGACCAGTATAAGAAGAGCCTGAAAGACTTACGAGTGGCCAACTTCTTGTAACACTCTGACGAATTTATGAATGGCATCAAATGATGTATGTAATCATACTATTAGTAATATTATTTCTGCTTGTTAAAAAAATGACTTGTTATCTGCAGGGCCCACAGTGTTAGTAATGTCCGTACGTCGACATTTTAATAATAAGAATTATATAATTTCAACACTATATTCTTAATTCGTAGTAGTCATCTTCAGGTGTTATGCTATATTTTGTTATGCTGTACCTTTCTTCATATATATATATATATATATATATATATATATATATATATATATATATATATATATATAGTGTTCAAATTATATAATTCTTATTATTGAAAAAATGATTATATTGACATGTTACACATCCCCGAGGATCATCTCAATGCGGATGTGCGAAACGAATAGCTAATCTAACATAATTTAATCTAATCTTAACCATGTATGCATATCTCTCTTCGACAGAATTTCACGGTAAATACATCACCGATCCAATGATACACCATGTTGTAATTGACAGGTCTTCTATACTCTGCTTAATAAGCGACATGATTGACATTATTCAGGCAGACATATCCTCTTCCATCTCATCGTAAATACGGTCAATTAGACGCGATATTTTACGTGAATGGAACAATGACGCAGTAAGCTCCCTGCGGCAGTGAGAGAGGAGAAATCAGAGCCGTATGAACGAGCCGGTCGCGGCGGCTGTGGAAGGAGTGCGGCCGTATTATTAGCAGGTTGGCCGCACGTACAAACGGCCCCTACACTCCAGCCAGTCGTTTTTCCGGCCGGCTCGAGCCCCAGTGGGCGGAAACACTCCGGATTCAAGGCACGTCCGCCAGCGCTCCGCCGTTTCCGCGTGCGTGGCATTGTACTTGTTACAGTGGTTCAGCTGCTTCCCGAGATGGGACTCACGACCGATTGCAAATGCAGGCTCCCCTCCATGAAACGTTACGATTCGAGCCTCTGCTGGATACTTCCACCTTGAGCATTTAGAAAAAAGGAAAAGGAAAAGTCCGGAGGACAATACTGGGGGAATAATTCTTAATTCTTTTTGGCCCGCTTTAGGTTACGGTATTAACTCTTTTGACAGCTAGAAATTTAAATGAAAATAATAGCTTAACTATTCATCTGATACGAAAATTGAATAACATTTGTAGAGGAGAAAATTCTCTACAACTTTGCTCTGTTATGTGTTTTTCATGTCTCGTAGCGTTTCAAAGATGTTTGCAAAAATAACGGCGATTTTGAGATGTCTGTCTGTCCGTCTGTCTGTCCGTGACGTGTTCCCTGTTTTAAACCGAACCGTTCAACCGATCAGCTCCAAATTTTTCATACATTATTGTAGACCGCAGGAGACCTGAACCTCCCTCTTTGAAATTTTTTGGACAAAAAATACGGTAGTAATACGAAAAAAAAAGCCGTTTGTAATATAATTGTAATGGCAAACGAACCATTCATCTGGCACGAAAATTGAATAACCTAATTGGTGGAGGAGAACATTCTCTACAACTTTGCTCCCTTTCGTTTTTTCAGATCTCGTATAGTTTGAGACATATTTGCAAAAATTACGGAGTTTTGACACCCTCCATTGATTTAAAGAAAACCAGCCGTTCGGAGATGTCACGTGACATTCCTCGCCCAGCACTAAAAATGTTCAAATGTTTGTACAGCTTATGGGACTTAACTACGGGGTCATCAGTCCCTAGACTTACAAACTACTTACAATTACTTACGAAATAGGACGGCACAAATATCCAGGCCCGAGGGGGGATTCGAACCCCCGACCGTAGTGGCCGTGCACACCATGACTGGAGCGCCTCAGTCCCCTCGGCCACCGCGGCCGGCTCGCCCAGCCCTCTCTCTGGCATACGCCATCCATCTTGCGTTGCGTATTTGATGATTTTCTTATTGTAACTTACACGTTGTCATTTCAAAGCAATGGTGCACTGAGGAATTAACAAAAACACATCGTTCTTAGTACAATAAATGATAATCTAGTGTCTAGAAATGCCATATTATCATCAGTTAAGAACGGCCATCAATAGTATGAGATTCAAGGGCTCATCTTTTGATTGATAGCAGGAGCGTAGTGGGCAAGGCATTGGACTATGACGTTAAAGGTCGATGGTTCGGAACGCGCCACTACCTAAAAGGGTTTCAGGCACTCTTATTAATTAATTTTTTATTATTTAGATTATTATTTTGGTCCAAAATGTTTGCAAAAATTTATAAAACTACAAATCTAAAGTGGACCGTAAAACACGTCCATGCGAATTTTTCAATAAGGATGAGGGGAATCAACTTCGACAGATTACAGTGTATTATCTATCCATTTCAACAGTATCACATGTCATTGTCTACCACTTACATAATGGTTAAGCCATAGTCACAAAAATGAACCTTATATTCATATAACGTAACTAGTTTCGATGATCTTTGTCATCATTATCAAAGGTAAGAATATTGGAAGAAATTGAGCATAAACTGACAAATCACATGAATAAATTATGAAAAAATATAGTTTTTCCAGTAACTGGCGCCAGACCATACAGAGGAGTGGAAGTGGCTCCCAACTGTCTGCCATATTTTATCCTATACCATACAGCAACACAGCAAGCTGGCTTGGTGAAATATATGGTAATGAATAGCTGTGCTGCCTTAAACATGTAATATGGCATGCACAGACAATGTTTTCGGAATCCAGACATATGCAGGAACAATCCAAATGAATCTAGAACACAGTACCAGTATGTACTGTGTTCTAAATACAAGTTATCATGAAGAAGATGTGTACCCATTTGGAGCTGAGTTTTAGAAAAACTACATTTTTCATAATTTATTCATGTGATATTTTCGGTTTGTGCTCAATTTCTTGCAATATTCTTACGTTTGATAATGATGGCAAAGATCATCGAAACTACTTAAGTTATATGAATATGTTCATTTCTTTGACTGTGGCTTAACCACTATTAATTTGTCACACTCCTAGAAAACAAAGTCGAATAAAATAGTATAATATGTATTTTTTCTACAAGAAAAGTAGTCTACTTTCTTCTCATTCTGTTGTGACGTAGGTGACATTTTAAAGTAGCTACTATGAATGAAAAAGGGTATTTATTACGCCGAAAAGCTTAGTAGTAAAAACTAAGAGTACCCTCCATTCCATTTTCTCAAAAAATCGGGAAACATTTACGAAAAACATTAATTTTTATGTACGTTAGAGCTTTCACTTAGGTTTATTAGGACTGCCATTTGCATAGGGCTGCTATACGTGTCATTTCATCTGTTACTACTCTTTTGTTACAGTTTGATGGCCGTGGCAGAATGTACTTGCGAACTAATGCGCCCATCTGCGGTGCGCGCGGCTTTCACCGTTGGGGGTTCGATCCTCCCTCGGGCGTGGTGTTTTGTGTTTAGCTTTGAACAAGTTACTTTAAGTTCGTGTAAGTAGTTTTTAAGCCCACGGACTGATGACCAACGCAGTTAAGTCCCGTAGATTTACAAACATTTGAACAATTTGATGTTCTGAGTCGTTCCACGACCGCTGAGACTTACTCCTCAATTTTGTTCAAATATGTTCAAATGTTTGTAAATCTACGGGACTTAACTGCTGGGTTATTAGTCCCTAGCTTACAAACTAAGTCAAACTAACCTAAGGACAACATACACATCCATGCCCGACCTCAATTTTCTCCTGTGGAACATGATAAATATATTTCCATAAAATGTCGGGCGAACTGCTGGATGTCAGTAACTTCTTGCAACGATATTTCGGCGCAGAGTCTTCCGGCCATCTTCAGGTGAGTACCGCACAAGTTCTGGCGAAGACGCACTGAGCTGTGCTATTTATGCCCAATTCAATCGGCGTTGCGCATGCGCGTACCTAGCATGCGCGTTCACTACAACTACGTACGCTGCTCAGAGCGCCCTCCGTGGTGGAGGCTTGCCGCTTCGATAGTAGTTCGATTATAATTGTCATTCAGTTTAGGAAACTACGCCGACTACGAATTTTTGCAATGACAGGATTCCATGCAGCATTTATTTGGAAACCGCTGCCTCGAATGATAATAGTTTCTTATTTCCACAGCTTCATTAATAATTGAGATCCAAAAGTTTGATGTGTGGGCCACAATTTTCGTTTCGTTGTAGTTCATTGAATGACCTGTGGAAATACAATGTTCGGCGATTGCGGATTTGGTGGTTTGGAGTAGCCGAGTATGACGCTGGTGTTCCACAATGCGCTCCTGCACAGTGCGCGTCGTCTGCCCTATATATGACTTGCTGCACTCGCACGCAGCTCCAGATCGTCTTTGACAGAACCCAACAGCGATGAAATTTTAGGAGGAGGGCAAAAGATGACTCTTACTTTATACTTTTTTAGTATTCTGCCTATCTGCGATGAAATATTCCCAATTTATGGAAGATAAGCAGTCGATTTGAAAGCCTCTTCTTCCTGTTCTGTCGCTTGGAGGTGTGCATCGCTCTACACCGAAATATCGTGGCAAGAAGTTAATGACATCCGGCAGTTCGCCCGAGATTTTATGGAAATATGTACACGCCGGGAAAGTTTTAAACATCATATGATAAATATAAATAAATAACACCAGATGTCGATGCTGAGCTGATGTTTATACATGTACGTGATTAATCTGGAGTTCACACTTAAGAATCGTCACAGAGTTCTTCGAAACATTTTCAAACTGATTCCTTACCTTCTCCCGCCGTAATTCTAGATGAAAAAGTTCACGGGTGTGCGGCCGGATCCCTGTGTCAAACTGGCACAATATTTCGGCAACCAGACCTGTTGCCATCATCAGGTGCTGTGATGAACTGACTATCTAGGAGCGCTTCATACGCCGTCCGCGCCCGATGACATCTGCTTGCGGCGTCTTCGTGGTCTCTCGCTCCATATGACGTCAACACCCAGCGGTGTCCGCTGGCGGTGTCTGTAGCCCCGTTCCCGCCCGACGTCAGTTCGTTTTGCGAAAATTTATTTCCTTTCTTTTTTATGCTGAGCGCAGGTTTCCATGCTTCACCAACTGTGTAGCCGCCGTCGCGATTAATCTTCGTTTCCCTCAACCGTTCACTCCAGATTATGTTTTTAAGGACAGGTTTCTTGCCATTTTAAATATCCATCATACATTAAATGCTATTTATACAGATGGGTCGAAACAGGGGGATACTGTTGGGTGCCCTGTAGTGTTCCCTACCCGAATCCTCAGATATCGTCCGCCTTGTCAGTTCACGGTATTTCACGCAGAACTTTATACTGCTTTGAAAGCAGTGGAGCATTTAAAACGTCCTACTGGGTCTACCTTTCTGATTTGCTCCGATTCACTCAGTGCTCTGCAGACCATTCAGCATCTGTACCCAGCAGATAAGACCGTCTAGAATATCCAAGACATAATTTTGCAGTTGTAACGGCGAGGAAAGGTGGTTTCCTTTTGCTGGGTATCTGGTCATGTGGGTATTCGTGGAAACGAGTCGGCCGATACCGCGGCCAAGGAGGCCTGTCGGCTCCCGAACGTAGCTGATTGTCCTATCCCTCTCCGTGCCTCGCTGTCATTTCTTAGGAGGTCTGTCATGCGCCTCTGGGACCAAGAATGGTTGGCCGTCATGTATAATAAATTGCGGTCAATAAAAGACACAATTAGGCCCTGGCGTACATCTGTACAGCATGTCAGGTGTTCTGAAGTCTGCTTAACAAGACTTCGAATAGGACACTGCCCCCTGACGCATAGATTCCTTCTCTGTGGCGACGAGCCCGCTACTTGTGATGCTTGTGGTGTGCTGATAACCAGCATATTTAACCTACTTGTGTTTCCTATGACGCTGCGAGGGAACAAGCTGGTTTGCCGGATGAGCTCCGCTCCATTTTAGTTGATAGTGATATGACAGTGGCATGCGTTTTATTATTTTGTGTTTTGGCCGATCTCCTACCAAAGATCTTAGGTCGACGGCTCTAAAATATAGATAGAGGAAGATAGGATCTTTCGGTCCATCCCTCTATGTTTAGCCCGCCATCTTTTTAGCCTTGTCCCCCATTTGTCTGTTTTGTCTAGTTTCTCATTAGTGCCACTGAACCTTTCTTTCTTATGCATTTGATGTAGGGGGAAGAGCGTACGTCCTTTCGTATTATCTCTTCCCTTGCCTGTCTCCTGTGCCATTTAGCAGTATTGGACTCATCTCTTCCTAGTATGGGCGCTGATGTTGAGTGCCCTAAATCTCCAATAACAACAACAACAACACCGTTTCCCTCACTCACATCTCGATGGACTCCTTAATTATACAGTGCCAGAAGCTGGAAGTCTGGGTCAGAACTCTAGTATTCTTACAGTTCATGCCATCTAATTCAGAAAGACAATGTTCTGCGACTGCTGATTTGTTTGGCTGTTGTAGTCTTGTGTGTCGCTGATGTTCACGACAGCGATCTTCGACAGTACGCAACGTATGACCAGTGTAAGTCTCACCACATTGGCATGGAATCCCATAAACACCACGAAGGTGCCACGACGACGCTACCAGCAGACGACATCAGACGCGGACGGCATATGAAACAGCGAAGGGAGGAAGGAGATAAAAGAATCGCTACCGCTCAAATTGTATTCTCTCCTCCAACCCTCTTCCCGCTTCCCTTCCCACGTCGGCGTCACCCTTTATAAAACTGTGATACGCCCTGTCCTTGTGTACGCCACTGACGTCTGCGGTTCCGCTGCAGACACGCATATGCAGTCTCTTCAAAGCGTCCAAAACCATGCCCTCCGGGTTGCCCTTCACCTTCCCCGCGATTTTCCTTCCGATCTTCTCCACGACCTTGCTGAAGTCTCACGACTCCGGGACAAAATTAATCCTTTTATGATAAGGCTGGTCGTTCTCACAACCGCCTCATACGTGCACTGGGTCATAAGATGCAGCGCAGTGCCACCACACGTTGGCCCCCACCTCCTACTGCGGTAGTACTTTCCCAATGTATCTCCTACCCTATCACCCCTGCTTTGGGAGGAAAAGATATATATACTGCGACCTCTATCAACACTCGAGGGTTGCCGTTCCCCTCGTTCTGTTCGGTGCAGCTAGGCAGTCAGTTCATCAGAGCACCTGATGATGGCAACAGGTTCGGTTGCCGAAATATTGTGCTAGTTTGACAAAGGGATACGGCTGCAGACCAGTGAACTTTGTCATCATTTTCAAACTGTTTCTCTACCATCACAATCCCGAATAACGAGTGAGAAAAAAATATTTTCGAACTCTGATTTTGTTTAGTTGATTACAGTGATAATTTCTCTACGTACAAAATATTTTCGCAGTCGGAAAAGAATGTTCATTATTAAAGTTTCGCAAGGAATTAAAATTACGCAATAAAACGCTGTTGTTTTATTGACAGCCTGTTCTACTCACGCATCATTTTGGTGACGCTCTCTTCCTGTAGCGCAATAATACAAAACGAATTGCCTTCTTTGGAACGTTTTGCTGCCGCACATTACACCTATCTGGTGAGGATCCCACACAGTGTAAGAATACTGAAGTAGGGGGCGGACTTGTGTAGTGGAATTGTTGCGTCTGCTACATAAGGTAACGACCACGACGGGCCCATTTGTTACTATAATAATGGAAGTGCTGTTGAGCTTGATGAGTCAAAGTCCTAAGCTGGACACATATGTTCGAGGGAGGACTCGAACCTCCGGCGGGAACTGCCTCGCCGCGGCGGAGTGGCCAAGCGCATTGAGGTGCTACGCTCCGATGTGTGAGGCCATTCCCTGTAGGGGGTTCGAATCCCTCCCCCGAGGGCATGGATGTTTGTGTCGTCTTTAGTATAAGGTAGTTCATAAGTAGTTTGTAAGTTAAGGGACTGATCCCGCAGTTAAGTCCCTTAAGCTTAACAAACATTTGAACACTTGGAACGGCCTTGCAGTCGCAGTCGCTGATATGCCTCCAGAACCGCTCGACCGTAGGGCAACGAAGTTCTGAAAAGTCGGAGATCGTGCTTGCGTCCATGTGCCTGGGTTGGCAACGGTGTTAGCGGATTTGCCTCGTAAGCAGTAGTTTTTGGTTTGAATCCCGGCCACTAAGCGTATTTTCAATTGTCCCTTTTGTGTATCTGCAGCTGAGTCTAAAATAACCGTTAAGTTCGAACTTACTTCACTTAAAATGAAATATTGTTTTGCATAGATCGCAACAATGTTTTTCTGTACACAAGAGTGTCATTTATCGATATCTGTGAGAAAAGGAAGTACAATCTATATTGTACATTACAGTGATGAACTTACTTTAAATATCAGAACTTCAATAATCACATACGTTTAACATCGTATCATCTTTGTTAATCGTATGTAAAATACTATTTGCTGCATATGATACTCTGGTGAACTTAAACAGCTTTTCCGTAAAAATAAAGGCAATTTGTATTTTCAAATATTACTTCATTGCACTTTATGCGTGGAACTACATTTTAACGTGGATTCCGAATCAAGCTGCAAAAACCAAACATATACATATAAACCAACATATAAACCAACATATACAGAGCTGAATTACAAGTGACAAAAAACCCTTCTAGCATTAACCGGGAATCTAAGTCGGGACCTTTTCATTTGTGATGTGGCTTTACCCCTTTTATTAGTAGTATTACTTTTTTATTAACTGCAATCAGCGGCTAGCCTCTTCACCGAACGTGATAAGCTACACATAGGAATTATATTTTTAAGGGGCCCTCACACGTTCAATACTTACAATAATATTGTCAATAATATATCGATTATCCTTCAATACATTTCAGTTGTCCTCACACCATCAACAATATTGTTATTATCTTCAGCTCGCGAAACGATTTCATGAACGCAATAACTTATGTCGGACAGTGAGAAACTCATACTGCTTTAGCTGGCAAAAATAAATAAAAACAGCCGACAACTGCGAAAAGAGGAAATATGTTCGGGAGTGTTTAAAGAAAAGAGATGATTTTTCGCATCTGAAGCTGCTGACGGAAATCTGAAAAACAGACCCGAAATTTTTATTAAATTATTTTCGAATTGGCACAGAATCATACGACAAATTACTTACGGCGTTACGAGGCAAAATCGAAAAAATAACAAGACAAGGTTCTGCAATTCCAGCTAAGGAAAGATTACCTGTAGCTTTTGGATTTTTTGCCACATGAAAGTCATTTGAATGTTTAAAGTTCAGTGCAATTGTTTCCGCTAACACGATTAGTAGATTTCCTGTTGAAACGTAAGAAGAAATTACTAAATTTATTTTGTTTTTAACGTTCTCTATTTTCTTACCTAATACTGCAGATTATAAATTTCAATAAACTGTTTACGACCATTAAGCTCCATGTAATGAACTGTTCTCTGGGGACGCGGTGGAGTGGCAGAGCGCTCTAAGGCGCGTTGCTGCGGAGCGTGAGGTAGCTCGCCGTCAGAATTTCAAGTCCTTTCTAAGACATGGGTGGGGTGGTGTGTAGTCCTTAGGTTACTTTAAATTACTCTGTTTGAAGTCTAGTAACTGATGACGAAATCAGTTTGATCCAAATAGGTTTACAAACTTTCGAATATTTTATTTGATCTCTGGATTCAGAGAAATTAATTGCTCCTGTAACATGGGATAAACTGTATCATTAACTGAAGCGCTGAGAAAAAATTGGTACAAATGACAAAATAAAAAAGATTTTATGTGGTAAAAAGTGTCCTACGTCACATAAAGAACTTGGGAAAAAAAAATGTATAGTTGTATCTTTGATTGGTGCTAAGATCTGTTTTCACAGAACATGAACTCCGTGGAAATCCAGAGAACGCTTGGAAAACAAATGATACGAGTGATTCGTGTGTGTTCTGTAAGATAGGGAACAAAGAAAGAGGAAAGCAACTATATATGTACTGAATCAATCACCTCCGTGGTTAGGAAAAAGACGCTTCCTGCTTGAATATGTTTCTGAAATACCACAAAAATGCTTAACACCTCTAAACATGTAGTGACTGTTGTGTAGGGCAGTACACAAAGAAAAACATAGCGAAATTTTGTATGTACATTGTTAAGAGACGACTGATCAAAACTTTTTGTGACCAAGCCATACTTGTATGAAGTGTGACAGGGACTTCGAGGTAATAGAGAATCGCAAACAGAAAATTGAATTTTTTTTTTTTTTTTTTTTTTTTTTTTTTTTTTTTTTTTTTTTTTGTATTTGATGAATGGACTGACGCATTTTTCAGTGCCTTCAAAAGCTCCAAGCTCCACCGCGGTCAAAATGCCGCAGTGTGTTAATTCTACTGGCGCTTAGAAAGACGTTAATTATATTTCAGCAGTTAATTCTTGTTTTTAGCGTGTGATTACTGTACTCGAAAAATTTGAGATGCACTTTTCCCAACGTTTTTCCAATTGTCAAACAAATGCAGGATATTTTTTGAGGAGTCTTTTAAAACCGTTACCACAGCATTCACGAAGGCGTTTCTTCAAGTTAGAGAATAGAAAAAAAGTTACATAGAGGCTATAGGGAGGATGAGGGCAGCACTTGACGTTGTTGTGGAATTGTTACCTCTCAGGCACCCCACATATCACGAATATTATACATCCGTTGCACGTGAAGGAACAGCCAAAGAAGGTACTGTAGCTAGCAGAGGTAGAAGCCGTGGACGCGGATCTAGGCCGGGGAAGGAACGTCCACCACTTTATTTCATTTAGTGCACTTGTTCCATTTTCATTACCGGTAGATACAATTCATGTGAAGTAATGTTTGTGTTAATGGGTAATTATAAAAGGTCTAGTCAATAATAGTTTACTTATGAGGTGTTTCATACAATCTGTTTTTGCGTTGCAAAGAAAATATAATCACAGAAATTATTAGTCATAGTTTTATGATTTTTTTAAACTCACAGTTAACATGATGTGCATTTTCCCAGAATATACATAAATGTCACTTATACCATTTTATTTCTGGACCCTTCAATTATTTACTCATATTTTCTGCCCGATGCAGATTCATTCAAAGCACATCGAGATAGAAACGTTAATTTAAACACCAAAAATTAGTTATTTGTTAGACGCTGGTGCCCTGAGGCCGTTTTGCGAAACACTGGGAAAATCTGAACAACGACTATTTTCAAACAGGAAAAATTTTTGGGCTCATCAATACTACTCTGTCACTATATTATATGACATTGTAGTAAGGAGTGTGTGACTGATTAATTATTTATTATATTCCACATATATAATGGTTAAGCCACGTCACACAAATTGAATTTTAATTACGTTTAGTTACGTTTTGTAAATTAAAATTCAATTTGTGTGTCGTGGCTTAACCACTATATACAGGGTGTTTCACTAAGTGTGTTTGCCTCTGTAACATAAAATAATAGGTTACGGGAAATTTTAATGCGGTAGGTCAACACAAGGAATGTTACACTTTCTGCGGAGCTATGAACTTAGTTTATTGTATCATTTTCCAAAGAGTTACACCACAAATATATAATTTTTTAAATGGAACAATAGTTTTTTATACCGTGTGTTGGATTCGTTTAAACCAGCTGCGTCCAAATCAATTTAAACTACATTCCTATCACTGTTAGTTTCGGAGCTACAACCCTTCAAAGGAGGCTGCGATAGCGTAGCTAACTGGCCGAGTGGCTATCCCCTGGGGCACGGCCCACTGTCTCATGACCACCAGCCAGTCAGCTAAGCTGTAGGAGCCTCCGCCCCCTAAAGTTTGATGGGTTGTAGCTCCCAAACTAACAGTGATAGGAATGTAGTTTAAATTGATTTGGACGCAGCTGGTTTCAACGAATTCAATGCACAATAGAAAAAACTATTGTTCCATTTAAAAAATTATATCTTTATGCTGTAACTCTTTGGAAAATGATACAATAAACTATGTTCATAGCTCCGCAAAAAGTGTAACATTTCTTGTGTTGACCTACCGCATTAAAATTTCCCGTCACCTATTATTTTGAAAGTTACAGAGGCAAACACACTTAGTGAAACACCCTGTATGTGGCATATAATAAATACGGTATTGATAATATGTCAATACCCAGAAGCAGATGGTCAATATATTATTGACAATAGTATCAGAATCTGTGTTTTTACTACTCACAGACTTCACCTAGTGGAGACGTATGACGTTTGATTTGGACTCCACAAGCAGCAGTGGCGCACTTTACCGAGTGGCTGCTCCGCAGCACAGGTCGTTGACCCGGCTGCAGACAGCTCGTGGCAGGAGGCCAGTGGGACAGGAGATTACACCGCGGGGGATCTTGATTCCGCCGCCCCACAGCGTCTGCCCTCGTCTTCTCGCTGTCTCAGCCACAGGGGGCGCCACGAGCGATGCATGCCATTTGTCTCAACCTTTCCACCGAATTCACTTGCGGTAAGGTCCAAGGAGTCTCCGAGCAAAAGACACGACACCAGCCGTGCTTATTTGGCAATGGCTACAGGTCGATGAGCAGCATAGTCCATCAGTTTCTTCGTGTACCATACAAAGCTGGAACTAATAATAAATAAATGTGTCTAAGGAAGGAATCCTTAACGTCTCGTCGACAGCGTGGTCATTAGAGACGAATCTTACGCTCGGATTTTGGATAAGGATGGGGAAGGTAATCGGCCTTGCCCTTTTAAAGGAACCATCCTGCCAATTGATTGGAGTGATTTAGGGCAATCACGGAAAACCTAAATGGCCGGAGGTGGATTTGGATTTGAATAAATGTGTGGTACCTGCAAGTCGCCCACGAGTGTCCTTGCTCTCTAAGTCGCCTCGCTATGGAGTGCGCGTCTGCTCCCCGTCGGAAGTTTAAACGTTCAAATGTTTGTAAATCTATCGGACTAAGCTGCGTGGTCATCAGTCCGTAGCTTAAAAACTACTTAATCTAAGGTAAACTAACCTAAGGACAACACAAACACCCATGCCCCAGAGAGGACTCGAACCTCTGACGGCGAGGTGCTTTAGACTGCTCGGCTACTCCACCGCGGCCGTCGGAAGTTCGAGCCCTCCATCGGGCATGGATGTATGCTTGTAGTACTTAATTTATTTTAAATAGTTTGTTCCAAGTATGAAACCTAAATAGTGGAAACCCTGCTGTGGAGACGCTTTACAGTCGAATTTACAATTGTCGCTGATAGCACACGTTGTTGACATACCTACCGTATCTCCGAGCAGATGGACTCACTCGTCCCCGTCACCGGCGTGCGCACGATCGAGGGAAACACTTGTGAGGAAGCGGTCTAACGTAACGGTGTCACTATGTTTTCGAAATAGGAACAACGGAGTTGGGTCAAGATTGAATGTGCCACACGTCGTACAGCACGAGAGTATCATCGAGGTCTGCGGAGAATCGGCATTGACGTAGTGAGTAGAAAGCCTTCAACGAAGGTTCGTAAACTGTGGCAGACATGCATCGAGCAGGTCGTCCTAGCGTCTCTGAAGAAGTGCATACTGCTGCCGCGTTAGTAAACAGTGATCAACGCCAGACAACTCAATTTTTATTCTTTCATATTCACAGAATATATGAAATCAACGGCGATTGGCCAAAACTGTAAATGTGTAACCAGCCGGGATTCGAACCCGGGTTTCTGCTTTCTAAGGAGTTGCGCTGCCCTCTACACCACTGGGGACACAGTGATCACCGCACCTGCAAGGACTGCTTAAGCACGCCTCCCGTCAGACTAAATTTCCAGCCTTACCCTGCCCACAGTACTCAAACTCGTAGACACTATGTGCCAATTCCAGTAAGAGTAAGGACCACAAACTAATTTCATAACTACGATTTTGAGTACTGTGGGCAGGGTAAAGCTGGGAATTTGTATCTGATGGGAGGCATGCTTAGGTAGTCCTTGCAGGTGTCCACAGTGGTGTAGGGGTCAGCGTAACTGCCTAGAAAGCAGGAGACCCGGGTTCGAATCCCGGCTGGGTACACGTTTCCTGCTTTGCCCAATCGCATTGATGTGATATATTCTGTGAATGTAATTTAAGTTTCTTTGCTACTCCAGGGATATCTACTTCTAGATTTCGTATACTGACAGTTCTTGATTCAGATTCTGGGCTATTTGCTCCGTCTTTTTTGTCGAAGGAATTTCGGAAAGCTGTATTCAACAAATCAGCTTTAGTAGCATTGTCATCAGTGTTATCGCGTACTGAAGGTTTTGATCGTATTTTGCCGCTGGTGTACTTTTGATGGCCAAAATTTCTTTCAATTTTCTACTAAATTAAAAGAGTTTCGTTTCGGAAAATATTATTAGCATTCCGTAGTGAAATCCGTGTTAATTTTCGAGTTTGCCGGTCTTGGGGATTTTGTGCTGTTTAAATTTGAGATCCTGTTTTCAATGCTTCTGCTAGAATTACCTAACTTGTTTGTATACCACGGGGGCAAGTCCCTCCTTTGTCCATCTTCGTCGTTTATATCACTCAATAGAATTTCTTTGGGTGTAAGCCACATCTGATACACACTCACAGTGTTGATTTCGAAGGACAGGGGACAGTGAAGAAAGCGTTACATGAATTTTTATCTGCTTTTTCTCAATAAATATATCTTCTGTTTCATTTTCCTTGATTTGGTAATTTTGTCTCGCTACGACAACTCTGTCTCCACTAACACCTGTGTTTTGATGTTCTTCATTATTTGTTTCTAGGAGATCAAGCATATTTTCTACTATTCTACTGGGTTCATAAACTAATTGCACTAATTTCCTTCGGTTTTCGACATTATTTTGCCAACATATCGACGACAAGTCGATGGGTTCGTTTTTGTAAACCTACTTTATTCAGACAATTCTTTCTGAAAACCATTTGCCCCTTGGTAAACAGATGATCTCTGGCTCTAGCCAGGTTTCGCTACCTACAATGATGTGGGCTTCAGTACTTACCATTAGCCTTCGAGCTTTGGTACTTACCACACACGGCTACGACAGTTTACAACTGTTTTTAAATGGTTCTTGGATTTGTGTTCGTCCTATCTGTAACCTGAACTCTTTTAAAATGGAATCCCTATTTGCGTGTCCCCTAGGCATTCTAACCTAAAAAAATAAAGAAATAGATAAAATAAAATAAAATAAAATAAAATAAAACAATAAATTAATAAAAATAAAAAAGACCTCTCAGCCCACGCCACACAGCCTAGACTACCCGTGTAGCCGCTTCATGCGTGAAGCGTGAATCTGCAGCCTACACGGTTGCACAACTGTCTGAGCCTCCGATTCAGACCTTCAACTCGGTTCATTACCACAGGCCTGCTATCGATCATGTAAACCGTGCTCAGCCTTCATATTGCAGGCAAGACTGGTAGTCTCCACCAGTACCGATAGTCACCCAAATCCGGAAAGATTGTCCTCCAGTCCAAACTGACACACATCGTTGGTACCTACATGCAGTTGGCTGCACCCTTTTACTCTTGATTTTATCCGGAAGGCCGGAAGGACCAGTTCTACATCTCGAATGACCCGGTATGCACACGCAGTGCACGTTGGCCTAATTCCCCTCCATAGCTGCCATATCCCCGAGTGCAACCATTACCCGCCTAATGTAGGAGCTCGCAGTACAAGGAAACCCAACCAATGTGAGAGCCCGGATCTTGCAGGCTCAGGAGTGACCTCGGGACAAGCGACATCTTCCTGAGGAACATTGTTCAGAATAGATAGCGCCTAAAGCTGTTGATAAGACCAAACTTGAACATTATCAACAATATTATTTACTATTTTTCTACTAATAGGATTATATTATGAATTAAATCAAGGAGCCCTTAAATGAGCTAGTTAGGATTATAGTTAACTATAACAGTTGGTTTGCAACCAACTGGTAAGTCTTTTGCTGTCTGCCATGCCCGGGGGTGACTTCATTGCCAGCAGTAACACGTCCCGTCGCAGACGCAGGCCGATCGATGGACACGCAGGACGTGTGTGTTCGGTTCTCACGGCCGGCCCACAACGGTGGCCCTCGACCATGGCCTCCAGCTGTGTAACCGAGGTAAACACCGTCTAAAGCACGGAGCGAATTATCTGATTGCAGGCTTTCTCGAAGTATTTCTTCTATGAAATCTTCACGGATTATCAGCCGATTAGCGTCGTCATCTAGATGCAACATTTCAATAGATTGTGTATCCATAACCTTCAGGCGAAGGATGGTGGATACGCGATCCATTGAAACGTTACATCTAGACGACTTGAAGATTTCAAGGCAGCAAACTGTCACCAGTCCGTATCCATGACTACAGCACCAAGATAGACGAACAACTAGAAAGCCATGACGTAGACTCGACAATACGTAATAATATAAACAAAAGCAGACGACTGCCGCGATTCACGTGGCGAAAGAGTACGCAACCAGGTACTTAACGCGATCTGAATCTAATATAGACGCGAGCAGACGATGAATTTAACCATTTATTTGGCACACACAGAAATCACGGGAAGAAAAAGAATTGTTGTTGTTGTGGTCTTCAGTCCAGAGACTGGTTTGATGCAGCTCTCCACCCTACTCTATCCTGAGCAAGCCTTTTCATCTCCTCATAAGAACGACAACCCACATCCACTTGAATCTGCTTACTATACGCGTCTCTTGGTCTCCCTCTGCGATTTTTACCCCACACACTTCCCTCCAACGCTAAATTCACAATTCCTTGATGTCTAAGAATGTGTCCTACCAACCTATCCCTTCTTTTAGTCAAGGTATGCCAGAAATTTCTTTTCTCCCCAATTCGGTTCAGTACCTCCTCATTAGTTACGCGATCTACCCATCTAATCTTCAGCATTCTTCTGTAGCACCAGATTCCAAAAGCCTCTATCCTCTTTCTGTCAACACTGCTTATCGTCCATGTTTCACTCCCATACAAGGCAACACTCCATACAAATGCCTTCAGAAAGGACTTCCTTAGACTTAAATCAATATTCGATGTTAACAAATTTCTCTTTTTCAAAAACGCTTTTCTACCCATTGCCATTCTGCATTTTATATCATCTGTACTGCGACCATCATTTGTTATTTTACTGCCCAAGTAACAAAACTCATCTACCTCCTTTATTGTTTCGTTACCTAATCTAATTCCTTCAGCATCACCTGATTTTCTTACACTGCACTCCATTACCCTAGTTTTACTCTTGTTAATGTTCATCTTATATGCACTTTTCAGCATACTGTCCATTCCATTCAATTGCTCTTCCAGGTCCTTTGCTGTCTCTGACAGAATTACTATGTCGTCGGCAAAACGCAATGTTTTTAATTCTTCACCCTGAACTTTAATTCCTTCTCCAAATTTCTCCTTGCTTTCCTTTATAGCTTGCTCAATGTACAAATTGAACAACATTGGGGAAAGGCTACAACCCTGTCTTACTCCCTTTCCAACCACTGCATCCCTTTCATGCCCTTCAACTCTGACAACCGCTGTCTGGTTTTTGTACAAGTTGTAAATTACCTTACGCTCCCTATATTTTACTCCTGCTTGCTTCAGAACTTCAAAGAGTTTATTCCAATCAACATTGTCAAAAGCCTTCTCCAAATCTACAAAAGCTAGAAATGTTGGTTTGCCTTTTCTTAATCTATCTTCTAGGATAAGCCGTAAAGTGAGTATTGCCTCCCGTGTTCCTACATTTCTCCTGAACCCAAACTGATCTTCCCCTAGGTCGGCTTCTACCAGCTTTCCCATCCTTCTGTAAATAATTCGTGTTAATATTTTGCAACCATGACTTATTAAACTGATGGTTCTGTAGTTTTTACACCTGTCTGCACCCACTTTCTTTGGAATGGGGATTATAACATTTTTCTTAAAGTCTGAGGGTACTTCACCTGTCTCATACATCTTACACACCAGGTGAAATAATTTTGTCATGGTTGGTTCTCCCAGAGACTTCAGTAGCTCTGACGGGATATCATCTACTCCAGGGGCCTTGTTTCGACTTAGGTCTTTCAGGGCTCTGTCAAATTCATCTCTCAGTATAATATCTCCTATTTCATCTTGATCTACTTCCTCTTCCCTTCCTACAACATCGTCTCTCAGTTCATTTCCTTTGTAGAGCCCCTCTATATACTCTTTCCACCTTTCAGCTTTCTCTTCTTTGCTGAGAACTGGTTTTCCATCAGTGTCCTTGATATTCATAGAACTGTTTTTCTTATCGCCAAATGTTTCTTTTATTTTCCGGTAGGCTGTATCTATTTTCCCCTATTTATGCATTCTTCTACATCCTTGCATTTGCCTTCTAGCCATTCCTGCTTACCCATTTTGCACTTCCTGTCAATCTCATTTCTTAGTCGTCTGTACTCCATTTTGCCTGTTTCATTTACTGCATTTTTATACTTTCTCCTTTCATCGATTAAATTTATTATCTCCTGTGATATCCAAGGATTCTTTGTAGGTCTTGCCTTCCGACCTATTTTGTCCTCTGCTGCCTTCACTATTTCATCTCTCAATTTTACCCATTCCTCCTCAACTGTTCTATTTTCCCCTGTTTCTGTCAATTGTTGCCTGAAGCTCCCTCTGAAATTCTTAAGAACTTCAGGTTCATTCAATTTATCTAGGTCCCATCTTATTTTCCTACCTTTCTGTAGTTTCTTCAGTTTCAGTCTACAGTTCATAACCAACAAGTTATGGTCAGAGTCTATGTCTGCCCCTGGGTACGTCCTACACTTCAAAACCTGGTTCCTAAACCTATGTCTTACCATTATAAAATCTATCTGGTATCTCCCAGTGTCTCCTGGTCTCTTCCACGTATACAACCTTCTTTTGTGATTCTTAAACCAGGTGTTTGTTATAACTAAATTATGTTCCGTGCAAAATTCTACCAGGCGGCTTCCTCGTTCATTCCTTTTGCCCAGACCATATTCACCCACTATCTTCCCTTCCCTTCCTTGTCCTACTACCGAATTCCAGTCTCCCATAACAATTAAGTTTTCCTCTCCCTTAATTGTCTGAATTATTTCCTTTAGCTCCTCATATATTTCTTCGATCTCCTCATCATCGGCAGAGCTAGTTGGCATATAAACCTGTACTACTGTTGTCGGTGTTGGCTTCGTATCTAACTTGACAATGATAATGTGATCGTTGTGCTGGTCATAGTAGTTTACCCACATTCCTATTTTCCTATTCATTATCAATCCTACTCCTGTGATACCAACAGATTTTGTATTTATAATCCTGTACTCACCTGACTAGAAATCCTGTTCATCCTGCCACCGAACTTCACTAATCCCCACTATATCTAACTTCAACCTATCCATTTCCCTTTTTAAATTTTCTAATTTTCCTACTCGATTAAGGGTTCTAACATTCCACGCTCCGACCCGTAGAATGCCAGTATTGTCTTTCCTGATGATCATATCCTCCTGAGTAGTCCCCGCCCGGAGATCCGAATGGGGGACTATTTTACCTCCGGAATATTTTACCCGAGAGGATGCCATCATCATATGTTCATACAGTAGAGCTGCATGTCCTCGGGAAAGGTAACGGCTGTAGTTTCCCCTTGCTTTCAGCCGTTCGCAGTAGCTGTGTGGCAAAGCCACATTAGCTGATGTTACAAGGCCAGCTCAGTCAATCATCCAGACTGTTGCCCCTGTAACTACTGAAAAGGCTGCTGCCCCTCTTCAGGAACCACACGTTTGTCTGGCCTCTCCACAGATACCCCTCCGCTGTGGTTGCACCTACGGTACGGCTATCTGTATCGTTGAGGCACGCAAGCCACCCCACCTCGGCAATGTCTGTGGTTCATGGGAGTGGGAAAAAGAATTATGTTACTTAAATAAAAGGTGTGGCGTCATGAGAACAAATTCGTACGATATAGTCTGGTTTGTAAGTGACATTGCCCAGAAACTTCACATGGTGGCACAGCATCAATACTACAGTGTTGTTCTTATGACAATAGAAACTACTGTCTTTTTCAATATTTCATGTGAAAACAAGTCTTTTTCGAGAAAAATTCCAAACAATCCCATTATTTCCACATTTTACTGTCAAATATCCGTGAAGACAAAACTTGCAAATATCTTTTGGCCCATAATCTGCCAAGTGACAATATTTTGTCGCATCTGTCACACCGTACATCATTGACTGGAGATGCTGTTTCATTCTTCTTTTGGACTTATTGTCCATTTCGTAGTGGTCTACCAGGCCTCCTCTTCCCAATGAATATGTCGATTTTCAGTCTCTCCATTTTCAGTCTTCCTTATAAGAACTCGTCGCCACGGCGGGGCGCATTGAGGCGCCGTTCGCCGTCGGGGGTTAGAATCACCCCTCGGGCATGGATGTTTGTGCCGTCTTTAGTATATGCTAGTTTATAAGTAGTTAATAAGTTTAGGGACTAATGACCCCACAGTTGAGTCGCACAAGCTTTACAAACATTTCAACATTTTTGAAGGACTCGTCAACAATTTTCCATAATAAATAAGCTTCAGGGCTTCCTCTTTATCTTTTATAAGCAGTTTTCCATGTATCACAAAAAATATCGTCACAAAATTGAAACAAATATTTACCTCGGTAACGTATGCCTGGAGTGTCCGTTAAAGATTAAGTTTATTGCTGAACTTTTCGCAGAAGACAACGAAACATCACTTTATTGGAGAGCTTAATTGTTAGTTTCAAGCACTGTGATCCATCCAAGGATGAAACCTGAAACATGTTTCAGAATATCATGCGTAATTTTGATGTTGTTTGAGAGCAACATTGCCAAATAAAGGGTTAAGAAACTAGAGGAAGAACCGCACAGAAAAGACCAATCTGGTTTCACTTAGAAGTGGAGCCGTACCTGAAGGCCTGCGCTGTTGTCACGAAGCCGGTCACCCAGCGACTGGCGGTAATAACCAAAGTGTAACTCCAAAAAAAAAAAAAAAAAAACAAAAAAAAAAAAAAAAAAAAAAAAAAAAACAAAAAAAAAAAAGAAAAACGACGGTCGCGATACACACGGCGGAGGACTACACTAACCAGACACTTAATGTGAGTCTGAATCAGCATCGTAGTGACATTAAAATCCCAATATGTGGTAATAATTATTTCTAGTCAGTTAATGTCCACCTACCACACACAGTAATTTTAACCATAATAGACGCTACCCCTTTCAGGTGAACGAACTGTTTTCCAAGTTACAATTTACGCCGAAAGCTTCCAATAAATATATTGCCCATTTATGGGCTCCGACGAAACTTCGATTTCAATTAATAGATCCAGAGCTGCATTCCGATAACGGTATTTATCACCCTCTACGGTATCAATTTCTTTTCTGTGGTGTTAATCTGTCACAGTTCGGAATGAAAACACCGATCGAAGTACATAAATTGTTCGATTAGCGTCCGAAGTCCGTACGTAAAGTCGTACTCATGTGTAAAGCGCGGTCGTCTTTCACCGATGTCAGTCGCTGGCGTAATCGAGCAATGTCATTCTCAGTGTGACTTCAGACTAAATTCGCGAGCACGCAACATCGGTAGAGTGGCACAGTGCACAGACCCGATGTGTCGGAACGAAGGCGTGTGTGTTAACAGCTGCAGCGCATCGATAGAATGGTGTTTCACTTGCTACGATTGCCGCAATGCGCATTTTTATTTATTTATTTTACATATCCTTAATGTTTAAAAATGTATTTATAATTCCAACTGAAGAATTTCGTATCTTTACTTTCAGTAACTCCAAATTCCATCTCAACCCAAAGTTAATGATTTAGTTTTATAAGTCGTTATTGGACTCATCCGTCGAATAACAAGCACGCCGTAAACGAGTTGGTGAGAAAGACTGAGAAAAGCCCATCAATCAGTCTTCGATTGTTATTCGACAGAGAATACATGTTCACTGTATACGGTTCTCAAACTCGTATGAAAGTAATTTCTTTGAAAACATTTTTGTGTACACTCATGTGGATTGGTGGTTAAATGGAAAACCACCAATTCAAAGGGGTTAGATATGATTCCTGGTCAGTCCCTGCCACTTATAACTTTCGTTCTCTTTGACAGTGTTTCTTAGTGTAAAAGATGTAGAGTTGCACTATTGTTTGGAACCCAAGTTAAGCTGTACATCCCAAATACCTAGCTGAGTAACTCTACTCAAATGTCAGAGGAAGGTAATGGCTTACCGACTGCAACAGGCGTATGCGTAGCAAACATTGGGGTTTTGAAATTAATGCCCGAAGTGAAGATTGATATACTTATTCAATCATTGGTTTAAAGGTATTTTGTGCATCTTGATGGTACTCGATAGCGTTATTTGAACATCAAGATCAACGATGTTGGATTATGTCACTCCTTTTTAGTGATTTAAAATTATAAAAATTATTCTGATGTTGAAATTGAGAGTAATAAAATTGAAGAGGCATCGCTACTTAATTTCATTGAAGCGTCAATGAGATATCACTTGGCATGAAGTTTTACGCTTTTCATTTCTTGCATAACGAAATTATGGGCCAGCTGATAAGAAATCAATGAGAACATCGGAACAATTTTTCGCACAACTCTAGTTCTGTTCAGTAAGTGAAGAAATGATATCATTATACCGCTTCATTGGCAACTGGTAAACGTTGTCCGGTACAACGAACAACTCCCAAAGACAATGGTGGATGACGACCGATCTTATAAATTAGTACATGAGTATGATATTGTAGCCCACCTCATCGTACGAACGTACAGACTTCGAACGGTAAGTGGTCGAGTTGAAATCAGATTGTCTTCTTCGGTCGAATCAACTGGAATTTTCATTATGAACTGTGAGAAATGTATAAGGTAGGTAGTTTCATCCGAGACAGAAGTATTCTGTGATAGTCTGAGGACAGTAAATACCTTAAAGTGAATATCTGAATATAATTGTGGAACTAGTGACTGAAATTTTGTTACAGATGAAAAATAAGGGAAACGCTTAGCGGAAATTTTTGATGTAATTTATAACGTCAAAAATTATTTCTTCAAGTTAAAAGAGTCAAGTACCCTACTGTTGAAGTTACTGCGTATGCTGACTACAAATTGTTATTACTATTTATTGAGGTGCTAATATCAATAGAGTGGTGATTCCGTAACGATGTTTGATTAGAAAACGTGGTACCTATGTACCACTTTTGGGTGCTCTTTGTTCAGGAAGACTTATCCCAAAAACCATGTTTGTCTCGCACATGTACGCTGAATGATATTCAATGTAGATTACTTGACGTACACCTGTTTTCCTGAAATTATTCGAATTTGTGCAAGGAGTTTTTAAATCCTGATTTTCAGTTGTGTTGTTGTGGTATTCAGTCCGCAGACTGGTTTGATGCAGATCTCCGCGCTACTCTGTCCTGTGTAAGTCTCTTCATCTGAGAATAAGTTCGGCAACCTACATCTTTTTTAATCTGCTTACTGTACTCGTCCCTCGGTCTGCCTCTACGATTTTTTCCCCACACACTTCCCTCTAATGCTAAATTGACGATTCATTGATGTCTCAGAATGTGTCCCACCAATCTATCCCGTCTCTTAGTCTGGATATGCCAGAAACTCCTTCTCTCCCTAAGTCGGTTAAGCACCTCATTAGTTACGTGATCTACCCACCTAATTTTCATCATTCGTTTCTAGCACCACATTTCAAAAGCTTCTATCATCTTTTTGTCTGAATTCTTTATCGTCCACGTTTCACTCCCATACAATGATACACTTTGAACATATGCTTTCAGAAAGGAATTCCTGACATTGAAATTAATATTAAATGTCAACAAATATCGCTTCTTCAGAAACGCTTTTCTTCCCATAACCATTCTGTGGTTTATATCTTCTTTACTTCGGCCATGAGACGTTATCTTGCTACACAAATAACAAAACGCATCTATTACTTTTATTGTCTCATTGCCTAATCTAATTCCTTCAGCATCACCTTACTTTCTGACGCTACATTCCATTATCCTTGTTTTTCTCTAGTTGATGTTCATCTTATACCCGCTTTTCAAGACACGGTCCATTCCATTCAATTGCTCTTCCAGATCCTCCTGCGGTCTCTGATAGAATTACTATGTCATCGGCAAGCCGCATAGTTTTTATTTCTTTTCCCTGACCTTTAATCCCCTCTTTAAATTTCTCCTTGCATTTTCAGTGTCATCTAAAGTCCCTCAACGTTTGCGTTGTTAGCGTGCCCTATGTATTATGTGTGTCGCGCCAGAAACACTCAATATGTTATCCTAATTCCTTAGTTACGACGGGGGTAGGATCCGCTACATAATAATTACTCCAACAGGCTGCTTTACCCACGGGATGAAGAGGATAAGAACAACCTACAAAAGAAATCAATCCGTTCTATCTAATAGAAAAATCAGTTGTAAGCGGCATTGGCATTACAATTTGTTCAGGAAAACAGGGGTAAATCTTGGGTTAACATGTTAATATTCGAGAAACGTAGACCATGCAGATTAGGAAGACACAGCTGCGTATTGTCGCTTACAATAACAGCATTCTAATCAAATGAAGGAAACTTACTGCTCGTCCATGCATGAGGAGGCTGGGCGAGTCATTCATTATAATTTTGTACTCTAATTAGATCATAATGTTTCGACGCTGGAGTGCGTTAAAACTGCCAGATAATTGGTTGCCTATGTTAAAACCTCAATCCCATGGCAGTGGCTACTGCGGTTTGGTTAGTTAGCTGTTGTAATGCCAGTAGATTAAAGTTGATTATTTAATTTATTATACGACCGCTCGACAGCGTGGTCATCGCTGTCCCAGCATTAATAATCTGAAGGGAGTCTCGTTAAAACAACTAAAGCGTTTGGAAATAAATATTGGCTGTGTGTGCGTGAACAGGAGCACGCGTGCAAGCACACACAGACAATTTTCAGCGAGAGCGCAGCGAACTGGTAGAACAGCGAGAAGGGGTTCATTGTGGGAAATGTCTTCGGCATTTTCCCCATAGTAAGTTGAAAAAATACTGAATTTTCACACACACACACACACACACACACACACACACACACACACACAATATCGAGCGGCAGCCGGAGGTGATGGTTGTATGACTGTGTTGTGTGCCTGTGTGATTGCGTTACTGTTCTATATTCTGAAGAAGGCCATGGCCGATAGCTTAAAGTGTTGTATGTGTGTGTCTTTTGTATGTGCCTGTTGCAGCTCGTCGCCACGTCTTTAAGTTTTATGAATGTATTTGTAAAAGTTTAGATAGTGGAAATTACAATGTCCCGTGGTGCCTATCCTGCTCCAAGTCGGCACGTTTGGCATCTTACCTCCGCTAAATATCTGAAATTTTGGTGTGGCTATTGATTTAAAAGAAGCAAACTCTTTCTGTATTCCCATATGACTCTGATTCATAAAATTTTTGGAAAGAAATGTAAAATTCTGGGACTGTCATTTGAATGACAATCATTCACATGTAAGTAGTAACAATTATTGTTTTAGTACGCTTTCTATGTTAGTCACGTTTTAAAAATCGGGATTCAGAAGCAAGGTATGAGTTATGATTTTGGGGTGTACATACTTAAACAAGAATTTCATTATTATTTTTCAGAAACATGTGGTTGGTTGTGTCTTCCAGGGTTGGGGAGTAACGCATTACTTGTAACGTCGTTACTAGTAACAGTTACTTTTCAAAGGTAACAGACGGTAACAGCTTTATTACTTGCCTAAAGTAACTTTAAGTGCAACTAAGTTACTTTTATGGGTTAACGATCTAACGGAAGTATTGTTACTTTTTCGTCGCTACTATCGTAACATATATTTTGTAAAAATCTCAGCCGGCCGCGGTGGCCGAGGAGACTGTGGCGCTTCAGTCACGGTCTGCACGGCCACTACGGTCGGGGGTTCGAATCCCCCCTTGGGCATGGATATTTGTGCCGTGCTAGTTCGTAAGTAGTTCATAAGTAGTTTGTAAATTTAGGGAGTGATGACCCCGTAGTTAAGTCCCATAAGCTTTACAAACATTTGAACATTTGATTTAAAAATCTCAAGACTGTAGAATACCAGACTTAGGTTTTAGCGAAGAGAAAAAAATAAACAATATTTATTTCTAAATTACGTAAGAATTATATATTTTAGTATCGTTGTAACATTTAATAGTACCCATTCATTCATTCATAACATTTTTATTTTACAATTATGTACACAACAATGAGTATACAACAAACACCTGAAGCTCACATGTAAACAGTCTTAGATTATTTTCCACATCATTCGACATGGAAAAGGAAGAAGACACACGTATGCCTTGGCCTGCTTATGGTGAAGTGTTCGAATTTTTGACGTTGGATGGAAAAAAGATTCCTTTTGCTGCAAATTGTGTCGCGGTGGAAAAACGATTCAAAGCAGTCAAAATACCAATGCGATCTTGAGAATTCATGAAGAATTAGTTTTTTCAACGGATAATTAGTTTTTTGCTTGCAGCGTCCCATATCAGTAATTCTTCGTATTCACCTGTCACAGCGTATCTCTCGAGGTGTTCACACACTTTGAAATGTTTGCTCATTGTTGTCTTTTCAGCGTAACAGATGGTGTGAATATATGTTAGACATAAAATATTGCAGTTTTCATGGTGACGTGAACAACGAACAAGATGAAACGTAACTATCATGAGATTGAACGTTTGAAAAACTAAATTAGGTGAAAATTAATAAACATTGAAATTGAGATGCAATGAAATAGAAGATGCTGTGGGCAATTTATTTAATAATACAGTAATGATGTATTATTATTAATGATGTCTGTATTAATGTATTTAATTAATGATTGACGCTAAAGTTTGTTTCCTTTCTAAATGATTAAGAAATATTATGGATTTACATACATTAATGATGTACTATTATTAATGATGTATGTGTTAATGTATTTAGTTATTGATTGACACTAAAGTTAGTTTCCTTTCGACACGATTAAATTTTTCTACGGATTTACAAATGAGTTACAATTACAATATTTAAAAGTAACTGTAAAAATAACTGTAAAGTTACTTGTAACAGAACAGTTACTTTCGATGTTTAGTAACTATAACTGTAACTAAGATACCTTTCAGGGAAGTAACTTTAAATGTCTCTTAGTTACTTTAAAAAAGTAACTTTCCCAACCCTGTTTTCATTTTTACTTCGTTCCAGAGAAACGGCCTATTATGCACAGACTAAGGGTGCAATTCGTGTAAAATCAATGATGCAACATTTGAACCATGTATTACAGGATGTAATAAGCTGTCTTTGAACTCCAAAGTAACCGACATAAATTATCAGGAATATCTGGGTTTTGACATTGCAGGTTTTGGAGACGCTCTGATCTAATATATAAAGTAGAGTGTCCGAATGTGTGTACGTGTTGCATACAAATCTACAGTTTTGATCCAATCTTTCTCAAATTTTATACAAGTAAGCTTCAATCTATTAGAACCCTCGCCATAAGTTCAAATGTTTGTATAGCTTATGGGACTTAACTAAGGGGTCATCAGTTCCTAAACTTACTAACTACTTATGAACTAGCTAACACTAAGGACGACACAAATATCCGTGCCCGAGGATGGATTCGAACACCCAACCGTAGTGGCCGTGCAGACCGTGACTAGCGCGCCGCAGTCCCCTCGGCCACCCAGGCCGGCTCGACTTAAGTGTAAGAATCACGTACGATATATAGTTGGCCACATATGACGTCATAAACAATGAGATGCGCGAAAAACTGCTGTATTTTGCGACAATGCTGCTCATATTCTCCTAAATCATTGGACCGATTTCAACCAAATTTGGTGCACACATTACTTACCGTGAGGTAACAATTTCTGCATGGTTAAGAATCACATATGGCACATGGTTCAAAATGATATTACGTCATAACCAATAGAAATCGCAAAAAATGCCATATAATGCGGCGAGACTTTCGAAATACGCTGTATGAGAATGATAATACTTAGCGACTTGCAACAAATTTTAAACATAATTTCAAACCTTTATTAAACTTTTTCTCGCTGGCAAAATGATGAAAGGAAAAAATTTCTCGCTTAATACTTTTCCGCTGTTGCTGGACTAAAACTACGGCTCTCGGTATGACGTTGCAATTTATGATTTGTACACTACAAACTGTAGCGACAGGAAACTTTAACATATATAGTTGAATGTAGCTTCTAAATTGTGCCACAGTACGACACTTAGTTAATGAGATATGGGCACATAAACAGTAACGTTCATGGAAAACCGCCCATCACGCACCAAATTTTAATCTATTTATTCTTTACTACTAATAGTATTCCGAAGAGATTTACATACATACACGCCTAATACACATGAATATATACCTGAAAAATGGCAGGAATAAATAAATACCCAAGCAACGCAGGGTTTTCAGCTAGTAGTTTTTTTATTATTCGAAAATGAACGCCAAAATTGCGAATTAATTATTTACTTAAAGACGATCGGTTACGGAAGACTGTGCCTCCATCATATGGTCGTATACAATTTATAAACTAGACATCTTATTTAAAAAATGGAGATAAAATAATAAATGCAACACAGCATGGTATAAAAATACAAGAATGAAAACATGACTGCTTACAAGATACTGGTAAGCTTGTAAGCTTTCATGCATTTTAATTTTTATATGACGACTAATTCCTACGTTGCACTTATTATTTTATCTCCCTTTTTAGATAGGATGACGAGCTTACAAGATGTATATGACCAGATGATGGTGGCATAGTCCTCCGAAACCGGTCGTCATAAGATAAATAATTATCACCAAATTATGAGGGTAAAGTAGTACAATTTCGATCATTTCGGGCAAATGTTATTGTAACTGAAAACATATTTAGAAAGATAATTTCAACTATGGCACTTGTTCTTGAATGTTTAATGAATATGTAACATAAATGTTAGGTAATTACGAATGTTAGTAGGACCACAAAATAATGTTACAAAATTGAGAAAAATCGATCGAAAATGTACCACACTAGGTACAATTACGATCACTTCCTCGTACAATTATGATCACTGACTTTTTCCACATGAAAATAGCTTTTTCCTTCGTGCACCAACGCATACTTCGTGGTAGCAAACGTTGCACAATAATTAATTTACAAGCGCACGGATACTAGAAAATTTATACCGCGGTCGACGAAGTGGCTCCACATACATCTTTACAAAAAAAAAAAAAAAAAAAAAAAAAAAAAAAAAAAAAAAAAAAAAAAAAAAAAAAAAAAAACTATATCTCCGTAGCACAAAGTGGTGTATTCTTGGAAAAGTCGGAGAAGATGTACAAAACCTGCTACACTACAACGTCACACAAAGTCAAGTGCTACCAACACTACGAGACTGAAAAGTTATGTTGATCGGAATTGTACCTATATCGAATTTGTACCACCTTACCATATATATATATGGCTTCACTGTACTAGGTTTATATGTAATATGAATGTGCGGCGAATGAAAATTTGTACCCGGCCGGGTTTCGAACTCGGGATCTCCTGCTAATTGGCAGAGGTGTTCACCACTCCGCCACCGAGGACACCGAGGACCTGACTGCAGAGGACTCGTCTCTGCACGTCTCTCGCCACACCCAAATCTCCATTCGCCACGCAGTCTCTTTCCTATTACTACAGCTGTGGTGTCGCACAAGTCCAAAGTGCGCGCCACCTACTTTCGCTGCGCGCCGCCATGCACGCACGGCGCGGCGTTCTTACGACGTCAGCTACGAGCGCCCTCTGCTGCGATCCCGCTCGTGGCCACAACTGAACGACGTCGTTCACTTGGGACTGAGATACGAACCAGTTAACACTTCGGAATCAGATAGGCACCAGTGAAGACTTGGCTATCGGACAGGCACTAGGCAAGCCTCTAGCTCTAGCATTCTGCAGTACTGAGCTATGGAAAAGTTAAGTATTGCTAAGTGTCTAAGAAATATATATCTTGTTCTAATTTACTCTAGTGTTTCTAGTTTCTGCTGTCCCACTGGCTGGTCACCTCCTACCTGCACAAGCGTGCATCCTTTATTCCTGTGTCGGTCTTTCTACTCGGCCACCGACACCTACGACGGAAACGAGACGCAAAAGCGGCGACGAGGCTGGGACACAAAAACAGTCTCTTAATTCTGTAGATTTGGGTGTGGCTGGAGACGTGCAGGAAAGAGTCCTTTGCAGTCGGGTTGGTCACTGTGTCCTCGGTGGCGTAGTGGTCAACGCGTCTGCTTAGTAAGCAGGAGATCGCGGGTTCGAATTCCGGCCGGGCACAAACTTTCATTCGCCGCACATTGTTACTACATATAAACCTAGCACACTGAAATCATAAGTGATCGCAAATTGCGATTTATTTCATTAGATAAATAATTGATTCGCTATCTTGGCGTTTTATTTTTGAAGAATGAAGATTTCACAGTAAGCTCCACTACACGCATGCGACTAAGTGCCATATAATTCCACCAATTCTCATCCCTCGCTCTCTAGTGATTCCTTACGAGTGAAGATTTCTTCGGAGTCTTGGACGTGCACAGTATTAAACTCTCCGCCGAAGAAGTGCCCGTACGGTCCTTCGCCGAAGATGGCGGATTCGCATCGAGCGCACGAAGGAAAGCCGAGTCGAGCCAAGCCGAGCCGAGCCAAGCAGAGTGGAGCCTGTGGGCTGGGTGGACGCTGGCGGAGCTATGAGTGCGGGCGCGGCTTGGCTCATTACCAACTCTGGGCGGCCGTGTGTCGGCGCGGCCTGGCGCTGGCATGAATAGATTACCGCCCCCACCCACCCCCGCCCCCGCAGCGAGCGGAAAGGACGGCGCCGGCGCTGTTCCTGGCGACACGCTCTGCCCGCCCCACAGCTTTTTCTCCAGGCGACGCGCACTGCCCATCTGCTCCAACTGCCGCCTTAAGCCCGCTTTATACCGACGACTTTGTGCGGAGAATTGACTACGCCAAGTGCGGGCGCCTTCCGTGCCTCCGTGTAAATCAGCGACCAAACCCATCGCGAGTGCATCTAGGACGTCAATGACCTACAGATTTTGTAGCATTATATACATGTGGCGTCTGTTCCGAGAGAACAGACCTCACTTCTGATCCTGCAGTTGTTATTATTCAACGTTCATAGAATATATGACATCAAGTGCGATTGGGCAAAGCTGAAAATGTGTATCCAGCCGGCATTCGAACCCGGATCTCCTGCTTTCTAAGCACTTGCGCTGATCCCTAAACCACTGTGGACATAGTGATCACTGCACCTGCAAGGACTACAAAAGCACGCCTCCCGTCAGATACAAATTCCCAGCTTCGCCCTGCCCACAGTACTCAAACTCGTAGTTATGAACTAATTCCCGTAAGAGTAAGGGCTTCAAACTTTGCCCACCCCTCCCCACTAACGATAGGATCATTGCCTGTCACCGGCATATTATATATATATATATATATATATACATGTGGCGTCTGTTCCGAAAGAATAAACGACATCAACAGCGAATGGGCAAAGCTGAAAATGTGTACCCAGCCGGAATTCTAAAACGGATCTCCTGCTTTCTAGGCAGTTGCGCTGACCACTACACCACCGGGGACGCAGTGATCACCGCACCTGGAAGGACTACCCAAGCACGCCTTCCGTCAGCTACAAATTCTCAGTTTTACCCTTCCCACAGTACTCACACTGGTTTGAAACTAATTCTCGTAAGAGTAAGGGCTCCAAACTTTCCCTGTTTTTTTCGGAACAGACGCCAAACACACATATAAAGGGATGGACAGGTTTGGGACCCTTACGCCTAGGAGAATTAGTTTCAAAACTACGAGTTTGAGTATTGTGGGCAGGGTAAATCTGGGAATTTGTATCTGATGGAAGGCGTGCTTAGGTAGTCCTTGTAGGTGCGGTGATCACTGTGTCCCCAGTGGTGTACGGGTCAGCGCAACTGCCTAGAAAGCAGGAGACCCGGGTTCGAATCCCCGCTGTGTACACATTTTCAGCTTTTCCCAATCGCAGTTGATGTCATATATTCTATGAATTTTGTAGCATTACATTTTATATTATTTTTATTAAATATTATTTAAAAATATGGCTCTAGAAATGGTAACTACACACAAACAGAATGCCTTCATATATATACAGACTAGCTGAACCCCCGCTGCTTCGCATGCGTAGTCTGATTGGTCTGCACCATTTGTTTCTTTTTAATCCTGACGAAGAATTCATATCTTAAGTTTCGTAGTTATAGCTTGAAATTTGAGTTAACAGCACCAAAATTGGCTTACTAGCAACGTATTTTCAAAAAAATATTTCATCCCCCTATTTCACCAACTAATTGATTAATTATCTGAAAATACCGAAACACGTGTCCTTTTAATTCTGACCAAGAAAACATGTACCAATTTTTGTGGTTGTAGCTTCAAAATTGCTTTATTAGCAAAAGATTTTTGAAAAACATCTCCTCTCCAATTTAACCCCCTTGATGGTTGAATTTCCAAAAATACCGAAACACGTATTATTTAAATTCTAACGAACAATACAAATACCAATTTTTGTAGTTACAGCTTCAGAATTGTTTTGACAACAATGTGTTTTCGAAAAGAATTTCTGATCCGCGCTTTTAGCCCCTTAGTTGTTGAATTTCCAAAAATATCAAAACACGTGTCTTTTTAATCCTGATCAAGAGTCCATAACCTAAGTTTCGCAGTTATAGCTCGAAATTCGAGTTAACAGCAACAGCAACAGCAACAATTGACACTAAATAAAGAAAAGTGTGAAGTAATACACATGACCACTAAAAGAAATCAGCTGAACTTCAATTACGCGATAAATCAGTCATACCTTAAGGTCGTAAATTCTACCAAATACCTAGGAGTTACAATTACGAACAACTTTGACTGGAGAGAACACATAGAAAATATTGTGGGGAACGCGAACCAAAGGTTACGTTTCATTGGCAGAACGTTTAGACGATGCACCAGCTCCACCAAAGAGACTGCCTACATCACACTTGTGCGTCCTCTCTTGGAGTACTGTTGCCCCTTGTGGGACCCTCACCAGGTGGGACTGACGGAAGATATTGAGAAGGTTCAGAGAAGGGCAGCTCGTTTTGTTTTATCACGTTACGGGGGGGAAAGCGTCACGGAAATGTTGCACGAATTGGGGTGGAAATCATTAAAAGAAAGACGTTATTCATTGCGGCATGATCTGCTTGCGAAGTTTCAATCACCGACTTTTAGTTCTGAATGTGAAAATATTTTGCTAGCACCCACCTACTTAGGGAGACATGACCATCCCAATAAAATAAGAGAAATCAGATCGAAAACGGAACGATTTAGGTGTTCTTTCTTCCCGCGCGCTATTAGAGAATGGAACGGTAGATAAAAGTTATGAAAGTGGTTAATGAACCCTCTGCCAGGCACTTAAATGTGATTTGCAGAGTATCGATGTAGATGTAGATATTTGAAAATCAATTTTTGCGACCTCTATTTTACCCCCTTATTGGTTGAATTTCACAAAATGCCGAAACACGTGTCTTTTAAATTCGAAGCCTGAATTAAAATCCGAAAATTTGTAGTTCTAACTTCAAAATTGCCTAAATAGCAACATTTTTTTTCGAAAAACACCTTCTCTCCAATTTTACCCCGTTGATGGTTGAATTTCCAAAAATATCGAAACACGTATTTTTTAATGTCCAACCAACTATACAAATATCAATTTTTATAGCTCTAGCTTCAAAATTGTATCAATAGCAACGTGTTTTCAAAAAGAATTTTTGATCCTCTATTTAACCCTCTTTACTTCTTGAATTTCCGAAAATAGTAAAAATCATGGCTTTTTAATCCTGACCAAGATTCCATATCCGAAGTTTCGTAGTTGTAGCTTAAAATTTGAGTTAACAGCAACATATTTTTGAAAATCAATTTTTGCGCCATCTATTTTACTCCCTTATTGGTTGAATTTCACAAAATGCCGAAACACGTGTCTTTTAAATTCGAAGCCTGAATTAAAATCCGAAATTTTGTAGTTCTAGCTTCAAAATTGCCTAAATAGCTACGTATTTTCAAAAAACGTTTCATCCCCTATTTCACCCCCTTACGAACGGAATATCAAAAAACGCTTCTTAAATGACGACTACAGAGTAAGATCAACACCCTCCACAAATTTCATGTTTCTGTCTTCCTTGGTTTGGGCTGGGCGATGATGAGAATCAGTCAGTCAGCCAGTCAGTCAATCGGGACACTTCCTTTTATATATAGAAGATGAATCCTTGAGTGAAGCAAATGGAATCGCTGGTGCTGGAGTCTACAGTGATTTTTTTTTTATTTATTTATTTTTTTTTATTTTTATTTTTTTTTTTTTTTTACAGAACTTTAGGACAGTATTACTCCCATTTTGATGGAGAGTTGGAGGCAATAAACCTGGCACTATGAGAATTTCTGTCTGTATCCAAAGGTCTCAAAAAGGTTGTTACATTTTGTGATTCAACTTCTGCAATACAGGCAATTGCATCCTTCCAAACACCTCTAAGTGCTTGCATACATGAAATAAAATCCTCTATTGCCTCAATCACCAAAGATGGAACTGAAATAGTTTTGCAATGGATACCAGCACATACAGGTATACATGGCAATGAAACGGCAGACTTTCTAGCCAAAAAAAAGGAACCAAAATTTCTCAAACAAAATTATCATACTTCTCCATCAAAAGACTCATCAACAACAGTTTCATTAAGAAGTTTTATGACCACTTGACAACACAAGGGCAAGGAAAAACATGGCTTCTACTGTTAGAAGAGATGAACGCACTTCCCAAACACCCACGAAGGGAAACTGTGGCAGCATTTCAAACAATTACTGGCCACGACTGCCTTGCGGAACACCTGCACAGGATTGGAATCTTACCCTCACCGAAGTGTGTTATATGTGAAAGAGGAGACACCATTAAGCACTGGGAGCATCTCAGATACTGTGAAAGACTGCAATATTGTGACGAGATGTCAGATGGTCAATTGTATTGCGAAGTTAGAGGACTAATGACTAGGTATGAAATGTCTGAGCATTAAATAAATAATACATAAATATTATCTTCGACGCTTGTAAATCTCTTGACTATTTTATTTCATAAGAGACTTTCAAATTGTATACGGTCATATGATGGTGGCACAGTCTTCCGAATCCGGTCGTCATTAAAGTAAATAATTTTAATATTCACAGAATATATGACATCAACTGCGATTGGGCAAAGCTGAAAATGTATAACCAGCCAGGATTCGAACCCGGGTCTGCTGCAGTTGCGCTGACCCCTGGCAGTTGCGCTGACCCCTACACCACTGGGGACACAGTGAGCACCGCACCTGCAAGGACTACCTAAGCACGCCTCCCGTCAGATACAAATTCCCAGCTTTACCCTGCCCACAGTACTCAAACTCGTAGTTATGAAACTAATTCCCGTAAGAGTAAGGGCTTCAAACTTGCTCACCCTTCCCCACTAAGTAAATAATTAATACGCGATCTTAGCGTTTCATTTTTCAAGAATGCAAAACTATCAGAGACCGGCAATGTCATAGCCCAGATATTCCTGATTTTTTTTTAGTATTACAGCTTATTACATCCTGTAATACATGGTTCAAATTTTAAACATTGAATTTACACGAATTGCACCCTTAGTCTCTCCATAATAGGCCGTCCTTCTGGAACGAAGTAAAAATGAAGACAGGGTTGGGAAAGTTCCTTTTTTAAAGTAACGAAGTTACAGTTAAAGTTACTTCCCTGAAAGGTATCTTAGTTACAGTTATAGTTACTATACATCGAAAGTAACTGTTCAGTTACAAGTAACTTTTCTGTTATTTGTACAGTTACTTATAAAAATTGTTATTGTAACTCATTTGTAAATCCGCAATAAACCTTAATCATGAAGAAAGGAGACAAAGTTTAGTGTCAATCAATAATTAAAGACATTAACACATACTTCATTAATAACAGTACATCACACAGCATCTTCTATCTCAAGAGACTTTCAAATTTTTTGAACTAGCTGGGGAGAAAACGGAATCGCTTGTGGTCTTTCGTCTTCTTACTGTCGAATAGATTGGACGTCTCTCTCTTGGTCTCTCTATACTGATTATGTAAGTGTGAGCTAAAAACAATCAATTGTAATAAATTCAGTACTTCATTTGAAGTTTATAGTTTCGCAAAAGATCTGGAAGAGCAACTGAATGGAATGGACAGTGTCTTGAAAGGAAGATATAAGAGGAACATTAACAAGAGTAAAACGAAGGTAATTGAATGCAATGTCAGAAAATCAGGCGATGCTGAAGGAATTAGATTAGGTAATGAGACAATAAAAGTAGTAGATGAATTTTGTTATTTGAGTAGCAAGATAACTTCTGATGGCCGAATTAAAGAAGATATAAAATGCAGAATGGCTATGGGAAGAAAAGCGTTTCGAAAGAAGTGAAACTTGTTACCATCCAATATTAATTTAAATGTTAGGAAGTCCTTACTGAAAGCATTTGTCTGGAGTGTAACATTATATGGGAGTGAAACGTGGACAATAAGGAATTCAGATAAAAAGATGGTAGAAGCTTTTAAATGTGGTGCTACAGACGAATGATGAAAATTAGATGGGCAGATCACGTAACTAATGAGAAGGTGCTTAACCTATCGGGGAGAAAAGGAGTTTCTGGCATATCCTGACTAAGAGAAGGGATAGATTGGTTGGACACATTCTGAGACATCAAGGAATTGTCAGCATTAGAAGGATGCATGTGGGGTAAAAATCGTAGAGGGAGACCAAGGGACGAATATAGTACGCAGATTCAAAAGGATGCAGATTGCCGAACGTATTCTCAGTTGAAGAGTCTTGCACAGGACAGGGTAGCGTGCAGAGCTGCATCAAACCAGTCTGCGGACTGAAGACCACAACAACAACAGTTTATTTAAAGGGAGATCTTTTCCATTTTTTAAAATCATTGTTTACAGCATAATTTGTAAAATTATGCGTGGCCATTGTTGTAAATTGCTATGCGTTTGCGGAAGGACATTCCAGACGCGAATTTAACTTACGCACGTTTTGTGTTGAATTTTGTTTCAATGCCTGCAGTAATTCTTTTCTTTAAATGAAGTTCGACAATTTTGTAACTTTAAACATCAATCGTAATTGGAATTAAACACGGTCCTGAAACTTTTGTATTCGAAACTTATGCAACCAAGCATCAGTTTACAGTAAGGCAGAAATTAATTATTCTGTACAGGTTCGACTCCAGTGTGATGTCCAATCTGCGTTCTCCTGCAGGCAAAAAAAAACAAAACAAAAAAACAAAAAAAAAAAAAAAAAAAAAAAAAAAAAAAAAAGAAAAGAAAAACTAATACGGATACTAAATATGGATGGCGGAATCTTTCATGTTCTTTCATGTTTTTCTCAGTGGCTCTATTTTTTCAAAATTAATATTCATTGCAATATTTCTGAGTTTGCTAAATTTCAATAACGGTACATAACTTTAATATTGACGACAACACCATCTGAAAAGAAAAAGTATCATTACAACTGTAATGAGTGTTCTTTGTTGTTAAGTTGTGATCTTCAGTCCACGGACTGATTTGATGTAGCTATCCATGCCACCCTGCCCTGTGCAAGCCTTTTCATCTGCGAAAAAGAAGAGCAACGTAAATCCTTCTGAATCTGCTTACTGTATTCGTCTCTTGGTCTTCTTCAATGATTGTTACCCCACATACTTCTTTCTAACGCTAAGTTCACAATTCCTTGATATCTCTGAATGTATCCCACCAAGCTATTCCTTATCAGAGTCAGGATATGCCAAAAACTTTTCTCCCCAATTCTGTTGAGCACCTCCTTGCTAGTTACATGATCTACACATGTAATCTTCATCATTCGACTGTAGCTATACATTTCTAAAGCTCCTATCACCTTTTTGTCTGAATTCCTTATCGTCCAAGTTTCACTCCAATAAAGTTCTACACTCCAGACAAATATTTTCAGAAAAAGTTCCTTACATTTAAATTATTATTGAATGTCAACAAATTTCTCTTCTTCAGAAACGCTTATCATCCCATTCAATACAAGACGGAGATTTATCATTAAAAGGACAATTACCATTCTTTCATGGTCATGCCATAATTGTTTTACTATTAATTACAGTAACTATAGGCTACTTATTAAGCAATATATTATTAACAAATATTAATTATTGAAACCATCTGAACAGCGTTACCAGCCATCACATTAATCTTTATTGCATTAACATCATTACGATTACTATATCTACTTGATGATTCATTAGATTCCGTAATTACAGTTAAAAAACAATCGGATGACACTGATACCGAAAATATGAATATTCGGACTGCATTAAAATTTGGCATCTACATAGCTCCTGTTGAAGACGTCAGTTGAAAACGGAAAGAGATGTAGTCCCACTGATATCAACCGTTTGCCAGCGGTACGTGTTGACACATCTGGGCTCAAAAACTCTTTTCTGTTCAAGTCTGATTTAACGTTCTCATAGAGGTATGCAGCCATTAGTATGAAAATAATGTTAAAATGGATGTTGGGCTGCAGAAAGGAAGAAAATCCAGGTGGAGGTGGAGTCTTTATCTTTCTTATATTTCTTACGCTTTTCGGGCTGGGCCCATCATCGGAGCATCTGTAAAAAAAAAACATTTACAAATTATGTAACATGTTACGTGTAACAAGAGTTAAAAAAGTTCATATTTTAAAGTTTACAGGTACAGTTAAAATTTTTATTACGTATCTTGGGTTATATAAATCAGTACAAGCTAGAGCATCAAAGCCCATGTGCAATGTTTTACTAAACAACATCTAGTATTACTGACTCCTGCGTGGTATAAGACAACCCCCCACAAGCATGTATGGACATATCCAATGAGCAAACGTAATGCATCAAACTAATTACAACTTCTTGCCATTGGATCTCTCAACTGTTTTGATTTCTGTAACCCAAGGTAAGTAATAAAAATTTTAGCTGTACCTGTTCAGTTTAAAATATGAGCTTTTTTAAAGCTTGTTACACGTAACATCTGTTACATAATTTGTAAATGTTTTTGTACAGATTCTCTGAACTGTTTTGATTTCTGTAACCCAAGGTAAGTAATAAAAATTTTAGCTGTACCTGTTCAGTTTAAAATATGAGCTTTTTTAACGCTTGTTACACGTAACATCTGTTACATAATTTGTAAATGTTTTTGTACAGATTCTCTGAACTGTTTTGATTTCTGTAACCCAAGGTAAGTAATAAAAATTTTAGCTGTACCTGTTCAGTTTAAAATATGAGCTTTTTTAACGCTTGTTACACGTAACATCTGTTACATAATTTGTAAATGTTTTTGTACAGATTCTCTGATTATGGCCCCAGCCCGAAACGCGTAAGAAATGTTAGGAAGATAAATAATCCACCTCTACCTGGATTTTCTTCTTTTCTGTAGTCCAATAGCCTTTTTCACGTCATTTTATACTCTGCAGTGGTAACTGTAAGATCTGATATTGACGCCGAACATCTTATGAGACGTCTACACTAAGTGGACGTCTATAACATCGTCTGCTTTATCAGATTGTTAACGTAACGATTGCAACCGGCATCGATGTACAACTGAAGCTACACATGCAAGTTGTGTGGAAGTTCTGCTAAGTGACTGCCCCGCCACTAGGAGGACCACAATTTGACCCCTACAAAGTCGCTCTGTTGTTTGTAGGAAGCACAAATGCCTATCCGTGCCCCAAGTTGTGTGGAAGTTCTGCTAAGTGACTGCCCCGCCACTAGGAGGACCACAATTTGACCCCTACAAAGTCGCTCTGTTGTTTGTAGAAAGCACAAATGCCTATCCGTGCCCCAAGTTGTGTGGAAGTTCTGCTAAGTGACTGCCCCGCCACTAGGAGGACCACAATTTGACCCCTACAAAGTCGCTCTGTTGTTTGTAGGAAGCACAAATGCCTATCCGTGCCCCAAGTTGTGTGGAAGTTCTGCTAAGTGACTGCCCCGCCACTAGGAGGACCACAATTTGACCCCTACAAAGTCGCTCTGTTGTTTGTAGGAAGCACAAATGCCTATCCGTGCCCCAAGTTGTGTGGAAGTTCTGCTAAGTGACTGCCCCGCCACTAGGAGGACCACAATTTGACCCCTACAAAGTCGCTCTGTTGTTTGTAGGAAGCACAAATGCCTATCCGTGCCCTGGCGTGTGTTTCAACGTTGATATCACACTGTGCCTTTGGTTGCAAAAGGTAGACACAGATGGCGATCTGGCTGCTACGTTACTACGTCATTGAAATTGCTATCAGTTCATCTAACATCTCCCATCATCAGATCAAAATCGACAATTGCAAGAGTACAGATTACAAAATCTGTTCTGTCAATGAAGTACGAGATCTTCGGCATTTGATAATGGGAACATAGCATTGCCGTAACTGGTCATAAATTTGTAACCTTTGTACTTCTGAATCTGGTCATATAATAAATTTCTAGCCTTTCACTTGCGATACCAGTTGTCTGATTACGCATATTGCAGTCATTTGATGAATAAAAATTTTCGATCGTTCTCCTCACCTACAATGGTTGCTAACATTGGTAAATACGCGTTCGCGGCGACTAAGGAATCACGGCGTCGGCGTTGTGAAAAATGTTTGCAGCTGCGGGGAGATTACGTCGAGCCGCATGGGATGAGCGTACGCTCTAAGGCGTCTTGCTGCGGAGTATGCGGTTGCTTCCCGTCGGAAGTTCGAATCCTCCCTCGAACATTGTTGTTTGTGTTGTCCGCAGCAAAAGTTAGTTTAAGTAGTTCTTAAGTCTAGGGACTGACGACCACTGCAGTTTCCATAACTTTATAAACATTGGAACATCAGATTACGTCGAGAAGTGACAGAATTTTTTCACAAATTTGCCTGTGCTTACTTCGTGAATATAAAATTGTAGGTGATGATACCACAGATGACACTTGCCGGCATCAAATCAAAATAGACGTCATATTTTCAGGTGTACGTTGACCCATTGTAGGTTACGGTAGAACAGTAAAACTGGGTCGTCGTGATCACCTTTTGACAGCTCGAAATGTAAAAAAAAGTTATTTCCATAACTCTCACCGTTTCAGAGAAATTTGCAAAAATAACGGCGACATGACTTGATTTTAAGTAAACCAGAGCAGGCAAAGAAAAGAAATTTAAGAAAGAGAACAAACTGCAACAGCAAGATAGGTGATAATATTTCAGCACAATAAGATATATTAAAATAACAATCAAAAAAGAGAAAAAAATAAAAATGAATATGTTTATCAGAGCTAAAGTCAAATATCAAATAATTATGTCTCTTTAACATTAAAAAATACAGCTCATCGGTTGCAAAGCTAAAGGTTGATTACTTTACGAAGGTTTTGACTATGGAAGCCTTCATCAGAAGTACATTTTTTATTTTTTTTATTTATTTACTTATTTATTTATTTATTTATTTATTTATTTTATTTTTATTTATTTATTTATTTATTTTTGTTACATGGTACGAACCACAGACAGTAGGTTTTGAGCAACAGAGCTCACGTTCAAGCTACAAATGTGAATTACATGTGAAAAGATTTTAAAAGCAGAAATCATATTTGATGTAACTAAACGCGCCGCTATGGGTCGCGTGTGTGGCCACCACTGTAGGTGGCATCTGACTGTGGCATGCAAGGAGGTTGGAATATCTGGAGGTGCCCTAACACTGAACTAGTGAAGCCAGCAAACTGTGCTTTCCGGCATTTGTTTGTGCCCAAAACATTGTGCATAGTGTGTATAGGAGATCTAGTAGTTGAAATCTACGTCATATGTAGGTAAATACTGCAATGTGACTGTCAATTTAGTTGCTTTGCGTAAAGAAGACAATATCCACACACAGGTTTAACCGAGAAATCTTTGTTTTGGGCACAAAATCATGGTTCCTCTGGCTTCAACCAATGCCTGTTCTCAGCATAGATAACGCCGTCCCCCTTTATTCTAACCTTCTTGGTAGAATGGCTGTTTGTTACAATACGGCCAGAGAGAATAATACGTGTTGAGTGCATAGATATTGTCACAAAAGTAGAGTCGTAACCGGATCGTCAATAACTTTGTATTATTTATATTTTTATAATTTTTGTTTGGAATGTTTGCAAAACTGATAAAACTACAGGAAACCCCAAAGTGAGTGTTAAAACTTGCCAGTGCGATTTTTTCCAACTGGTTACATTTTGATGCGCTATTAAATAGCTTATAAAGATAATAGTGGAAACTCCGTGGCATATACATGCGTTTGCCAGGCGACATCTCTAGCAGTGCCATCTGTTAGCTCGGGTCTACTGTCTACTATTCCCAATTTTATTTCATTGCGTATCCCAATAACAGCTCAAGGTTTATATTTGTTGCGCCATTTAAGAAACTATGTTAGATGACAATTCAACTAATGTATAGGACTGAAAAGAAACTAAAGCAATCGGTTCTGAACAGTTTAATTGTGTTGAATTCGAACTGAAAATAATACAATACAAAAGCTTTAATCCTATACGTGTACGTACATATCGTAAGCTTTTAGGCCTATTTGTTACTTTCCGTAACATTGGGCTTCTCTTTCTGATTTTTGATGCTAACCAATAATTTTTCTTATTTACAATTGCTTTCATTAGAACTGCAAAATATTTAATTTCAACAAAAAGTAACTATTACACACGCCCTCTAATTCGGCTCATTCATTCATGAGAAAGGAAACCCAGCTTGCTTCCCACACAATAAGTGCTTTCAACATCTCACTTATCACTATTTTGTCTCGAAATTTCAGACATTTGACTCTGAGCACAACCAATTGAAAAAAAAAAAAATAAAATGTTTATCATATCTCTCATCTGTACATGGAAGTTGGCAGCTTCATGGTCATTATCATTATATGATGCCACATCCATTTCACATTTTTCATGTTGTAGTCCACTACATGCCCAGCACATACTTCCTCAGATTTTTTTCCAAATGTTTACTCTCACTTATACTGATACGAACATACAGAAATACATTTCACTCACCGGTGCATTGAATGCCAATTTTTTTAATTAATTTAATTTTATTAGGAATGCTGCTGCATCTTCTTCACAGTAACTGTCTTGAGAGGGACAGTAAACTGTTGACCATAACTACACTCATTGCACTGCGAAATTTATAAGCATACAAATTCAACAGAACGTTTTAATACCGAAAGCAGATATGTATGATCAAGGTGCAAACAATGTGAGGATGAGGAAGCGTTTAAGTGTGACTTGCTATTAAACGTTTGTTGTTATATTACAAAAATCACAATTTTTTTAAAAAAATACACGCATAGAACAAATTACAACACAAACCCTTGACTTCACAAATATTTATTTCTAATCTCTTTCTCCACAAAGTGGTCTAATCATCCTATGTAGCTTTTATTCAAATGCCCGGGATCCTCCTTTTTCAAAATTTCATCCAAAGCAGCTCTTCGTAGAATAATCTATTGGCTGCATGTAGGCATGTATAAACGAATTATAAAAAACTAGCTGAAAAGCCGGCTTTGCCCAGATATTTATTTATTTATTCAAAAATGTTCAAATGTTTGTATATCTATCGGAGCAAAATGCATGGTCATCAGTAGCTTACAAACTACTTAAACTAATGTAAACTAACCTAAGGGCAACACACACACCCATTCCCCAGGGAGGACTCGAACCTCCACGGCGAGCAACCGCGCGCTCCGCAGCGAGACGCTTTAGACCGCTCGGCTACTCCATCGCGGATATTTATTTATTCCTGCTATTTTAAAGTATATATTCATTTGTATAAGGGCTGTATGTCTGTCAAATATCTTGGGAATACAGTTAATAGTAAAGAAGTAATAGATTAAAACTTGGTGCGGGAAGGGGCGGTTTTCAATTAACGTTACTGTTTATGTGATCGTATCTCGTGAACTATGTGTCGTCCTGTGATACAATTTAGAAGGCCCGTTCAAATATATATGTGTATACTGTCTGTAAAATTTCCTGCCGCTCCAATTTGTAGTGTTCAAATTATAAATTGTAACGACATACCTGGAGCCGTAGTTTTACTCCATAAACAGCGGTAGTAAGCGAGAAACTTTTTTCCTTTCATCAGTTTACTATGGTTGCCAGCGAGAAAAAGTTTAATAAAGGTTTGAAATTATGTTTAAAGTTTGTTGCAAGTCGCTAAGTACTGTCATTCTCATACAGTGTATTTCCAATTTCTCGCCGCATTGAACGGCAGCCGGCCGCGGTGGCCGAGGTGACTGAGGCGCTCCAGTCACGGTCAGCACGGCCACTACGGTCGGGGGTTCGAATCCCCCCTTGGGCATGGATATTTGTGTCGTCCTAGTTCGTAAGTAGTTCATAAGTAGTTTGTAAGTTTAGGGACTGATGACCCCTTAGTTAAGTCCCATAAGCTTAACAAACATTTGAACATTTCTAAATTTAAAAAAAAAAAAAAAAAAAAAAAAAAAAAAAAAAAAAATTGAACGGCATTTTTTGCGATTTTTATTGGTTATGACGTAATATCTTTTGAACCATGTGCCATATGTGATTCTTAACCATGCAGCAATTGTTACCTCACGGTAAGGAATGTGTGCACCAAAGTTGGTTGAAATCGGTCCAATGGTTTAGGAGAAAATAAGCAGCATTGTCGCAAAATGCAGCAATTTTTCGCGCATCTCATTGTTTATGACGTCATATCTCTTGAACTATATATCATATGTGATTTTTACATTACGACGACCGTCCTAATGGATTGAAGGTTACCTGTACAAAATTTTATAAAGATTGGAACAAAACTGTAGATTTGTATGCTACTCGGCTGCTGCATTCTGGACAGCACTATACGCTGACTCTAAAGGTGCATCAGACAAGTCTTCGGACACACTGCTTTATATATAGGTCTAATTGTTGCCTGCTTATCATACTGCCAACTAAAAAAAAAAAAAAAAAAAAAAAAAAAAAAAAACTGAAGAATGATTTTGGAGTGCTTTGCTGTTTTTTTAGGTATAACAACCGTATATATAGCACATAAACTCCGTCTTCTAGCCGTTTTCTGTTTGTTCCAAGTGTAGCAATGTAAAGCGGCTGTTCCTGCCCTGTGCTAGTTTACAACCCGAGCCGCTAGGGGATGTTCGGGTGCGCTGTCGCCCGTTTCACGGCTGAGTTTCCGCTATTATAAGCTACTTGCCGGTATCTCGGTTGCATTCTGGCCGGACACAGCACTGTACGCTGCCTCTAAAGGTGCATCGGTCGAGTCTTCGGACCGAAGGCCACAACTACGACGACAATAGCCGAACTACGTCGTAGCACGCAGCTAACACGGAAACCGTGTCGAGCGGGAGGCGGGCGTGTAAATCTTGCACCACGAGGTGGGACACGGCGCGAGGCTCAAGGCGCGGGGCTGCGCGCAGCACGGGGTGGGCGTGTCTGGCGCTGCTTGTAGCTCTCACAGCGGAATAACCGCCGACTCCGCCTCCGCCCCCGCCTCGTGAAATAGCGCGCCAAGCCGCTGCAATCTGCCTGCCGCCCGCCTGCCGCGTAGACGCCGTGTAATATTGTAGCGCCTCCCTCCCCCACCCAACCCCCCAGACCAACCACCTCGCAAAGGCGCCCAAGGTAGGTGCCGCTGCCGCGCTATAATTATACACGCTGCCGTACACACTTTCTGAAGACGTTATTTACTGACGACACCTCCGCCGACGAGCTTCCTTCCGCCACTTACCGTCTGTAAATACGTGGAACCAACGACACTGTCTCACAGTGTGTGTCAGATGAGATACGCTTACGTGACATTTCATGGTATAACGATATTTGCTGCCACATACGGAGGTAGTAATCCTCACAAAACATAGGTTTTTTTGTTCTCCGGTGATTAATGTGTTATTATTGGCATTTTGAGCGGACTAAACTGCGATACATCCCGTTGTTGTTGTTGTCGTCTTCAGTCCGCAGACTGGTTTGATGCAGCTCTCCACGCCGCCCTCTCCTGGGCAAGTCTCTTCATCTGAGAATACATTCGGCAACCTACATCCTTTTGAATCTGCTTACCGTATTCCTCCCTCGGTCTCCCTCTACGATTTTTACCCCACACACTTCCTTCTAATACTAAGTTGACGATTCCTTGATGTCTCAGAATGTGTCCCACCATTCTTCTCCCTTATATTATATGACATTGTAGTAAGGAGTGTGTGACTGATTAATTATTTATTATATTCCACATATATAGTGGTTAAGCCACGTCACAGGAATTGAATTTTAATTTACAGAACGTAACTAGTTTCAATGAACTATGTCATCATTATCAAACGTAAGCAAAAATTGCATTAAACACAAACTGAAAAAATAATTAAATTATGAAAAGGTGTAGCAAATGTAGCCAGGTCATCTAGGAGTGTGACAGTGACTCCCAACTGTCTGCCATAGTCACACATGGTATCTCATCATTTCGAGCTGTATATAATTCCATACCATGCCACAACATGGAATTATATACAGCTGGAAATGATGAGATACCATGTGTCACTATGGCAGACAGTTGGGAGTCACTGTCACACCCCTAGATGACCTGGCTACATTTGCTACACCTTTTCATAATTTAATTGTTTTTTCAGTTTGTGTTTAATGCAATTTTTGCTTACGTTTGATAATGATGACAGAGTTCATTGAAACTAGTTACGTTTTGTACATTAAAATTCAATTCGTGTGACTTGGCTTAACCACTATATATGTGGAATATAATAAATGTATCCCTTCTCTTAGTCAGGATAAGCCAGAAACTTCTTTTCTCCCCAATTCGGTTAAGCACCTCCTCATTTGTTACCTTATCTACCCATCTAATGTTTATCATTCGTCTATAGCACCACATTTCAAAAGCTTCTATCATCTTTTTGTCTGAACTACTTATCGTCCACGTTTCACTCCCTATTTTTTTTTTATTCTTTAATTCGAGATGTAATGTTTCGAAACTCTATGGCGTCATCATCTGGTCTCATTGACATTAAACTGCTTATTATTGTGGCCCGTATAAAATCTAATAGGTGTGCTGGATGATAGCTATAGAGGGTGAATTTAAATTAGTGCAGTCGGGCTTCGCAGCGCGATTCCTCACATGCTAGCAATGGAAAAAAATGTCTGTCACATAATTTCGTCCTGCGCATAGTTCCGGCAGTAAATGGGCGTCGAAGATTGAGATGGGTTTGTGTACCATACGTCAGTATGTTTCACAATTACACTGCTCCACCCAAACTTCTAGGGGATGTGAGACGTGTCTTGAGGAACAAAGGAACCCATGCCCGAAAACGTCATCCAATCATGCTACAGAGCGTCCAAGTTGCTGGAAGGGATGTCTAGCGACAGGAGCTGGTGCCTGTAACTTGGACTCTCCGTAGCGTCGTCGAATGTCATTTCCTGGCGTGGATTTCCATGCTCATTTCGTTCCTCAGACGCCTAATACATCCATTACAAGTTTGTTGGTGTAATTCTGAAACACACTGACGTATGGGGCACACACCCATCTCAATCTTCGACGTCCATTTACTGCCGGAAATATGCGTAGGACGAAATTTTCTGAGATATATGTTTTTTATTGGTAGCATGTGAGAAATCGCGCTGCGAAGCCCGAGTGCGCGAAATTAAATTCACCCTGTATATAAAATCATGGGCTTATGAATAGTCAGATATGCTGGGTGCGATCTCTTTCTGTTAAACTTTATTACTGTTTTGCCAAGGTCGCTTTTTCTTGTCTACCACAATGAGCGGTTTCGACAGATTTTGCACTCACCATCACATCTGTGGAACTGTGTTGAAACTCATCATACCAGTAACATGTAGCTCTGCCTATACGGCGTTATGTTGGGTTTTATCTTGGCAAAAGAGTATAAAGGTTCAACAGAATGAGATCGCACACAGCAACATGTGTAAAAGGAAACTGATGGCTCGTCTAAATTAAAACAGTAAAATACACATGAAGTGATAACCAATAGTGCACGTCTAAGTGCTCAACCAGGCATGTGCACTATGGTGGTTACTATTTTATGTATATTTTACTGTTTTAATTTTGACCAGGCATCCATTTTACATGTACTCATCAGAACAATATATTTTATATATCATCTAGTATACCTACCAGATTTTACGTGGAGCACTATAGTAAGCAATTTATCGTCAATGTGGCCAGATGGCGACACGATGGAGTGTCGAAACCGGTCGTCTTGAATAAATAAAAGAAAAATTGCAATCTTGGGATTTGTCCTTTTATTTATGCAATACGATCGCTCCCTGAAATGAATAAATAAAAAAACTGCGAAATAATCAATACCCTATTTCCAGCATTGACGTCACAGCAAAAGTTGTACAAAGATAAAATTAGCACCCCTATCTTATAGGGAACCCACTAGGAGGTTCCAGTCTTCCCTCGCGCCTATGCGTGTGCGTTGCCCTTAAATGAGTTTAAGCAGTTTGTAAGTCTAGGAACTGACGACCATAGAAAATTGGTCCAATAGATTTACAAACATTTTTACACTTCTCAAACTAATATCTTGCAAAGCAACTGGCTACTGAAGCCGACCGCGGTGGCTGAGGGGACTAAGGCGCTCCAGTCACGGTCTGCACGGCCACTACGGTCGGGGGTTCGAATCCCCCCTCGGGCATGGATATTTGTGCCGTCCTAGTTCGTAAGTAGTTCATAAGTAGTTTGTAAGTTTAGGGACTAATGACCCCGTAGTTAAGTCCCATAGACTATACAAACATTTGAACTTTTTTTTTTTTTTTTTTTTTTTTTTTTGGCTATTGAAGTCCGTAAACAATATAGAGGTTATTCGTGAAAATGTTTGGGCGATGCACGGATGTGTATACCGGAATACGTGAAGAAGCAGAACAATTTTCGTTGGAGTTTTGGAAGTACTTAGAGCCTCTGCTGATGCGAGGACAGGACTGTGTTTAGCAGTCAGTGAACGCGAATTACTGAACCAATCTCTGTTCACCAAAGCAGACTGCTCCATAGGTACGAGTATGTGGATAGTGTGTTGCAACATATGTATAATTCTATATAGCTGGTGTGGTTTCAGAACATTCTGCTGAGACCTCTTCAGAACTTGGTGTATTGACAACTTTACAGAGTGTGTACAAAGGTTAATGTGCTTCGTGAAATGCAAAAAGTTCCTCTATTAATATTTATTGTTGGCCCCCTAAAACATCCATAATATTTAATGAGGTTAACGAGAGTACAGATACCCTGTCGTGGTCCTATTTAGAAACCAACAATTACAAATGAAATTTATTATGGGTAATTTAGTAGAACTGACGCTCTCATACTATTCTGTCAGGTAACTCCTTCCGCTATACTTCACAGAGATTGATTGAAGTATTGTAATAAACTGTAATTACTAAATGATACTGATAAATAATTTTATGGGCATAAAGATTTTCTGGATGTTATAGCGTCTACACATTAGTTTCAGTAAATTGCACTTAAATGTATACCTTCGCTCCTATAATATCAATGTTCAAATGTTTGTAGAGTCTATGGGACTTAACTACGGGGTCATCAGTCCCTAAAGTTACAAACTACTTATCAACTACTTACAACTAAGGACGGCACAAATATCCATGTCCGAGGGGGGATTCGAACCCCCGACCATAGTGGCCGTGCAGTCCGTGACTGGAGCGCCTCAGTCTCCTATAATATATCACAGAGATGCCTCCTCGTGTACATGGTATATTTTCTCGTTCTTTACTTTTAACGTGGTAATACCACAGCGCTTTTCCCATCTTCAGACTTCACTTTCATTTTTTGTTTTGCAGTGTTGCCATTTGTCTAAAGGTTTGGACAACTTCTTTAAACTACTGTATAGATGCAATGGCGATACCTATATCACATGTTTTAAAAAGTAAATTTCGTTACCTCTATTCATTCTACCATTAGTACCCGTCGTTAACAGGGTATTTACTTATACACCTCTTGTGTTACGGCTATTCCCCCCATCGCGTCTTCTCCCCCTCCATCCTTCCCATATTAACTCCCCTTCTTTCTCCTCCTCCCTCTATACTACTGACATCGCTAGTCCTCGATCTCTGTCACTCTCCTCCTGTGAGATCTCAAATAAAAAATCAAATTGTAATGAAAGTTCCAGACCACTGCTTACACTTTATTAAATGACACTACAGATGTTTGCGGGCCGCGGTGGCCGAGGGGACTGAGGCGCTCCAGTCACGGTCTGCAAGGCCACTACGGTCGGGGGTTCGAATACTCCCTCGGGCATGGATATTTGTGCCGTCCTTAGTTGTAAGTAGTTCATAAGTAGTTTGTAAGCTTAGGGACTGATGACCCCGTAGTTAAGTCCCATAACTTCTCCAAACATTTGATTTGATTTGACTACAGATGTTTCAGCTTTTTGCCATTAGCAAGCGCCTGCTTATATAAGAATTACATTAATCAATTTCCACCCGATTACAAATCAAATAATATGAAAATATATATTAAATTTTTTTATAAATTTTCCTTATAACTTACGTCTACGATGTTTTGACGTTAGTTACTAACATCTGGCGTGACTGTTGTAAAAATTGCAGTGAAATAATCATGTATATCGCAGCTGTATATATTTTTAGCTGTCAGGTTTTATGCAGCTTGTCACGCGATGACATTAAATTACTTTTTATATTTTGTGTAATTAGCAGCAGTTCTGCCAAAGATGTTTTACATACATATGGTAATCGACTATGTTATCAGAGACTTTTAATGTTGACATTGATCAGAGAGGATTATTTCGTTTTTAGCTACCTCTGGTCATTTATCATATATTTGGTTTTCAGACTATTTCTTCGATAAAATCAATAAAATTTAGATTATTTTTATGCTTGAAATCAGTGTGTCCATTAAGTATTTCATTCGGATAATTTTTACTGTGAATATATATTTCAAATTACTCGAAAATATTCATTTCTATTCCCTTCGGTATTTTAAGTATTACCGTAAGTGCGTTTTCGATGTAAGTGCTGAGTGGTTTTCGTTTCTGAGATGTAAATGGAAACTAGACTGGTTGTTTTCACTTATTATTACATGTTCACGAAATCTTGTGAGGAAAATACGTTCGGTCTAACAAATGTAAAAGCTGTTACAGCTGTCACATGTGATTTTATATTATAAATACCTGGTTCTAAATATGGGGAATTGCTGTTGGATGCTAAGTGTAATTTTGTTCTTAGATTGTTATTAGTGCGAAAGGCGAATTTAATTCTGGTGTTTTTGTTAAGTTCGTTAATTCTGTTCGATATTTTATCGAAGTATGAATACATACCCGCCACATACTTCGGTAAAATGTCCTTAATGACATTTATCACACTGCAGGCCCAACAATCACGAAGGTAAAAAAAATGAGTTTTTTTGTAAAGCTATTGGTTATTATGGGTTATTAGTCCCTACGCATATAAACTGCTAAACTAACCTAAGGACAAACCACACACACACAGCGCGAGGGAAGATTTGCATATTCGACGGTGAGCAACCGCGCGCTCTGCAGAAAGGCGTCTTAGAGCTCTCGGACACTCTACCGTGACCCTCTTGTACTTCACATCCCTTTTTCCCAGCCCGTCTCCCCTTCCTCCTCTCTCAATCAATATACTCCTTCCCCTGTATATCGAAAAGACATGTAATTGCTTTTCTGGTGATCGGTGAAATAGTACTGAAGTTCAGTGTAAAGAAACCCTCTGCCGTACACCAGATGATGTACAAAATCGTTCTTCATGAAAACATACATACATGTGCCGGTGATAGGTGTGCAAGTCTTTTGTAACTTGCCTCTCCCTGCCCCCCATCTCTACATGAATCGTACGAAATCTTATACAGATACAAATCTTCTTCTTGATGAGGTGGCGAAGTGGTGACTCGCATTCGAGAGGACGGTGGTTCAAATCCATGTCCGGCCATCCAAATTTAGGTTTTCCGTGATTTCACTAAATCATTCCACGCAAATGCCGCGATGATTGTTTAGAGAGGGCGCGGCCGGTTTCCTTCCTCATTCTTGGCCAAACAATTCGAGCACAACTTCCGTCTCTAATGACTACGCTGTCGATGGAGCGTTAAACTTTAAGCTTCCTTACTTTCTTCTGGTTTTCAAGACCAAATTGACAAAGTTTCATCAGCTCCAGAACAAACCTGAGCATTGTATGAATTACAAACAAATGGACACACTCAATTAGTTTTTTCTTTGAGTCCAATTAGTTTCTTATCTGTTTCTGTTGATCGTCATTATATGTGGATGTATCGTTCTTTATCGACAGTAAAACGTTATAAAAGAAAATACGCTGATGGTTTAAAATCTTTTCTCTTTGATATTACACATCGTTATTCAACTCTGAATAAGCACATTACACAAGCACCGTATTATGCCTGACGATTGAGACAATAAACGCATATTCATATTTACGGTGAATTCCATCGTAAGTCACAGAGTTTACAGCTTTTTCGCAGTTTCGCTGAGTTTTGCTCGGCACAGAAACCCAATGTCAAGCATCTTTAATAAAAGGGTCTGCTTCAGCTGTTTACTTATTTTTTTTTTTTTTTTTTTTTTTTTTTTTTTTTTTTTTTTTTTTTTTAGAAAAAGACGGGTTTCGCGACAAGTACAGTTAAAACATAAAACAGGGTCTTTTTTTTTGTATTGGCGAGCCACCGGTTTCATGTTTTAACTGTATTTGACCCGAAGATGCCGTTTTTCTATTTTTAAAAAAAGTAAACAGCTGAAGCGGACCCTTTTATTAAAGATGTATCATCTCACCTGTGGATGTCCGTCAACAAAGCTGTAATGTCCAATGTCAAGCATCGCGACCAAATTGCATTTCTAACAACATGACTCCTAACACTATCTTCCAGCACAAACCCGAATGAGTGGCAATGGAAGATATTGGAGCAAAGAGTCAGTACATAGACACAAAAGTCTCACAGGGTGGTCCATTGATAGTGCCCCGGCCATATATCTCACGAAATAAGCATCAAGCGAAAAAACTAAAAAGAACGAAACTTTTCTAGCTTGAAGGGGGAAGACAGATGGCGCTATAGTTGGCCCGCTAGATGGCGCTGCCATAGGTCAACCGATTATCAATTGCATTTTAAAAAAATACGTACCCCCATTTTTATTACGTATTCGTGTAGTACATAAATAAATATGAATGTACGACAGTCACTACGGGAGAGTTTGGACGTTCCATCAGCGCCTGAAATATCACAGTTCCAGAAGTGCCAACCAACTGTCTACGCACAAGCTGGAACAGTTTTCCAACGCGTACCAGAACTGCGTAACGGCAGAGCAAGTTCATACCAACACGAGCTCATCAAAGTTCAGAATTGATTACTTCTGTCAATAAATCATTTTAGCACTAGGTGCAGACCTTTTCCACATCCTCGCTAGCCACGGCCTGCCACCTTTCGACACTACAGCATGGACAGGTTGTAACACTTTACTCTAGATGCGTCTAGATTTAAAAATTTCGAATGTAAATGCTTGTTTGATAATTTATGTATGTATTGCTATGAAGAAAATTGTAATTGCACTGGATATACGTCGTTAGTAAAAGTACGGATAATATTAAACTTCCTGGCAGATTAAAATTGTATGCCAGAATCGGCATTCGAATCTGGGACCTTCGCCTTTGGCGGGCAAGCGCTCTATCGACTGAGCTATCCAGATACGACTCACGATGCCGCATCACAATTTTAGTTCCGCCAGTACCTCGCCTCCTACTTTCCAAACTTCACAGAAGCTCTCCTGCGAACCTTGCAAGACTAGCACTCCTGGAAGAAATAATATGGTGGAGACATGGATTAGCCACAGCCTAAGGGATGTTTCCAGAATGAAACTTTTACTCTGCAGTATGAGGCGAGGTACTGGCCGAAGTAAAGTTATGAGCGGGCATCGTGTGTCGTGTCGGGATAGCTCAGTCGATAGAGCGCTTGCCTGAGAAAGGAAAATGTCCCAGGTTCGAGTGCCGGTTCCGGCGCACAATTTTAATCTGCCAGGAAGTTTCATATCAGCGCACACTCCGCTGCAGCGCGAAAGTTTCCCTGTAGGGATATCTTTGTCAGAGATATGCATTGTGTGGAGTGTGATCCTTGACGAGCGAGTGAGAGCGGATGTGCGTTAACAGAGAGAGAGTCGTGTGCTGTCGTTTGAAGTGAGAGACAGCCAAGGTCCGGGAACGGGCAGTGCCGTGTCCCAGGTTACCAGGCCTGTGTTGGCGGAGTACTGAGTTGTGGCACGTTTATCCAGTGATGAGTGAGGGCTGATGTCATCTCATCAAGAGCCTGTCCTGTAATTACTCATTAAATGGAAGTGTGCCCGTACCTTCAACTTCAGCATTGTCGACGACAGCGCGGCCGGTTTTAAACAACGAGGACGTACTGTAAGATCACTCCAATATTTTCTACCACACAAAAGTTTAGGCGGTTTGTGAGGCGTTTACCCAGAACTCTTATGTCTAGTGCTTGAAATAACGATCTTTTGAAGTTAATTAGACGTTCATTATCCCAAATCACTATTACCTGTGTAGGCCCTACCCTGTCAAGTGAAATGAAAACCGAGTGTCCTTGCTAAAACAAAATAATTATTTCAAGTGCCAAGCCAGTAAAAGTTAATTTTTCAAAGTTCATTTTCCTTGTGTGATCTCATTAATTTGTTGATGCAATAACAGACTAAAATTTAATTAAAAATTAACAATATAGCTGGAGGCTGGCACTAATGAAAACTTACAGATAAAACAAAAATTACTAGTATTAATATTGTAATGTTTTATACTTTTTTTTGATTGTGTGTTCTCCTGATAGTTGGTTCGTATTTCGGCGTTGTTCATGTGCAGAGACTCTATTGCATTTGCTTTGACGAATTGTTTGGGAGTTTAGTATTAATTTAAGTGCAAGTTAATCAAAGTTATTTCAAATGTTTTCTTGCTAACGAGGTAAATGATACAGGTGAGTAAGTCTTAATCTGAGGTGTCGTCAATTGTTGGGTGCATTACCTACCTCCAATCAATTAGCCAAAACAATTTATCTGTAATTAGGTCTATTTTCAAAATTTATTTTTACTTTAATTTTATTTAAAGTCAGCAAATCACACTTCATTATATTCGTAGAAAGAGTACTGTGGAACTTGTATCTCACAACTTTCTGCTGCGTCACACCTAACAAAGAGGTCAGTAGTTCATTAATTTCATGTTCCACTGATAGTGCCGTACTGCGCTTGCGACCTTATTTAACCGTTTCTAAATTAATTGCATTATCAATATTTGTGTAGTTACTGCGTGCTCCATTTTCTTGCGTACTGCAGCACATACGTGTTTGACGCTAATTGTTCCAATTTTAAACTGGTTCATTTCAATAGATAGCAGAGTAGGGGGAACGGATTATTTGTTACGATAAATCGTTGTGGCAGCTCTCTCTTACTATCGGTATTTTTTAAGGACAATAATAATTCGGGAAAGATAGCCTTGTCCAAATTCTTTGTAGGCAACACTAATCACGGTTCTTTAAAAAATAATTAAACCTCAGGAAAGGGGGGTATTACAAGATCACAATAATAATTACAACTACGAAAATTCAGATAAAAGGAGTTCTGAGCCCAGAAGTGTCAACAGCAATTATTGTTCAAATTCAAAAGTTGGAAAAATATATGGGATCAAGGTAGGGGAGACCGGGGCACATTTTCCACAGGGGCAAGTTTTCCAAGTCGCTTTAGTTTCGAAACAAACCTCTAGATGGTAACCATCGGCGATGCTGTAGAAAGCAGCAACATACCACGTTTCATTTACGAACGTTTCAATGTTGTACCAGCAGTCACATTGTCGGCAGGGCTGTTGTCATTTTTGCAAAGGTGAGTAAACTTCACGTTTTTATTGAAGCTTAAAATAAACATTGTAGCGTTAAACGTATTATTTTGATATTGGACGCAATTAAAGTGGACTTCTTTCTTCGCGTAACTGTGCATTTGTTTTGTATGTAGCTTCCTCGGTTTCTCATGGACGTAGTGTTATAGTTCCAAATATGGCGACAGGGCAAGTTTTCCCAGAGCATACGAGGCACATATTTCTGCACGTGTCTCGTTGGAAATCGTGCCCAGGGATAGAACATCAGATATTATTCCTTTAAATACGTATTTATTTGTGTAATAAATTCTGCGAAATAGCCGATTTCAAATGGTTAATTGTAAAATGCTTTTTACAGACTTAAAATGGTCCAAAATTATACAGAGAAGACCGATAAAGGCTCGTACACTCCTGAAGTAATAAATGTTAGTCTGTTAGCAATTAGAGGCGGGTGCAGTGTCAGAAAAGCATCCATGGACTCCAGTATTCCACGTAGAACTTAGAACAATTACTGGTTGAAATTCCCTACTTTACAGACAGACCAGCTCCTACTTTACCAAATTCTGAATGCCCTATCAGTCCTGGACTGGATTCAAACTTGCCAGGAAAAATGGCTGATCACAGCCTCCATTAGAAATTCGTCAACTCCTATTACACCAACATAGACTAGCGTTTCCGAAGAAGCTGTTCTCATGAATTTTACAAAGACCTTTCCTCTTGCTTGTCAAGGATGCGTTCTGTCTACATCCACAAAAACTTGGCCAACACCAGAAGAAATTAGGACTTTTAAGAAGGCGGCGCTTAGGAACCCTACACGACCCAAAAAAAGGAAGTCAGGTACATTGACTGATACTTCAATTAAAAACCACCTGAAAATCGAAAAAAAATTATCCAAACAAAACAACAAAAAAGGAAACTAGAAAAGGAAGCAAATAACACCTGAGCAAAAACAACACACTATCCCAGCCAGGAATCTGTTCGTATCATCCTCTTTAAACGTAAAAGGCAGTAAAACAAATTCTCAGCACGGTATTTATGGTCTAAATTACACTTATCATGAATAAGATGAAGATTGTTTATGCATTTATTGCTTTGAGTCTTACGCCAAGTGTAAAGCAAATGAAAAGTGGGTACATTGCACGATATGCAAGAAAAAGGCGCATGAAGGCTATACGAAAGGAAATGTGAAGTTTCTTGTTTTCTTACATTGTGATTCAGATAATGAGTATTAGTATTGTTAAAAGAATGTCTGTGTTTGTTAAATGTTTAAGTGAGATTTTTTGTAAAACCTTTAAATAGCATTTGTTTTTATTTACTGTGGTTACTTTTGCTGTCCTTCTTTTGTAATGTGTTTTAAATTCATAATAAAAATACATATTCAGTGAAATTAAGGTAATTATCTCTGTTTTACAGTTTATAGTTGGTAAATTTGCCCCTGCACATTTTAAGTAGGCTGGAAAATTTGCCCCAAATACGGGGCAAATTTTCGAACGCAACATGGTCAGAAAAAATCATTTTCTGACAAGGACATTTATTATTTTCAAAAATATTTGTACAAGACTGTGGATAAAGGTGCAGGAAATACAATTATCCGCTGTTTACCTCTGATAAAAAATAAAAAGTACAAAGACAAAATGTAAAATGGTGGAAAACGTGCCCCGGTCTCCCCTACTGTGGTAATCAGTCCCTATGTCCACACATAGCCGTGGTGGAGTGGCGAAGCACTCCCAGGTGACTCGCTGAGGAGCACGTGGTTGGTCGCCGTCAGAGGGTCGAGTCCTCTCTCGGACATGGGCGTGTATATGATGTTCTTAGCGTAACATAGTCTTAGTGTGTAAGCCTAGGGACTGATAACCGCGGCAGTTAAGTCCCTTAGATTTACAAACAACTGAACTTTTGACTTCACACATAAACTAAATCAGACGAACACACATATACCCATGCCCGAAAGAGGATTGTAATTTATGTCGGGAGTAACCGTGAAATTACTGACTTGGCGCCTAGAACCGCGCGGCTCTTCGGGGCACCGACTGTTGCTAACCGGTTACCAGCAGTGGAACTACCTTCATGTGGGGGGTATGATGGATCAACCACTGCCGCGTGCAGCGTGTCAACTCACAACACTTGTAAAACTACGAGGTCAGTTCGAAAAGGAGTGAGCTAATGCATTCCAACACAATATTCGCCATCTGTATGATCGAATGGATTCCGGAATCTTTGCCTGCACTGCCGCCCATCGAGGACACACCATGTATTAATTTGGGTGCTTCTGTATGGTTCTAAACCTGAACCTCAGTACCGCTTGAGCTACTGCTCTGTAAGTGTAATAATTTTATGTGCTCAATCAGCACTGTTTGAAAAGTAAACCTTGAATGATTTGGAAAACTGTAAAAAGATTTACTAATTTCTGTCTGTATATACAAGTATAAAATGTAGAAATAGTTTACAGTTGAGGACTTTATTCCAATTCAAATGTTCAAATATTTATAAACTGCAGTGATCATCGGTACCTAGACGTATAAACTACTGAAATTAACGTACGCTAAGGACAAAAGACGCACATCACACACACATAACCCCCCCCCCCCACACACACACACACCCCGAGGGAGGATTTTCGACGAGGAGCACGAGCGCGCTCAGCAGCAATGTGCCTTAGATCACACGGCCATTCCCGTGAGGCATTCACAGTATGGACTTCACAAAGCCTTAATTTCCCGCAGTACATTAATTAGGCTACGGTATTTAATGTTGAATTTGGTGAATGCTACAAATTGTATAATGTAAAATAGCACAAACAAATTTTTCATTTCGCAACGGAGGGCAGTTTTAATACCGAAAACGCACTGTCCTTTCAATTCCTTCCGGCACTCGAGTATATTATTGGAGTTGACCACATGTAAAAACCCACCGTGCATCAGCTCAACAAATGTTAATGATTTGATGCGCACTTTACGAACTATTGCCCTCTCATTTTTGTGTATTGCGAGTGATCTGCTACAAACCAAATACAGAGCGTAATTAGGACTGATTGTGAATGTGTCAGCTGCATTGCATTCAGCAGCTGCACTGCAGAATTATAATGGCGAAAGCTGTCTACAGATGCGCTGTTTTTCTGAAAATTCCATGCATTGGATATTATTATTCCGTTTCACAATATGTATGATTGTATTGGAAGCATAGGCACATATTTATTTACAAAGAAGAAAGGCAGTTTTTATTTACATAGACTAGTAGGTGCCTAATTAGCTTCATATAATTGTATGAAAAAAATTCCGTTTTTTTAGTAGAATTCACAACAAATAAAGTAAATTTTCCTAGCAGTTGAGAACTATCAAAGCTGTACTCGAACCTGGGACTTTGGTCTTCCTCGAGAAGTGCTCTACTGCCTCATGAGGCAAGGACGATTCACAACCATCCCACACAACACTGTTTGAGCCAGTGAGTCAGTACTTCACTATCTGTCTTTCAATCGTCGCGTACGTTCTCAGTCTATTTTGTAGAAATAGCAGTCGGCATCAACTTACATAGCCCGTAAGACTCCATACGAGGCGTGGCGAAGCGTATCACTACAAACTTCATTTCTTGTTCAAAAATCGAGGAAAAAACTTCTGCATACTTGTTGATGCATTCATATTGGTCCTAATTTTGCTTCAAACGACGACAGTCGACATTTCCTCAATAGTGTTCCTCGGAAAGAACATAGACTTCGTATCAGGAATTCCAGTTTGATCCGTAACAGTCACCAGGTGTTCCAACCTACCAGAGACACATGTTGCAGCCCGCTTCCTACTGCTTTAATGTCTTTCTTCTCCCGATCTGGTCTGGTGCGAATCGTAAACACTTCAGTAGTTCTCAGGAATGGGTACACCAATAGAAGAAATGCAAATTATAAACCGGTATGCATTCTACAAATATATTATACTAGAACTGACATGTAATTACACTACCACGCTATCACGCAATTTGGTTTCATACATCCTGGGAAATCAGTACCCAGAACAACCACCTCTGGCCGTAATAATGGCCTTGATATGCCTGGGCATTGAGTCAAACACAGCTTGGATGGTGTGTACAGGTACAGATTCAACATCATACCACAACTCATCAAGAGTTTTGAGAAGAGGCAGTTGCTCGGCATCCATTGGCCAGACGCATTCAATTGGTGAGATATCTGGAGAATGTGCTGGCCAGGGCAGCAGTCGAACATTTTCTGTATCCGGAAAGGCCCGTACAGGACCTGCAACATGTGGTCGTGCATTATCCTGCTGAAATGTAGAGCTTCGCAGTGATGGGATGAAGGGTAGAGCCACGGGTCATAACACATCTTAAATGTAACGGCCACTGTTCAAAGTGCGAACAAGAGGTGACCGAGACTTGTAACCAATGGTATCCCATATAATCACGCCAGGTGATACGCCAGTATGGGGATGATGGATACATGATTCCAATGTGCGTTCACCGCGAATCGCCAAATATGGATGCCACCATCATGATGCTGTAAAGAGAACCTGGATTCAACCGAAAAAATTACGTTTTGCCATTCGTGCACCCAGTCTCGTCGTTGGCGTACACAATCGTAGGCGCTCCTGTCTGTGATGCAGCGTCAAGGGTATCCGCAGCCATGGTCTCAGAACTGGTAGTCCATGCTGCTGCAAACGTCGTCAAACAGTTCGTGCAGATTGTTGTTTTGCAAACGTCCCCATCTGTTGACTCAGGGATCGAGGCGTGGCTGCACTATCCGTTACAGCCATGCGGATAAGATGCCTGTCATCTCGACTGCTAGTGATACGAGGCCCTCCTGAAGCCACCGATTCCATATTCTGATAACAGTCACTGGATCGCGACCAACGCGAGCAGCAATGTCGCGATACGATGAACCGCAATCGCGATAGGCTACAATTCGACCTTTACCGAAGTCGGAAACGTGATGGTACACATTTCCCCTCTTTACACTAGGCGTCACAACAACGTTTCACCAGGCAACGCCAGTCAACTGCTGATTGTGCATGAGAAATCGGTTAGAAACTTTCCTCATGTCGGCACGTTGCATGTGTCGTCATCGGTGCCAATCTTGTGTGAATGCTCTGAAGGCGCCAATCTTGTGTGAATGCTCTGAAAAGCTAATCATTTGCAATTCGCAGTATCTTCTTCATGTCGGTTAAATTTCGCGTCTGTAGCACGTCATCTTCGTGGTGTATCAATTTTAATGACTAGTAGTGTATATAACGTGTAGCTGTGAAGAAGCAAATCGGCGGTGTATATTTTCACCAATCTACGCTATTTTTCGCTCTTTTACGCAGCAACGGAAAAATTAAATTGGAGTTGGTAGATTGTTTTACGTTCTGCACACTTGGTCTATCGGATAGCCTACACCGTTAACGTTTATTTGTAATATCTGTGTTGGTATTGTTGTGGTATTCATTCCAGACTCTGGTTTGATGCAGTTCTCCACACTAATCTATCCTCAGCAAGCCTCTTGTTTTCCTCATAAGACCTGCAACCCACATCCATTTGAATCTGCTTACTGTATTCATCTCTTGGTCTCCCTCTGCGGTTATTCCCCCAGACACTTCCCTCCAATGCCAAATTTACGATTCCCGGATGTCTAACAATGCGTACTACTAATCGATCCTTTCTTTTAGTCAAGGTATGTCAAAAATCATTTCCTTCCCAATTCTGTTCAGTATCTCTACATTAGTTACGCGATCTACCCAACAGATTTTCAACATTCTTCTGTAGCACCACATTTCAAAAGCCTCTATCCTCTTCCTGTCTGAACTACTTATCAAGTCTCACTCATGTACAAGGTAACACTATACACAAACGCCTTCAGATAAGACTTCCTTACACTTAAATTAATATTCCATGTTAGCAAATTTCTCTCCTTAAAAAACGCTTTTCTTTCAAGTGCCCTTGTGCATTTTATGTACTCTGTACTGCGAACATCATACACTATTTTACTGCTCAAATAACAAAACTCATCTACCACCTTTATTGTTTCCTTACCTAATCTAATTCCTTCAGCATCGCACTATTTTCTAAGACTGCGTTCCACTATCCTTGTTTTGCTATTGTTAATGCTCATCTTTACGATCCTTTTCGTTCCATTCCTTTTTAATGCTCTTCCAGGTCCTTTGTTATCTCCGACAGAATTACAATGTCATCAGCAAAACCCAATGTTTTTATATCTTCACCTTGAATTCCTTCTCCACTTTTTTTTCCACAGCTTGCTCAATATACACATTGAATATCAATGGGGCAATTGAGGAAGGCTACAACCCTCTCTTACTCCCTTCCAAACCACTGCGTCCCTTTCGTGCCCTTCAACTCTAATAACAGCTGTCTGGCTTTTGTACAAGTTGCAAATAACTTTCGGTTCCCTATATTTTACTCCTGCTGACTTTCAGAATTTTAAATAGTGTATTCCAATAAACATTGTCAAAGGCTTTCTCCAAATCTACAAAATTTAGAAATGTAGGTTTGCCTTTCCTTAACCTATCTTCTAAGATAAGTTGTGAGTGTTGCCTCCCGTGTTCCTACATTTCTCCTGAATCCGAACTGATCTTCCCCGAGGTCAGCCATTCCAGCCTTCTGTAAATATTCGTGATAGAATTTTGCAACCATGACATATTAAACTGATGGTTCTATAATTTTCGCGTCTGTCTGTGTCTGCAGTCTTTGGAATGGGGATTATGACATTTATCGTAAAGTCTGAGGGTATCTCACTCACCAGGTGAAGTAGTTTTGTCACGGCTGGGTCTCCCAGAAACTTCAGTAGCTCCAGGGGCCTCGTTTCGACTTTGGTCTTTCAGTACTCTGTTAGAGCTCCTATGGTCTTCCCGCCTTTCACCTTTCCCTTCTTTACTCAGAAATGGTTTTCCATCTGACAAGGAACGTACTTGGGCTCGAAAAAACACATATACACCAAAATCGTAAGAGAGATAATGTAAAGATCACTTATTGCACTAGTGATACTCCCGCATCTGCAAAACTCTGCAGTCGTCCGTTAGAGGCCTCTGCGTGTGCCATGCAGCATTGCACTTTGACCTGTCGGTTCGCCAGTAGAGACAGTGCAGTGTGCCTCCGAAGTTGCGTTTTGTGACGTTATTTGTGTGGTGAAGCGTCAGATGGGGCGGCGATTGCTAATCAATCCTGCTAATGTATTGCGATTAGTTGAGATGAAGTAACGAAGAACCCTTCTTCGTGAAGATGGTATTAGTGTAGAAGATGAAGCATTTGCATGCTTTCTCGTACCTGTTAAAGTACAGAAATATGAGCATAAGTTAGATACGGTTGTTAAAAACTCATAATAATGATAATAGGGATGATAATGACGAACAACTCATTGCAAGCGGTAGTACTACGGTAAGTGCGGGAGGAGGCGATGTAAGCAGTTGCAGTGAATACCAACAGTCTTTCGGGAAGAAGGTTAACGTTGCAACTATCATCACGGCTTTTGATGACAATTCGCTAGAGAACATGTACGATGATTATTACATAAGTTATAGTTACGATATCTGCATTACGTATGGCGTCTACAATTACATCTACAGTGCTATCTAGAGCATGGTTGCAGAGTTTGGATGAAAAACGACACACTCCAGCACATTGAGGTGTACGTAGAGATACTGTAACCAAACGTTCATACAGATATGTTTGTTTGAGCCCATGTACTTTCCTTGTTAGTTCTTGATATTCATACAGCTATTTTTCTTTCCTCCAAATGTCTCTTTTATTTTCCTGTATCTATTTTTCCCCTCGTTACACATTCTTCAGCTGATTTGAATTTGTCTTCTAGCCACTCCTGCATAGCCGTTTTGTACTTCCTGACAATTTCCTTTCTCAGTCGTCTGTAGGGAAGATCGCGCACTTTGGCCATAGGGGCAGAATGGTCCTGTCGAATTAATTCATACAGTAGATGATAGATCGTCTTAGAAATCAATCAGAAAATAGGTAGCACTGTCCCTCTCCTTATACAGGGCCAACATCGCAGGCTGTAGTCCTTGTTTTTGTGCGCGTTTCAGTAAAATACTAATCGTCGTTTATTGTTACTTAACTTTTGCTTGCTTTAGGCGCAACGGCGTGAGTAGTATAATTAAAGGTCGCAGTTTAAGGATTATTTATATAGGCCTATGGCATACCGTCTTAATTGCTTCAGTGAGTTTTCAAAAGAACAGAATTTATTGTAAAGATGGTGATGGGGCAGATTGGCTTATAGAGGACGTGGCACGATGGCCAGCCGATACAACCTGTCACGTCTTATAGGAGCAATACTGCTTTTAACTCGATGAAACGTTTGTTGTTTTAATGATAACAACGTTTATAATTCTTCGAGTTTATTAAATTAATAACGTAACTGTCAAACATATTTTGATACGTTTCAGAGATCAAAGGATCGTCATATTCAAGACACAAAAGGAGTTGAATAAACGCCAACTAGTAAATTTTATTTTAATCTCAAACAGTGATCTTAGAAGTCAGAATCTTGTTCAATTCCTTGTTTTCAAAACATGAATTGCGGCTCTGGTTTAAACCTTTATTTTATTTTTAGTATCATAAATTGATCCGAATTTATAAAAGTATGAAAGGGTAATGATTTCTGAAGATATGATGCTAAGAGCTTTAGAAGTAAAACAAAAAGAAAGATCTGTGAGGACTGAAAGCGACAACTTTGGGATTCCAAGAAAATCTTACTGGAGGTAATGTGCTAAGTACAGACAGACTTCATGTCAGTTTTCACAGGTAATTGAAACTCAGGAAACAGAAATTGAATTTTAACACTTACCATTGGACCAAAGCACTGGAAAGAAATAATGAAGAAAAATTTGATCGCAGGCTAGAAAAGACCTTTTTCAAAAAGGATGGTGATAATGACGAAGATGAGGAAGAGCCACAGTACCTTTTTAAAACAGTCAAGTGGAGAACAAGGAATAACGTTTACGAACTGTAAGCGTTGGGTTCATCAGAGATGCGTGAAAAATAAAATCCGTGGACTATTTGATGACAGTTAACACTCTGATCCTCTGGACCTGGACATTGATTAAAATTGACTTGTTTGTATTAAGACACTACAAATCGTAATAAATTTAACCTGTCTTGTTTTCATAGTCCTCAATGTTAAGCATTTAACTCAATATTCAACTTGATATTATGTACATTAAAGTTTATTTCTTGATAACTGTTAGTTTTACTTTGATTTCCTAGTTATACTTATCAAAAGACTACATGGGTCTACGTGCCCCAGCCTCTGGGCCAACTTACCCCGAGGTAGGGGCAGATTAGCCCACTTGACTTACGTCCAGAAATTAATATTTTTCTAATACTTTAACTGATATTTTCAAGCTTAATAACTGCCATCCAGATTCAGTAAAGACCTATCTAATATCTAACAACAATTTCATAAATTTAAATATGTCAAACAAATAAATATTAACGAAATTAAAAAAAAATGGCCAACGTGCCCCGGTCTCCCCTACTCCATTTCACCTGCTTCTTTAACTGCATTTTTATATCTTCTCCTTTCGGCAGTTTAAATTTAGTATTTTTTGTGATATCTTGCCTTTCTACGTATTTGGTCCTCTGCTCCCTCGACTATTTCATCTCTTAAACACACCCATTTATCTTCTATTGTTTTATTTTACCCCTGATACTGCCAATTACGGAACACTTGACCAGCGAGCAGTAGATAACAAACTTTAGAGCAGGAAATGTGAAAGGGCTGCCCAAGGGTTGTGTCGAACATCTTTCACTGAGACCCACAATTTATTGAAATAGATGTAACAATTTTAGAAAAAGCAAATCCCAAAAATTCTTAAAAAAATTAAATTGAATTTTAAAAGAATGCAGTAAACGAAAGGGTCCAAAGGTTCTTTCACCCGAAAAATAGCTTTTACAACACAATAGACAAACGTAACCAGAAAAAAATCCATACTCTTATAGAAACTAAATAAGTTTTCATTAACTCATTTACGCTTTTAAGAAAAACGATAAATTTGAACATCTAATTTACGTAAGTCGTAACTTAAAGGGGTACAACCAGTTGACTTAATTACGTATTTAAATGATTTGGTTCAGTACTTTACAAAATTTTACGTGGCAAGCCACTTTAAGTCTGAAAGTGTACAGAGCGTCTGGTATCACTAAACTCGCTACAAGAACTACACTACAGGAAAAACCTGAAACAAGAAAAGAATTCTTGCGCCCTTTTAAGACAGCCGAATTTCACAATCCGGATCCACTTTAATAAAAGTTCTCATGATTAAAAACATATATAATCACGTAACTTAAGGTGGGAGCCCAGGCAGAAGTCCAACTGGCGTACTTTCAGCGACAGGAGCACACGGACGGCATCCAATCCGGAAAACGGAACTGTCCCCGCACACAGCGCGCCCGCTCGAACGAAACGGTCGACAGTCCCACTAAGCACGCCAGCAACGGACCCCACCACAATAGCCATAACCAAAACAGAATCTGGCTCTATAACACACAGAGACAACTATTACTATGGATGTCATTAAAAATACAAACACAGAACACCTAGATTTGAACACCATAAAGTACACGAAACTTAAGAGGCTCAAAGGCATTAGTTATAGGCGTGTGAAACCATTTCTCACAAGGGTTCTTTGAAACAAAAGGCAGAACAATGACTTGCAGGAGGGACAAAATTTTCACCTAGCTGCTCGCCTCTAAACTGCTTCTATGTCTTCCTTTAAACTGATCTGCTGCGGGTCCCAAACACTTCAGCAATATTCAGGACGTGGTCGTACAAGCGTCTCTTTCACAGATGAAGTACATATTTTCAAAATTCTCCCAATAAACAGAAATCGTCTGTCCGCCTTACTCACAACTTTCCTTACACGTTCATTCTATTTCATATCGCTCCGCATTGTTACGCCTAGATATTTAAACGACGCGACTGCATCAAGAAGCTGTATTCGAATATTATGGGATTGTTTTTCCTACTCATGCGCATCACCTTACATTTTTCTACAATGAGAGCTAGCTGCCATTCTTCGCACCTACTAGAGAATTTGTCTAAGTTATCCTAAATGCTATTGCAGTCAAAGACGACACCCTCCCATACACCACAGGATCATCAGCAAACAGCCGCAAATTACAAGTTACTCTGTCAATCAGATCATTTATATAAACAGAAAATAGTAGCGGTCCTATCACACTCCCTGGGGCACGCCTGACGATACACTCGTCCGTGATGAACACTCGCCGTCGAGAACAGCGTACTGCATTCTAGTACTTAGGAAGTGTGTGGTAAAAAACTGAACTATTAAAACACGAGTGAAAACAGTGGCTTAACGAATAAAATATTTGTTACTCAGGTAGAATGGTGTCAGAATTATTTAAAATACAAATAAATGGGGCAGTTCTTGCTTGAGAAATGGGAAGGGAGTGATGTTTACTTACGGAGGATCCCGTTTCTGGCCAAAACTGGTGAATGCTTAACCAGTCGCTATCTCGCCAGCAACTGAAAAACCCAGCGCCTATGAAAGTGTGCTAAAAGCTATTAGATGGTCCGCTTCTATGAAATACAACTAGAGGTTACACGAGTGCGCTATTTGCTATGAGTGACAGCCGTTACTGGAAGATGCCCCTCGTTATGTCGAAAAAGGTTAGATGGTTTGACAAAATTTGTTCCTTCAGTAGGTTCGGAGATTTGAAAAATACGTGTTTATGTATTTCAAATTCCCCCAACAAATTTAATTTGTCCCTTTACTAGCTACAGGAAGGATTTTGAGGTTTTCTTGACTTGGAGGCTGATGAGCTGAAGATGCTGGGCAAAGAGAGAGAATTCCTTTTTAGATAAGTTGACCTTCGATAAACCTAACAACGAAGGATGTCCCTGTTTGACCGATATAATCGGTTAAACATTCAGTACACCTAATACTGTACACTCAAGATATGGAAACAACTTCTTTGGTGGGAGCCTTTGAAGAAAACTAGTTGAGCGTTAGGGGCCCAAATAGTTTTGCAACATTATATGAAAACGGTCCAAGGAATGGGAAGGCAACCGACTATGTGCACCTTCGGTAGGTATAATTAAGGGATAAATTGCAGTAACAACATAATTTTATCTATGATATTACTGGGCGATAGCGAAGAGCTATAACCATTTTCATATGCTGCGGACCGTAAATTTGTCCAATTCTTTGGCAACAGGGCAGTTGGAAAGACGGAGCTCAAACATACGTGTCATAGCAGCCGAAACACCTTCATTTATAACTAATTTCTGGGCTACCATAACACGAGTAACAAAAAGGAATTTCCAATGAATAGTTTTCTTAAAATGGCAAGATAAGTACGACTCTCAGGTACAGAAGTGGAAATACCAAAAGGAATGATGCATTGGATATAAAAATATCTCTAGAATGCAATGAGATATTTTTACGCTCTTAATTTTAAATATATTTTATATGTATCTACTGTATTTCATACACTGGTACTTAAAAAAAAGTAATGCAGTCAACAATCCGAAGATTGGTTTGAACACCACAGTGCTTTACTAGGCATGGTCCTGTTTGGAGGTCGTATGCCGTTGCCTTCCTCCGACCTGACTTATCCAGCCAGTTATAGGGGGGGGGGGGGGGGGGACCTACAGTTTAACATGGGTTCCGACCACGGTGCTACTCGGTATTTTTCACATGAGCAATACTGCAAGAGGTGAAAGAAGTGGAAATTGACAGAAAAAAATCCTAGGACCTGGCGGGGATCGAATCCGCGACCTTCGGATTTGTAGTCTGGCACTCTACCACTGTGCAAACGAGGCGCACGCACTGGTACTTATGAATTTAAATTAGCGTTATGGATAGTGAACTCTGCAAGCTCTTTAACCTAATTTGACTTAATTTGATTCTGAACAATAGATGTAAAAAATAACGAAATTAAAATTAGTCTCTGATATAATTGAGCTTCGGAAAAGTGCAATTTTTTCGCTTATTATATTTCCTGAAATAAGGTGCTAAGTTTCATAGCGACATGACCGGCGTCTCTCGGCACAAGTAGTACTTTTGGTAGGCTTTAAAAATGGAGAAGGGACGTTCCTTTTTGAATAATTACAGACTTTACCGTTAAAATTTGAAGCATTTGCAGTGGTTAGTTACTCATTTGTTTGCGATCCGGAATTTAAATGTGGCTGAAAACGTTTTTAGTAGTTTTGTGCGTATAAAATACGCTTGTTTGAACCTCTGGATCGTGCTAAATACAACGAAAACCATAGTTATGGAACACGAAAAACATGGTTTTCGACATTTTCTGAAGAACCGCCCAAGAACAAATAGTTTTCGTTTAACCGAATGCACCCAGCGAAAGACGATTCACACTACGTATTTTGTAAATAAATAATTAAATTTTGCGCAATTTAGCTGCAGTAGGAGATGTGTTACGCTTGGGAAGCAACAGTAAACCCATAGTTCAGATAGGCATACAAATTGTCTCTACATTAAGGTCTATTCAATAGCGTTAACCCTTTTCCTCTGTGATCAATAGGACCCTATATATATATGCACCCCTGAAAAATCGATTTTTCGCTCGCGGCATTTCCGAACGTCTTTTTTTTTTTTTTTTTTTTTTTTTTTTTTTTTTTTTTTTTTTTTTCGCCAGTGCGGGCGGCCGTTGCTGTCTGGCACTGCATTATGGCTGTGCTGTCCGACAGCTCACTCCCAGCGGTGGGTGACCGTTGGTTCTGTTACTGTTGGCCGGAAGAATCACAGCAAGGACAGCGATGCTCGAATAACTGTAACCTTTAAAACAGGGTTTGAACCATTTCGATCACAGAAAATGCATCAGACCGATAGGTCACCAGCCTCTCAGTATTCATTACTCATCAGAAACCTTACATTCGATGGCGTACTCAGATAACCAGGGGCAGATGACCATATATCATCTGTAGACTGAAACTGAAGAAACTGCAGAAAGGTATGAATATAAGGAGATGGGTGTAATACTTGTTGTAAGGTTGCACTATAAACAAAGGAGTGGAAGTACCGAATAGCTGGAGGAAAATATGTTAAATATATGATATGAATTTACAAGAAATTTCGGCAACTCCGGATGGTAACCACTCAGGTTTAATTCCAAAACTCTACGCTTGAAAACTGTTAGGAAAGATATTCGTTACATAATTTACAAATTTAACAATATCTGGTGGCATTTACCAAGGGCACTATAAAATACGATAGCAAACAAACTGAAATTTAACAAGGTCTAGGAGCATTAATCAAACAGTCAAATATGCCAGCCCGTGTGCCCCTCAATTTCTAGAATGTCTAAAAGGTAACCACTCAAATGTTCAAATGTTTGTAAATCTATGGGACCAAACTGCGTGGTCATCAGTCTTAAACCTAGGTAAACTAACCTAAGGACAAACACCCACACCCATGCCCCAGGGAGGACTCGAACCTCCACGGCGAGCAACCGCGTGCTCTGCAGCGAGACGCTTTAGACCGCTCAGCTACTCCACCGCGGCGGTAACCACTCGGCTTCAATTTAAAAACTCTAAACTTGAAAAAACATCAAACAGTTCACCTCCATGCATGTACAGGACGCAAGCTTTTAGGAGATTTTAGGAACTGCGTGCGCCCCTTTAAACAACCGGTACGATCAAACCACTGTCAAGGAAAGGGATAAAACACTCAGTCTCAGCCCTTATTCAACAAGACCAAAAAAGGAAAACACAAGTTACACTCCAGGAAACTCTTCTTAAGAACTGCACTGAAGGGTGTAATAAGATCCAGGATAACTGCAATCATGCGTCTCCAGAAGCACTCGTCGATCTGAATTAACAAGAGGTTCGGTCGACTTGCCACTTCATTTGCGAAGCGGAGCAACGGCGGGTTCCACCAACATCGCCTAGAAGACAAGGCGTGACAACTGGCCGTGCCAGCTGACTGGCTGGCCGCTGGGGCACGCCCACCGCCTCGTAGCGGCTGGCCAGTCAGCTTGCGTCCGCCACCTCTCGGTGTGACGTAGGCACGGCCAGTTGTCACGCCTCGTCTTCTAGGCGGTGTTGGTGGAACCCTCCAGCTTTCTCTGCGTTCGCTCCGGACACTCTCCAGCACCGCTGGCGCCTGCCCCAGCGTCCTAGCGGCGACCACCACACACCGCCCGAGCCTGTGGGAAGTCTTCCTTAAAAAAATGTTCAAATGTTTGTAAAGCTTATGGGACTTAACTACGGGGTCATCAGTCCCTAAACTTACAAACTACTTATGAACTACTTACAAACTAGGACGGCACAAATATCCATGCCCGAGGGGGCATGGAGCGCCTTAGTCCCCTCGGCCACCGTGGCCGGCAAGTCTTCCTTATCCGAGACCGGTGCGTCGCCGTCCCTCCTCTCAGTCCTCCTGCCAACACCTCACAGCAAAGATAGGGCAATCGCGTTTACTAACACAGTGCCAGTAAGAGAAAACAAGGTCGACAAAGGGAAGGCAGAACCTATGCGCCAGCATTGTATCGTGTGGGTGGAGGTATGATGCAATAAATGTGATATTTCCTGCGTCCGTGTGTGCTGTAACTATCGTTGCTTCGATGTTTTCCAATGGTGGAGTTTCTATTCTGTGATGAATAATGGATCGTTTTATGAAGATGACCGTTTCTCAAAAAAAAATGTTCAAATGTTTGTAAATCTTATGGGACTTAACTACGGGGTCATCAGTCCCTAAACTTACAAACTACTTATGAACTACTTACGAACTAGGACGTCACAAATATCCATGCCCGGGGGGGGATTCGAACCCCCGACCGTAGTGGCCGTGCAGACCGTGACTGAAGCGCCTCAGTCCCCTCAGCCACCGCGGCGGCCGTTTCTCCTCTGCGTCTGTTTATGGCATCGTCTCTGTAACTAATCATATTTCTGAGTCTGAACGTTTCTCCTCCGCGTAGGTGGGTTTCATTTACCAGTAATATATCTATTTTATTTATTGTTAGGAAGTGTTCTATTTCCGTCTTTCTGTTTTTAATTCCGTTGGCATTCCAAATGGCTGCCGTTATATTTTTTCCTGCATGTCAGTTTTATCTCCAATTCTTTTCAATATCTTTATGAATGACCTCCCGAAAGAAGAAAACATCCAAATGGCACAGATCGCAGATGATACGGCTTTATTCACAAGCTGTCGACAACATGGCACCAACATGATGAAATTACAACAACAACTAAACAAATGTTCAAATGTTTGTACAGCTTATGGTACTTAACTACGGGGTCATCAGTCCCTAAACTTACAAACTACTTATGAACTACTTACGATCTAGGACGGCACAAATATCCATGCCCGAGGGGGGATTCGAACCCCTGACTGTAGGGGCCGTGCAGACTGGAGCGCCTCAGTCTCCTCGGCCACCGCGGCCGGCCCTCATTTTATTTGGGAGTGGAATAGAAAAGGAAATGCCTATTAGTGGTACAGTGTACCCTCTGCCACGCACCTACGGTGGATTGCGGAATATGTATGTAGATGTAAACGTGAATGTGGTCATGTGACCTGTAGTTTAACCACCTTACACCGACCGTATGAAATTTATATCCTACAAATGGACGTTTTTACATACTTCTAAGTCAACTGCTGTTTTTTAAACAAGTTTGTAATTTCCCCAAGACGTCTGGTGATGCCTGGAACAGGCAAAACGCGTCACACGTGAATAACGAAAGTAGGTTATTTGTGTAACAAAGACTGTTTTTATTTATTTATTTATTTATTTATTTATTTATTTATTTATTTATTTTTACCTAAACTTTACCAATCTTTAAAACTGCATGTCAGTAGCGTTATCAACAAGATATTAACTGCGTCACAAATGCTGTATCTAACACTTGAGAACAGATGTGGCAACACCTAATTACCAATAATTTGTGCTGATCTACAACCTTGTTACTTGAAACTATTCAATTTCCAAATAAGAGTATGTATTCTTAAAACAACACAAATGCTAAGGAATAATATACGTTCACTGAAAATATACAAATAGCAGAAAAACTACTATATTCTGATTGTGGTAAGTAACTTACCAATGCAAATGATACTAAAATTCTCTAACTATCGTAATAACAAGAGTGAGCAAATAAATGTCTTAAGTTTTTGCACAAGACAAACGAAGAATGCGTTAGTAAGAATGTGAGCATTGGGGTATAGGTTGATTTTAACTTGTGTCTCTATCTTCAGTTTCATAGGGTAAGAAATTGATAAATGTAGATTACATCCACTACCTGCAAGAACCCCAGACATTGTCGAGTTGGGGTTACTTGCGTGCTTCTACAATACAGATAGGTGTACCGTATGTGCAACCACAGCGGAGGCCAGACAAACGTCTAGCTCCTGAAGAGTTCAGAAGTTGCATGATTCACTGAGCTGAACTTATAACATCAGCTGATATGGCTTTGCCATAAAATTCATTCTCCCTAGGACATGCAACCATCCTGTGTAAATATATGACGATGACATCCTCTCGGGTTAAAGATTTCGGAAGCAAAACAGTCCCCCATTATAATGGGGGCCCTGTGCCATCATGGGTATGTCTTCTAAACGCTGAATGTCGAGACGTATCACTGTGCCATGAGGGCATGAACAGACGAAATACGCGAACACATATTCTCTGGCTCTCCACTACATGATGCAGCGATACGCCTGTGTGACTCTCCACAATATCTGCACGGTATGTCCCCACCCTTGACGCCGCCAAACCCAAACATGTTTGACATCAGTGGTTATGGAGAAGCGGGACATCACTGAGTACGATGCGATGCCGTCTTGCCGGCCGCGGTGGCCGAGGAGACTGAGGCGCTCCAGTCACGGTCTGCACGGCCACTACGGTCGGGGGTTCGAATCCCCCCTCGGGCATGGATATTTGTGCCGTCCTTAGTTGTAAGTAGTTTGTAAGTTTAGGGACTGATGACCCCGTAGTTAAGTCCCATAGACTCTACAAACATTTGAACATTTTTTTTGATGCCGTCTTCTGACCGAGGTGTGGAGCGGTAAGACCACAATCAGACACATGCGATCGTCGAGATAATGTGCGGAAATCACGTGATGTACCGTCTTCAGTACATGTTCGCAGATTGTAACACTATAGTCCTTCTACCTATTACCGTTCATTGCCTTTATGTATTCGATGGGAGAAGTATCGATTATGAATGTAATGTAATATCTATAGTAAGATCTTTGTGGCCATGTATTATGGATGTAATGTAATATCTGTAGTAAGATCTTTGTGGCCATGTATATAATGTAAACTTTTTGTATAGGAAATTACTACTTATTTTTGTAATATTAACATTATGAAAAGGTATTTTATGACAATGTTTTTTTAACTAATTTTTTTACAAACTTTATAATTCTCTGGTTCATGCACAGGGAGTTAAATTGTTAAAATTAGATATATATAAAACCTGTATTGTGGCTGGTAGGAAACGGAACTGTGTGTGCGCGAGCGATGTAAAAGTTGGGAATTGGTGGGGGAATCTTCGAGAAGCGTCGACTGTAAGTGAAATAAGAGCAGTCGAGTTCTGGGCAGTGTAGTGGTAACACCTCCGTGACGAACTGTGGGTTGTTGAGGCATATATTTCTGGAAGTAACCGCAAATTTGCCTTGTATGTCACCGGAGTTGTCATATGTAAGCTGGCCGTTTAATATGGAGCTCAAAAATGTATTTTTCAACGCCAAGAAGAAGTTTTGTGAGTTCAAAACTATTATGGAGGCAGGCTACGATTACCGCCAAAAAGTTGTTACCATGGAAACTTCGACGTCTTCACCACCACCACTACAGTACAAACAAGTATAGTTTTTCTTAGCATGTAGTGTAATGAACCAGCAAAGTGTTTAACTAATAATTATCTGCATTGACCTCAACTTTGTGTTAAGCACAGAGATTTATCCTAATCATTGTACCTAGACAGGGTCCTTTCCTAGTGAAAAGTGATTTCAAATAGTGCCATTGGAATTTTTTTTAATTAGTGTCATTTATATAATTTAGTATGAATTTTTCATCATTTTACAAAGTGTGGCTATAGACCATTTTACAAAGTGTGGCTATAGAGACATTTACGTTATAACTTTTGTACAGCAGCCAGTTGCCATTTCATCTTATTATTATAGTATTGGGACAATTTGTTTTAGCTGTTGGTTAAAGATAATTCGCCAGGCCAGGAACATAAGATCTTAAAATCAAGACGTTCTGTTATTTAAGAAATAATAAGCGTTTAACTAAATTCCACTAGTTTGACATACAAAGTTTCTTGTTACCAAAAGTTATACTGCTGGCACTAATATTTATTATAAAACAAAAGGAGAGTATATTATCATTCATTGTAATGAATTCATTACTGTAACTTATGACTAGAGCCGTTCAACAAGGCAAGGTGTGTGTGTACATTGATTTTGATACTGATAAACTGTTTTGTGAACAACAGTGACATTATGTACAAAAGTTAATGCTCTCCACTAATGTATACATATTATCCGTGAAAATTTCTAGTTGCTTTTGGTCAAACGCCATTAACAATCATTCAGTTCAGTAGGAAAGAAAATATTATTTGAAAAGATAAATTTCAGAAAATTGATCTTAAAAATTTCAGCAATAGGACAGAATCTTGTTTCCCTTAACTTGGTGCACAAAGTTTTTAGATTTCCACCTTTGTCAAGCAATTCACAACAATCCCAATTTATTATTTTTCTATAGTTCAAATGTTTGTGTAGTCTATGGGACTTAACTACGTGTTCATCAGTCCCTAAACTTACAAACTACTTACGAACTAGGACGGCACAAACTCCATGCCCGAGGGGGGATTCGAACCCCCGACCGCAGTGGCCTTCTATAGTTCACTGAAAGAATAGTTTGTATTACAATTCTCATACTTATTCAGATCACAATTCTTCAATCCATAGTGTCCATTATAACTGTATGCTGTTTATTTATAAATCTGTTAAACCACCTAATTGCTATAGACTCTCCATTTTCACAATTCCATGTACTTCAGTACCAGGTTTAGGCTTAGAACGAGAGTGCTTATTACGGTTAGTTGCTGGTACATATTTGCCTATTTAGGCTGGCGAACTTTTTATTTAATAACTGCAGTTATTCACTTTAGTTTACATCGTGCATGGTGACATTAATTCTGCATACCCTTTACCTATCAAAATTCAAAACCTTCGGAAAGGCAGTCGCATAAACGATTCCTTATCCATCAGTGCACGCTTCACGGTCTCAATAAATCCTGTAAAAGGGTGTAACATTAGCAGTTGCGTTTCGTAGTTTGGTGAGAGGTTTCAGACTTGTTTTGAAATTTCTTACGAATTGCGAGTCGTAATTGTGGGTGTTATACGATGACAGGAGCAGAGGGCACGTGATTCCTCCGGGTGGTGTTTCTTAGCCAGTCTGTACCTACAAGACGTGGCTTTGTGCCTTCAAGTATACATTGATTCGAACATGGGACCACCGTGACCTTTAAATGTATCACACGACTGGCCATAGCACGATACGACCATCCCGTCACGCAGTCAGACGATGTGGCCTCTGTCAAAATAGATAAAATAACAACTAAAATCTCGAGAAATATTCTTTATTTACGGTTCTTTATTAAAGAGGCTGTAACAGCTACCATCGTAATGCCAAGCATCCGAAGCACCAGCCAGATGGGCCACAAATTTTGAGGATGACCGTTACATAGGTCGAAACCCGTTAAATAAAGAATTTTCATGTATTGTTAACTCTTATTTTACCTAGTTCATCACAGACACTGTTGTCTCATGGAATCTAAAAGCTATTCAACTGGTGGATTGCGTAACGTGTCTGCAAGACATCGCGGTGATTCGTACTTTGCTTCACTGTCTCACTCACAGCAGCTGACAGGTACCAACCTTCTATCAACAGGGCGGCTTCTAAACGTGTTAGAGCCGTCTGATTGAAAAGATTTATACTTCAATGGTACGCCAGTCAGCTGAAATGGGATAATGATGGACCGCTCTTTCTAGTTACTTTATGTTATTTTTCAGGCAGTGCATGCCTAAAGGGTATATTACACGGAGATGGTCGCTAGTCGCTGGCATCTGTTGTCGCTCGGCGTATGGGCGAATAGCGAATGAATACGCTGACGCAATGACACGCAGCGACTTCAGACGCTAGCGTCTTCGTAAAAACAATCGAAACGCGACGAAGCATATTGTTTTGGAGGTTAGGTGATACCAAACAGTTATGTTTACCAAGGTGCGACTTGGTCGGGAATTTATATCAGTGATCCATTTTGTAATTACTTTTAATGTCTTTATTTACGCCGATCGCAAAATTTCTCGTCGATTTGACGACCGGTTTCTGTCAGGAAACGGAAAATTTAGTAATAGACTACGGTACCTTATAAAACATAAATAAGGCATTACAGTCATCAACATAAAAAAAGGTGTTTAAATATTAAACATCATACCTGTTGTTACATTCCTGAATGAAGATACAGTTATGCTGTGATGATGCCATATGGCTTTATTACATGTATTGATGACTGTAAGTTAATGCATTATTTATTTTTTCTAAGGTAGTCTGATACTAGATGTATCCTTCTGTTTCTGATTTGCTGTAGACTTGAAAATGGTCATCCTGACCGAAACTGATCGTCAAAACGACGAAAAATTTTGTGATCATTGCCGTAAATACAGATTTTAAAAGTTCTGTGTCCCACCAAACAAAATATGAAGTGGAATTGTAACGAAATTGCTGAAAATTTATCGAAGTTTTCCAGTATTATGGGACATTAAAAATAACGATTATTTAAATTTTATTCTTGGCGAGATCGCCATCCTCATGATGGTATTCTGTTTCCTTATTTTATTCCCTACCATTTACAGTAATCTATCAAAATTTTTTTATTTGTCCTCATTGTATTTCTGTAGGCAGAAGGACCTTCACACGATAATTCACCAAAAAGATTTGCAGAAGCACCATATTTATCCCTCCTCGCAATCCACCTTCTAATCCATTTTTTTATTCTTTTCTATTTTTCCGTTTTGCTTTTAGTTCATTAATTGTTCTTTTAAAACTGTTGCGAGAAACACAACGCCAGCATTTACAATTTCCTTCGACATTTTGACTCGACTGGTGGCTACTTTAGACGCTCCCGTATATGACACGGGGAGACCAAAAACGCCAGCGACCAGCGTCTAAAGTAGCCCACCCTTCAACTTTAGACGCTCGCGTTTCGGAGCAGCGACTTTGTTCGCTGTCCCTGTTTACACGGAGCGAATTTAGCAGCTGCGTCCAAATACGCCAGCGACTAGCGACAAAATTCGCTCCGTGTAATATACCCTTACAAACATCGTGTAACAATCGAACATCTGCTATATTCAGGCATACATTACATCTCTGGGACTGTGTTCTAACAAAGTGGTATTTATTATCATGTGTCTGAAACTACCTTTAGCGCAAATAATTGTACCTGGTTTCCCTCTTGTGCAGATCAGCTTAACGAACAGCTAATAATATTTCATTTGGCTACATTTGTGTTAAGTCTACTATTATTGCGGCATACAAACTGAAGCCAAATTAGCTGTTAGACGTGTGATAACCTTACACTCAAACGTATGTCCACAGAGCACAATATCATTTAGCAGCAGCTATCGCTGGCATGAAGGTCAACATGGACACTGGGTAACAAGTGGTGTTAACTCTCGCAGGAAGAGGATTACACTCCAAAGCAAATCGTTCACTAAATTCTCACTGGGGTATCAAATTTCCGTTTCTCTGCCGAATATAGCACGAATTTCTAGTTACTAACGTCCGATTGTAGACTTTCCAGTATGTAGTGCGTAATTCATTTGACGTTTTATGTACTTCTGTTTCAGCTTGGCAATAGGGTTTTTGTTTCCAGAAAATATTTTTAACTGGTTAATTACGTTATTTTATGCCCATAACGTGGTTTGCTTCACCTTTAATTTCGTTAATTAAAATATTGTTTTCGAATTTACGTTTCAGAAAAATGGTAGTAAATTGTCTTTAGTATCATAAATCTGATTGCAGCTAGTTCGTAGAGACCCATTGAGAAACAGACAGGCCTATGAGGATAGTTCAAAATATAGGTGAAGACACCACTGAAAACATATTCTTGCATCAATTTACTATTAAATATTATTCCCAGAAATTGCGTAGGAGTAAAGGTACTGCACATAAAATGGTTTATTTCACAACAGTTTCAGTTTTTAAAAAACTAAATGAAAATAATTACTAACTCAGCTAAAACGATCCATTGAATGCTTATGTTTAAATTTTTGAAGTTTCACTACACGAAATGACACACCAATGGTTTATGTCTTATTAACGTTTTCCAGTAGAGATTTCATATTGTCTGAATCGACTGTAATGTATTGGGTGATAGTGGGCTCAAACCCGCCTGCTGCTGAGTTTGTAGTTATATGAATGAACATAACCTTTATTTTAAAGTCCATTCTAGTTCACAATATTTCATACGACACTCGCAGTAATTAAATAAATAAAACAAGTGCAACTTTAAATTTATCTCGGAGGGAAATGTTTGTTTGTTGTATTCCAGTCATTACGCTATAAAATAACTTACCGACGTGTTGCGCAACATACTAATAATTCCATTTCAAACCTTTGACGGTAAATTTCTTGGGAACTACTTAGCGTAGCCAAAATAGTCGTTCCCTCACTTTTATACTTATTTCATCCTCCCAACTTTCCTTTTTATCTGATGAGTTTCTTTTGGAACCACGTAGAACGAAAATTGTGGTGGTCTTGTGACAAGTGAAAATGACGCAATATAAATTTACATGAACATACGAATGAATACGAATTAGCACTGTGACTACATAGGCGTGCTATGTGTTTTTTTTTACTGTGAACATTGATAATAATTTGGTTTTAAAACAAAATTCGGTTGGAAATATATTTATACATACGTTCATGGTGTATAGTAATGTGTAGTTTCGTAACATCGTGAGGAGTATTAGATGTAAAGTCCTGTCACTTTCTCACTTCGTTCACGCCTAAAACACAGCAGGTGTTTATCTGGCATAATTTATTTTTGAGACATATGATTACTGTCCTCAAAAGGCAACAGTCACTTTTTTGTCTTTTTTACATACACCACTGGTTTCGGTCCACTACATCACCATTTTGAAGTATCTTTATATCAATTAATCGATATAAACTGAATTTTACGTCGGTGCGTGACGAAACATGATATTATCAAAAAGGAAAACATCATTAATTTTTTCATTTTGATAATGATTAATCGACATTATTGAATGTTAGAATTTGAGATCTTTTGTAAAATACTGCAGACTTATATTGTAATCTGATGTTGACGGTCTTTTTTTTTTTAAATCAATTTACTGTTTACCAGTAGTAAACAAAATTAAGTAATACACATGAATCTGGCTCTTTTACATTCATGGAGCTCAGTTAAAATAACGTACTGAGCTAAGCTACTTCAATGCATCTCATACTGCAGTCGCTTTAATCTGGATTAATGGGATTTAACTACGGGGTCATCAGTCCCTAAACTTACAAACTAACTAATACTAAGGACGGCACAAATATCCATGCCCGAGAGGGATTCGAAGCACCGACCGTAGTGGCCGTGCAGACCGTGACCGGAGCGCCTCAGTCTCCTCGGCCACCGCGGCCGCCTGCTTTAATCTCCAGATAGGTGAATCTTATGCCACTAGAAATTGAAACGACAACTATAAAAAATTTGTTCTCTTAAACACTTATGAATTGTGAAAAATGGTTTTCCTTCGATTCTTCACAGCGAAACCGTGAATGTCAGGGGGAATAAATTACGTTTGTGTGCACTCCTCCCCGACAGTGTGCCTGATTATAAAACTACGTTAAAAGCCCATGCCGTGCTGCAGGAGTTTTCTCTTGCACAGGAGTTTGCCTACCCCCTCCGTTACGCTTACTAAATGAACCTTAACGAAAGCCACTCTCCTTTGGATCTTCTCTCTCTCGCTCTCCCCGGTTGGTACTGATCCCATACTGTTGAGAAATATTAAAGTATTGGTCAAACATATGTTTTGTGAGGTACTTCCTTTACTGGTGGTCTACAAGCTCTGTGGATTCTTTCAGTGAATCTCATACTGGAATTTGTATTATCCACGATTAATTTATGCTTTTCACTTCAAATTCCATTTTATACCTGCTCCCATATATGTTATGTTTCCAGTGTTTGTTCCGTAGTGTCCTAATAATGTAATAGAGGATATTCTTTTCTATTAATTCGCAACAGTTCCTTTATTTTAAGTTGAGAGTCAATTGCCACCGCTTGCACCCTTAGTCGATTCGCTGCAGAACCTTTCTGCATTTCTTTACAATTTTGCAGTATTTTGACAAAAATTCTTTGCAAACTGTGAAAAGTATCTCCAACTATACTAGCTCCAAAAGTAACTACTTATCATTGAAAGGAGTTTTCATGTTCCTTATTTTCGGCAAGTAAACACCTGGATTATTAATGCTTCAAGGCCTGAAAGATTTCCTGTATCAGCTTTCAAATTAATACATTTTTCAGCACTAAAGGACTGAATTTATTATTGGCCCACTTTAGGTTACGGTAGTAACACTAAAAGTTGGTCTTTGCGATCGTTTTTTGACAGCTCGAAATTTAAATGAAAATAACGACTTAACCATTCATCTGACAGGAAAATTGAATAACCGAATTTGTAGAGGAGAAAATTCTCTACAACTTTGCTCTCATATGTTTTTTTTTCATATCTCGTATCATTTCAGAGATATTTGCAAAAATAACGGCGATTTTGGAATGTATGTCTGCCTGTCTGTCTGTCTGTCTGTCCGTAACGTGTTCCCACTTTTGAAGACGAACCGTTCAACCGATCAGCACCAAATTTTACAGACATAATTGTAGACCGCCAGAGAGCAGAACCTCAATTTTTCAAATTTTTCGGACAAAAAATACGGCACTAATACAAGAAAAAACCGTTTGTAATATAAGTGTAATTTCAAACGAACCGTTCATCTGACACGAAAATTGAATAACTTAATTGGTAGAAGGGAAAAGTTTCTACAACTTTGCTCTATTATGTTGTTTTTTTTCATATCTTGCATCGTTGCAGACATATTTGCAAAAATAACGGAGATTTGACACCCTCCATTGATTTTACGAAAACCAGCCGTTCGCAGATGTCACATGACATTCCACGCCCAGATCTCTGGCATACGCCATCTTGCGTTGCGCATTTGATTTTCTTATTATAACTTGCACGTTGTTATTTCAAAGCAACGGCGCACTGAGGAATTAACAAAAACACGTCGTTCTTCGTTCGAAAACTGATATTCTACTGTCTAAAAATGCCACATTAGTATCAGTTAACAACTGCCATCAATAGTACGAAAGTTAAGGGCGAATTTCGTAATTGTTCACTGTAGTGTAGAAGGCAGCGTGTTGGATTGTAATGCACACTGTCCGTGGTTCGGGACCCGCCAGTACCAAAAAAAAAAAAAAAAAAAAAAAAAAAAAAAAAAAAAAATCATCTTTTTTTCCTAAAACGGTTACGCGTTGGGTGCATAGATATTATCACAATAGTGGAGTCGTAATCATATCACTATAAAATTTTATTATTTACATTATTATTTTTGTCCGAAATATTTGCAAAAAAAATTATAAAACTACAAATCTAAAGTGGGCCGTAAAACACGTCAGTGAGATTTTTTTGTATTTACCATTTATCTAAGAAAACACGGCGTTTCCTGGGTATTACTTCATTCCGTACTCTGAGTCCATCTAGCCTCCAATTCTCCCTCTGTCTTCCAGTCTATCTCGTCCTTTGCTGTCTCCTCCTTCCCCTCTCTTGGCCAATCTCTTGCACCCCCCCCCCCCCCCCCCCACAAGTTCTTGTCGTTTCTCTGCTCATTCCGCATCTACATCTCTTTCTACATCTATCAAAACTGTTACGTTACGTTCTGATCACTGTCAAAGGGCAATGCAAGGTACCATTTTCGATACACTATCACTGAATTACGGTTTAGAGAAAACCATCCTATGAAAGCGTTAATAGAACTTTGCAACAATTATTGGTAAAACGCTGGGCTTCGAAGTTCTAGATTTTATTTACGATCTTTCCTAGGCAGGTTGCTTCCCTGCACCGAAAAAAATGGCATTCTGTTGGATTCCTAATAAACTGTCCCTTTATAAGCAAGTATCGACATGCCTGCTCTCTACATATTTTATACTACATTTTGTTTTTGTAGACATATTTGGGACTACATATGAGCTTAGTTTGGTGAGACTATGCGGTTAGCAGCTGTGTCACTCTCTCAGTTCTTGGTTCTAGCTCTACTCGGATTCGGCCGCCGACAAGAGGAGCAGATTGTCCGCTACGACTATCATCTCACTATTACAGACTTGTAAACTTTTCTTTTAAAATGGCCTGATGAAATGCTTACATACAATTTGTCGCGTTCTCTCCTATCGTTGTGCCACGTATTACGACTGAATACAACTACAATCGTCTGCGGCCTCGTGACAATTATCATGAAACCATAACTACAGCGCTGCATTCTGCACTTCTACAGAAAACGTTTTTCTGAGCAGCTCTTACTACTGTATTGAAAAACTTTCCCTGCTCGACATATTTTTACTGTCGTAGTCATCTCTACGAAACACAACAGGCTGTTGTAAATTTTGTCATATGCAATCTTCTGAGACCATGGTTGTCGTATGAAATAATTTGTTGATGTAGAACAACAAGCAGTCACAATTGGTTTTATGTTCCTTTATTTAAAACCATTACCTGGTTTCTAATGTTACATTTAATCTTTAGATGATACAATGCTTTCGTGATGGAAGCATTCGAAGCATTGACTTAATGTTGAGTTGTCCTGCGATATACAACAATAACTGTAACACAAGTGTAATAAGACGTTTCCGCTAGAAGCTGTCTTTACGACGAAATTTTCTTGTATGTTTCATCTGGAGCACTTGTTATTTTCGTCCAAAACATCACGTTTTTTTTGTGATCAAATATGCAGTCGCCTTGTTAGCCAGGTATGTTTAGTTACAGAACTAATTGTTCGTCTGCACAACATGGTTTGACTCACATGTTATAACGGATGACAACAAATCAACATTGCAAAGTACATGATTAGAAAGATTCCAAATATAGTTATGTATGAATTATAAACAACACTAAAATGATAGCAACTAATAGGTGTCATTCATATTAGTCTATTGATTAATTTAGCATCATATACTGTCATCAAAGTTGTACTTTATCTGCAGACAGGTGTGTGTTAACTTTATTGGAGAGTAGAAAGTGTGGCGTCGCAAGTTAAAAGCGGCATCATCGCTATAGAGGCACCACGGGAAACACAGGTGAACAAGTGGCGACCTCCACAGGACAGAGCGGTGTTGGGCCGCGACGCAATGGTCGGTTTAAGTTCAAATGTTCAAATGTTTGTTAAGGTTAAGGGACTTGACTGCGGGATCATCAGTCCAAAAACGTACAAACTACTTATAAACTACCTTATAGTAAAGACGACACATACATCCATGCCCAATGGGGGCTTCGAACCCCCGACCGTAGCGGCCGTGCAGACTGACTGGCGCGCTGCAGGCCGCTCGGCCACTGCGGCCGGCTCGGTTTAACTCTGGCAGGAGACCCATTCACTTTGCTGAGCCGAGTTCATCTGTTAGCAAGGGAAGGACCAGGAATGCTTGTACATGGACTTAATGCTATGGCTGTACTTGTTTGCCTTGGACGTTGACTGTGATGTACCCCGTATAGAAGGTATTTCTGTTTTGTTATAGCCGCCGAAACCCCAGCAGCAATGTGAATCTGAAGTTAAGTGTTCATCAGAATAAATTATTATTATTACCAGAGATATCAAATGTTCAAATGTTTGTATAGCTATGGGACTTAACTACGGGGTTATCAGTCCCTAAACTTACAAACTACTTATAACCTAGGTAATACTAAGGACGCCACAAATATCCATGACCGAGGGTAGATTCGAACCCCCGACCGTAGTGGCCGTGCAGACCGTGACTGGCGCGCCGCAGTCCCCTTGGCCACCGCGGCCGGTTACCAGTGATACATTTGCAGATGCAGAGTTCCTATTTGACCTACTCCCACATGCTCGACCCACCAAATCGGTTGTGTCGTCGAGAGACAGAGTTCGTCACCGAAGTTGGCAGCTGGGAGGAACACAACAGAAAGTATTTTCTGGATATTTCTGCTCATAAGCGTATCACCACGGGAGGTGTGTGTGTGTGTATTTATATCTCTAATCAACTTCTATGGTGACTCCTTTTTCGGACGTAATATTTTTATGTTGTTCTCTATCACTGAATGGTTTTGCCTTATCGGTAGATGTAATGCGGCGACGGCCAGAGTTGACGCAATGGTTGGCAATACAAACTCAGCGGCCAGCCACCAAAGGTCGTCCCGTGGATCGACTTACTGACAATCTCGTCCAACGCAGAAGTCACTCATCGCCTGGGCCTCCAACAGTAATCATTGCCTTGCTCTGGAGGACTCTTAATGTTGTGATTCGTTAGTCTATCACTTGCTGGAAGAATTTCTGTATATGTGCATTTTGTTCTTGTCATAAATACAAAGTCTATTAACTATGCTAGATTCTGTGTTTTAGCAGCACTTTTGGCCGTATTTCCATTTGAACCTATCTACTTTCCTGAGTGTCCGCTTGAGGACACATTAGATTCTCTGCAGTAGACTTGCGCTTAATAGTTCGTGATCGGGAGCGCTCACCTTAGTTCAAGACTCTACCGCGAACTAGTTCGTTCTTTTAGTTCGTCCGCTCACAGTGACGGCTGAGCGGCGTGGTCTGCGCGTGCAGGTGGAGGGGGAAGTTCCCCCACCTAGCTGCTTCTCGCGCTTGCCGCTAACGATATTACGCAAACCAAAAGAAACAGTTTGTGGACAATTTCTCGCGTTTATGTTTAGAGTTATCTCCATATCTTGGCATTATGGAATTTATTAGTTAGATGTTGCAGAGTGCAGAACAAACCAGAAATTTTGTAGCACTGAACTATGTAGTCTAGCAGGCAGACGCTCACCTCTAAATGGCTCTTATCAGCAGAAGGCAAACACGTGATTTCTAATTCTGCTGCGCGCCCCCTCGCTATTGCCTGTCGGTCTTCGGAAAAGAATCCAACGAACTAAGAAGCGAGATACGTTTGGCATAATAGTTCGCGACTGGTAACGCATGTTTTAGTTCGCGACCGATTGCGCATATTTTAGTTCGCGACCGGTAGCTCTCCTTTTAGTTCGCAGCTCGGCAGCGAAGTAGGTCGCTCTTTTTATTTCGTCAGCTCTTTTTTGGCTTTTGCTACTAAAAGAGCTCTTTCTTTTATTATGACAGCTTTTTTATATAATTATGTATATTTTCTCGCATATAAATGCAAACTATGTGAAGTGTTGAGTTTACTTCTTTATAATATAGAATGAGGGTTATATTTAGACACTGCTGAATACCTTAGAAAAGAAAATTTGTGACAGTGAACTATGAAACTACAGTTGAGCTGCAGCTCAGCTCGAAATGACGGTAACCGACAGAAGGGAATCACGCAATTCTGCGCGCTCTCGCGTCCTCTCGCTGTTCCCCTCGGAAAAGGAGCGGACGAACTAAGAGGCGAGGGATCTGCGAACTAGTTCGCGTAGTTCGCCTGTGGGAGCGCTCTCCCGAAATAGTTCGTTCGCGTACTACAAAAGACTACTCTGCAGACATGTGGCTTAGTGTCTTACGTCCGACCGAGATGTGTATGAAAGCGGAATCGCATTGCGACCTAACTGGAAAGCTGAACATTGACAGGGGTGGCCCATGGGTGGGACAATGAAGCCACGTCTCCAAATGGCTTTCCAATACAGAGCATCCTGTGCCGTTTTAATTAATATTATTTGTGCGAGCAAACAGGTTAACCGCGATTTTTATATTCGGCAGTAACTTTAATTTGTGGATCTGACCAATTAACTACTATTTATTTATCAATTTCAATTAGTATCGTCTGTCATTCTGAATGCAGTAGTAAAAAATAATTGCTTTTGTTGACTAATTATTGTTACGCATCCGTCTGAATTAATTAATATTTCTTCGGTGATAGAAGTCCGTATCATTTTCCGCTTTAACTGATTTACAGACACGCTTCAGAGTATAAATGCACGTGCAACTGTAGGGCCATTTTTATTGACGAATAAATCAGAGCGGCCAGCTTTGACGGCAGCCTGTCGCTGTCAGAGTACACACATTACCCTGTAGCGACGGACGAACGGGCGCGCGCGGCGTGCGAATCGGCCAACCCGTTTTGTGGCGGAACACATGTTGCGCAAACTAACACATTCACTTATTATTACTAGCCGCGCGACCGAGGGGATGTGCAGCCACATTTGTTTATTAACATTACAGTGGAGCGGCTTATGCTGGTAATCTCCTACACTGCGCTTAAAATTATGGAAGGAGACTAAATGCGTAGAATAAAACGGAAACACTACAAAAATCTGTTAATTTGATAATATTGCTTCTTGCTCTTATACAGACTAGTCAACTACTTCTTCAGAACTTATTGCTTCTCTACAGTTAGATGTCGTTCGTCATATTCTGAAACAACGCATGACATCTACTAAATATGATTGTTCACTCATTACTGGAAACATCAATATCATGTTCTACACAGATTGAAGGTGGATTACGCTGTCGATGGAATATACACACACACACACACACACACACACACACACACACACAAGAGAGAGAGAAAGAAACCTTACCATACTCACTCCGCTTTAACTCAGTTTCTGCAACAAAGAATAATGTTTTCTCGGAATTTTTGCCTATGTTGTTGTTGTTGTGGTCTTCAGTCCGCAGAATGGTTTGATGCAGCTCTCCACGTTACCCTGTCCTGTGCAAGTCTTTTCATCTGGGAATACGTTCGACAACCTACATCCTTTTGAATCTGCATATTATATTCGTCCTTCGGTCTCCCTCTACGATTTTTACCCCACACGCTTCCATCTAATGCTAAGTTGAAAATTCCTTGATGTCTAAGAATGTGTCCAACCAATCTATCCCTTCTCTTAGTCAGTATATGCCAGAAACTCCTTTTCTCCCCAATTCGGTTAAGCACCTCCTCATTAGTCACGTGATCTACCCATCTAATCTTCATCATTCGTCAGTAGTACCACATTTCAAAAGCTTCTATAACCTTTTTGTCTGAAATCCTTATCGTCTACGTTTCACTGCCATATAATGCTACACTCCAGACAAATACTTTCAGAAAGGACTTCCCAACATTTAAATTAATATTGGATGTTAACAAGTTTCGCTTCTTTACAAACGCTTTTCTCCCCATAGCCATTCTGCATTTTATATCTTCTTTACTTCGGTCATCAGAAGTTATCCTGCTACCCAAATAACAAAATTCATCTACTACTTTTATTGTCTCATTACCTAATCAAATTCCTTCAACATCACCTGATTTTCAGACATTACATTCCATTACCTTCGGTTTACTCTTGTTAATGTTCATCTTATATCTTATTTTCAAGACACATTTTGCCGATATGCATCTTAATATAGACCTTGGCAAATAATGGAGCAGTTTAACATTTTATCTAAATCAAATAAAAAAGTACAAAGGTACATCATAGACAAATTACTCCTTTCACTGGAGTACCATTAATGCATCGCATTTGTATTAACAGAAACGCATTTACAAAAAGACTTAATCCTTGTTTTGTAAACTGAAATTAAATGCATAGCATGTAAGTTTATTGTCATAATGGAGAAAACAAGAACCACTAACATAATTTACTGATGAACCACCAATATAATTTATGATACGTTCAGAAGGGGCAGAAACATGATTTTCTGGAAACAGGTGAAATGCAATCACGGTTCTTTCCCCTTCTCATATCTGTGCAGGTTTTATGGCTCCTTTACGCCCACACAGGCATTGAATTGAGCCTTATACTAAGAGCATCTCCGTAAACTAATCATTCTCATAATCTTCGTGTCGGCCGGCCGCGGTGGCCGAGGGCACTGAGGCGCTCCAGTCACGGTCTGCACGGCCACTACGGTCGGGGGTTCGAATCCCCCCCCCCCTCGGGCATGGAAATTTGTGCCGTCCTAGTTCGTAAGCAGTTCATAAGTAGTTTGTAAGTTTAGGGACTGATGACCCCGCAGTTAAGTCCCATAAGCTTAACAAACGTTTGAACATTTGAATCTTCGTGTCCTTTTGTGTCTCTATCCACATCCTGAAATCTGGAATATATTCGCCCGCTTGGTTTCGTCTTGTCATAGTTCTTCTCTTGTTCATTGCGATTTATCGTCAAGATTTCTACTTGTTGCGCTCCGCCAGAGGAGCTATTTATCACAGAGGAATATATTAACCCTTTTTTTTGGGGGGGGGGGGGCAGGGGTCTCCTAACTGCAGTGATCAACGGTCACTAAACTAAACTTACAAACCACTTGAAGTAACGTAAGAAGAACACACAGACAGCCATGCCCGAGGTACGACTCGAACCACCGACGGCGAACCCATACCCATGTATCTCTTTAATTCTAATTTTTTGGAAACTTCGTTTACATATGTAATAATTAACTGAAAGAAAATACTTATGCCAATGATAACCGATTTCATTTTGCTAATAGTATTAATGTGATACTAACAATACCACTAAAAATATGAAATCTTCAAGGACAAGTTTTGCAGCTTTCATTTTTACCAACCAACTGTAGTCCACAGATGGAGAATGGAATAATTTTAAACTAGGGCGCCTTATTCTCTCTATCTTGAAAAGTAAATAAGTGCAATTCATGACGAGAAGAGACGAAATGTATTACATTTTTAAGTAGAATGGCTGAAATATAAGATATCTGAATTATAAACAACTAATCAGTGTCAAAATGAATAAAAAAGTTGCAAGAAAATGCAGTAATACTTATTATGTCTTCATTATCATGCGTCAAAGGCAAAGCAAATCAAATGGGGTGCTTCCGTTTCCAAAGTAGTTCGTGAAGCGGGTACTACATATTGAACTGTTGTTAGATACTGTCATCTATGAAACATAGCGGTCCATTTACAGCGTATTTCCGCCAATGTCGTTTTCGGAAAGACGTCTCGTCATAAGAGGAGGCCAAATAGACGTATTCTCAGGTGAAAAACGTATAAAATGCTAAGTTTATAAATTAACGTTACTCACTTATTAATTTTCATTATGAACAGAAATTACGTGAGGAACTAAAATGAGAATGTTCCACAAAGTTTCACAGTACTGTCGATGGCATTTTGAACTCTACTATCAATATTAACTAAACAGTCAGCAGTGTTTTTCCTCCCTTATTTGTTGTAGGAGAAATAATTTTCGTCTCTTCACTGGCACCATCAGGCACTCTATAGAAATGTAGTGTTTGATGTTTTTTTATATTGCAAAAGCGAACGGGCATCCACATCAGCTAATACAGCGACTCTGCATTCATCAACAACTCTAATATTCCTCTCACTACTATTCCGCTTACTTTTTTCGTCGAGTTGATGAATTATTTTAAATGTGCAAAATTGATAACTGCTACGTTCCTCTTATCTCTACTGTGAATACGTAATGAATTTTGAGATATCTGAAATCCAGCTACTACATTGTACGTAACAGCAGAACATATAATCCGGGCATTTCTTGCAGGCGGCTTACATGACAGCTATCATAGGCAAAAAAGTTTCATTTTACAATTCTTCTCGTAATTATTGACGGAATTTAACTGTACAAAACGCTGCCTCAGTCTACTAATAACGAAGTAATATGTTAAATTTAATCCGATAAGACATATAACAAACTGTGTTTCTCTTGAAACTGATTGCCCTCAAATATTCAAATTTTGCTTGTCTATTACTCTAAATTAATAACAACTAGCGAATTCTAAGAAAAAATAGCATAACTTTACACCATTACGAGACACTTTGTCATTGACGCTAGCTACAAAATTATGAAAGTAAACACATTTATCGCTGTGTATATTTTCTATCTTCATGCCATCAAACTTCAGTATCTGCACGAACTTTTCAATTCATAACTTTCTACTTTATAACTCCATTCGTAACATCACCGAATGCACCTACAAAATTGTATCACAGTACGAAATATTTTGCACATGTAATGTACAGGTTGAACCCCCAACGGGGAACGGCCTCATGCATCGTAACATAGCGCATCAATGCGCTCGGCTGCTCCGCCGCGGCACTGTATTATATGTTGATGTTGTGGTCTTCAGTCCTCAGAGTGGTTTGATGCAGCTCTCCAAGCTACCCTGTCCTGTGCAAGCCTCTTCATTTGAGATTACGTACGGCAACCTACATCCTTTTGAATCACTTACTGTATTCGTCCCTTGGTCTCCCTCTACGATTTTTACCCTACAAACTTCCTTCTAATGCTACGTTGACGATTCCATGATGTCTAAGTATGTGTCCCACCAATCTATCTTGTTAGTCAGAATATGCCGGAAACTCCTTTTCTCCCCAATTCTGTTGAGAACCTCCTCATTAGTTACGTGATCTACCCATCAAACTTTCATCATTCGTCTGCACCACATTTCAGAAGCTTCAATCATCTTATTGTCTTAACTTCTTATCGTCCAAGTTTCACTCCTATAAAAAGCTACACTTCAGAAAAATGCTTTCAGAAAGAACTTCCTATCATTTAAACTAATATTGGATGTCAAAAAATTTCACATCTTCACAAATGCTTTTCTTCCAATAGCCATTCTGCATTTTATGTCATCAGAAGTTATCTTGATACCCAAATAAGAAAACTCCTCTGCTACTTGTATCGTCTCATTCCCTAATCGAATACATTCAGCATCGCATATTTCTCTGTAACTACAAATGTTCAAATGTTTGTATAGCTTATGGGACTTAACTACGGGGTCATCAGTGCCTAAACTTACAAACTACTTATTAAATGGCTAATCATAAGGACGGCACAAATATCCATGCCCAAGGGGGGAATCAAACCCCCGACCGTAGTGGCCGTGCAGACCGTGACTGGAGCGACTCAGTCTCCTCGGCCGGCCTCTGTAACTACATTCCATTACCCTCGTTTTACTCTTGTTAATATCCATATTATACCTTTCTTTCAAGACACTGCCCATTCCGTTTAGTTGTTGTTCCAGGTCTTTTGCTGTCTCTGATAGAATTACTATGTCAACAGCAAACCGCAAGGTTTTAATTCCCTCTCACTGGGCATTAATTTCCTCTCCAAATTTCTCCTTGCATTCCTTCGCAGCTTTCTCAATTTACAGATTGAACAACATTGGGAAAATGCAACAAACCTGTCTTACTCCCTTCCCAACCATTGCGGCCCTTTCATGCCCTTGGACTCTAATAATTGCTGTGTGGTTTCTGCACAAGTTTAATATGGCTCTTCGCTCCCGTCATTTTTCACCTGCTACCTCCAGAATCTGAAAGGGTATTCCAGTCAACATTGACAAAAACGTTCTCCAGATCCACAAATGCTAAAAACGTAGGTTTCTCTTTCCATAATCTATCTTGTAAGATAAGTCTTAATGTGAGTAGTGCCTCGCGTGATCCTACACTTCTCCTAAATCCAAATTGATGTGTTTGCACTTGCTTTCTTAACTATTGTAATCACTATTCTTTATGTCTGAGGGTATTTCCCCTGTTTCATATATCTTGCACACCAGATGGAACAACTTCTTCATGACTGGCTCTCCTAACGATGATAGTAGTCCAGACGAAACATCATCTACTCCAGGGGCCTTGTTTCTTTTCAAATATTTTAGTGCTCTGTCAAATTCATCTCGCAGTATCGTATCTTTTATCTCATCTTCCTCTACTTCGTCTTCCATTTCTAAAATACTGCAATCGAGTTTATTTCCTTTGTACAGGTCCTCTATATGTTCCTTCCACCTTTCAACCTACCTTTCTTTGCGTAGTACTGACTTTCTGAATTGTCGATAATCAACCGTTGCTTTTCTTGTTTGCAAATTTCTCTTATTTTCCTGTAAGTGGTATCTATATTTCCCCTAGTTATATATTCTTCTAATGTCTTGCATTTCTTCTCAAGCCTGCTTAGCCAGTCAACAACCTCATTTTCTTACGTCTGTACTCCCTTTTTGCCACCTTCACTTGATGCATTTTTATATTTTCTCCTTTTATTAATTAAGTTCAATACTTCCTGTATTATGCAGTATTTCTATTAGGCCATGTCCATATGCCTATATGATCCTCTGGGGCCTTCACTGATCTCTCAGAGCTACCCATTTTTCTTCTACTGTATTGCTTTCCCCCTTTTCATACAATCCTTGCCTAAAGCTCCCTATAAAACCCTCAACCAGCTCTGGTTCCTTAAATTCGTCCAGATTCCATCTCCTTAATTTTGTACTTTTTTGCAGTATCTTAAGTTTTAATCTACCGTTTAGCCTACTGGTGTAATAGCTGGTATCAAAACACAGTAAAGAAAAAATAAATAAATAAGCGTCTTCGTCAGTCCTTGTTGGCTCACCTGAAGATGACTGACAGGTGCCCAGTTGAAATATTGTGGAATGAAGTTTACGACGACCGGCTGCAAACCTGGAATCTTTCAGAACACATCATTGTGATCTATTCAATTCATAATGAATATTACACAAAGAACTCCGTAATTTTAACATTACATAACATTGACGTAAGCATACGTTTTATGTACTACTGAACCCCTTGTTACTTTACGGCGGAAGTACTTCCTCTTGTGTCGCCGACACCCCAACCAAGACTTCGCGACCCACAGATTAAAAAAAACACTGGTCTGATGGATATCACGTGAACAATTCGTTGCGCTAGCGCTGACTTCCCGTGGTAATTCCGAAAACGTTTCAGACGACCCTCGTATGTTACTGATATTACAATGGAGCCAAAGATTAGACACCTTTCACTGATGGGGCCAATTGTTAAGAGGAGGCTGTTTACTACTAACAAGGGAATGGTCAGACTTGTCATGTCGAAACCTATATTGCTATTTTTACCACTGTGAGTTACCATTGAAGGAAGTCTGTATGCAGACTATTAGCTGCTAACATGACCTGGAAGTCTGTAAAAACTCTTATGAAGTATGACATTATTGTCGCATTTCCGCGCTTATAACTGCCTGTTGTACAACCCTGACCTATCTCGCTACGTTATACCAACGCCATCTAGGGACAAGGTGGCGTTAGCTACGCGCCGCTCTCCTGCCACAGCAGCGAGAGCTGATTCGCACAGTGAAAGCGATCCTACGATAATTAATAAATACGATAATAATGAATTCGTTGATACATGTAGATATGTTATCTACAACATTTTTTCCAAATAGCTATGAAATAGACACAAATACATATACCGTTTAGAACGCGTCACACTTTTATTTCTTGTAATTACCGCAAAAATGCGAAATATTGATACAATGTTCAAAACATAGGTTTTTTGTGCACCATGAACATACAAGCAAAGACGACATATTGACGGCCCTGCGAATCACATATGTTGTTAGACGCCCGTAGACAAAACTCGGCCGGTGTTAGGAAAGAATCAGGCCTAATATCGGTATATTTCGAGGCGTGCCACGCATATTTAATCACATTTTGAAACCGTGGGGAGGAAAACTGATAATGTACGACTGGTTGCAACTTGAGAATATTGTCACGGTGATAGACAGGAAACTGCTGTGATTTGCACACAATAATTTTCTCTGTTAGTTTTCTGTAAAATGCCTTCCATTGGCGGAAAATTTCTCTGTCTAACGGTTGAATTACGTTCGTCGTGACGGGTGGAATCTGAAGTATCTACTTGTTTGTCAGGGTGAGCTCGAAATACAGCTTTTAATGAATCAGAACTTTTATGACCTGACCACGAATCTAGAAGGAGAAGAGATTTGTTTAAGCAGAACGGAAAAAAAGCATGAAGCGTGAAAAGTGAGATATTATCATTTCCCATTTTTCCCGACTTCGATGCGTCCACCACAAGATTGCGTAGAACATTGTTTGACATGTGGTCCAAAAGTCCAGTTGGTTCTTGAAGACACACATATAGTTTAGGCAGCAATGAACCATCCAGACTAATTATGGGCATTATAGTGTATGAATGGGTGAATGCAGTCGTGGACTGCGCAATTTCCTCAATATGTTTTTCCAATTTGAATGACAGTGCTATTTTCGCACGCATTTCTTTTGAAAACTTGACTGATCTGTGTTGTAAACGTAATATTCACTAAAACTGGCGATCTTATTTTTTGTAGTCGTAAGAAAAGCTTCTATCATTTCCATTTGAGTCACTTCATTTTCCGACCTATTCCTCGATACAAATTTTCGTATTTTTCGTGCCACAATTTTATGTGATCTTTGAGAAGTTGTAAATTCTTTAGCACCTATCGTGTTGGCAATCTCTAAAGCCCAATGACGCAAAGTTGTGTCTCTGACACTCAATGACTGTCCTCTGGCATTGGTAAACTGCTCAAAAAGTCACGCATTTGTCTCCGTCGCAATTTCCAGGTGACTCTTACGTTGTACAGCAACTTCCTTTTTCCATCTATACAATTCACTTTCAGAACGGACAAAGCGATACCTATTTTGAACAGTACTGACACGTAGGCGTTTCTTACCACTTTCGTTCAACCAATACTTCACCACTTTTTCATTGGCTGATAATGTAATTGTAGTTGCTGGTGTTGCTTTCTGAGATAATTAATGATGGTACGTGGCACTATCACTCGAAGATTCTACATGTGTGCAACTTCCTTCCATTTCTTCGCCGTCTGTAAATTCACAGTCTGCAATATCGAGTGTTTCAGTCGTTTCCAGCCACATGTCTGCACTATTTACATGCTCATTTAGAATTATAAGTAACATGTCGCAGATCACATAGTCTTCACGCGTGTTTTCTGTTGATTACTCCATTTGGCGTCTGTGACATATCTCCATGGCAAACAGCAAAACTCTTACAGGGTTTACCATTACCTCTGAGAGAAGATTGAATGTTCACCTTAAAGTGGTTTGCGGAGTATAGATGTAGATGCACAGATTATCTTTCACATCTCTAACCAGTTTCAGGACGATATGTTTCGAAATACGTACCAGAAATGAAAAGGAAGTGCATGCCACAGAAACGAATATTCGTTTCCCCTTTCCACCAAAATATTGCAACGTTATTCCTCTTTAGTGAACGCCGCGATAAGACAGCCGCACCTCCCGACCACGCGCACAACCAACGTCCCCTACATACAAGGCCTGTGCGCTCCCTGCCAAGAGTAGGCATAACACAAGCAAACCATTTGTCTTACGTAGCGCTGTACTGAGTTTGGGAATACGTACACGTTACACACTGTGTTTTAGATTGTTCTTAATATTATTCATGTGATTCACAGACAAATTGATTTGGTGTAAGATATTTGTGAATTATAAGAGACCTCACCGATATTAGAACGGACGGTTCGTATTAGGCATTTTGTGTCATACCAGCAAAACTCTGCACGGAGGATCACATAGATAACGCGGAAAACATTCTGAAAGACAGTGTGCAACGTCTACGTATTCGCAAATTCAGCACAAGGCTACACAAGACAAATTGTTTGCTTGTGTTACGACTACTCTTGGCAGGTAGCGCACAGGCCTCGTATCTAGGTGGCGTTGGCTCAACGCTCACCATAACAACAGATCACGACTCGCCATTTACAGGGGTGGCCAGCCGTCACCGCAAGCGCCAAGCGGGAAAAACAGCCATTTTCGTTCTCTCTCTCTCTCTCTCTCTCTCTCTCTCTCAATTTTTTTTTAGGTGACTTCCAGGTCATGTCAGGAGCTAACATTCTGCATACAGACTTCCTTCAATGTTAACTAACAGTGCTAAAAAATAATCAATACATATAATTACGTAGGCTTCCGCGGCCAGAGTCAGATGACATAAAAGTTTTCTGGGTGTTGTACCGCGTCATGATGTAAGGCTATTACTTAAATAACCAACGTTTCGGCCAAGATGGACTCAGGCTTGCCCCCTCTTGGCTACCAGCCATCACAGCGAAATAGGCCGCACTGACATCACAACACGCGAGCGTCACTAGTAAGCTACTGCCGCCGCGCAACCCACGGCCAGCAGGAGAGAAACGGAAGCCCTCACCCCATTCGCCGATGAACACCAATCATGTCTCGCTATGCAAGAAGCAACGGCTAACCCCCACCCCTTCCACCTCAGCATCCTATCAAAAATAAAGTTCCATTCTTCCGCAAAAATTCACCAATAACATCGCTTATTTTAAAAATTATGACGTAATTTCGAAATGAAAGTAATATAAAGTGTGGTAACAACCAGCTGACATCAGTATACCCAGATGAAGGCCACTGTAACGTTGGCCGAAACGTTGGTTATTTAAGTAATAGCCTTACATCATGACGCGGTACAATACCCAGAAAACTTTTATGTCAAATCAATACATGTCAGGTGTGACCATTCACTTGTTTACGTCATTCACTGTGTACGTCAGGGCGTACAAGGAGTGACTGTGGGGCAGCTATGGCCCGACGCGTTGTTCCGTTATCCGGCGACAGGTAGCGTGGCGTGGCGGTCCGGTGAGAGTCGCGCTCGCACTTGTCGCGAGCAAATGAATGCGCCGTGCTGGGCCTGCGAGCGCCATGCAATGTTTATCAGGCCCGTTGTTTGCCGCGGCAGAAGAGACGTCCCTCCCGGGGGACCGCCCGGCAACAGGGCAAGGCGTGCTGCCGAGCTGTTTGTCAACCCGAGCGCCGACACTCTCCCTGCACAAACCTCTGCTTTTCGCAGTTCTCCTTCTGCAAGAATGGCTCTCGGTCTACTGCGTCAAACCTGCTCGCGAGAGAATTTCAAAAAAAGTCCTTGCGCGTTGAAGCTAAATGAACCTTGTAGTAGTCTGCGCAAGCATCCTCTTCACATCAAGTACAGCGTGTCCAAAAAAGGGCTACCCGATTTCAAAATTAAATATCTCGAAAACAAACATCAATAGAAGAATGCAGTAAACGGTATGTTTATTGCGAAAGCTGTAAGAAGTTTATACAGCAGTTTGAAATAATAGTTACAAAAGCTGCTAACAGATGGCGCTGTAATCGCCATACGAAATGCCTAGTATAAATAGTGATCCGAAGCCCAGAGCGATCAGTTCCACTATTGAAACTTGAAAGGAGGTTAGCGTACCGAAGGAAGAGATTAAAACCATGTACTCCATTGAACATCGAGTTTTTCTGGTGCTAGAGTGCCATAGGTTAGAAGAGAGTCCTATGGCAACAAGGCGAAATTTTCAAGCACGATTTAATGTTCCAAAAGGACCCGATGCGAAAATCATACGTACGCTCTTCGCAACATTTAAACGAAGAGGCAGCGTAACTGATGATCTAGTGGGGCATGTTGGCCGCAAGCAAACCGCAGTTACGCCTGAAAATATCGCCACAGTTTCTGTAAGCTGTACAGCTCATATCAGCATGTATAAGTGAAATAATCGTATGAAAACACCATTTGCAAACAATCACATCACAATGTTTTCGAAATGTTCACCAATGGCATTACAGAGGTGGCTCAAACGAAGAATGAAATTCTCCATCATCTTTCGTAGTGTCTGAACCGAAATGGATTCACATGCCACACAGATCGCCGATTCAAGCTCCTCCAGCGCGGCTGGATGCTTCGGGTAGACCATGTCTTTCACTGTGCCCCACAAAAAAAAAAAAAAAAAAAAAAAAAAAAAAAAAAAAAAAAAAAAAAAAAAAATTAATCACGGGGAGTCAAATCCCGCGAATATGGAGGCCAATCGATGCTTGCACCAGTAAATTTGGGATATTACAAAGCAATGACTCGATTCCCGAAGTATTTTTCAAGAAAGCGAAACACTTGCTCGGCCCGATGTGGTCGGGCTCCATCTTGCATAAACCATTCAGTACCTGGTCGATCCTCTAACGCTTGCTGTGTGGCGACAAATTGTTCCGAAATTGCAACGTAACGTGCACCAGTGACCGTTTCTCGAATGAAAAAAGGGCCAATAATGCTTTTGCTGCATACTGCAGCCCACACAGTAACTTTAGGAGAATACATGGGTTTCGCTTCACACCAATATCGCTTTTCGGAACCCCAAAATCGCCAGTTCTGCTTATTCACGTATCCATTCAGGTGGAAGTGTTCAATGGAGTACATGGTTTTAATCTCTTACTTCGGTACGCTAACCTCCTTTCACGCTTCAATAGTGGAACTGATCGCTCTATACTTCAGAGCACTATTTGTACTAGGCATTACGTATGGCGATTACAGCGCCATCTGTTAGCAGCTTTAAAAACTATTATTTCAAACTGCTGTATAAACTTCTTACAGCTTTCACAATAAACACACCGTTTACTGCATTCCTCTATCGATATTTGTTTTCGAGATATTTAATTTTTAAATCAGGGAGTCCTTTTCTGGACACCCTGTAAATTGATTAACTGACCTGAAGCGGCCATTGAAGAATAATATCACATTTTATGCGGTCTAGTATTATCTCTTTTGAAACCGCCAGACAACTGACTGAGCGAATTAGTGAGGGGAAATAAAGCACCAGTTCTTAATTATATAAATGGTTTTGTCAGTAGGAATATAAGTATTTATATGGCGCCTGTTCTTTTCGGGCATGTCCGAAAGAACAACCGAGCGAGGTGGCGCACTGGTAACACACTGGACTCGCATTCGGGAGGAAGGTGGTTCAAATCCACTTCCGGCCATCCCGAGGTAGATTTTCCGTGATTTCCCTAAATCAATCCAGGCAAATGACGGGACGGTTCCTTTCAAAGGGCACGGCCAATTTCCTTTCCCATCCTTACCCAAATAACCTGATCGTAAGCTCCGCCTCTAATGACCACACTGTCGACGGGGCGTTAATCACTAATCATCCTTCCCTCGCCGGCCGCGGTGGCCGCGGGGATTGAGGCGCGTCAGTCACGGTCTGCACGGCTACTACGGTCGGGGGTTCGAATCCCCCCCCTCCTCGGGCATGGATATTAGTGCCGTCCTTAGCTAGTTCATAAGTAGTTTTTAAGCTTAGGGACTGATGACCCCGTAGTTAAGTCCCACAAACTATACAAACATTTGAACATTTTCATCCTTCCCTCCTTCCGAAAGAACAATTTGTTGATATTAAATGCCGTAATCTTAGGAATTCGAAATATTGAAACATCGTTTCAGGGCAATGAAATAAATCCATTGCAAAAGATGAAAATTTGTGCTGGACCGGGATTTCCAGCTTCCGCCTTAACCCTGCGTTACTAATATCTAGTTTTAACGCTCGCTAGTGACACCCGTCATTCAGGGGCTTTTGGAATTTTGTTGATAACAATCGTCAATTTGGCGAGTGTGATTCCAAACCAACTCTATACCCGCGTATACTTGTCATCAATTGTTCCTGAAGACGTCAAAGCTCACTGTCAATTTGAACGTAACTGTCATTTTGACGGATGTTATTGAGTTAGGGTTAACCAAATAGGCTATCCAGGCACGCTTCCCTTCCAACCCCCCCCCCTCTCTCTCTCCACACACACACACACACACACACACACACACACGCTTCGATTTTAGTGTCCCCTGCTCATTTGATCCCTCTCGCTCGCAGCGTACACTGGATTCCCGCAAGGGATCAGGCGTATTAATGTGTCCGCATTGAAATTGTCAGTTGCCAGTTAGGGACGATATACAATTATTTATTTGTTGACAATTATTTGTTTCTTGACATTAACTTCTGTAATTTTACGGATTTATTTAATGCCCTAAAACGGGAGAAATGCTTAAATATTTCGAATCGACATGTGTCTGTTCTTAATAACTAATGTGCCATTATGCTCACATGCCTTCACATCGTGAATCCCCTATAACACATGAAACATAATGTGAAAACCCCATTTAATAGTACAATACTGGCTGCAACTTAATGTGACATGCCACATAAAAAATCAAATGTTTGTAAATCTTATGGGAATTAACTGCGGGGTTATCAGTCCCAAAACTTACAAACTACTTATGAACTAACTTATAATAAAGACAGCACAAACATCCATGCCTGAGGGGTGGATTCGAATCCCGATAGGGAACGGCTTCGTGCCTCAATGCGCTCGGCCGCTCCGCCACGGCCATGCCACAAAAATGCCTGTGGTTTCGTATGGATTTATACAGGTCCTTGCAATAACAAGCAGTTCAGTTTAAAATAATCAGGCCAAGGTGGTACAAATTCGATAAAGGTACAATTACGATCAACACAAGGTGTCAGTCTCGTGTGCTGGTAGCACTTGCCTTTGTGTGGCGTTGTTTCCAAGAATACGCCCCTTTGTGCTTCGGAGATATAAATTTTCTCCTGTTAAGAGGTAAATTAAGCTACTTAGTCTAACGCGCTCTTATAAAATCAGCAACTAAGGGTGACTGGATTCGTTGCAGCGTTTGGTACCACGAAGTATGCACTGGTGCCAGAGGGACAAAGTGCTTTTTATGTGGAAGACGCCAGTGATCAAAATTTTACCAGAAAGTGATCACAATATTGTACCTACTATTGTGCAGTTTCAATCGATTTTTCTCAATTCCGTAACCTTTTTAACGTTTATATCACCATTTGTAATTGTGTAATATTTGTGTTACATATTCATTAAACATCCAAGAACAAGTGCCACTGATAATTCCTTTTTGTTCAGTTTTTTCCCCATAGTTCCTGTATTCCTGTGATAGTGGAGATATTTAGGTTATCCGTCTATACAACTGATTAATAATAGATTTTATTGCCATATACATTTCGCCTTTATTTGGAAGGCATCATCAGTGGCCTGTAATATATGCATGATCATGTTTTACAACTTTTTGAGTTTAAATTTCTTAGTATTTCAGGCTATAAACCTGGTGTGTTATTTATAGTTACTTACACCAACCAAAACAAAAACACAACACAAACGAAATGGCATGTGCCTAGTGCTGCTTGCTGTGAAGTTCAAATGTTCAAATGTTCGTAGAACTTATGGGACTTAACTACGGGGTCATCAGTCCCTAAGCTTACAAACTACTTATGAACTAGCTTAGCCTAAGGACAGCACAAATATCCATGCCCGAGGGGGGATTCGAACCCCCGACCGTAGTGGCCGTGTGGACCGTGACTGGAGCGCCTGCTCTGAAGTGCTGTAAAAAAATAATAACGGAAGAGGAACATCACTGAAGCAAAACAACTGGAAGTCACCAATCAGCACCAAATGTAAAGCAGGATCCACGAAATATTGTAAGTAATAACATCCAAATATCAGTAACTGTACTTAAATAACACCCCAGAACTGTTTATAACCTAAAATACTGAGAAACGTAAATACAAAAAAAAAAAAAAAAAAAAAAAAAAAAAAAAAAATAAAAAAAAAAAAAATAAAATAAAATAAAATATGTAAAACGATCATTTTTATATTATAGGCCACTGATGATGCTTTCCAAATAAAGGCGAAATACATATGGGAATAAAACCTATTATTAATCAGTTGCATAGACGGAAAAACTAAATATCCCCACTATTACAAAACAAGTGCCATACTTAAAATTATTTCTTTTCTAAATATATATCTAGTTACAATAACATTTGTCCAAAATTATCGTAATTGTACCACCTTACCCTATATAATACACTTTTTGTACCAGTGATCGGCAGTCAAAATACGCCCAGTCCCTGTCATCAGAAGTCAGTGGTACTATGTACCGTCAATGGGACATTTTATTTCTAGATGACGGAACCATTCAATGTTCGTTAAAAATTCCCATGTAATTGCTAAAATGCCATTACTCGGGCAATGCCAATGCTGTGCTTATTTCACTGAAGACATTGCCTTAATGACATATTTACTGTTTAAGAACTTGATAACGGGATAAAACTGTTATGTCTTCAGGATTCAGCGAGTCAGGAGGTGGGCCTTGACTAGCAAGGATGTGGACATGGTTCTGCAACTAAAAGAACTGATTACTCGACATAATTTTTATTGACTGCCGAAATGAATACTTAACTTTGCCGTGCTTGTGTTGGTACAAATTATTCCAATTTATTAGATAGTACTGCGATGTAAGAGTCCTGGCAATTGAATGCTATTTCAGCTTGTGCACAGACGGACTACTGGATCTCGTATATGGAACTTTTCTGTTGTCTCCCGAATCGGAACTGTCGAACTGGTGTTGCTGTGTTACGCCGTCATATATATGCGAGCTCCATTCTTCCCATTATCCGGCGCGCGCAGCAGGTTGAAATGTACAAATGTTTGTAAATCTATCGGACTCAACTACGTGGTCATTAGTCCGTAGCTTACAAACGACTTAAACTAAGGTAAACTAACGGGCTTATGCACTAGGGAGGACTTGAACCCCTGAAAGCGAACGGCCAAGCGCACCGCAGCACGCCGCCCCAGTGCGCACGGATAATCCGACGCGGCCGCGAAGAAGGCAAACAGGTACAGAGACTGCGAGCGCCCCCAGCGGCCGAAACACTGTAGAGAAGTGCTTTTCAACCTGTGGGTAGCCATCCTCAAGACGTCTTGCTTGGAGAGTCGCCGTCACAGGAGAAAGTACTTGCACCGTAAAGTAACTAGGGGTTCAGTAATACAAAACGTAGGCCTAAGTAATATTTATTTAACGTTGAAATTACAGAGTTCTTGTGTAATATTCATTATGAATTAGAAAGATCTTAGATTGTTTTACAATAGAACTGTTAACGATAAAAAAAAATCACTAAGTCCAAAAATGTTTTCAGGAAAAGAATTTGATACAATTGTGAAAAATTCGAAAAAAAAAAGATCTACTTGACATAAAAGTTTTCTGGGAATGATACCGCGTCATGATGTAAGGCTGTTTCTTAGTTACCCATATGAAGGCCACTGTAACGTTGGCCGACACGTTGGTTATTTAAGAAATAGCCTTACGTCATGACGCGGTACCATTCCCAGAAAACTTTTATGTCATCTGACTGGCCGCGGAAGCCTATGTAATTATAAAGATCTACTTCTTTACAAATTGTCTATACAGTGGGCATAAATCGCTTCTGAGTCTGGCCTGAAATGCGAAATACTCGTTAACAAATATGACGCTTAAAATGATGCTGTGACATGCTCCATCTGAAGATGAACCTGAAAAGGTCCGAAAATCGATTTATGGAATAAACAGTAGCATTTCAAGGGAAAGTGACTGTTTGCATTTTTCTTAAATCATATTGAAATTAACAGTCACGGGTTCTGAAATATCCGTAATGGATAATCTGAATAAAATGTAGTTTTTCTGTGGGAAATCACGTAAAAATGTCCAGAGAAATATACAAAAAAAAAAAAAAAAAAAAAAAAAAAAAAAAAAAAAAACCTCGTGCAACAATTTAAAAGAAAGCTGAAGGAAAAGAGAAAAAGAGAAAATTCGTTTCGTTTGAGATAACATTGTTTTGTTAGGGCTCGTGAGAGGGGTCTCCGCAGTATTTTTGTTTGAAAGAGGGGTCGCTAGAGTATTTTTACTTCGAACGGGGTCGCAAATTGGAAAAGGTTAAAAAACGCTGCTTTAGAGCGACTTGTCGCCCGTATTGTACTGGCGTGGCGACTTCCGCGCACCGTCTGCGTTGTGGCGAATAGCAACACCACAAGAAAACATGTTGTACTAACAACATATTTTATATGATTAACAACTCAGGAATTCACTCAATATTGCGCTTATTGATTTTAATGCACACTGAGCACATGATAAAATCGTCTGATAAATCGGTGATAAGAATATGAGTTACCGGTATGCTAAGATTATTTACTGCATGTGCGGTGTTGTGCAGTTCCAGAAGTTCTCCCATAAACATCATAATTGCAATTTTATAACTGTCAAAAATATATAATGAATTAAAATAAAATAACAGTGCCCAGACAAGCAGACAACCTGCGATTTAGCGCCCTCGCCACTGTCTTAAAATTCAGTAACGTGATTGGACGAAAATTGCTGACAGTAGTGTTACCGAGATATTTAGGCACTAATACAATTTCAAGTGTGGTGCCGGCTGTAATTGCTTCGTGACGTCACACGGCATCACACCGCTGCCAATGAGAAATACAGGCCCCAGCGCAGACGTCATGCCACGTAAGCAAGGTAGTTCCGAGCCAGCGCGATAGCTAGCTCAGTGGCTGCCCGCTACGATGCAGTGGGATTTGCCCCAGCGGCCGGCCAAACGGCTAGCGATCGCGCCGGCTCGGAACTACCTTGCTTACGGAGCATGACGTCTCCGCTGAGGCCTGTCTATCTCGCAGGCCACGCATCACACGAGGCCGGCTGCTGGGGCACAGCGCACTGACTCACAGCGGCCAGCTACGCAGCTAGCGATCGCGTCTGCTCAGGCCTCACTTGATCTCGAGACGTGACGTGCGCGCCACATCCTGTCTTTCTCGTTGGCCTCAGTATCGCAGCCGACTTCCCACTTTGGCGTTTTGCGCACGCGCTCTGCAACCCTCTAGAAGGTTCCCATCGCAGCTGTGCAACTATATAAGCAGGACACCAGCCGACATCGGCCATCAGTCTTACCCCTGATGTCGATAAAAGAGCTTGCATAGAACATGCCGCGGCTTGTTTCTTTTCTTCTTTTTTTCCCTTTATTGTTATTTCAACACCCATGTGATACAGAAGACCGGCCGCGGTGGCTGAGAGGACAGAGGCGTTTCAGTCACGGTCTGCATGGCCACTACGGTCGGGGGTTCGAATACCCCCTCGGCAAGGATATTTGTGCCGTCCTTAGTCTCAGTTAGTTAGTGGTGAGTTACTTCCTCACCGACCATGTCCACCGCTGTCAACAATTTTCATGTTCGCCTTTACTTACTTCGCTGTTGTTTTAGGATTTCCTTCCATGCCGGCCGCGGTGGCCGAGGAGACTGAGGCACTCCAGTCATGGTCTGCTCGGCCGCTACGGTCGGGGGTTCGAATCCCCCCTCGGGCATGGATATTTGTACCGTCCTAGTTCGTAAGTAGTTCATAAGTAGTTTGTAAGTTTAGGGACTCTTGACCCCGTAGTTAAGTCCCATAGACTATACAAACATTTTTTTCCTTCCATGTTGACGTTTGATCAGCGGGATATGCCAAGCCTTTAAGTTTTATTTATGTCTAAAGATATTTACCATCGTGTATTTTACTAAGGAATGCAATCTTGCTGACCGTTAGGTAGGTCCCGACTCCCCTATTTGTTTTGTTTTTAAAGCTGTGGATAGGTTAGCGCCCTAAAACTGTCATGGTTCGTTTATACAATATGTCTCGTTACAGTATTCTGATGATGCGCCAAAAGCGCGAAACGCGTTAATAAACAGTATTAATTTGCAACAGAGGCTTATTATTACAACAACAGAAAATCTTAGTTAGTTCATAAGTAGTTTGTAAGTTTAGAGATTGATGACCCTGTATTTAAGTCCCATAAGCTATAGAAACATTTGATTTGATACATAGGCTGGCAGCAGCTTCTTACGCTGCTCTTCAACCAAAAGACAATACATAATGGACGTGAAGTTGTTCTAACAATGTGCACAAGAGTTAAAAATTCGGAGAATTAAAAAAATAAACAAGAAGAAACTGAAGTTGAAACATATTGCGTGACAAATTGCTACAGTGGCGTTAAAAACACATTGAAGAACAGTTCACTGGACATGTTGACAGACACACTGGTTAAAATAACAGATGCAACACTTGTTTTTACAGCGATGGATGCACTGATAAAACACAGTGATGCACTGAATACAAACACTGAACGACGTACTTGATTAAACCTCGATTGGACTGAGGACTCTGCAGGTAGATGGAGGCTGTGAGTGGTTAAGGCGTGGCAGAGACCAAGAATTGGTGGGGGTAGACCAGTGGATTGCGTGATTCTATATTGCGAGTGTTGTACAGGAGCCGGATGTGTTCGAGAAACTGCAGGAAGTGCATAAATAGGATGAGTTCGTACAGGATCCGCATGAAGGAGGGGAGGCAGTAGACGAAGCGTGTCGTGGAGTTCGAGTAATTAAAGGGTTTTGTAGTAGGTAGGGGGAGCAGAAACCCAGGCGGTGTGGCAGCTGCAAAGGACAAGACGCATGACGGATGTGTAGGTGTAAAGGATGGTTGAGGGTTTGAATCAGACGGGAGTTTGAGCAGCATATGGCTTTCTGTAGGGACAGTGCGGAGGTGGGGAGTCGAATCAGTCGAGGGTGGAGGTGCGACGGATAGGGCGACTATGTAGGGTAGGGAGAAAATTGTGGATGCGGTTCAACCTATTATCATTGCCTGGGATTTAACAGGATTGACGGAGAGGAGTCACAGGTTCCACTTCACAACGAACTAGGTGAGGTGAGGTGAGACTGGAGCAAGTGCTGGGAACAGGCGAGGGAGGTGGCGAGGGCTAGCAAGGCGGTGTCGTCAGCACTTTGCAGGAGGTGGTCAGGAAGTTTGGGCATATCAGCGGAGCATATGCAAAGGAGGGGGAAGAGGACGGGGCCTAGAGGCACCCCGGCGGAGGTGTCAAACTAACGGGAGTTACGGTAACATAGGAGGGGTGGTGCGTGAGGAAGGAAGCAATGAGAAGGGCATATTTTATAGGAAGGTCGTAGAGTTCGAAAAGGAGCCGTGGCTTGTACGCCGAGAACATTTTTTAGAAGAATGCCACCACGAAGGACTCCCAGGACGCAATGTTAATTTGTGATAAATTTGGTCGCCCATGATTTTACCGCTTTCTTCTCCAAAGCTCTGTATCATTGATGGTGAATAAAATATAAATGAACTGCAGAATGCATCCTAGAGTCTAAAACAGCCTCTTGCTCTACAATCAGACGCCTTGGTAGCTACACAGATGGCGCTTTCTTTTAATCACATATCTTAAGGATATATGTATGGTAATCTTGAAAGTTTATTTCATCGATTTACAGGAATGTATTCGTTTACAGAGACAATGAATGACGTTCAAAACGGCTCAGTTATCTATCGACTGCCACGCGGGAGTAGCTGAGCGTTCTGGCGCGCCACGTTGTGGATCGTAATTCAGTGTGAACAATGTAAGAAAATTATTTTGTTGTATTGATGAGGCACAATCATGCAATATTCGTTAAATGCTTTAACCGCCATTTGACTGTATAACTTTATTATGTTTCGTCACAATCAGGATTTCGGCTGTGTAGGCATTTTCAAGTGTACAATTATGTTAATTAATTGGTCCATGTAGGAACCAAATCGTCATTCTTGAGAGTAACAGTTTACATATGCACAATCGTGTGTGTCGTCAATTAGTAAAATAACCATGTTACGATTCACCTTGAACATAGTAATGTCAATTTCAATTTGTAGAGAATTCAAGTAACATTCCATCGTACACTGAGCATAATAACGTAATAAAATAATACAGTCAAATGTCGGTCAAATCATTTAACAAATGCAATACTAATTTTTAGTTACCCTCGTAAAAGAAGAAAAGGGCAAGTTTAACATGTAATTTATTTTAACCAATAGGACAAGAAAAGAGACAGATCAAAATCATTGTCTTTAAGTTATCTAATCGCAGTAGGGGCAACACATTACCATACCAGTATTTGAGGTGGCTGTTGTGATCGCAGCAGTTTTCAGCATGACAAGTCTGTGGTAACAGACAAGCAAGATTAACGTCTAAGTTAGGATTGAATCCTGCCCTACACTGGAATAAAGATGACGAAAAGCAGTACTCAAAAAACAAAAACAAAATGACGCCGACGTGCGATCAAAGCAAACAATCTCTGACTGTAAACTGATTTCACTGACTGCAAAGACAATTTTGAAGTTAAGGCTAATGACTCTGATTTACGTGATGCAGAGTGAGGTTCATAACGTAACTGCACAGAGAGATAAACGCTTTGTATTTTTGATCAAAAAATTGTATTCCCTCCATTTGCTCGAACAATATGATGGAAAGATGCACAAGCGTTCGTCACACAGCAACTGGTATGAATTCAGGCGTAACGTTGTGTGCCTTAATCATTCAGACCCGGCAGCAGTAGGCAATCGAATATCGGATCATTTTGTCCGCCGCATTCGTGCTCTGGAGAGAAAAACAAGTCTACCATCTCTGGTGCACAGCGTGGAAAGACAGGTGACAATCGTGGCCCTCGCCGTTTCACCAGTTTATATTTATCACGATATTATTTTGAGGCTGCCAATCATATACAATAAAAAAAATTGTGAACGGTAGTAGGAATATACACTCATGCTCATAAATTAAGGATAACTGCACATTGTGGTGCCATATAACTTGGCACTACACAAAACTGGCGCCAATAGCATAAGCACATAGGGAACACATAGACCTTTAAGTCCACGGTATTGCTGATAATTTCAGAAAACCGTCACGAAACATGTGTGCTACAAAATGCCACTGTTTCCTGCGCATGTACCTAACCATCAAACCATCAATATGGTATTTGATCACTGTCCACACGTACACAGGCCGCACAGCGGTTTGGTATACCCTGGATCACATGTTCGAGCCGCTACTGGGGCATAGCTTCCCAGACGTGCTCTATAGAGTTTAGGCAGGCAGGCCAAGCCACTCGCCTGATATCTTCTGTTTCAAGGTAATCCTCCTAGATTGCAGCTCGGTGGGACCGTGCGTTATCATCCATCAGGAGGAAGGTGGTACCAACTGAATCCCTGAAAATAACGTCCCGATACACCTGGCCTGTTGCAGTTGCAAGGGTGTACGTGCACCTATCCGCCCCACACCGTAAAACCACTACCTCCGTACAAGTCGCTTTCAAGGAAAAAATGATGTTGGTATCTGGTTCAGGCCAGATAATAACCCGGCGAGAATCACTGTTCCGACTATATGTGGACCGTCCGTGAACTTCGGACCACTATTCCAATTACCATGTAATGTGTTCTTGACACCAGTCATTATGAACTCTCTTGTGACCAGGGGTCAGTGGAATAAACCGTGTCTGTTCAATTGTCTGTTGACTGTGTGTGAGTTCGAATCCCCCCTCGGTCATGGATATTTGTGCCGTCCTTAGTCTTTGTTAGATCATAAGTAGTTTGTATGTTTAGGGACTGAAGACCCCGTAGTTAAGTCCCATAAGCTATACAAACATTTCAACATTTTTTATTGTGTGTCTGGAGGCAAGTGTTCCAGAGGCTGCCGCAAGGTCCCGTGCGAGGCTACCTGCAGTATTCCGTCGCCATCCGTCTTCTTGTCGTGTTCTACACTGTGGACGTCCCGTACCGTAGCGCCTGTCTACTGGAATCGTTGCCGTAACCACACTTTGTGGAACACGGAGGGCCCATGCTACGACCTGCTGTGTTTGACCAGCCTCCAGTCCTCTCGTATTCTACCCCTCGTAACGTCATCAATGTGTGTTCTTTGAGCCATTTTCAACACATAGTCACGTCTGAAATTGTCTGCACACTTACTCGCTTCTTCGTACTCTGACATGCACCAACACGTCTGGACTGCTGCTAGCGCCACCGTGCGACGACCGCAGGTCAAAGTCACCGCATGGTCATACCCCAAGTTGATTTCAGTGTTCAAATGTTGATAAATCCATCGGACTCAACAGCTTGATTATTAGTCCCTAGCTTACAAACAACTTAACCTAAGGTAAACTAAACTAAGAACAACACAAACACCCAAACCCGAGGGGGGAATCGAGCCCCCGACGGCGGACGGCCGCGCGCACCGCAACACGGCGCTCCAGTATGCGCGGCTAATCCGCTGCGGCCACGGTGATTTAAACCAAATCGCCCATCAGAGCCTTGTTTCACCATGTATAAGCATTATCCTTAATTTATGACCATGAGTGTAGTTCTGACCCCTCCGACGATAGAGACGTCGTGCCAATCACGAAAATGCTATTCGTGCACTTTCGAGGAGGTGCACTGACCTGCTGGCAAAGCAAGTTGAGGGGAACGTGCGGGTCCTTCAGTTAACTCGTCCCAGCATACTTTCACTGCCACAGTGTATACTCTGCGCTCACCGACCGCCTGATTCTGTGGAACCGTCCCTCACCAGTTATACATGTAGCGAGCCGCACGCTTGGTTTCCGCCGTGCTTCACTTTGATGAATTCAACTTCTCAGACTGCCAATGACCGGCGCCACACTTTGGGTGGCCACTGGTAGCTGCAACTGTGGGAGCGCTGATTGAATTACAAGTTTCCTCTGAAAGCTATTGACCGAATTCTCCCTGTCATCTGAAATGAAATTACTACGTCACTCCAAGCTAACATTAATAATACTGATAACTACATATTAAATTAGTGAGAGAACTGGCAATTATCAAGTCAGAAAGAACTAAGTTAGAAAGACTGTATTTTCGAGGCCTTTATCGTTAATTATTCACGCATTAACATTTAAATCATGTCTATCATGCTCACGACGTACTGTCATGTCTTTAGCTGGTGTTCATAATTTTCTTGAAAGTATCAATTCAGTGACATCTTTCAATACAAATGCTTAATATCATCACTCAATCAAACATAAACGGACTGTCTCATGAGGCGCTAAGCTGTGATGCGCGAGGCCGTTCGAATCCCCCCTCGGGCATGGATGTTTGTGCCGTCTTTAGTATAAGTTAGTATATAAGTAGTTTGTAAGTTTAGATACTGATGACCCCGCAGTTCAGTCCCACAAGCTTAAGAAACATTTGAACATTACTGATTGGTACAGGCTCTACCAAAAGTCTCATTAAAGCCACTTCACTGTCTACTAGTTGGTTTTTCTTGTTGGAGATTATATTAATTGTTAAGAATGATAGCTTATGACTACAACTACAAACTGAAAACTCGAATCGTGAGTACTTGAATTCATCAACGACCTAACACTGGAAAAGTTTCGAAACAATATCAGCAGTATCTAATAGGCCCGGGACCACCGAAGCCAACTATATAACGTTCTGAGAAGAAGCTGTTTGGTTCTGTAAACGACTGATCAGGTTTTGCATGAGAATGGTACGTTAGAGTAATATCATAAAAGCTCTGCCATGTACTTAAATATGAGTTGTATTTTATTTATGTAGATGTACGCGTTTCCCATTTAACGACCGACTCTTTTCACCAAGTCCTGCATTACCTTTTAACTCCCTAGATCCATTCCAAGGCAATGATCTAATTTGGCGCAGTTTAGGTGTTTACTGTAAGTAATACATATTTTTATTGTGAAAGGAGAGCGCGAAGTTTCTATTTTTGGCAGCAGGGCGGCGCGATTACCTAAAGTTTTGGAGCGCGTGTAAAATTCTACAAATCGATTTATTACTTTCGGAAAAAATGTCAGTTGAAATTAATGCTCACCTAATGGCAGAACTTTAATAAGCACGGTTCAGATTTTAGAAATAAGTGATGAATACAGTAGTGGTTGGACGTGAATAAAACTACATAATAATGAGGAAAGTACATGTGACTTTGCTGAACTCATTACACTAAGGTACGCACTTTACAGTTACAATTTTAAACATGGCTGTTAGACAGCAACCGTTCGTGAACGATTAAAACTAAAATAATACGGCTCGTTGCAAGGTTAGAGGTTGATTTCTTTACCAAAGTTTAGGCTTCACGGAAGCCTTCAGAATAATATATATATATATATATATATATATATATATATATATATACCGGTATGTAACTTATATAAATGCCGATGGGCAATGGTTCCTTCTTAGGTGCGGAGGCACTCCTAGGCCCTTACTCTTATGGGAATTTACGTTCGGGGGTTCGAATCCCCCCTCGGGCATGGATATTTGTGCCGTCCTTAGTATAAGGTAGTTCGTAAGTAGTTTGTAGGTTTAGGGACTGATGACCCTGTAGTTGAGTCCCATAAGCTTAACAAACGTTTGAACATTTTCCTTATGGGAATTAGTTTACAATAACTACGAGTTTGAGTTCTAGTGGGCAGGTTACAGTTGAGAATTTGTACCCTACGAGAGGCGTACTTGAGTAATTCCGTGCAGGTACGGTGACCGCTGTGTCGTCAATGGTGTGGAGGTCAAATGTTGTAATGTTTGTAGAGCTTATGGAACTTAACTACGGGGTCATCAGTTCCTAAACCTACTTATGAACTAGCTAATACAAAGGACGGCACAAATATCTATGCCAGAGGGGGGATTCGAACCACCCCACCCCCACACACACACAGCAGCGGTCGTGCAGACCGTGACTGGCACGCCGCAGACCGCTCGGCCACTGCGGCGGCGTGTAGAGGTTAGCGCAACTGCCTAGAAAACATGAGTCCCGGCTGGGTACACATTTTCAACTTTACCCATTCGCCATTCCGTGAATATAAAAAAAATTAGTTACATGAAATGAATTTCTAGAGCTCCTCCTGCCTTTTCCAAGTATACACGCCTTTGTGCTTCGGATATATAAATTTTCTCCTGTTAAGAGGTAAATGAAGCTACTTAGTCTAACGCGCTCTTATAAAATAAGTAACTAAGGGTGACTGGATTCGTTGCAACGTTGGGTACCACGAAGTAAGCAATGGTGCCAGAGGGACAAAGTGCTTTTCATGTGGAAGACGCCAGTGATCAAAATTTTTCCAGGAAGTGATCACAATATTGAACCTCCTATGGAGCAGTTACAATCGATTTTTCTCAGTTCCGTAACCTTCTTTAGTGTTTATATCACCATTCGTAATTGTGTGCCACTGATAGTTCCTTTTTGTTCAGTTTTTTCCCAGAGTCCCTGTATTCCTGTGATAGTGGAGATATTTAGGTTATCCGTCTATGCAACTTATTAATAATAGATATTATTGGCATATGCATTTCGCCTTTATTTGGAAGGCATCATCAGTGGCCTGTAATATATACATGATTATGTTTTACAATTTTTTGAATTTAAATTTCTTAGTATTTCAGGTTATAAACAGTTCTGCTCCGTTATTTAAGTATAGTTACTGACATTTGGATGTTATTACTTACACCAACCAACACAAACGAAATGGCATGTGCCTAGTGCTGCTAGCTGTGAAGTGCTGTAAAAAAAATTATAACGGAAGAGGAACATAACTGAAGCAAAACAACTGTAAGTCACCAATCAGCACCAAATGTAAAGCAGGATCCACGAAATATTGTAAGTAATAACATCCAAATATCAGTAACTGTACTTAAATATCACCCCAGAACTGTTTATAACCTGAAATACTAAGAAACGTAAATTAAAAAAAATTGTAAAACGATCATGTATATATTACAGGCCACTGATGATGCCTTCCAAATAAAGGCGAAATACATATGGCAATAAAACCTATTATTAATCAGTTGCATAGACGGAAAAACTAAATATCCCCACTATAACAAAACAAGTGCCATACTTAAAATAATTTCCTTTCTAAATATATATCTAGTTACAATAACATTTGTCCGAAATTATCGTAAGTGTACCACCTTACCCTGTATAATACAGTGTCGGTAGTCAAAATACGCCCAGTCCCTGTCATCAGAAGTCAGTGGTACTATGTACCGTCAATGGGACATTTTATATCTAGATGACGAAAAAAAACGTTTCTATAGCTTATGGGACTTAACTACGGGGTCATCAGTCCCTAAACGTACAAACTACTTATGAACTAGCTAATACTATGGACGGCACAAATATCCATACCGGAGGGGGGATTCGAACCCCCGACCGTAGTGGCCGTGCGGACCGTGACTGAAGCGCCTCAGTCCCCTCGACTACCGCGGCCGGCCTAGATGACGGAACCAATCAAATGTTCGTTAAAAATTCCCATGTAATTGCTAAAATGCCATTACTCGGGCAATGCCAATGCTGTGTTTATTTCACTAAAGACATTGCCTTAATGACAGATTTACTGTTTAAGAACTTGATAACGAGATAAAACTGTTATGTCTTCAGGATTCAGCGAGTCAGGAGACGGGCCTTGACTAGCAAGGATGTGGACATGGTTCTGTAACTAAAGAACTGATTAGTTCCTATCTATTAGATAGTACTGCGATGTAAGATTCCTGGCAATTGAATGCTATTTCAGCTTGTGCACAGACGGACTACTGGATCTCGTATATGGAATTTTTCTGTTGACTCCCGAATCGGAACTGTCGAACGTGTTGCTGTGTTACGCCGTCATATATATGCGAGCTCCATTCTTCCCATTATCCGGCGCGCGAATCAGGTTAAAATGTTCAAATGTTTGTAAATCTATCGGACTCAACGACGTGGTCATTAGTCCGTAGCTTACAAACGGCTTAAACTAAGGTAAACTAACGGGCTTATGCACTAGGGAGGACTTGAACCCCTGAAAGCGAACGGCCACGCGCACCGCAGCACGCCGCCCCAGTGCGCACGGATAATCCGACGCGGCCGCGAAGAAGGCAAACAGGTACATAGACTGCGAGCGCCCCCAGCGGCCGAAACACTGTAGAGAAGTGCTTTTCAACCTGTGGGTAGCCATCCTCAAGACGTCTTGCTTGGAGAGTCGCCGTCACAGGAGAAAGTACTTGCACCGTAAAGTAACTAGGGGTTCAGTAATACAAAACGTAGGCCTAAGTAATATTTATTTAACGTTGAAATTACAGAGTTCTTGTGTAGTATTCATTATGAATTAGAAAGATCTTAGATTGTTTTACAATAGAACTGTTAACGATAAAAAAAATTCACAAAGTCCAAAAAATGTTTTCAGGAAAAGAATTTGATACAATCGTGAAAAATTCGAAAAAAAAAGATCTACTTGACATAAAAGTTTTCTGGGAATGGTACCGCGTCATGATGTAAGGCTATTTCTTAAAAAAAAACAACGTTTCGGCCAACGTTATTTAAGAAATAGCCTTACATCATGACGCGGTACCATTCCCAGAAAACTTTTATGTCATATGACTGGCCGCGGAAGCCTATGTAATTATGAAGATCTACTTCTTTACAAATTGTCTATACAGTGGGCATAAATCGCTTCTGAGTCTTGCCTGAAATGCGAAATACTCGTTAACAAATATGACGCTTAAAATGATGCTGTAACATGCTCCATCTGAAGATGAACCTGAAAAGGTTCGAAAATCGATTCATGGAATAAACAGTACCATTTCAAGTGAAAGAGACTGGTTGCATTTTTCTTAAATCATATTTAAATTAACAGTCACGGGTTCTGATATATCCGTAATGGATAATCTGAATAAAATGTAGTTTTTCTGTGGGAAATCACGTAAAAATGTCCAGAGAAATATACAAAAAACCTCGTGCAACAATTTAAAAGAAAGCTGAAGGAAAAGAGAAAAAGATAAAATTCGTTTCGTTTGAGATAACATTGTTTTGTTAGGGCTCGTGAGAGGGGTCTCCGCAGTATTTTTGTTTGAAAGGGGGGGGGGGGTCGCTAGAGTATTTTTACTTCGAAGGGGATCGCAAATTGGAATAGGCTAAAAAACGCTGCTTTAGAGCGACTTGTCGCCCGTATTGTACTGGCGTGGCGACTCTCGCGCACCGTCCGCATTGTGGCGAATATCAACACCACAAGAAAAACATGTTGTACTAACAACATATTTTATGTGATGAACAACTCAGGAATTCACTCAATATTACGCGTATTGATTTTAATGCACACCGAAAACATGATAAAATCGTCTGATAAATCGGTGATAAGAATATGAGTTACCGCTGTGCTAAGGTTATTTACTGCATGTGCGGTGTTGTGCAGCTCCAGATGGGTTCCCATAAACACCATAATTGCAATTTTAAAGCCGTCAAAAATATATAATTAATTAAAATAAAATAACAGCGGCCAGCAAGACAGACAACCTGCGATTTATCGCCCCGCCACAGTCTTAAAATTCAGTAACATGATTGGACGAAAATTGATACCAGTATTGTGACTGAGATATTTAGGCACTAATACAATTTCAAGTGTGATGCCGGCTGTAATTGTTTCGTGACGTCACACGGCATCACACCGCTGCCAACGAGAAATACAGGCCCCAGCGCAGACGTCATGCCACGTAAGAAAGGTATTTCCGAGCCAGCGCGAACGGTAGCTTAGAGGCTGCCCGCTATGAGGCAGTGGGGTGTGCCCCAGCGGCCGGCCAATCGGCTAGCTATCGCGCCGGCTCCGAACTACTTTGCTTACGTGGCATGATGTGTGCGCTGGGGCCTGTCTTTCTCGTCGGCCACGCATCACACGAGGCCGGCTGCTGGGGCACAGCGCACTGCCTCACAGCGGCCAGCCACGCAGCTAGCAATCGCGTCTGCTCAGGTCTTACTTGATCTCGAGACGTGACGTGCGCGCCGCAGCCTGTCTTTCTCGTTGGCTTCAGTATCGCAGCCGACTGCCCGCCTTGGCGTTTTCGCACGTGCTCTGCGGCCCTCTAGAAGGTTCCGAACGTAGCTTTGCAACTACATAAGCAGGAGGCCAGCCGAAATTGGCAATCAGTATTACCCCTGACGACGATAGCAGAGCTTGCCACAGAAAACTCGGGGGGTTTTATTCGACATGCCACGGCTTGTTTCTTTTCTTCTTGTTTTTTTTTCCCCTTTGTTATTTCAACACCCATGTGATACATAGGCTGGCAGCAGCTTCTTACGCTGTTCTTCAACCAAACGACAATAGATAATGGACATGAAGTTGTTCTAACTTTGTGTACAAGAGTTAAAAATGCGGAGAATTAAAAAAATAAACAAGAAGGAACTGTAGGTCAAACATATTGCATGACAAATTGCTACAGTGGCGTTAAAAACGCATTGAAGAACAGTTCACTGGACATGTTGACAGAGACACTGGTTAAAATAACAGATGCAACACGTTTTTACACTGATGGATGCTCTGATAAAACACAGTGATCGACTGAATACAAACACTGAACGTCGCACTTGATTAAAGCTCGATTGGACTGTGGGCTCTGTAGGTGAAGGGAGGCTGGAAGTGTAAGAAACGTTGGAGGAGGTGGAGAATTGGGGTATGATGGGGTAGGGGGGCGTTGGCACTCTTAAGAGGGGTGAGAAGAGGCATAGCCATGCGGTGGAAGAGGAGAGGAGGGGGGAGAGGGAGTATTGCATCCATGGGGAAAGGGTTAACCTCAGAAAGGATGTGGAGGGTGTGCAAATAGATGGAGGAAGAGATACAGTTGTTAAGGCGTAGCAGATGCACAGAATTGATGAGGGTAGAACAGTGGATTGCGGGATTCTATTTTGCGAGTGCTGTACAGGAGCCGGACTGCAGGAGGTGTGGAAATGGCACGAGGTCGTACAGGATCCGCGTGAAGGAGGGAAGGCAGTAGGCGAAGCGTGGCGTGGCGTTCGAGTAATTGATTCTGTAGTAGGTAGGGGGAGCGGAAACACAGGCAGTGTGGAAGCTGTAAAGGACAAGACACATGACGGATTTGTAGGTGTAAAGGATGGTGGAGGTTTTGAATCCCCACGTGCGGTCAGACGGGAGTTTGAGCAGTATATGGCTTTCTGTAGGGACCGTGCAGAGGTGGGGAGTCGAATCAGTCGAGGGTGAGGCCGAGGTATCTGAGGAGGAAGGTGCGACGGATAGGGCGTGGATCGTGGATGCGGTTCAACCTATTATGATTGCCTGGGATTTAACAGGATTGACGGAGAGGAGCCACAGGTTACACCTTACAACGAACTCGGTGAGGTGAGGTGAGACTGGAGCAAGTGGTGGGAACAGGCGAGGGAGGTGGCGAGGGCTAGCAAGGCGGTGTCGTCAGCACTTTGCAGGAGGTGGTCAGGAAGTTTGGGCATATCAGCGGAGCATATGCATAGGAGGGGGAAGAGGACGGGGCCTAGAGGCACCCCGGCGGAGGTGTCAAAGAAACGGGAGTTACAGTGACATAGGAGGGGCGGTGCGTGAGGAAGGAAGCAATGAGACGGGCATATTTTACAGAAAGGTCGTAGAGTTCGAAAAGGAGCCGTGGCTTGTACGCCGAGAAAATTTTATAGAAGAATGCCACCACGAAGGACTCCCAGGACGCATTGCTAATTTGTGATAAATTTGGTCGCCCATGATTTTACCGCTTTCTTATCCAAAGCTCTGTATCATTGATGGCCAATAAAATATAAATGAACTGCAGAATGCATCCGAGAGTCGAAAACAGCCTCTTGCTCTACAGTCAGACGCCTTGGTAGCTAGACAGATGGCGCTTTCTTTCAATCACATATCTTAAGGTTATATGCATGGTCGTCTTGAAAGTTTATTTCATAGATTTACAGGAATGTATTCGTTTACAGAGACAATGTACGAAGATTAAATAGGCTCAGTTATCTATCGAGTGCCACGCGAGATTAGCGGTGCGGTCTGGAGCTCCACGTTGCGGATCGTGCGGCCTCCCGAGTCGGAGGTTCGAATCCTCCCTCGGGCATGAATATTTGTGTTGTCTTTAGTATAAGTTAGTTCATAAGTAGTTTGTAAGTTTAGGGACTAATGACCTCCCAGTTAAGTCCCTTAAGCTTTACTAGTATTTGAACATCTATCGATTCTGTCAATTTTGAGTTCCGTGCTTGTCTCGAACATCAGGGTGTTGATCAAAAATACTTTAATTTTAGGTACTAAAAAAGTGATCATCCATATTAAATGAACTGGTTGGCTGTGTATAAGGTCTTATCGTTGTAAGTAAATACACGACACAATAGTAAAAGATAATTAAGTCAAAAATTTAAATAAAGTAATATACTGTGTGTATCTTGAAGTTTTCCCGGCACATTGATTGGTTCATCATATTTCGGGCTTGCAGCCGGATCATGTTGACGTCTTCCAACGACATTTCGGCTGACAGACATGCAGCCATCCTCAGATAAGCATGAGACTGAAGATTACCGGTGTGCGTCATTCTATATATACCGATTGGCGTGGCGGCGCCTGCGCAGTGAGGAGGTACTAGCGCGCCGCCTGTCGAATTTGGCGCGCTCTGTGGTAGAAGCGGGCCGCGTCTGCGTAATGGTGTACTTACATTCGCGCCAACTGTCGGAATGCGCCTTCATGCATCTTAAGCGCGGTGGTCGAAAGAAATCACTTTTTGTCAGAGGTTGCACTAGATGTAGACCTATGTCCCTGTGAAACAATTAAAGAAGTTACAGGGTCCCATGCTTTATCCATTTGAAAGCCGCCATCCCGGTTAATCAGGTCTTAATAATCGAATCCCAAAAGGATCTTCTTCTTGCCAAAATTTTTTGTTGCAGAATAATCCATGGAGTGTCTCGTGGAAATACAGTGTTCTGCTGTGGCTGATTTATTGGGCTGCAGTAGACGTGTGTGGCGCTCATGCTCCACGGATCTTTCTCGTACTGTGCGAGTAATTTGGCCAATGTAGGACTGACCACATTGACAAGGGATCTTGTAAATTCCCGCCTTCTTCAATTCCAAACCATCCTTCGCAGAGCCAAGCAAAGAAGAGATCTTCGCAGGTGGTCGGAATATCACTTTTACACAATGCTTTTTTAGAATTCTTCCTATTTTAGAAGAGAGGTTGCCAACATACGGAAGGAACGCCCTGGACCTGATTACCTCATTACCTTCTTCTTTTACATTTCTTCCTAGTTAGAGCTGTGCGGATCTGGCTTGAAGAATATCCATTTTCCCTGAAGACTGACTGCAAATGTTCCATCTCTAACTGACTTCCGACACACTGTGACCTGCTATGAAGCAAGATGTTTATCGTTTTGAACTTCTAGCGAAAATGGTGAATATGAAACAACGTGACCAATACAGTGATAATTAATAAATTTTGTATTATACGCTTTTTCTTAGGTTTTTGGACAAATAACAATTTAATTTCGAACCAATTCATGCTTTTTTCTGCGGTTTACGACCCAAGGACAGCTAAATATCGTTCCGATGTGGTGCGACCTTTCCGTGGTAGATGGGATTTGCATTAAAAATTATATATTTTTAAATCAATGGGACTTCTTTCGTTATTAGTCCAAAGGCTTAGAAACTACTTAAACTAAGTTAAGCTCTTATATAAATAATAGTCTGAAGTGCAACAATTTTACTTTATTCAACTAGTTTCGTTCTTTTAGACCATCTTCAGGAATTGTAACTCCATGACATCGATGGAGTTACAATTCCTGACACTGGAAGGATTCCAGTTACCTTCCAGGTCCATGACATCGATGGAGTTACAATTCCTGTAGATGGTCTTAAAGAAAGACCGAAACTAGTTGAATAGAATAAAATTGTTGCACTCTAGACTTATTTATATATAAATTAAAAAGAAACAGTGCTGTTACCCAAAAAAGTGAAACTTAATGTTTCAAAAATTAAGTAAATTAAACTAACAGAAGGACAACACACAACGCCATGCCTGAGAGAGTACTCGAACCTCCGACGGTGAGCAACCGTGCACTCCGCAGCACTAACAGCACCAGAAGATGTGCATGACGTGCTCGTCATTTGTCGGCATCCGCTGCCCTCATCCCACATATAGCGCCATCTGTTGATAAAGTTAGTTTGTTATTAACACTCAAAAATACAACTCATCGGTTGCTAAGCTAGAGGTTGGTTACTTAACCGAGGTTTCGCCATGAACTATGGAAACCTTCATCAGAAGTAAAGAAAAGGTTATTTTCTGCTCTTTATATACACATATATTTTACATTTGTATCTTGAACAGTGAGCTCTGTTATTCAAAAACCATTTCATGTAACGAAAAATTTTCTACTTTCTGATAAAGGCTTCCTCAGTTGAAGCCGAAACCTTGGTGAAGTAATCAACCTCCGGCTTTACAACTGATGAGCTCTATTTTTGAGTGTCAGTCTTTCGCGAACTGTTGCTGTCTCAACATCCACATTATTATTTTTTTTTATCTTCAAGTAAAAAAAGGGTTTAAATGTTTGTAGAGCTTATGGGACTTAATTACAGGGTCATCAGTCCTTAAACTTAGAAACTACTTATGCGGCCCAAACATCCATGCCCGAGTGGGGATTCGAGTCCCCGACGGGGAACAGCCTCGCGCATCGTAGCAGACCGCCTCAATGCGCTCTGCCGCTCCACCGCGGCCCCTCTTCAAGTATGTTCATTTCAAAATTGCAGTCATTCTACCCCTTGAAACTATTTGTATGTCATATGTATGGTGAATCTAAATTCGCGCACTCGGCCTTCGCAGCGCGATTCCTCACATGCTTGCAATAAAAAGTGTGTCACAAAATTTCGTCCTGCGCATATCTCCGGTAGTAAATGGACGTAGAAGATTGAGATGGGTGTGTGTCCCATACGTCAGTGTGTTTCAGAATTACACTACTACACCAACAAACTTCTAGAGGATGTGTAAGGTGTCTTGAGGAACAAAGTGAGCATCGAAACCCATGCCCGGAAGCGTCATCAAATGTCGCTGGAGGGGATGTCCAGCGACAGGAGCTGGTGCCTGTAACTTAGACTCTCCGTAGCGTCGTTGAATAGCGGTTCCGGGAATGAGTTTCTACGCTCACTTTGTTCCTCAAGACACCTCCCACATCCCCTAGAAGATTGTTGGTGTAGTAGAGTAATTCTGAAACACACTGTCGTATGGGACACACACCCATCTCAATCTTCGACGTACATTTACTGCCGGAAATATGCGCAGGATGAAATTTTGTCAGAAATTTTTTCTATTGCTAGCATGTGAGGAATCGTGCTGCGAAGCCCGAGTGCGCGAATTTAGATTCACCCTGTATATATATATATATATATATATATATATATATATAAACGTGTAACGACCCCTTTTCTATACAGGATATAATGACAAGATTTCCTTTCCCCGCTATTATTGAAAGAAAATTTTGTATTTTTATATGTAAAAATAATTATCTATGAATGTCAGAGAAAAAATTTAAAAACATCACATACAATTTTTTTTTTTTTTTTTTTTTTTTTTTTTTTTTTAAGAAATAATACAGTAACCACTCTTGCCTTGTACTTCGTAGCGATAGCATCTTGCAGACGAGAGCTGTACTTTATTATTTTTATGTGGCATTTCTTACGTGGATTTGTACATTCAGGTGAATATATGTGGTATGAGCGGATCTTACTTTTCTAAATAAACCCCACCTCTCACTTAAATTCGCACTTATGAATTTTTTTATTATTAATTTTGCCTTTTCCTCTCTCCGCCCTATGAAGCTTTCTTTCAGCCTTGTTGCATCGCTGCTACAATGGATGGCACTGTTTTCAGTTAATACTAAATGGTGATTTTTCGTGTAGCCTGCCTCTATTTTTTTAAATTTATTCCATACTATTATCATTTACCGGTAATAGAATCTGCAGTCAGTTTTCTTGTAATTTTTTTGGAAGTCCGATGTGTGTGACTTACGTAATGTTCCTATCCGAATTTTATTGTGTCGCGTATTTTATTTACGGTCAGCTACACGAGTCGTTTGATATTGACGTACTGCCATCCACTGTTCGACGAGTGGTTATCATATTATGAACATGTCATTTACAGCCAAATTTCAACCACCGATGGATCTCTTGTTAAAGGTAATCGCTCGTCGTGCACAACACTCCACCGTTAATTAGCTTGCGCCGCGGTGCAGTAGCCGAGCGTTCTAAAGCGTCTCGCTGCGGATCGCGCGGTTGCTCGCCGTGGAGGTTCGAGTCCTCCCTGGGGCATGGGTGTGTGTGTTTGTCCGTAGGTTACTTTACCTAGGTTTAAAGAGTTTGTAAGCTACGGACTGATAACAACGCAGTTTGGTCCGATAGATTTACAAACATTTGAACATTTTTAATTAGCTTGCCATTTCATTTAAATGCATGTAATAATTTTCCAATTTTTTTTCCCGCAATTTTCTGATTGGGGTCTTTAATAGCTTCTAACTTCAAACTTCTTCCTTGTTTAAATTTGTTAATCTCAAACATTAATAGCCAGGGTGGAACATTATAAGGATCACATAATTTCTGTGTTATTTTCCTTCCCATCTGCATCCTGCCCGCCGGCCGCGGTGGTCGAGGGGACTGAGGCTCGTCAGTCACGGTCTACACGGCCACTGCAGTCGGGGGTTCGATTCCCCACTCGGGCATGGATATTTGTGCCGTCCTTAGTGTTAGCTAGTTCATAAGTAGTTTGTAAGTTTAGGGACTGATGACCCCGCAGTTTAAGTCCCATAAGCTTTACAAACATTTGAACATTTTTATTTATTTATTTATTTATTTATTTATTTTTTTTTTTTTTGCATCCTGCCTAAAAGTTCACTTTACAGCACCTTTATTGGGTGTGGTCACCCTGCAGTTGATAAAACTTTGCGGCCGACCACAGCTGCTAATGAACTGAGCATCTGCGGCAGCGGCGCGACCGCAGCCGCCCAGTTCAGTGATCAGGTGTGTGTGCGAGATAAGAGACAGCGCGCTGCTGTTGTCGGTGCCCGCGCGTCCGTAAACAGACGTCCGCCCCCACCGTGCTGTGCTGCTCTGTGTCGGTTTTACGGCACTCCCAAATCGGGATGCCCGGCCCGGCGCGGCCGGACCGCAATAAAACATTTTACGTCGCGGCCGCGGGCTGCGCCGCCGGCGAACTGCCGAATTACCAGCGGGTACAGCACACGCTGCAGGGTCGGGGGCACAGTAACCCTGTAGCGACGCCGACCTACCAGCCAATACCGACATCGTCGCGAGGGGTGCTAGGACACGGCATAGACGACCGTGCAGGAACAAGGGAGCGAGGGTCGCAAATCTTTATAAAGAATACAACAAATGTGTTCGCACTTTTTCCGCCACTCTATTCTGACTTGGTGCACCAACAGTGTTTTGAGCTTAGTAGGAAAATAAAAAAAAAGGACAACGACTGAGATGCAGTTGTGGTACAGCAATAGTCCTCTCGCCTATTTCGATCGCCATTTTCGCTTAACGTGACTTGCTTCAATCACTCCAGGCAGATACCGGGTGCAAAATGTTCAAATGTCTGTAGAGTTTGAAGTGGTCATCAGTCCCTAAACTTACAAACTACTTATGAACTAGCTAAACTAAACACGGCACAAATATCCATGCCCGAGGGGGTATTCGAACCCCCGACCGTAGTGGCCGTGCAGACCGTGACTGGAGCGCCTCAGTCCCTTCGACCGGCTGGCTGAACCTCTCTGTTCCCTACTGTTCGTTACTTGTTAGTCACTCCACGTACTTCTGAATTATATGGGACGCACTAAACGCTGTGGAATGGCCGACCGGTCTAAGGCGCCTTGCTAAGGAGCGCGCCATTGTTCACCGTCGCAAGTTTCCTGCCGCCACCCATTCCGTCGGCTATATGTAGTCACTGCCATGAAGGTCGTCCTCCACGGTACACTTCAATCGTGTCCATAGAAAATGTATATTGCTGAATTTGTAAGAAAATGTCTAATATTGTACCTCCTGTTTTGTTTCGAGTAACTTGCTTGCAAGAAAATGTATAATATTGAATCTACTGTGTCTATCGATATGTGTACATAAATGTTGTGAAGTTTCATCTTTGGCAAAGATTATGTATCGGATAGCGTTATAGTTCGTGTGGAGAGAGAGAGAGAGAGTCAGACTTGTGGTTCAGCTCGCTTAGAGAGCAGTTGTGTTGTGTATATGGCTCCGATGTAGAGCAGAGACTGCAGTGCCAGCAAGTTGGTTTGATTGTATTTGGAATATATATTGCATTTCATATAATTGTGAAAAAGGTTGATCCACGTCTAGAATGAAGGTAATAGCATTTCATGTAATTATGAAAAGATTGTATCATTTAGGTAATGTAATGGTGATTATTAATAATAAGTAAAAAAGTTAGCCTTTCGTTTCTGTTTCATTTACGTAGTTAGAAGCTTAACCCAATTCCTTTATTTGATAATTAGTTATTTGTGGATTTAAAGTGCAGTATTGATTTTGGAAATCTTGTTGAACAGATTTCTTTATTGGTAACGGAGTAAATGATTGTTATGCAACACTGCAGTTAATTGAGTATGATACTGAGTTTTGATAATCATGTACTGATCCGCATAAAATTCTTATAGTTGGACATTAAGAAAGTGGTTTGTGTTTCTAATATCTTTCTCACAGCCAATTTTTTTTTTTTTTTTTTTTTTTTTTTTTTTTTTTTTTTTTTTTAGTACGTGTGTGTTTCATGCAGGTTACATATCACAGTTGGCCGCGGTGGCCGAGGGGACTGCGACGCGCCAGCCACGGTCTGCACGGCCACTACGATCAGGGGTTCGAATACCCCCTCGGGCATAGATATTTGTGCCGTCCTTAGTGTTAGCTAGTTCATAAGTAGTTTGTAAGTTTAGGGACTGATGACCACGTAGTTAAGTCCCATAAGCTAAACAAACATTTGAACATTTATCCGTGCCAGACGGGGTGTTCAAACCCCCGACCGTAGTGGCTGTGCAGAACCACTGGCGCGCCGCACACCGCTCGGCCACCGCGGTCGGCAGACTGAGGTGCACACATATTTCCTCGTTCTATGTAATGTGCTGGCGGTACGAATAACATCCAGCACCTCATAAATTAACCATGCCAAAACAACAGAATCAGTGCCGAACCAATGCCAATGTCGGAATAAGGCAAGATATAGAAAACAAGAAGGTACAATATACTATCTGTATTGCGCCTTTAGCACGAGTTTTGTGTGCTATTTATAGTATTCTAACTGCCATGACAGTCTGTCCTCCTCCTCCTGGGTACCACTGTCAACAAGTGTTGAGAAATTCCAGAAAAGACCAAATTTTCACATTTAAATAACTTATAATTTTAAATGTCATCTAGGTGGTGTAAAATCTAGTCAGTGATGGCTGACTCCAATGAAGAAGCCCTAGATATAACTGGTTATGGCGATTGCTGCAGAACGTAGCAACAAAGCTGAACTTACACTTTGTAATCGATTAAAGATACCTTCCTTGGGAAAACAGTTTTCACTCCTGAATTACAAGAAGAAGAATTTAACCATAACAACATTGCGATAAAATTATTGTATGCTTTTTCCCTGATTGTGTAACGGCGGTTTGCTTAAGGTTACGGTAAAAAAAAAAGTAAAATTGTCAAAATAGCTGGGGTAGTTTCAAAAAGAGAATTCTTAAAAAAAAACTAATGAAAACCGAAATCAGCAATAGATTTATATTTTTTAAAGTAATTCACCGCCATTTTACTGAAATATTGTTTATTCCACGAGCAGGTTTCGTCTTAGTGATGGAAATCTTCGAGACAGGATTTTTCTAAGCCGCGGCGGAGTGGCCAAGCGCATTGAGGCGCTATGCTACGATGCGCGAGGCCGCTCCCCGTCGGGGCTTGAATCCCCCCTCCGGAATAGATGTATGTGCCGTCTTTAGTATAAGCTATTTCATAAGTAGTTTGTAAGTATAGGGACTTACGACCTCCGCAGTTAAGTCCCTTAAGCGTAACAAACATTTGGACATTGATTTTTCTAAGTCATTGTCATGGCAATAAAATTTTATGTTAATGAGATACAGTTATCAACTTGTCCTAACGTTTCTATTGCCATGATAATGAGTTAGAAAAAGCTGTCTTGAGGAGTTTCAACACTTCATAGTGGCCTAAGGCCGCAACCTAGTCGTGGAAACAAAGAATATTTCAGTCAAATGGCTGCGAATTCCTTTAAAAAGTTTTACATAAGTGATCCCCAATATGTATACAATATCATAAATACATTTATGGGTCTAAATAAAGTTGGATTCATTTCTCTCCAATTTATTTACGAACTTCATATTCTGATGTTATGTTACAATAGTAAGTTAGTTTCAAATAATATTAAGTCGGAAATCGAGTAGAAGGAAATGGAAGATCCCAAACCTGATGGCAGGGAAGAATGTTAAAGAACATAGTGCGAAGTGAAGTTTGAGTATAAAGAGAAGGTGTGAAAATCAATGAAAGATCCTCAACAAAATTTAAAAGTTAGTGGCACAACTACGATGACTAAAACAAGTAACTGATTTTGCTATGGATCAAATAGTATAGGAAAATAACAGGAGTGCAAGAAACACTAGAAAGTACCGCATCTAAAATATTGTACATGCTTTTGAGTGTAGCAGATATGACAAGATTAGCGTAAGAGAGGATAAGTTAAAGAACAATATGAAACGCATTGAAATTCTGTTGCTTAAAAACAATTTGTTGTAACAATGCTCTTTCCAAAAGCTGCTCATGTCTTCCAGTCAAGCGCTGTTATAATATTATAAACTACAATCCATCCATTGACGTTCTTTTAACCATTCTCTGGTGTAGATGACACGATAAAACGAATAGTGCATTGTACTGCGTAAAATTGGAGTTGTGGAAAACTGGTACATCAGCTGAATGTTATACATGAGAAAAACATTTTACTGGTGTTTGTTCGCTCCGTGATTTCAACTTTTAGAATTATACACTAATGTATGTGAGTTAATGACCTTATTGGTAGAGATAAATATTTTCTAGATGCAAGAAAGCATTGACCCCTTATCAACGTCACTAAAAAACAAACAATGAAATGTCTCTCATCATTAAGATTAGGAACATCATGTCTCGATTAGAGACCACATTTACACGAGCTAGTCGATGGCATTGTCAGAAAACTCATTATTCAAGTTACCGCACGGCCTTGAAGTAACGTTTGTCCACGTGCAGCTAGCCTGCTTACCGCAATTCACAATGTACCACCCAATCATCTCTGACATACATTGTGTATCCTTGCACATCCCGAAAATTTGAGACACAGCTCAAATTTCGAATGGATCATTCAGCATTTTCTCATTGTTGGGAAACAGCGGGGTCGCTGTTGGAGCATTCGCCATTTAATATTGCAGCTGGGCTGAAAACTGCCTGGAAGTGCGCATTGTCCCGGTCTCTGGCGTTTAATACTTTCGCTTCGGAGTTCCAGCGCACGGCTGAATAATGGAACTTGTTCTCCAAACTGTAGAAACTCCGTACTGATGCCGGGGCCGCCATTTTCATTTTACCTGCACATCTGGCGGCTGGTTTCACGGTACAATACAGTTGTATCACGAATTGCAGGATGCCCGAGAGCTTCCAGCTCGCGTGTTCAGGTGGAGGAGTGAAATCATTCTATCTGCTGCAAATGGCTTCATCTGCCTTTCGTTTCCAGCGGGAAATCTACATCTACATCTCCATACATACTCCGCAATTCACCGTAAGGTGCGTGGCGGAGGGTACACTGTACCACTACTAGGCATTTCCATTCCTATTCCACTCCCAAATTGAATGAGGAAAAAAAGAATGCCTATATGCCTCCGTACGAGCCCTAATTTCTCTTATCTTTTCTTTGTGATCTTTACGCGAAATGTAAGTAGGCGGCAGCAAGATCGTACTACACTCAGCTTCAAATTCCGGCCCTCTAAATTTACTTAACAGAAATTCACGAAAAGAACGTCGTCTTTCTTCCAGCGATCCCCAATTGAGTTGCCGGAGCATTTTCGTGACACTCGCGCATTGGTCGAACCTACCGGTACCAAATCTCGCTGCTCGCCTCTGAACCGCCTCTATGTCTTCCTTCAAACCGATCTGTTGCGGGTCCCAAATACTTGAGCAATACTCAAGACGTGGTCGTACAAGCGTTTTATACGCAGTCTCCTTTACAGGTGAAGTACATCTTCCCAAAATTCTCCCAATAAACCGAAGTCGGCTGTCCGCCTTACTCACAACTGTCCTTACATGCTCGTTCCATTTCATATCGCTCTGCAATGTTACGCCTAGATATTTGAACGACGCGACCGCATCAAGAAGCTCACTACTGATGCTGTATTCGAACATTATAGGATTGTTTTTTCTACTCATGCGCATCACCTTACATTTTTCTACATTGAGAGCTAGCTGCCATTCTTCGCACCAACTAGAAATTTTGTCTAAGTCAATCTGTATGCTATTACAGTCAGTTACAGACGACACCCTCCCATACACCACAGCATCATCAGCAAACAGCCGCAAATTACAACTTACTCTGTCCATCAGATCATTTATATAGATAGAAAATAATAGCGGTCCTATCACACTCCCCTGGGGCACGCCTGACGATACACTCGTCTCTGATGAACACTCGCCGTCGAGAACAACGTACTGCATTCTATTACTTAGGAAGTCTTCCAGCCAGTCACAAATCTGTGAACCTATTCCATAAGCTCGGATCTTCGTTAGCAGTCTGCAGTGTGGCACCGTGTCGAACGCCTTTTTGAAGTCGAGAAAAAGACAATCCGCCTGTTGCCCTTCGTCCATGGCTCGCAAGATGTCATGTGAGAAAAGGGCAAGCTGAGTTTCACATGAACGATGTTTCCTAAACCCGTGCTGATTCATGGAAAGAAGCTTTTCCGTTTCAAGGAAATTTACTATGTTCGAACTGAGAATATGCTCCAAAATTCTACATGAAACCGATGTCAACGATATTGGCCTGTAATTGTATGGGTCAGTTCTCTTTCCTTTCTTATACACGGGAGTCACCTGCGCTTTTTTCCAATCACTAGGAACTTTGCGCTGAATTATAGATTCGCTATAAATGCAAGCTAAGTAGGGGGCCAATGCCGCAGAATAGTCTTTGTAAAACCGAACTGGTATACCATCCGGACCAGCAGACTTTTTCGTATTTAGCTCTCTCAGCTGCTATGCTATTGCTATGTCCCCCATTTCGGAATTAGTACGTTGATCAAATGATGGTATATTTGTGCGGTCCTCCTGCGTGAAAGATTTCTTAAACGTTAAATTTAGAACTTCAGCTTTCCGTTTGCTTTCTTCTATTACTGCCCCGGAATGATCAACTAGTTACTGGACAGTGGGCTTTGACCCGCTTATCGATTTTACATAGGACCAGAATTTTTTCGGGTTCTCGGAAAGATCTTTTGCTAAGGTATGGCTGTGATAGTTATTGTATGCTTCACGCATCGATCTTTTTATAGACACACGAATCTCTACTAACTTTTGCCTGTCATCATTTGCGTGTTCTTTTTTGAATCGAGAGTGCAACAGCCTTTGCTTTCTCAGCAGCTTTCTAACATTATTATTATACCACGGTGGATCTTTTCCATCCTTAATCGTCTTTACTGGCACATATTTCTCTAACCCTTCATTAACAATGCATTTAAATTTAGTCCACAATTCCTCTACATCCATAGTCCCAGAATTAAACGATGCCCATTCATTTTCTAAGTGCGATCGTAACATTTGCTTGTCGGCTTTTCCCAACAAAAACACGCTCCTAGCCTTCTTGACTGGTTTATGAACTTTGGTCACCATCGACGCTATGACGATATCATGATCACTAATTCCTGTCTCTACACAGACATCGTTAATAAGGTCAGGCCTGTTTGTGGCTATAAGGTCTAGAATATTTCCATAGCGCGTGGGTTGCCGGTTTAACTGCTCAAGACAGTTTTCGGAGAATGTGTCCAAAAGTAGCTCTCAAGACTGCTTGTCTGTACTGCCTGAAATGTAACTAGCGATGTCCCAATCTATACTCTTAAGGTTGAAGTCACCTCCGACTAATATTGCATGGCCCGGATACCTATGCACTACCTGGTGTAGACTTTCCTTGAATGATTCTAAAACTGCTACAGCAGCACTGGGGGGCCGGTAAAAACACCCAACTATTAACTTTACTTCTTTTAGACCTGTTATGCGTGCCCAGATAACTTCACAGTTACTTTCAACCTCGATCTCAGTAGAAACAATATCTTTGTCCACAGCGATGAACACTCCTCCTCCAGTTGTATCAGATCTATCTTTCCGATATACATTCCAGGCTTCGCTAAATATTTCTGAACTTGCCACATCATCATTTAGCCAGCTTTCGGTGCCTAAAACTATCTGAGCGCAATAACTTCCATGCAGCGCTGCAAATTCGGGAACTTTGTTTCTAATACTCTGTAAGTTCGCGGCTAATATTTTTATGTTCGAATTTTTGTTCCGAACGTGGCCTGAATTCGCTGTTTGAATGCTGACAGGCGAGTGCTCATCAGAGTTAGCGCCTAGCCTAAAAAAAAACCATGTGCACTCCACAAGTACTCTGCTACCCGAGTAGCCGCTTCCTTAGTGTAGAGCACCCCTGATCTATCTAGGGGCACCCTACAATTCCCCACCCGATAACGCAGATCCAGAAATCTGCAGCCATGATTGTCACAGAGTCGGCGAAGCCTCTGGTTCAGACCCTCCACTCGGCTCCAAACCAAAGGACCCCGATCAACCCTGGGAACAATGCTGCAAATCGACAGCTCTGCTTGCACACCGCGTGCGAAGGCAGCAGCCTTTACCAATTCCGCCAGCCGCTCGTAGGACCTGAGGATGTCCTCAGAACCCAAGCGACAAGCGTCATTGGTGCCGACGTGAGCTACGACTTGCAGTCGACTGCACCCCGCACCCTCGATAGCCGCCGGCAAGGCCGCCTCCACATCTCGGATGAGGCCCCCCGGCAAACACACCGAGTGCACGTTGGAATTCCTTCCAGATCTGGACGCTATCTTCCTAAGGGGCTCCATCACGCGCCTGACATTGGAGCTCCCAATAACTAATAATCCCCTCCCCCCGTGCACCTGCTCGGACCCTGCTGAAGGAATGGTCACACTTTCACTCACAGGACGAACGGGCGCGGACGGACGTCCAGCCTCCACATTGGCCTTCCGCCTCGAGCGACGCGAACGCCGGACAACCCGCCACTCCCCTTGCGGAGAAGGCGGCTCGACGACGTCCAGTACACCTGAAGGTGCCTCGGTAGCAGGGACAGAGAGCGAAGCATGAGACACCTGAGGTGTCCCACTCGACGCACCAGACTCCCCACCATTGCTGCACCCCGAGACAGCAGCCTGAAGACGGCTGACCGTAGCCAACAGCACGCTCAGCTGTTCGCGAACCGCGGCCAACTCCTCCTGCGTCCGAACGTACTTTTTTACACTGCACTAAACAATTAAGAGATTAGTTGAGATACTACATACTGTATACGTATGGAAGATTAGTTGAGATATTATATACTGTATACGTATGGTAGCTTATTTTCTTCAGACATTGGTTAGAACTGTAATTTGTGTGATATGGTAAGATATTTTGCAGTCTCAACTCTCTACTTAAGGTTTAAGTGGCGCTTACTTAGAGCACCATGGGTTTACCAGAATAGTGAAAAAGTCATTGTCGTTCGCCTGTAATATGGTATGTGATCACCTCGGACAACTCTACAACCGTTGTAGAGTTTCTGGTCGGGCTGCAATGACACAACAAAGGTCGAAGAATCTGGTCTCCATACCTCTGAGCAGTAAATGCGTCATTCTGGTTGACATATAGGTCCGTACGTCCGACAATTCTCCTGCCCACAACATGATATCGTGATGTTTCTTGCATACAAGCAGGATTGTTCTTAGTTCCACGTTCTTTCCAGATGATGGAACGACGATTCTACGACAGAAAAATCTTGATTCATCTCTGAACAGAACCCGGGGCCATTCGTTACTACTCCAATCCTGATGTTCCTCCGCCCATCTTTTGTGCGCAAAACCGTATCGTGGTTTTTACCCGGACACACACTACAGGCCTCCATGCAGAGAGGCCACATTCTCAAAGACGATTTCGGACTGTTTGTGTTGATATTGATAGAGGTTGGAGTCAAAGAGATGAGCTTTAGCCGCAATTGTACCATCCATTAATTGTTTTAGTTAGTCATGGAAACTATTAATGAATCTAATTATTAATCAGATCAAATCATTCAAAGGCAATCATAACATTTACATAGTTGAAGTATTTTATCCATTTCAGCAACTGTTCAGATTATAAATTAATAAAATGCAGCAACCAGTTGCTTGTGATTATTTATTTTGACGACCGGTTTCGGGCGCTTGAGTGCCCTTCTTCTGGTCTCTCTACAGACAAACAAGTGCATTGGTATTCAGTAAAGGCTATAAAACGTACAAAAGTCAATTACAGAAATTTGAAGCAGTTTTGAACCAAATAGATTATAATAACAGATATGTTCAGATAATGGGATAAAATTAATACTTACAATTTAGTATTATATGAACACACCTTTTATTACAATCTAATTGGTTCAAAAAACTGCTTCAGATTTCTGTAACTGACTTTTGTACGTTTTATAGCCTTTAATGTATACCAAAGCACTTGTTTGTCTGTAGAGAGACCAGAAGAAGGGAACTCAAGCGCCCGAAACCGGTCGTCAAAATAAATAATCACAAGCAACTGGTTGCTGCATTTTATTAATTTATTTACATAATTATTGGATTTCAAACGAGCAAATACTGACTGTGAAAAATGATCATAGGTCAAGGAATTATCCATTTGGGGTCGCCACCATATTGATCTAAAATATGGAAAAAATGTAGTTGCTAAATCTGCCCAGCCCGCTGCATTTGGCGTGACCTATTGAGATTCAACTATTCATAAAATTTATCTCTACTGCAAGCTGTTATGTACAGACATAGGGGCAAGGTAATTCAAAGGATGTTCAGGACAAGTACATGCTTTATACAGTTTAATACGAAAGAACAATGCACCCTAACGTTGACGATATTAAAAAATGATCGGTGTACATTTAATAAAAAGCACACAAATGACACCTAATTATTACAAGGGTTCACAAAATCAGAAAGAGATGTGGTATGACTGGCTGAAGACAAGTCTGGGGTTCCCTGCCCTGTATGTATCGTCCCAGAATAATTGCCACAAAATATTGCGTCCTGCTGGGAGCAACTTTTTCCCTCCTATCAAAGAAACACCTTCCCACAACACAGGATAAAACCTGTCACACTCTTATCAGTGACACTTTCCAAAACAGGCGTTACTCTATCACTCGTTAGCATCTGGTGAATCACGCGACGCTGATGAATCACGTGAAGAGACGTCAACGAGGTGCAGACTGCAGAAGAAAGCGAAAATAAGCGACCAGAAAAATGCGTAGTTTCGCGCTGTTAAGCGGCGAAGCTTTCATCGCGTCAGCTTCTGTTCCCACGTCGTAGGAACAAGTCGTCTAAGATTTGGTATACATATCTACTTCAGCATGTAAGACGCAAGTACGGTACCCAGGTGTACTCAGACTGGTTGAATAATTGCCACCAGTGCTACGATGAACTATGCAGGCAACAGCTGATTTCGCACGCTTTTTATCGAAATAGGAGACAAGTGCCTGTTATGAAACCAATGATCAAACCGCTCCAATATTCCACGTTCGAACAATTCGGACGTTTTAAACAGAGTGTGTACCCGCACTGCAGAACTACACACGACCAAAACGTATAATCGCCTCTGAGCACTCAAATCTTAACTATCCGTCCCCTCCTGGCGGAATCAAAAGAAAATTCTAAGTATGAAACGTGGCAGACCACAAAATCCTAGGATAAATCCAGATTTAGGTTTCCCGTGATTTCCCTAAAACGCTCCAGGAAAATGGTTCGTTTCAAAGGGCCCGGCCGATTTCCTGCCCCACCCTTACCCGAAACAACTTTAGCGTAAGTTCCGCTACTAACCGCAAAATGAACAGCTAACTAACCACTATCCGCTCTCGGCGGTGCCTCCGAAGAGAATTCTTGATTTCTCCCGCCAAAACTCAGCCCAGCAGCCTTTACCAGCTAGCCACACATCTATAACAATCAATCACCACTGTCTCTTAATAGCCTGAACAATCAAATTACTTCTTGGGGACGATAGTAAAGGACTTCCCTTACTCCCATGCGACTTCGGTAAGGGCCGTTGAACCCACCGTCGTCGAAATAGCTCGCTGCTGTGTCCTGCGTCCAGAGACCGCAAAGCTATTAAATTTTTATGAGATCTGGCGTCGATTTCAAGCTGGGCCAGACGAACTGCACTGCCTCAAAACTGTTCGGGGTTGGGCCCGGCCATTTATCAGGTAATTAAAGTGTCTGGGGTCCGCGAAGACTGCGAATTCCACCTGCATTATCATCTGGAAAGCTAAGCGACAGACCGGCGCTCGGTGGAGTATTTGTATCGAAATACTGGTCAAAACTATTTATGATAGTTTTAAACGATTCACTTTTAACCTAAATATCAACAAATAATACAGTTCCTTGAGACAACATTGTCTCATGATACCATTGGTATTAAATATAAGGAGAGGCATTGGATTAAAATTTGTGCTGAATTGAATTAAACTGAATTAAAATTTAATACCTTTCGTATGACGAGACAATGTTGTCTCAAGGAATAGTATTATTTGTTGATACTTATATCACCTCGACCTGGGAATCAAGGTGGGATTGTACCCATTCGCGTTCTTTGCTAGGATGCTTTTCCAATATTGGAGAGCCCTGGCAATTTGATACTTATTTCACAGGGAAACACTGAGGCAGAATTAAAGTATGTGGTGTGGAGGGAGACGTACTTTAAGACTTTTAACCTAATTTGAAGTGTAAATGCCCATAAAATACTTCATTCCCAACCTTGCAGAGGCGCCTACGATGACTCGGCTTGCATTTTTAGTTTGTCTTTCTGTCTCCCAGTTCGCACCACTCTACTTCACATAGTTTCAGGTAATTCAGCTTAAAAATAGCAACTTTGACCGTGGAGGCACCCATAATTTGCTGTATCGATTTGGGTAGAGATGTGATAACAGGAATGTGTTGTTCCATAAACAGGTGTTTTGACACAACATCACGAATTTTCTGTCCTTTTTTTTTAAACTACCCTTTGGAACTATACGTCTTCTTTTCATACTTCGATAAAATCCGCATTTTTCTTAAAAATACCCGAGCGAACAATTTAGTGAATTAATTTGTATAAAGCCAATCTAGGAAATTTCTTTTCAATTCCCAGTGACTGGAAAGCTCAAATAAAAAATAAATATTTTTTATGCCAATTCCTATTTGTTTGACATGTAATTTTTAACTTTTTTACCTCGTATTGTCTGAAGGTGTCCTTTGTGACACTGAAACCTGGGTTACATTGAATTGTAACTTGCGACTCCTCAGTCGTTTATAAGAGTCACATACTGACAGTATTAGAGAGGTGAACTAGTATTTGTAAATTTAATGCCGGCCGCGGTAGCCGAGCGGTGTGCGGCGCGCCTGTCACAGTCTGCACGGCCACTACGTTCGGGGGTTCCAATCCCCCCTCGGGGATGGATATTTGTGCCGTCCTTATTATTAGCTAGTTCACAAGTAGTTTGTAGATTTAGGGACAGATGACCCCGTTGTTAAGTCCCATAAGATCTACAAACATTTGAACCGATAACCATTCAACATCTTCAGGTGAGAGATGTACACTGCAGAGTATTATCATATATATTGTTTGTTTTGTGGGTACGCCATATCTCACGTATTTCTTATCAAAAATTAATGATTGAGATCTCATTTTCAAAGTTTCGTTCTCCACTAATGACGAAAAATACACAGATAGTTCAAACGTTTGTATAATTTATGGGACTTATCTACGGGGTCATAAGTCCCTAAACTTACAAACTACTTACTAACTAACTAAGACTAAGGACGGCACAAATATCCATGCCCGAGGGGGGATTCGAACCCCCGACCGTAGTGGGTCTAAGGCGCCTCGATGAGGAGCGCGCTGTTGTTCGCCGTTGGAGGTTCGAGTCCTCCCTGGGGCATGTGTGTGTGTGTGTGTGTGTGTGTGTGTGTGTGTGTTTTGACCTTAGGTTAGTTTACCTTAGTTTAAGCAGTTTGAAAGCTACGGAGTGATGGCCACGCAGTTTCGTGCAATAGATTTACAAGCAATTGAACATTTGAGGAGGAGCAGTGATAACACACTGGACTCGCATTCGGGAGGATGGTGTTTCAAATCCACATCAGGCCATCAAGATTTAGGTTTTCCGTGATTTCCGTAAAACGCTCCAGGAAAATGGTTCGTTTCAAAGGGCTCGGCCGATTTCCTGCCCCACCCTTACCCGAAACAACTTGAGCGTAAGTTCCGCTACTAACGACCAAGCTATCTATTGGGCGTTAATAACTAATGTCCCTCCATTCCTCCGTAAAGTGAGGATTGCCTTCCATGTTCCTGCATTTCTCCTGAATCCAAACTCATCTTCCCCGAGGTCGGTTTCTACCAACTCCCCATCATTCCGTGAATAATTCGTGTTAAAATTTTGCAACTATGAGTTATTACACTGATGGTTCTGTAATTTTCACATCTGCCTGCGCGTGCTCTCCTTGGAATGAGGATTATTACATTTTTCTTAAAGTCTGAGAGTGTTCCCCCTGTTTCATACATCTGTAGTACATCATGGTAGTAACTGTTGGAAAATTGTGATTGGAGATTTCGGTTATGGGACAAGGGACTCAGGCTTTCTTTATGGGTGTTTATTTCTTTCTATTGGCGGGAAAGGGGGGCGTTGATTGGCGTTTGCATTGTCGTTTGCTGCTGGTTGAATCTGCCGAATGAATGATGGGTGGTAGCTGCTGCTTAACAGTGTTGCCTAGATCCGGCTAGGGCGTGCTGTTTGCTCTGTATGCGCGCGGCCGCTGTTGTTTCCGAGCTGCCTATGGACTATAATCAACGCCACCTAGAGGCAAGGCCTCACAACAGACAGTGCCGCGTCACACTGACCACGCCGCGGCTGCCAGCTTACTGGCTGGCTGCTACGAGGCAGTGGGCTGTGCCCCATCGGCCAGCCATTCAGCTGGCGGCCGCGGCCTGGTCAGTGTGACGCGGCACTGTCTGTTGTGAGGCCTTGCCTCTAGGTGGCGTTGCTACAATGCTCACCACAGTGAGCGCCGTGCTACGGTGCGCACGACCGTTCGCCGTCGGAGGTTTGAGTCCCCCCATGGGTATGGGTGTATGTGTTGTCCTTCGTTAAGTTTTACTTACTTTTAGTAGTTTGTTAGCTAGGGACTAATAACCAGGCAGTAATATCACATTGATTTACAAATATTTGAACATCTGATTTGACTACTGTGTGCGCTGCTGCTGCGGGTAGCCAAGACGCCGGAAGTCTTCACCCACCTTCTCTGTTCATATTTTCGGGTAGCTTCGTTATTGGCCCACTTTAGGTTACGGTAGTAACACTAAAAGTGGTCCTTTGCGATCGTTTTTTGACAGCTCGAAATTTACATGAAAATAACGGCTTAACCATTCATCTGACACGAAAAATGAGTAACCGAATTTGTAGAGGAGAAAATTCTCTACAACCTTGCTCTCTTATATTTTTTTTATATCTCGTATCGCTTCAAAGATATTTGCAAAAATTACGGGCGATTTTGGGATGTATGTCTGTCTGTCTGTCCGTAACGTGTTCCCACTTTTTAAGACGAACCGTTCACCCGATCAGCACTAACAGACATAATTGTAGGCCGCCAAAGACCAAAACCTCCCCTTTTCAAAATTGTCGGACAGAAAATACGGCAGTAATAATAAAAAAAGCCGTTTGTAATATAATATTAATTGCAAACGAACAATTCATCTGACACGAAAATGAATAACCGAATTTGCCGGCCGCGGTGACCGAGGGGACTGAGGCACTACAGTCACGGTCTGTATGGCCACTACGGTCGGGGTTAGAATCCCCCCTCGGGCATGGATATTTGTGCCGTCCTTAGTCTTAGATAGATCATAAGTACTTCTGTAAGTTTAGGGACTGATAACCCTGTAGTTAAGTCCCATAGACTATACAAACATTTTAACATTTGAATAACCGAATTTCTCTACAATTTGCTCTCTTTTCTTCGTATCTTGTATCGTTTGAGAGATATTTGCAAAAATAACGTCGATTTGACACCGTCCATTGATTTTACGAAAACCAGCCGTTCGCAGAAGTCACGTGACATTCCACGCCCAGAACTCTGTCATACGCCATCTTGCGTTGCGTATTTAATGATTTTCTTATTCTAACTTACATGTTGTTATTTCAAGGCAACGGCGCACTGAAGAATTAACAAAGAAACGTCTTTCTTCGTACGATAAATGATAATCCAGTGCCCAAAAATGCCATATTAGCATCAGTTAACAACTGCCATCAATAGTAAGAAAATAAAGGAAGAGTTCCGTAACTGTCCGCTGTAGTGTAGTGGGCAGCGTGTTGGATTGTGAGGCACATGGTCCCTGGTTCGAGACGCGCTACTACTAAATATTTTTTCTCCATTTTCCTAAAGAGTTACGTATTGGGTGCATGATATTATCACAATAGTAGAGTCGTAATCATATCACTATAGTTTTTTTATTATTTACATTATTATTTTTGTCCGAAATGTTTGCAAAAAATGATAAAACTAAGAATTTAAAGTTGGTCGTAAAACAAGTCCGTGTGATTTTTTATAGCCTCTCTTACTTCATTAATTAGAATTTCCGGGATAAGATGCCGTGGTCCATCAATAAAACTTCTTACTCCCAACGTTTCGTTACCTACTACAGCAACATCTTTGGAGGTAAGTCGACGACTGCCTACTAGGTGCTTGAGGTCCTGGTTATATAGAGGGCATAGATACCACCACTTGTCACGTGTTGCCGACTAGGAAGCTATCTTTGACCAGCGTCATCTCTCTCGATTACAGGTCATTTTGTTGGTACTTTCCTCTTGAAAGTGAAAGATTGTCTTGCCAGTACTGTGACTTCCTGGAAACTGTTCGCCGCACACATCCAGCTGATCCGTCACGGCCGACATACCCCGTATGCCGTCCAAGCGGAATTTAAATTCGTGCTCGTCTATGCTTGTGTTAATCGGCCGCCCAGTTTCTCCAATGTACAGTTGGTCGCACTCACTGACGATTTAATAGACTGGCTGTGTGCAACCTACAGAGTGGGTCCTTCATTGAGCCACAGCGTAATAGCCATGCGCGCTGGACCGCCGTGCTGCGATGCGCGCAATCGTTCACCGTCGGAGGTTCGAGACCTTCCTGGAACATGTGTGTCTGTATTGTCCTTAGATTAGTTTAACTTAGTTTAAATAGATTATAAGCTAGGGAGTAATAACCAAGCATTATGTCCCATAGATTTACAAACATTTGAAAATTTTTTATCCTTCATTGAGACAAGGCTATCTCTCGTTTTGTTGTTGCTGCAATAAAGAGGTTTGATACCAAGTCGATGAAGAGCTTTGCCCACTCGTTCGTTGACTCCTTGCATGAATTGCAATAGGGCGATATTTTGCTCTTCCTTCTGAGCTTCCTTTTTATTTCCATCATTAGATGCCATAGTTCCCTCGATCGTCCTGTTCTCATAACCGTTTGCTTCACAGACCTGAGATTTTGCTCAGTGGTTTGTAAATCTGTGAGACTGAAATGCTATGCTCATCAGTCCCTGGCCTTAGAAACTATTTAAATGTAATGTTTGTAAAGCTTGTGGGACTTAACTGTGGGGTGATCAGTCGCAAAACTTACAAACTACTTATGAAGTACCTTATATTAAAGACACCACAAACATCTATGCCCGAGGGGGGATTCGAACCCCCCCCCCCCCCCGGAAAACGGTCTCGTGCATCGCAGCAAAGCGTCTCAATGCGCTCGGCCACTCCGCCGCGGCACACACAGACACACACACACACACACACACACACACACACACACACACTTCTGAGGGAGGACTCGAACCTCCGCAGCAAGGTGACGAAGGGCTTGCAAGACTTGGGTAACGGTACAACAAGCGTACTGGTTTCTTAGTGGTTTTATTTTGACAAATATCAAGGTTTCCCACAATTGGAGCCTTGGAATCGAAATATTGATAAAGTATAATCGATCTTAATCATGACAAACAAGCTGCTTTAGAGTAAGAGAAGTGCTTCCTATTGTATTAAATCACGACTCAAAAATTTTTGAACGTAGATTAGAGCGGTATTTCGGAACTAATATAAATAACTTCTGAAGATTTCAGAGCTTACTCTAGGGATTTGATTTAAAAAATTTTTAAGGAAGAGAGAGTCACCAGCGCGGCTATCTGCTGCTCTGTGGGATAAAATACACTTATTACACTTAATGGTGCAAGGGGCTAATCAAATGATCAGGTAATTACGGGTATGGTAAATTTATTTAAATAATTAGGCATTGAATCAATTCACCAAAGTACAAAAATTAAAACATGACTACAATAGGGTCTATTTCCTCACGTGGCGAAGTTGGGGAATAGCGAGTGCAAAAATGCCTAACTTGTAATAACCGCGAGAATGATTCCTAACGCATAAACTGTGCAAGTCCCTTACTAACAAGTGTCATTCATACGAGTTGACGGAAAAAACGGGTGGTGACCATGAACATAACGCCGAGCTGCGGATACGTCGCCCCGTGCGGCTGCAGCAGTCGACGGGCGTCGTACTAGTGTGTGGCTGCAGGCTGCTAGAGCTAGAGCTGCTAATGAGAGCTATCGCGCGCCGTGGTAGGCAATTCCTAACTGGCGCACTTGTTACCCGTCCTCTGCCTATCGTCTATAGACAACTCGCACGTCTCGTCTCGTCAAGACAAGGGAAGCAACAGCCTGACAAGACAAGTGTGCCCTTGCACCAATGCGGTTTGTCACAAGTGGTTGACTACATAGCTGCCGGCACAGTTAAGTTCAACCTAAACTCTTCGCAAGCTCTAACTGAGCTCAGACTAAAGTCGAAGTAAGACCGAAGTCTAAGTAGCAAATCTACACGAGAAGTTCTTCTCTATACCAGAGCGAAGGCACCAATGTCCTTTCTCCACCAGAGTGAAAACACGAATCCCTTCTCCGCCAAAGAACTGCTGTGTCCTTCCAAATCAACTTCCTACCATCTCTCTTACAAGGAGAACACCAAGTATGGTACCAACGGGTTTTGATGAGTCGCAGGTATGTTGTGAGGGAATTCATCTAGACCATCAACCTAAAAGGATTTATTCCAATGGGCCTTGATTTCTAAGAAAATCGAAATCAAATTCGCAGCAAATTACCACGCGTAACGTGTCTGCTAATACATGGCGGTCACCGCTCAGCGATACAGTGTGGGGTAATCGGCTAGGTGCTAGGCTCCAATGCAGGAGCGGCAGAACTGTTTTTAAAAATTGTAGTTGCTACTTTTTATATTTAAAAATATTAAAAAATAATTAAGCAAAGAAAAAGATATTAAGAAAGAAAAACCAAAATAATGAATTATTAACAGATAATCGCGAAATCGCTTCACGAGAAGACTCGATTCGAATACATTCATTACTGTTGCATCAGTTCAGCGTACCAGTCTCCGTTCCCATGATTAAATATGCCTGGTTTGCGTCGCAATTAATTGACGACCGAACATTGTTTTTGAATGTGAACGACCAGTGTTTTCCAGTATCGCTGATGAAAACACCTTGCGCCTGTAAAGCGGTAGCATTTATTAGATGTGCGTGGTGCTACAATGTTCTGTGTTTTCGATGCTTCTATGACAATTATCCCACAGAATTTTGTACAGGTGTTAAAGATAGTGACGATGGCGACAGTGAGTAAATAACACTGCGCAATAAGTAAAATAATCAGTTGTAACTGTGTTATTTGCTATTATCCTGACTGTTTACTCAAGCTGTAACATAGCAGAGGGGATAAAGGCATATAATTATGCACAATAAAAGAAGAGAAATGAAGAAAAGTGAAAAATAAATGACACGAAGGGGACGAATTTTTCTTTTTTCTTTTTTAATTTTCTTGGTTATTTTTTAACCGTTTGACTTTTCATTATTTGTGTTTTTCTTTCTTTATATCTTTTTCTTTGCATAATTATTATTTAATGTTTTTTAAATATAAAAAGTAGTAATTACAATTTTTAAAAACAGTTCTGCAGCTGCCGGCCGCGGTGGCCGAGGGGACTGAGGCGCTCCAGTCACGGTCTGCACGGCCACTACGGTCGGGGGTTCGAATCCCCCGTCGGGCATGGATATTTGTGCCGTCTTTAGTATAAGGTAGTTGATAAGTAGTTTGTAAGTTTAGGGACTGATGACCCCGTAGTTAAGTCCCATAAGCTTAACAAACATTTGAACATTTTGATTTCTGCCGCTCCTGCATTGGAGCCTAGCACCTTACCGATTACCCCACACTGTCTCGCTGAGCGGCAACCGCCTTGTATTCAAATCAAATGTTTGTATAGCTTATGGGACTTAACTACGGGGTCATCAGTCCCTAAACTTACAAACTACTTACGTACTAGCTAACATTAAGGACGGCACAAATATCCATGCCCAAGGGGGGATGCGAACCCCCGACCGTAGTGGCCGTGCAGACCGTGACTGGAGCGCCTCAGTCCCGTCGGCCACCGCGGCCGGCCGCCTTGTATTAGCAGACACGTTACGCTTGGTAATTTACTGCGAATTTGATTTAGATTTTCTTAGAAATCAAGGCCCATTGGAATAAATCCTTTTAGGTTGATGGTCTAGAGGAATTCCCTCACAACATACCTGCGACCCATCAAAATCCGTTGGTACCATACTTGGTGTTCCCCTTGTTAGTTGTAGCCAATCTCAGCTCCTTGCTTCCGGCGGGAGCCAATTGTGAAGCAGATGCTGTACTCCACGTGGAGTGCGGAGTAATACCCAGAGTCGGCCGATCATTGACCTGCGTTTCCGATCGCGCGGCAATGTCGTAACTTTTCTTGGGAGTTGCCATTCTCACGTTTCCCATCCGCCCCTGGATCGTTCTCGGAAGTCGCATTCTGCGAAGCTAACAGACCCCGTGGGTTCAACGTCTGCTCCAGCGAAGGGACGCCCTGCTGATTCTGGTTTCACGAACGTGGTTACCAGGCCTCGTTGTTGCCGCCCACCTTGCACAAAATCTCTCCCTGGCCGTTCATATGCTGGAGTAATTGAATGAAACTTTCACTCTGCAGCTGATATGAAACTTCCTGGCAGATTAAAATTTTGTGCCGGAACCGGGACTCGAACCTGGGACCTTTGCCTTTCGCGGGCAAGCGCTCTACCGACTGAGCTATCCCGACACGACTCAAGATGCCGCCTCAAAACTTTACTTCCGCCAGTATCAAAAATGTTCAAATGTTTGTATAGTCTATGGGACTTAACTACGGGGTCATCAGTCCCTAAACTTACAAAATACTTATGAACTACTTACGAACTAGGACGGCACAAATATCCATGCCCGAGGGGGTATTCGAACCCCCGACCGTAGTGGCCGTGCAGACCGTAACTGGAGCGCCTTAGTCTCCTCGGCCACCGCGGCAGGCTCAGCCAGTATCAGCGCACACTCCGCTGCAGAGTGAAGTTCCATTCTGGAAACATCCCTTAGGCTGTGGCTGAGCCATGTCTCCACCATATCCTTTCTTCTAGGAGTGCTAGTCTTGCATGGTTCGCAGGAGAGCTCCTGTGCTGGCGGTAGTAAAGTTGTGAGGCGTCATCTTGAGTCCTGTCGGGATGGCTCACTCGGTAAAGCGCTTGGCCGCGAAAGGCAAAGGTTTGAGTCGCGGTTTCGGCACACAATTTCAATCTGCCAGGAAGTTTCATATCAGCGCACACTTCGCTGCAGAGTGAAGTTTCATTCTGGAAACATCCCTTAGGCTGTGGCTGAGCCATGTCTCCACCATATCCTTTCTTCTATGAGTGCTAGTCTTGCATGGTTCGCAGGAGAGCTCCTGTGCTGGCGGTAGTAAAGTTGTGAGGCGTCATCTTGAGTCCTGTCGGGATGGCTCACTCGGTAAAGCGCTTGGCCGCGAAAGGCAAAGGTTTGAGTCGCGGTTTCGGCACACAATTTCAATCTGCCAGGAAGTTTCATATCAGCGCACACTCCGCTGCAGAGTGAAGTTTCATTCTGGAAACATCCCTTAGGCTGTGGCTGAGCCATGTCTCCACCATATCCTTTCTTCTATGAGTGCTAGTCTTGCATGGTTCGCAGGAGAGCTCCTGTGCTGGCGGTAGTAAAGTTGTGAGGCGTCATCTTGAGTCCTGTCGGGATGGCTCAGTCGGTAAAGCGCTTGGCCGCGAAAGGCAAAGGTTTGAGTCGCGGTTTCGGCACACAATTTCAATCTGCCAGGAAGTTTCATATCAGCGCACACTCCGCTGCAGAGTGAAGTTTCATTCTGGAAACATCCCTTAGGCTGTGGCTGAGCCATGTCTCCACCATATCCTTTCTTCTAGGAGTGCTAGTCTTGCATGGTTCGCAGGAGAGCTCCTGTGCTGGCGGTAGTAAAGTTGTGAGGCGTCATCTTGAGTCCTGTCGGGATGGCTCACTCGGTAAAGCGCTTGGCCGCGAAAGGCAAAGGTTTGAGTCGCGGTTTCGGCACACAATTTCAATCTGCCAGGAAGTTTCATATCAGCGCACACTCCGCTGCAGAGTGAAGTTCCATTCTGGAAACATCCCTTAGGCTGTGGCTGAGCCATGTCTCCACCATATCCTTTCTTCTAGGAGTGCTAGTCTTGCATGGTTCGCAGGAGAGCTCCTGTGCTGGCGGTAGTAAAGTTGTGAGGCGTCATCTTGAGTCCTGTCGGGATGGCTCACTCGGTAAAGCGCTTGGCCGCGAAAGGCAAAGGTTTGAGTCGCGGTTTCGGCACACAATTTCAATCTGCCAGGAAGTTTCATATCAGCGCACACTTCGCTGCAGAGTGAAGTTTCATTCTGGAAACATCTCTTAGGCTGTGGCTGAGCCATGTCTCCACCATATCCTTTCTTCTAGGAGTGCTAGTCTTGCATGGTTCGCAGGAGAGCTCCTGTGCTGGCGGTAGTAAAGTTGTGAGGCGTCATCTTGAGTCCTGTCGGGATGGCTCACTCGGTAAAGCGCTTGGCCGCGAAAGGCAAAGGTTTGAGTCGCGGTTTCGGCACACAATTTCAATCTGCCAGGAAGTTTCATATCAGCGCACACTTCGCTGCAGAGTGAAGTTTCATTCTGGAAACATCCCTTAGGCTGTGGCTGAGCCATGTCTCCACCATATCCTTTCTTCTATGAGTGCTAGTCTTGCATGGTTCGCAGGAGAGCTCCTGTGCTGGCGGTAGTAAAGTTGTGAGGCGTCATCTTGAGTCCTGTCGGGATGGCTCAGTCGGTAAAGCGCTTGGCCGCGAAAGGCAAAGGTTTGAGTCGCGGTTTCGGCACACAATTTCAATCTGCCAGGAAGTTTCATATCAGCGCACACTCCGCTGCAGAGTGAAGTTTCATTCTGGAAACATCCCTTAGGCTGTGGCTGAGCCATGTCTCCACCATATCCTTTCTTCTAGGAGTGCTAGTCTTGCATGGTTCGCAGGAGAGCTCCTGTGCTGGCGGTAGTAAAGTTGTGAGGCGTCATCTTGAGTCCTGTCGGGATGGCTCACTCGGTAAAGCGCTTGGCCGCGAAAGGCAAAGGTTTGAGTCGCGGTTTCGGCACACAATTTCAATCTGCCAGGAAGTTTCATATCAGCGCACACTCCGCTGCAGAGTGAAGTTTCATTCTGGAAACATCCCTTAGGCTGTGGCTGAGCCATGTCTCCACCATATCCTTTCTTCTAGGAGTGCTAGTCTTGCATGGTTCGCAGGAGAGCTCCTGTGCTGGCGGTAGTAAAGTTGTGAGGCGTCATCTTGAGTCCTGTCGGGATGGCTCAGTCGGTAATGCGCTTGGCCGCGAAAGGCAAAGGTTTGAGTCGCGGTTTCGGCACACAATTTCAATCTGCCAGGAAGTTTCATATCAGCGTACACTCCGCTGCAGAGTGAAAGTTTCATTCTGGAAACATCCCTGAGGCTGTGGCTAAGCCATTTCTCCACCATATCCTTTCGTCCAGGAGTGCTAGTCTTGCATGTTTCGCAGGAGAGCTTCTGTGAAGTTTGGAAAGTAGGAGGTGAGGTAATGGCGGAAGTAAATTTGTGATGCGGCATCGTGAGTCGTGTTGGGATAGCTCGGTCGGTAGAGCGCTTGCTCGAGAAAGGCAAAGTTCCCAGGTTCGAGTCCCGGTTCCGGCACATAATTTTAATCTGCCAGGAAGTTTCGCTGGAGTACTTGTTCGATTTCTATATGCAAAGGGTGACGTGTGTTGGGTGGATGTTATTATATATATACGAGGGTGAGGATCTCTCAGATTATCGTTTCATTTTTTATTTTCGTCTGTGACACAGCAGTGGTTATCAAGCATTAAGCGAGGAAGAATAGTGATTTTCTGGTGTGATTTCAAAACCAAAATCTGGATTTCAAGACTTGGTTAAGAAGCAATTCTTAAGGTCATCGGCGATATGTTGAAATAAAAGGTTCCTGTTGTGTATTAGATGTTTGCTTTGTTATTCGAACCGCTCTTTCTATTCTGAACCTTCCATGTCGGAAATTACTAATGGAATCATGGTCTAATCGAATTTATATACCTTAGGAGTGAAACAAACATTTTTTACTGCTAGGGTGCCCTACGGATAACTTGAACTGGAGGCATAGGGTGGCAGATAGTACCTATCTGAGGCCTGAGGTATTCTTTTACAGAATATACATCACAGATATTCCTAATATTTTCCCTAAAATGGTTAGTAACAATACGTTGTCATCCGCTTGAGATAAAATTTGTTAAATTTTAATCTCATCTTTATGAAGTCAAATATACACAATGTACAACGAAACAAAACATATAACACTCTCTTAATTTGCGAAAAGTGAAGCAATAAGGATATTAAATTGTATTAAATGACAAATTAAATTCATTACTAACATTACACTACAATTGTAGTTCTGGCCGGTTTTAATTCAGTTTTGTGAAGGAATGGATGTGTGAGAGCTCTAACCTGATTAGATTACTTTCGAAAAACCACATTTTATTTAGATACCGCAGTCGTTTCGAGCTCTAGTTCATTAAAGGATTACTTTCACACATGAGCAAAATTCATACAACTGATTCAGTAGCAGAATTTAAATAATCACTAAACTCGATGCAGTTGGTACATGGTACTTCAATTAATACGCTCCTTTTGTGCTTCGTTTTTGCTAAAAATTGGACGCAGTCACAAGAAATAATTACCGCATAATGAGCAGAAGAGGTCGGCTATCTGTCTTTCACGATGTGACAAGCTTTTATGACAGACTGTCAATTTAAATCGTAAGCGATTGCATCACTCGCGGGAGATGCAAATGAAATTTGCGTTGACACATTTATCGGTCGGATACTGGCAATTTAATGCAGTTTATACACGGATTACTGGAATGTAATATGCTTCCTCAAATTTGTAAATTATTTTAGAGTTTCCAGATAACGGACAAATTATCGCTGACACCACACTGGCTTTCAAAGAGTTGAGAACTTTTCATTTTCTATAGACAATCTCTCGAGACTGTAATAACTGCAGTCTTCCTTTTATAGCGTAAAAAGTGGACAACGAACACGTACACACAAACAAGCAAATAAACACACACGCACAAATACAAACGCACACAAACAGACACGTATACATCCAAAATGGACGGAAACTGGTAGATATGATGACAGTATTGGAATAGACGATTTTAACTTCAGTAAAACTGGGTAATGCATTCAAAAGAAAGCCAATAGCGCTTTGCCCCAAGTCTGGACGTTATGCAAGCATTGACGGATGTAGGTGGGGTTAGGGGGGAGGCACAGATGGGCCCATACTAACTCAGGCGTAGAATTTACTTTTCTCAGGAATGGGTTCAGGAATTTGGAATTTATTGTCACATACTAAGTCCTATAAAGCGTTCGCTGAGGAAGAAAATTAACTGTGAACGACAATGTAGTAAAAAATGAGACGGTATTATTGTTTTATTCGCAAAATTACACATCGAAGGCTAAAGAGCAATTTCCGTTGGCCTAGAACCACAAAAGTTGACAAGAAGCAAAATTTTACATTGTAAATAAAAGAAGAAAAGCATAAAATAATTACTTAGTAATTGTGTTGGAATAGCTTCCGTGTCTGTGTTGCGCAACGAATTTTGAGGAAGGGGCTCTGCCTAGCGTAGCTTTTAAATATTTTAATGAAATCTTTGTTAGATCACTTTTTCTATTAAATCAGTTGGTTTTTTTTTTTTTTTTTTTTTTAATCGAGAAAGCTTTCACGTCCCGCAATCATACTGCATGGTGCATGGCGGAGGTTTCCTTGCTACAGACGGTATTTGGCCGATCAACATATTTCATCACCGATTTTACCAAACACCACGAAACTTAGTACATGCATACATCTTTACATGGAGAAGTTTTTATCCTCTGCAAGCCGGAGCGTGGCGGAGCGTAGCTTGCAACAGGCCTCGACGCCGTTTTCATTCGTCATGAAAGTTGGTAGGTATCTGCAGTTTTTCATAGTTATCTGGGAGGTACAGGCAGAGAATCGGAGGAGATGGGCAAGAAAGGAGGGGGTGGGGCAGGTAGACAGATAGAGGAGGATGGTGGAGGTGAACTAATAGAAACTTGGAATAAGTTCGTGAGACCTGAAATTTGTATTCAAAAACAAATATTTGACAAATTTCAGCCCAACCAGTTGCAAAATTTGATAAAATACCTTGATCTAGATTTCGGCACCATCTATGGGTGCCTTCATCAGAAGAATAAAATTAAAACCTAAAAACAATCATTGAGTTAAATTAGTATACATTACGTTAGAAAAAAGTGCTTTACATGTGTTGCGTTATGCAAAATCATGCTGCTGAACAGCCGACCGAACGGCATCGAACTAAGTACAGGAGGATATGACATATGCCATATGCGGCGCAGCCACCACCTGTACGCGCCTGTCCTCAGTTTGATGGCGTTCGGTCGGCTGTTCAGCAGCACTGTAAGCCTAACACAGGCGAGCTGCCTTTATTTTATTTTTTACTTGCTAGCCTTTTGCTACCATGTTGCATAATTTTATAAGTTTGGACTTGAGCACACTGCTCGTAATTGCACGTATTATGTAAGTACATATTTATACCTATGATTTTGCATAACGCAACATATGTAAAGCACTTTTTTCTAACGTAATGTATACTAATTAAACTCAATGATTGTTTTTAGGTTTTAATTTTTATTCTTCTGGTGAAGGCACCCTTAGATGGTTCCGAAATCTAGATCAAGGTATTTTATCAAATTTTGCAACTGGCTGGGCTAAACTTTGTCAAATATTTGTATACCTACAGTTGCTGCAGTCGACAAGCTATGTTTAAAATATTTAAAAACAATATAAAGAACAAACTGGAAAATTGCTACTTTAAAGCAATTATTTTGCAGCTAGACTTCAGAGTTAGATATTTCTTTAAACTCTTCGATGATCTCCTGTAGAATGGTTACTCTATTGTCCCACGCACCAATTTGATTTTACAGTTTACGACAAAAAGTCATTTTAGTTAATAGCTTCAGCTCTCATTGTCATTTTATTTTAATCAAATAAGTTTAATTTACTAATGCACCTTACAACTTTGGCAAATATTTTATTTTATTTGGAAGGGCCCTGAGAAACAAACACTTTATCAAAAAGGATATGATTACAGATGAAATATATTCACATGTACCAGTAAACTGGGGCTTATTCATATTAGCTCTGAGATAATGACAACAATATTTTAATTTATAATCTGACAACAGTAAAATAAAAACTCCGACTTCTGTTTTTCAAATCATAACAAAACTATCACATAGTTTTTTATTTTTCCATATGCTAAATATGTCTTTCATATGACCATATATAATGTACTTATAAATCCTTTTACATTTTTGACCTGATTAACTATTCTATACAATAATTTGGTTTGTAGCGTATTGAAATCCAGTGTTGAATAACTACCGTTAGAACTTATGCCCGATTGGCCAACAAGTCGAATTAAAGGGTGGAGCTTCCAGTATTTAAAGGATGACTGCACCTGACACTACAGCAGTCTACATTAAACCTTTAGGGAGCTCCAGCTGAAAGCAACTGATGGCCAATATTATGGGTATAGTTTACTCTTATTTTTAAATAATCAGTTAAACGTAATTTATCACTCAATATTATATATCATTACAGTCATGTAAGTCACCGAAACTGGTCACCAGGGAAATAAAGGAATTGCGATCTAGACTGTCTTGTTACATGAAATAATAATTACTAGCAAAATCGCTGTTATACACAATGTTCTGAAAAATAATTTTGTTAAAAACTGAATTATTGAGTTTGATCATCAGGTGAAGCCCGTATTTGATTACTTAAGAATTAGAACAAATAAAGAACAAATAATTTGCAGTTAATTGAAGGCATAAACGATGATAAGCTAGAAAACCCTCAGCAGGTGAAACCCATTTTGAACTCTTGATAAATTTACACGATGCTTATAGTTTAAATGTTAAAAGTTAAAACAAGAAAAATTAGAAAAACGTCATTGGGTAAATTCCATATTCAATGCACTGAACAATTCATTAAGGCAAGTAACTTGTATTCAGTAGAGAGCTAAACTTAGAAGACTTTCATACACAACACTAGTGCAAAAGAGAAAGGTAAAAATAAAAAAATAAATAAATAAATAAATAAATAAAATAATATGTGTTTGAAGACCGTATTGACCCATTCACAACATGTCTACTATTAAAAATAACAAGAAAGTTAACTTCAGTCGGTGACGCCCACAGTATTGATTTTACATAATTTAACACAAGGAAACCTTCAGCAGGTTAACCACGTGCTCCAAAAATGTAACCAGCGTTATACAGGATTAAGATGCGTTGGATAACAACAAAAAAGTCGCCAAGGAAAAAAAAATGCTTAATAGGGCACCAGAAGTCAAAGTCTCGGACTTAAACCTCCCTTTAAAAATAGACTACATCAAATTTGAACACAAATCTCAAATTGAATGTCATTAATAAAATGGTTAAAAACTATTAGTGCCAATAAAATCGCCGCACAGATTATATGAAACGATGAAGATTGCTCGTCCTAGATCAATACATTACACTAAACGGGCACTTAAGATCCAACTATGTTCTGAAAACACCTGCCCCAAGGAGGTGGTCAGCAGCAACAACCGTTAAACACCACCATGCATCAAAACCAGTGAGGCAAATTACGTGACGGTAGCTAGATTTCCTTTTGTAAAGTGGAAAGACGACATTGTGGTTATAACACATCAAGCAGAACAATTAGTCAAGGAAACAGGAGGAACACCTTGCAATGTTGAAAGCTGATGGTTATCATGACACTCAAAAAGGAATTTAAACTGCCAAATACACTAACTCACTAAGGCAGTAATTGATAGAGTGGCGGAAAGAACAGTGCCTCAAAATTCGTCGGTGGCCAGGGCAGGTAATTGACTAGGAAACGGCTACATAATCAGATAAATAGCATGATTACACTTAAGGAGATCATTAAATTGAAACAACTAGACGCTCACAGTGAAACATTACGAAAATACGAGATATAACTTAGACGAAGATGACAGTGAGCCACAAAAAGTAGGGCAACTTATCAGTTTCGCAGCGGCGAAAGTAGCGCTGTCCCGGGTTATATGAACAGTCGATCCATCAACATAGGACGAACCAGAGCCGAATGGAACAGTCCAAGTTAAGTACTAGCCACGTCAATTCGTGAAGTACGAAACACGATTAATGTAGAAGTGCTAGTGGCAGATGACATCAGCTGACATGACAAATTCGTCACCGGCCACAGGCAGACAGATAGACAGACAGACAGACACACACACACACACACACACACACACACACACACACAGGTTCATTCCACACTGTTCACTCTGCACTGCTGTCGGACTCCCATCTTGTCACGCCAGGCACCCAACTTATCGCAGGCGTGAGAAAAGGCTTCGCGTCGATAACTAGTGCCCACCGATCACAACTGTGCCCTCAGTGATAAAAAGCGGGAAAGCATTCGATAGTACAAACCACAAGACTTACACGTGCCAAGAACAACGACAGAAAGTTGCGAGAATAAGATAGCCAATCGTTTACAGAGACAGTGATATAAGACAATGACCTGCCGAGATGGACTGAGAAAGAATAAATTCATATAAAGATAATTGGAACAACAGCGAGTCCCAAAACAAGGGGATCCCGAGCGTTAGCAAAGGGGTAACAACAGAAGGAAGATGCAGAAAACGCGAAACAAAAGGTGCCACGGCTCAATTCGTAACGTAGAAACTCTTACTGTTAAGTACACGTACCGTAGTGTACATCAAGAGAAAGGTAGGAGATATAAATATGGGATGGAGGAGGAACAGGAGGAGACGAAGGCGAAGGAGCAGCAACAGATGTACAGGGAGTGAAGAGGGGATAGAGAGAGAGAGAGAGAGAGAGAGAGAGAGAGAGAAGGGTTATCAATTGGATATAAAGGAAGAGGGAGGATATAGACGCAGAGATGAGGACAGGACGAGATGTACAGTGTGAGTGGGGTGGATATGATGGAGTGAGATAAGTGGGTACTAGGAGGAGTTGGGAGGCAATGGGACATACGAGGAGGAAGATTTGTATAAATATATAAACGATTTAGGAGACAGTCTGAATAGCTTACACTGTACGTGGATGATGCTGTCGTTTATCGGTTAGTGAAGTCAACAGAGGATCAAAAGCAACTGCAAAGCGATTTAGACAAAATTTCTACATGGTACGAAAATTGTCAATTGATACTAAATAAAGAAAAGTGTGAAGTAATACACATGACCACTAAAAACATCCGCTGAACTTCAATTACGCGATAAATTAGTCAAACCTTAAGGTCGTAAATTCTACCAAATACCTAGGAGTTACAATTACGAACAACTTTGACTGGAGAGAACACATAGAAAATATTGTGGGGAAGGCGAACCTTGGTTACGTTTCATTGGCAGAACACTTCGAAGATGCACCAGCTCCACCAAAGAGACTGCCTACATCACACTTGTGCGTCCTCTCCTGGAGTACTGTTGCCCCATGTGGGACCCTTACCAGGTGAGACTGACGGAAGACATTGAGAAGGTTCAGAGAAGGGCAGCTCGTTTTGTTTAATCACGTTACCGGGGGGAAAGCGTCACGGAAATGTTGCACGATTTGGGGTGGAAATCATTAAAAGGAAGACGTTATTCATTGCGGCGTGATCTGTTTGGGTAGATTCAATCACCGACTTTTACTTCTGAATGTGAAAATATTTTGCTAGCAACCACATACTTAGGGAGACATGACCACCCTAATAAAATAAGAGAAATCAGATAGAAAACGGAACGATTTAGGTGTTCTTTCTTCCCGCGCGCTATTAGAGAATGGAACGGTAGAGAAAAGTTATGAAAGTGGTTAATGAACCCTCTGCAAGGCACTTGAATGTGATTTGCAGAGTATTTATGTAGATGTGGAGATGGATAAGAGCGATAGATTAGATCAGTGTGTACAGCCAGTGTGTACAGCCAGTTTCCGTGTATTTTAGCAATAGGACTGCTTGATGTTTAATAATATCCATAGTTATTTCGCCTTGTCCTGGTCATTTATTTGTCGCAGCCCCTATTGCGTCTTTTTAAAAACGAGGTGGGAAGCTTTAGACTCCGGCACCCATTACGGAAAAGAAATGTTTCAACAAGACACCGAAAAAATTGTGCAGGAATTTTGGGCAACCAGAAAGGAAAGGAGGAGATGTACAGTGTGAATGGGGTGAATGTGGTGAGTGACATAAGTGGGTACTAGGAGGAAGTGGGAGGCAATGGGACATAGGAGGAGGACGAGTTGTATAAATAGATGGATAAGAGTGATAGATTAGATCGGTGTGTACAGCCAGTTTGCATGTATTTTAACAATAGGACTTCTTGATTTTTAATAATATCAATAGTTATATCGTATTGTCCTGGTCACTTATTTCTCACAGTCCCTATTGCGTCTTTTAAAAACAAGGTGGGAAGCAATAGACTCCAGCACCAGTGGATACCGTGCTCACGGGTGCGTTTCCTCTACGGCACCAGTGGATTCCGTACTCACGGGTGCGGTTCCTCTACGGCACCAGTGGATACCGTGCTCACGGGTGCGGTTCCTCTACGGCACCAGTGGATACCGTGCTCACGGGTGCGGTTCCTCTACAGCACCAGTGGATACCGTGCTCACGGGTGCGGTTCCTCTATGGCACCAGTGGATACCGTGCTCACGGGTGCGGTTCCTCTACGGCACCAGTGGATACAGTGCTCATGGGTGCGGTTCCTCTACAGCACCAGTGGATACCGTGCTCACGGGTGCGGTTCCTCTACGGCACCAGTGGATACCGTGCTCACGGGTGCGGTTCCTCTACGGCACCAGTGGATACAGTGCTCATGGGTGCGGTTCCTCTACGGCACCAGTGGATACCGTGCTCACGGGTGCGGTTCCTCTACGGCACCAGTGGATACCGTGCTCACGGGTGCGGTTCCTCTACGGCACCAGTGGATACCGTAGCTCACGGGTGCGGTTCCTCTAGGGTGAAGTCTTGTCCATTGTTGGTCGAGCTGATCTCTACAAGTTTACGAGAGAAACTCGTGCGTCCGATCATTGATTGTTGTGAGGGCACTCGTGCTCTCCCGATAATCCATTTGTAGTCTGTGTCAACGTCGCAGACATAAATTATATTGGTCCCAATCCCCCGATTCCGACTAAGGTTTTCGGGAGGTTTTCCTTGGTTGTAAGGCGTATGCCGGAACTGGTAAGCCCCTCCCACTTATTCCCAATTGGGATAACCCCTTTGTCCCACTATCAGATTGTCTGATAATTGGCTGAATAGAACCGCGACTCTTTATGGGCTGGATCTCGTACAGCCCGCTCCACTCCTCGGAGTGGATAATGAAAAGAATAAGGTTTTTTTTTACTCCGGCACCCATTGCGGAAAAGAAATGTTTCAACAAGACACCGAGAAAATTGTGCAGGAATGTTGTGCACCCATAATATCAGATCCTTAGCAGAAGCCGGCGCTGTGGACAACACGGCGTGACAGCAAGGCACGAGCTGTTGCTGTGAGCCCCGCCAGAGCGGGTCCCCGGGCCGTCGGTAATTTAGTGGCGTTGTTTGGCGGCCATTTTCCGGCGCTTGCGGGGGTGGAAGCGGCGTGGCCGGCATTCGGAAGTTGTCGGCGGTGAAAGGGCGCTTTGTGAGCGCCGCGGCGGGGCCCAGTCACGCGACGGGACGGGCAAACGGCCTGTTAGGCAGCCCAGCGCTGCACGCGACGCGCGCCTGCGCGCTAGGCAGCCGCCTGTTGCACTCGCGCACAACTTACTGCCACGCGGCACGCCATGTCGCACTCGCAAACGTCGCGCCTCTTTCCCCCCACTGTTTACACGTACATGCCACATCTGCTACGTTTTGACACACGTCTGGAGTGCAGCGGCGGCACATCGTATGTATTCAGTGACTAACAGATAAAAAATAAAAACTAATAAGCACATTGTCAAAAAAAAAAAAAAAAAAAAAAAAAAAAAAAAAAAAAAAAAAAAAACACACAAAACGAGATATTCTCTTAGACGGGTTACAACAACAATTGTTAAATACTTTTATAATAAGCGATTTAACCATATTGTGATATATTCAAATAATTATTATCTATCGGTTTCGCTAACTGACCATAACTAAAGGATTCAATTATTTTTTCTTTTTTGAATTTATCGATTGTTTTAAAAAATTATCAATTTACTTCGCCATTTCGCAGTGCTCTCTTCTACGCCTCCATAGGCCTGCTACAACTCGATGCCTCTCATTCAAAACCCTCAGTTTTATTTTTTACAATGGCCACCTTCACTCCATTGGCGATCTACGGGTTTTATAGGCAATACGGTAGTCAAAATCACGCGACTACATGTCCCATATTTTAACGTCCATGGTTTTCAATCCTGAAAGACACCAATTTGATATTGGACTTGGACCAATGTATTCGGCCCTATTTAATTTCTAACCAATTGACAGCAGCAAGGAACTAGAATGTTGGGACTCAGTTACGAATTATGACGAGAGAAAAACATTGTAAGTAATAACTTGTTCAATTCATGTATCGCGTTTATCAAGTCATTGGTTCTGTAATTTTCAATTATTGTTTTGTTGTTTAACACAGTGACACCTGAAGATGCATCTCTAATGACGCGAAATCGTTAGGATCTCAATAAAAACAGCTGACGCGGCTCCAGAATTTACTGGTTGTTTTATAAGAGGACATTTTAAGTCAATCTTCAAAAAAGTGTTTCTTCTACTATATAAAGTTTTACAATCAATTTTTAAATCAATTGATAATTTTTTTAAACAATTGATAAATTCAAAAAGGAAAATGTATCTACTCAGCTGCGGATGCCCCAATTATAAAATACCTGTAAAGGATTCAAGTTTCAGAAGAGACTATCCAAAAACCCGTCGTTGTTAGGTTATTTATTTGTTTATTTATTTATTCCTATCTTCAGTTAGTTCTTTTCCTATCCCTTCTCTCTGGCCATCTCCTTTTTTCTAAAAAAACATATTTTATTTATCGGGGAATGTTTAAGAAATAAGGCTGTCTTGCATAATGTACAAAATTGTACATGCTGTATCCGAACGAGGAAAGACAGTAATCAAAATACAAATGGCATAATAAATTCGCACGATCTTATATTTATTGAGTTATATGTTCTACAGCTGAATAATTTTTCAGGTTTATATTCAGTGCTATAAGTGCTGTAAGCCTGTAAAATTTGTTGCGAATTCAGTTAGTAATAAAGAAGTAATAGATTAAAACTTGGTGCGTCATAGGGCGGTTTTCTAAGAACGTTACTGTTTATGTGCTCATATCGCATGAGCTACGTGTCGTAATGTGATATAATTTAGAAGGTACATTCAGCTATATGTGTGTATACTGTCTGTAAAATTTCCTGCAGCTACAATTTGTAATGTTGAAATTAAAAATTGTATCGTCAAACAATACCGTAGTTTTAGTCCATGAACAACGGAAAAGTAGTAGGCGAGACACTTTTTTCCTTTCAAAATTTCACTGTGGTTGTCAGCAAGAGAAAGTTCAATAGAGCATTGAAATCATGTTTAAAGTTTGTTGCAAGTGGCTAAGAACTGTCATTTTCACAAAGTGTGTGAATAAGGTCTCGTCGCATTATGTGGCAGTTTCTTGCAACTATATTGTTTATGACATTGTATCTCCTGAACCATGTGTCGTATGTGGTTCTAACCCACATTGTTACCTCACGGTAAGGAATATGTGCACCAAATTTCGTTAAAATCGGTTCAGTGGTTTAAGAAGAAATGTGCAACAGTTTCGTTTGATGCAGCAGTTTTTCGCGCATCTTATGGTTTATGACGTCATATCTCATGAACAATGTGTTGCACGTGATCCTAACACTTACGGCGGAAATCTTCGTGTATTGAAGCTTACGTGTGCAAAATTTCATAGACATTGGAATAAAACTGTTGATTTGTATACAATACGTACACGCAAACATACGGACAATCTGCTTCATATATAATGATGAGGAACATACATAATACGAAATAATAGCTTGCTGATTACAGCGATAGCCCACTGTGAAACTCCGATTAACGTCATGTATAAACAATTGTGAACAGCTCCGGTAACCTTCAATTAATCAAGGTTTCTGGAGCTGTTCCTAAGTTGACTTTTAATATATTACGTTACATATTGTTCAAAATGTTTGTAAATCTATCGGACTTAACAAATCTGGTTATCAGTCCCTAGGCTGGCAAACTACTTAAACTAACCGAAGGACAACCACACACACACACACCCATGCCCCAGGGAGGACACGAACCGCCGACGGCGAGCAACTGCGCGCTCAGTGGCAATGTGCCCCAGAACGCTCAGCCATACCATCGCGACTAAATAGTGCACACTTTATATTTCTCATTGGGCTATCAATGTTCACAGCAAGTTTATTTTCAAATTTTCATCCTGTGGAGGAAGGAAGGAAGGAAGGAATCTAGGGGATTTAACGTCCCATCGACAGCGTGGTCATTAGAGACGGAGCTTAAGCTCGGATTTTTGTGGAAGGATGGGGGAGGAAATCGGCCGTGCCCTTTGAAAGGAACCATCCCGGCATTTACCTGGAGTGATTTAGGAAAATCACGTAAAACCTAAATCTGTGTGGCCGGAAGTAGATTTGAACCACCATCCTTCCGAATACCATTCCAGTGTGTGAAGGAAGGAAGCTTAGGGTTTAACGTCCCGCCGACAGCATGATCATTAGAGACGGAGCTAACGCTCGGAGTTTTGGGGAAGGAAAGCGGCCGTGCCCTTTGAAAGGAACCATCCCTGCATTTGCCTGGAGTGATTTCTGGAAATCACGGAAAACTTAAGTCTGGATGGCCGGTGCATTTGAACCACCATCCGCCCGTATGCTAGTCCAGTGTGTTACCACTGCGCCACCTCGCTTGGATTCATCCTGTAGTGTACTTAAACTGTGGTTCTCATGTCAGATGATTTTATCTGAGTCTTGAAACAAGCTTTATCGCTTGAGTAACTTGAAACTTTAAGTCGTACGGACACACCAAGTGATCAAAAATATCCGGACACTCCCAAAAACAAAGTTTTTCATATTATGTGCATTGTCCTGCCACCTACTGCCCGGTACTCCATGTCAGCGATCTCAGTAGTCATTAGACATCGTGACAGAGTAGAATGGGGCGCTCCACGGAATTCACAGACTTCAAAAATGTTCAAATGTTTGTATAGCTTATGGGACTCGACTGCGGGGTCATCAGTCGCTAAACTTACAAACTACTTATGAACTAGCTAACACTAAGGACGGCAAATGTTCAAATGTTTGTACAACTTATGGGACTTAACTACGGGGTCATCAGTCCCTAAGCTTACAAACTACTTATGAACTACTTACGAACTAGGACGGCACAAATATCCATGCCCGAGGGGGGATTCGAACCCCCGACCGTAGTGGCGGTGCAGACCGTGACTAGAGCTCCTCAGTCCTCTCGGCCATCGCGGCCGGCTTCACAGACTTCTAACGTGGTCAGGTGATTAGGCGCCACTTGAGTCAGATGCCTGTACGCAAGATTTCCACACTCATACACATCACCAGCACTACATGCTCACACAGAACACCAAATATACGAGGCCATAAGACAAGAGGACCAATGGACAACACTCAATATACTAACAGATAAAATCTCGCACGCGACATATGACGAATACAAACGAAACAGACCATGCAGAAGACAACAACGTATGCAGCGAGCAAACACATTGCATAGAGAGTACCAGCGAAGGAACCGAAATAGGGAACACGACAGGGACAACAACACTGACCCCAACACAGACACCAACACGGACACGGAAGCGAACAGTGATCATCATTTAATAGACAATAATTACTGTAACTATAGCAGTAATGACAAATATGAAATTGTCGCTCTTTGTCACCGGCAAACAGTACTATAAACCTGTTAACCTGTTATAGATAATACTAACGATGGTTGAGGGTTGACGACTTGATGGAAATGCCAAGTCCTCGACCCTCAAGCATTGCAAAGTGTCGGACTCCATCTTTCTCTCTCTTATCTTCTTCTATCAAATAAATTCATGTTATTCGTTCACGGTGTTTTCCAACATAAACGTCTGTACTTGCTCTAGTTTTTACTTCTTCTTCTTAAATTGATATTATTTAATTATTTTTCTTATTATAATTTATAGTTTTATTTCATTAGTTAGTTAAGCTGTATATTGAAACTTTTATCCATTGTGTAGGAACCTGCGACTGTTTATTGAAATAGGTTTCAGAAATTACAGCAACCAGTCGCCTTTTGTTTCTTCTTAATGAAGATTTATTTAAACCATTACCGGTTTCAAGCTGCCTAGCAGCTCATCTTCAGATGGTATAAAATATTACAAGTTACATTTCAATAGTTATGCACTTTACATGTAGTTTGTCCATATTTGGTCCGCTTATTGATAGGATATCAGAACACTTCTTTTCCATCATCAGCCACAATTATATTATTAATTTTACCACCTAAAATTCGTGGGATTTGTTGTGGCATGATGATGGAAAAGAAGTGTTCTGATATCCTATCAATAAGCGGACCAAATATGGACAAACTACATGTAAAGTGCATAACTATTGAAATGTAACTTGTAATATTTTATACCATCTGAAGATGAGCTGCTAGGCAGCTTGAAACCGGTAATGGTTTAAATAAATCTTCATTAAGAAGAAACAAAAGGCGACTGGTTGCTGTAATTTCTGAAACCTAAGCTGTATATTGTTAAAAGAAATTATTGTTAAAAGAAATTATTCCATGTAAAAAAATCAGCTACCTGTGCAAAATACGACCTGTTATAGCATCTAGATAACAGGTCATTGTAAAAGACAGCTAAATAAATAAAATAAATGTCCCTAGGTCCACTTTCTGATTTGACAGTGAAGTGGAAACGTCTAGGATCACGTACACCATGAAAGTGTACAGGACGATCCCTTCTGTTACCTGACGGAGACCGCCGACAGTTGAAGAGGGTCGCACGCTGTAATAAGCAGGTCTCTATCATCACACAATTCTAAACTGTATCAGGATCGACTCCAAGTACTACGACAGTTAGGTGGGAGGTGAGAGAACTTGGATTTCATGGTCGAGCGGCTGCCCATAAGCCACACATCACGCAGATCAATGCCGAACGATGCCTCGCTTGGTGTAAGAAGCCTAAGTGTTGCACGATTGAGCAGTGCAAAAACGTTTTTATGGAGTGACGAATGACGGTGCACAATGCAGCGATCGGATGACGAGGTGTAGATATGGCGAATAACCGGTGAACGTCATCTGCCAGCGTGTGTAATGACAACAGTAAAATTCGGAAGCGATGGTGTTGTGGTCGTGTTTTTCTTTGAGGGCACTTGCACCCGTTCTTTTGCGTGGCACCATCACAGAATAGGCCTACATTAATGTTCTAGATACTCGCCACCTTCCCACAGTTGAAGAGCAATTCGCGGATGGCGATTGCATCTTTCAACAAGATCGAGCACCTGTACAGAATTTGGCAGAGTGGTTGCACAACAATAACATTGCTGTAATGGACTGGCCTGCACTCTGTACCAGGAAGTAAGTGGATGGTGTGGCCATCGGTTGATGAAATTAGAAGGTTCTGTTCTCTGAAAATTTGTATTTTGAAGGAAAGGTGCCAAGTGGCTTAGGGAGACGCCGGTTCAGATGAGAAACACGTAAGGTTGAAAAGAAGTGGAAGAAGAAGCCGACTGAGCGGTCACTGCAACATTTTAACAGGTAGGAATCAAGAGGGTCACCACTGCGCTTGGCGACAGCTCGGTACCGCAGCCACAAGCCCTCATGTGATTGACAGCCGGTGCCCGGATTGGTGGGTCGGTAATGCGGACGTGCTAATGGTGGCGTAAATAGTAAACCATTACGTACCGTCGAGCTGGCTGGCACGTGTCGGAGCATGTGAGGAGAAAAACTCCCACGCACATGACACCACACGGTCTGGTAGCGGTTGGAGGGTCAAGGGTCTCTGATACCGCTTTGACCAATGACGTCATGTTTCACGTCATTCCGTCCTGCGCGTGGTTTCAATACCGGAACTCATTGTTTACGTGTCTGATATTTTTGAAGACACCCTAACTTTAAAAAAAAAAAAGCCTAAGAAGGTTAGGAATAGGTTAAACAAGAATTTGTTTTTAGTACGTGAGGGCGCGTAGCGCCCGAATCTCCGGTTGAGAAACACTCAATCGATTTACAGTTGTATGTTCGACATAAATATATCATCATCATCATCATCATTAGAGACTGATTATGCGTTCAGTCTGGAGCATAGTGCGTCTAATAAAATTCCTCCATGATCCTCTATTCAATGCTAACATTGATGCCTCGTTTGATGCACCGAATCTAAGTACTTTCTTCTTGGTCTGCCTCGACTCCTCTTACCCTCCGCTGCCGAGCTCATGAGTCTCTTAGGTAACCTTGCTTCTCCCATACGTGTAACTTTGATTTCCTCATTATGGACACCCTCCTGCTATTTTTCCCATCTATTAGTACCTGCAATCATTCTTGCTACTTTCATATCTGTAACCTCTACCTTATGAATAAGGTAATCTGTATCCACCCAACTTTCACTCCCATACAACAAAGTTGGTCGAAAGATAGAACGGTGCACTGCTAACTTAGTCTTGGTTCTTTCTTCCTTCTTGCTAAAGAGAGTATGTCTTAGCTGAGCACTCACTGTATTAGCTTTGCTGCACCTCGATTCCAGTTCTTTCACTATGTTGCCATCCTGTGAGAAAATACATCCCAGGTACTTGAAACTGTCTACCTGTTCTAACTTTGTTCCTCCTATTTGACACTCAATCTGTTTAAATCTCTTTCCCACCGACATTACTTTCGTTCTGGAGATTCTAATCTTCATATCATAATCCTTGCACCTCTGATCAAGATCTGAAATATTAGTTTGCAACCTTTCAATCGAATCGGCCATTACAACCAAGTCATCCGCATATGCGAGACTGCTTATTTTGTTTTGTCCTATTTTAATCCCGCCCTGCCAGTCTACTGTTTTCAACATATGATCCATGAATAGTATGAACGGCAGTTGTGACAGGTTACAGCCTTGTCTTACCCTTGAAACTACCCTGAACCATGAGCATAATTTGACATCTACTCTAACTGTTGCCTGACAGTCTACGTAAAGCCCTTTAATTGCCTGCAGAAGTTTGCCTCCTATATCATAATCTTGTAGAGCTGACAGTAGCTTCCTCCTAGGAACACTGTCGTAAGTCTTTTCTAGATCTATGAAACATAGAAACAATTCCCTGTTCCACTCATAGCACTTTTCCATTACCTGCCGTAAGCTAAAGATCTGGTCCTGACAGCCTCTAAGAGGCCTAAACCCACAATGATTTTCATCTAACTTGTCCTCAATTAATACTCGCACTTTCCTTTCAACAATACCTGAGAATATTTTGCCTACAACGCTAATTAAAGAGATACCTCGATAGTTCTTGCAATCTTTTCTGTTTCCATGTTTGAAAATGGGCGTGATTACCGCTTTCGTCCATACAGACGGAACATGTCCCGAATCCCACGCCTTCTCATTTATCCTGTGTAACCATTTGAGACCTGATTTTCCACTGTATTTGAAGAGTTCCAGCTTGATTTCATCCACCCCAGCCGCTTTATTGCACTGTAATCTACTGACCATTTTCTCCACTTCCTGAAATGAGATCCTGTTTCCACCGTCGTTCCTATCCCATTCTACCTGAAAATCTGACACGTCATTGAACGTTTCAGCTACATTGAGCAATTCTTCAAAATATTCCTTCCATCTGCCCAAGGCATCCACATGATTGACTAGCAGCTTTACTGACTTGTTAATTCTCTCTTCCTTCCCTTTCGAAGGTTGCTAATTACACTCCAAAATGGTTTTCCCGCAGCTTGACCCAGAGTTTCCAGCTTATTTCCAAAGTCTTCCAATGATTTCTGGTTGGAATCTGCAATGATCCGTTTGGCTTTGTTTCTTTCTTCAACATAACTTTCTCTGTCTGCCTGGTTTCTAGTATGTAGCCATTTTTGAAATGCCTTCTTTTTTCTTTTTACAGGCTGCCTTGCCTCTATCATTCCACCAGGCTGTCTGCTTCATCCTACCTTTACACACTACTGTTCCAAGACATTCTCTATCTACTTCTACTAGTGTGTCCCTGTACCTTGACCATTGCTCTTCCAGTGACTGTAAATCATTACATTCCACTAACTGGTACCTTTCCGAGAGCATTATTATGTATTTTTGCCTAATTTCCTTGTCTTGAAGCTTCTCCACTCTTATTCTTCAACACATGGACCTGACTTTCTGCTCTTTTGGCCTCACAAAACCAATTTCACTGCAGATTAAATAATGATCAGTATCATCAAAGAACCCCCTGAAAACACGTGTGTCCTTGACTGTCTTCCTGAATTCCTGGTCTGTTATTAAATAGTCAATGACAGATATGGTTCCCCTTCCTTCCCAAGTATAGCGGTGAATGCCCTTATGCTTAAAGAAGGAGTTTGTGATAACTAAGCCCATACTGGAACAGAAATCGAAGAGCTGTTTCCCGTTCCTGTTCGCTTCCATATCCTCTCCAAAGTTACCCATAACGTTTCGTAGCCTTCTGTTCTATTTCCTATCCTGGCGTTGAAATCACCCATGAGTAAAACACTATCCTTATCCTTCACTCTAAGAACTACATGCGTTGTAAAATCTGTCCATCTCATCTTGATCTGTCCCACTGCCACAATCTTAATTTTCTTGCTGGAAGTGGCCAAATCTATCCACATTAGTCGTTCATTTACATACCTTATTGCAATTATGCTGGGTTCGATTGGTTTCCTGATGTAAAACCCTACACCTCACTGTGCTCTTCCTACTTTGGCTCCTGACAGGTAGACCTTGTATTCTCCGACTTCATCCTCTTTCTCTCCCCTTACTCTAACGTCACTAACAGCTAAAACATCTAACCCCATCTTACTTGAAGCCTCATCATATATCATTTCTTTAAAATTACCAAATTATTAAATGTATTTTGAAGACGTGGTATCATTAAGTAGATTTGATCTATTTAGGTGAAATCTACCTACCGACACCGTGTTGTGGATCATTAAGTAGATTTGACCTATTTAGATGAAATCTGACTACCGATACCGAGTTGTGGTAAAAGTGTGATCTCTCGATTACGTATGACGTCATATGTGACGTCATTGATCAAAGCGGCATCGGACACTATAGAGTTTATGGCAAGAACCATCGTGTGAAGGCACTGTAATAAAAAGCTTTAAAAATGTGGATACCTTGCCCATGTGAATGGGCATCACACCGTACGACAAAGCCCTGACTTTTATCCTATAGAGTTAATTTGGCAATATTTGGATCGCCGATTTCGTGCCAGGCCTCACCGACCTACATCCGCACCTCTGCTCAGTGCAGTACTCAGTAAAGAAAGGGCTGCTTGCTTTCTCATTAAAGCTTCCAACACCTGATTGAACTGGCTGCGAGAATGAAAGCTGTCAGCAAGCCTTAAGGTGGGCCAACACCATATTGAATTGCAGCATTAGCGATGTACGAACTTTTAGCCATACCTTACCAAAATATTTTTCCGAGAACCCGAAAAAATTCTGGTCGTATGTAAAATCGATAATCGGGCCAAAGCTCACTATCCAGTCACTCGTTGATCATTCCGAGGCAGTAGTAGAAGAAAGCAGACGGAAAGCTGAAGTTCCAAATTTAACCTTTAAGAAACATTTCACGCAGGAAGACCGCACAAATGTACCATCATTTGATCAACGTACTAATTCCGAAATGGAGGACATAGTAATAGGTATTTCCGATGTAGAGAAGCAGCTGAGAGAGCTAAATACGAAAAAGTCTGCTGGTCCGGATGGAATACCAGTTCGGTTTTACAAAGAGTATTCTGCGGCATTGGCGCCCTATTTAGCTTACATTTATCGCGAATCTTTAATTCAGCGCAAAGTTCTTAGTGGTTGGGAAAAAGCGCAGGTGACTCCCGTTTATAAGAAAGGAAGAGAATTGACCCACACAATTACAGGCCCATATCGTTGACATCAGTTTCATGTAGTATTTTGGAGTTTATTCTCAGTTCGAATATAGTAAATTTCCTTGAAACGGAAAAGCTTCTTCCCATGAATCAGCACGGGTTTAGGAAACTTCGTGCATGTGAAATTCAGCTTGCCCTTTTCTCACATGACATCTTGCGAGCCATGGATGAAGGGCAACAGGCGGATTGTGTTTTTCTCGACTTCAAAAAGGCCACACTGCAAAATGACAACGAATATACGAGCTTATGGAATAGGTTCACAGATTTGTGACTGGCTGGAAGACTTCCTAAGTAATAGAACGCAGTACGTTGTTATCGAGGGCGAGTGTTCAGCAGAGACGAGTGTATCGTCAGGCGTGCCCCAGGGGAGGGTGATAGTACCGCTATTATTTTCTATCTATATAAATAATCTGATGGACAGAGTAAGTTGCAATTTGTGGCTGTTTGCTGATGATGTTGTGGTGTATGGGAGGGTGTCTTCTTTAACTGACTGTAATGGCATACAGGATAACGTAGATAAATTTTTAGTTGTTGCGAAGAATGGCAGCTAGCTCTCAATGTAGAAAAATGTAAGGTGATGCGCACGAATAGGAAAAACAATCCCAAAATGTTCGAATACAGCATCAGTAGTGAGCTTCTTGGTGCTGTCGCGTCGTTCAAATATCTAGGCGTGGCATTGCACAGCGATATGAAATGGAACAAACATGTAAGGACAGTTGTGAGTAAGACGGACAACCGACTTCGGTATATTCGTAGAATTTTGGGAAGATGTACTTCATCTGTAAAGGAGTCCGCGTATAAAACGCTTGTACGACCACGTCTTGAGTATTGCTCAAGTGTTTGGGACCCGCAGCAGATCAATTTAAAATAAGACATAGAAGCAGTTCAGAGGCAAGCAGCTAGGTTTGTTACAGTTAGGTTCGACCAATGTGCGAGTGTCACGGAAATGCCCCGGCAACTCAATTGGGGATCGCTGGAGGAAAGACGACATTCTTTTCGTGAATTTCTGTTGAGGAAATTTAGAGGGCCGAAATTTGAAGCTGAGTATAGTACGATCTTGCTGCCGCGTACTTACATTTCGCGTAGTGATCACAAAGACAAGAAAAATTAGGGCTCGTACGGAGGCATATAGACATTCTTTTTTCCTCGTTGTATTCGGGAGTGGAATAGGAAAGGAAATGCCTAGCAGTGGCACAGTGTACCCTCTGCCATGCACCTTGCGGTGGATTGCGGAGTATGTATGTAGATGCGTATACCTTTAGTCACATTGTACACGCTATAGCGTTGCCCAGGCACTGTCTGCGTTCAAATTTTCTTCTGAACCTCCTCAGTGAGCCTATCGGCACACCATCGAATGGATGTGTAAAGTAGAACAAGGCTAGTCACAAGCACGTTTCCGATTATGAAGGAACCAGTTCCTATGCTATGGGGTATACAAAATCGTCTGTTATTCTCACCATTTTATGCAGCATTACCATCTGTAAATTAATGTAACCTTACGCTACAGATCGGTGTTCATCCACATCCAGCCTGCTCCCTTTGTGGGAAATGAAATCGAAATGAACAGCATAATAGAATGTTGGATTGTATAATTTCTTTTCCCTTTGTATAAAACAAGTATGCAGCATAGTACTAAATGCTATGAAAACTTATGTATTGCAGGCGTAACACCTGAAGATAACTTTTAATTCGAAATAAGCTTATAGTGTAACTAATACGAATTATGAATATGCAGTGTTGAAATTATATAATTCTTATTATTAAAATGTCGATGTACGACGTCACTAACACTGTGGGCCCCGCAGATAACAAGTACGACTTTTTTCAAAATAAAGATTTTTGTGAAAACAATAACTTCGAACTATCTATGTAGCCGGCCGCGGTGGTCGAGCTGTCTGCGGCACGCCAATCACGTTGTGCTCGGTCATTACGGTTTTGGGTTCAAATCCCCCCTCGGGCATGGGTATTTATGCTGCCCTTAATACTAGCTAGACCATAAGTAGTATGTAAGTTTAGGGACTGATGACTCTGTAGTTAAGTCCCTTAAGCTCTACAAACATTTGAACTATCTGTGTATTTTTCGTCATTAGTGGAGAACGAAACTTTGAAAATGATACCTCAATCATTAATTTTGGATAAGAAATACGTGAGATATGGCGTACCCACAAAACACACCAATGAGAAATAATATATATGATAATAGTCTGCAGTGTACATCTCTCACCTGAAGATGTTGAATGGTTCTCGGTTGAAATATTGTTCCAAGAAGTCGCTGTGAACCGACTTCAATCGTTAAAACTAATGGAAAATGGTAAAACATCCAGTAATACAGCGCAGAATCTTTTTTCACGTCTGTATTTAATCATGTTCTGGATTTCTGTTGTCACGTATATTAACTGAGAAAATTATGCAGCTGTGAGCTGCAATAAATACTGTGAGATCAAACTTTAAACGAAGATACATTTGTCTACGCTGAGCTCACCCATGTGGAGGCCGAGGGACAGAAAAGAGTGAGTGGCCTTGCTGACTTAATGTAGGCCTGCCAAGTTTTTGTGAAACCACAACGGGAAATTTAAGACAATACACTTAGTTCTATGACAGCAACTATACAATTCAGTGGATCATAATACCAGTTGCAGCTTTACAAATCCATGAAAAGAATCAGAGTGGAGGCTCGGATATACAGCCCATTTAATCCTCTCCTTTAATCCGGCTCGTCACGGATATGCAGGGCATTCATTTTTAATTGAACTACGTTTATTCTCTTTTATCGCAGAACAGCATACGTGCATAAGACAAAATCAGTTAAATAACTGATGACTGAGTGAGAGTCTGAAAGTAGTAGAGAACGTCTGCTAATCGGCGAGAAAAATAACAGAATATGAATGAATTACGAGTAGAAATAATGCAAACTGCTAACCGATACAAAAGAATTTCTGAAAAAGAGAAATTGTTCCACATGGAATTTATATCTGAATGATAGAAAGTGTTGCCAAAAGGTATCTGCCTGCAGTGTAACCTTGAAACGTGTATAGTAAAAAGAGACTAGAAGAGCAACATAGACACTATTGTAATGCTGTGCAGCAGGATGAAAGTTCAAAATGTTCAAATGTTTGTATAGTCTATGGGACTTAACTACGGGGTCATCAGTCCCTAAACTTACAAACTACTTATGAACTACTTACGAACTAGGACGCCACAAATATCCATGCCCGAGGGGGGATTCGAACCCCCGACCGTAGCGGCCGTGCAGACCGTGACTGGAGCGCCTTAGTCTCCTCGGCCACCGCGGCCGGCCAGGATGAAAGCTTAAGACCGTAAATCGGGTAGCTAATGACGGGAACCGAATCTGAAAGTGTAAAAACGGGATTTATTGCGTTGATAGAGCGTAAGGGACGCTCATTTACTTGATATGACACGTTGTGTAGCCTCAAGGAATTGTTGGTTTGTTAAGCAACGTGAATGTGGGGGAAGATGAATACTCAAAAACGTTCGAGTGACTGTTGATTGCAGTAACTTCAGAGAAAGACAAAGTTGTAATTCTTACAATATCCCCCAGAACTGAAAAATCAGACACTTTTTGCCTACTTCGTGTTGCAAATTTCATAAGAAGTGTAGCTCTGCTCTTCTGGTGAAGAATTATGTTACTCTGACCGAAACGCACGAATTGCCTCGAAGGAAAAGAAAGCGTAAAGCCTACTTGAAAGCAAAATCCGCGTTTCTCCGTTATTTTTGTTGTATTGAAGAATTATCAGAAAACATATTACATGTGGTAAAATATTTCACTGTTAATTTTCTAATGAATAAAAGCCATAAAAATTTTCAGAAGATCAAAAAATAATGATAAAATTTTCAAACACAAACTGTGAGAATGGCCTCCTGAAGAAAGAGGAATAGCTTTGGCGTGCAGTTGCAAGCTGTATTTTCCCCCCTTCTGCGCAGTTATGACACATTCTGGATGCAACTATAACTTTTTTATTGCAAAAATATATTTCCACACTGCAGCGGAGTTTGCGCTCATCTGTAACTTCCTGGCAGATTAAAACAGTGTGCCGGACCAGAATTCGAGCCTGGGACCTACCGCCTTTTGGGGCAAAGTTTTGTATTGTCACATTTGTTTCGCCGTTCTTTCCAAATACGTCGCTATGTTAGGTTCAATTATGTTAATGTTCTGCCAAATTATACAGATAATCCACGAAAGAAGAAAGGGATGGAGTGTGTATGTGTGTGAGAGAGAGAACATTTGCGTCTGTGTTGGGTTTTCCGTCATGTTAGATATAGGAAACAAAATCTAATTAAATTCACATATCTTACGTAACCATTTTCAGTCTATAGTACTGTGTTCAATCAAAGTTCAGATGTTTGTAATTTTATCGGACCAAACTGCGTGGTCATCAGTCCGTAGCTTACAAACTAATTAAACCTGGGTAAACTAACCTAAGGACAACACACACACGCATGCCCCAGGGAGGACTCGAACCTCCACGGCGAGCAACCGCGCGCTCCGCAGCGAGACGCTTTAGACCACTCGGCTACTCCACCGCGGCCTGTGTTCAATGAGAAACGTTTTTCTATGGACTGCAGTAATTAAATTTGATTATTCTGACAAATAAACTATTTAATAATCACCATGCAAACGAAGCTTATGTTTTGAGAAAAGTAATATCTATTAAATTATCTAACGACTGAAGAAATTATCACAATGAGTGACTAACCATTAGGTAATGTTCGATTGCAAGAAAACGAGAAGCTTTGATCCAATTAAATGTTGTTCTAGTATGATAACAACAAAAATACGCCCACTTAAACAGAAAAAAATTAGTAATTTTGTTGAAAAATGGATCATGAATAAAATAGGACACTGCCATGCAAACCGTAAAATACTGAAAGATTACGATATGAGAAAAATTGAAATGTGATTTACATAGTAAAGAACAATGACTGTTATAAAACAAAATTTTAAAGTAATTGTAATTTACTTTTTATAGAAACAGTTGCAGTGATATTACAACTTGCGAGTATGCAGACGGGTTGAAGCACCGATAACCGGCAACGTTTCCGCAAGAGGTCATCTTTTCAGTTTCGAGGCTAATTTGCGACAAGAAACACTGTGCGCGAGAACTTGCCGCTGTTTGGAAAGGAAGACAGGAAGGTTAACACACTAATTAATAAAATGTCAGGGTCATTATACAACCAAAGATGAAAAACGTCAGATGTATGGATGATGAATATTAGTAATAACAATTTTCAGCTTGGTAGCATGATATAAAATATTTATTTGAAAATTTCATTGAAGGATTGAACATCTTCAGTTTAGTTTCGAGTCGTTGAAGAATGATGATATTCAATCAATGAACTAAATCGATATGCAATTTTTTAAATAAATATTTTATATCACACCACCCGGTTGAAAATCTGTTATTATTATAATATTGTGGTGGTTGGTGTAAGGGTTCTAGTATGGGGTAGTATGGGAGTTACATTTATTTTATTTATCACTTGGTTCATAAAACCTTCCATTCTTGTGGACACGCGACCTTACGTTGGCATGTATGAAAAAATTGTTTGAAAAGTCTTGGTCGCAATTAGCTTTATTTCATGACGCGTTTCGAGAACATCATCATCAGACTGTGGTACAAAAGAAGAAAATTATATTTTAGATGTATATAGAACGTAATTATGATATCTATAAGGAGTATATACCATATTAATACATATATACTTACAAAAGATTTTAAAAAACGATGGGAATTACACTATCTTGGTATAGATGCCTGATTACAAATTTAAAATACCATCATGGATGTCTGGTGAAGGTGTTCAACCAGACTTACATGCTCAACTGTGGTGAGAGGGGGGAAACACCGTAACAGGTAACCTAGGACCCATTCGCCACCAGATGGCGCAGGGTTGGCATTGAAAGTTACGTGAATAAAGCTATACATAAAACAGCTTGGGCATACTATACTGTGTGCAGTCATAGAAACTGTGAAAGTTGCGTGACTAAAACTACACATAAAACATCTTGGGACAATATACTGTGAGCAGTCATAAAAACTGTGAAAGAAATTTCTACAAAAATGTGTTAAGTCATATAAAATTATACAAAACACCAATTCAAGCACACCAAAACCATTAACGGGACAGGGCGCACGACAAGGGAGGCGTGGAAGGGCCAAAGGATAGGATTTGGCGTTTCCAAATACAGCACAAAACACATGACAAATGTTAAAAAACACGCAGCCCGGCCACTGCGACGTTACAGTGACACAGCCGCTCATCGCAGGCTACAAGCTAACATTGCAGAAAAATCTTTCACAAATACCAGGTAGAAAATTATATGAAGGGGCAATATTTCATATGACATTTATGTGCCATGATGTCGAGACAACTAACAAAGTCCGACAATATGAGTACAATCAAGGTTTAAAACCGGAAACAATGACAAAATAGGCAGTATACAGGTGCCATTGAATCACAACAATTTTCGTATAAGTGGTAGGTGGATGAGGTGTGGTGATTTTTTTTAATTGATTTTTTTTAAATAATACATGTTACATAAAACATAATATATGTTGTAAGATACAATGAACAATAGGACACATGAGACATGTCCAGTGGACAGCTGTGTTGAGGCATACATTTGAATAAGGTACAATTCTAAAGACTATAGTAGTCTCACATATTAGATGAAACATATGTTGTAAGATACAATGACCAATGGGAAATGTGACATATCTAGTGGACAGTTGTGTTGAGGCATACATTTGAATAAGGTATAATTCTAAAGACTAAAATAGATCAACCATATGTCATAGATAAATGGACCTGTGTCAAAAAGGGGGGTAAGGAAAACTGATTAGCAGTTGGGTGGTTATAATAAAATGTAAAAATATTTTCAGGTTACAAAATTATACCTATGGTACAGTCATCTGTTAGATTAATATTGTCATATGTGGAACTAACCAAAATTTGATCACACATAGTCAAAATGGGGGTAAGGAAAATTGACTAGCAGTTGGGTAGTTATAATAAAATATAAACTATTTTCATGTTATATAATTATACCTGTGGACAGTCATCTTTTAAAAACTATTGTCATATGTGAAATTAACCTTATCTGATCACACAAGGTCAAAATGGGGGTAAGGAAATTGACTAGCAGTTGGGTGGTTATAATAAAATGTAAAACATTTTCAGGTTACAAAATTATACCTATGGTATAGTCATCTTTTAAAATATATTGTCATATGTGTAACTAAACCAAATCTGATCATACATAGTCAGACACTAAATATAACAGTCTTAAAAAGAGGGATACATAAAATATTAACAATGGATAATACCTGATGGTAAGAAAATGTAAAGGTGTGATAAATTACAGGTTATACCTGTAGTACAGTCATATTATTATTTGGACATAATCTAAACATAAACAAACTGAACATTCATAGTCATGGAATAATATGGCCAGTATATAAAAGAATTTTTTTTATTACTGGATACTGGATACAATCTTAGTGGTTATAAGGCAATGTGGAAGGTATCATAGGTTGTACCCTATACCTGTGGTGCTCAAGACAAAGAAATATTGAAGTATATATATGTATAAATTTTAAAAGTGATAAATTGCCATAAATGAGACATATCCAAACTTCAGATGGAACAAAATAAAGATGCATGGACACCTACTGGTGTGAGCATATATAATATACAGAAGATAAAGGATATTGAAATGTATTGTAAGACTGACAATATGCCATAGAATGAACTATGTGCAAAGTTGAGTTGGTACACAATGATAAAGGTGCATGGACACCTAGTATGAGCATATATGATGTACATTAAAAATAATAATAATAATAATTCAGAGTACCTAATTTAGAGATGTTAAAATAAATGTGTGGGTGTGTCAGATACTAAAGTTACACTAACAGTAAAACTGATTAAAACTATCAATGAGGCTGGCATCTCTTTGTCATTAATATGTTTTTTCCCTTTCTAGATATGATTAAGAGGAGATAGTAAAGTAATAAAGAAGGGGGGGTATCTATAGGAATGGCACTGGGCCAGTGATATACAAGTGGGTGCATGGCATGAAAGAGAGTCATGTGCTGGGTAAAGGTATGTGGTGAAGTGTGGAACCTATTTAAGACCTCTTAGGGTATCATCAAACAACTGAAAATACCAATTTCTATTGAAACCTTCCTGCTCATTCAGCATGTGGTGTGGTTCACTTTTTCTTTCTTTTCTTTTTTTTTCTTTATTGTATTTCCACACCAGCGATTACACCAGTAGGCTGGCAGCAGCTCCAGAGGCTGCTCTTCAGCCGAGAGAATAAAAGACATTGATGAGATGAAAATTTAAAATACATGACAGGCGAAAAATCAATGGAGGAACAATGACACATACATGGCGACAATTGGAGGTACAAACAGTTGACAGGTGAACAAAAACCGGATGTAGTCAGTTAAAAACGAGGAGCCACGGTGACCGGTGTGGTTCACAGATTCGGTGTGTATAAATTGCAAACTCTTCCATCACATCAAGGAAGCGACATTTTTGTAGAAATGTCTTTCACAGTTTTTATGACTGCTCACAGTGTATTGTCCCAAGATGTTTTATGTGTAGTTTTATTTACGCAACTTTCACAGTTTCTATGACTGCACACAGTATAGTATGCCCAAGATGTTTTATGTATAGCTTTATTCACGTAACTTTCAATGCCAACCCTGTGCCATCTGGTGGCGAATGGGGCCTAGGTTACCTGTTAAGGTGTTTCCCCCCTCTCACCACAGTTGAGCATGTAAGTCTGGTTGAACACCTTCACCAGACATCCATGATGGTATTTTAAATTTGTAATCAAGCATCTATACCAAGATGGTGTAATTCCCAACGTTTTTAAAAATCTTTTGTAAGTATATATGAATTAATATGGTTTATACTCCTTATAGATATCATAATTACGTTCTATATACATCTAAAATGTAATTTTCTTCTTTTGTACCACAGTCTGATGATGATGTTCTCGAAACGCGACCAAGACTTTTCAAACAATTTTTTCATGCATTTATTTTATTGTCAGCTTTATATTTTTTTATGATTCTATATGCGCGCCCGCAGTAAGAAGAGTTTTTGCAGTGGCGATCGGTTTAACAGCTGTCAGGCAGAGGCGTCGTAGTTCCCACGGCAGGAGTTGCAGCAGGTGCCATATGGCCAGTGGCGTAGCTATGTCACCAAGGGCCCCGGGGCAAAAATGTCGTTGGGGCCCTCTTTACACTAATACTGTACAGATGCAAAACTACATCATCATGACATAATAAGGCAAACCTAAATACTACCAAGTAAATTATTGTGTGTCAAGCAGCAGATAATGTTTAATCGTACTCTCTAATATAATTGTGAAAGTTGGTTTGTTATGTTTCCACGCAAAAATTACTAGGTGATTTGGACGAAATTTTGCAGAGGGATAGATATAGAGTTGGACTTTGGTAGAACATACAGATGAAAATGCCCCATGGGATATTTTTCGTCAGCGGTGACAGCAGGAGGACTTCGTCAGTGCCGGCCACTCACTCTCGTGCGGCTACTACGCTGTTGGCTCATTTCTTTGACAACCCGGGCAAAGCAGGAAAATAGGGGAAATATTCGTGTAGGAGGGTTTCAGCAAAAGGAAGTTGCCGGATTTTGTTTGATGAAACACTTTGGATTGAGCCGTGCCCCTACCAGGCTTCTTGAAGTATTTTAGTGTCTGGCCAGGAAAAAGTAATAAGTAAAATAACTAAGTCGATATCTTCGCTTGTTATCGTGACAGTGGAGTAAAGGGCAGCGTCTTGATGCACAATTCACTTTTGAGGCAAAGCAATTATTACATGAAACTTCTAATACGTGAATGTAATTAAACATTTAAATGGCAGAATAAACAGCGTGCGGGTAGAAATGTACCTTAAAAGATTGCGTGAAGTGCTGAATTCTCACCACAATGAAGTTTTTTGTTTTCACATACAAGAACTTAGCAGAATGCGGCGGAGGGTATAGTGTTAGTATGAACGTAAATTGAAGAGCGAATAGTTCTTGTGGTATGGGAAGCCGCCGTTCCCAGAAAAAAGCCACAGAATGCCGAATCCATTTCCCGCCTACCATTGCAAGGTAATGTGTAGAAAGGTACGCTCTACTGTAACTTTTTTCGATCGTCGCTCACGAAGGCCGAGGGGCCCCTGGAGCTCGGGGGCCCCGGGGCACTGCCCCGCCTAGCCCTATGATAGCTACGCCACTGCATATGGCGTGAAAGGGATGGGCAGAAGATTCTGGAAGGCGCCTGCGTGAGACTAGCCTTTACGCTGGGCAGCAGATACACTGAGGCGCGAAGAGGGCAGTTTTGTATTTATTAATATATGTTTATAACTAACTGTTGGTAGCAAACAGACGTTAGTAGTCGTCTAAGAATTATTAGTTAGCTTAATTAGTTTTGTTTAATTTTGTATTAACAGAGAAACAATTTACATATGACTTGGTACACGAGCTGTCACGAGAAATGCCGACAAGGTACGAAATAGTGAGGAGGCCTCGGCTACGCGCCAACGTTAGGCAGTCGCTGTTAGGGCCTGTTCTGTACTGTAAGACTAGCAGCCATGCTCTCGCCCTCGTTAATAATTCGTACTGGTTAGGTTAAAATTATACATTTTTGATATTGTATTATGGTGACGTCGTTAATAAAGCATTATAAGTGTCATCCTACATTTTTATTTCAAGAAGCTACCTAAAGACTTTGAAATTTTCAGCTTTAGCACTTACATCGATATTCCAGTGTGCTATCAATCTGCAAAGGGGGCGTCAGCAACGAGAGCGGTTCTACAAAAACAGGTAGGAGCAGGGCCTAATAGTGTGCTCGCCAAGTCAAGAACAGGCTGGCTTACTTATGCAGGTACCGTATGGACAGTGTGGGCCGGTAAATGTTGTTGTTGTTGTTGTTGTTGTTGTTGTTGTCGGTTTTAAGGGGACTAAACAGCTAGGTCATCAGTCCCTGGCCGGTAAATCTGTACGCCCCAGTTTTCCATCTTCTACGGACTCAGAAGTACAACTACACAGTACAATAAGTTTGGTTCAAGGAAGGGAATCTTGCAAAGTCGTCATACATGACTCAACAGGTGATTTCCTGTGGGGTGGAAATGGGCACCTAAGAAATCAAATGTTCAGATGTCTGTAAATCTATCGGACCAAACTGCGTGGTCATCAGTCCGTAGCTTACAAACTACTTAAACCTAGATAAACTAACCTAAGGACAAACACACACATCCATGCCCCAGGGAGGACTCGAACCTCCACGGCGACCAACCGCGCGCTTCGCAGCGAAACGCTTTAGACCGCTCGGCTACTCCACCGCGGCTGGGCACCTAAGACCTCTCACAAAATACAAATTAATGCAGCTTGTTTTGCATTACGATGCAACAGGGACAGTGTGTGACGAACAGAAATTTCGACTTGGGGTGGCAGTTACCAAGAACAAGAAGTCATTCGTTGCTGCGAGATCTGTTTACGTAATTAAAATCATCAGGTTTCTCCTCCTAATGAGCAAATATTTTGTTGTGCCCACTTAATTAGGGAGATGAGATCACCGTAAGGAAACATCAGAAATCAGTTTTGTAACGGAAAGTATTGGGCGTTTGTTTTTCAAAAAATGTTCAAGTGTTTGTATAGTCTATGGGACTTAACTACGGGGTCATCAGTCCCTAAACTTACAAACTACTTATGAACTACTTACGAACTAGGACGTCACAATTATCCATGCCGAGTGGGGATTCGAACCCTCGACCGTAGTGGCCGTGCAGACCGTGACTGGAGTGCCTTAGTCTCCTCGGCCACCGCGGCTAGAGTGGAGAGATAGAAAAATAGTCTGAAACTAGTTAGAAATGCTTACTGTGTTTTGTACACTAGTTACGTATATATATATATATATATATATATATATATATATATATATATATATATAGCTGAGTTGTGCATAGAAATGTAATTGTGTTCATCGGCATTTAACGTTTCAGCACCAGACAAAATTTATAATGCATTTATCTTCATTAGAAATACTTTGTAGAAATATATTTTAATGTCCCTTACGGACACGAGAGACTATTTGTGGATGGAGTATAAACCGTTACAGACACGTTCTCTGTCACTGGCGGCAGACAACAAGCCACGGCGACCACAAGCCGACAACTCTCGCCTATGCAAATCATCTGTCAAACTGCATTAAATTACTGCCTGATTGGGGAAAATGTGCTTATAAGTCAATATCCAATGCCAGTTTGATAAGTTTGTTCGTCGTGTTATGATTGGCAATTGCTATTAAATATGCAGGACTGTGAAGTATAGAATTTCACTCGATTATTGCTTCAAGTCAGAACTAATTGGCAATCACATCATTCAGTCAAATAAAAGTAACGCCTATGCATCGACGACAGACCTTGAATGACGAATAATTATAAGAGAATGACTCGAGTGGTACAATAGGCGTTATTGGAGCAGCATGCTACAATCGTAACATTACTGCGTGAACATTAAAATTAAAGCAATTTTTTTTATATATATATTTTTTATATAAAGAAGCCAATAAAACCTCAACTTCGCGAAATGTACTTTGTATTAGATCTCTAGAAAATAGAAAACATGCGTCTTCGTAGACGTTACGAACGGTAGAAGAGAGTAAATACATCAACATCTGAAAATGCGATATTATCATATATATTATTTCTCATTGGTGTTTTTTTATGCATACTCCAAATCTCCCGTATTTCTTATCCAAAATTCATGATTGAGGTATCATTTTCAAGGTTTCGTTCTCCACTAATGACGAAAAATACACAGATAGTCCAAAGTTATTGTTTTCACAAAGAATCTTTATTTTGAAAACATTCGTACTGTTCGTACAATCAAATCTGATACTCGGGGAACGCTCGTAAATGTGACATGCATTTACGATTGCTCCCATCAGCCACTGACCTAAGTATCAATTTGGCGTGGTAGATATAAAAACAATGTAGAAGGTGCCATCTATTGTCAGTCTGTCTAACTAAGATTATCGACAGCTCTTGCAGTTGTTTAGATTCTTTTTGCAAGCGAAAGACCGTCTTTGATGCAAGCATAGTTTATCACACGATTTCGGTTATACACGTCGATGTAAAGCGTAGTTCATCACAGGATTTCAGTTATACACGTCGATGTAATGACGAAAAATACACAAATAATGTAATTTAATTAACAGACACGACAGCTCCTGCAGTTGTTCGCAAGCGTAGTTTATCACGAGATTTCTGTTTCACACGCCGATGCAGAACAGTTGTCGGAATTGTTCACTTTGGTCAAGCAAGCGTTGTGTACTGCTAACGTTGTCCGCACCCCTACGTAGTTCAGGCGACAGCGTTGCTGACTACCATGCACGGGGCACGGATAGGGGACTGCGCGTTGAGTGTTATCCTAATCATCTTTTTCATCATTATCAACATGAAGTCGCCGAAGTGGCGTCAGGTAACACGACATTCACTAGGCCGCCGAACAAACCCATGCGGGATCTCCAGGCCAAAAGTGCCATACGATCATTTCATTTCACTACCACCATTTTTTTCAAAGAAGATTTCTAAAATAAACAAGTTTTCAAAAAAATAAAATAATCATGAGAAATTCAATATCTGATTTTTTATATGTTTCACAATACATCATATTGTATTTCATTATATAAATTTTCTTATAATGAGATTAATATTTCTTATCTCTATTCAGAGTTTATTATCTTTTACACAATGCACTTGCATCTGTATTTTCTCCATTACTATCTTACGTACCTGTGACTGATCAGGATACAGTACGAATTATTCGCACGGGTCAACTAGACTGGTTTATTGAGCATTACAGGCTCCAATAATAACACGTCGATACTGAAAGTTGAAGTCCTCTCAACTTCTGACTTTGTACGGAACAGGTGCTACGGTAGAAACGATATACGAAAACAATTTTTTCTAAAGTCCGTTTCTAGGTATTTTTAAATGGTCCATTTGCAGTAAAAGACACATTTTGGAAATCTACGATTCCAGGAGTGCTACCTTTCACAGCGATGTCTTATTTATTGAAATCTTATTTATGTTACCAATATTTCCGTCATTATTGCCGCCCACAGTATTACTAAGTTTTCCCTACTTTCATTGACATCTCGGTTCCACAGTAGTACAGTGCCAGACTATAAATCCAAAGGTGGTGGGTTCGATCCCCGGCAGCTCCTAGGATTTTTATCTGTCACTTTCCACTTCTTTCACCTCTGGCAGTATTGCCAATGTGAAAAATACCGAGTAGCACCGTGGTTCGGAATCCACGTGAAACTGTAGGTAAGTCAGTTCGAAGGTCGGAGGAATGCAACGGCATACCACCTCTAAACAGCACCATACCTAGTAAAGCACTGTGGTGTTCACACCAATCCTCGAATTGTTGACTTATTTAACTTTTTACTATTTATGTTTAGAAGCAGTTTTGAATTAAATGATGCGACTTATTTCTTGTTAATTTGAAGTCGTTACCCTGAAACTTTCTGATTCTCAGAATTTGTAGCACAGGAAACATAACACAAAGAAATAAGAAAATACAACAGTAGGTACGAAGCACACGTGTCTCAATTTCTGAAAGGAAGATGCAAACAAATATATATATATTATTTTCTCTCTTTGGAGTTAAACCATATCGTGCTACATATCCCTAGACTATAATTCCGTTCTTAGCGGTCGTCTAGAATACGTCTGTGTTCTATGATCCATAATTAACGACAGAGAAACGGAGGAAACAAGATAATACTTCATGCATACTGACCCACTTTAAAATGTCAGATGAACGCGTCATGCATATCTTCAGAAATCACACGTTTCTTTGGTCTCTCCACATGTATTTCTCCTTTGTGGTTGCAACTACGGTAAGCCAATTGAAACACACAAACCACCACGCACTGGTAAGTTCTATGGTTTCGTAGTGTAGCATTATTAAATTTTTAATCATTGACTTCAAAATCATCGCCTTTAAAGGCTCTTCCCAAGTTCCTGACGTCATACAATTGTGCTTCAAATTAGAAATTTCTCGTCTGTTTAAGTTTTATCTCTATCTGACGAGGACTTACACGGAGTTTCTTCCCACTCTTCTAACAGCTAAAAACAGAGCACCTGAATTCCGAGAAAATCATGTAATTCACGAAGACCGCAGTAAAAGAATATCCAAAAACTGGAAAAGGGTAATACGGAGAATATGGACGTGATAATAGTGTGTCATGGCTGCCCAACCGCAGTACGTGTAATAGCTTAGTAGGTGGAATGTCAGGACTTTGGAGAGAAATCGGACGGGTACGTGCCGAAACACTAGTAGCATGTGAAAAGGAGCCTTGAGAAGGCGTATATAAGGAGTCTCAGCCCAGCACAAGTCAGTCAGTTAGGTTGCCGTGGCTGGCCGAGAATAGCTCACAGAGCAGTAACCCATGTGAGTGGTTGCAGATAATACGAAGAAGATAGGCTGTTGAAGGCAGCGAGATATGAAGCAGTCAGCCATCAGCAGGGCCATCCAGCAACATCTAGCGTGGAGCCTTCCACAGTAGTCGACGCCCGCATCATCAGTCCCCAGATGTCACCATGTCGACATCTTGAGGAATGCAGCAGCAGTAAAAGCTATCTATGGCGAGAGGTACCCAAGGGGCAAAAGCATTGAGCTAAGTAACCATTTCATTTAAAGTATTTCTTTTTGAGTCAGAGGAAGAGAGGCAAATCATCATCTGTCTCCAAGTAGATATTGACGTTATCATGATAACGGAAATTTTAAATGAAGAGTCTCTTGCCTTGAGAATAATAACGTGTTTGCTACAGTCTATCCACAAAAATGCGAAAACTAGCTGAAAGAAATGTTTGCACAGTTTTGGAATTAATCCGTTCCTCTTTAAGTATTGATTTGCTACTATCGATGAAACGTGGTTGCAGCACGTTACAACCTAAAAATTAACGACATTAAACGCTGCGGTTTTACGTCAGTGCAAGACTCCACAGAAATTGACGTCGTTTTTTTAATTGTAAAGTTATATATTGACAGTGGTGGAACTTGAGCGTGACAGTACATTTATCGTACTATGTCTTGTCGAACCTATGCTTGTTTAATTTTCCCTTAGTTGCCTCTTTAATTTTTACTTACATCAGTAAATCAGCCATAGCCATCTCCAGAAAACATTCTATGGATTACTGTGACACTGAAATCCCGTTCTATGAGAACCTTATGGGATTCAGTTATTTAAGAGTCTGTGGAAATAAGATACCATAATAAGGTACCATATATCTCTCTTCCCCATCTCCCCTTCCCCCACTTCCCTTCACACACACATACTGAAACACCTTATTAATCTGTTAATAAGTATTAAAGAAGTAAAATTAAGTCTACTACTTTATTCCTGGCTCGATGTTTATTGTGAACTACACTTTTGTGTATTAAATGTTACGGCAAGATCCTATTGAAGATGCTGTTTGGGAACATACATTTAACACGTAGAGGCACACGTCATCCATGACGTGAATAAAAAATTGGTTACAAAATATAATACTTCTGTTTTCTGGGCTAAATAATTATAAAACAGAAAAAATGTTTTTCGTTTTGACGTTACAATTTTTGTACAAGTTTCGTTTTGTTGTTAAGTTATGTAATAAAAATAAAGATGGTCTGTAGCGCCCTCTGCCCAAATACATCCTGATTAAACGATACACAAGGCTACTATTAGGCTACTATTAGTCGATGCCTTGCTTTGTAGAGCAAACTTCATGATACGCCTTAAGAGGAATTATATTTCATAAATTTGGTAGTATGTTTTGAAGATGACACTGACTTGGTATGTATATATTTACATTGTGAAAATTCTGTTCTTAATCCAAATAAATAAATTAAAAAATGAAAATAAAAAGATGGACATATTATGTAAATCAATTTTAGCGTTTCTGATGTGTGAGTTTCTTGTCTCTTAGGCTGATTTGATAATGGGCTCTGGCAATTCCTTATTTTATCTGTAAAACTTTACTGACGGTGGTTATCATGTAGGCGAAATCGATCTATAAAAGTTTATTTAGAGACTGATCGCTGTTTGTTACAATTTGTCAAAGGCCGCTGCTGCATATTAGTTAAAAAATGGATCCGAAAATAAATGGATGTATCATAAAACCCTTACCATTATAGCAACTGGGGTTAACAGCCCAAAGTGCTCCGTACATCTGCCTTGGTGGTGTGTTTTTCTGCAGAAGAATACGCAGCACCAGTCTGGTGCAATTCCATACATTCTAGACTGTTGGACACAGCTTTGAATGAGACTGCACGGATTGTGACTGGCGACCAACTCCAGTAACCAAAATCTACCAAATCTTGGGTATAGCACCACCTGACATACGCAGACAAATAGCCGCAGAAATCGAAAAGATGAAGCAGGAAACCGACACTAGACATCCCCTGTTCGGTCATGAAGCACAGAGACCTAGGCTGAAGTCAAGAAGGAGCTTCATGAACACAACAACAGCTATTTTGACAGCACCTGGAACTCGTCGAACAGAGCTCTGGGAACACTCACTAACCGAAATGGATAGGGAGAACACTAAAGAGGAACCTGCAGTGAGTTTGCACATGCCATACTCGACTTGTAAGACGTTAAACAGAGGAAGAAGAAGAGTGTCGCGGTGTAAGGCGAATTTAAGCAAGTGGAGCTGCACCACCGAAGAGGAATTATTTGAGTGTGGCGACCCACAGGAGCCACAACATCTGCTGGTCTGCAGGTACCTGTCCGATCCCTGCACCTTACAAGACCTCTACGCTGCAACTGATAAGGACATTAAAACAGCGGAATTCTGGAGCTCGCGATCTATTTAACAGAATGCCTGATGTATCTTGTATTATTATGTTATTAATTTAATGACTTGTATTGCTGTAATGTATTTTTACTTACTGTAATCATTCTGTTTATCCAAGTCCTGGACACGTAAAATAAATAAGTAACCATAATAGCACAGCTATCCTTATGAGATTTTCACCACGAAATTGGCGAAAGTGTCTTTCAGTTGTCAATAGAAAAAAGTCAATTTCCAAGTTTGGCTGTTTTGAAATTATTAATGTAAATAGTAACGAAGTTTGTTCCCAAACCACCCAGCATGCTAGGTTTTCAAAAAAAGGGAAGGTTTATGTCTAGTGCACGTCGAGAAAAAAAATTAATTAATTAATTGTAAAATTAATGCAGGCTGCAAATCACTATAACAGAATTTCTGAGAAAGGGAAATTATTAACTTGGACATTACATTTACATGATATAGTCTTCTCGAACGGTATTTGCCTGCAGAGCAACCTTGAAACTTGTACAGTAAAAAGAGACAAGAAAAGCATAATAGGCACTACTGTAGCCGGCCGAGGTGACTGAGGCGCTCCAGTCACGGTCAGCACAGCCACTACGGTCGGGGGTTCGAATCCCCCCTCGGACATGGATATTTGTGCCGTCCTAGTTCGTAAGTAGTTCATAAGTAGTTTGTAAGTTTAGGGACTGATGACCCCGTAGTTAAGTCCCATAAGCTTCACAAACATTTGAACATTTTGCACTACTGTAATGTCGTGCAGCAGGATGAAACAAGACCGTACATCGAGTTGTTAATAACAGGAACCGAATATAAACGTGTAAAAACGGAATTTATGGCATTGGTAAACCAAAGAAGAAATCAGTTACTGTATCTGAGACGTTGTGCAGTCTCAAGGAATTGTTATTTTGGTAAGCTAGGTGAACGTAGACGGTAAATATAATAGAGGAAGATGAAGACTCAAAAAGGTCCAAGTGGATGTTGGTTACATACAGTAACTTTAGAGAGAGAAGAAGTAATTCTTAGGACTAGCGTCAAGAACTGTAAATCCGACTGAAAGGCCCTTTTCGCCTACTTCGTGGTGCAAAATCATAAGAAGTCTAGCTCTGCAATTATGGTGAAGAATTATCATACATCTATTTTTTTCGAAACCATTTTTGGACCATTGTGCAGCAGCGGCCTTTGATAATTTGTAACAGGAAACAGCGATCAGTCTCCAAATAATATGATTTATTACAGAGCGATTTCGGCTACATCATAGCCACCATCAGTAAAGTGTTACAGCTAAAATAAGGAAGCACTGGTCAAATAAAGTAACATTACTTAACAGTTTATGGCACCAAAAGTAAAATACGATAAACCAGAAATTGTGATTACCTAGGCACACATGAAGCGGAAAATGTGCAAGTTTCAAAAAGATCGCGAGAGACTGACAACAGATTGTTTTCAAATGTTTGTATATCTGTCGGGTTCAGCTGCTGGGTTATTAGTCCGTATCTTACAAATTACTTAAACTTAGTTAAACTAACTAAACTAAACAAACTCCCATTCCCGAGGGGGGACGGCCGCGCTCACCGCAGCACGGCGCCATAGTGCGCACGGCTAATCCGCCGTGGCAACAGATTGTGCACAGCGAAAATAATGAGTGCATTCTATATGGGTGACATTTGTTCAAATTAATGTTTCATTGCAAAAATGTGAAAAAGTGCAAATAACGACCTGAAAAAAGCGAATTATGGAACAGAGGCAAATTTTAAAAATATTCTGGTACAGTTATACAAAAGGAATGCTTTCTCACTAAACTTTCAGTACATTAGTGTTCATACAGTTACACAAAAGAGTAAAATATTGTTTTAATTATGAAAATGAGAAATGAAATATTCTATACAAAGTTTTCTTATACGCCTACAACATAATTTTACCAGCGTTTTATAACGCCGTCCTTTGGGATTTTTTGAATAGCGTTTTCTTTTATAATGAGCCTGTTACAATTGCTGAATTTTCATTAAACCAGTAGTTTTCCTTTTTATGTCTTTATTTACAACAGCGCCACCACACGTACAGCGTCATACACCTAGGTAGGACGCCAACCGACTTACAAGGCAAAATTAGAAAATTCTGACATTAAGAAACTACAAGAAGAGGAATGAAGGCAAGGAACAGAAATCCCTTCTTTAAAGTAAATAAAGAAGAGCCGGCACGGCTCAATATTATATATACTTTTACGTAGCCATAAGCCTATGAAACTGCTCATGAATGACGGTGTTCGGTGAAGATGCGGAAGTGATGTTTATCTTTAGGAAAATCAGCCAAACTCCTGGACCCAGACACGACAGCGAATAACACAGTCTGACTGTGTCCAATGATGATTTTTCACTGACTATGGCACAAACAGTATAGCATACTACCATCTAAGGTAAAGCAGTCAGCAATCCGAAGATTGGTTTGAACACGACAGTGCTTTACTAGGCATGGTCCTGTTTGGAGGTGGTATGCCGTTTCCTTCCTCCGACCTTCGAACTGACTTACCCAGCCAGTTATAGGGGGGACCTACAGTTTAACGTGGGCCGAACCACGGTGCTACTCGGTATTTTTCACATGAGCAATACTGCCAGAGGTGAAAGAAGTGGAAAGAGACCAATAAAAATCCTAGAACTTGACGGGGATCGAACCCGGGACTTTTGGAGTTATAGTCTGGCACTCTACCACTGTGAAACCGAGGCGCACTATCTGCACCGAAATATGGTGAGCTGGATAGTAAGTCTTAATTACACCTCTCTCCTGCTGAAAGTCTGCTGTTTTCGCTGTTTAGTGGATCATCGCAAACCACAGACATATATTACTAGACTGACAATTTCGTAAACAAGATCACTGGTGTCACTCGCTGCCATATTTCTATACAATAAACGTTGGAGCAGTCGTGTGTATAATTACATAAAACAGTTGTGAAACTACAGATGAACTGAAGTAAATACGCTGTCTTCTGACATAGTGGTCAATTCGTGTGTCGTATATGGCTGCAAATTTTCGTACAGGATACAGAAGAAACAGTAATGAATTGCATTATTTCTTTTGTTTTTAGTATTCTGTAGCCAAGCCCATTCATCTTTACTTTTGTTTGAATACTACGATCGTTACAAAAGTGGAACACGTATCTTTATTCGTTCGAGTCTTTTTACGACAACTGCAGTCTACTCTGACACACTGAAATACACCTCAGTTAAAATTAGCTTGGAGGTACCCCTTGTCTTGGGGATAGGAAGCAAAACAGTAAAATTATTATCCCTGTGTCGTGGCTTTTATCACAGGAAATGTATTACCTATTAAAAGTGCATTTAGGGTGGCAGATGACCTACAGCTTCTTGCTTAAAAAAGTTAAGTTGCATAAAAAATCAGAAAAACATGTAAAGCTTTAATAATAATAATAATTTCTTGTGACAAATCTTACGTGTCCCTAGCCTAACCCAGTCATCCAACTGGGAAAAGTGGACCTACAGCTTAACATGGAATCCGAACCACGTGTCGTTTCTGATGACTCTTCACGTTGAGAGATGAAGGATGGGTTAAAACACAGAGTGAAAAAAATTCAAAGTCCGATCTTGTTTAGAACCCACGACCCTTCTGTTTTCCGCTTTACCCCAAGACCACCAGGCCCGCCTAAAGGTCAAATGTGACGGGCAGATATTGAAAGTTATTCGGAGGCGCAGGTCGAAGTAAGTTTTTGAATAAAACAAGTGGCACTTTACACAAAATGGGTACAAAAATAATGTTCATATCCCCTGATTCTACGAGTAAGTGCTGTGAGACCAGCATGTAGCCTAGAGATAATAAATTAAAACCGGAAGTACATTGTACTGTGTTTTTTAACAAGCACCTTTAACAATACATTTTAAGGGTCCAAGGAAGCACTGAGCATCAGAAAGGTTGGACAGACTTTTAACAATTTTATTGAAGGATCAAAACATATCTATATAAGTATCTTTAAAAGCAACAGTTCATCAAATATGAAATGAGTACACCTGTTACATACAACTGTATAAAAATATATGAATTTTTCTGTGGCTGTATGAGCTCTGACACAACAAGGGCTGGTACATCCGCAAAAAACTAATAAGAGTTTGTCACGCAATAGTTTGAAAACGCATGCTCATGATACCTGGCATCGAACAGAACACAATATCTCGTACGAAATAATGTTACCTTAATTCTTTCTCTAAAAATAAATAAATAAACTGTGGAAAGATAGTCATAGCCCCAGGCCACGTATTTCCTAGCTCACTGTACTTCTATCCTTGATACGTAAATTGAAAGGCCGCTCATAACACTTTACTACTAATATAAGATTCTATCCAGCACTTATATAATGAACATAGTTCCTTGGTAACAACACATTTAACGAGAAGCAGAATGGTTCCACGTTATTTAATATGCAAATAACCAACACCCTCAGATGAATTAGACAAGGGCCACCTTGACATACTCCCGCCTACCGTAAACATCTCCAGTCTACAGAAAGATTAAGTGACTGAACAACAGTTTTTTTACGGATCCTTGTCACAATAGATAAACTAGAGAAGTACAGCATATCGTGCTGCCATAAATAATGAATAACAGGCCGACAATACCACGTAAACCACGTATTGTTCAGTACACAAACTACGATCAACAGGGGCAGCAATAACAATTCTAAATTCATTTTCAGAGCAACTCAAAGGCTTTAAGTGACATCACGAAGGTTCACAGGGCATCAAACACTTTTAACTCAGCTTTTCTTTTTAAAGCACACGTTTTAACCTACCGTATAACTAACAGTACCCATATTATTCAACAGTACCCATTATTATTCAACTTAAACACTTCGACAAGACCGCATTTGTCCAACGATCTCCATCCAGGACATTGGCTGTCAATTTCTCATACTCTTTGTGAGTAGACGTATCTCACCATGCCCAATAATCCGACGAGGCACCAGGCATCAAACCGTAATGACACAGACACCCATCATTCCGCACACGCCTGACACCGACTGCCCACCCGTCGTCGTCCCAGCATTGCCAACCTTTCATGGTTACTGGATCGCATAATGACATCGAAGTTATCGTTCATTTCGTCAGAGGATCGTACACTCGTGGGGGCATAGTAAGTTTTTTGGTTCTAACGGGAGGAAGAGGGAAAAATGAGAATAGTGTGTTTTCTGTCATCACGTGAACATCACATTCAAATCCTCCTGATTTGTAAAAGTTAAATATGATTCATGAAATATTGGTCATTTGACTGCCTTTGAAGAAAGCTAAAAAGTGGAATGCATCAGATATCATTAAATATTTTCCAGTTTTTTATTTTAGAAAGTTTTCTTTTCTTTCCCTTACTTAAACACAGCCCAAATCACACACAAAGTTTACATTACCGATTCAGTGTTCGATTCTCATCTGCACAGAAGCGACCCTTATATTCAGGATTAGTTTTCAACATTTTTGTTTCCCAGTCTTTCATATGAACACAATTGTTTTAGATTTCATGGTAGCACCAGGACCACAATCGTTATCTTCTGTTTACATTTTTCACCACCTTCTGGAAAGAACACATAGATAATGTCGTGGGAAAGGCAAACTACAGACTGCGTTTTATTGGAAGAACCCTTAAAAGATGCAACAGAACTACTAAAGAAACTGCTTACACTACGCTTGTCCGTCCATTTGTGGAGTATTGCTGCCCAGTGTGGGATCATTTTCAGGTGGGTTTGACGGAGGACATCGAAATAGTCCAGAGAAGGGCAGCTCGTTTTGTATTGTCACGATACAGGGGAGACAGCGTTATGGACATGATACGTGATCTGGGATGGAAATTATTACAACAACGGCGCTTATCGCTGCGGCGTGGGCTACTTACGAAACTCCAATCGCCAACATTCTAATCCGAATGCAAAAATATATTGTAGTCTCCCACTTACATAGGTAGAAATTACCATCAAAATAAAATACGAGAAATCAGAGCTCGAACGGAGAGTTTCAGGTGTTCTTTCTTCCCGCGCGCTATTCGAGAATGGAATGGGAGATAAATAGTATAATGGTGGTTCGATAAACTCTCTGCCAGGCACTTAAATGTGATTTGCAGAGTATCCCATGTAAATGTAGAAGAATTCACTGCCCTCGGCAGTCAACACGTTGACGAGTGAAAACTCACGCTGCTGTGCAACCAGTACTATCAGTTGGGGAATCCCAAGCTCGACGAACTAACTAGTAGATTACTCAAAAATAATGCATTGTCAAAAATTCCAATAATCATAAGAATTAAAAAATAAACACGATGAGACATGAAATCGTAATAGATGTGGTTTGCCGCGGTGGAGTAGCCGAGCGGTCTAAAGCGTGTCGCTGCGGAGCGCGCGGTTGCCCCCGGTGGAGGTTCGAGTCCTTCCTGGGGCATGGGTGTGTGTGTTTGTCCTTAGGTTAGTTTACCGAGGTTTAAGTAGTTTGTAAGCTACGGACTGATGACCACGCAGTTTGGTCAGATAGATTTACAAACATTTGAACATTTAGATGTGGTTTCATAAGATCGTACAGCAGATGTGAGATCCAAAGGGTGGGTCGTACGCTCGTACACACTCTTAAATTATCGTACATGTACGATCCAGATCGTTCCGTTGGGAACCCTGCGTCGTCAAAAACCCTTCTCTCCGCCTGATTGCGCCACCACCACGCAAGGCAAAAGTCATACGAAGATGACACAGTCAGCCATAAAGATCGCAATGTGCTGTTGCCGGCACAATATACTGACAACAAACAAAAAGAGAATGAGCACTACAGGTGATGCAGTTGGCAAAGCTTCTGTAATGATGGGGTACGTAATGAATACTCTCACTCTGAAAGGTGTAAATTTGGAGAGTGATAATCACGGCTGGACGATAAAAGGTTATGTTAAATCGGGTTAAAGGCGAAACAGCAAACAAAATAGTTACTATGCCGGTGCTCCAAGTACACTTTACCGTACGCAGTGCGAATGCTATGACCGGTCGTTACTGTGAGCTGCCGTCGCTTGCTAAAGAGGACGGTAAATAAATTCAAATGTTTGTAAGGCTTATGGGACTAAATTGTGGGGTCAACAGTCCATTTACTGAAAAACTCTTTATGAAATAACTAATATTAAAGACAACACAGCCGGCTGCGGTGGCCGAGGGGGCTACGGCACGTCAGTCACGGTCTGCGCAGCCACTAGGGTCGGGGGTTCGTATCCTCCCTCGGGCATGGATATTTGTGCCGTCCTTAGTGTTAGCTAGTTCATAAATAGTTTGTAAGTTTAGGGACTGATAACCCCGTAGTCAAGTCAAATGATGTTGCCTTCATGGAGAATAGCGCATGTGCAAGGCGAGGTGCGCAATAGCTCCATTGCCTTTGCTTTGGGACCATTCGTGCGTAAACGCCAGATCTCGAGTAGCAAGGAGCTGGCGTCTCTACCAGCTCTAAAGCTAATGTTAGAAGCGGCGTTTCCCCTCGCCCCTCCCTGCCACTGGAGCATCCATACGCTGCCTCCAGGAGGTTCAGAAAAGAATTTGCACCTGATCCGCGCATGCACATTTCAACGCTGGGGCCACTGCCGCTTGTATTAGGCGGCCACGCTACGACTCATATACGTGCTGTCTCTGTAACTTAAAATGTTTTAATGGGATAAAAATGAACATGCAAATAAAATGAACGAAACGTAGAATGATGTTTTAAAACAATTATTTATGTCACTACGAGATTTTTCCGGGGATTCACTGAACCAGTGAACACGCAGGTAGCGCGATACATACACAAAGGAAGTTTGAGCTTCCCCAACAATCCACTTCCACTCCGACATTCACACTTGCATAATAACATCTCAATTTTTTGCTAAGTTCTTTTACTATTACACCACATATTACTTCTCCTTATTTTTCATTAAAAAATTTTACTGAAATACTTTCATACGCTTTTCGTATCTGGTAAACGCCGCTTTTCATGTGAACAAAACACGAAAGCGTACTTCACTTTCTGAGCCAACACTCAGTGAAAACTGCTCTAAAATCCAACTAATCGCGAAACGGTACGAAGTATTGAGATTCGTATTCGTCTCGTCTTATCTTGATATAAATTGGAAATGAATAGAGAGCTCCTGAAGACTGCCTGAATTTATACTACCCAGATCGAAACGCTCAAAAACTCCAGATTAGTCTCCTAGCGACTGAGCGACTGCTCCTTGAGAAATTAGTAAACTGACTGCCTTCGCCAGCGGTGCTCCAACAAACTACGAAAAATCCCTCCAAATGTGTCTGCACACTGTGGTGTCGCACAAGTCCAAAGTGCGCGCCACCAACTTTCGCCGCGCTCCGTCATGCACGCACGGCGCGGAGTTCTTACGACGTCAGCCACGAGCGCCCTCTGCTGCAACTCCGCTCGTGGCCACTACTGAACGACATCGTTCACTTGGGACTGAGATAGGAACCAGTTAACACTTCGGAATCAGGTAGGCACCAGTGAAGGCTTGGCTATCGGATAGGCACTAGGCAGGCCTCTAGCTCAACTATGTATCAGCATTCTGCAGTACTGAGCTATGTAAAAGTTAAGTATTACTAAGTCTCTACGAAATATATATCTCGTTCTAATTTACTCTAGTGTTTCTAGTTTCTGCTGTCCCACTGGCTGCTCACCTCCGTACCTGCACAAGCGTGCATCCTTTTTTCCTGTGTCGGTCTCTTTCTACTCGGCCACCGACATCTACGACGGAAACGAGACACAAAAGCGGCGACGAGGCTGGGACACAAAACACACCAATCACTGACCGACATTTCAGAAAGGAGCCTATCGGCGCTCTCTCGTAGGTGGAATGCTATAAAAAGACAGTAATATTCAGCTTATCACAGCTAGCAACAACGACGCACAGGATACCGTGCCCACAGGTGCGGTTCCTGTAGGGAGATGCTTGTCCACTGTTGGTCGAGCTGATCTCTACGAGATTACGAGAGTAACTCGTGCGTCCGATCCTTGATTGTCGTGAGTGCATTCGTGTTCTCTCGATAATCCATTTTTGTCCGGGGCAAGTCCCGGAGATAAATTAAATTGGTCCCAATCCCCCGGCTCCGACCAAGGTTTTCGGGAGGTCCGACCAAGGTTTTCGGGAGGTTTTCCTTGGTTGTAAAGCGTATGCCGGAGCTGGTAAGCCCCTCCCACTTATTCCCAATTGGGATCCCCCTTTGCCCCACTATCAGCTTGTCTGATGTTGGCTGAATAGAACCGCGACTCTTTATGGGCCGGATCTCAAACAGCCCGCTCCACTCCTCGGAGTGGAGAATGAAAAGATATGTCTTCTTCTCTAGCTGGCAACAAGAAGTCCTCAGGGCCATACAATATGTCGGGTCGTTCACCCGCTTCACCCCTCTCACCATCGAATCGCCGTGGGGTGGCCATTCTACAAATACCCGGTGACCTCCTGCTACAGTTCCCGGAAGGTCGGCTGCAGCCCTTTGAAGTCAGCGGACTCGCAGAACGCGAACCTCCCGTGTTCAGCCCTGGCATCCACCTAGAACGTGCAGGTGGCCTCTCTCACATGTTAACAGCGAAGCCGAGCAATTATTCCCTTATTGTGTTGTTATGGTCCTCAGTCCGGACACTGGTTTGATGCAGCTCTCTACCCTACTCTATCCTGAGCAAGCCTTTTCATCTCCTCATAAGAACGGCAACCAACATCCACTTGAATCTGCTTACTATACGCGTCTCTCGGTCTCCCTCTGCGATTTTTACCCCACACACGTCCCTCCAATGATAAATTTACGATTCCTCGATGTCTAAGAATGTGTCCTACCAAGCGATCCCTTCTTTTAGTCAGGGTATGCCAAAAATTCCTTCTCTCACCAATTCTGTTCAGTACCTCTTCAATAGTTATGCGATCTACCCACCTAATCTTCAGCATTCTTCTGTAGCACCACAATTCAAAAGCCTGTATTCTCTTTGTCCATACTGCTTATCGTCCATGTATCACTCCCGTACAAGGCAACACTCCACACAAATGCCTTCAGAAAAGACTTCCTTACACTTAAATTAATATTCGATGCTAGCAAATTACTCTTTTTCAAAAATTCTTTTCTTCCCATTGCCATTCTGCATTTTATATCCTCTGTTCTGCGACCATCGCATGTTATTTTACTACCCAATTAACAAAACGCATCTACCACCTTCATTGTTTCGTTACCTAATCTAATTCCTTCAGCATCGCCTGATTTTCTAAGACCGCATTCCATTATTTTTGTTTTGCTCTTGTTAATGTTCATTTTGTACGCTCTCATCAACACACTTCCATTCCATTCAACTGCTCTTCCAGGTCCTTTGCTGTCTCTGACGCAAAACCCAATGTTTTTATTTCTTCCCCCTGAACTTTAATCCCTATTCAAATTTTTTCCTTGCTTTCCTTCGTCACCTGCTCGATGTACAAATTGAATAACATCGGAGAAAGGCTACCACCCTGTCTTACTCCCTTCCCAACTGATGCTTCCCTTTCATGCCCTTCGAGTCTAATAACTGCGGTCTGGCTTTTGTACAAGTTGTAAATAACTCTCCTTTCCCTGTATTTTACCCCTGCTGACTTCAGAATTTGAAAGAGTGTATTCCAGTCAACATTGTCGAACGCTTTCTCCAAATCTACAAAAGCTAAAAATGTAGGTTTGCCTTTCTTCTATCTTCTAAGATAAGACGTAAAGTGAGTATTGCATCCCGGGTTCCTACGTTCCTCCTGAATCTAAACTGATCTTCCCCGAGGTCAGCTTCTACCAGCTTTTCCATTCTCCTGTAAATAATTGGTGTTAAAATTTTGCAACCATGATAAACGATATCTCGGCGAAATTGCCGTCCAGCTATGACTATCAGAGTTTAATTACGTCAGGTGTATGTAACAGGAAGCAGTTGGGAAGGGGTCAGTGCTCACTCTTTATATATTTATATAATTTAATTTTTTTGTTTATTTTATTTAGGGCGCAAAACTACTTAGGTCATTAGCGCATAGTAATCGAAACGGGGTTAGAACTTAAATGGCTTTCGCCGTATTTGCACGATGTATAAAAAGTAAATCTCGGTCAGCAGAATGCGGATCATCAGTTAATATATCAATTTCAAATGGTAAACATATTTCATGACGTATACGATTAAAAAACGGACATTGCACTAAAAGGTGGTACACAGTAAAAGGTTCATCACAGTGCTCACATAAGGGAGCGGGATCACCACGAAGTAAATACTGGTGGCTATAACGGCAGTGGCCAATACGTAGCCGGGCCAGAACAATCTCCTCTCGGCGAGAGGATCGATAAGACGTTGACCAAAGGTCAGGCACAGGTTTAATGGTTCGCAATTTGTTCCCTGACACGGATGACCAACGTAAAAACCAACGTGAGATGATACGCCGGGAGACGCCAGAACGAAGGTCATCAGAGGTAGTAGAAAAGGTAGACAGCCGAGGGAGGAGAACTGCCTCCTTGGCAGCCGTATCCGCAGCAAACTCATTCCCCAACACTCCCACGTGGCCAGCGACCCACAGAAACGTCACAATAGTTCCGCTCGCTGAAAGAGAGGTAAGACAATTGCGGAAACTTTGTACCAGGGGATGAACAGGATATATCTTACGGAGGCTCAAAAGAGAACTCAGAGAGTCCGAGCAAATGATACTCTTATTCTGCGAGTTTCGCCGGATGTATTGGGTGGCTTGATATAATGCATACAGCTCAGCTGTAAAATTGGAACTACACTCAGGGAGACGATATTTAAACGAGACGTTGCGAAGCACAAAGGCACACCCAACGGCCTGGTCTTTGAGCCATCATTGTAGATGAAGAAATTGTCATCAAATTTGAACCGGAATTCGAGAAATTCTCTCCAGTAAACGAAACTAGGTGTGGAGACCTTTGGAAGAAAATGAAGGTCCAAATTAACACAGACTTCGGGGCTTAACCACGGTGGAGAGGTGCTCTCTCCAGCCGAGAAAGTAGCATGTATTGTAACACCGAGGTGGCCAAGTAACGAACCCAAGCAAACTCCCCGTGGTAGCAGAGCAGATGGGCACACGGCAAAGAGGCCGTCAAGTGAGTCATTAAAGAAACCAGCATACGTTGGGTGTCCTCGCATGGATGAGAAACGGCTAGCATAACGGCTAAGCAGGAGTTCCCGACGATAAGAAAGATGTAGAGTGCTAGACTGCTCACTAGGTATTCCTAGGGAGCAGTGGCTAAGCCCCAAAGTCTGTGTTAATTTGGACCTTCATTTTCTTCTAAAAGACTCCACACCTAGTTTCGTTTACCAGAGAGAATTTCTCGTACTCCGGTTCAAATTTGATGACAATTTGTTCATCTACAATTCAAATGAAATGCAGTGAACACAATGGCGAATTAAAATACAGATAAGATGATGAAGAATTTTTCATTTTGACGGAGAAATAAAACACATTGAGTTAAAACAATAAGCCATGGTGACGTTAAAAACATTCATCATGACACTAAAACAAGACAAAGAGCACTCGGAGTCACTGTAAAACTTAACGATACGACACGTGTCTGGAAACGGCGGACGCAGATAAAAACACACTGAAGCACTTTGTACACAACACTGGACGATGCACTGTTAAAATTGATGGTGCAGAAACCCACGGGGTAGGGATGGGGGAGGGTGGGAAGTGCAGGGGAGCGTGTGGGTGAGAGGGCGGGGGTGGTGTAGGGACTCCAGGGCAGGAAGGGAAGAGCCAAGCCATGGGTGGGAAGAGGAGGGGGAGAGGAGGGGGCGTTTCATCCACAGGAGGGGATCAGGGTTAGTAGGATGGGTATATTTAAGGAAGGAGGACGCCATCTGGGAGGGAGAGAGGGCAGAAATTACCCCAGGAAAGGATGTGGAGTGTGATGACGTGAAGGGAGGGAGGGATGCATCGGTAAAGGCATGGCAGAGGCCCGGGATTGGTGAGGATGGGGTTTACCAGGAGGTTACGGGAGTCTATCTTGTGGTTGGTGTAAATGAATCTGAAGTGTTTGAGGTATTGGGAAAACGGGATGTGGTCATAAAGGATCTGTGTGGGGGAGGGGAACCAAATACGGTAAGCGAGGCGGAAGGTGTGGTGTTCTAGGATTTGCAGGGTCTTATAGTAGGATGGGGGAGCGGAAATCCAGTCGGGATGGAAGATGCAGAGGATGGGGTGCATGAGGGAGCAGTAAGTGTATAGAATGGTGGAGGCGCTGAGACCCCACATCCGGTCGGCAAGGACTTTGAGGAGAATAACGTGGGAGAGGGCTTTCTGGCAGACAGTGGGAAAGTGTTGGATCCGTGAGAGGGAGCGATCAAGGGTTAGGCTGGAGTATATGAGAGTGCGGGTGTGGCGGATGAGACGGTTGTGGAGGGTAAGGTAGAAGTCAGGAAGGCGGAAGGAAGGGGTGGTACGACCTATAATCATTGCTTGGGATTTTTCGGGGTTGACGGAAAGGAGACATTGGTTACACCATGAGGCGATCTCGGTGAGATGGGACTGGAGCAAAAACTAAGAAGGGTCAGTGTGTATCATGGCTTTTTAGGGTTCTGGACCTGTGTCAGTAAAAATAGAATCCTTTGTGCATCGCTCTGTCAATAAACTGCTGTCCTACCCAAAATGTGAAATGTAAGTAAAAGTCATTGTCAGAAAGGATGGATATTCATAAAGTTTTTGATACAAAAAATGAAATTAATTCTATCACAGATGTACTCTTCCTTGCTGTACTACGCCATACTTACTTACCATATATTTTATTTTCCTGATCTTTATTTTGATGAAATGAAGCGTGTTTCCAACCGCACGATATGCCCAAGTTACGGCTGAAAATCCTATGAAAATTCGTCAAGTACTTTTGGAGATAAACGTGTTCAAAGAGACATACAGACATAACGGTCGTAGATACAAACCTTTAATTTTTTTTTTTTTTTTTTTTTTTTTTTTTTTTCGTGATCCTACTTTTATGATACGAGGTTGTCCCATGTAAATCCGTGAAGTAGTTTAGAGATTAGGGATTTTAAGTAGATAGCTGTACACCCGTGTTTGGCAACGGATGTTAAAGACAGGATACCGTCATTTGATGAAGACAGATACATCATAGTTATGGACATGAAAAGAAACAGCATTGCCTTTTATTAGCCTCTGTTTGTTCTTTACTGTACTAAACCGTTTTCTAGGCATTTCTAAACAGATGGGACACAATATATAATAAGTAGTCTATGCACCGAAATCAGAAAGAAAATTACATAAATTCGATTTTCCTTGCAAAGAATTCTAATATGAATGAAAACATCCATAGAAGTGAAGGAACGTCGTTATGTTTAAAATTCAAATGATACCCGTGGAAAGTAGCACTTTTTTTCTTTCCATGGCATTGCAAGGCATGCGGGCTACAGCAAGTAAAAAAATATTTTTTGTGTCGTACCTGGGTTAAATGGTACTTGCAGTGGCAGCTGTTTAGTATGTTAACGTTGGTGAAAGGGAATTGCAGTGCACAAGGTTGCTGGAGTGGAAGGACTGAACCCACACCAGGATACTCTAAGAAAAAATAATTTTATTATTACTTTTTCTATTCACACAACTGCAAGGTGACAACGGCATAGGTAATTTACGATAATCATACAAGTGTGTAGAAATGCTATTCAACTCTTAATCATAACTCTGTAGCCTCTGTAGTTTTAAATAAAGGGTACGCCAAAAACAATGTTCCACACTAAGCATCACAGTTTAAAATCAAATCAATTACAAGTGCCACTGATATTTTCAACTGGATTAAATTTCAACGAGCTTTGAAAACAGCAGACATTATAGAGAAATAAATCAAATGTAAACACTAGAAACACAAGGTACGTCAGCAAATGTCAGCAAGCCTTCGCCTCACTGACAAATTTACCAAAACAGAAGGCAGGAGTCTTCTTGCGCTCCCAAACTGGCGAGACTGCCCCTCACAACGCTCCATCGAGTTACACTAATGTCAGTACACTCTAAAACACAAGAAAACAAAAGTACTACCAACGTCACTCGCACAAAATTGTCTTTGTTAAAAATTGGGGCACGTTTGATGTAGCTTGACCTTGCAGCTACCTGGTTGACAGGTTCTTGTATGTACCCTTGTCCGGTCAGTAACCGTTACTGACCTCGTAAAATGAAGATTTAGAATTAGTTGACGACTGTTTCGTACAGGTCACAGGGTAAATAAAACATGCTATACCTACTCTATGGTTGACAGGTTCTTGTATGTACCCTTGTCCGGTCAGTAACCGTTACTGACCTCGTAAAATGAAGATTTAGAATTAGTTGACGACTGTTTCGTACAGGTCACAGGGTAAATAAAACATGCTATACCTACTCTATGGTTGACAGGTTCTTGTATGTACCCTTGTCCGGTCAGTAACCGTTACTGACCTAGTAAAATGAAGATTTAGAATTAGTTGACGACTGTTTCGTACAGGTCACAGGGTAAATAAACCACGCTATACCTACTCTATGGTTGACAGGTTCTTGTATGTACCCTTGTCCGGTCAGTAACCGTTACTGACCTAGTAAAATGAAGATTTAGAATTAGTTGACGAATGTTTCGTACAGGTCACAGGGTAAATAAACCACGCTATACCTACTCTATGGTTGACAGGTTCTTGTATGTACCCTTGTCCGGTCAGTAACCGTTACTGACCTCGTAAAATGAAGATTTAGAATTAGTTGACGACTGTTTCGTACAGGTCACAGGGTAAATAAAACATGCTATACCTACTCTATGGTTGACAGGTTCTTGTATGTACCCTTGTCCGGTCAGTAACCGTTACTGACCTCGTAAAATGAAGATTTAGAATTAGTTGACGACTGTTTCGTACAGGTCACAGGGTAAATAAAACATGCTATACCTACTCTATGGTTGACAGGTTCTTGTATGTACCCTTGTCCGGTCAGTAACCGTTACTGACCTAGTAAAATGAAGATTTAGAATTAGTTGACGACTGTTTCGTACAGGTCACAGGGTAAATAAACCACGCTATACCTACTCTATGGTTGACAGGTTCTTGTATGTACCCTTGTCCGGTCAGTAACCGTTACTGACCTCGTAAAATGAAGATTTAGAATTACTTGATCACTGTTTCGTACAGGTCACAGGGTAAATAAAACATGCTATACCTACTCTATGGTTGACAGGTTCTTGTATGTACCCTTGTCCGGTCAGTAACCGTTACTGACCTCGTAAAATGAAGATTTAGAATTAGTTGACGACTGTTTCGTACAGGTCACAGGGTAAATAAACCACGCTATACCTACTCTATGGTTGACAGGTTCTTGTATGTACCCTTGTCCGGTCAGTAACCGTTACTGACCTCGTAAAATGAAGATTTAGAATTAGTTGACGACTGTTTCGTACAGGTCACAGGGCAAATAAAACATACTATACCTACTCTATGGTTGACAGGTTCTTGTATGTACCCTTGTCCGGTCAGTAACCGTTACTGACCTCGTAAAATGAAGATTTAGAATTAGTTGACGACTGTTTCGTACAGGTCACAGGGTAAATAAAACTTGCTATACCTACTCTATGGTTGACAGGTTCTTGTATGTACCCTTGTCCGGTCAGTAACCGTTACTGACCTCGTAAAATGAAGATTTAGAATTAGTTGACGACTGTTTCGTACAGGTCACAGGGTAAATAAAACATGCTATACCGACTCTATGGTTGACAGGTTCTTGTATGTACCCTTGTCCGGTCAGTAACCGTTACTGACCTCGTAAAATGAAGATTTAGAATTAGTTGATGACTGTTTCGTACAGGTCACAAGGTAAATAAAACATGCTATACCTACTCTATGGTTGACAGGTTCTTGTATGTACCCTTGTCCGGTCAGTAACCGTTACTGACCTCGTAAAATGAAGATTTAGAATTAGTTGACGATTGTTTCGTACAGGTCACAGGGTAAATAAAACATGCTATACCTACTCTATGGTTGACAGGTTCTTGTATGTACCCTTGTCCGGTCAGTAACCGTTACTGACCTCGTAAAATGAAGATTTAGAATTAGTTGACGACTGTTTCGTACAGGTCACAGGGTAAATAAAACATGCTATACCTACTCTATGGTTGACAGGTTCTTGTATGTACCCTTGTCCGGTCAGTAACCGTTACTGACCTCGTAAAATGAAGATTTAGAATTAGTTGACGACTGTTTCGTACAGGTCACAGGGTAAATAAAACATGCTATACCTACTCTATGGTTGACAGGTTCTTGTATGTACCCTTGTCCGGTCAGTAACCGTTACTGACCTCGTAAAATGAAGATTTAAAATTAGTTGACGACTGTTTCGTACAGGTCACAGGGTAAATAAATCATGCTATACCTACTCTATGGTTGACAGGTTCTTGTATGTACCCTTGTCCGGTCAGTAACCGTTACTGACCTCGTAAAATGAAGATTTAGAATTAGTTGACGTCTGTTTCGTACAGGTCACAGGGTAAATAAAACATGCTATACCTACTCTATGGTTGACAGGTTCTTGTATGTACCCTTGTCCGGTCAGTAACCGTTACTGACCTCGTAAAATGAAGATTTATAATTAGTTGACGACTGTTTCGTACAGGTCACAGGGTAAATAAAACATGCTATACCTACTCTATGGTTGACAGGTTCTTGTATGTACCCTTGTCCGGTCAGTAACCGTTACTGACCTCGTAAAATGAAGATTTAGAATTAGTTGACGACTGTTTCGTACAGGTCACAGGGTAAATAAAACATGCTATACCTACTCTATGGTTGACAGGTTCTTGTATGTACCCTTGTCCGGTCAGTAACCGTTACTGACCTCGTAAAATGAAGATTTAGAATTAGTTGACGACTGTTTCGTACAGGTCACAGGGTAAATAAAACATGCTATACCTACTCTATGGTTGACAGGTTCTTGTATGTACCCTTGTCCGGTCAGTAACCGTTACTGACCTCGTAAAATGAAGATTTAGAATTAGTTGACGACTGTTTCGTACAGGTCACAGGGTAAATAAAACATGCTATACCTACTCTATGGTTGACAGGTTCTTGTATGTACCCTTGTCCGGTCAGTAACCGTTACTGACCTCGTAAAATGAAGATTTAGAATTAGTTGACGACTGTTTCGTACAGGTCACAGGGTAAATAAAACATGCTATACCTACTCTATGGTTGACAGGTTCTTGTATGTACCCTTGTCCGGTCAGTAACCGTTACTGACCTCGTAAAATGAAGATTTAGAATTAGTTGACGACTGTTTCGTACAGGTCACAGGGTAAATAAAACATGCTATACCTACTCTATGGTTGACAGGTTCTTGTATGTACCCTTGTCCGGTCAGTAACCGTTACTGACCTCGTAAAATGAAGATTTAGAATTAGTTGACGACTGTTTCGTACAGGTCACAGGGTAAATAAAACATGCTATACCTACTCTATGGTTGACAGGTTCTTGTATGTACCCTTGTCCGGTCAGTAACCGTTACTGACCTCGTAAAATGAAGATTTAGAATTAGTTGACGACTGTTTCGTACAGGTCACAGGGTAAATAAAACATGCTATACCTACTCTATGGTTGACAGGTTCTTGTATGTACCCTTGTCCGGTCAGTAACCGTTACTGACCTCGTAAAATGAAGATTTAGAATTAGTTGACGACTGTTTCGTACAGGTCACAGGGTAAATAAAACATGCTATACCTACTCTATGGTTGACAGGTTCTTGTATGTACCCTTGTCCGGTCAGTAACCGTTACTGACCTCGTAAAATGAAGATTTAGAATTAGTTGACGACTGTTTCGTACAGGTCACAGGGTAAATAAAACATGCTATACCTACTCTATGGTTGACAGGTTCTTGTATGTACCCTTGTCCGGTCAGTAACCGTTACTGACCTCGTAAAATGAAGATTTAGAATTAGTTGACGACTGTTTCGTACAGGTCACAGGGTAAATAAAACATGCTATACCTACTCTATGGTTGACAGGTTCTTGTATGTACCCTTGTCCGGTCAGTAACCGTTACTGACCTCGTAAAATGAAGATTTAGAATTAGTTGACGACTGTTTCGTACAGGTCACAGGGTAAATAAAACATGCTATACCTACTCTATGGTTGACAGGTTCTTGTATGTACCCTTGTCCGGTCAGTAACCGTTACTGACCTCGTAAAATGAAGATTTAGAATTAGTTGACGACTGTTTCGTACAGGTCACAGGGTAAATAAAACATGCTATACCTACTCTATGGTTGACAGGTTCTTGTATGTACCCTTGTCCGGTCAGTAACCGTTACTGACCTCGTAAAATGAAGATTTAGAATTAGTTGACGACTGTTTCGTACAGGTCACAGGGTAAATAAAACATGCTATACCTACTCTATGGTTGACAGGTTCTTGTATGTACCCTTGTCCGGTCAGTAACCGTTACTGACCTCGTAAAATGAAGATTTAGAATTAGTTGACGACTGTTTCGTACAGGTCACAGGGTAAATAAAACATGCTATACCTACTCTATGGTTGACAGGTTCTTGTATGTACCCTTGTCCGGTCAGTAACCGTTACTGACCTCGTAAAATGAAGATTTAGAATTAGTTGACGACTGTTTCGTACAGGTCACAGGGTAAATAAAACATGCTATACCTACTCTATGGTTGACAGGTTCTTGTATGTACCCTTGTCCGGTCAGTAACCGTTACTGACCTCGTAAAATGAAGATTTAGAATTAGTTGACGACTGTTTCGTACAGGTCACAGGGTAAATAAAACATGCTATACCTACTCTATGGTTGACAGGTTCTTGTATGTACCCTTGTCCGGTCAGTAACCGTTACTGACCTCGTAAAATGAAGATTTAGAATTAGTTGAAGACTGTTTCGTACAGGTCACAGGGTAAATAAAACATGCTATACCTACTCTATGGTTGACAGGTTCTTGTATGTACCCTTGTCCGGTCAGTAACCGTTACTGACCTCGTAAAATGAAGATTTAGAATTAGTTGACGACTGTTTCGTACAGGTCACAGGGTAAATAAAACATGCTATACCTACTCTATGGTTGACAGGTTCTTGTATGTACCCTTGTCCGGTCAGTAACCGTTACTGACCTCGTAAAATGAAGATTTAGAATTAGTTGACGACTGTTTCGTACAGGTCACAGGGTAAATAAAACATGCTATACCTACTCTATGGTTGACAGGTTCTTGTATGTACCCTTGTCCGGTCAGTAACCGTTACTGACCTCGTAAAATGAAGATTTAGAATTAGTTGACGACTGTTTCGTACAGGTCACAGGGTAAATAAAACATGCTATACCTACTCTATGGTTGACAGGTTCTTGTATGTACCCTTGTCCGGTCAGTAACCGTTACTGACCTCGTAAAATGAAGATTTAGAATTAGTTGACGACTGTTTCGTACAGGTCACAGGGTAAATAAAACATGCTATACCTACTCTATGGTTGACAGGTTCTTGTATGTACCCTTGTCCGGTCAGTAACCGTTACTGACCTCGTAAAATGAAGATTTAGAATTAGTTGACGACTGTTTCGTACAGGTCACAGGGTAAATAAAACATGCTATACCTACTCTATGGTTGACAGGTTCTTGTATGTACCCTTGTCCGGTCAGTAACCGTTACTGACCTCGTAAAATGAAGATTTAGAATTAGTTGACGACTGTTTCGTACAGGTCACAGGGTAAATAAAACATGCTATACCTACTCTATGGTTGACAGGTTCTTGTATGTACCCTTGTCCGGTCAGTAACCGTTACTGACCTCGTAAAATGAAGATTTAGAATTAGTTGACGACTGTTTCGTACAGGTCACAGGGTAAATAAAACATGCTATACCTACTCTATGGTTGACAGGTTCTTGTATGTACCCTTGTCCGGTCAGTAACCGTTACTGACCTCGTAAAATGAAGATTTAGAATTAGTTGACGACTGTTTCGTACAGGTCACAGGGTAAATAAAACATGCTATACCTACTCTATGGTTGACAGGTTCTTGTATGTACCCTTGTCCGGTCAGTAACCGTTACTGACCTCGTAAAATGAAGATTTAGAATTAGTTGACGACTGTTTCGTACAGGTCACAGGGTAAATAAAACATGCTATACCTACTCTATGGTTGACAGGTTCTTGTATGTACCCTTGTCCGGTCAGTAACCGTTACTAACCTCGTAAAATGAAGATTTAGAATTAGTTGACGACTGTTTCGTACAGGTCACAAGGTAAATAAAACATGCTATACCTACTCTATGGTTGACAGGTTCTTGTATGTACCCTTGTCCGGTCAGTAACCGTTACTGACCTCGTAAAATGAAGATTTAGAATTAGTTGACGACTGTTTCGTACAGGTCACAGGGTAAATAAAACATGCTATACCTACTCTATGGTTGACAGGTTCTTGTATGTACCCTTGTCCGGTGAGTAACCGTTACTGACCTCGTAAAATGAAGATTTAGAATTAGTTGACGACTGTTTCGTACAGGTCACAAGGTAAATAAAACATGCTATACCGACTCTATGGTTGACAGGTTCTTGTATGTACCCTTGTCCGGTCAGTAACAGTTTATGGCCTCGGAAAATGAAGATTTGGAATTAGTTGACGACTGTTTCGTACAGGTCACAGGGTAAATAAAACATGCTATACCTACTCTATGGTTGACAGGTTCTTGTATGTACCCTTGTCCGGTCAGTAACCGTTACTGACCTCGTAAAATGAAGATTTAGAATTAGTTGACGACTGTTTCGTACAGGTCACAGGGTAAATAAAACATGCTATACCTACTCTATGGTTGACAGGTTCTTGTATGTACCCTTGTCCGGTCAGTAACCGTTACTGACCTCGTAAAATGAAGATTTAGCATTAGTTGACGACTGTTTCGTACAGGTCACAAGGTAAATAAAACATGCTATACCGACTCTATGGTTGACAGGTTCTTGTATGTACCCTTGTCCGGTCAGTAACCGTTACTGACCTCGTAAAATGAAGATTTAGAATTAGTTGACGACTGTTTCGTACAGGTCACAGGGTAAATAAAACATGCTATACCTACTCTATGGTTGACAGGTTCTTGTATGTACCCTTGTCCGGTCAGTAACCGTTACTGACCTCGTAAAATGAAGATTTAGAATTAGTTGACGACTGTTTCGTACAGGTCACAGGGTAAATAAAACATGCTATACCTACTCTATGGTTGACAGGTTCTTGTATGTACCCTTGTCCGGTCAGTAACCGTTACTGACCTCGTAAAATGAAGATTTAGAATTAGTTGACGACTGTTTCGTACAGGTCACAGGGTAAATAAAACATGCTATACCTACTCTATGGTTGACAGGTTCTTGTATGTACCCTTGTCCGGTCAGTAACCGTTACTGACCTCGTAAAATGAAGATTTAGAATTAGTTGACGACTGTTTCGTACAGGTCACAGGGTAAATAAAACATGCTATACCTACTCTATTGTTGACAGGTTCTTGTATGTACCCTTGTCCGGTCAGTAACCGTTACTGACCTCGTAAAATGAAGATTTAGAATTAGTTGACGACTGTTTCGTACAGGTCACAAGGTAAATAAAACATGCTATACCGACTCTATGGTTGACAGGTTCTTGTATGTACCCTTGTCCGGTCAGTAACAGTTTATGGCCTCGGAAAATGAAGATTTGGAATTAGTTGACGACTGTTTCGTACAGGTCACAGGGTAAATAAAACATGCTATATCTACTCTATGGTTGACAGGTTCTTGTATGTACCCTTGTCCGGTCAGTAACCGTTACTGACCTCGTAAAATGAAGATTTAGAATTAGTTGACGACTGTTTCGTACAGGTCACAGGGTAAATAAAACATGCTATACCTACTCTATGGTTGACAGGTTCTTGTATGTACCCTTGTCCGGTCAGTAACCGTTACTGACCTCGTAAAATGAAGATTTAGAATTAGTTGACGACTGTTTCGTACAGGTCACAGGGTAAATAAAACATGCTATACCTACTCTATGGTTGACAGGTTCTTGTATGTACCCTTGTCCGGTCAGTAACCGTTACTGACCTCGTAAAATGAAGATTTAGAATTAGTTGACGACTGTTTCGTACAGGTCACAGGGTAAATAAAACATGCTATACCTACTCTATGGTTGACAGGTTCTTGTATGTACCCTTGTCCGGTCAGTAACCGTTACTGACCTCGTAAAATGAAGATTTAGAATTAGTTGACGACTGTTTCGTACAGGTCACAGGGTAAATAAAACATGCTATACCTACTCTATGGTTGACAGGTTCTTGTATGTACCCTTGTCCGGTCAGTAACCGTTACTGACCTCGTAAAATGAAGATTTAGAATTAGTTGACGACTGTTTCGTACAGGTCACAGGGTAAATAAAACATGCTATACCTACTCTATGGTTGACAGGTTCTTGTATGTACCCTTGTCCGGTCAGTAACCGTTACTGACCTCGTAAAATGAAGATTTAGAATTAGTTGACGACTGTTTCGTACAGGTCACAGGGTAAATAAAACATGCTATACCTACTCTATGGTTGACAGGTTCTTGTATGTACCCTTGTCCGGTCAGTAACCGTTACTGACCTCGTAAAATGAAGATTTAGAATTAGTTGACGACTGTTTAGTACAGGTCACAGGGTAAATAAAACATGATATACCTACTCTATGGTTGACAGGTTCTTGTATGTACCCTTGTCCGGTCAGTAACCGTTACTGACCTCGTAAAATGAAGATTTAGAATTAGTTGACGACTGTTTCGTACAGGTCACAGGGTAAATAAAACATGCTATACCTACTCTATGGTTGACAGGTTCTTGTATGTACCCTTGTCCGGTCAGTAACCGTTACTGACCTCGTAAAATGAAGATTTAGAATTAGTTGACGACTGTTTCGTACAGGTCACAGGGTAAATAAAACATGCTATACCTACTCTATGGTTGACAGGTTCTTGTATGTACCCTTGTCCGGTCAGTAACCGTTACTGACCTCGTAAAATGAAGATTTAGAATTAGTTGACGACTGTTTCGTACAGGTCACAGGGTAAATAAAACATGCTATACCTACTCTATGGTTGACAGGTTCTTGTATGTACCCTTGTCCGGTCAGTAACCGTTACTGACCTCGTAAAATGAAGATTTAGAATTAGTTGACGACTGTTTCGTACAGGTCACAGGGTAAATAAAACATGCTATACCTACTCTATGGTTGACAGGTTCTTGTATGTACCCTTGTCCGGTCAGTAACCGTTACTGACCTCGTAAAATGAAGATTTAGAATTAGTTGACGACTGTTTCGTACAGGTCACAGGGTAAATAAAACATGCTATACCTACTCTATGGTTGACAGGTTCTTGTATGTACCCTTGTCCGGTCAGTAACCGTTACTGACCTCGTAAAATGAAGATTTAGAATTAGTTGACGACTGTTTCGTACAGGTCACAGGGTAAATAAAACATGCTATACCTACTCTATGGTTGACAGGTTCTTGTATGTACCCTTGTCCGTTCAGTAACCGTTACTGACCTCGTAAAATGAAGATTTAGAATTAGTTGACGACTGTTTCGTACAGGTCACAGGGTAAATAAAACATGCTATACCTACTCTATGGTTGACAGGTTCTTGTATGTACCCTTGTCCGGTCAGTAACCGTTACTAACCTCGTAAAATGAAGTTTTAGAATTAGTTGACGACTGTTTCGTACAGGTCACAAGGTAAATAAAACATGCTATACCTACTCTATGGTTGACAGGTTCTTGTATGTACCCTTGTCCGGTCAGTAACCGTTACTGACCTCGTAAAATGAAGATTTAGAATTAGTTGACGACTGTTTCGTACAGGTCACAGGGTAAATAAAACATGCTATACCTACTCTATGGTTGACAGGTTCTTGTATGTACCCTTGTCCGGTCAGTAACCGTTACTGACCTCGTAAAATGAAGATTTAGAATTAGTTGACGACTGTTTCGTACAGGTCACAGGGTAAATAAAACATGCTATACCTACTCTATGGTTGACAGGTCACAGGGTAAATAAAACATGCTATACCTACTCTATGGTTGACAGGTTCTTGTATGTACCCTTGTCCGGTCAGTAACCGTTACTAACCTCGTAAAATGAAGTTTTAGAATTACTTGACGACTGTTTCGTACAGGTCACAAGGTAAATAAAACATGCTATACCTACTCTATGGTTGACAGGTTCTTGTATGTACCCTTGTCCGGTCAGTAACCGTTACTGACCTCGTAAAATGAAGATTTAGAATTAGTTGACGACTGTTTCGTACAGGTCACAGGGTAAATAAAACATGCTATACCTACTCTATGGTTGACAGGTTCTTGTATGTACCCTTGTCCGGTCAGTAACCGTTACTGACCTCGTAAAATGAAGATTTAGAATTAGTTGACGACTGTTTCGTACAGGTCACAAGGTAAATAAAACATGCTATACCGACTCTATGGTTGACAGGTTCTTGTATGTACCCTTGTCCGGTCAGTAACAGTTTATGGCCTCGGAAAATGAAGATTTGACATTAGTTGACGACTGTTTCGTACAGGTCACAGGGTAAATAAAACATGCTATACCTACTCTATGGTTGACAGGTTCTTGTATGTACCCTTGTCCGGTGAGTAACCGTTACTGACCTCGTAAAATGAAGATTTAGAATTAGTTGACGACTGTTTCGTACAGGTCACAGGGTAAATAAAACATGCTATACCTACTCTATGGTTGACAGGTTCTTGTATGTACCCTTGTCCGGTCAGTAACCGTTACTGACCTCGTAAAATGAAGATTTAGAATTAGTTGACGACTGTTTCGTACAGGTCACAGGGTAAATAAAACATGCTATACCTACTCTATGGTTGACAGGTTCTTGTATGTACCCTTGTCCGGTCAGTAACCGTTACTGACCTCGTAAAATGAAGATTTAGAATTAGTTGACGACTGTTTCGTACAGGTCACAGGGTAAATAAAACATGCTATACCTACTCTATGGTTGACAGGTTCTTGTATGTACCCTTGTCCGGTCAGTAACCGTTACTGACCTCGTAAAATGAAGATTTAGAATTAGTTGACGACTGTTTCGTACAGGTCACAGGGTAAATAAAACATGCTATACCTACTCTATGGTTGACAGGTTCTTGTATGTACCCTTGTCCGGTCAGTAACCGTTACTGACCTCGTAAAATGAAGATTTAGAATTAGTTGACGACTGTTTCGTACAGGTCACAGGGTAAATAAAACATGCTATACCTACTCTATGGTTGACAGGTTCTTGTATGTACCCTTGTCCGGTCAGTAACCGTTACTGACCTCGTAAAATGAAGATTTAGAATTAGTTGACGACTGTTTCGTACAGGTCACAAGGTAAATAAAACATGCTATACCGACTCTATTGTTGACAGGTTCTTGTATGTACCCTTGTCCGGTCAGTAACCGTTACTGACCTCGTAAAATGAAGATTTAGAATTAGTTGACGACTGTTTCGTACAGGTCACAGGGTAAATAAAACTTGCTATACCTACTCTATGGTTGACAGGTTCTTGTATGTACCCTTGTCCGGTCAGTAACCGTTACTGACCTCGTAAAATGAAGATTTAGAATTAGTTGACGACTGTTTCGTACAGGTCACAGGGTAAATAAAACATGCTATACCTACTCTATGGTTGACAGGTTCTTGTATGTACCCTTGTCCGGTCAGTAACCGTTACTGACCTCGTAAAATGAAGATTTAGAATTAGTTGACGACTGTTTCGTACAGGTCACAAGGTAAATAAAACATGCTATACCTACTCTATGGTTGACAGGTTCTTGTATGTACCCTTGTCCGGTCAGTAACCGTTACTGACCTCGTAAAATGAAGATTTAGAATTAGTTGACGATTGTTTCGTACAGGTCACAGGGTAAATAAAACATGCTATACCTACTCTATGGTTGACAGGTTCTTGTATGTACCCTTGTCCGGTCAGTAACCGTTACTGACCTCGTAAAATGAAGATTTAGAATTAGTTGACGACTGTTTCGTACAGGTCACAGGGTAAATAAAACATGCTATACCTACTCTAAGGTTGACAGGTTCTTGTATGTACCCTTGTCCGGTCAGTAACCGTTACTGACCTCTTAAAATGAAGATTTAGAATTAGTTGACGACTGTTTCGTAAAGGTCACAGGGTAAATAAAACATGCTATACCTACTCTATGGTTGACAGGTTCTTGTATGTACCCTTGTCCGGTCAGTAACCGTTACTGACCTCGTAAAATGAAGATTTAGAATTAGTTGACGACTGTTTCGTACAGGTCACAAAGTAAATAAAACATGCTATACCGACTCTATGGTTGACAGGTTCTTGTATGTACCCTTGTCCGGTCAGTAACAGTTTATGGCCTCGGAAATTGAAGATTTGGAATTAGTTGACGACTGTTTCGTACAGGTCACAGGGTAAATAAAACATGCTATACCTACTCTATGGTTGACAGGTTCTTGTATGTACCCTTGTCCGGTCAGTAACCGTTACTGACCTCGTAAAATGAAGATTTAGAATTACTTGATCACTGTTTCGTACAGGTCACAGGGTAAATAAAACATGCTATACCTACTCTATGGTTGACAGGTTCTTGTATGTACCCTTGTCCGGTCAGTAACCGTTACTGACCTCGTAAAATGAAGATTTAGAATTAGTTGACGACTGTTTCGTACAGGTCACAGGGTAAATAAAACATGCTATACCTACTCTATGGTTGACAGGTTCTTGTATGTACCCTTGTCCGGTCAGTAACCGTTACTGACCTCATAAAATGAAGATTTAGAATTAGTTGACGACTGTTTCGTACAGGTCACAGGGTAAATAAAACATGCTATACCTACTCTATGGTTGACAGGTTCTTGTATGTACCCTTGTCCGGTCAGTAACCGTTACTGACCTCGTAAAATGAAGATTTAGAATTAGTTGACGACTGTTTCGTACAGGTCACAGGGTAAATAAAACATGCTATACCTACTCTATGGTTGACAGGTTCTTGTATGTACCCTTGTCTGGTCAGTAACCGTTACTGACCTCGTAAAATGAAGATTTAGAATTAGTTGACGACTGTTTCGTACAGGTCACAGGGTAAATAAAACATGCTATACCTACTCTATGGTTGACAGGTTCTTGTATGTACCCTTGTCCGGTCAGTAACCGTTACTGACCTCGTAAAATGAAGATTTAGAATTAGTTGACGACTGTTTCGTACAGGTCACAGGGTAAATAAAACATGCTATACCTACTCTATGGTTGACAGGTTCTTGTATGTACCCTTGTCCGGTCAGTAACCGTTACTGACCTCGTAAAATGAAGATTTAGAATTAGTTGACGACTGTTTCGTACAGGTCACAGGGTAAATAAAACATGCTATACCTACTCTATGGTTGACAGGTTCTTGTATGTACCCTTGTCCGGTCAGTAACCGTTACTGACCTCGTAAAATGAAGATTTAGAATTAGTTGACGACTGTTTCGTACAGGTCACAGGGTAAATAAAACATGCTATACCTACTCTATGGTTGACAGGTTCTTGTATGTACCCTTGTCCGGTCAGTAACCGTTACTGACCTCGTAAAATGAAGATTTAGAATTAGTTGACGACTGTTTCGTACAGGTCACAGGGTAAATAAAACATGCTATACCTACTCTATGGTTGACAGGTTCTTGTATGTACCCTTGTCCGGTCAGTAACCGTTACTGACCTCGTAAAATGAAGATTTAGAATTAGTTGACGACTGTTTCGTACAGGTCACAGGGTAAATAAAGCATGCTATACCTACTCTATGGTTGACAGGTTCTTGTATGTACCCTTGTCCGGTCAGTAACCGTTACTGACCTCGTAAAATGAAGATTTAGAATTAGTTGACGACTGTTTCGTACAGGTCACAAGGTAAATAAAACATGCTATACCGACTCTATGGTTGACAGGTTCTTGTATGTACCCTTGTCCGGTGAGTAACCGTTACTGACCTCGTAAAATGAAGATTTAGAATTAGTTGACGACTGTTTCGTACAGGTCACAGGGTAAATAAAACATGCTATACCTACTCTATGGTTGACAGGTTCTTGTATGTACCCTTGTCCGGTCAGTAACCGTTACTGACCTCGTAAAATGAAGATTTAGAATTAGTTGACGACTGTTTCGTACAGGTCACAGGGTAAATAAAACATGCTATACCTACTCTATGGTTGACAGGTTCTTGTATGTACCCTTGTCCGGTGAGTAACCGTTACTGACCTCGTAAAATGAAGATTTAGAATTAGTTGACGACTGTTTCGTACAGGTTACAGGGTGAATAAAACATGCTATACCTACTCTATGGTTGACAGGTTCTTGTATGTACCCTTGTCCGGTCAGTAACCGTTACTGACCTCGTAAAATGAAGATTTAGAATTAGTTGACGACTGTTTCGTACAGGTCACAGGGTAAATAAAACATGCTATACCTACTCTATGGTTGACAGGTTCTTGTATGTACCCTTGTCCGGTGAGTAACCGTTACTGACCTCGTAAAATGAAGATTTAGAATTAGTTGACGACTGTTTCGTACAGGTCACAGGGTAAATAAAACATGCTATACCTACTCTATGGTTGACAGGTTCTTGTATGTACCCTTGTCCGGTCAGTAACCGTTACTGACCTCGTAAAATGAAGATTTAGAATTAGTTGACGACTGTTTCGTACAGGTCACAGGGTAAATAAAACATGCTATACCTACTCTATGGTTGACAGGTTCTTGTATGTACCCTTGTCCGGTCAGTAACTGTTACTGACCTCGTAAAATGAAGATTTAGAATTAGTTGACGACTGTTTCGTACAGGTCACAGGGTAAATAAAACATGCTATACCTACTCTATGGTTGACAGGTTCTTGTATGTACCCTTGTCCGGTCAGTAACCGTTACTGACCTCGTAAAATGAAGATTTAGAATTAGTTGATGACTGTTTCGTACAGGTCACAGGGTAAATAAAACATGCTATACCTACTCTATGGTTGACAGGTTCTTGTATGTACCCTTGTCCGGTCAGTAACCGTTACTGACCTCGTAAAATGAAGATTTAGAATTAGTTGACGACTGTTTCGTACAGGTCACAGGGTAAATAAAACATGCTATACCTACTCTATGGTTGACAGGTTCTTGTATGTACCCTTGTCCGGTCAGTAACCGTTACTGACCTCGTAAAATGAAGATTTAGAATTAGTTGACGACTGTTTCGTACAGGTCACAGGATAAATAAAACATGCTATACCTACTCTATGGTTGACAGGTTCTTGTATGTACCCTTGTCCGGTCAGTAACCGTTACTGACCTCGTAAAATGAAGATTTAGAATTAGTTGACGACTGTTTCGTACAGGTCACAGGGTAAATAAAACATGCTATACCTACTCTATGGTTGACAGGTTCTTGTATGTACCCTTGTCCGGTCAGTAACCGTTACTGACCTCGTAAAATGAAGATTTAGAATTAGTTGACGACTGTTTCGTACAGGTCACAGGGTAAATAAAACATGCTATACCTACTCTATGGTTGACAGGTTCTTGTATGTACCCTTGTCCGGTCAGTAACCGTTACTGACCTCGTAAAATGAAGATTTAGAATTAGTTGACGACTGTTTCGTACAGGTCACAGGGTAAATAAAACATGCTATACCTACTCTATGGTTGACAGGTTCTTGTATGTACCCTTGTCCGGTCAGTAACCGTTACTGACCTCGTAAAATGAAGATTTAGAATTAGTTGACGACTGTTTCGTACAGGTCACAGGGTAAATAAAGCATGCTATACCTACTCTATGGTTGACAGGTTCTTGTATGTACCCTTGTCCGGTCAGTAACCGTTACTGACCTCGTAAAATGAAGATTTAGAATTAGTTGACGACTGTTTCGTACAGGTCACAGGGTAAATAAAACATGCTATACCTACTCTATGGTTGACAGGTTCTTGTATGTACCCTTGTCCGGTCAGTAACCGTTACTGACCTCGTAAAATGAAGATTTAGAATTAGTTGACGACTGTTTCGTACAGGTCACAGGGTAAATAAAGCATGCTATACCTACTCTATGGTTGACAGGTTCTTGTATGTACCCTTGTCCGGTCAGTAACCGTTACTGACCTCGTAAAATGAAGATTTAGAATTAGTTGACGACTGTTTCGTACAGGTCACAAGGTAAATAAAACATGCTATACCGACTCTATGGTTGACAGGTTCTTGTATGTACCCTTGTCCGGTCAGTAACAGTTTATGGCCTCGGAAAATGAAGATTTGGAATTAGTTGACGACTGTTTCGTACATGTAAAATAAGTAAAACGTGCTACAGTACTGTGTAGTTGAGAGGATAAAGTGATTCTAAATCTTCATTTTACGAGGCCAATTACTGTTACTGACCGGACAAGGGTACATACAAGAACGTGTCAACCATATAGTAGGTATAGCATGTTTTATTTACCCTGTGAACTGTACGAAACAGTGATCAAGTAATTCTAAATCTTCATTTTACGAGGTCAGTAACGGTTACTGACCGGACAAGGATACATACAAGAACCTGTCAACCATAGAGCAGGTATAGCTTGTTTTATTTATTTTATCGTCTGAAAGTGTAACAAGGGATTTCGAAAATGAAATAATTGAAAATTCATGTTAAGACGTTAATTTTCGCATCCTGTAACCATTGTACGGTTTCGTATATAAAAACATTTCCGCATATTTAATTTCCAACGTCAAAAATTGTTATTTGCATGTTGCGCGGCGGTGAGGTTTGGTTACCATTGGCCGACGACGATACTCTTCTTTGTGCTGTGATTCGCTAGCCACATAATCACGTGGTCTACAACAAATGAACATCGCGTTGCGCAGCCTCCAATTCAGGTGATCGGAAGCAAATGTGCCGTATTTGGTTGATTTTTTATTCATACTTCAATATTACAAAAGCTGTCAGCCTAAATGTAACGCGTATTTTAAGGTAAGGTATGTCGTTATTAAGTACTGAGAAATAATGCCTACGTATATGAAACCTTTTCCGAAATTTTATGTCTGTCTGGTTAATTTTGGAATCTACTAAAGGCACTCGATGTCAGATCGGTGTCATTTACAGTGTGGCCTTTCTGCTTGTGTTTGGTTATTACGAGCCTGACCTGAAAGGGGTATTGCACTTCATTAATGAACATAAATCTAATATTTCTGTGACTGTTCTCGTTGTCAATTTAAGTGTTATACTACATGAGGTGTTTTATTTTACTATGATACGAAGTCTACATGTTGTCCAGAGTTACGCTCAAGTTACCAGTGAAAACCTATGCAAATTCGTGAAGTAGTTTTGGAGATAAAAGGTTTTTAGTAGTTGACAAACAGACACGAAGGTTAGTGACGACGCTTAAAATTAGGATTTTTTTTTTTTTTTTTTTTTTCGTGATCCTATTTTCATAAAATTAAGCCTGTATGTTGACTCAAACTTTCCTCATGTTTCCTGTCAACACCGTATTAAGATTCGTCCAGTAGTTTTGAAGATTGAAGTTAACAGCGACAGGCCTACAATTACTGAGTTGTTATTGGTATAGATTACAAGTTTCGATCAACTTCGGCTATTCTTTCCTAGGGGTGACAGTTACAAGTTTGCTGTTTGTCTAGATAACTGGCATCTTTATTACTTGTAGTGTTTTTGCTACAACTACAGTCTGCTTTACGTGCATTTAAAATGTTCTGTTAACACGATTTTACAATGTATGTGTTAACTTCAACTACTATGGAAGCTTTTACTCTAATGTAAACTATATTTAAACCAACAAGTAAAGCCAACAACGTAATTTAGTGTAAGAAGGTCATAGTAGTAAAAACGGAAACTTTCTGACGCGAGGTAAAGCAAGATGACAGCGTCATACTTCACAGCTGCCACTGCCACTGCAGTGATATATTATGTCTGTTTCGTGACCCTTCCTCCTCGCGTCGGTGTCTCTGGTTGCTGTAGTACTCTATTTCTCTTTTTTCTCATTTTATAATTTTTATCTGTAATAATTTATTAAACTATCCCAAAAAATAGATTATTGATGGATGCCAATTTTATGAAAAGGCAATAAAATAAAAAGGGAACATGTGACTTTGAGCATCACCCAAAGATGTTTTGTTGTTAGAAATCACTAGGACGTTTTTTTTTTTTTTTTTTTTTTTTTTTTTTTTTTTTCCAGCCAATGCCTCCGCATTTTGTCTTTCGCAGTGGCTAGATGTCATGTACGTCTTGTTCCCATATCTGTGTTTTTTACAGCGAATCTTAAGTTCAGTTAACGTTAATTTATGCATATCTTTGATTTACAGCTTCTGATAAGAAATATTTTCTTTAATCAGCTTTTCTTCACAGTGGGGATTGGTGTAGCGCAGGAAACAGTCAAACGGCTTCACCATCTGACTGTTAAAAATAACAGTTCCTGTTTCGCATTTACTGGCGAACGAGCAGAATCTAGCAAATTTGTTCCACGCTACATTTCTTATTCCATGGAATGAACACTTTAAAATTCATTTACTTGATCCGCGCCCCGCAAAAATTACTAACAACCGAATAAAGTCGAAATGTTATTATAGCTTTGACTTGGGTTCCATCTTCCTGGAACCAGAATTACAATCCCAGTCAAAATTTTATCCAAAAGAAAAATTCCTCCTGTTCAAATAATTATATTAATTTGGGAAAGCAGTTTATGTTGTATCCTGTCTGTGAATTAATTTGTTACACTGCGTCCCAATTTCGTAATGCGGTCTTGCCTCTGGTCACATGGCCCAGTAATGTTGTCTCTGTTACCACAGGTAAAAGGTAAAGTACAGTCTTGCGAATAGGTGAGAGACCTCGAAGTGCAGATATCACAGGTCACTGAACGGGATGTCTGCAGTTCTGTTGCGACACCGTCCTGGTTACTACAGTGAACTGCGTCAGGGACTGATAAACGCAGCAGTAAAGTCAAATTTACACTGGATTTAAACATTTGCCTAACGCCATCATTTACTCACAATATTTATACCCTCCAAATGGGTGTTTTTGCAGCAATCAGTCGTTATTTGTAAGAAACTTCTTTATTTTGCAGATCTACATTTTGGCAAATGACCTGCTATTATCAATGCATACATTCTATGTTAGCATGTTATGTATGTGCATTGTATCATCTTCATAGATGGTGTGTAATACATTGTTTTCCACAGTTAGATGTAATGCTATTGCCAGTAAAGTGGGTTACAACTTGTGAAAATTTTCACAAGTTGTAACCCACTTTACTGTAAAGTACAAACGTACGAATAGGTGAGAGACCCAAAGTGCAGATATCACAGGTCACTGTACGGGATGGTCTGCAGTTCTGTTGCGACACCGTCCTGGTTACTACAGTCTACCGCGTCAGGGACTGATAAACGCACAAATTTTCACAAGTTGTAACCCACTACTGGCAATAGTATTACATCTAACTGTGGAAAACAATGTATTACACACCATCTATGAAGATGATACAATGCACATGCGTAACAGGCAAACATAAAATGTATGCATTGATAATGGAAAATCACTGTCCGAAATGTAGATCGGTAAAATAAAGCAGTTTCATACAAATAACGACTGACTACTGCTAAAACACCCATTTGAATACCATAAATACAGCCATGGATGCAAAAAAAAAAAAAAAAAAAAAAAAAAAAAAAAAAAAAAAAAAAAAAAAAAAACCTTCTTCATGGAAGGCAATCTGAATTATACCTTCATTTTTCACTTCCTTTACTCGCATGATTTACACGTTCACATATTATTTATACTTAAGCCCTGTAACCATCTTCTGTACACTTTATCGTTCTATACATGGTAGAGTGGAAGTGAAGACTACAGCGAAGGTATGCACCACTACTGGTGATGGTGTACCTTCACAAACTCCTTTACTGGAATTTATTGTTCTAGCCAACAATACACATTAACTAGAGATTGGGTACCATCACAACTGAAGGTAAAACTTGAATACAAAGAGGTAAGGTCAGCTTTTAGTGGCAGTATACATGCCAGTGGCGGCTGGTGTTTCAGATGACTTGGGGTTCACTTCTTTCAGTTTGCCCCCACCCCCTTTCCTAGCTCAGCGCGTCGATGTTTCGACAGCCCCTCTCTCCCTCACTCTGCGGACAAAGGGACAATTTGGCGAACCTCTGCGAGTGGCGCCTGGGGAAAGCACGTACCAAGCTCCTTTACGTCACACTTTTCTTCGAAGCTTAAAGTTGAGTAATTTGTTTGTAAATGATACTGAACGTTGTTCATTTTGCTTTGATAATAAACATCAAGAACATATGAATATGTACATGAACACTAAAACACTATAAGTAACTGATTATACTGTTCAGTGACTGTAACACAATGAATCTGTTACGATGAAAAGACAAGCCACCTTTGGGTCATGTGACACTGAAAGCAGCATCCCCTCCTAAACGTACGCATGCGCAAAGACTGCTCTGAAATATTCAAATGTTTGTAATCCTATGGGAACAAACTACGTTGGTCATCAGCACCTAGGCTTACAAACTACTTTAAGTTAAACTAACCTAAGGACAACACACACGTCCATGCCAGAGGGAGGATTCGAACCTCCGACGCGGAAGGCCGCGCTATTCGTAACGTGGCGCTCCAGACCGCACGGCTACTCAAATGTTCAAATGTTTGTAAATCTGTCGGACCAAACTGCGTGGTAATCAGTCCGTAGCTTACAAACTAGTTAAACCTAGGTAAACTAACCTAAGGACAACACACACACACACCCATGCCCCAGGGAGGACTCGAACCTCCACGGCGAGGAACCGCGCGCTCCGCAGCGAGACGCTTTAGACCGCTCGGCTACTCCCGCGCGGCAAAGGCTGCTCTCCCCCACATCTTTTCAAACAGTTATATATTTATTACACATTTGCAAAAACGTCCAAAGATACGTGGGAAGTAACAACATAAAAGTCATTGTTGTTCCCTGTCTGTTAAAAAGAATATTTGGGTTAAAAATTGCTTGCAGTCTCGATCCCACTACCTTCTGGAGGCTTTCACAGTTAATGTGTCTATAAATTGTAGTTATAAGATATGACGTTTTTTCGATGAATCTTCAATGCGCCCAAAACAAATATGAAGGGCGGATGTTGCTTTCATGGACGATTAGCGCATGCGCAACGGGAGGTGCGCAGTAACTCGATTGTCTTGCTTCGGGACCATTCGTGCGTAACCGCCGGAGCTCGAGTAGCCAGGAGCTGGCGTCTCTACCGGCTCCAACGCCAATGTTAAGTGCGGCGTTTCCCCTCGCCCCTCCCTTCCGCGGGAGCGACCATATGCTGCCTCCATCGTGTTCAGAGGAAAATTTGAGCCTCAGAGAAGAATTATAGTTCAAAAACGGTTTTTAATTAATTAATTAATTTATTTATTTACTTTTTTTCACGACGAGCTTCTTTCCGGAGGTTCACTGAAACAGTGAATACACTGGAAGCGCCGCCTCCGATACATGCACAAAGGAAGTTTGAGCTTCCCTAACGATCAACTTCCACTGCGACATACACACTTGTACAATAACACCTTTATTTTTCTGCAAAGTTTATTATACCATATATATATGTTGTCCTTGTTTTTCAATAAAAACGATTTATTGAGATACATACGCTCTTCGTATTTTCTAAACAACGCTTTTATGTCTCGCCCTTATTTACAAAAAATATAGGCGATTACTTTTTGGAGCCACTGTAAAAGTGCAGCTTCAGTAGTAAATTTCCCCTGTCCTACGACCAGCTGCAGAGCTGCGTCGCCCCACATTGCGCCAGCGGCAATGCTTTCAGGCTGCTCTGTTTGCCGGCGTGTTCACAAGGTGAGTGGACAAAGTTGGCGCACAGCGAGCGAGTGTTCCTGTGTCCGCGCGAGCGAGAGCTGCCACCTAATTCCGGGGAAACGAGTGAGCGTGTGCGCCCGCTTTCAGGTCCAGTGTGGCGTAGGACGGACGAGCAGGCCGGCCACCTTTCGATCTAAATGAAGCGACGAGGACGACGCATTAGCCGGAGTGACAAAGGGGCGCGCAGGTGGCCGCCAGCCGGGCCGGAGCGCCGCTGCCGCTGCCTGGCTAATGAGAGCGGGGATTACCCGGACGGTGCTGCCAACTCACCCGGCGCAAATGCCACTAGACCCTCAGAGCAGCATGCCGCCAGTACCGCCGTGGGCCGAGCGTTTCATTATTGGAGCTCGGCGTCCCTGCTAGCGCTGGAAGCGACCACATCTGCTGCCAGTCCGGCTACACAGCGCCCCCGGGCAAGTTTTCGCCTCATTGCTCCACAGTTGGCACTTTGCCAATATTATTTTTTCTCCAATTGTTGTTGTTGTGGTCTTCAGTCCGGAGACTGGTTTAAGGCAGCTCTCCACAAGCTCTCCTGAGCAAGCCTCTTCATCTCCACATAAGAACGGCAACCTACATCTGTCTGAATCTGCTTACTGTATCCACCTCTTGGTCTTCCTCTGCGGTTTTTACCCCACATACTTCCCTCCAACGCTAAATTCACAATTCCTTGATGTTTAATAATGTCCTATCAGTCGGTCCCTTCTTTTAGTCAAGGTATGCCAGAAATTCCTTTTCTCCCCAATTCTGTTCAGTACCTCCTCATTAGTTACGCGATTCACCCACCTAATCTTAAGCATTCACATTTCAAAAGCCCGAATCCTCTTCCTGTCCGCACTGTTTATCGTCCATGTTTCACTCCCACACAAGGCAATTAAACTCTCTTCCTGTCCGCACTGTTTATCGTCCATGTTTCACTCCCATAAATTCTAGAAAATGTCTTATTGTATCTTTGGTGAACCAGTGTTTTCGAAACGATGTAGGTGTTCCAGACAGCAGTTACCATTCGTGCCAGGAATATCTGGACATCCAAGTAAATGCAGCACCATCCAGACGGGCCACAGATTTCTAAGGATAACTGTCTCATCGGTCTAAAGTGATTGAGTAAAAATTATTTTACTGCTTTTTATGCAATACAATTCATCGCAGAAGGCAGCTCCTCCTATGGACAATGTTGCTCAAAATACATATTCCAGACCAGTTAAAACCAAATGATACCTCAGGGCTAGAACTACTTAAAATCTATTTGAAGCTTCCTGTAGTTGTGGAAGCGACTGTTTACAGTTTTGTTATGACAGCTCTCGTTGCAATCTGCCTTATCTCATTTATGCGAGGTCTGCATCGTTACTATATTTTTCGAAACATGGAAGTACATATATTAGTGTAGAGGGCAGGGCTGTGGGAATTCATTTGATTTTGAATTTGTTTGTTTGTAATTCTATCGGACCAAACTGCGTGGTCATCAGTCCGTAGCTTACAAACTACTTAAACCTAGGTAAACTAACCTACGGACAAACACACACCCCTATGCCCCAGGGACAACTCGAACCTCCACGGGAAGCAACCGCGCGCTTCGCAGCGAGACGCTTTAGACCGCTCGTCTACTCCACCGCGGCTTTTCTGAATTTTACACCGGTTTTTCTTCTATTATTTTATGCTCTTTTTGCCAAAAACTGGCAATACGAGGGTAGGAACTTAAATAGTGGCAACACTGCTGTGGAGACACTATGCAATGGAATCTACTATTGTCGCTGATAGCACACGTTGTTGACATACCTACCTTACCACCGAGCAAATGGACTCGCTTGTCCCACGTCACCGACGTGCGCACAGTCGAAGAAAAGTCGCCCGTGGGCGAGCGGTCTAATGTAACGATGTCACTATGTTTTCGAAACAGGGGAAACGGAGATCGTCATGCACAGTATTACTCTTCGTTTTTAGATCAACAACTGCGTCCAGCTTTGCGAAAGAAGCGGTAACACTTTCTGCGCAACCCACCAATCATTTTGCTCGACAATGCACAGACGCATACAGCGCAAGCTGTGGTTCCTTTGTTCGGTCGATGAAGTACCCTACCATCCACCATACTTCCCGGAACTAAGTGCTTGTCACTTTCATTTGATTCCGAAGATGAAGGAACCACTTGTTGGCATTCGCTTCAGAACTGTTCCAGAGATTCGACAGGCAGCAGACCGCATCATGCGCACCATCAACAGAACAGGCTCTGCTACGCCTACTACGCCTTCCATATCGCTGCCAACGGCTTCTACAGAAAGCTGGTGACTACTATGAAGGACAGTTTCTGAATAAATAGTTGCCACTATTTAAGTTCCAACCGTCGTATTACAGCTAATCGTCACAAAACAAAGTATTTCAAATTAAGAACAAAGCGTTGGGTAGTCACTGTATTGACAGCTAACTTCAGGTGGAAACGGCAAAGGGGCAGAGCTTCTGCTGTTTAAGTGCACCGTACTTACATATCCTCTAGTTGGGACAGCACCTGGAATCATCAATTCAAATGTTTGTCAAGCTTGAGGGTTTTAAATGCGGGTCATCAGTCCCTAAACTTACAAACTACTTTTGAACTACCTTATTCTAAAGACGACAAAAACAACCATGTCGGAGGGGGGATTCGAAGTCTCGACGGGGAACGGCCTCGCGCATCCCCTAGATAGAAACAAGTCCACATTCTTGAACACGTTTCCACAAAGAATGATTAACGAAACAACTGAAACTGTACCATCGGTTTCAGGAAACAAACACGTTAACTGCCTGGAACAAAGAAAATTAAACGTTCCTGCAGGTTTCCACCAAGGCACATAAGTTTTGATAGGCCTAAAATCTCTTTTTATGTTTCTTGTTTTCTGTACACCAAAAAGAGTCAATAATTGTAATGTTTTTCTTGCCTTCCAAGAACTTGTGATGGCAGTGAAGAAAAAAAGACATTCAAATCTGCTAGGTGAAAATTTAGAGTTTGAAAGCCGTGATTTTTATTCAGAAAATTGGTGGCCAAGAAGAGGTAAATCATGGACTCATACTGTCAATATATTGCATATCTATTGAAGAACAGTGATAATATAGTTCTATTTACTTAATTTTTATGTTTGTAATATACCGGAACTTTTATGGCAGGACGAATATTATACTATGTACACCATTGCTACCGGCCGCGGTGGCCGAGGGACTGAGGCACTCCACTCACGGTCAACACGGCCACTACGGTCGGGGGTTCGAATCCCCCTCGGGCATGGATATTTGGGCCGTTCTTAGGATTAGCTAGTTCATAAGTAGTTCGTAAGTTTAGGGACTGATAATATTTCAGGTGCCATACTCTTGCGAAAACATGTCCTTCGCTAAGCCACTTTCTTCCGAGTAATGCAATGCGTTAATCAGATAGCGTGGATTTAGGAAATTACCGAAACTATCTGTGGGCAAACGCTCGACATCGAATAGCATTAAAAAGCTTTATAACAACGTTAAGCACAGGTTTAATCGCGAAATTAGATTTACATAGAGCTGTATGACATTTGATGCAAGGTAGAAATACAACATTGTTAACCAGATCCCATCAAAAATTAGATAAAAATTACGACAAGGTAATTTCGGAACTTAGCGCCTCAATGCGCTCGGCCACACCGCCGCGGCCCTGGAATCATCCACAGCAGCTCCACTCCACGTGAATTTCGCGTATTAGATTACTTTAACCTTTAATTTAATGTAATTATATTTGAGCTGAATTTAGACATATTACAGGGATGACCGTTGACCTTCCTGTCGTCACTCAGTTGCCCCTCCCCCCTCCCCTCTAAATGCCTGCTTGTAGTTCTAAAGGGTTTTGGAACTTTTCTGCTAGTTTTAGCAGACAACCTTACGAATAGGGACAGAGGATTGTGCTTAAATATCGCATGGGGTCCTGCTCTCTCATTTGTCAAAAAACAGAGGGACAAAACTAATCCGACCTCATCCGTTAGGAACTGATGTTTATTATCGATATCCCGACCATTTTCATCTTTGGTCGTGTCGTAGTTTTGTGTTTGCTTGCTCGGTGTCTTTACTCATTGAAAACCGAGGTTTTAAAGATTGTTGCACATTGCTTCCGCCGGCCGCGGTGGTCGAGGGGGCTAAGGCGCTCCAGTCACGGTCTGCACGGTCACTACGGTCGGGGGTTCGAATCCCCCCTAGTTCGTAAGTAGTTCATAAGTAGTTTGTAAGTTTACGGACTGATGACCCCGTAGTTAAGTCCCATAGACTATACAAACATTTGAACATTGCTTCCTCACTGCAGTTTCGCCTTGAAAATTGCAGGATACTCTCCGACGTCGAATTTCATACCTGGCTGCATACGCGTAAGTTATTCGAAGTTGTTATTCGCCAGGAGAATTAAGGATGTTCAGACATATTTTACACTGACAGGAAAAGCGAAGGACGCATTTTACGAAGCGTTGCAAATTTTCCATGGGGAAAAGTAGATATTTACGATAATATTCCATTTACTTTTTCATGTTTATCGTATATAAGTACTCGGTAGTTTAATTATTTGGTATTGTACATAGCAAATCGATATTTTACAATTATTAAGAGAATACGGATATGCTCAAATTTTGCTATGCTCTCTTCTGAATCTACATTAACTGCCTAGTATAGGGTATATAAAACCGCTTTTATGATGTTTCTCTACCATTCAATTCTCTCATAGTGCGCGGCAAAAAGACACATGTATATCTTTCAGTTGTCGATCTCGATTCTCTTATTTTATTGTGATGACCATGTCTTCGTATGTAGTTTGGTGCTAACAAAATATTTTTACATTCGGAATAAATGTTGGTGAAAAAAATTCGCAAATAAATCTCGCTACAAAGAATAACGTCCTTCTTTGAACGATTTCCACCCCAACTTGTGTGTGTTTGCGCAACTTTCTCTCCCGTATATCGCGATAATTAACAAGGTGCTGCTTTTCTCTGAACTTTCTCTATATTCTCAGCCAGTCCCACGAGGTGGGGATCTCACGATGTGCAGAAAAACTCCAAAGTAGGACGTATTTATGTAGTGCAGGCAGTTTTTTTAGTTCAACTATTGCATCTTCTAAGTGTTCTACCAATGAAACATAGCCTTTAACTCGCTCAACGTTTCTGAAGCTTTTGGTTTGAACAGGCAATATTACTTGTTTTTTTTTTTTTACTGAGGCTAGAGGAATGTTTTAAGAGAACAGTAGATGGCTCTTGGGTACAAATTTGTTGTTAATTGTTTAACACATACTTTAAATAATAAAAATCTTTTCCTGTATCTATCCAGTAATTAGATGCTGTAAATATTTTAATATAGTGAAGAACCGCGAAAAGCTACGCTCTTATGATTTTATATAAAGAAAATGAACCCAGTGACAATATAAAATTTGGAAGTAGTGCTAATAAACATAATATTTTGTTGAATTACCAGATTATAGAAACGCGAGAGTCTCATGAGACTATTATAAATGTATTCATATACTTTTATAGGTCATTCATATGTGTAGTTAAATGAATCTATTACGGTAGTTATTAATACACAACGATGATTTTGTTGGCTTATCGTTTTTATAGGTATCAACCAGATGCTGTCGAACACGGCGATGTAAAACGGCACGCCACAAAACCCAAATGCGATAGATTGTATATCCTGGCTTTATCATAATAAGTTCTGCTCTCATTTAGTTTAATTGAAGCTGGGAATAAATTGAGACATGTGGGGAGCAACCACATACACCGATTTATCGGGGTTTCACGTTTCGGGGCCTCAAACGTTTGCCCCGACCTTTTTTTAATTTTAGAACTAGTGCTTCCTTCAAATGTTCGAAGTGTTGTTGACGAACGTTTCTAAATCTGTTAAAATATTTTCTGACAACTCGTTTTATAAAATAACCACGAAGTCGACATTCTATACGTTGGTTCCGCCTGATAAGTGTACAGACAGCGTTGATTTAGAGAAATGCTAACATGTGATGGTTATTATTTCTGGTACTGTAATACCAGAACAAAAATCGAAGTATTCGAAAGACCTTCACAACAATAAAAAAAAAAATTAAAAAACCTTCCTTCAGTGTGGCAGAAAGTGACTCATGACGGTACTACTGTTCCCAAACTTCACATGGAATCCGAGAATAATAGGAGCAATCTTCAATTGGTAGATGCCTCATAAAAATGAAGCAGATCATTGTTGTTTTCAGACAGACCGAAACAGAAAACTGTAGTTGTAGCAGGAGTAGTATTTTATTGTTGTACTTTGTGGCCCTACTTAGCCATATGCTCTTATATTTTTCTGTATCTGTTAATAGTAGGGCTTTCGAATACTTTCGTTTTCAGTCAGTAAAATATTTGATCATTTCGTTAAGAAACACGTTTTAACAATTTCATAAAACATTTTTGGAGAAAACAGTGATCGTTAATTAAATCATATTTTTTTTAAAAACAGTGTCTCAATCGCATGAGATTTTTTATTTATTTATCTATTTTATTTTTACTAGACAACCGACTTCAGACAGTCTGTAAGACCATCTTCAGGCCAAGTGCAACACAATAATATAACAAATTTTAAGCGGGATGTACAGAAGATGATACTATGGTAGCTACTCTAACAGTAAAATAATGACAAAGTGAAATGTTATACCCATGGCCGTGGAAATCGACTGCGGAATACTACAGTAACGCTCGAGTTTATATACAGTAAGCTTCGCCCCCCAAGACGGTATTAGATCATTGGGAACCAATCATGTACTTGTTATTAAAAGTTTGGTACCTTACAGGCTACAGTTATTATGTAAAAAAGGGGATACATGTACAACAGCACACAGAAATTACATTCGTAAAGACTGTAACAAGTTCGAGAAAATCTGTTTTAAGTAAAAGGGAAAACACTTGGTTTCATCAATTTGGTTATCGCAGTGCTGTTAGCAGGAGACTGCGCGTTGATTATCTAAGGAGAATCGCCGTATTCCAGCTGTGATTCAGAATGACGTACATTTGTTTTTTGGATCGAGACATAGGCACCGTCACTCGTAACAACCGTGCACAGGGATGAAATTCTTTGAATAGTTATAAAATAAGCGTAAACGTTGCCATCCTACTTTACTGGCGACATGAATCATGTGTAAAAGGAAATACACTTAGTATTTATACGTAAAACAAATGTTCAAATGTTTGTAAAAGTGCGTGGTCATCAGTCCGTAGCGTACAAATTACTTAAACTAAGGTAAACTAACCTAAGGACAACACAAACACCCATGTCCAAGGGAGGACTCGAACCTCCGACGGCGGGTAACCGCGCGCTCCGCAGCGAGGCGCCTTAGACCGTTTGGCCACTCCACCGCGGCTACGTAAAACAACAAAATAGGTAACTTATCGAGAACAACTTGTCAATAAATATAAATCATCACTAAAACGTTTGTCGATTACAGAATACTAATCCCAAGATAGAACGTTCATTATGCTGAGCCAAGGGTATAACTTTGTTATAGAAATGTGAATAGGAATGCTATTCTTTGATCGTATTTCTTAGGGTCATTAAAAGATGGAGGCGGAGCATTCTTATGAACTCCTGTGACTCTGTTCCTTGAATATTACCTCCTTCTTTTTGACACAGGAATCCGACAGCACACCCGTGTACTTTTTCATCTAGAATTACTCTGGGAGAAGCTAATGAATCGGAATCCATATATTGTCCCAAACAAAACCAACGATTCACTTATCTGTAAGCATCCCATGGAAATTTTTGAAATCAGTTTTCAGATGAGTATGTTTGAATACGTTAAAATCATAGAGTTTTATTCTAACACAAGCAGATAATTTTATGATACCTCAAAAGGTAGAACACCTAATTGTGGTTAACAGGGAACTATTCTGTCAGAAAAGTATTTTCATTAAAACATGAAAAGTAATGACGCTAAAAACCACGTAATGTACCGTTCCACTACAGTCTTCAACTACACAAAAGTATTTTTCCAGGTTCAGATATTGCAGATAATGTTTTCATGTGGAAGAGCTTAGTGTCAGGCAGATATGTTTTAACTTCACGTTCCCCGAACAGCTGCTGTATAAACGGCAAAATACCTTTCAATACCTACTTTCTACTATATGAATCGTTTCAGCTTTAGTATACACCGCTGCACCGATTACGCAAATCGTAAAATTTCGCCTTCACAAAGTATGGTTGCAATACTGAATACACAAGAACGTCAATTACTTGTATTCATTTAAATACTTTTCTGTGCGTCTTCCCACATTCTACTAGCGAACCCGGCAATGCTTCGGAGTTTCTAAATATGCATGATAGTGGGAGGTACATCCTACACATACATCTTACACACCTCTCCTTAATCTCCCTACCCATCACTTCCTCCGTTCCTAACATCCGTGTCCTGCTCTCACTGTACAAGCTACCTCAGGGAGTCCATTTATTCTGCGCCCCCTGTCTCCTCCTCGTTCCTCCCTGTGTCTACCCATCTCTTCCTCTTCAGGGGTTGGCACACTTCAAGCCCCCACAATCGCGTAAGCGGCCGACTGCGAACAGCGGAAAAATTGAAGAGCGCTTCGGCGGCCATTGTGGTGGGTAAACTTCCGCGCGAACTTTAAATGTGCGTAGGATTCTTTTGATTAAAGAGAGTATTCATTTGAGTTAAGTCACGAAAACTATGTTTAACTGAAATATATAACTACAAAACAGCTTCAGACTCCTTGAATATACAGCAACTATCGGTTGTGTGTATATTTATTACACATACGGTGTAGAAAATGGCCGACAGCGTTTCCTCTTCCTAACGAAACCGGAATATATAATGTAGTTTTTAGCGTTCTAAGTGCAGCTTATGAACGGAATATATAGTCAAACACGATTTTTAGGCCCTTTCGTAAAAACATTAATTTCCGAAGAGTTTAACACTTTACGTCTTTGCTTTAATGGTGTATTCTCGAATATTTGATGTTTCATAGCATGAAAAACTCAAACAGGGCTGACTGAAACAGCTAATGTTAAAAATCGATTGTGAAAGTGAAATATGCCATCAGATAGATCAGTGAAAAATAGCTTCTTACGTTGTGAATACAGCAATCAGCCACTACCAAATTCTTTTAAGAACGCGAAGTATGCCATAACGTTTTCTTAACTAAGGCATATAACATTAGGGTATCTACCAAGGAAATTAGCACTTTTAATGCTGTAAGCCAAATACCTCACAGCAGAGTGAACTGCTCAAAAGTCAGCAACTATCGTCACAGGGTTCAACTTCACAATGTGCATCCACTGTGGCTATGTGCCGTTCATATATGGAACTATACACAGGTCTGCAAACCCCTTTCAGTTGTTATATCTATATGTAAAGCAGATTACCTTTGAATTGTGCATTACAAGTTGCCAATATTAATTTCATAAACAAAAATTCGAACTGCAGTGAGGCAACTAATTTCGTGACCCCAATAGTTATTTTACACAATCATAAAATGAAACTTCTTTGATCTTCCTGTCCACCAGTACTGCCTAAAGTAACTCGTGTTTAAGAGCTACCAATATTGTAAAAGCCTGTTATTTTATTTCATTCAATCCTATATTGTCTTGACTAACAGTCGGTTAAGCAAGAGTAACTATCTTTGAACACAAGCAGTAGGGCTACTTGTATTTCTGAGAAATATAAATGGGAATATAGTATTCGATCCTTTTATTCCTTTCTTAAATTGATTTGCATATTTAAACGCCGAGCAGCTCTTCACCATCGTGCTTCTTGTACACTGCAATAGTTGAACAATACAGACGTGACTATCAATATCTATCCCGCAGTAGCTATTTAATACACTATTTACCAGCTAATAACACGCGTATTTATGTGACGCTTGCCACTACCATGGCGGCCGGGCGAAGGTTCAAATTATCCCGCGACAGCAGTGCCGTCAGAGAGTCTAGTTACTTTTACACGGTCTTTGGCACACTTGTTAGAAGACCTGGGCGAGTCCGTAGCAAGCAGTCTACAGGGACGCCAAGAATTCGTTTACATGTTCAGCAGTCGCTCTCGGTTGCTATACCAACGACGCCTTTCTGCGGATGTGCAGAACCAACTGTTTTCCACTTTCTAAGATGCGATACTGCGGTTATTTTGCACTTCCGTGTAAAGGTAATGATTTTACTAAGTCTAAGCTTATTTCTTCTTCCTCCTTGTGTCTCTATTGGCACTTACAGAATGTTTTTGCAATTTCCAGCTTCGTCCAGAATATAAATGTAGCAAACTTCGACGGAAATTATGGTATTTTCAGATTCTCAGTCGGGGCTGCAACTTTTGTATGTGTTTCGAAACGTTTAGCAATCTTCACGTTATCTTCACTTCCGTTAAGTTTATTTCTTAGATATTCAGTGCATTGCGCATTTTTAAAGTATTTAAAGGCATGTAAACGCCTTTGACAATTTTTGCGTAGTCCAGGAAGATTTTGGGTTGACATTAACCTCGAGGTGTTGTTTTTTTTTTTTTTTTTTTTTTTTTTTTTTTTTGTTTTTTTTTGCTTTCAGTAGCCTCGACCGTCTCACTTACTTACTCTTTTTTCATTTCTCATCGACGTTCAAAATTAGTTTGTTTCGGTATTCTGCCTCTTCTCGAGGACTTTTTCTCTAATCAGAAACGCTGCTAATGCATCCACACCTATGATGACAATTCCACGTATCCATTCGCGAATGTTTCTTATTGAGCCATTAGTCTACAAATTAGCCGTAGAAAATCTTCATGGATATGGTTTTAAACACGAGCTAACAATTATAAGATTTCCAAGGGAAGTATTTGTTAGACATGAACAGATTCAACGAATTTGTTCGTTTCCGTCTAGAAAGAAACAAGGCCACAATCATGAACACGTTTCCACAAAGACTGATTAACGTGACAACCGGTAGGGGCTGAGTTGCTTCGGATGGTTTTTAGCCTCTGAGTCAACTTCCGCTCGATGTACTTTGCGTTCGATGAACCTTCTCAGAAAAATTAGGCCACGGTAGTATAAGGTGGTAAGTGTTGCAGATATCGGTCCGTATGAGTTGGTTTCCGATACATAATATGGCTGATACATCCACTTGCTTTACGATAGACGAGAATGTCAAGGGCACCTGTGCCATCATCGTCTCTACCTCCACGATAATGCTATCAAGTCTCTCAGGCGACTAAAGTATGCTGTCAAATGTTCAAATGTTCGTTAAGCTTATGGGACTTAACTACGGGGTCATCAGTCCCTAAACTTACAAAAAACTTATGAACTACTTACGAACTAGGACGGCACAATATCCATGCCCGAGGGGGGATTCGAACCCCCGACCGTAGTGACCGTGCAGACCGTGACTGGAGCGCCTCAGTCCCCTCGGCCACCGCGGCCGGCGCCAAAATGACGCCTCAGCCATATCTCATGTTGAACAAAGCATCTTGTAGCAACTGTTGTTTCAATTCTATTTTTCTCTGTTCAGTAGCCTAGTTATAATTGCGGCTACTAGAAGGCACTACTGAGGTAACGTCTTCCTGTACAAAACTCCACTTGGCACCGCGCCGGCATATGCTGGCAACTCGTCTAATGTTAGCTCTAGCGCAATAAACATTTATTAACTCTTCAGATTTTTTCGGCGAGGCGTTGTCATCTTGCACAAACGGTTATTCTGCCGGTTATTCACGTCTTTTCTTGCACGATATTTCAACTGTGTACCACGCAGTCTTCTTCAGGTGCTTCTTGTTACTGATTCGACAGTGTAACGTGTCCGGTATTTATGCCTGTAAGGTACTAGGCGCTCCGTATGCCGTCCGCGTCGCGTCATGCACGCCGGCAGTGTACATCCGGGTTCACACACACAACTAATTTCAGACAACAACGTGTGTCTTCCTGCAGTTGCGCTGAGAGCTATCATTCACACAGAACTTCAAAAATTCTACTTACAAGGAAAGTACATGGGCTCGAACAGCCGGCTGCGGTGGCTGAGGGGTCTGAGGCGCTCCAGTCACGTTCTGCACGACCACTATGGTCGGGGGTTCGAATCCCCCCTCGGGCATGGATATTTGTGCCGTCCTTAGGATTAGCTAGTTCATTAGTAGTTTGTAAGCTTAGGGACTGATGACCCGGTAGTTAAGTCCCATAAGTTCTACAAACATTTGATCATTTTGGCTCGAACAAACATATCTGTATGAACGTTTGGTTGCACGATCTTTACGTACACCTAAATGTGCTGGTAGGTGTCGTTTTTTTGCAAAACTCTGTAATGATGCTCTAGATGGCACTGTAGATGAAATTGTAGACGCCATACGTAATGCAAATATCTTAACTATAACTTATGTAATAATCATCGAACATGTTCTCTAACGTATCTTCATCAAAATCCGTGATGATAGTTGCAACTTTAACCTACTTCTCGGAAGACTGTTGGTATTCACTGCCACTGCTTCCATCGCCTCTTCCCACACATACCGTAGCACTACCGCTTGCAATGAGTTGTTCGTCATTATCATCCCTATTATCATCATTATGTGTTAGTGTTACAACAGTATCTAAGTTATTCTCATATTTCTGTACAATAACAAATACGAGAAAACATGCGAATGATTCATCTTCTACATTAATACCATCTTCAAGAAGAAGGGTTCTTCGTAACGTCATCTCAACCAATCGCAATACATTAGCACGATTGATTACCTATCGCCAACCCATTTGACGCTTCACCACACAAATAACGTCACAAAACGTAACTTCGGAGGCACAATGCACCGTCCCTACTGCCGAACCGACAGGTCAAAGTGCAATGTGACAAGGCACACTCAGAGGCCTCTAACGGACGACTGCAGAGTTTTGCAGATGCGGGAGTATCACTTGTGCAATAAGCAACCTTTATCTCTCATACGATTTTGGTGTATATGTGTTTGTTCGAGCCCAAGTACTTTCCTTGTTAGTTGTGTAGTTTTCAACATGGCGTCCGTAGTCTAAGCTGATCTCGATTTGCACGACTCATTTCATTCACGGCCAGACGACCGTTACACTTTGTTCGACAAGCACACGAAGTGTTTTATTAATTGATTAGACATTTTAGCCGCAAACAAAGACGCCAAAACGTTCACCTCGAACGCAAACCCACTGATAGAAAGTATAATGGTTCGAAATACCCCGCGAGGTGACAGTCGAATGTCGATATTTGGTGGTGGGAGAAGGAAGTGGCGAAGCAAAGTACAACCAAGTTGAACTTGTTGTTGCGTGGAAAAAGTAGCGCCTCTTAAGTGGCGCAACTAAAATCAGGAAGCTCACACTTGCTACTAAACTACAACTTCACTATGCAACTAGCAGTTGCACACCATAGGTGGTTGTCTGGACCCGACTTAATGCACCGACCAGTGGCAGTAGCGTCTTCTTCTGGCCGCGGCTGTTCCGATGGCTGCCACACCACATTGACACCCTATGTGGTAAACACCGAGTTTCTGTAGACTCAAATCATCCTTCACACAACGTTGCAGAGCCTTAATTCTGGTGAGTGGATGGAACACGCTCTTATATTTGAGGAGTATTCTGATTATTTTAGAAGAAATTGAGCCAGCGTATGGTAAATAAGCAACCTTCTTTGTTTCTTCTTGTAATACTGCAGGAGCCTCTGGCGGTGAAACAGGGCGTAGTGTATTTTTAACATCTCCGTGCTTCCTATACAATGTTTTTGAAGTTTGTGACGTAAGCTTTACAGCTGTTTTGTAACTTATATTATGTGACTTGTTTTAATTTACAATTTATGATGAAGAAAATCGTAGTTTATGTCGAAACCAGGATAAATAATTTTATTATTGCGTCCGAAGGCTGCATTTTTATCCTTTGATTTTGTAACGATCGCTGACAATAAGCAGCTATGTTCAAAATTTTGAGTATCCACTTTTGTAGAACATAGATTATAGGTGTTTCATCTCTGTCGTCGGACCAAGTTCATGCCCGGTGAACCAGAGTACTGAGTACACCATTTTTCTTTGCTGGGTAGTGGCAACTACTGGCTTGCAGGTACATGTCGGTGTAGGAGCGTTTACGGTACACACTATGACCGAAGATATCATCCACCATCCTCTTGACAAGAACATCTAGCAATAGGAGTATTCCATTCCTCCCTAATTCCATCATAAATTTGATGTTTGGGTGGCGTGAGTTGAAATGTTCCAAGAAGACATCAAGCTTCCCCCTTTCCATGAAGCCATATAACAAAGGTGTCATCGACATAGCTGAAAAAGTATTTATTTTTATCCCGGGCTGTTGTAAGAGTCTCTTCTTCAGATCTCTCCACAAAGAGATTGGCCACCACCAGTGAGAGAGGGCTGCCCATCGCCACCCCTTCTGTCTGCTCATAGAATTGATCCACACATAGGAAGTACATCGATGTCAATATGTGCTTGAATAAATCCAGGACAGCACCGTCATACTTTTCTCCAATCAGCTGAAACGAATCATTCAGAAGTACTCTGGTGAAACTGACCATGATGTTAGAGTCCCCGATCTGCATCTGCCTGAGGCGTTGTATGAAATCGTCAGAGTTCCGGATGTGATGGGCGCACTTGCCCATATGTGGAGGGAGCAAGGTGTTGAGCAGTAATGTAGGTGTCTGCACCGATGTTGCTCACTATCGGGCGTAGTGGCACCCCTTCCTTGTATACCTTAGGCAGGCCGTCAAGCCTGTGTGGTACTGGCGCTTCTGCTCTTAGCTGCTCTGGAAGCTCAGTTTCATTCAAAACCCTTGTCTTCTTATCCACCTCACACTACCCCAACATCAAATTTACGATGTAACTAGAGAGGGATGGACTACACCCACACCGACTTGTACTTGCAAAATTTTGCGTTATAATTTTGGAGTGCCTTTTTCTGTGAAGATTGTATCCGCAGTTGTTTTATTTTATGACGCTGATATTTATGGGAAAGGCGTAATCTAGAGTCTCGAAGTATCTACATTGCACTGCATTAGGTTCACTTTAAAGATCATTATACTCCGGCGTAGCGTATCTCGAGCCACGTCTTCGTAAGACGCCACAATACCTAGAACGTATCCTGATTAGAGACATGTACCCTTCAAATCTAAGCTACTAAAACGAGCTACGCTTTCTATCCCATCTTCGTATTTGCTCAGTTGTTGAGATGGTGTGCTAACTTCAATACTGTTTGTGGATAGCACCAGAAATGACGTGCAATATGCCGTGGTCTGACCCAGATATCAACTGTACCGTGGATGGACTGCAGTTCAAGTAGCGATATCATGATGAACTGTTGTTGTTCTATTCAGTGTCAAAAAAATTGGGTTCATCCGATAAATGTTAGAAGAACACTGCATGGCGAATACCACCAAGCGTAATGCAAGAATTACAGCTTCACGATGAAAAGTTTAAAACTTATTTCACGCTTAATGAAGAACAGTTTTATCCCTCATCAGCAGTGTCATTAAAAACAGGACACAAATTACAGAAAATCAATACCTCCTGAAGAACGGCTACCTATTTGTCTAAGGTAACAATTCCTCGCCCGTAATTTCAAAGAGTAATGTATTCCATTTTAGAATACTTCCACAGCACTGGATTCTTTCGCACTTGGTCAAGTAATGTAGACATTATGCGCAGTAAACATTGACAGTGGTGTCCCCCCCCCTTAGGTCAGTGACTCGTCCCCCTTTCTCAATCGAGATATTAGGTCCTGGATTCGGAAAAAAAATTTAATTTGCATATAAACATTGGTTATTGTTGTTTATTTCACGTTCTCCCTCCTCCCAGGCTGGCCAAAAGTGTTAATTTTTCATCTCCCCCTCCCCGAAATTTCATGACTCACATTACGTCATGACCCCCCTTCGCCATGGGCACGTCTGAACACGCAGTAATAGAGCTGTTCAGCAGTGAGTACGTGGTTTGTGGTGCTGTGTAGTGCGCATGCGCGAGCCCAGATACGCAGTGAGCTGGAGCTACGCGTATTACGTGTCTCGGCTGGTCGTGACGCCAGCCACGTCGGTCTGAAATGCCCCACGTAACTCGAGATATGTTTCGTCAGTGTGAAATGACCGTAAGTATTGTGTAAATTCCTTTAATTTTCCTTTTTTAGATACAAAATGTCACAACGAGGAGAAAAGACTAATTTCGGAGTAGTTTAATAAAAGTACCGTCGATTTGTCTAAACCTGGTCGCCTCCAATGTCATCTTCTACGTACTTATGATTAGGCTTACACACACTCAAGACGCCTTAGAACAGGGAGAGGATCTTGAAAAATGTGAAAAATCTACTGATTTGTGGTGTAAAGTAATACATAGAAATTTTACCTTATTTACACAAGCTTCAGTTACGGTTTTTGTTTCGGCAGAAACTAGAAGAGGTGCCGAATATTCGTTTCGGCCACAAATCATTCTTCGGTCGAACTCTAATTATAACCCATTGTCAACCAGCTCAAACCATTTTTCTTCCACAAAATTCCGCTGCTTGAAGCAACTCGCCACTACGACCTCTGAGTTTTGTGCCAGAGGACGACACGAAAATCGTTAGTGATTTGGTAACGGAATTGCTTTCGTCTTGAGTCCCAGATTCATAAAGGACAACTACACATTTATCTTCCATACTACTGTGCCTAAAAATAAAAAAAAATTCTGACGTGGAAATAATTATAATGCAAGAGCTTCAAATGCCACATGTGGAGAGTTTTCTCTACATAATACCGAATCAGCAATAGTTTTAAAATCAGTTAGTCGTAGTTCTTCATCCTCGGCATTATCATTTAAACGGTTTATTAATTAGATATATAGGGTGGATCACCTAATACTTGCACGGCAAATATTGCGGAAACGGAAAGTGCGATTGATGAGCGGTTTTCACAGAATGGATTAGTAGTCAGGGGCTCATACTTTTAGCCAACAAACAGATTGTAATATTACTTATAATGTGTATTTTTATGCAAACATAAAGTTTTTTTAAATGGAACAATGGTTGTTTCTATCATGCACTGTAATTTTTGACACTAGCTGGGTACAAAGAATTTTGAATGACATTTTTATCACGTTTAGTTTGGCAGCTACAACCGTTCAAAGTTTCGGGGGCGGGGGCTGCGATAGCGTAGCTGACTGGCCGAGTGACTAGACCCTGGGGCACGGCCCACTGTCTCATTACCACCAGCCAGTCAGCTACGCTGTCGTAGCCTCCGCCCCCAAAACTTTGAACGGTTGTAGCTCCCAAACTAAACGGGATAAAAATGTCATTTACAATTCTTTGTACACAGCTGGCGTCACAAATTCCAGTGCATGATACAAAGAAGCATTGTCCCACTAAAAAAATGTATGTTTTCATAAAAAATACACTTTCTACGTATTTTTACAACCTTTTTGTTGGCTAAAAATACGAGCCCTGACTACCAATCCGTTATGTGAAAACCATACATCAATTGCACTTTCCATTTCTGCAATATTTGCGATGTAAGTGTTAGGTGATTCACGCTGTATATGTATGGTATATCAACAAATTCAGTGAATATATGAATGCCTTTGTTCAATAAATCACTTCAAATGAGTATGAGTCAAAAATCTCTACTGAATCATATTAAAAAGTTCTGCGACTGGCATGCATTCCATAACGTATTTTATAGTATTCTTCCTATACGTCAAATCGATTGAAAAGTTTTATTTTCATAATTAGCACTACATTGATATATATGAGTTCTTACAGTACGCCTCATTAACTGAACAGGAGTATCGAAATTTTAATACAAGCTCTTATCATTTCCTCTAATTGCCAAAGTATAACCATTACAGTGTATATTAGCACTATTGTACACATGAAGCTATAAAGGTAGATTAAAGGCACCAACAAGCCATTAATGTAATTGGCGCATTAAATCATGTATTAGCACTTGCAGAGTACGTGGGCGTGTAAAATACCTCACTACATTCCCAAAATGTAGTTGATGCATTCAGCGTCCCGTGATGTTATTGTCTTCGTGATGCATAGTTAATGTGTACTTACCGACGTTACCACCTCGCACCTTATAATATAACGGTTGAGCCATCAGCTTCGTGTGATTATTCTCTATAAAGAATAACATATCATATATAGCGGCTAATGAAACATTTTAACTGCCTATGCTCAGGATAAATCTAAATACTTCCTCTGGTAAATCAAAGAACTGACAATTACTGCTGCGACGTATGATTGCAAACATATGTGTGCCAAGTACTAAGAATAAGAAATCTGTCAGATTGAAATTAAGTACTGCCGATACTAGATTCTCGGTAGTTAGTCCGTGGTCCATGGCATAATTATCTTCCATGCACCACAAAAATAGTGATCATATTGATGACTGTGCTGCTAAAGTAGAATTGTTAACGATAGCTTTCCGAAACACCGTCACCAAAAACGGCGAAGAGAATACTCAAAAGTCGAATCAAAAACAGCTGCTAGTATGCGTAATTTAGAAATACTAAGGGTAATTAACTGACTTAACAAAAGCCCAGATTGCACACCAGTGCAAGTATGCTGAAGCAATAGTTCCTTAGCTAGCTACCATATGCAACCACTAGCTCAGTGAACTATATGTATCAAAAATCTAGATAGTTGCTCGGGTAACTCCAATATCCAAGTAAGGTAATAGCTGCAAAATTACAGGCCTATATCACTGACGTCGGTTTGCATTCCTCAGACACTGGCATTCCTCGAGGCTTGTGACACTGTACCTCACAAGCATCTTCTAATCAAACTGAGTGCTCACAGATTATAGCTCACAGATTACAGCTGTGCGACTGGATTTGCGATGTTCTGTAGAAAGGGCAGGGAATGTAGTTATTGACGAAACGTCATTGAATAAAACAGAAGGCCACAACTGGGAAGTGTTGTAGGGTCCCTATTGTTCCTTATATTTACAAACTACTTAGCAGCATTCTGGACAGCTCTCTTCAGAATGATCGCGGATGATGCTGTCATTTATCGATTAGTCAAGTCACCGTAAATTCAAAAGTAACTGCGAAAACGATTTACATACCTCCATGATGTAAAAATTGGCAGATGACCTTAAATAATGGAAAGTGTCAATTCATCTATATGAGTACTAAAAGAAATCAGTCAATTCTACAGGTAATAAATTGGACGTTAATTGGAAAGAACACCATCTTAGGAAAGCGGAACAAAAGGTTACGTTTTACAGGCCGAACAATTAGAAGATGTTACAGTTGTACTGAAGAGACTTCCTACACTTGTGCGTCCTATTTTGAAGCATTGGTGCGCATTGTGGGTTACCTACAATTGCGACTAGAGGAGGTTATGGAGACATTTCAGAGAAAGACAGCTCATTTGCTTTTACAGTGATACAGGGAAAGAGTACCGCGGAAACGGTGTACGAGCTGGGTTCGAAATTATTAAAAGAAAGGAATTATTCATTGTGGAGTGATGATTTGCGAAATTTCTTTCACCAAGTGTCTGCTCCGAATGCGAAAGTGTTTTGTTACCACCAAACAACATATGAATACATGATGATCATAATAAAATAAGAAAAATTAGATCGAAAGCGGACAGATTTAATCATTCGTTATTCCCGCGCGATATTTGAGAATGAAACGGTAAAGAAATGTTATTAAACCGCCTCTTAACACTAGAACGGCGGAGTTTCTGACATTCCCCACATAAAATATTTTCATATTGGACTTAAAAAGTGTTTTTTTTTTTGTTTGTTAATCCACTCCTTTTCTCTAGCAGGGACAATAATTATTAAACACCATAAACAATAGTAATCAATAATTATTTATTTCAACAGCAAAATATCTTAAAAATTTATTGCTGCTACTGCTAACAAGTTTCCTATTTGTATAAACTTGTAGACACATTTAGTATACTTGGTCCATACTACTCTCGTACGTGGTCTACACACACCTTTGTATCACTTTTCTCTCAAGTTACTGGAATGTGCTAGACGCACTTAGCACATATGATTTCTGTTTTACATGCACATTTTCCGCACACGGCTTTGTGGCACTTTACACAGTTTTCGTTGGCCTTGTTGCCTTTGCAGAGGCTGATTTGGCACTTCCTCCACTTTCTAGTTGATTTCGGTCCAGTATCCTCTTCCTTTGCCTAATGTTCTTGCTCTTTCATTCCGTTGAGTTCATTAGTCAGCTGAAATATGAACTTCTTCCTTTCCATTTTCTTGTTTGTTACTATGTTGTAAATGACCCATTTATTTATTGCCGCTATGTCCAAGATGTTGTAAAATACATGCATTGGCCATCCCCTACATGCAATCTTTTTGTATATTTACGGGTCATTTGATCTACCACGTCCACCCCATACTTTGTTGCATCGTAGATTGTTACTGTTGCAGGTGTCTTCTTTCCTTCCTTGCTTATTGCTACTTCAGAATGTAGTGTACTCAGAAGAATGACGTATTTATTCTTCTTTCCTTGGTATACAGTCATGGTGCATTCTGGTTTGCCGCTGTGGTACAGAATGCTGGTGGAGTGTATTTCAGCATTGGACTTCCTTACTGCATCAGGGATTTCACGACGGATCTTGTTCATTGTACCAACTATTGAAGTTTTCTTCTCTTTGAGTTTCTTAGCAAGTTGAAGAGATGCAAAGAAGCTGTCTGTTCTCACATTTCTTCCTTGATTTACAAATGGATCCATGAGACGCAGAATGATGTACTCTCCAAGTGGTTGCTACTCTCTATGCATGTCCTCTTTGCCGAGGTATGGAAAAGCATTACACATTTACTTTCTCGTCACATCGACAGCCAACAAGAATTTGAGGCCATATTTGTCTGGTTTGTTGGACATGAACTGAGTAAACCTGCATGTTGTTTTCTTTGGTAATACTTGCTCATCTATGGTTATATTTTCTCCAGGACAGTAAGCACGAATAATGTTTTCAATGAACTTTCCACGAATTTCAGATACAAGAGAGAATTTGTTGGCTGCCAGACGTTCAACTCGGGTTGATTTTTCATCGAAACGGAGGATTCTGAGAAACTCCTGAAATCTGTCCCTCGGCATAATGTCCTTGATAAAAGTAGGCCCCCAAGAGTGCGATCAGATATCATCCACAGACATACCTTTTGTACAAATAACGCCCCGAGCATACATGATGGCTATCAGTTTCTCCAGTTCCTCAAGCGAAAAAGTCCAGTTATTGTTTTTCAGTACTTTTCGTGCATTTGACTGTGTGTATTTCTTTATGAGATGTAACATTGCTTCGTCAAAAATAAGACGGAAGGCACTGGCGGCAGAGTCGTCTATTCGTTGACAATCATAAGCAGTGGGTCCTCCATTCTCCTTCAGAACGTCCACAGCCGACCTCCTTCCAGAAGATGAAAAATTGGTCGTCTCCCACACGGTTCCATCCCTGCAATATTGCTGACTGTTGCCACTACATTGTTGGATTACTTACATATATTCAGAAGGAATTTACATTGGGGTCAAATTGACCCCATCCGCCGTTCTAGGTATATCGATAGAAATGTCAAAGAAAATATAAATATCAATTAAATACAATGAAAGAATCCCTGAGACGGATTTTCGTCTCAAATATGTCAAAGACATTATTGATAGAGCTGAAGCATTGAATTAAAATTTGTGGTGCGGCCGGGAATCGAACCCGGACCTCCATGCTTACTAGGCAGACGTCTTAACCGTTTTTTTTTTCCACGCAGCACTGACTGCCTTTTTTTTTTTATTTATTTATTTTTTTTTTTTTTTATTTTTTTTTAAAGTCGCCTTCTTCGGCATCGGCTTCAATCCGCCTTTTTGGAAATTTTATTTGTTGTAATGCTTTCTTCCATCTTGTACTTGCAAATAAAAATCCTTTTTGGGGAAGTTTGGTTAAAAAGTAGGGAAAAAATAAATAATAATAATAAAACTTATTTGACGAATTTTCGTCTTGCTGCGCCACAGCTTTGGTTCCAAGGTATTCCAAACAAAAAGTAAAGCCACTTCTATAGTAGCAAACATAATCTATTGTTCTTCTATTTACAATTGGAGAAAATAACTTTTTACTTCTTTTTCTATGGCCCTACCCACCGTCGATTTCAAAGTTCGTCTTCTCGGTTTTTGTTTGCAATTGTTAGTGTCCGGTTGAGGTTCAGTTTCTTCGTGCTTTCTGTTATGCACTAATACAAAAATGCTTCCTTCTCTAACTCTGAAACTCGTCAGTAGGCTGGAGCACAGAATTAATCTGTAATAAACTTATTCTGAAATACAACTCTTTTCTTCCAGAAGATTCCGTTTAATCAGTAATTAGTTCGTCATTTGTTCATTTTACCATTCTTTGGGTTATTTTATTTATTTGTGCAATTAATGTCATTCTATAAACTCCATCGTCAATGGTATTGTCCCATGTGCAATTTACATGATAGTTCTCTTAAGGAAATTAGCGTATTGATGATGATAATCCTTTATTTTCAGTAGGTTTTGGTGCTGGGTCCTTATGTACGTCCAAAAGTCTTGTTCGCTCTTTTCAGTGTTTTTCAGTATATAAAATACTGTATGTCCCCTTAACCAGTTAACCGCATTGTTCTTCGTCTTGGGATAAAATATTTCATCGGGTAATAAGAAGCTCGAGGGTGTTATTGTATGCGGCGATGTTCTCTGGATGATTGCTAATTTACTTCTGACTGACTGCCAGATGGTGTTCGCATCACCACAAACAAACTGGTGACCATCAGTATCATTTAGATTACAGGTGAGACACATAGGGGAATCGGCCATGCGAATGGAATGAAGGCGTTCGTTCGTTGTCATTTTTCTATTAACGGCGTAGTACCACGTTGCCCTCACGCCAGTTGGTAAGTTCGAATGATGTATGTTTTTCCAGACATTTGACCAGTTGACTGCATTGAATTTAGTTTCTATGACATTCTTGTTATGAAACTGCATTAAGTTTTTGTATACTTGTTTGACACTTATCATATCTTTCTCTGCAATCCTCATCCGAAGATAACTGTGCTCTATTAAGAAATGTTTTAAGTGGTAGAGTGTGCTGGGGATGTGGTGAACATCAATTGGGGCATCGCAGTTGGCTGGTACTATTTCGTTAAGTAAAAATGCGACTATGCTGTTCGGTGACCTCTTCCACTGTTTGTACGTCTTGCACGTGTACAGCGCATTTGCTTTATTATACACGTCTACAAGATTTAAGCCACCGTTGGTAGGTGGTAACGTCAGTGTTTCAAATTTTACTTTAAACATGTGACCGCGGCTGACGAAATGACCAAAGGCAGCCAGGATCCTTTTTGCCACGTCTTTTGGCATTGGCAGAACTTGTGCCACGTAATTTATTTTGGAGGTTAGATAGATGTTTACGAGTTGCACTCTCTGTATTTCATCAATCATCCTGAGCGTATGTTGGTGGATGCTGGCACGTATGACATTAAGTAATTTTCTATAGTTCGAAGCAATTGTCTGCCGGATGTTTGGTGCATATTCGATTCCAAGACATTTTAATGTGGGGGTTTCCTTTATTGGTCCTTGAGTGGGAACTCCTAAGCCACGCCCGATATTCATTAGTGCACATTTATTGCTATTCAGCTTGACTCCGGATGCAAGTGCATACTTATCTATTATTTCTAATGCCTTGCATATCTCTTCGTTATCTCGAACCAGTAAGACAACGTCGTCAGCATAGGCCTTGCACACTATCTTCTCTCCATCTATTGTGATGCCTTGGAGATGTTGATTTAAACAGAAAAGCAGAGGCTCAATGGCTATTGCAAATACGGACATAGATAGTGGACACCCTTGTCTCACTGAACTGTTTATTGTGATAGATTTGCTGGGCTGACCATTGACCATGACTGTGGAGGTAGCACTGTTTAAAAAATTCTTTATAATTCCGATGTAACGTTGCGGGAAGTTCATACAACCCATAGTGTGGAAGAGATAATCATGATTGATTCTGTCGAAAGCTTTCTCGAAATCTAATGAGACGAGCGCGCATTTTATTTTACAAGCTCCAGCAATTGATATGATGTCTCTATAGTCACACAGTGTGTGGTGAATGGATCTGTCGCGTCCGACACTGGATTGATACGGACCAGTGACGGTGTTCATTACGGATTTTAATCTCTCATTCAAGATGCGGGAAAATATTTTGTAATCACAGTTCAGTAATGTTAGGGGTCGTAAATTTGTTACAGATTTTCCTGCATGAGTTTTCGGGACTAGAACTATTATACCCTCTCTAAACTCACTTGGGATATCAAAGCTGGGATTCATTAATTCGTTGCAGATTCGTGTTAGCTTAGGTATCATTTGTCTTCGGAACGTGTGGTATAGCTCAGCTGGAATTCCGTCACGCCCAGGAGATTTGTTTTTTGGACTTCGTGTTATTGCATCCGCCACGTCATCTTCCGTCACGTCAGCTAACAGGTTAACTGCTTGATTCTGGTCCAGCTTCCGTGTCAGTCCCGTTGTAAGAAAATTTTGTGCTGTGGTGTCCGTTTTGGTATTACTTAGCAGGTTGGTGAAGTATTTATAGATTTCGTTCTTAATCTCACTTTGCTGTGTAATCAGTCCACCATCCATGGAGCGAATTTCAGTTAATATTTTCTTCCGGTGGCCCTTTCTTTCATTTATCACGCGGTAAATTGACGTATGTTCTCTTTTTATGTCGTTTTGAAGCCTTGATCGTATTTTGCAGCCTTCAATCTGTTTCCGTTTCAAAGCTAAGAGTTTGGCCTGAATTCTTTTTATCTCTAAATGGTTGTTGATTACTGATCGATCATTAGTGTATAATTCTCTAAGAACTGTAAAATAAAATTCAGTCGTCCGTTTTTGCCAGGCATTCTTATCTCGTGAGTAGTTTATCAGCGCTCGTCGTATAGACGGTTTAGCACATTTCAGCCACCAAGTCAGTGACGAGGGGTATGTGGTGAATTTCTTCTCGCATTCAGTCCATACACTATTGAAGATATCGTGACATTCAGGGTCTTGCAAATGTGCCACATTTAACTTCCACAATCCTCGTCCCCGGTATGTTTCTTGTCTTTTAAGGTTCATGGTGCAGATGTATGCTATGTGATCTGAAAATATGGTGGGCCACAACTCAGTCTGCAGCACCTGCGTTTTTAAATTATCGGACACATATATCCTGTCGATGCGACTGGCTGAATGGCTTGTGATATAAGTAAAGCCTGGCAGTGCGCCGTTTTTGAGCTCCCAGGTATCAGTCATGTTCAGTTGTTTGATTATGTCATCAAGTTCGGCACAATAATTAAAGTTTGGCGTTTGATCTTTGACCGACAAGACGCAGTTATAATCCCCTCCTAAAATTACTTGGTCGTATCGTCCACAGAAAAGGGGAACTATATCATCTTTAAAAAATTCAGCTCTACGCCGTCTATTGCTGGAGCCGGAGGGTGCGTAGATGTTGATAAGCCTAGTGCCGTTGATGGTGACAGCTAGGCCTCTGGCATTTGTCAGTTTGACTACATCGTTGACAATAATACCTTCTTTGCTTAGTATTGCTGTGCCGAGCTCGGAATCGTTCCCTGAATTGACAATTGCATTAAATCCTGTGATATCATCAAGGTGGATGTCTGTAACTTCTTGCAACATTGCTATGTCGATATCTGCTGCGTAAAGCATATCTTGTAAGGACTTAAGTTTTAAATGACTCCGGATCTTATTAATGTTTATCGTTCCTATTTTATAGGATTGTAATGCAATTGTGAAAAGTTAGATTGACAATATAGGTGAATAACATGACTGATACTCATAGCGCCTAATATCTCTAGTGTATCAGGCGTGGAGGTGACGTCCCCTTCGTTTTCTCACCCCTCGGTACTTCCTTCATTTCTTCGTCCTCAGGGAATTGTGCAGTTTCGTCTGTCCAGTTCCCTCTATGAGTGTATTGAAGCATCGCAGTCTCAGAGCCCTGTTGAGATGGTGTTTTGTTCCGCGGATCTTTCTTTTTAGAGTTAGCCTTTGCACCGCCCTGTTGTGTGGGCGTTTCTGTATTTGACGAAACGTCCATACTCATCTGTTGACTCCGTTGCAATTTTCCGGACATGTCGGCACTTAATTTTCGACTAATTTGTTGCGCTTTCTCACGCACTGGCTGTACTTTTTGTTTGGCGTCAGGAGGTGCTATGCGCCGTTTTTTATGCTTATTCGTGGAGGATCCAGATTGTGGACTCTCCTCGTTCTCGGAAGTGCTAGTGGGATCCTGAGTATTATCATCTTTAATAGAAACGGCTTCCTCCTCACGCTGCGCATCTTGTGCATAAATTTCTGGGATATTTTTATCAGGTTCATCTTTAGAGACTGTTTCCGTCGTGTTGATAGTTGCGACGACCGGTATTTGATTAGTACTGGTGTCCATTGCCACGCTTACGTTAGCGTCGTCAGTCCCGTCCATTGCGGCGGTCGACGTGGTGGCCGTGTTCTCTCGGAGGGCCGTGGCATAAGTCACCGGCAGTGACGTCATCTTCATTGGCGCGACCGGCTCACCTGTCGGCACCTGCGTCACTCTTCGCTGTACACATTCGGATCTAACGTGCCCTGTCTGTCCACAACCTGAGCATGTACATGGTTGATCGTCGTACATGACAATGGCTCTGTATCCACAAACGTAAATATACGACGGAATATGTTTTTGTAGCTCGATTTTTAGTTGCCTCACACCATTGAGTACTGGGAACGTTTGAAAACTTGTCCATTTTTCAGCAGTATTGCTGATAACCCTCCCATATGGTTTTAGAGCTGAATTAATCTCATCTTCGGTTATCTCGAACGGGAGTTCGAAGACACGAACAGTTCTAGTCCCAAATCCCGCATAGTCCACTTGAACGGTACCGACATTGCCGTCACAATGATTAAATTTCAGTTTGCCTCTGCATTGTTCGATAACCTTTTCACAGCATTCAGTATTAATCGTTTTCACATAAACAGTGCTACTCACGATCGATAAGTGGATCCCGACTATCTCACTAATACTGAGCTTTACTACATCTCGAAGGAACGCCTCTACTTCAAATGCTCTTGGTCTAGCATAGTGTTCGTCAAACGAGAACTTCAAAGTATATTTCCGTTTTGTTTTTTTTTGTCTTTTTTTTTTCATCGGCCTTTGGGTAAAGTAATTCTTCTTCTTCTGCAGGTGAAGGTAGTGGATTACTTCCACGAAGATGACAAAAGCCTCCTCCATAAATAACAAAAGAAAACTGACGTACCTCCGTCAAAGACACTTTTTTTTCCTGGCTCTCTGAACGCTTCCGAGTTCGCCTTCTCGAGAAATGAAAGTTACCGTTTTGTTTCTATCGTTTCTTGCAATTCAGTTAATTTCTTTGCCTCTTCTATTTATTTATCTTCTCTTAACTCGCGAATCGTGAGCTGCCAGGTTTTGATTTTTTATGATGATAGATGTCAAACCATAAGGAGAATGCTTTGAACATCATTAAAGGAAAGGCGTCCTCTCGCCATTTAAATTTAGAACTTATTGAACAAAAGTGTTTAACATAACAGAAATAAAGGGATAAAATGCTCTCATTAGAAGGACATCAAATTACATTCTATCTTCGTGTTCTACGTTTTCAAATGTCTGGGATTCTCAGTAATTCCTACATTCTTCTCTGAAAACTGCTTCCAAAAAGTTCGCATAGTTTTGCTTGTAATATTTTTTTCGTAATAACTGGCGAAGTTGCTGAACTATGTACATGCAGAAGTCCTCTTCGCTTTTAGTTGTACTTGACATTAAATAGTGGACGAAGTGACCTTTTAGCCAGTTAACAGAGTTCCGTTTTGTTTTAGGGTACGGAATAGTATCTGGGTACAAGAAATCGTAAGGTGTAATGCGAAGAACCGATGTTCTTGTGATAGTTGCAAGCTTTTTACGAATATAGTTCCAGACTTCTTGGACCTTGGAGCAAACAAAAAGATGTTCGTCGCTGTCCATTAAGTTGCACGTTGCGCACAAAGGTGATTCCATCAAATGTATGGAATATAGCTTGGAGTTGGTGTGGACTTTCCTGTTCACTAAGCGATACCAGGAGGCTCTGACCGCAGTTGGCAAATCACGGCAGTGGATGTTCTTCCAGATTATTGGCCATCTGTGATTGGGATATTTTTGTTCGATGACGTTTCGGTTCTTGTTTTCCATTAACTTCTTATATACTGTCTGCACCGTCATGAGCTCATCATTTGGCATGTTTGGCTGTAGGTAGCTCAACTCGACTAAAAAGGTTTTAAAATGCGACATAGCGGTCGGAATATGTCGGACGTCGATTGGAGGCTGCAGACTGGTAGGCGTTATCTCGTTTAACAGATGGGCTGTTAAACTGTTTGGTAAGTTCTTCCAGATCTTGTATGTATTACACACGTATAGCGCCCGTGCCTTATTTTCAACATGCGTAAGATTTAATCCACCATCCCAAATGGCCAAGTCGTATCAAAGTCGTATCAAATGTGAACTTCAGGGTATCTATTCTTTTAGTCCGATTCATGGTTGCATGGTTTCCTCTACAGCTAGGACGACGCTGTATGCACGCGACTTACCGCGCCGACGTAAACAAACTCGCCACGGCGCGCTGCTCCGCCGGAGGTCCGAACACCGCCGCAGCCGCGACGAGACTGTCAAACGAGAACTTCAAAGTATATTTCCGTTTAGGTTGACTCATCTTGATGATCTACACATTTCGGCACATAAAGCTACTATTTACGCTACAAGAGCGTCTAACTCACCACACACTGTATGCGCGCGTCCGGCCGCAGCGAGGAAGTAAACAGACGTCCACACAGCACGCGAGCCGAAAGCAGACTGCCTCCGTTAGACTACCACACCACTAACGATTAAGGCGCCTCGGAATAGTCTATGTACGATTTCCCTCCACAACACAAACTTTAATTCAGCTTCTTTTGTTCCAAAGATAATTGCCACTACTGCCAAGGCTCTCCATGCAGCGGAATAGCACCTCAGCAATGGACATGATGGAACAATCCTGTTATGGTGATATAAATATCAATTAAATACAATGAAAGAATCCCTGAGACGGATTTTCGTCTCAAATATGTCAAAGACATTATTGATAGAGCTGAAGCATTGAATTAAAATTTGTGGTGCGGCCGGGAATCGAACCCGGACCTCCATGCTTACTAGGCAGACGTCTTAACCGTTAGACTACCACACCACTAACGATTAAGGCGCCTCGGAATAGTCTATGTACGATTTCCCTCCACAACACAAACTTTAATTCAGCTTCTTTTGTTCCAAAGATAATTGCCACTACTGCCAAGGCTCTCCATGCAGCGGAATAGCACCTCAGCAATGGACATGATGGAACAATCCTGTTATGGTGATATAAATATCAATTAAATACAATGAAAGAATCCCTGAGACGGATTTTCGTCTCAAATATGTCAAAGACATTATTGATAGAGCTGAAGCATTGAATTAAAGTTTGTGGTGCGGCCGGGAATCGAACCCGGACCTCCATGCTTACTAGGCAGACGTCTTAACCGTTTTTTTTGTCTTTTTTTTTTCATCGGCCTTTGGGTAAAGTAATTCTTCTTCTTCTGCAGGTGAAGGTAGTGGATTACTTCCACGAAGATGACAAAAGCCTCCTCCATAAATAACAAAAGAAAACTGACGTACCTCCGTCAAAGACACTTTTTTTTCCTGGCTCTCTGAACGCTTCCGAGTTCGCCTTCTCGAGAAATGAAAGTTACCGTTTTGTTTCTATCGTTTCTTGCAATTCAGTTAATTTCTTTGCCTCTTCTATTTATTTATCTTCTCTTAACTCGCGAATCGTGAGCTGCCAGGTTTTGATTTTTTATGATGATAGATGTCAAACCATAAGGAGAATGCTTTGAACATCATTAAAGGAAAGGCGTCCTCTCGCCATTTAAATTTAGAACTTATTGAACAAAAGTGTTTAACATAACAGAAATAAAGGGATAAAATGCTCTCATTAGAAGGACATCAAATTACATTCTATCTTCGTGTTCTACGTTTTCAAATGTCTGGGATTCTCAGTAATTCCTACATTCTTCTCTGAAAACTGCTTCCAAAAAGTTCGCATAGTTTTGCTTGTAATATTTTTTTCGTAATAACTGGCGAAGTTGCTGAACTATGTACATGCAGAAGTCCTCTTCGCTTTTAGTTGTACTTGACATTAAATAGTGGACGACGTGACCTTTTAGCCAGTTAACAGAGTTCCGTTTTGTTTTAGGGTACGGAATAGTATCTGGGTACAAGAAATCGTCAGGTGTAATGCGAAGAACCGATGTTCTTGTGATAGTTGCAAGCTTTTACGAATATAGTTCCAGACTTCTTGGACCTTGGAGCAAACAAAAAGATGTTCGTCGCTGTCCATTAAGTTGCACGTTGCGCACAAAGGTGATTCCATCAAATGTATGGAATATAGCTTGGAGTTGGTGTGGACTTTCCTGTTCACTAAGCGATACCAGGAGGCTCTGACCGCAGTTGGCAAATCACGGCAGTGGATGTTCTTCCAGATTATTGGCCATCTGTGATTGGGATATTTTTGTTCGATGACGTTTCGGTTCTTGTTTTCCATTAACTTCTTATATACTGTCTGCACCGTCATGAGCTCATCATTTGGCATGTTTGGCTGTAGGTAGCTCAACTCGACTAAAAAGGTTTTAAAATGCGACATAGCGGTCGGAATATGTCGGACGTCGATTGGAGGCTGCAGACTGGTAGGCGTTATCTCGTTTAACAGATGGGCTGTTAAACTGTTTGGTAAGTTCTTCCAGATCTTGTATGTATTACACACGTATAGCGCCCGTGCCTTATTTTCAACATGCGTAAGATTTAATCCACCATCCCAAATGGCCAAAGTGAGCGTGTCGTATTTGACTTTGAAGATGTATCCTCGAGTGACAAAGTGACCCAAAGCTGACATAATTCGCTTCATTGTCTCGTGTGGCATCGGTAAAACTTGAGCAACATAATTGATCTTTGATGTTATGTAAACATTAGCGAGGGTAACCTTTTGTACTTCATCAAGTTTCCTGATGTAGTGGCTCTGTATGCATGCACGCAGACGTGCGAGAAGATTTCTGTAATTGACAGCGATCGTGTGCCTTATGCCACTCCAGTATTCGATGCCTAAGCAAGTCAGTTTGGAGACTGGATTTAAGTATTCATGGTGCAGCACGGCAATCCCACGTCAAATGTTCATAAGGCCACACTTTCTTTCATTTAACTTCGCCCCTGAGGCAAGTTCGTATTTGTTAACAATTTGGAGAGCTGCTCTTAACTCCTCGTCGTCCGTAACTAAGAAACCTACGTCATCCGCGTAAGCATTGCAGGCTATCTTAATTCCATTGATTGTCAATCCTCGTAGACGTTGGTTCAGTGTAGCAAGAAGGGGTTCAATGGCGATAGCAAAAAGTGCCATTGACAAAGGGCAACCCTGTCTCACCGAGCTCTTTATTCTAATTTCTTTTGTGAGTTGTCCATTCACTAGTGCTCTTGTTACACCTTTACTGAGGATTTCACTTATGAAGTTTATGAAGCGCTGCGGAAAGCCCATAGCATGCATGGTGCTCAAGAGGTACTGGTGGTTCACTTTATCAAATGCCTTCGCAAAATCAAGTGATACCAAGGCACACTGAATTTTGCAAGCCTCTGCTGTAGCGATCAAGTCTCTGTAATCACATAAGTTGTGTTGGATTTTTCTGTCAAGACCCACGCACGTCTGGTATCTGCCTATTATTGTATTCAGCATCAGTTTCAGTCTATGTGCAAAAATTCGTGCCACGATTTTGTAATCACAGTTTAGTAGCGTCAGTGGTCTAAAATCGTCAATATGTCTGCTTCCTGGGTGTTTAGGGATTAAAACTGCAATTCCTTCTACCAGCTCTTTAGGCAGATTAAAATGTGGCTGCAACAATTCATTGTACATAGCTAATAATTTTGGCTGCAGTTGTTCTCGATAAGTATGATAAAATTCCGCAGTGAGGCCGTCAGGGCCCGGTGACTTGTTTTTGGGGCTTCGTTGTATGGCATATTCCAGTTCGTCCTCTTCAATTTCTTTAAGGAGATTCTCGACTTGTGCGTCACTTAACGTCCCTTGAAGGTTGTGTAACAGCTCCTGTCGCATTATCGCATCGTTGCTTCCTGTTGCCAGCAGCTCTTCCAGGTGAGTATGGATTGCATTTTTTATGTCGTTTTGCTGCACGAGGGTGGTCCCGTCACGTGACCGGAGTTGCGTGATAATTCTTCTTTTGCCTCTCTTATTCTCGCGAATTACGTGGAACAGAGAAGGTTCTTCCTGCTTTATTAAGTTATCAGAGCGAGACCGGACTTTGTACCCATCACACTGTTGTCGCTTGAGTTTCAGAAGTTTTGCTTTAATGCGCTTTATTTGTACGTAATTGTCAATGATCGTCGCGTCCGATTTATATAACTCTCTTAAGCAAGAGAAGTAGAATTCTGTAGTCTTACGTTGCCAATAATACTTTTCTCGTGAATATGCTTGAAACATTTTCCGTATCCTTGGTTTGGCATGTTTGAGCCACCATTCCGTCACTGAGTTGTATTGTGATGCTTTACTTTCACATGCCCTCCACGTATCATTAAATGCACGCTGGCATGCTACATCATGGAGAATGGAGCTATTCAGCTTCCACGTGCCTCTGGCCCTGTATGTGCCTTGTTTGCACATGTTAACTGTACATATATATGCGGCATGGTCTGATAAAATTGTCGGCCAAATTTCGGAATGTAGGACGGCAGAAGTAAATTGTTCGGTGACATATATTCTGTCCAGCCGACTTGCAGAATGGTTCGTGACATATGTGAAACCTTGTAACATGCCGTGCAGGTGTTCCCAAGTGTCAATTAAACTCAGATCATTGACAATACGTTTCAGTTCCATCGATGTGTTAAAATTGGGCGTCTGGTCTTTACGGTGCAGCACACAGTTAAAGTCACCTGCAAGTATTAGATTATCATAATTCCTTCCAAAAAGCTGTACAATTTCACTGCTAAAGAATTCTGCCCTGCCTCGCCGATTGCTACTGCCGGATGGCGCATACACGTTAATTATGCGAGTGCGGTAAACGGTGACTGCAATTCCCCTGCTATTTGGTAATTTCTCCACATCAGTCATTATGATGCCTTCTTTTGCCAAAACAGCTGTCCCTAGATCCACTCGACTTCCCGGATTGGTGATAACAGTATATCCGGCAATTCGTTCAAGTTCTATGGCAGCCACTTCCTGTAGCAATATGATGTCAATGTCGGCAGCACGTAGCAGATCCTGTAACATAGACAGTCGCAACCCTGACCGGATCTTATTGATGTTGAGAGTGGCTATTTTATAGGCTTGCGACTGATTCATGGATTTAAGGTTTTACAGCAGTTAATTTGTCCTGTTAGGGTGACTAGAAATAGGAGGCGTTTTGGTTACTATCGTGCCATCGTTTGCTGTTGTAGTCTCCTCCCTCGAGATGGTTGAAGATTCCGTCCCCAATTTCTGGACCGCGGCCGTGTCAGCGTTCTCCTCTGCGTCTTCCATTTCCTCTGCCCAGGATTTGGAAAATGTGGACTGATGCAAAGCCTCTGCTTGTTTTATTTCTGCAGATGAGGCCAGTGCTAGTTGTGTAGACGTGGTAGACGCTGTGCCATCACTCGAACCTTGATGCGAAATCGATCCGGAAGAGGCAGACATCTCGACATCCATTCCTGCCGAAACTGGTTGACCCACATCAGCAGTCACAGAATTTTCATGACGGATCTTGCTTATAACCTTCTTAGCTTTTTCCCGCAGTAATGGGGCGACTTGATTAGCGCCCTGGTGTGCTCGTCTCCGTTTCTTAGTTTTCTTTATCGAGGATGACCCCTTCGATGACTCCGAACCATCAGAATCAGAAGTCCGTTGTTCCGTCGACTCGTTCTCATCAATAGATCCAGGATCCATCGACTCCCGCACTTCATGAGGTCCAGGTATAGGGAGGGCTTCACTCAATCCTGTGTGTTCGCGGTCTGATTCACTCGGTCCTACGTCATCACTCGTTTCCATATGTGTGTCAGTGGGAATTTCAACAGTTGAAACGACATCAACGTTTGAACTTTCAGGTACGCGTTTCGTAACTGTCAGCGCTGCAGCACGTTTATCATTGCCGTCTGGTGGAGGGACATCTAAAGGTGGGGTCGCGGTTTGCACTGCAGCTAGCGCCGACGAGTAAGTCAGGGGCAGCGCCGTGGTCACGGAGGGACGCGCGGCCTCCCCGGCTGGTATCTGCGCCACGCGGCGCTGTAAACACTGCGCTCTGACGTGGCCTGTTGCGCCGCAGCCAGCGCAAGTCCTCGGCTGTCCATCGTATATGACAATCCCACGGTTTCCGCCTACAGTTATGTAAGAGGGGATATGTTTTGTTAGGTCGATCTTAACCTGTCGCACACCGCTTAACACAGGGAATTTGTGGCTTTGAGAGAACCTTTCCGCAAAATTGTTCAACACCTTGCCACACGGCGCTAGGACTGCATTAATTTGTTCCGCTGTTGTCTCAAAGGGCAGCTCGAAAATGCGCACTGTCCGGATGCCAAGTCCTGCATGTGTGACAGTCACCTCACCGACAGCACCGTCCCTGTATTTAAATTTTAAGGCCCCTCCACAACTTGCTATTACTCTATCACATACGTCTGAGTTGATAACTTTAAGGAAAACCACACTAGTGACGATAGAAAAGTTAATTCCAATGACTTCATCGGCAGATATCTTAACGGTTTCTTCTAACCAGTGTTCTACTTCGAAAGAGCTCGGTCTGGGAAAAGTCGTATCAAATGTGAACTTCAGGGTATCTATTCTTTTAGTCTGATTCATGGTTGCATGGTTTCCTCTACAGCTAGGACGACGCTGTATGCACGCGACTTACCGCGCCGACGTAAACAAACTCGCCACGGCGCGCTGCTCCGCCGGAGGTCCGAACACCGCCGCAGCCGCGACGAGACTGTCAAACGAGAACAACAAAGTATATTTCCGTTTAGGTAGACTCATCTTGATGATCTACACATTTCGGCACATAAAGCTACTATTTACGCTACAAGAGCGTCTAACTCACCACACACTGTATGCGCGCGTCCGGCCGCAGCGAGGAAGTAAACAGACGTCCACACAGCACGCGAGCCGAAAGCAGACTGCCTCCGTTAGACTACCACACCACTAACGATTAAGGCGCCTCGGAATAGTCTATGTACGATTTCCCTCCACAACACAAACTTTAATTCAGCTTCTTTTGTTCCAAAGATAATTGCCACTACTGCCAAGGCTCTCCATGCAGCGGAATAGCACCTCAGCAATGGACATGATGGAACAATCCTGTTATGGTGATATAAATATCAATTAAATACAATGAAAGAATCCCTGAGACGGATTTTCGTCTCAAATATGTCAAAGACATTATTGATAGAGCTGAAGCATTGAATTAAAATTTGTGGTGCGGCCGGGAATCGAACCCGGACCTCCATGCTTACTAGGCAGACGTCTTAACCGTTAGACTACCACACCACTAACGATTAAGGCGCCTCGGAATAGTCTATGTACGATTTCCCTCCACAACACAAACTTTAATTCAGCTTCTTTTGTTCCAAAGATAATTGCCACTACTGCCAAGGCTCTCCATGCAGCGGAATAGCACCTCAGCAATGGACATGATGGAACAATCCTGTTATTTTTTTTTTCAATTTTTTTTTGTTTTTTGTTTTTTTACTAGATTTAAAAAAAAATAAAAAATAAATAAAAATGCCTCTCCTGTGGCTTTTTGTACTTGTCGTACTGCACTATGTGCAAAACAAATTTTCTCTCCAAATCATAATAAAGTAAATGATATGTGCTTGGAATATAAATAAGGAAATTTCGATTTCTAACTCATTTTTTAACATTGTTATCGTTTGGTACAACCTTCTATAACTATTCCGTTTATACGTGATGAAATTTAATTTTTTGACTTTCCGAACTGTTGTGCGTCCTTCTACTCTCCTTCGTTAGTGCATTGCTGTTTCAGGGTTCTGCTGAGGCCTTCACGGCTACCGTAGCGGCCTCGGGGCCCACGAAGTCCCCACCGTACTTCACCCTCAGCAGCTGTCCCCTACTTTGGCAAACTTCTGTATTTCGCCCAGACGCTGTTATCCAATTCCCTGTCTCTCGAACAGCATCGTTAATCTCTCTCCAAAGTGTTTGTGGTGACTCTTCCTTCTATGTTCCGTGAAGTATGCGCAGTGTATAAATTGTTCATATTCCATAATATTATCTGCGCCCTTTTTGTGAACGACATAATTGACATAGTGTCCAAGTAGCCAAACTATCGCATTATTCTTCTGTTTGGGAGACGAAACAGTTTGTGGTAGTATTATATTATTAATTGTGATTTCTCTGCCATCACTTCCCTTTATAAGGGCAACCTGTTTCCTGACAGTTTCCCAAATATTTTTGTATCCTCTACAGACAAACCTATGACTGATGGTGTCTACCGCAAGACATCGCTGACAGACATTGGTATTACTTACACCAATATGACATAGCCTGTCATTTGTACAAACGATATTATTTACTACTTGGTACCACGCTGCCTTCACATCCGTTGGCAATACTTTGTTATGTATATTTTTCCAAATAGATTTCCAGTTTTGGTTGGGGTTTGTTTCTTCCATTTTATTGCGATTTTCTCTGGTTTTCATGCTGTCCACAATGTAGCTGCAGGTTCTTTTATGTTTGTCCCTCATAATACTATCCAGATAACTTATCTCTAGGTAAATGTGTCGAACATACTTTAGCTTATAATTTATTCCATTTATATTTACAGGTGGTTGCAAGCTTGCAGGCTGTAATATCCTGAATAGACTGGATGTGACACTGTTGGGGTAGTTTTCTATAATATGAAGGGTTCTCCTAATAAAGAGTGCCGTGGCCTTGCGGCGGACGTCGGTGAGGCCTAGGCCTCCCTCTTCAGGTTTCAGTGTAATACTACTAGCAGCTACCCTGAAAGTCTCGCCTTGCCAGATGTATTTACAGATGGTGGCCATGATGGTTTTTGATATTTCTATGGGTATTGGGAAGATTTGCCCCACATATATTGCTTTGGAGAGAACTGCACAGTTAATTATTTGAGTTTTTTGGATCAGGTTTAAATGTCTGATTTTATTTAGTATTAGGGAACCTCTTATATTTGCCAAAACCTTCCTCCAGTTGAACGTCATCGTTTGTAAAGTATCCTTGTAGAACGTCACGCCTAAAGCTGTGTGATATTCCACTGATCGTGCCCAGCCTAGGCGAATATTTCTAAACCCGTTGAGATTTAAAAACGAACTTTTCGTCTCGTTGATTTTGGCCCCTGTTGCATTACAGTAGAGCCGAACTAATGCTGTTAGTTTGTCTATGTCGTCGGAACTCCTCACGAGTACCCCGACATCGTCGGCATAAGCATTGGTAGCTCGACTTTCTCCTAGTATTGTTATGCCCTCGAGCTCACTGTTGAGCCGTCTCAGTAAAGGTTCGAGAGCAATGACGTATAACAGCATTGACAGTGGACTGCCTTGAGGAACACCATTTTTAATCTCTACTGGCTTAGTATGGTGGCCATTGAGTAAAATTTTCGTTTTAATTCCTTGCAAGAGATTACGCAAAACAACCAGGTAATTGTCGTTAAAACCTATGTACGTCATTGTTTGGAACAAATATTCATGATTTACCCTGTCAAAAGCTTTCGAGAAGTCTATGAAAGCTATGCCAGCTTTGGCCAGGTTTGTGGAAAATATTGCTATTATGTCCCTGTCTTCACTCACAGTTTGGAAAATACTCTTACCAGGAAGACACGTTTGATGAGAGCCAATTACTTTATCCAGAACAGGTCTAAGTCGTTCTTTCATTACTCTAGCAATGATTTTATAATCTGAGTTCATTAAAGAAATTGGCCTCATTTGTGCGAGTTGTTTCACCTCTTTATTCCTCCCTTTAGGCAATAGCACAGTTACACATTCTTTCATTTCTTCAGGGACATGTGCACCATTTAATGTTTCATTTATTACGTCTGTGAATTTCTCGCCTATTATGTGCCAATAAGTTACATAGAATTCTACAGGTAAACCATCGGGTCCTGGCGATTTTTTGAGAGGGGAAGTTTTTATTATATCTAAAACGTCTTCACAATTTATTTCACGTGTAAGACTTCTGTTCTGGTCTTCAGTTACGCTATTCCCGATATCACTGTTGTGAAGTAATTCCCTTGCAGTCGACGAGGTGTAGTGGACCTCACTGTATAAAGAGTTATAAAATCTATGTGCCTCGTGTAAAATGTCTTTCTGTTGTGCTATAATTCGATTGTCTTCTGTGCGAAGTTTCGCTATGAACGTTCGTCGTCTATTTTTTGTATGTTGAATTAAATGGTAGATTGATGTATTTTCTTCTGCAAGTGTGGTTTGCACACACGATTTAATTTTAAGTCCCTCTAGTTGTCTTCTTTTGAGGCTTAAAAGGGTAGCCTTTACCTTATTTATGTTTATTCTTACTTCTTCGGACAAATGGCAGCTCATAGAGGTCTCTCAAACAACAATAATGGAATTCCACCGTATCCCTAAACCATCTCGCTCGTTCCCTTCCATGAGACATTAGTGCTGACCTAAGTTTCTTTTTCGCACAAAGTGTCCACCAATCAATAGTGGACCTATATTTGTGACGCTGTCTTAGGGAAATATCCCAAGAACGTTCGATGTGCTCAGCTAAAGCAGTGTCGTGAAGCATATCTATATTAAGCTTCCATGAAGGTCGGCCCCAGTACGTCAGTTGCTTTGTAAGGCCGATACTACACTTAACTGCAAGGTGGTTAGAGAAAATGGTAGGTATTACTTCAACTCCACTGATTTTAGTACTTAAATTTGAAGTGACGTAAATGCGGTCGATCCTACTTTGCGATGTTTTGCTTACATACGTGAGTTTAACAGATGTCGGGTGTTTGATTTCCCATACGTCCTTCCATTGTAGATTGTTCACTATGCTCAGTAGTTCCTTGGATACATTGAAATTTGGTTTTTGGTCTTTCTTATTTATTACGCAGTTCCAATCGCCGCCAATGATGACTTCCGCGGGATTGTCCTGCAACAAGATGACTAAATCATTTTTTAAAAAATTTTCCCTGTCCTGGCGAGCATTACTTCCAGACGGTAAGTATACATTTACAAGCGTGACATTGAATATCTTACACCTAATGCCCCTTCCTGAATCTAAAAAACAGACATCAGTGACCTCGATGCCTTCCTTTACTAGTATGGCAGTGCCACATGCCCTTTCTAAGGCCACGTTTAAAATTTCTTTGTATCCTGCAATGTGGAAGTTGGTAAAAAGGACTTCTTGTAAGAGCGCTACGTCTGTATCGGACTGATAGACAAAATCTTTAAGTGCAGCAAGTTTAGTGTCGCTCTGTATTCTGTTAACATTTAATGTTGTGACGTTGTATGTTTGGTCCAGCCTAATGGGCTATTCTACAGGTAAAGTGTTACTCGGTTGGTGGTTCCAGTCTGGAGTCCTTTGACTTTGTGGAGACTGTATTTTTCTTTCATCCTGTAACGACTTAGTTTGGGATTGCATTTATCTCTTCCATATGTAAATCTCCTTCCTGCTGATCTTCCGACCAAGGAGACGTGCTCGTGCAGAATTTGTCTTCTGCAAACCCTTGCGAAGTGTCTATTGTTGGTGTTCCTTTTCTGGCCGCGTCGGTATCTTCGTTGCTTCTTGCAATTCGGTGCTGCCTTTCATTACTTATGACCTGTGATTGGCGGTCGCCCGCTTTTGCCTCTTCCCGTATCGTACGTAACCTCTCTCGTAAAGGAGGAGCCAAAGTTTCCGCATTTTGATGCGCTAACCTTCTCTTTTTGTTACTTCTCTTGGACTTTCTGGGCGATCTTGACCGCTCAGGGGATGTATCAGGGGACTTCTCAGACGAATCCGGCGAAGACGTTACTAACTTAGAACTTTCCTCTCGTCCGGGAAAAGTGGCGTTGGCGCTTGTTTCACCTTCTTCCAAAGGTGTTCTGATCTCCTGGACGCTGGATGTGATGCTATAACTCCCTGTCTCTTTCAGTGTTTCAACAGCTCCTTTACTGAATTCTTCGTTTCCATCTGCTTCACTATTCAAGCGTTCCTCCGTAACTTCAAGGTTGTCCTTAGTGGCTGATCCTTCTTGTCCCTGACTGTCATGTCCGGTAGGTCGAACGCGAGTTTCAGTGAGCGCCGTCTGTGCAGATAACGCAGCGGATGTACGCGGTTCACCCTCCATAAGTGTAGAGGGACCTGCACCAAAATCGTTGTCCTTCTCTTTAATTTGTCCTTTCACAAGATCGGTTTCGTTCCGTGCGGGAACCGTTTGGGTTTCCACAGTATCTTGGACATCCATGTGATTTTGAACAGCTTCCAGGTTCACGGATGGTTCTACCTGCTGCACTCGTTCCGTCGCTATCGATCGTCGTGGTGAGGTGACGGCAGCGTATGTCAGTTTCATTTGTACCATCGGTCCTGCAGTTGTACCGTCATCAGTTGATAACTGTGGGACCCTTCTTCTACTACATTCAGCACGGACATGCTCTGTCGAATTGCACAGAGCACATGTCCTAGGCTGACCATCGTAAATGATCAGAGCACGATACCCACATATGTTGACAAAAGACGGAATATGCCGCTGAAGCTCTATTTTAACTTGACGGACGCCGTTCAGAACGGGGAACATATGCGGTTCAGACCATTTTTCCACGACATTTGATAGAATTCTGCCGTACGCCTTAAGAACACTGTTTATTTCTTCAGCAGGTATTTCGAAGGGAAGTTCAAACACACGTACCGTCCTTATTCCCATCCCAGCGAAAGAAACTAGAACGTCACTAATTTCACCATTCGAGTGGTTGAACTTCATCGTGCCGCCACACTTTTCTACGATTGAAGTACATAAGTCACAACTCGAGAGTTTTACATAGGCGCAAGGACTCACTATTGACAAATGAACACCTACAATGTCCTCTTGGCGTATCTTAACTTTTTCCGAAAACCATGATCTAACCTCAATAGCTTTTGGACGGGTGACATTTGGATCAAATGTAAACTTTATCGTGTCTTTTCTCTGGTAAGTAGTTGTACTCATGTTGTTCTTCGTATCACAAACCGTAAGGCAGCGCGCTAGCTGCAGCGACTAACCTGGAGCGCACGTAAACAGCCTTGTTGACAGCGATGTGTACGTCCGGGGCCGCCACACGTCCGTCCCGCTCGGCGGAAAACTTGCGAATGCGTTATGGTGATATAAATATCAATTAAATACAATGAAAGAATCCCTGAGACGGATTTTCGTCTCAAATATGTCAAAGACATTATTGATAGAGCTGAAGCATTGAATTAAAATTTGTGGTGCGGCCGGGAATCGAACCCGGACCTCCATGCTTACTAGGCAGACGTCTTAACCGTTAGACTACCACACCACTAACGATTAAGGCGCCTCGGAATAGTCTATGTACGATTTCCCTCCACAACACAAACTTTAATTCAGCTTCTTTTGTTCCAAAGATAATTGCCACTACTGCCAAGGCTCTCCATGCAGCGGAATAGCACCTCAGCAATGGACATGATGGAACAATCCTGTTATGATGATATAAATATCAATTAAATACAATGAAAGAATCCCTGAGACGGATTTTCGTCTCAAATATGTCAAAGACATTATTGATAGAGCTGAAGCATTGAATTAAAATTTGTGGTGCGGCCGGGAATCGAACCCGGACCTCCATGCTTACTAGGCAGACGTCTTAACCGTTTTTTTTTCTTTCGCATAATTAATGAAAAACTTTCGTATTTTGGGTTTGGCGTAACGTAGCCACCAGGTTATACCGGAGTTGTAAGAGGTGAATTTGCTTTCGCATTCTCGCCACAGGGTTTGGAACGCCTCCTTACAAACATGGTCGTTCAGGTGGGATACATTTAGTTTCCAGGTACCTCTCCCTCGAAACGTCCCCTGTTTGTCCATATTAAGTGTGCATATGAACGCAGCATGATCCGAAAATGCCGTTGGCCAGACTTCGGACTGTAAAATGTGGTCTTTTAAAGTTTGCGAGACATATATCCTGTCAAGCCTGCTCGCCGAGTGGTTGGTCACGTGTGTAAACCCAGGGGTTGCACCGTGCATATGCTCCCATGAATCCGTTAGTCGTAAGTCAGTTACTATGCGTTCTAGTTCAGTTGACTTGTTAAAATTCGGAAGTTGATCTTTTGCATGGAGAACGCAGTTAAAATCCCCTCCCATGATAATATGGTCGTACCGGGATCCAAACAGGGGAACAATTTCTTCTTTAAAAAACTTCGCCCGGTGTTGCCTGTTGCTTGAACCTGAGGGAGCATAGACATTCATCAGACGTGTCTTATTTATGGTACCCGCTAGTCCTTTACTGTTTGGTAATTTTACAATGTCTTCTAAGATGATGCCCTCTTTTATAAGTATAGCCGTGCCCATTTCTGTACTATTGCCGGGGTTCACTATTGCGTTGAATCCAGTTATGTGGTCAAGGTCAATTCCTGTCACTTCTTGTAATAAAATGATGTCACTATCAAAGGCATATATAAAGTCCTTTAAATTTTGTAGTTTGAACGAGCTTTGTATCTTGTTCAGGTTGATTGTGGCGATCTTGTATGCTTGTCGTTCAGGCATGTTTCTTCCTAATTTATCTATCTTCTAAAACAGACTTCAAATTCTTCATATGAAAGTCACGTTTTAAAAACATCTTAATAATATTCGTCGGTGTCAAAGGGGTCGGGGATTCGTCTCTGAAGAGAGGATTTATCTTTCATTGCGACATCGTCATTAATTTTGTCATCCTGGTCTGAGGGTGGTGTGCTTGCCGCTTCGCTTTCTGAGTCATCATTCATCCCCTCATCAGCCGTGTCGGTGCCGTCGTCGTCCGCCCAGTTAGTTTTGGGTGCCTGTGGAAGGTCGTGGGGAGCTTCCGAAGACAGAGTTCCTTCTATTCGTTCTCCAGTTGCCTTGAATGTCATTCCTTCTGTCTCATGTTTTCCCGTCACGGAAATGGGGTTCTGTTCCTTAGCTGGAGCCTTTTTTATTTCGGTGGCGTCCTTCTGGCAGAGGCTGCTCCCTATTTCCTTCGCTTTCTGACGCAAAGAGGGGGCGGTCTCGTTTGCACCTTGGTGTACCAACCTCCGTTTCCTAGTCCTTCTGGGGGAGTTCCTCTTTGACGGGCGCTCTTCATTTACCATGCCAATTTCTGGTTCTTTTACCGGTGTTGCTTCCTCCGTTGCCGGGGTTTTTTCCACCTTTCCGGTTGGGGTCACCTGAGTCGGCAGGGCTGCAGCAGCTGTCGGAGGTGGTAGGAGCTCAGATGAGTCTTCCAGTACGTTAGTACGTATATCCTTAGAAATTTCAGCCACCTGCGTCGGCAGAGGTGCAGCAGCTGTCGTAAGTGGATGGGTTTCAGGTATTTCTTCCGGTACGATAACAGTTACATCCATAGATATGTCAGTCTCAGCACCGGCGGTAGCTTCAGTCACTTCCGGGCTCGGATAGGCAGACGGCTGCGCGCGAGCTGCGGCCGCGTAAGTGACGGGCAGTGACGTCACAGTCTGAGGTCTGACCGGCTCGCCTGCCGGCAGTTGTGCCACGCGCCTCTGTATACAGTTAATGCGGACATGTCCAGGCTTGTTACATAAAGAACAAGTACGCGGTTGGTCGTCATAGATGACAATACCTCTGTACCCACACACATTAATGTATGACGGGATATGCTGTCGTAACTCAACTTTAAGTTGGCGTACTCCATTGAGTACAGGAAACTTGTGGGCGCTCGACCACCTCTCTGCAACGTTAGAAAGCACTGTCCCGAACGGTGATATTACTGCATTTATGTGTTCTTCAGTTATTTCGAAAGGAAGCACAAATATTCGGATAGTCCGAACGCCAAACCCTGCATGGGAAACGGTAACATCTCCAACACGCCCATCAGAATATTTAAATTTTAGCATACCTCCACAAGACTCAACAACTTTGTCACATAGCTCGGCACTACTCAATTTCACAAAAACTACGCAGGTTACAATCGAAATATGGATACCAATAAGATCGTTTGCTGATAACTTCACCTCTTGTTCCAGCCAATTCTCCATTTCAAAAGACCTCGGTCGTGCGGATCGGTTGTCAAACGTCAATTTCAACGTATCTTTCCTTGTAGGTTGTGCCATCACTGACATCTACTCATAATTCCTCAACAACTTATACAAGTACAGCACGAAGCTGCAGCAAGCGCGAAGACTTACCCACGCGGAAGCGAGCAGGCGCAGCGAACAGCACACTTCCTACCGCCAGCGCGGCCGCCAGCAGACTATCCGTTAGACTACCACACCACTAACGATTAAGGCGCCTCGGAATAGTCTATGTACGATTTCCCTCCACAACACAAACTTTAATTCAGCTTCTTTTGTTCCAAAGATAATTGCCACTACTGCCAAGGCTCTCCATGCAGCGGAATAGCACCTCAGCAATGGACATGATGGAACAATCCTGTTATGGTGATATAAATATCAATTAAATACAATGAAAGAAGACTATTCCGAGGCGCCTTAATCGTTAGTGGTGTGGTAGTCTAACGGTTAAGACGTCTGCCTAGTAAGCATGGAGGTCCGGGTTCGATTCCCAGCCGCACCACAAATTTTAATTCAATGCTTCAGCTCTATCAATAAAATATAAATACTTTTTAAATTCCAGTACATCATCATAAAGAGGAGAAAAAATTAGGAAAAGTCATATGATTTCATTAGGAAAGTAAATAAAGTGAAATGACAATGAAGGAAAAAAGTATGGCATGGGTCATTTTGACCCCTTCCGCCGTTCTAGTGTTAAATGTGATTTTCAAAGCATTTATTATGTAGATGTAGAAGGAGATAAGACTGACGGGGCGATCTAGATCAGCGGTTACAATTATCAAAAATGTTTGTAAAGCTTATGGGACTTAACTACGGGGTCATCAGTCCCTAAACTTACAAACTACTTATGAACTACTTACGAACTAGGACGGCACAAATATCCATGCCCGAGGGGGGATTCGAACCCCCGACCGTAGTGGCCGTGCTGACCGTGACTGGAGCGCCTCAGTCACCTCGGCCACCGCGGCCGGCTACAATTATCAGACGATGGTGACAGTTACGTGGTTACAAATCGTGAAAAAAATCAAATGTTTGTAAATCTGTGAGATTTTACTACTGCGACTATCAGTCCTTAGGCTTACAGACTATTTAAGGCGATCTAGATCAGCGATTACGATTATCAGACGATGGTGACAGTTACGTGGTTCCAAATCGTGAAAAAATCAAATGTTTGTAAATCTGTGGGATTTTATTACTGCGGTTATCAGTCCTTAGGCTTACAGACTATCTAAGGTCACTTTAACTAACCTAAGGACAACACACACACTCTTGCCTAATGGAGGACTCGAACCTCCGACGAGCAGCAACCGCGCGCTCCGCAGCAAGGCGCCTAAGACCACAAGGTCCAAATCGTGAAACAACCGCAAGTCGCTAGAGTAGTGCAAGAACAGAGCGCTCACTGCAATTCTTGACTCCCGTATCATTTGTTTGCTTCCCAATAAAACACGGTGTTAAGGCAACTTATTTGTTGTTCATTGCCAGAAGGTTATTTAGCGGAGTTGTTTCCGTACTGGTTGTGAATGGCAGTGGATCTCGGAGTCTAGAAGCAATGAACTGACATTCTAAGCATTATAACTTAAACTTTCTGTGGCTTCAAGACAGCTTGTTTCACCGAAATAAACACGGCGGATTTACATTCCAAGCGGTTCAGCTCAGGATGCGTCATCTTCGACGATACATCATAACCTAACCTATTTTCTTATTTCCTTGAAACATAGGATAGATTTCAAATGTAGGTTTTTGCCCGCACTGAACCCAACGGTTACTGTGCGGTTTCTTCCCTCGTTGACTCTGCTGAGACAGAAGAAAAATACCGAAATGTCTTCATGCAGTGTAAATAAGTGTGTGAACAGAGAGAAACTCTTTACACAGCATTTAGTGCAGATGAGGAGGAACAGGGGAACTATTAGCCGCATGTGAAATAATTCCTTAAGTGTACACTCATCGTGGGCGGCACTATGCCGACGACGGAAAAGAAAAACTAAACCACACGGTCAATACGGCGTGTACGTGCAAGCTTGATTTTGCGCTACTCCGGAAGAGCACAATAACGAAGCCTGTAATTCGCCATGCTCGTTTTGTAATGAGCTGGTAAAAATTAAGTTATCACTGACATTTCCAGCAGTTGACAGTTTTATTTAGTTAGTGGCTTCTTCATTGCATTCCAGTCACCTGTTCCATTTTTACCCGACGACTTTACATCTTTTCTCTCTCTCTCTCTCTCTCTCTCTCTCTCTCTCTCTCTCTCTCTCTCTTTTATATTGTCACGTTGAAAACTGCAGATGATCCGAAATTGGAAGGCTGGTCATTAACAGCGCACAGCACTTTACAGTTAAAACACTTTATTGCTAACACAGGCATACATTCAGTACAGACTGTCTCCTGCTTGGAGATCTCCACTATGCATAGAAAGAATTTTTTTGGAACTTACAGCTACATCAAACGTATAAAACATGTAGAACATTCTAGAAATACATTTTTCCGCCCTTGGCGGGGTTTGAACTGGGGACAGCAATCACAGCGATCTGCGATGCTAACCAATACACCACCCGTTTCATTGGAAGACTCGCGACTCACTGTTAGGTTACCTTTGGAGACAGCTGCAGTGTCCTCGATCTTGTCATGGGTCCTCTGTATGGCAGTTCTGGGGAATCCTTCCATTCTGCCTGCACGCCTGCACGGTCTTCAGAGACCTTGAACCATAGGCTGCTTCTATCTGTTCTTTGGGATCCTGGCAAGGCTTCTTACGGAAGACGTGCACAATGTCTATTCGTTTTCCTGGTTTTGAGGACGGTTCATAATACTCGACCTCGTATGTAACGTCTAACGGGCGGCGTAAGACACGATATCGCTTCAGTAACTTTTCCCGTAGCCCAACTTTCCGTACAGGGGTAAAAATCCATACCAGATCTCCTGGGCTGTACACAGCAGGTCGGTTCTTGTCATTATCCGCTGGCGGTCCTACTCCTGGGCGTCCAGCAGTGGCTCAGGTGGCAGCCCCCCTATATTACCTTTGCAAAAAAAGGGAACCACACCATTGGTCTCCTGCCTGTGCCGCAGCTTTACAGTGATACAGCTTTACTGTGCCACTGTCAACAGCTATAGTCGACTTCCTGCCTCATGCCACATGGCCCATGCTTGCCATTCATCCTGCCTATGGACCCCTCCGACTACTGTGCAATAAACTTCAGGATGGAATAGAACGCCCAATAGCTTTTGTCTCCAAATCTTTGTCCGATGGCCATCTCAAGTAGTCTCAGATAGAGAAGGAAGCTTTGGCCATAGGATCTGCATGTACTAATTTTTCTACCTTTCCTGTATGAAAAGGCGTTTCACCTCACTGGCCGCAAACCTCTCTTGTCATTTTATTTCTCCCGCCTTCCTACCAAGACATCAAGAAGTGACCACTTTCCTTTTTTTTTTTTTTTCACAATTCAGATACATCCTGCATTTCAGATCCACCACGCACCTTGCGAATGCGGACTCTGATTCCCGATCCGATTACCCCTGGCCACTGATCCAGGATTTCATTCTTCTGAATTGCTAATTTTTCAGACGACGACGTTGGAGACCTACTCCAAGGTTTCCCCATCACAGCCTACAAAGTGGCTATTGCTACCACAAGAGATCCGTTGCTGTGTGCCGTCCGCACATATGAGGCTTTAGAGTGATACAGCTTTACTGTGCCACACTCAACAGCTATAGTCAACTTCCTGCCTCATGTCATATGCCCCATCCTTGCCATTCATCCTGGCTACGGACCCCTCCGACTACTGTGCGATAAAGTTCAGGATGGAATAGATCGCCAAATAGCTTTCGTCTCCAAACCTTTGTCCGACGGCCAACTCAAGTAGTCCCAGATAGAGGAAGAAGCTTTGGGCATAGGATCTGCATGTTCTAAATTTTCTACCTTTCCTGTATGAGAAGGCGTTTCACCTCATAACTGGCTACAAACCTCTCTTGTCATTTTTTTCTCCCGCCTTCCTACCAAGACATCCCATCGTATCATTAAGAGGTGACCACTTTCTTTCTTTTTTTCCCCACAATTCAGATACATCCTGCATTTCAGTTCCACCACGCAACTTGCCAATGCGGACTCTGATTCCCGATTACCCCTGGCCACTGATCCAGGATTTCAATCTCGTGAATTGCTACTTTTTCAGACGACGACGTTGGAGACCTACTCCAAGGTCTCCCCATCACAGCCTACATAGTGGCTATTGCTACCACCAGCGATCATTTGCTGTGTGCCGTCCGCGCCTATGATCAGCAAGGGTGGCCTGCTGTTCTGCCCCCACCCCCCCAGAACCAACAGCAGCTCCATTTCTACTATTCTATATGGCACCAGCTATCCGTCGTAGATGGAGCCTTGATGTGGACGAATCAGCAACCGCGCCTCGCATGGTCATTCCACAGCCGCTGCAGTCCACAGTCCTGCTGCTCTTACACCAAGGCCGTTGGGAAAGAGCGCGTACCAAGGCGTTGGCCTGTCGACATGACTTCTGGTTTGGCCTTACCAAAGACATCACAGATGGTTAGAGACTGCTTCACGTGTGGGCTACAGCTACCCCGCCCTCCCCCCCCCCCCCCCACGACCCAGACTTTCCTCGCCTGGTCCAAGCCAAAATACTCTTGGGAGTAGATCCACTTAGATATTTTCGGTATATTCCTGGGCCACATAGGCTCCTTATCACTCATGCCTTTTTCCACTTTCCTTTTGTGGTTCGTTGTGATATTACCTTGTCCGCCCTCAACAAGGTTTTCTCACTGGAAGGCTTACCCACAATGGACCCCAGTTCAGGAGCCAAGAGCACGAGGAATTTTGTTCAGCCAACGGAATCCTTCATGTCCTGACTCCTCCTTTTCATCCGCAGTCGAAAAGACAGGCCGAACACCTCGTCCGTACGTACAAAGCCCAAATGGCAAAATACTCAAAAGTCCACCAGTAAGCGTACTGTACGCTCACATCTTTCACTATCCGAGTGATATCTATTGTCGATCAAGTCCAAGGAGTCGTGTTTAAGATCAGCAGTTGTTGTGTGTGGCTGAGAGCGGGCAGATCTAGCTAACTGCGGCTGTGGTACGAACGAAATGACTATTACTGAAGCTGGTGCAACTAATTGAACAGTGATTCTTAGTGATGGGCTACCTAAGCTATCGTGTATCTTTGCAGTCAGTACAATGCGTATTTCTGTCAAACTGTGCGCTAACGTGTGTCGTATCGTCGAGGGAAACACTCAACCGATTCGCGACGGTAACGGTTGCATATATGGATTGGATCTAAATGTAGAAGATCTGACTAACGTGAAATTTTGATCTCATAAAATACAAACTTTCGTCGCAACCGTGACATCAGGATTATCGGGCAACCGCGTCGCGATGTTGATTTGGGACGAAGTGTGAACCTTCAACCTGTCTGTTATTCTCTCTGTGTTACTACAGTGCAACCAAATATTATTGCATGATTTCAATACAATGATTAAAAGCTGAATTAACGTGTGTTAATGAATGAGAATCCTTTATTAACTATATTGCATCAGAGTGAAGTGCATAGCCTAGGAGTAGGGTATATTAATGGCTCAAGGGAATAATGTGGGCAGGCACACGGTCAGTTCCAACTGAGAATCCACCCACTACCATCTAAAGATCATTATCAAAGCGACATTTCATAACTGACGTAATATATATATATATATACAAATAATTATTTCCCCCAGCGCATTACACACTCGTTGGATGAAGCCTTAGCCTTGTTCCTTAATTGTTATTGCTCTACACTGACAGACTCTCACAGTCACGCAAAAAATCCTCCACTGGCAGCAACACCATAGCGCCTTGCATCTCCTCCGACCTAGGCCTAGACCACAGGTCCCAACTGGGCCCACTAGTTTGGGCCCACAGTTTTGGCCCTAAGGCGGGATGGCTCCGCAGGGTAATCTTACGCCCCAAAGGCCGCAAAATTTTCGAAGTTTGCATAGAGGACAGGACTGTCCATCGACATGTCAACCAACTCCGCATCCATTACCCCGCCTCTCCGGCTCCTCCCACGCTGGCACGGGCTCCTCCTCCTCCTTCACCCTCAGACAGACACCCGCCTTTCTAACATCTAATCACAGGATGTGCGATGTTGAGGCACCACCATCTCCGTAGCCAGCAGTGCAGCCGACGCAGCAGTCGGCACCACGGCCAGACAGTCCGCTTCCCAGCCAGTATCTTTGCCAGGCGCGTCGTCACTGCCGCTCTCGCTCGACCACGACCATGTACCCGTGCCGCTGGCGCCACACCAGTTTCTCTCCCAGTCTCTCCCAAGGCGCCGCGACGTTCAGCCCGTCTCGCCCTACTTCCCAGTAGCGGGCCTCCATCCCCTCCTTTATGTCGTCGCTCCCTAAGATTCCCCCCCACCCCACCCCCCCAACGTGAGGTGTGTGCTATCAGCGTACCCCTAACAAGCTGGCATCACGCCTTGAATTGAAGCTCGGCGTTATACCGCGACAAACATGCAACTGTAAATAAACATTCTGGAGCCTAATTTGGACCTTCTCTTACAGACGCCTCAGCGTCGCTGAGAACCAGCGAAGTATTCTTACGCCGGTCAGTCTCGCATCCACCAAGCAAACGATACCCTCATGGAAGACTCTGAAGTAGAAACAACCCGCTACGGAAGAAGTCACCAAATACCGTTCGACGCTGTACCAAGGAGCCACTCCGACTGTCCAACGGACTTCTGTAACCACCTTCGAAGTAGAAATCACTGTAGATAGCCTAAAAGAAGTTTAGTTGTAAGAAATTAGTTCTTCAAGAAGAACATTGTGTTCACAATATTTCGCGAGGCGTTATCATCAATTAAATTTTCTGATGTGTTATGGAAGTACGGTTAAGTAATAAATTTGTTTCTCAAAAGCAGGTATCCTTTAGAGTGATTTTCACTGTTGAGGGCCTTTTGTCTTCTTTGACAATAGATAAAAGTGATTTTAGATTACAGTTTGTTGAGTGAGATTATTTTTATCAGTATTTTTAGTTCAGGTGGAAATATTTGATGTTACTTCATGCTAAGAATTTTACGTAAGTTTTATCAGGTTGAATGCACTTGTTTCCGTTTTAGGGATTATGTGTAAAGATGTAGAATTACAAATACAGAAATTGTTTCAGTTTGAGAATAATAATAACAGTCAGACGTTTTGTCAATGTGCAATCAGAATCCTACACTGTCAATAATAAGTGAAGTAAAATTTTGGGCAGAAACACTTGTCTTTCTCCTGCAGCTTAAACAATTCGCTTGACAACCGCTGTGCACCCATTCGAATTACCAGGGGCATTGATAAAGAGGGTTGGAAGTGGATTGTGGAGGGTGAAGGATGGAGGACAGGGAATCCATCCGCCCCCGTCCCCTTCCCCTTGACCCATGTCAATGGAGTATTCCTTTTCTCGCTAGCAGTCCAACTTGCGTTCCAATTTTAAACGCAAAACGCAATAGATCCGTAAAATTACAGGCATATATCATTGTCGTCGATTTGCAGCAGGATTTTAGAACACATACTTTCCTCAAATATTATCAACTACCTCAAAGAGAATTACCTATTAACCCATAGTCAAAAGGATTCAGCAAGTATCGTTATTGTGAATCACAGCTGACTCTTTACTCACATGACTTGAAGAGTGCTATCCACAATGGACGTCAAATAGATTCCGTGTTTCTAAATTTCCGGAAGGCTTTTACACTGTACCTCACAAGCGTCTTCTAACCAAATTGCGTGCTTACGGAATATCGCCACAGTTCTGCGACTGGACTCGTCATTGCCTGTCACAAAGTACACAGTATGTCGTAATTGACGGAAAGTCATCAAGAAGAATAGAAGTGCTACATGGCGTTCCCCAGGGATGTGTTATAGGACCCCCACTGTTCTTTATTTTTCTAAACGATTTAGGCGCCAATCTGAGTCGCTCTCCTAGGTTGTTCGCGGATTATTGTGTCATTTACCGGTTAGTAAAGTCACCAAAAGCTCAAAAGTGACTACAAGATGATTTAGATATCTGCATGGTGCAAAAATTGGAAATTGACCCCTAATAATAAAAAGGGTGAAGTCACCCATATTACCACGAAAAGTAATCCGTTTAACTTCATTTAGACGATAAACCAGGCCGTTAATTCAACTAAATACGTTCGAGTAACAATTACGAACATCTTAAATTGGAAAGAACACAGAACATATTGCACAAAAGGCGAACCGAAGACTACGTTTCATTGGCAGAACACGTAAAAGATGCAACAGTTCTACTAAAGAAACAGCCTACAGCACACTTGTGCACCCCATTTTAGAATACTGCTGCGCATTGGGGGGATCCCCACCAAGTGGGGCCGACGGATGATTTAGTGGAAGTTCAGAGAAGGGTAGTTCGTTTTGTTATTATCTTGTTATAGGGGTGAGAATGTAACTGCTATGATGAGTTGGGGTGAAAATCATTAAAAGGAAGGTGGTGTTCGTTGCGACGAGGTCTATTCGCGAAATTTCTTTCACCAACTTGCGAACATATTTTGTTAGCACCCACCTACATAGGGAGACGTGATCATCTTAATAAATCAGTTCGAAAACTGAAAGCTGTAGGTGTTCCTTTTCCCGCGAGTTATTAGAGAATGGAAATGTATAGAAATATCATAAAAGTGGTTTGATGCTCTACAATGCACTTCAATGTGACTTGGAGTGTATTTATGTAGATTTAGATGGAGAAGTTGACAGTTGGGCTCCAGGTGTTTGATTAATTGTTGGAATGACTTCTTGTACTTCCCCTCCCCCCAGAAGAATGAATTAACTACGACACTGTAAATTACTCATGCCGTCGTTGGACGATTTTTATAGTACGGATTAAAAAATAAAATAATATCAAAATTCAAGTATTGGTAAACTTAAGGGACCAAATTTGAGGTCATCGGACTCTAGTCTTAAACTGCTTTAATTAACTTGCACAAGCGACGGAAACACACTACCTCTGTGGATTGTTGGCCAGATCGCACAGTCCATGACAACGTCGTGAGCTACTTACGAAACTCCAATCGCCAACATTCTCATCCGAATGCGAAAATATATTCTCCCTCTTACATAGGTAGAAATGATCATGAGAATAAAATACAAGAAATCAGAGCTCGAACTGAGAGATTCATATGTTTTTTTCTTCCCGCGTGCTATTCGAGAATGAAATGGGAGATAAATAGTACAAAGGTGAAACTTCCTGGCAGATTAAAATTGTGTACCGGAACCGGGACTCGAACCTGGGACCTGTGCCTTTCGCGGGCAAACGCTCTACCACTGATCTACCCCAACACGACTCACGGTGCCGCCCCACAACTTCAATTCTGCCAGTACCTTGCCTCCTACTTTCCAAACTTCACAGAAGCTCTTCTGCGAACCTTGCAAGACTAGCACTCCTGGAAGAAACGATATGGTGGAGACATGGCTTAGCCACAACCTTTCCTCCAGGAGTGATAGTGTTGCAAGTTTCGCAGGAGAACGTCTTTGAAGTTTGGAAAGAAGGAAGCGAGGTACTGGCAGAATTGAAGTTGTGGGGCGGCACCGTGAGTCGTGTTGGGGTAGTTCAGTGGTAGAGCGTTTGCCCGCAAAAGGCAAAAGTCCCAGGTTCCGGCACACCATTTTAATCTGCCAGTAAAAAAAAAAAAAAAAAAAAAGTTTCATAGATTGAAAGTTTTATTTTAGTATAGAGGTGGTTCGATGAACCCTCTGCCAGGTACTTAACTGTAATTTGCAGAGTGTCCCGTGTAGATGTAGATAATTTATCTGTCACCTGAAGATGGTGCTATGGCGTTCCGAAACAGCTATTGGCGTGAATAAAATAAGTGTATACAATACGGAAGCGGAGTTTTTCCACAATAAATTAACTAATAATGGAAAGCAAAGGTTGATATTTATCAACATAATGAGGATAGTTTAGAAGTCACCGCAAGGACGTATGACGAGCTGTGACAAAGATATAAAACAGGCACAAACAAACGACAATAAAGCTATCAGCCATCGGCCTTCTTCAGGCAAGAGATCATTCACACAATCACACACGTTCACTTCAGAGACACACAAACTGTCCGGCTGACGCACTCCGATTCGGAATGTGACGGCTGTGTGATTGTCATGTGTGCCTGTGTGATTGTGTGAATGATTTCTTGTCTGAAGAAAGCCTATGGCTGGTTGATTGATTGTTGAATAAGTTAGCGTCTATTTTTATTTTCCTGTTGCAGCTCGTCGTAGGCGGAGGCAAGGTAAGATGACGAGGAGTCTAAGATGACTAATGATTAATTCAGATGTTCAAATGTTTGTTAAGCGTATGGGACTTAACTACGGGGTCATCAGTCCCTAAACTTACAAATAACTTATGAACTACTTACGAACTAGGACGGCACAAATATCCATGCCCGAGGGGGGATTCGAACGCCCGACCGCAGTGGCCGTGCTGACCGGGACTGGAGCGCCTCAGTCACCTCGGCCACCGCGGCCGGCAATGATTAATTCAATGCTATTTTCGAGACGGAACGGAATATGGTCTTACCATACTAGCGACTAGTTCTCTACGTGTGCTGTAATATGTATTGAAGCCCACCGACATCATCTAGTACTGACACGCTGTCATTTATATTTACGCACATGTTGACTGTAATATTTCAGTGCACTGAAGTAGCATCTGGAACACGTACGGTCAATTTTTCCAACCTCCTTTGCAATTTTTCGTAAACTATAAACCACGCTGTTTCTTAAATGTATATATTAAACTCCAAAGGGAATTTAATGTTGTTCTTAATTTTAAATTATGAGTTGGCAAATTTACTGGGTGGACAGGATGACGAGTGGTCATGTTACTCAAACACATTGCAAATCATTTTAGTTATACTAATTTGGAGTACTGAACGTGTGTAACAAGTGTAAATGAATGACAAACAGACAGATATGCCCATAGGAATCGATTACCATTGTGCAGGATGTACAGAAAGGTTCAGTGGTGTGTGAAACTTCTAAGAGGAAAAAGAGGAAAAATGTTGCCCTCATTGCGCATTACAAACAGAATCAAAACTAAAGAAAAAGAAGTATAAAATAAAAAGGCATAAAAATAGAATGACAAATATTGGACGAAGGGGGAAAGAAAAACCAAAAGAAATGTAATGACGCACTGTTTAAATCCTCAATATTAGTGAACTACTCTGAAGAGGACGAAGGTCATGATTGAAATAGAAAAGGAGTTATAGAAATCGACAATGAATTATGGACATGCTGTTTGTACCGAACTCACTACGGCAGATACCAAGAGCGAAGCAGATGTATGCCACATCTGTGCTTAAAATAAAATGATTTTTTTAATATTTATCCAATTGCGTTTTCCTTCGTCAAATTAAAAATGTTCAAATGTTTGTAAATCTATCGGACCAAACTGCGTGGTCATCAGTCCGTAGCTTACAAACTACTTAAACCTAGGTAAACTAACCTACGGACAAACACACACACCCATGCCCCAGGGAGGACTCGAACCTCCACAGCGAGACGCTTTAGACCGCTCGGCTAATCCACCGCGGCTTCATCAAATTACCCGTCTACATTCGTCATCTTACCAGCAAACGAGGGTAAGACGACGAGTTTATCATCCTTTGAAAAAGGTCAAACTAATCGCCATGAACGTTAAGTTTAAAAAAAAAAAAAAAAAAAAAAAAAAAAAAAAAAAAAAAAAAAAAGCACGAAATCTTTAGCGGGAAACAAAACCTTATGGGTTTCTCTGAAGTATTCACGTAGGTGTCCGGTTCTACTCTCCTTTCCCCTACATTTTGAACTAACTTATGCTAAGGACAACACACACGCATGGACACACATGCACGTATGCGCTAGGGTGGAATCGAAGCTCCGACAAGAAAGGCCACGCAATCCGTGACATGAAGCCTCAGACAACGCAGCCATTGCCGCACGGTAGCCGTTTTCGACTCAAACATTCAATTTGTTTCGCATACAAAAGATACTGCTATACGACAAAACAGTTATTATATTTAGGAGCTCTAAATTACGGATTTGTAATTCGACCATTAGTCACCCACCAGCTAACGGACGCGGTGCAATGGCCGAGAGCTCTAAGGTGCCTTGCTGTGGGAGCGCGGCTGCACCCCGTTGGAAGTTCGAGTCCTAACTCGGGCATAGGTGTATATGTGTTGTCCTTAGGTTAGTTTAAGTAGTTTATAAGCGTAGGGACTGATAACCACAGAAGTTGAGTCTCATAGATTTACAAACATTTTTACCAGCTAACATCCAAAAGGCACTGCAAGTAAACTGAATGAGTTGCAACAGAAGGAGACGGAGAAAGTGAGGAGAGGAGTAGGAGAATGGAAAGGACGATTACAGTGTTACGTCGCGACGTCAGAGGGTCATAGAATGGAGCACTTTCTTGGACGTACACAGGAAATCGTCCGTGACGGTACGGAATCGCTCTTTTCCAGATGCCGGTGCCCGCTTACACGGGGCGGCGTTCGCAGAACGCGTTGTGCCCCAGTGGCAGTGAGCGTCCGCTAGGAAGGCGGCGTATCTTTTTCCGCTGCCGCCTGCCATGAGTTCGCGGAAGCAGGGGCGTTTCCAGCAGAGCGTGACCGCAAAACCCGTGGCGGCGCGGTGCAGTTTCCGCGAAGCCGCCGTCGCCACTCGTCTGCAGGCTGCCACAGGCATCGATAGCATAGTGCTGCACGTTACTTAAAATTAATTTCCATCGACGTTCTAATATGCTCCGTACATTTCAAATGAAAATACCACGGTCTTATTCAGCAACTACGTTTGTCTATACTTCGCAGAGTTTGTCGGCGATAGTGCTTTGGTTACCATAGCCGCATTATACTTTCCTATTCCATACGCTTATGATTCGCGGAAAAGGTGATTCCAGGTAAGTATAATTGTATAATGCAACATACAATACTGGCCATTAAAATTGCTACACCAAGAAAAAAATGAAGATGATAAACGGGTATTCATTGGACAAATATATTATACCAGAACTGACATGTCATTACATTTTCACGCAATTTCGGTGAATAGATCCTGAGAAATCAGTACCCAGAACAACCACCTATGAGCGTAATAACGGCCTTGATACGCCTGGGAATTGAGTCAAACAGAGCTTGGATGGCGTGTACAGGTACAAGATGCCCATGCAGCTTCAACACTATAACACAGTTCATCAAGAATACTTACTGACGTATTGTGACGGGCCAGTTGCTCGGCCACCATTGACCGGACGTTTCCAATTGGTGAAGATCTGGAGACTGTGAGGCCAGGGCAACAGCCGAACATTTACCGTACCCAGAAAGGCACGGACAGGACCTGCAATATGCGGTCGTGCATTATCCTGCTGAAATGCCGGGTTTCGCAAGGGATCGAATGAAGGGTAGAGCTACGGATCGTAACACATCTGAAATCTAACGGCCACTGTTCAAAGTGCTGTTGATGCGAACAAGAGGTGAGAGGAGACGTGTAACCCATGGCACCGCATACCATCACGCCGGCTGATACGCCTGTATGACGGTGACGAATACACATTTCCAATCTTCGTTTACCGCGATATCGCCAAACACGGATGCGACCACCATGATGCTGTAAACACAACCTGGATTCATCCGAAGAAATGACGTTTTACCATTCGTGCACCCACGTTCGTCGTTGCGTACACCATCGCAAGTGCTCCTGTCTGTGATGCAGCGTCAAGAGTAACCGCAGCCATGATCTCCGAGCTGATAGTGCAGCTGTTGGTGCAGATGGTTGTTGTCTTGCAAACGTCCCCATCTGTTGACTCAGAGATCGAGTCGTGGCTGCATGATCTTTTAAGCCATGCGGATAAGCCGCGACGGAGTAGCCGAACGGTCAGTCTCGTCGCGGCTGCGGCGGTGTGCGGACCTCCGGCGGAGCAGCGCGCCGTGGCGAGTTTGTTTACGTCGGCGCGGTAAGTCGCGTGCATACAGCGTCGTCCTAGCTGTTGAGGAAACCATGAAACCATGAATCAGACTAAAAGAATAGATACCCTGAAGTTCACATTTGATACGACTTTTCCCCGACCGAGCTCTTTCGAAGTAGAACACTGGTTAGAAGAAACCGTTAAGATATCTGCCGATGAAGTTATTGGAATTAACTTTTCTATCGTCACTAGTGTGGTTTTCCTTAAAGTTATCAACTCAGACGTATGTGATAGAGTAATAGCAAGTTGTGGAAGGGCCTTAAAATTTAAATACAGGGACGGTGCTGTCGGTGAGGTGACTGTCACACATGCAGGACTTGGCATCCGGACAGTGCGCATTTTCGAGCTGCCATTTGAGACAACAGCGGAACAAATTAATGCAGTCCTAGCGCCGTATGGCAAGGTGTTGAACAATTTTGCGGAAAGGTTCTCTCAAAGCCACAAATTCCCTGTGTTAAGCGGTGTGCGACAGGTTAAGATCGACCTAACAAAACATATCCCCTCTTACATAACTGTAGGCGGAAACCGTGGGATTGTCATATACGATGGACAGCCGAGGACTTGCGCTGGCTGCGGCGCAACAGGCCACGTCAGAGCGCAGTGTTTACAGCGCCGCGTGGCGCAGATACCAGCCGGGGAGGCCGCACGTCCTTCCGTGACAACGGCGCTGCCCCTGACTTACTCATCGGCACTAGCTGCAGTGCAAACCGCGACTCCACCTTTAGATGTCCCGCCACCAGACGGCAATGATAAACGTGCTGCAGCGCTGACATTTACGAAACGCGTACCTGAAAGTTCAAACGTTGATGTCGTTTCAACTGTTGAAATTCCCACTGACACACATATGGAAACGAGTGATGACGTAGGACCGAGTGGATCAGACCGCGAACACACAGGATTGAGTGAAGCCCTCCCTATAACTGGACCTCATGAAGTGCGGGAGTCGATGGATCCTGGATCTATTGATGAGAACGAGTCGACGGAACAACGGACTTCTGATTCTGATGGGTCGGAGTCATCTAAGGGGTCATCCTCGATAAAGAAAACTAAGAAACGGAGACGAGCACACCAGGGCGCTAATCAAGTCGCCCCATTACTGCGGGAAAAAGCTAAGAAGGTTATAAGCAAGATCCGTCATGAAAATTCTGTGACTGCTGATGTGGGTCAACCAGTTTCGGCAGGAATGGATGTCGAGATGTCTGCCTCTTCCGGATCGATTTCGCATCAAGGTTCGAGTGATGGCACAGCGTCTACCACGTCTACACAACTAGCACTGGCCTCATCTGCAGAAATAAAACAAGCAGAGGCTTTGCATCAGTCCACATTTTCCAAATCCTGGGCAGAGGAAATGGAAGACGCAGAGGAGAACGCTGACACGGCCGCGGTCCAGAAATTGGGGACGGAATCTTCAACCATCTCGAGGGAGGAGACTACAACAGCAAAAGATGGCACGATAGTAACCAAAACGCCTCCTATTTCTAGTCACCCTAACAGGACAAATTAACTGCTATAAAACCTTAAATCCATGAATCAGTCGCAAGCCTATAAAATAGCCACTCTCAACATCCGGTCAGGGTTGCGACTGTCTATGTTACAGGATCTGCTACGTGCTGCCGACATTGACATCATATTGCTACAGGAAGTGGCTGCCATAGAACTTGAACGAATTGCCGGATATACTGTTATCACCAATCCGGGAAGTGGAGCGGATCTAGGGACAGCTGTTTTGGCAAAAGAAGGCATCATAATGACTGATGTGGAGAAATTACCAAATAGCAGGGGAATTGCAGTCACCGTTTACCGCACTCGCATAATTAACGTGTATGCGCCATCCGGCAGTAGCAATCGGCGAGGCAGGGCAGAATTCTTTAGCAGTGAAATTGTACAGCTTTTTGGAAGGAATTATGATAATCTAATACTTGCAGGTGACTTTAACTGTGTGCTACACCGTAAAGACCAGACGCCCAATTTTAACACATCGATGGAACTGAAACGTATTGTCAATGATCTGAGTTTAATTGACACTTGGGAACACCTGCACGGCATGTTACAAGGTTTCACATATGTCACGAACCATTCTGCAAGTCGGCTGGACAGAATATATGTCACCGAACAATTTACTTCTGCCGTCCTACATTCCGAAATTTGGCCGACAATTTTATCAGACCATGCCGCATATATATGTACAGTTAACATGTGCAAACAAGGCACATACAGGGCCAGAGGCACGTGGAAGCTGAATAGCTCCATTCTCCATGATGTAGCATGCCAGCGTGCATTTAATGATACGTGGAGGGCATGTGAAAGTAAAGCATCACAATACAACTCAGTGACGGAATGGTGGCTCAAACATGCCAAACCAAGGATACGGAAAATGTTTCAAGCATATTCACGAGAAAAGTATTACTGGCAACGTAAGACTACAGAATTCTACTTCTCTTGCTTAAGAGAGTTATATAAATCGGACGCGACGATCATTGACAATTACGTACAAATAAAGCGCATTAAAGCAAAACTTCTGAAACTCAAGCGACAACAGTGTGATGGGTACAAAGTCCGGTCTCGCTCTGATAACTTAATAAAGCAGGAAGAACCTTCTATGTTTCACGTAATTCGTGAGAATAAGAGAGGCAGAAGAAGAATCATCACGCAACTCCGGTCACGTGACGGGACCACCCTCGTGCAGCAACACGACATAAAAAATGCAATTCACACACACCTGGAAGAGCTGCTGGCAAACAGGAAGCAACGATGCAATAATGCAACAGGAGCTGTTACACAACCTTCAAGGGACGTTAAGTGACGCACAAGTCGAGAATCTCCTTAAAGAAATTGAAGAGGACGAACTGGAATATGCCATACAACGAAGCACCAAAAACAAGTCACCGGGCCCTGACGGCCTCACTGCGGAATTTTATCATACTTTTCGAGAACAACTGCAGCCAAAATTATTAGCTATGTACAATGAATTGTTGCAGCCACATTTTAATCTGCCTAAAGAGCTGGTAGAAGGAATTGCAGTTTTAATCCCTAAACACCCAGGAAGCAGACATATTGACGATTTTAGACCACTGACGCTACTAAACTGTGATTACAAAATCGTGGCACGAATTTTTGCACATAGACTGAAACTGATGCTGAATACAATAATAGGCAGATACCAGACGTGCGTGGGTCTTGACAGAAAAATCCAACACAACTTATGTGAATACAGAGACTTGATCGCTACAGCAGAGGCTTGCAAAATTCAGTGTGCCTTGGTATCACTTGATTTTGCGAAGGCATTTGATAAAGTGAACCACCAGTACCTCTTGAGCACCATGCATGCTATGGGCTTTCCGCAGCGCTTCATAAACTTCATAAGTGAAATCCTCAGTAAAGGTGTAACAAGAGCACTAGTGAATGGACAACTCACAAAAGAAATTAGAATAAAGAGCTCGGTGAGACAGGGTTGCCCTTTGTCAATGGCACTTTTTGCTATCGCCATTGAACCCCTTCTTGCTACACTGAACCAACGTCTACGAGGATTGACAATCAATGGAATTAAGATAGCCTGCAATGCTTACGCGGATGACGTAGGTTTCTTAGTTACGGACGAACAGGAGTTAAGAGCAGCTCTCCAAATTGTTAACAAATACGAACTTGCCTCAGGGGCGAAGTTAAATGACAGAAAGTGTGGCCTTATGAACATTGGACGTGGGATTGCCGTGCTGCACCATGAATACTTAAATCCAGTCTCCAAACTGACATGCTTAGGCATCGAATACCGGAGTGACATAAGGCACACGATCGCTGTCAATTACAGAAATCTTCTCGCACGTCTGCGTGCATGCATCCAGAGCCACTACATCAGGAAACTTGATGAAGTACAAAAGGTTACCCTCGCTAATGTTTACATAACATCAAAGATCAATTATGTTGCTCAAGTTTTACCGATGCCACACGAGACAATGAAGCGAATTATGTCAGCTTTGGGTCACTTTGTCACTCGAGGGTACATCTTCAAAGTCAAATACGACACGCTCACTTTGGCCATTTGGGATGGTGGATTAAATCTTACGCATGTTGAAAATAAGGCACGGGCGCTATACGTGTGTAATACATACAAGATCTGGAAGAACTTACCAAACAGTTTAACAGCCCATCTGTTAAACGAGATAACGCCTACCAGTCTGCAGCCTCCAATCGACGTCCGACATATTCCGACCGCTATGTCGCATTTTAAAACCTTTTTAGTCGAGTTGAGCTACCTACAGCCAAACATGCCAAATGATGAGCTCATGACGGTGCAGACAGTATATAAGAAGTTAATGGAAAACAAGAACCGAAACGTCATCGAACAAAAATATCCCAATCACAGATGGCCAATAATCTGGAAGAACATCCACTGCCGTGATTTGCCAACTGCGGTCAGAGCCTCCTGGTACCGCTTAGTGAACAGGAAAGTCCACACCAACTCCAAGCTATATTCCATACATTTGATGGAATCACCTTTGTGCGCAACGTGCAACTTAATGGACAGCGACGAACATCTTTTTGTTTGCTCCAAGGTCCAAGAAGTCTGGAACTATATTCGTAAAAAGCTTGCAACTATCACAAGAACATCGGTTCTTCGCATTACACCTGACGATTTCTTGTACCCAGATACTATTCCGTACCCTAAAACAAAACGGAACTCTGTTAACTGGCTAAAAGGTCACTTCGTCCACTATTTAATGTCAAGTACAACTAAAAGCGAAGAGGACTTCTGCATGTACATAGTTCAGCAACTTCGCCAGTTATTACGAAAAAAATATTACAAGCGAAACTATGCGAACTTTTTGGAAGCAGTTTTCAGAGAAGAATGTAGGAATTACTGAGAATCCCAGACATTTGAAAACGTAGAACACGAAGATAGAATGTAATTTGATGTCCTTCTAATGAGAACATTTTATCCCTTTATTTCTGTTATGTTAAACACTTTTGTTCAATAAGTTCTAAATTTAAATGGCGAGAGGACGCCTTTCCTTTAATGATGTTCAAAGCATTCTCCTTATGGTTTGACATCTATCATCATAAAAATCAAAACCTGGCAGCTCACGATTCGCGAGTTAAGAGAAGATAAATAAAGAGAAGAGGCAAAGAAATTAACTGAATTGCAAGAAACGATAGAAACAAAACGGTAACTTTCATTTCTCGAGAAGGCGAACTCGGAAGCGTTCAGAGAGCCAGGAAAAAAAAAGTGTCTTTGACGGAGGTACGTCAGTTTTCTTTTGTTATTTATGGAGGAGGCTTTTGTCATCTTCGTGGAAGTAATCCACTACCTTCACCTGCAGAAGAAGAAGAATTACTTTACCCAAAGGCCGATGAAGCCGACGCCGATGAAGGCGAATTTGGTGAGCGGAAGGACGGGTTGTAGGGGAGGAGTGAGACCCGAAAAAAAAAAAAAAAAAAAAAAAAAAAACGGTCTAAGGCGCCTCGCTGCGGAGCGCGCGGTTGCTCGCCGTCGGAGGTTCGAGTCCTCCCTAGTGCATGGGCGCGTGTGTTGCCCTTAGGTTAGTTTACCTTAGTTTAAGTAGTTTGTAAGTTACGGACTGATGACCACGTAGTTTGGTCCGAAAGATTTAGAAATATTAGAACTTTTTTTTTTTTTTTTTTTTTTTTTTTTTTTTTTTTTTTTTGTGGATGAGGTGCCTGTCATCTCGAATACTAGTGATACGAGGCCATTGTGATCCAATACTAGTGATACGAGGCCATTGTGATCCAGCACGGCGTGTGTAGTCTTCGTCGGGCAGTCGTGCCATGCGGACGCTTTGTTTACGTCCTCGCTACTTGGCGGCCGAGCGGAGGTAAACGGTGAGTGCACGCTTCAGCGTTTATATTGGCGTGTAGAATGTGTTGCAGACGAACGTAGTGGATGGAACACCACGAAAAGACACACTTAGATTAACCTTTGACCCGAACTTTCCCCGACCAAAATCATTTGAAGTTGAGTTGTTTATAAGAGACGTTATGAAGATTACTATTGACGAATTGATAGGAATACACTTATCGATAGTCAGCAGCACGGTGTATTTAAAATTGATGAGCCCTGAAAAGTGTAAGAAAGTCGTTGAGTCATGTGGCGGAACTTTAAAATTTAAACATTCAGACGGAAATATTGGAGACGTCACCATTTCACGAGTATTCACTAGTATGGGTTTGAAAACGGTGCGCATCTTCGAGTTGCCATTCGAAATACCTGCCGAAGCAATTAATGAACAACTTAGGGAATACGGCACAGTAATAAGTAACGTCGCGGAAAGGTGGTCAGAATCTCACATTTTCCCGGTGTTGAACGGTGTCAGACAGGTCAAAATAGAAATGTTGAAACACATACCGTCCTACATCACGGTTTGTGGCTACAGGACGATCGTAATATACGAAGGGCAACCACGAACATGCTCGGCATGTGGTTCTACAGAACACGTTCGCGCGCAGTGTTTGCAACGGCGCGTGACGCAAATACCGACCGGTGAGCGAGAGAGGCCTGGCCCCGTGTCTACGTTGCCGATCAGCTACGTTGCCGCCGCGCGAGGAAACATTGCCCCAGAACCAAATCTAGATGCAGCTATGGAGGCGTATAACGAACTGAAAGAACACGAAATACCCATGGAAACTACCAACACTCCAGATTCCCTTCCTTCTAACCAGCAGGTTTCGGAAGAAAGTAACCAGGCAGTTGTTTGTGAAAACAACAATAATGATATAACTGTGAAAGAATTAGAACCTGTTGGTGAAACACCCTCGACATTCCCATCTGAAACACAAGAAACAAATGACCAACAGTCAACGAAGTCTCCCACGAGACAGAAAAAGCGCCGTATTGCACATGAAGGTGCGGACGAAAAGGCGCAAATACTGCGCGACAAAGCCCACAGAATCAGAAAAACACTAACAGAAGAGACATGACAACCCGCTCCGGGACACCTACCGGCATCAAAGAAAACCCGAACGCGGGAATCAGGTTCAGGTCAAGTACAAAAGACGTCAGGCGAATATGCAAAGACGAACGCGGAAGATCAGGCGGGAAACATGAAACTTCGGAAAAAAAAAAAAAAAAAAAAAAAAAAAAAAAAAAAAAAAAAAAACAGGACAGAGAGAGCAAGGGACACGTCCAGCCGAGACAGTGGTCAGATGACACCGATGAGGACACACGAGAGGAAGAGATGCAAGAGGTTCCGGGAAACGCGGCAGGGACGTCGTCAGATAATTGTATAGGCAAACCTAATGAGCGCCAAAACAGCACGGCTGGATCGGGCGGTGTAGACGACGACCCAGAATACTTTTAAGTCATGTGTTGTTAATAATATTCACGGGAAGTATGACATCAAGTATGCCTGCAAATGTGCTACCGTTGCAAGCTTATCGGATTGCAACTGTTAATATCAATAAAATAAGCTGCACGTTTAAATTAAAAAAAACCTTCAAGACTTCTTGTACGCAGCTGACATAGACATTGCGCTGTTACAGGAAGTAACAGACATTATCCTGGAAAGTATAACAGGTTACAACACCTTAATTAATCCTGGTTACGGCGTTGAACTCGGGACAGCGATTATGACAAAAGAGGAAATCCTGACAACAAACGTCGAAAGGCTAACGAACAGCAGGGGCATAGCTTGCACAATAAATAACACCAGGATTATTAATATTTATGCTCCTTCCGGAACGGGGAAGAAACATCAGAGAGCAGAATTTTTTAAAGATGCAATAGTGCCACTCTTTATGCAGCGTCCCGAACAAGTCATATTTGCAGGCGCATTTAACTGTGTCCTCAAACCCAAAGATCAGATACCAAATTTCAACAAGTGTATCGAACTTGAGAATATCGTCAGAGAACTCAATCTAGTTGACACATGGGAACTCAAACAAGGTGATAAGCCCGGGTTTACTCACATTACCAGCCATTCCGCTAGTCGGATCGATAGAATTTACGTAACGTCGAATTTACAACAACACATTCTGCAAGTGGAACTATGGCCGAACATATTTTCAGATCATACAGCCTACATATGCACTGTTAACCTCCCAAAACAAGGAACGTACAGAGCAAAAGGAACGTGGAAGTTGAACGTAGCGCATCTGACAGACCCAGGATGCCACGAAACCTTTCGCAATACATGGACAGAATGCGAAAGGAAGTTTTCGAAGTACGATTCGACTTTTACGTGGTGGATGAAATGCGCAAAACCCGCTTTAATAAAAGCCATGAAACGTTACTCTTGGGTAAAAAATGTTTGGACGAAAAACACAATAGAATTTTATTATCAGTGTCTCAGAGACTTATACCAACACGACGCCACAGTCATAGACAATTATACACAAATAAAAAGAATAAAGGCCACAATTTTAAACCTCCAACGGAAGTACTTGGAAGGCTGTAAAATTCGCACACGACTACAAAATACAGTTCAAGAAGAAACAACTTCAATGTATCATATTATACAAGAACAGAAAAGAACAAAACGAAAAATTTTGACTGAACTGAAAGTGGAACATGGAGGAACTTTGACAACACAACCCGACATATGAGAAGAAATCTATAGATATTTTACAACTCTATTAGCTGACAAACCAGTAGACGAAGCAGCGCAACACACCATCCTCGCAAGGTTGACTGCGAAATTAAACCCGGAGGAATCGGACGATCTGTCAGCAGACGTAACTGAAGAGGAAGTAGCAGACGCCATACGAAGATGCGCGAAGAATAAGTCTCCCGGGCCCGACGGATTGCCAGCAGAATTTTATCACACCTTTGAACAACAACTAATCAGCAAGATGACGCTTGTATGTAACGAAATTCTGAACGCCAGAAGTGACATGTTACTGGAATTTTGTGAAGGTGTAGTAGTGTTAGTCCCTAAAGTGCCAGGAGGGAAGACCGTCAACAACCTGCGTCCCATAACACTACTAAATACCGACTATAAAATCTTTACGCGCATCATAACGCAAAGATTAACCTCGGTTATAACACGCATCACCGGGAATTACCAAACGAGCGTCGGGAAAAATAGAACAATTCACCAGACATTATGTGAATATAGAGATATTATAGCAACTGCAGAAGCCTTGAATATTCCAAGTGCACTAGTATCTCTTGATTTCGAAAAAGCATTCGATAGAATTAACCATTCTTATCTTTTCCGGACTATGGAAGTAATGAATTTTCCACAAAAAATTGGCACTGTAGTTAAAAACCTGTTGACAAGTTCCACGTCTCGAATATGTGTTAACGGTCAATTAAGCAGACCGATCAGAATCACAAGTTCAGTACGTCAGGGTTGCCCAATGTCACTGAGCCTATTTGCCATAGCCATTGAACCTTTGCTGTGTTCCCTGACACAGGACCTTGCAGGGCTACAAATACACGGCCATAAAATAACATGTCAAGCGTACGCTGACGACGTCAGTTTCGTGATCACGGGCAGTGATGAACTAGGAAAAGCATTCAAAAATATAAAGAACTACGAAGCGACGTCAGGAGCAAAATTAAGCCGTACTAAGTCGGGAATAATGCACATCGGCCGGGGATTAGAAATTAGGTATGACGAACAATTAAAATGCGTAGAAACTATAAAAACGCTTGGAATTGTATACACGCGAGATATCCGCCGCACGGCTGCCCTCAACTACAAAAAATTGTTGGCAAAAATGCGAGCCACCATACAACAACATGTTTTACGTAATCTAAGTACCTTACAAAAAGTTCAGTTAGCCAACATTTACATAACATCTAAAGTAAATTATGTCACACAGGTATTGCCAATACCGAAGACAATAGCCCAACAGATGCTAGCAGCGCTCGGCCACTTTGTCACCAGAGGACAAATTTTTAAGATCCAGTATGAGACCTTAACGCTATCTTTACGTCACGGAGGCCTAAGGCTGACAAATATATATAATAAATCACAGGCGCTGTTCGTCAGCAAGTTGTACAAGCAGTGGCAACGGTCGCCTGATAGCCTCGCAGCTCATCTCTTAAACGAAATAGCCCCGGCTAGTATGGACCCACCCGTAGACGTGCACCATATTCCAAACGCATTTTATCATATGAGACATTTTCTTACAGAATTAATCTACATTCGACGTCACACTCCAGAGGAAGACCTATACAAAGTAAAAGAAATCTACAATAACATGATGAAAAACAAAACGAGGAACAGAATCGAAGAGAAGTACAAAGAAAATAATTGGGAAAAGATCTGGGAAAACGTACAAGACCCTTACTTACCGACAAAAGTACGGTCGACATGGTACACTGCAGTTAACAGGAAAATTCCAACAAATTCGAAGTTACATGCAATTCATCTGGCGGAAACGCCAAATTGCACCATCTGTAACCTAGTTGACACTGAGGAACACCGTTTCACATGCGACGGCGTTAAAAACATTTGGACTCTGTGTACAACTAAACTTGCTAGTATACTACGAACATCTCCCCGAACGATAACACCAGCCAGACTTCTTCACCCAGACGAAGTTCCCTACCCCAGTGTAAAAAAAAAAAAAAAAGAGCAGTAAATTGGATCAAAGGACAGACGGTGTACTACATTTTATCGAAAAAAGTTAAAAGTAAAGACGATTACTGGATACATCTTACGATGGAACACAAGAAACTAAAAAAAACGAAGAAATATAAAGAAAAATATGCGAATTTTCTAATCAGAACATTAACACAGATATAGAATGGGTAACACCCAAAGAAGTATTTCATTTATATATACTTTTTATTATTTTATTATTATCATTTTGAAATGTCATTACGCTTCTGTGATCCTTGAAAGGTAGTTCTGAGCTACTGCTGACTGGTGCTTCAAAGTCTACCGAGAAGATACAAGAAATGGACAAGGAGATCGAAATACACAGAAAAATGATACACACGGCATTAACTGCGTAAGCAGATTGTACGACCAGACAACTTTGAAGTGCTCGGCAAGCAGAAGGAACATAAGAATGGGAATGACAATAATTTACTCGGAGAAAACCATTCTGATACTTTTCTTTCATTTCCAAGAAGCCGATCTTAAAAATTACGAAGAAGAGGCTTAAAATTGGTTTCAAATTATTTCTTTTTATCGTCTGGCGACGAAGATGTCGCCCAGAACGAGATTGTTTATTTTCTACGAGGTAGTTTTGGTTCGTTATGAAGAAGAAGTTGCTCTTCATTCCTCAACGGAAACAATGTTATAGCATAGAAGCTAGCCGGAGAAGGCTATCATGGCGAGCGGAAGGACGGGTTGTAGGGGAGGAAGGAGACCCGAAAAAAAAAGAAAAAAAAAAAAGCGGTCTAAGGCGCCTCGCTGCGGAGCGCGCGGTTGCTCGCCGTCGGAGGTTCGAGTCCTCCCTAGGGCATGGGCGCGTGTGTTGCCCTTAGGTTAGTTTACCTTAGTTTAAGTAGTTTGTAAGTTACGGACTGATGACCACGTAGTTTGGTCCGATAGATTTAGAAATATTAGAACTTTTTTTTTTCTTTTTTTTGTGGATGAGGTGCCAGTCATCTCGAATACTAGTGATACGAGGCCATTGTGATCGAATACTAGTGATACGAGGCCATTGTGATCCAGCACGGCGTTCCGTATTGCCCTCCTGAACCCACCGATACCACATTCTGCTAACGGTCATTGGATCGCGACCAACGCGAGCAGCAAATTCGCGATACGATAAACCGCAATCGCGATAGGCTACAATTCGACCTTTATGTAAGTCGGACACGTGATGGTACGCATTTCTCCTCCTTAGACGAGGCATCACAACAACGTTTCACCGGGCAACGCCGGACAACTGCTGTTTATGTATGAGATATCGGTTGGAAGCTTTCCTCATATCAGCATGTTGTATGTGTCGACACCGGCGCCAACCTTGTGGTTAATCATTTGCATATCACAGCATCTTCTTCCCGTCGATTAAATTTCGCGCCTGTAGCACATTATCTTCGTGGTGCAGCAATTTTAATGGCCCGGAGTGTAATAGTTATGGACTTTTAGTAAGATATACTGTTGGTGACAAAATTAATACTAACACCGAACAAAGACACAATATTTGTTTATTACTAAATGCCCTCGCAAGATCACTGGCTGGCCGTTCGGGCACAGCCCACTGCCTCGTAGCACCATCCAGTGAGCTTGCAATGGCGGCCTGTCGGCGTGACGTGATACGGACTTGTTGAGAGGCCTTGTCTCTAGACGGTGTTGGCACGGCAGCGAACGTGTTAATCATAACCGTCCCTAGAATACAATTTCACGAAACTTTTTTTTGTCATTTTTATAACAGCACTTGATGAGACGCTGGTAGCACTTCCACTCTCGATGTTCACTTACTATGACATATGGAGATTTTATGCGAGATAGGAAAGGTAATATCACTGTTATATATATTATTTATATTGCAATTCTGTAATTCACTTTTCATGTTTACATACTAAACATCGCTCATGATTGAAAAGCTCGTTACTACTGAAAAGGTTGCTGCTCCTTTACAGGAATCTCACGTTTTCCTGACCTCTCCACAGATACCCGCCCACTGATGTTGCGTCTTCGGTACTGTTTTAGGCATCGTTGAGGTACGCAAGCCATACCACGTCAGCAAAGCCTGTAGCTCATAGCGGTGGAAAAAGACGCAAAAGTAATTACTTTTCCAGTTCCCTTTTTACTTCGTCTTTGTAACGACAGAAGACTTTTTAGTACATTCGTTTGTACTGAGAATGTAGAACAGCCAGTGGGCCTTGTTGCTATTCCATCACCCTGAGTGAAATGAATTACTTCTAAATGAATTTCGCCAGCCGGCAGTCTTCTAGAGCTGATGGCTCATGCGTGGAACTCCATTGCCTTGAGGAAGTAATACATGATTGTAGAGGTACTGTAATCATGTAACTAATTGGATTCTAACACTTCATTCACTCGTATTTATTTACAGATACCACGCGTAATAATTTCATGGTATTTCCACATTCACACAGATAATTCCTTCTAACTTTATTAGAGGCCAACATAACAAGGGGTACGGATACTGATCTGAATGAACATCCGTTAATATACTCCCCCTCTCCGCACAAGGAATATAGGTTATCTATGCTGCCGAAATTTCCAAAAATTTGTAACCGTACAAGATACCATGACTGAGCTCCTGCCTATTCTAAAGTAATATCTACTTAAAAAATTTACTTCGTAAATCATCACATAAGCTAACAGGTCTGTACTCCATGACCTCAGATTCTACACTAATCTGACTGCCGAACCACCAAGCCCACCACCCAAACTAGCCGAGATCCACAAGATAGCGTCTGCCTATTCCTTCCTTTTTCGCTATACTGCATGTTTTCCCTAGATCTAAGTAAGTGGAAGATAACCTCGTGTTCTCAGATACGCAAAACAAACATCGTGTGTTCATAGTTCATACCCGTTATGTAATGGCTTCATATATATGGTTCTGATGTTGACTTTCCCATTACGCATTAAATCTGTAACTGTATAAATAAATGAACATCGAAAATTCAAGTGCTACCAAATCCTACCCCGTGTATTGATCAGGTATTACGATAAAAATGCTCCTCGAAAGTTTGAACCGTTCTTGGTATCTTATTTCAACAATGGATCATTTTACGCGTACCGAGTAACAATAGTGGAGCCACTGCAAGGTTGAATAAGTTAGCGAAAACCGCTGTAAAACTACATTTAAAAATATCTTATTGCCAGCATCATATTTTAAAAGTATATTGCGTAGACATACGAGAATGGCACGCTGAATATAAATCATCTATACTCAATAAAGCAATGTACTATGGTCAGATACAGCCAAAAATTCCCGTTAAACCTTGGTTCAACTCAATTAAGGCGAACTCGAATGAGTTTCAACCATGGATCCTTCGCTATCAACCTCCACCGAATATATGTGAGAGAAAATCCTTATTGTGAATGTGATGGAACAATATTGGGTGATATCAATCATATATATTTTATGAATGCAAACTCTTTGCAAATCAACAAAATTATTTTATTCAACGAACAGCAACTACCAGCCTCCATGTCAACTCCCTGCATCAAAACAATAAACTAGCTATAAAACTAATAATGAACTTTTTAGATGCATGTAATATTTCTCTGTAAAATAAAAACTGAAAGATGGCTGTATGTAGAAAGGCCAAAAGTCAAAATTAATAAAAATTAAAAAAATTAAAAATTAAAAAAAAAAAATTAATAAATTTATAAGAAATAACCACTCCCATGAACCACAGCCGTACCGTAGGTGCAACCACAGCGGAGGGGTATCTGTGGAGAGGCCAGACAAACGTGTGGTTCCTGAAGAGGGGCAGCAGCCTCTTCAGTAGTTACAGGGGCAACAGTCTGGATGATTGACTGAACTGGCCTTGTAACATCAGCTAATGTGGCTTTGCCACACAGCTACTGCGAACGGCTGAAAGCAAGGGGAAACTACAGCCGTTACCTTTCCCGAGGACATGCAGCTCTACTGTATGAACATATGATGATGGCATCCTCTCGGGTAAAATATTCCGGAGGTAAAATAGTCCCCCATTCGGATCTCCGGGCGGGGACTACTCAGGGGGATGTGATCATCAGGAAAGACAATATTGGCATTCTACGGGTCGGAGCGTGGAATATTAGATCCCTTAATAGAGTAGGAAAATTAGAAAATTTAAAAAGGGAAATGGATAGGTTGAAGTTAGATATAGTGGGGATTAGTGAAGTTCGGTGGCAGGATGAACAGGATTTCTGGTCAGGTGAGTACAGGATTATAAATACAAAATCAATTGCGGGTATAACAGGAGTAGGATTGATAATGAATAAGAAAAAAGGAATGCGGGTAAACTACTATGACCAGCACAGTGATCGAATTATCATTGTCAAGATCGATACGAAGCCAACACCGACAACAATAGTACAGGTTTATATGCCAACTAGCTCTGCCGATGATGAGGATATCGAAGAAATATATGAGGAGCTAAAGGAAATTATTCAGACAATTAAGGGAGAGGAAAACTTAATTGTTATGGGAGACTGGAATTCGGTAGTAGGACAAGGAATGGAAGGGAAGATAGTAGGTGAATATGGTCTGGGCAAAAGGAATGAAAGAGGGAGCCGCCTGGTAGAATTTTGCACGGAACATAATTTAGTTATAACAAACACCTGGTTCAAGAATCACAAAAGAAGGTTGTATACGTGGAAGAGACCAGGAGACGCCGGGAGATACCAGATAGATTTTATAATGGTAAGACATAGATTTCGGAACCAGGTTTTACAGTGTAAGACATACCCAGGGGCAGATATAGACTCTGACCATAACTTGTTGGTTATGAACTGTAGGCTGAAACTGAAGAAACTACAAAAAGGTAGGAAAATAAGGAGGTGGGACTTGGATAAATTGAAGGAACCTGAGGTTCTTAAGAATTTCGGAGGGAGCTTTAGGCAACAATTGACAGAAACAAGGGAAAATAAAACAGTAGAGGAGGAATGGGTAAAATTGAGAGATGAAATAGTGAAAGTAGCAGAGGACAAAATAGGTAGGAAGGAAAGACCTACAAAAAATTCTTGGATATCACAGGAGATACTAAATTTAATCGATGAAAGGAGGAAATATAAAAATGCAGTAAATGAAACAGGCAAAATGGAGTACAGACGACTAAGAAATGAGATTGACAGGAAGTGCAAAATGGCTAAGCAGGAGTGGCTAGAAGGCAAATGCAAGGATGTAGAAGAATGTATAAATAGGGGAAAAATAGATACCGCCTACAGGAAAATAAAAGAAACATTTGGAGATAAGAAAAACAGCTCTATGAATATCAAGGACACGGATGGAAAACCAGTTCTCAGCAAAGAAGGGAAAGCTGAAAGGTGGAAAGAGTATATAGAGGGGCTCTACAAAGGAAATGAACTTCGAGACAATATTGTAGGAAGGGGAGAGGATGTAGATGAAGATGAAATAGGAGATACTGTACTGAGAGAAGAATTTGACAGAGCCCTGAAAGACCTAATTCGAAACAAGGCTCCTGGAGTAGATGATATTCCCTCAGAGCTACTGAAGTCTCTGGGAGAACCAGCCATGACAGACCTGTTTCACCTGGTGTGTAAGATGTATGAGACAGGCGAAGTACCCTCAGACTTTAAGAAAAATGTTATAATCCCCATCCCTAAGAGAGCAGGTGCAGACAGGCGTGAAAACTACAGAACCATCAGTTTAAAAAGTCATGGTTGCAAAATATTAACGCGAATTATATACAGAAGGATGGAAAAGTTTGTAGAAGCCGACCTCGGGGAAGATCAGTTTGGGTTCAGGAGAAATGTAGGAACACGGGAGGCAATACTCACTTTACGACTTATCCTAGAAGATAATTAAGAAAAGGGAAACCTACATTTCTAGCTTTTGTAGATTTGGAGAAGGCTTTTGACAATGTTGATTGGAATAAACTCTTTCAAGTTCTGAAGCAAGCAGGAGTAAAATATAGGGAGCGTAAGGTTATTTACAACTTGTACAAAAACCAGACAGTTGTTGTCAGAGTTGAAGGGCATGAAAGGGATGTAGTGGTTGGGAAGGGAGTGAGACAGGGTTGTGGCCTTTCTCCAATGTTGTTCAATTTGTACATCGAGCAAGCTATAAAGGAAAGCAAGGAGAAATTTGGAGAAGGAATTAAAGTTCAGGGTGAAGAATTAAAAACATTGCGTTTTGCCGACGACATAGTAATTCTATCAGATACAGCAAAGGACCTGGAAGAGCAATTGAACGGAATGGACAGTGTGCTGAAAGGTGCATGTAAGATGAACATTAACAAGAGCAAAACTAGGGTAATGGAGTGCAGTGTAAGAAAATCAGGTGATGCTGAAGGAATTAGATTGGGAAACGAAGCAATAAAGGAGGTAGATGAGTTTTGTTACTTGGGAAGTAAAATAACAAATGATGGTCGCAGTACAGAGGATATAAAATGCAGAATGGCAATGGGTAGAAAAGCGTTTTTGAAAAAGAGAAATTTGTTAACATCGAATATTGATTTAAGCCTAAGGGAGTCCTTTCTGAGGGCATTTGTATGGAGTGTGGCCTTGTATGGGAGTGAGACATGGACGATAAACAGTGCAGACAGGAAGAGGATTGAGGCTTTTGAAATATGGTGTTACAGAAGAATGCTGAAGATTAGGTGGGTGGATCGCGTAACTAATGAGGAGGTACTGAACAGAATTGGGGAGAAAAGAAATTTCTGGCATACCTTGACTAAAAGAAGGGATAGATTGGTGGGACACATTCTTAGACATCAAGGAATTGTGAATTTAGCATTAGAGGGAAGTGTGTGGGGTAAAAATCGCAGAGGAAGACCAAGAGATGGATACAGTAAGCAGATTCAGACAGATGTAGGTTGCCGTTCTTATGAGGAGATGAAGAGGCTTGCTCAGGATAGGGTATTGTGGAGAGCTGCATCAAACCAGTCTCCGGACTGAAGACCACAACAACAACAACATAAGAAATAAAAAATGTTGTTAGCAGTGAATTTAAAATATCGCACCTCCAAAGTGTATAAATAAACGTCCTTATTGATATTATTTTTCCTTACTTTTCGGTAAAAGAAACTTTGTTCTCATTTCCCGCTGTTCCTCATTTTAAATTTCTTGGTTTTGAAGAAGGAGGAGCCTTTGGGATCTAGCGTCCCATCGTCATTGTCGCCATTAGAGACGATTTTGAATAGCTACAAGGAAGAGAGGAAGAGAGAGAAATGGAGGAGGAGGAGATGGAGAAATGGAAAGAAGGGAACTGGGATATGGATTGAAATGAAAAAAATGGGTAAGGAGGAAGAGGTACGTACAGGGGAATCGGTGTGAATATGTGGACATGATGTAGGAAACGATTGCCTTTCTCAAGAGCAATTAAATGTTGCGTGCTCCATAGTCGGTAAATCATCTTATCTCTATCTTTATTTATAGACACGGGGAAACAATAAATGTAGTCGGTTAAACGGTATACTAGCCGCTACCGTCTTGTAGCGTATTATACTGGAATTTTAAAGTTGACAGTGCGGGACAAAAGGCGATTAGTTGTAGGTTATGTGCAGTTTTGATTGCTTCACTGACAAATAAATTGCAGTGATGGATTACATTAAGAATTATTGCCCACTAATATAAGTGATGATGGTGCGTACTTCCTGCAATCTTAAATATTTTGAAAAATTTCATTTTAAATTAATAAATGGTAAATGCGATACAAAATAACAATGATAACGATCGTGGTGTGCAGAATTCATATAGATGATTGCAGCTCTTTGTACCTTTTCTCATTCAGGTGGTTGAGGGTGAACTTTTTAGTAATAAATAAGTTTTTTTTACACTTTATGTTATTTTTATTTACTATTTCTACTACACTAGACACCACAGGATAATCGTTACAGAGTGGATGCTGGCGGGAGACTGCTACAGAGATACTGCTAATAATGAGTCTGACACGTGCAGTTAATTATTGCTGGCCAACCAATGAAAAGATATTCCACATCATTTGTTTCTAATTTGGTCTCTGACACACTGATTACGCTACATACCGCCGTAGGGTACAGCCGCAGTCTAACAAACAGCCGCGACACTCACTGCTGTGAACGTTGTTAACAACTGACTGTTCGACGAGACTAGCGCTCGTAGAGGTGGACAAGCCATCGAAGGAGTGATGTCTGTGTATAATTACTTGTGTTCGTAATTAACGAAATAGATACTATAATTTTTGCGTTATAAGAATTAGTGAAATATCAAGACACATACATAATGCGGAAATTAGTGTAAAAACAGCCTAATTTAACTTATTCAGTGGTGTAACGAACAGCTTCGTCATGGACAAATACTTACGAATGTGTGTATACTTGCAGCGTATTCCGCTTAAAGTTCAAATGTTCAAATGTTTGTAGAACTTATGGGACTTAACTACGGGGTCATCAGTCCCTAAGCTTACAAACTACTTACGAACTAGCTAAGACTAAGGACGGCACAAATATCCATGCCCGAGGGGGGAATCGAACCCCCGACCGTAGTGGCCGTGCAGACCGTGACTGGAGCGCCTCAGTCCCCTCGACCACCGCGGCCGGCCCTGCTTAAAGTAAGTAGAAAATAAGAGAAATATAAATTACTATTATGGTCTGTTCTTACTATGACAGACACTTTTTTTACGTGAATGAGTTCGTCGTGTAATCTAATGTTTCGCACATTTTTTAAACTACACTGCCACGGTGGAGTAGCCGAGCGGTCTAAAGCACCTCGCTGCGGAGGTTCGAGTCCTCCCTGGGGCATGGGTGTGTGTGTTTGTCCGTAGGTTAGTTTACCTAGGTTTAAGTAGTTTGTAAGCTACGGACTGATGACCACGCAGTTTGGTCCGATAGATTTACAAACATTTGAACACTACACTCGTCTTTTTTATAGTCGCATATTCTTTCAAATGTGATTACTTGTTATTAAAAAAGCATTTTTTTTGAACATTATTGCCGTTTGTGGTTCAGCTGTACCAACAATTGTCGAAATGATTTCTTCTTTTTTGGGAAACAGTTTGATTGAATTTGCAGTTCTGTTGTCACGTCTTGACGTTTTCCCTTCAGCTACAGCTGTAGTGGCTGATTTATACGTTAAACTAGTAAAAGCCAGGCAGGCAACGGAATTGACTGTTGTTGTAGATACTATGAATTGTGATTAAGAATATCTGTGCAAAGGTGTCTGCTAATTCAAACCGAAACACCCAGGGCAGGCGGCTAGGGCGTCCTTTTGCTTACTGCCCCACGGGGTTTTCCCGTTCTACTTGATAAATTGCCCAAAGTTGAACGCAATGGAGGAAACCACTGGCAGTGCATTTGTAAAGAGCCACCGCTACCTCCACAAATTATTATCAGTTTATTATAAATAAATTATTTAAAACAGATTATTTATTATCAGTTTATTATAAATAAATTATTTAAGACAGATTATTGTCAATGTAAACAAATGTTCACATTCCCCCTGACAAACTCAATTTGCATTCAGTCTTAAATTGTTTCGATCATACGTGTCAGTTTGTCGCAGATAGCTCTTATAAACGTTTTTCCGTGAAGTAGCTAGAGTTGACCGATATTCATCGCTGTTTTGATATACATTGGTATTTAGTGGCAATCATCGATGTTCTTACATCGGTATTAAGTTCTCTAGAACATCAACACATTGGTGGTATCAATACAATATAGGACCATCGGTATCTCCATCCTGAAGATTCAACTGGATTCTCTAATAAAATTTTGATGTGGTCCAGGATACCAAGCCACAAACGAAATAGGTCTATATAAATCTGTATTCTATATTGTACTCCATGTCTTTGTCCAGTTGTAACATATTTCCGTTACTCATGGTGATAGCGTCAGTCTAAAAATATTTTTTTACACCAATTCTTACACCAATGTCTAACAACGATGTAGGCCTGTATCGATCAACTCTAGCACAGAGCATTCTCGCAATTACTTCACGAAAAATCGTTTATAATATCTATGGGTGACAAAGTGATGCACACGTAAGCCGCAATACTGCGCTTGTGAATAGCTGCATATGCAACTCGAACAGCCATGCGCATGCGCAGCTCTATCGGCGACACACTGCCTCTTATGGATAAGATACTATGGTTATCGCAGTCTGTATACGTTCCTACGTTCCACCCTGACCGATTTTGCTGTAATTATAGTGAAGAAACCTTAACGTTACTGAGTAGAAACGCGACGTCTTGCCAAAGGGCAGGGCTCCAGGTGTTTCATTGTCATTTTTAATTTCTAATAGAAAATTGAATTATTTAGTAAAAGCCTGTAGGTTAGAAGTTAATGTAAATACACTATCCTGTAATTTACAGTTTTGTACGTCAGGGATCTTAGGAAACCTAAGAAAGACATATTTATAGCTATTCTTTAAGTTATTAACAATTTTATGGCACGACGTACGTACCCTTATGCAAAAAGTATGTTAAAACCAATCAAAAAGATACTATTCGTACTCACTCAAAATCTCATTCAGTAATATAGCTTGCCGGCCGCTTGGAAAGCCGCTGTCGCAATGTGTAACAAACGTTAGTGGCCGCGAGGAAGTAGCTACATCTACTTGGGACATCTACGTATGTAAGTGGGAGTCAGCAAACCGAGCGGTCTGGAGCGCCACGTTGCGGATCGCGCGGCCTCCCGCGTCGGAGGTTCGAATCCTCCATCGGGCATGGATGTTTGTCTTGTCTTTAGTATAACTTACTTCATAATTAGTTGTTTTTCAAAAGTGATAGATTGGCTGGCCAGTACTTAACTTATTGCTGTACCGCCGTTACACACACAAACAAAACAGGACGAAAATAAAACAAGCTTTCGTAACTGTGTTCCTTCTTCAGGTACACCGGTCCGAAAGCTTATATTATATTCGTCCTTTTTTCTTGCTGTATGTATTTATATTTTATCGACGGTACAGCAGAAAGGTAAGTACTGGCTAGCCAATCTATCTCTTTTTGAAAATTAAATTATCATCTCTGATTACCCCGCATTGAAGTCCCATAAGCTTTACAAACATTTGAACATTTTGAAAACTCAGTGGGAGTGTCGTTGGCTGTTGTGACTATACGTTAGACTGTGGTACAGCACACCGACCTTACAATAAACACTGATTTTCTGAAAAAAGGCTCTGTTTTGTAACTTTGATTCCACATTCTTATTGATTTGATTGTCTTATATTTTAGGTGAGTCCTTTTAGTTAATCTCCCATTAATCTGACAACCTGCTGAGCCATAGCGAAGTGAAGCCGAACAATTTAATATTAATATCAGAAACAATATCTACCGAAAATAAACATACACTGATCAAATTGTACCCGCCTCTTCTATGCACCCTAAATGTCACAAAAATGCTTTCCTTCATACTGCCATCCACAGAGCCATTTCCATCCCACTCTCGAAAGAGGAAATAAATTTGATGAAAACCATAGCAGTTAGTAATGAATACGATCCTGCCATAACTGACAACATCCTTAAAAAGAAAACTGCTAAAAGAGTTACAACACTTGGCACTCCTATTGAATCAGACCAAAAGAAAAAGTATTTCTCCATTCCATTTCTGGTGCCCATTTCGTATCAGATCCAACGTCTTCTTCGTAATAAGTATAACTGCAACGTTGCCTTATCGACCAACAATAATTTGAAGAAAAACTTCATTTATAGTTTAAAATCAACCTGTTCTCCGGTACATAATTCCGGCGTTTCCAAAATTGTTTGTGATACTTGTTCTTCCTACTACATAGGTCAAACGGGACGTGCTTTTAAAGTGAGGTTGAAAGAATCCCTTTTTGAGTAAGAATGGCACTAACCCCCAGAATTCGTCTTTTGCTGACTATCTTCTCAGTACAGATCACGCACCCAAAGCCATTCATGACCTGAACATTTTGTATATTGAAAAGAAAGGCCACAGATTATACGTGCTCGAAGAATTGCAAATATTTAAACATTTTTCGCGTAATGACGGGCTTATTCTAAATTAACAGTTGTTGTTGTTGTTGTTATGGTCTTCAGTCCGGAGACTGGTTTGATGCAGCTCTCCACCCTACTCTATCCTGAGCAAGCCTTTTCATCTCCTCATAAGAACGGCAACCCACATCCACTTGAATCTGCTTACTATACGCGTCTCTTGGTCTCCCTCAGCGATTTTTACCCCACACACTTCCCTCCAATGCTAAATTTACGATTCCCCGATGTCTAAGAGTGTGACCTACCAAGCGATCCAGGGTATGCCAAAAATTCCTTTTCTCACCAATTCTGTTCAGCACTTCTTTATTTGTTATGCGACCTACCCACCTAATCTTCAGCATTCTTCTGTAACACCACATTTCAAAACAGTTACAACTGCATAATAGAAGCTTTTTTTAATGGTATTAAGCCATTATTCGGTCTGTACTTCGTGCAGTGTCCGAAATATTTCTTCCTACTGGATCCAAAGCATTTATATTCCAAAAGCCAGAAGTTTGTTTAACTAATATGATTATTAATAATTTGTTATTTTATTATTATACTTTGTTTATTTTCTCTACCACCACTGCATTGCCAAAATGGTCGAATGTTCAAAAGTTTGTATAGCTTATGGGACTTAACTACGGGGTCATCAGTCCCTAAATTTACAAACTGCTTATGAACTAGCTAATACTAAGGACGGCACAAATATCCATGCCCGAGGGGGGGATTCGAACCCCCGACTGTAGTGGCCGTGCAGACCGTGACTGGAGCGCCTCAGTCCCCTCGGCCACCGCGGCCGGCGCCAAAATGACGCCTCAGCCATATCTCATGTTGAACAAAGCATCTTGTAGCAATTGTTGTTTCAATTCTATTTTTCTCTGTTCAGTAGCCTAATTATAATTGCGGCTACTATAAGGCACTACTGAGGTAACGTCTTCCTGTACATAACTCCACTTAGCACACTCCAGTCTGATGCCTCCGTGCAGTTTTGCAGCCCATAGTGGCTAGCTTTTTCCAAAAAATTCTTTTTAAACTTTGTGACGTAAGCTATATAGTTGAATAGTATATTTTATTATGTGTCTTGTTTTGTTTTATATTTTTTGATGAAGACAATCTTAGTCATTGGCGGAACCTGGTCAAATAATTTTTAATTTGCTACCTAGTGTAGCGATACATTAATAATTTTTTATTGAAAATTATATCTGCGACGCTTGTCGCTAGCATCCGTTCTCTCTGCCAATAAATCTCTGATTATCCTTGTTTCAAGTTATACCTTCAACTATTTCAAACGATGAAGATGTAGATGTAGATGTAGATGTAGATGTATGTAGATGTAGATCTGGAGAGAAAACGGAATCGCTTGTCGTCTTTCGTTTTTCTACCTTTGTACTGAGCGGACGTATTTTACTCGACCTCCATAATCATGTAAGTGTGAGCTCTGGTTAGCACCCTTTTACTTAATAAACTTTAACTTTCATTTGGAATTCCTATTTCATTTAAATAATGACTATTTCTCCCCATCTTTCATTTAATTGATTTATTTTCAGCAATATTAGTAAATTGATGCTTGATCATTGTTGCCTATTGTCTCATGATGACAAAAGAATGCAAAATTTATTTACTCTCATTTTGTGTTAAACATTGAATTCAATGCCTGCAGGATATCTTCATTCTGTTAAAAGCGAAGTCAGATAATTTCTTTAACTTTCGATAACCACAGTGATCAAAATTACACACGGTCTTAAAACTTTAATAATTAATAGTCATGAAACCAAGCATCAGTTTACGAGAACGAAGATATTAATCAATTCATACAGGTTCAACTGCAGTGTCACGGCTTCCACCAATGAATGCATACCAGGTAACTTATTCCGCTATTTTCTTATGTAATTGTGCTTTCTGGTGTTGTCGTAATTTTTAAATTACATTGCTACTGAGAACTGATAACAATTTCAAAAATTAATATTCATTGCAGATCTTACAGTTAGTTAAATTTCAATTCCGGTTTTCAACTTTCATCTTGTGACAACACCAGCGATAAAAAAAAAAGTAACATTACACTAGGGCTGCTTGTTTATCAATTTATTCATTAATAACAGAAGTTTTGCGTTTTGGCACTGCTTCCAGACGCAGCAGGAATGTCAGGTGTACGACAACTGAGACGGTCTTTCCCAAGGGACCGCCACCGACTAAACCATCAGTTACCAGCACGTCACAACACGTTACGTCCTCGCCGCACTGCTGCGTTCTCCACTGCTCTAAAGAGCACTTCTTCTCTTTCAGTATGATGGTTCTTCAAGCCACAACTATTGAGGTGGAAAAGGAAGTCAATGCGATGTCACGATTCCACAGCGCAAAGCTGTTGCTGCCAAAGTAACAATTGTCACTGTCTCTCGGTATAAAAATAGACGAAATGTCTGGTCCGAGCGCCCACATATGTCCCCTAAGAGCTTTATGATATCTTTCTACTGCCGGACCGTGTGTTTTGGAGGTCTATATGACGTCTCTGTCAGATTTTCATTCTCTCCTCTCCCGGAGTGCAGCGTAGTTGAGGAAACCGCAAGCAAATGTAGAGAAAATCCAGTCCAGAACTATCCTTATAAGCGACCGGCGCTTTGAATGCTATAGTAGTCAATATTTTGGCATTTGCATTCTTTCAACTCTTGATAGAAACTCTCGGTGTAAAATAATCACTAAAAGGCACTTGGCAAACGTGTCACTATAAATTATTCATCGTGCCTGAAGCAATATATAGCGTTTATGTGTGTGTGTCTACGCTTTGAATAATTCATCACATATGCATTTTCACACAGGTGTTCGTCCAGTAATTTATTTTTGTTTCGGGTGAAAAACTGTCAACGATTTTTTTAAACGTTTCGCTGCATACACCGCATAATTATCGAGTACAACATGCGTCCTCTACAGACAGTACAAAAACGAACGAGCATTAAATACATACGTTATCAAATAACGATACAGCTTTGATTACTTTTCGATCATTTGATACGTTCGCTCAGTGATATACAAAAAAGATAAATTGATTGATATGTACAAAACATTTAGTATTTAAAAACGTGATTTGAATTGGTAGTGTGAATAATTAGGCTATAAATAACGCGGACTTATGACAGAGCATGTAAGAAAGTTTCTCTTGAAACCAGAATAGCTTGTATAACTAAATGCGGTATGTGAAGTACATATAGATGAAGTGCTACATGAAGAACTAAAAGACTACTTCAGTCATAAATGGTAGAAACTAACAAGGAATCAACTACTCCGTGTAAGTTTTCAGAATGACGTTACGCGAAAAGGGAAGCAAATATAGTGGACGAGATCTGCAAGGGCCATTTTTAAAGCACGAACAGATTCGTAATGAAGTAGAGACACTTTACTTGTGAACGTCAATTGCATCTGACTAAAACATGCATTTTTTTTTAAATTTTTATACTATTTTAATTTTTATTATTTATTTTTGCTTTTGAACATAATCACTATGAACAACTAAACATTTGTCAAGGAATGACAACACATTTTGATCCCAGCATCAAAGACGCCTGTCACCTGACCATTGAAGCAGTTGGTAAACGTTTCCTTAAACACATTTTTTTTTTACATTTAAAGCATTTTTAGAATACCAACCTACACTGATGCCACAATACACCATTGTTCACACCATCCAAATACACACAAGTTCGCTGCATTTACATCCGTATGACAGATAGAAAACAGAGTACATTTAAAACCTAAAGAACTACTAGAAGAAATTGATACAATCAAAACAATTGCATATAATGACAGGTACTCAGAAAAATCAATTAACTGTCAAAACAGTGCAAGTTAACATCACTAACAAAAACACCATTAGTAAGACCACTATCAAAACTCAAATCTTTACAAGTATGCCCTTTCTAGGCACAGCAGCACAAAAGGCTAGCCAACTTATTCGAGAGACCAATGTTAACAATATTATAACAAACCAGGACGCCACCTACCACACACAGTAAGCGCAAACTCTCAAATAACTTAACACATTGGGATATATGAATTACAATTTAACAGCTGTCCTGCATTTTACATTCACAAAACTGGAAAAACTTTGCACACGCGATACAAAGAACACAACGATGTTTTAGACTCAGTCGGCAGCAAACCACTTAAAGCTCAATAAACGTAGACTAAGTGAAGTCGGCAATAGCCTAACAGTACTCCAGTAGGTGGTAAAAAAAAAAAGGACATGATCAGTTTGAACTTAGAAATAGTATTATGTAAATAAAAATGTACTAAACGCACAAAGAAAAAATTAGCTACAGTTTTGTCAGCCGTTGAAAAATATTATAATAATACTTTTTTCTTATGACAGAAATATCATTACAACCAGTTGCCAACCTACATCCATAATTAATATTTCTACAAATGTCTCATAAAGCAGCGCCAATTTATAAATGTACGTATAATAACATAAGAAATCTGTATCTTTCTAAAAACAAAATACCTTTATGTTTATGAAATAGAACACCTTTTACGTATAGAACATCTTTGTAAAGTAGACGCAGAATATTTTCATAAGCTGTGGGTGTTTGAGTTACTATGATTTCACAATGTGCTAAAAACAAGAAGTGTCTGTAATGATCTTTATTTATACCTGGAAATCTACTATAAAGCAGACAATGCATACATCTCCTGTTGCACCACATATGTTTATACACCGCTGTTAAAAAGCAAGTTAACTGTTCATTCTCCTTAATTCTGTGAACGTATATTTAAAATGTACTGTGCTCTTACTATCCATATTTTGCTTTGGCCGGCCCAGAATTCTTTAAACGAAAGTAAATTACTGAAGAGGAGCCTTAAGATAGGGCCTCACATATTGAAATGCAACATTTACTAATAAATCACGAAATAGTTACATTTTATAAAACTAAAGCAGTTGCAGACAACAATGGATAAATGTAATCAATTTACCGAAAATGCGAAGAGGTAATGTGTAACATTATTGAAGCTTCACGGCGCTAATCAAAATCGCGGACGGGAACCATTTTCTAGAAGCGTTGAGAGATGGCAGTCCATCTCTCATCTTCATTGTGTAATTTAACGTAAGATTAATCATGTAATTACTTCATTACGCGTAATTTGCTGTTGCTGTGATGGAATATTGGAGCAGGGCAGAGTTATGTTTGAAGGGGGGAGTTGTTTGGCTGTGTAGGAAGAAGGCCCAGGGGTAGAGACACAGAGTAACATATACAGAGGCCCCCCCCCTCTATACCGCCGTCCTACGCTCTCGTCGTAGTTCCGTAAGATGCCAGCAGATGTCAGACCAGTACCAGTACCAGTAGACGACACTAGAGGCGCTCCTGAGGGTGCCTTTCTGGAAAAACGGCGTTTTTCGGGCGGAAGTGCATGGCAGGCGGTGGTTTTTTCGGAGGGTAGCGTGGAGGAGAGGCTGAGGGGAGAGCTCGTGCCGCCTGCCACGAGGCCACGGCTGTGTCCGGTGTGCCGGCGTTTGAGGGGAAGTGGTGGTGGGGGGAGCCGCTATCTGCAGCCTGCTCTGGGCAGTTTTAAAGGACTGCTTCTGACCTCAGCGCCATCATGGGACATCTTACGGAACTGCTGGTAACCCTCCCTCCCCGCACTCCTGAGCGTGAGAACTGGCCCTCACCAAGGTTTCCCGTCTATATATTTTTGTCTGTGGTAGAGATTCCATTGTGCGGCCGGCGACGGCTTTTCTACCTTCTGGCACTGACCAAGGGTCTATGGGTTGCATATGCGCTGATACACAGCAGAGGCCTTGGGCTGAGAGCTTATAAAAATGTCCGCTAAGCTTTCGAGATTGTTGCCGGTGGAAGGCAAGTATTGTGTGAGCTCTTAAAGAGCCGGTCTCGCTGATTTCGAGAAAAGATAGCAACATGGCAGGACGTCCCCTCTGTTCCCTAGAAGAATGTACGTCCAAATTGTGTTTCCTAAAAATAAAAACAAGAGCTCTGGAGGTAGGCTGCGGAGCGAGGTAAGAATGGCTTTTGCTAACGGGAAAATTCCTTCGCAGCCCGAGTTGGGAACGAGTCTGGTGGACGGTTATAGAAAGCGTGAGAAACGCGCCAAGAAGCTGACTAGCTACTGGATAGAGTTTCGTATTTTCGAAATCGGTCAGGCGTAAGTGAAATTTCACTGGGTAGTGCTAGGAAGCTTGGATCTGATTGGCTTTCTGGAAAAACGGCGTTTTTCGGGCGGAAGTGCATGGCAGGCGGTGGTTTTTTCGGACTTCTAGTTGTGCTCTCTTGGAGTGCAGACGGTTTTCGTTTCGTGCTGGGTACGGACGTGGAGATATGCTTGTTTAGCCGATTCGTGGTATTTAGGAACTTGTACAAATTTCAGAGTGCGCTCTGAATTTTGAAATGGTACTGACGGTTCTTGTTCGGTGAGATCAGGGTCAGACAGCCATAAGTAATTGCACCCAGGCCGTAATTACGTCATACTCAGCTTGCTGGAGTCTTTTAGGCCTTCAGTACATGTGCATACTTATCTATGCTAAATGAACTAGTCCAGACTTTGCAGAACTGCTTGAGGTCGTAGGCACTGTGTACTATCGAGAGCGCAGTGGCTGATATTATGCAGTACAGCTTCCGAATATCAGAGCGTGATTTATTTTGTGGTCGCGCACTTTTCAGGTTATAACCGCTGCAGCAGTTCGTCGACTGGGTAATGTATGGCTTGCGCATACCAGCAGCGAGAGTCAGTTGTATCAGGTTCACCAGTCTAACGGGAAAGTCTTGTTTATAAAATCTACCCTGCTCAAAATATTTCATTACGACTACGAACTCGTACATCAGTTTCCGTACTGTTTAACGTTTTCCAATAGGGGATATTTTGACTTGTCAATCAGTATTCCATTCATGTTGACATTGTTTAGATTAATGTAAAACATTGACGGGGATTTATTTTTCCATTTATACAGAATTTTTATGAATACTAATGTCCATTTTTAATTGAGATATTTGAGTTATTGATACAAAAATATATGAACGTAGTGATTATAATAAACACATAACTGAGAAAGTCTGTTTCTCTTAACGAATTCATTTATTGTTGTTTCCCGTTTTACAATTCATAATTTTTGGAGGGGAAAGTCAATATAAATTGGAAAAGTCGTGGATTTGTCTGTGTGACTGGAGATGATATTGGGCTGCTATATAGGTCCATACATATTATTGGTATTTCATTAATAACTTTATCATAGTTAAGTTGCATACTATGCTTATGGAGAACGATCGAAAATCTATATAAAGTACACATACTTCAGCATATATCGCTAATTTATTTCATTTGCTGTCTTTTTTTTTTTTTTTTTTTTTTTTTTTTTTTTTTTTGCCGGTTTCATTGAGCTTTCATCATCTTCAGAAAAAGTTACAATGTTCTCCTACTTTCACTGCAAAATGTAACAAAGATGGTTAAAATCTGTAAAGTCCTTTTTTGTTTACAAATAAGATTTACTCACGTAACTCGTTATTTTATGTGAACCCTAAACTCTTTTGTATATATTTCGTTAACTTTTATCTAATTTGTATACAAAAAAGGACTTTACAAATTTTACCCATATTTGTTACAAATATTCAAAATGTTCAAATGTTTGTAGAGTCTGTGTTGGTCACAGTCCATGTGGTCTGGCGGGCCTTAAACTCATCAAAATCAAATGTTTGTATAGCTTATGGGACTTAACTACGGGGTCATCAGTCCCTAAGTTTACAAACTACTTATCAACTACCTTATACTAAGGACGGCACAAATATCCATGCCCGAGGGGGGATTCGAACCCCCGACCGTAGTGGTCGTGCAGACCGTGACTGAAGCGCCTCAGTCCCCTCGGCCACCGCGGCCGGCATATTTGTTACATTTTGCAGTGAAAGTAAGAGAACATTGTAACTCTTTATGAAGGTGATAACATAGCTCATTGAAACCGGTAAAAAATTTGCAAATTTTAGCTAAAGTAAGTAAGCATTAAATAACTTTATTAATTGAATAACATCAATGATGCCGATAATTGATTGGGGGTGTGCTGCTCCTGTCAATAACTACCCACACCTTACATTTTTCGTTCGTCAGGATTCCCTTTTTTCACATTTATTCCACACCACCACTTTTCATTTTCCTGCCAGGATACACTTTTCACTATCCCACCTTTCATATGACGACCGTACCAGGATATCCTTTTCACTATCCCAAATTTCATTTGGCGAACCTGCCATGATTCCCTTTTTTGCACATTTATTCCACACCACAACCATCGCTTTCCATTTGCCTATCACTGTGGGAAGAAGCAAGACGCAACTGGATAAGTTTCATTGGAAATTACCAGATCATCCACCATAAAGCCCAGAAGTAACTGTTACCATCTGTTAAAAAGTTAGCGTTTGTTTTTTCGTACATGTCCGAAAAAACAGATGTTGCAACTCATTAATGGTAACCCACCAAGTCGAGGTTTCATGCTTATTTCAGTGTAGATTCACACGAGGCTTGCACTTCTGGCGGAAATACTAAGTTAGCTAAGAGCCATGGAAAATGTTTAAAGTTTGTAAATCTATTGGACCAAACAGCTATGATCATCAGTCCCTGGATAGTTGGTTGGTTGTTTATTTAGGGTGCTAAACATCTAGAATCAGTCCCTGGACTTACAAACTTCGAAAACTACCTTATAAAAAGTACAAGGTGCCTTCCAGCGCTCGGCCTCTCCACTGCATCAGAGACAAGCAGAATAATGGTCAGAGCAGGAGGACGTATTATGGGAATTCGTCTCGGATGGGTTATGTGCTTGAGTAGTCCGTGCAGATGTGTGAAGCCTGTGGGCCTTGCCGACGCAAGGCTTAGCCCAGCTGCCTAGTAAACAGGAGTACAGGTTTTGAGTCCCGGCCCCGGAATAATTTTCCATATGTTCATGATACTTTATTACAGCTGATACCAAAATACCCCAATTAAATCTACACTACAAAGTGTGTTTTTAAAAGTAAGTACCGTTTTGAAACCAAGAAAAGACGTGCTAAGATACCTAAATAATTTTATTTTTACATGAAAGCCTGTCCCTTATCTAATTTTCTACATAATTTCCGTCAATACTGAGGCACTTGGCACAACTTTGTACAGTTTCTGAATACCCTCCTCATAGAAGTCTGCCGCCTGACTAGTTACCCAATGCATCACAACTGTTTTGACTTCGTCATAGTCTTGCTCGGTCACAGTGCCATACAAAACACTATGAGAAACATTAAGAAAATCATCCCGCAAGGAGGAAATGGTAAAGCGTCTGGTTTCTCTCAACTTATTGTCTACTTCCTGCACCAAACTTTCATTAACGACCGAAGGACGCCCACTCCTTTGTTCATCATGCACATTTTTGCGGCCATCTTTAAATGCTCTCATACAGCTCCTTACCATACTAGCACTCACAATGTTTTGTCCGTAGTATGGATCGCTTTTAGGCATTGAGCACAAAGAAATCTTATAACAGCCGTACTTTACATTCGGCGGAACTCACGATTATCGGAGGCATCTTAAACACTCAATACACAACGTAAAGAATCAAACTGTAATGGCGTCAGTGCGTAGACAACAGATATAAGTACCTAGTGCGCATAAAATTATTGAGATATCTTAGCATGTCTTTTTTTTAATTTCAAAACGGTACTTACTTAAAAAACACACCTCGTAAAATCTGGTTTAACGGTCAGTACTTTGATGCTGCAATCCGAAAGCTGGTACCACGATTGGCAATTGTTTAAATGTTAATGATGACTATAATGAAATGTGAAATAATGTACAAACTGTAGTTTATGAAAGAATTCACGATCATAAAGAAAGTTTCTTTTACTGCATCACAAATCTGTTCTTATTTTAAAAATGACCTACGTATTTACACTAGAAGAGAATGTTAAATAACCACAAATATTTGACGGATTTTCTACCGCTGAAGCTGAAGCATTCGAATGGCACCTTGTTAATCAGATCAAGATTCTAAATACTGAAATTATGCTTCCTTCAGTCGAAATGGCGGAGCGCTCTAAGGAGCCTTCCTGCGAAGCTCGTGGTTGCTCTCCGTCGGAGATTCCTCCCTCGGGCATTGTGTGTGTGGTCGCTTTGTCCTTAAGTTAGTTTGAGTACTTTGTAAGACTAGGGACTGATAACCACAGCAGTCGACTCCCACAGACTTACAAACATTTGAAAAGTGTGATCGTTGCCATAGCTGAAGTATGTGGGCACAACATATAGAAGTAGTAAGAGATGCACAAATTCCAGTAGTGTTGAACAGCAGTCGACATAATAATGGTTATTAAATAACCACAATTAGGCTACAATTCATCGAGTCATTAAAATGTTGTCCAGTTTGCCTAAAGTACAAATAATAACTGAAAGGTTCATTAGAAGAGATGGAAGGAAGGATAAGAATGAGGAAGGAAATCGGCCCTGACGTCTATAGTGAAAGTTCTTGATATCTGGCTAGACTGATTTAGGTATATCACGGAACAACCTCTTTCTGGATGAGCGGAGAACGACTTGAACCACCGTCACGCCAACTGTGAGTGAAGTGTGATGACAGCTGCATTACCTCACTCGTTAGTTCACAGCCAACAAATACAAGTGTAACACAATTTTAAAAAATCAAAGAAAATGTTGTAACTACATACTATACTTACAAATACCTGTAATACAACTTTGTGTTGCATTTCTTTTCTGGCCCATTTTAGGTTACGGTAGTAAAAGTGGGCCTTTGCGATCGTCTTTTGACAGCTCGAAATTTAAATTAGAATAACGGTTTAACCATTCATCTAACACGAAAACTGAATAACCCACTTTGTATAGGAGAAAATTCTCTACAACCTTGCTCCGTAATGTTTTTTCATAACGTGCCTCGTTTCAGAGATATTTGCTAAACTAACGGCGATTTGACATCATCGCTTGATTTTATGTAAGCCAGGCGTTCGAAGATGTCACGTGACATTCCTCGCCTAGAACTCTGACATACGCCAACTTGCTTGCTGTATGTTATGATTTTCGTGTTATAACTTACGCATTGTCACTTCAAAACAAGGGTGCACTGAATAATTAACAAAACCACATCGTTATTGGTACTATAAAGTATAATCTAAAGTTCCAAATTAGCAGTTAACAACCGCCATCATTAGTACGATAACTGTCGGCCGTAGTGTAGTTGTGATGCTCATGGTCGGTAATTCGATACCTGCCACTACCATACTTTTTTTTCCTTGGCTCCTAAAAGGGTTCCGGGCACCCTTATTAATTAAAGAGAGCTAAGTTCTACAATGTTTAGAATTGTGCACAAGGAGTGCTCCCTCAAAAATGTGCGTTTGTTCTATTTCGTGAACCAGCCGTGAAATACGTGACAAGTAAGTGAACACTGGTCTTCTGAAGCATCTGCACAACAACGGGGAGGATACTGTGATAATAAATATTCTAAACAACGTGCAGATACTGCTAGTTTCATATATGAAAGGAGTCTTAGGTTTCTGTTGCAACTGTCGTTTCTTAATGAAACGGAAGTGTACACATTGCAACAATTACCTGTTTTTCCCCCTCCTAGCCTATGTTTACAAACCGTTGGTATCTGTTTCATGGCATGTTCTCGAAACAGAACAAATTCACTTTTAAGAGAAAGTGATGTTACCTTTGTACAACTCGGAATCTTTGAGCATATAGTTGTGCCCAGATAACGAGAGTGTGCGAAAAGATTTTACGAAGCAAACGGGAAAAAATGGTCAGTGGTGGTTATATATTTTTTTCTTCTTATATTTTTTGTCTTCAGGGAGATCGATGCTTTGCGGTCGTTTATTCTTGTTCGTTGAGAATTGTGCTTAGTTTTTTAATACAGATGGCATTGCACCCTCTTTCTTTTTCTTTCTTTTCACTGGTTCTTTGGTTTGATTGGTACTTTGTGGACGTTGGTATGTTTTGTTCTGTTTTGATCGTTTCGGCGTTCACTCACTTTTCTTGTTACAGTGTACGTCGAGCTACCATGCTGGCAACCCTCTGACCGAGCGCTCTGAGCCACCGGGTCCTAGCAACTTTCGAAACACCGTCTAACATGTTGGTACATCACAAACTAATTCGTCGCCCATTACGCTACGGCGAACAGCTGCGAGACTAACCAGTAATTCTCGTACCATCAATGGCACGTGTTAACTGCTAACATGGCATTTTTAGACATTACATTATAATTCATTGTCCTAAGAACGACGTGTTGTTGTTTCAGTGCGCCATTGCTTTCAAAAGACAACGCTTGAGCTGTAATAAGAAAATCATCAAATACAGAAAGCAAGATGGCGTTTGCAAATGAGAGTTTCGGTCGAGGGATTTCAAATGACTGATTTACGAACGTCAAATGTACGCCGTGTTCTATTCAGGCTATAGTCACTCGTCCGAACGGCAAATGTACGCTACGTTCCTTCCAGGGTATAGTCATTCATAAGCAGTACAGGCAAAGAAAATAAAAACTTTGAGCAAACTACCAAGGCAACTGAGGTACAAGTATTTTAACGGAAAAATATAATGAAAATGTGGGAGAGATATTAAAATAACGGTTTAAATAGGAAAAAAGAAAAAAAGGCATGTCTGTCAAAGCTAAAGTCAAATATCAAATAATTTTAGCTGTTTGTTAAAATACGGTCAGAAATAATACTAAGTGTCGGTTGCACAGATATTATCACAAAAGTAGAGTCGTGATCGTATCGGCCACAAGCTTTTTATTATTTAAATTTTTATTCTTTTTGATCGAAATGTTTGCAAAAAAACATAAAACAAAACATAAATCTAAAGTGGGCCGTAAAACACGTCAGTGCGATTTTTTCAGTGTTCAGATTCACAGAAATTGAACTAGTATCGCGAACTTGTTCTGTAAGGGTCTGTCTGATAAAGACCGAACACCCGCCATAATGTGTAATGCATCTAGTCAAAATTAGGCACCACATGCGTTAAGTGTTAGACCAGACGATCAATACTGTTTAGGACAATGCAGTCCGCCGCTGAAGTATCCGTACCCTCTTCCACCTTTGTAGTTCCTCGTCCGACTAAAATCGGTGTCCAGAAATTTTGTTTAGAATCAAATGTGGCGGTAAATGGTTGCACTGAGACTGTAACAGTGCTTCACAAAAAAATGTTCAAATGTTTGTTAAGCTTATGGGACTCAACTACGGGGTCATCAGTCCTTAAACGTACAAACTATTTACGAACTAGGACGGCACAAATATCCATGCCCGAGGGGGGATTCGAACCCCCGACCGTAGTGGCCGTGCTGACCGTGACTGGAGCGCCTCAGTCCCCTCGGCCACCGCGGCCGGCCACTGCTTCGCAACGGACTTGCTGAAGCGTAGCTTTTGTCCGATTGGGTTATATTGATACGTCGCAGACAACAGAACGTGGTGCATCTATTTTGAGTCCGATGCCAAACGACATGTACAACACCGCCAAGAAATCCAAAGCCTTCCATACAAGTTCCGATAAGGTAACGATTACCTAGGATTTCAGGGGCCGTCAGTTCCTCGAGCTTGGAACCACAACAAATGAGCAAAGTACGCAGCGCAAGGAAGACCTTGGAAATAGGACTGATGTTAGAATTTCGATTTATGGATATACTGATAATCTATATCGTTCTTAATGCTATATAGATACCAAAATGCAACTATCGAAAGCCAATACTTTTATATTTTAGGCAATTTAAGTACTTGAAATTTTTCTTGTGAAATAGTAGTAGAAGGAATGAAGATTAGCGTTAACGCATCGTCGACAGCGTGGTCATTAGTGACGGGGCTTAACGCTGGGGTTGCTTGGGTAAGGATGCGGAAGGAAATCGTCCGCGCCCATTGAAAGGTGTGGTTGAGGGAAATCACGGAAAACCTAAATCTGGATGGCCGGAGGTGCATTTGAACCACCATCATTACGAATGCGAGTCCAGTGTGTTACCACTGCGCCACCTCGCACAGAGAAGTGGTAGTAGAACACGTGTGAAAGAGTCTAACTACACTTTGAGCTTTCATCACGCCCAGTGTTTCTCAATGACTGTGTGAAGTAAGTATCGGTACCAAAGATGTCCGATTCCACTGGGGTTTGTGAATGGAACGAGACTTGCCATAGGAAGAAACAGTACATATTTTTTCACATCGGCTTACTTAAAAAGAAGTTGCTGAAAATGATACAGTTACCAAACGATAAATTTGTTTTTGCAAACTTAGTATCCCTAAGACTAAATAGCAAACTTACCTGTCAGGTTCGAAACAGGAGGATATCAGATGGAACATTCGAAAGTCTTTTCCTTGCAACGACTCCATTGTGAAAAATAATTTGAAAATCTTATATCAGCGTGAAGAAAGGTTCAAAAATGTTCAAATGTCTGTACAGCTTATGGGACTTAACTACGGGGTCATCAGCCCCCTAAACTTACAAACTACTTATGAACTAGGACGGCCCGAGGGGAAATTCGAACCCCCGACCGTAGTGGCCGTGCAGACCGTGACTGGAGCGCCTCAGACCCCTCGGCCACCGCGGCCGGCAAGAAACGTTCATTTCGACGTGTAGCCAATGATAAATTAAGAAAATAACGCATGAGAGGTCAAGTGCAATGAAATATTTCATGAGACTGCGCCATACACACACTAAATAATTAACACCACAACAGCAGGAAAATGAATTTAATACAAATTTTCAGCCACAAAACGTTCCATTACTTATTTATTAACCGTTTTATTTAAATTTTTGCTCTAAGTGAAATATGCAGGCTGATAATGTGTTAGTGTACATAATATGTAGTAACAAATCAGTGACAAAATATTCAGCTCTAAAACTAGCAACATATTTACAGTATGAAGACGATTTTTATAGGACCATTTATCCATTCTTTTTATTTCCATGTATCGTGCCTTTTTTATGTATCGTGGGGCGATAATGATATATTTTTTAAATCTCTATACTTCTAATTCTCGATATTTTTAAAAATATTAACAGCCTTACTTAGACCTTTCATCGAGCTATGAAATAAAACGACAATGAATACTTCCGCACCGAATCGTCTTTTGCAGGATAATGTCAGCATCCACCCTGCCGTTCTAACGAAGACGACGCTCCAGCGATTTGATTGACGAACACTGCAACATCCTCCGCATATCCAAGATCTTTCACAGTGTGGTTGTCATATTTGGCAATCTGAAGAAAGTTATTCGTGGACGTAGGTTACAGAGCGATGAATACGTACAGCAGGAAGGTCGATGGTAGGTCCGTTAGCAGCGTTCTACGTACAGAAATCGATCTTCTCATATCACAGAGGAAAGGGTGTTTCAGTGTGTGTGTAGAGATTACTTCTGAATTTCATAGTCCTGTTTCAGCGAGGATTTGTTTTATTTTGAGTGCTTCTCAATCATCCTGATAATGTGAAGTGTGAACAACGAAAGGAACTTTTCTATAAGTACGTTAATAAGGCACGCTAATAAATCTGTTCCTGTGTCAAACTCTTCATTTCAGAGTAGCATTGGCACCCAACGTCGTCAATTATTTTCTGAGTGCACTCCAATCTTTACCTTCCCCTGCAGTTTTATCTTCTACAGTTCGCTCGCTGTCTCGTTCTACCTCAGAATTCTCAGTTCATTTGATAATCTTCCAGATCCATTTCCCCCAATTTCACTCCAGAAAAATCATTTTCTTCCCCTTCATAGAATAACTCATACACACAAGACCGTCTTACTGGTATTGCGCGCCAGGGTGCCGAAAATCACCTTGCGCCCCGCCCCGTCTCTCTTGACACCGAAAGGAAAAAATAAATAAATAAATAAATAAATAAATGAATTCCACAACATTTAAGTTTTATAGTCCATTTCTTTTATTTAATTCTTACATAAAAATATAGACACTTTCTTTCATACCCTGAATTCAATTTTTCTGGCTTCTATATCGGCAAACATCTTTATGATCTGTTTTGAAATTCACTTTTGATTCGATACTTATGACGGCCAAATTTGTCAGTCTATCTTGGTTCATGGTTGATCGTATATAGTTTTTTATTATTTTCAGTTTCAAAAATGACATTTCACCTTCACCTCCTGTCAGAGGAAGTGTTAAATACATGCACAAAGACGATGAAACATTTGGAAATCCCGACATTAAATTATTGGAATAAATAAAATTTAACACATCAAGTAGTGTTTTTCTTTACAGTAAATAAAGGAATGAATATCAACTCATTAAACATATTTTTCCCACCAATATCCCATTTGTTTTCATGTGTTAACTTTTGTTCTAGGTTGAGACATACAGTTTTTCTTTGCTCTCTGTCCATTTCCTTCAGCGTTCAATGTTTAGCAAAAAAAAAGAAACCCTGCTGTTGTGTTCTGTTAAACAAATGGAATCTTTCATTTAATTGTAAGATAGCCGTGTCAGGTAACAAAAAATTAGTTTTTGGGTCTAATATTATCTGAATGTAATCAACATGTCGTTTTCGAGGACGTGGACGAGCAGTTCTGGCAATTCAGGTTCACACTCTAAATCTCCAGTCTGTTTTAATGTTTCAGCAACATTTCACACCCAATTATTATAAGTTGCAGTACTATTACTTCGTGGCTAATCTATACGTTGCAGTTTTTGTCGGCAACATCGAGTGTGTATTATGTTAACATTTCCAGTCGTACATCTTTTCTTTCCACAACGGCAGTAAAGTTATTTCATTCACTCCCGTGCGAAACCGTCTCTTTTGTGTGTGTGTGTGTGTGTGTGTGTGTGTGTGTGTGTGTGTGTGTGTGTGTGTATGTGTTTATGTGTGTGTGCCACTTATATTTCCCCATCGAAAATAGAAGCTGTGCCGAATGCTCCAAGAGGCGTATTTGTAAACAATATCGGTGCCTACATTTTTAAAGGTATAATGAATGTTTTTTCAGTAATAATTTTGAAAATTGGCAGATTTCAATTGGTGTAAGGCGCTCGCCAGGCGAAATGTGTGTGAATATCGATGGAATAAAAGTGCTAAGGTCATCGGTGCCTACTCCTATACACCACGTAAACTAGCTTACAGTAACTTATTCTACAAACGACACAAACACCCAAGTTGGAGGGAGGACTCGAACCTTCGGCGGGAGCGGCGCCTTAGACTACGCGGCCATCCCCGCGCGGCGGCCACCTGGCGCCCCTGGGTACCTTCGCCGGGGTGTCCCTCACCCCTTGCACCCCTGGTAAATGCACTGGTTCACCTCCATAATCTGAAATAAAGGCACAAATACCTTCCTCCAAACTATCTAATTCAGCAACTTCAGCATACGTAATATCACCTTCCTTTCTCTTCAACAATAAATCACCCACACCCGCCGATACATAACTCATTAAAAGCTGACGAGAGAACACACCTATGCCGTTTTTGCAAACTTCCTTCCGTTGATTCTCTACATCAGCTACATAGCCTTTACAGACACCTTTACACATGTTACTTGTACTTACACTACTATCACTATTGCTACTAACTGATACTTCCTTGAAATTCATAAATTCCTTGTCCATCGATTTACGATCAACCTGAACCTTGAAACTTCCTGGCAAATTAAAATTGTGTGCCGGAACCGGGACTCGAACCTGGGACCTTTGCCTTTCGCGGGCAAGCGCACTACCGACTGTGCTATCCCGACACGACTCACGATGCCGCCTCACAACTTTACTTCCGCCAGTACCTCGACTCCTACTTTCCAAACTTCACAGAAGCTCTACTGCGAACCATGCAAGACTAGCACTCCTGGAAGAAAGGAGTCGAGGTACTGGCGGAAGTAAAGTTGTGAGGCGGCATTGTGAGTCGTGTCGGGATAGCACAGTCGGTAGTGCGCTTGCCCGCGAAAGGCAAAGGTCCAAGGTTCGAGTCCCGGTTCCGGCACACAATTTTAATCTGCCAGGAAGTTTCATATCAGCGCACACTCCGCTGCAGAGTGAAAGTTTCATTCTGGAAACATCCCTTAGGCTGTGGCTAAGCCATGTCACCACCATATCCTTTCTTCCAGGACTGCTAGTCTTGCATGGTTCGCAGGAGAGCTTCTGTGAAGTTTGGGAAGTAGGAGTCGAGGTACTGGCGGAAGTAAAGTTGTGAGGCGGCATCGTGAGTCGTGTCGGGATAGCACAGTCGGTAGTGCGCTTGCCCGCGAAAGGCAAAGGTCCCAGGTTCGAGTCCCGGTTCCGGCACACAATTTTAATCTGCCAGGAAGTTTCCTATTAGCGCACACTCCGCTGCAGAGTGAAAGTTTCATTCTGGAACCTGAACCTTGTTTTTGAACACCTTATTTTCCAACTCACATTCGTTTATTTCACCTTCATCAACGGTTGTGGCGAATTTTCCGAATTGTCGACATCTACTGAAAAAATCCTTCGTCTATTTCCTAGCCGTTTTATTCTGCATGAGCCGGACTGAGAAGCAACAAAATTTAGTTTCCCGACTTCCTGTTCCGATTATTAGTTTTGCGATTCCATTGCCCCTCAGGATTACTTTGTTTGTTTTGATTTCCACTTTGATGATTATTATTACTATTTGTCTTATAAAAATTTTTAACATTATGATGGTTTTCTTACTATCCGTCTTACTTACCGTCTTGATTCCTATTTTCCTGTCCATAATTTACATCGTTAGAATTGCCACCTTGTGGCTTTAATTTCAATGCCTTTCCAACTTGACAATATAATGCAAAAATTTATCTATGGAGTTTGTCGCATATGGGATAAGCTACCTCTGTAAATATTTGTAAATATTCTGGTAATCGCGTTTGGGACGTCGGGATTTCAGTCATCACTCCCAGTGGACGATTTATACGCATCAACTTAACAAATTCACGCTCGAAAAGGCCATGCAGCGACCCACTTCGTTTCTCTAATGTGGTCCGTTTAGGAACTCATTCAGGAGACGCGTTTGCTTCGCTTCACTCCAAAATTTATTCAGATAACACTTTTCATATACTTCATAGGTGGTAAACGGATCCCTCATTAAATTTGCCCAAGTTTGCACATCACCTTATAAATGCCTTTTCACAAACTTAATTTTATCCTCGTACAAATCCATATTTACAGGAAGCACTAAAAGTCACCAATAGCAAAACACATTGCTGTCCCGTATTCATATACGGAACTCTAAACACTGTCGCAGCCTGACTTGGGGGCCATAGAATTTAATTCTGTAATTACATCTCGAATCTGCTGTTCAGATTTAATTTCCAGTCTGTTTTAATTACTTCTTTTTTACAATCTATCACACTATTCGAAAAATAATTAACCAACTTATTAGTTGCTTCCTCGAAGGTATTTTGGGTCATTCCGTATCAAGTGGCCTCAATTTAGACAAGCTCCCCACTCGACATTCTTCGATTTTGATGAAATTTTTGCAGTATATACACACAGGCCTTACATGAAGCTCTCTGCCAGATTACATGTCCATAAGTAGTATGGTAGAACCATCAGCCACTTTTTTTTCTTTTTTTCTTTCTTTCTTTTTTTTTAAAAAATGTTATTATTTTTTTAAGGATAGTCTTATGAAACCGCAAATTAAATGAATAAATGATCGAATTTGTTTTATTATTGCTCAGGATCTAAGCGACCTGTCGTGCTGAAACTGTGAGATCCTGTTCAACGTTATGGATGCAATAGGTTAGTTGTAGAACAACTGGTCAACATGACGTAAATTCATCATAATGTGCTGTCAAAGTGGCTCAAAACTTGTGTCGTAACAGATTTTCACTGTACTTTATCGCCTTGTATCTCCTAAAAGGATAACTTTTTTAAACTGATTTTTTAGCTACCTGGCAGCATGTCAAAAGGTTCTGCAAGTGGCACCCAGATTGCTCAAATAACTGGGTTATCCAAGTTCAAACTTTACTCAAAAATTCAATCAATCAATTTTAGCTTTCTTTCAAGAGGTCATATCTCGAAAGAGATCACTTAAATCTGAGTTTTCTGGGCACCATTGAAAATAATGTACTTTGTTTTATCAGAAAAAGTTGTTTTTATTTTGGAACAAATAAACTTACTTTTTCCATTACATTAAAAAATACACAGGCACACAATTGGGTTGGTCCGTGGTAGCTTACAGTCTTACTTTTTTATGGTCCCCAATCCATAATATTTCATTCTTATCAATTCCGTTGCTGAAATATGTTAATAGCAATCACAGTTGATTCTAACAAGCTATAATATCGGCCCATTCTTACTTCTAATGGAGCTGAAATGATAGAATCTAACAAGTGTTCTGCCTGGCTGGCTAATAGAATGAATGTGCAGGCAGATCCAGTGGGATGCAAGAAAATGAATAAACATTTTCTCCTTCTGAAACATCAGAGATACTACCAATCTACCATTTCCACCATAAATATAAGCATTGTATTGGCCCGATTGTAAGGCTGCCACATTTGTGTAGTAATCTGTTGCTTGATGTTGGTCAACATTTGTTGCAAAACCATTTGTATCATTGAACACTCTTGTAATACAAACTTGCTTTTCATTTAATGGCTCAAAGAGGTGATTCTCTCTTGTTCATGATACTGTACAGCCATTTTGAAACCTTTCTTCTTGCTCAGCTTTTAATGCTTCAATTTTTTTCTTTTGAAACAAAAGTGGGTTGATTCCTCTTGATATTTTTTGTATATTAATTAAAGAAATCAATTGGTGTCGAAATCAGGACCTCAGTTGGTCTTTGGAGGTCTCATTTAAGATCTATTAATTTCCCTATTTTTCTGCTTTCTTTGCTGAAAATTATTTTCTTCAAGTTGCACAGATCTTCTGACTAGGTTTTACAATGCTCTTTGTCGCAGATTGGAATTGTTTTGCTGTTTATATATTAACAATCCGTAAACCCTTTTTACAGAATGGTTCTTTATGGCAAAAGAATTACAACAAGCCCTCTGTAGAAATGCATCCAACAGTAGTGCTCTGTGATGAAAGCATAGCACGGAGACTACGGTCGGGGGTTCGAATCCCCCCTCGGGCATGGATATTTGAGCCGTCCTAGTTCGTAAGTAGTTCATAAGTAGTTTGTAAGTTTAGGGAATGATGACCCCGTAGTTAAGTCCCATAAGTTTTACAAACAGTTGAAAATTTTTGAACATGAAAGCATATTTGTGCATTTTCAGTAACACATATTTCACTTCTTTGGTTTATTAATTCCTGTTGTTCTATTGAATATTCTTTGATTGGAATGAAGCCTCGTGTGTAAATTTTCAGACGACATGCGGACTTATCTGTAAGGCTATGATACATGAGACTGAAACCTCTTTGATGTCCATTACACTACAATTCAGTTTTCACTTCCAGTCAAAATGCTGTATGTTTCCAACTGAATGAAATTAAACAATCATAGATAATGAAAAATGAAATAAAAATAACCAGCTAAACATTTCTAAAGAGTCAGGCAGTTTTACAAAAATGACATTTTATTTTACCCATATTAAAGCACAAGTAATTATGTGACACAAAGCAGATCATGTCCTTTCAAGTGTTAAAACTGCCGTCTACTTCTTATTGGTAACTGTCAGAAAAAAGAGACAATGTCGGCTGCAGCTACGGCCAGCCTATACAATCTAACATTGTGTACTTTCCTAAATACGTCACTTTCACTGTACACCGTATCTGATGAAAGTTGCTATAAAATGCTATTGTCAATCTTTGTTACATCCGTCACCATTTATCTAATGCACAAACATGAATGTTTGTTTGTATGTTTGTTCGTGTTGCGATGAAACCTCCCCACATATTGCTTGCACTTTCGCGACAGCTATTGACATAATTAAATGACTGTACGACACATATTTCAGGAGATATGATATAATAAACAATGAAATGCGCGGTGAATTGCTGTATGACGCGACAAGGTTACACCGTACTTAACACCCGCATAATAAGAAACTGTGCCGCCTAGAGAAACCCAGATCCACGCGCGACTTCAAACGGTAAAATGTCTTTGCTGACAAGATTGATGAGTTTTTCGGTCGCGGTTGTCTTCAAATTTGGCGAAACTTCCGGAACTTTTGCATCTGTATTGGTATTTGAATAAGTAATGATGCTACTTTGTCCTGTCTCACACGAATTTTTCAGCAAATTGGAAGTTCCACTTTGTGTCCAGTGTAAGAATATACCTTTTGTACCCGCAAAACAGGCCATCAAAGCGTATTCATTTTTTTTTATTTTTTTTTTATTTTTTTTTTAATTGAAGATTTCAATTTGTTTTCCTTCACTACTATCAAATCACCTCTTTTCAGTTTACAGGATATAGTATCCATTGATGTCGTGTTCATTTCAAGAAACAACTGTCCCTGTATTCACTATGATATACGATGTCAGTCGGCCACTACAAAACGCTAACTGAAGGCAACGGAAATTTGGCATGGCATCTCCGGTGCGCAGTGGTCCAATTTGCCACCCAGAAAGCACTTGATAGACCCCAAATAAGACACAGTCACGTAAGCGGATTACGCGCAGGTTCCTCGGATACAGCTACGTCCGTTGTGGCCAGGGGATGAGGACAACAGACTCACCCTCTCCTTGGGCCCTGAAAGGATTCCAAGAATGTCCACAGGCTTGAAGTTTTCAGCTAACATTTCGACAGACGTACTGGAAAGATACCTCGCTCTTTATCCCATGTAACACGCGTCGCTCACAATTTTATCTGCCAAGTAAGAAACACTGAGGATATCCGCATCCGCGCAGACCTATACTTAAGGCTGTAGATTTTCCCTATGAATGTGTACACGTATATGGCGCTCTGGCAGCTAAGTTACTTCCTTATGTGTTGGCAGTCGACGTTGAAATCATTACCAGTACATCTAGTATCCTCCGGATGCCATCTTCCATGATCGGATCAAAATTGTCTTCTTTCAAGGTGTAGTATTTTTTGCAGTTGTGTAATAGCCAAATATTCAACGAAACAGTCATGTTTCGGTGAATATTAACATCGTGACTTGGTTAATAGTCAATAATGTGCTACAAACGCCTTCCGTAATTCTAAAAAGGTGTGCCTCACCATCCGAGGCGCTTTCTGTGAACGAAGAAATCTGCGTTTTTAAGTTTATTGTAATAGCTTTTTCCTACTGTATGTCAACGCTGTGGTCACATAACGGTACAACATTGTAAAAAAATGATTTACTACAAAATTCTGCAATTGCAGACGCAGCTATATGCAACAGAAAATATGATTCGCTTCGACACTATTACAATAGAAAGAGCCGGCCGCGGTGGCTGAGGGGACTGAGGCGCTTCAGTCACGGTCTGCACGGCCACTACGGTCGGGGGTTCGAATTCCCCCTCGGGCATGGATATTTGTGCTGTCCTTAGTTGTAGCTAGTTCATTAGTAGTTTGTAAGTTTAGGGACTGATGACCCCGTAGTTAAGTCCCATAAGTTCTACAAACATTTACAATAGAAAGTAAAATGTCAGCCGCGGCGGAGTGGCCGAGCGCATTGAAGTGCTATGTTCCGATACGCGTAACCGTTCCCCGTCGGGGGTTCGAATCCTCCGTCGGGTATGTGTTTAGTATCAGTTCGTTTATAAGTAGTTTGTAAGTTTAGGGACTGATGACCCCGCAATTATTCCCACAAGTGTATAAAAACATTTGAACATTTTTTTTCTTTTGTAAAATGTTAATTGTAGTTCTCTTTCGGTTACATGTTGAACTTGTGCGAAGGCAATCAAAAGACGCGCTACAGTTTGTAACTAAGGAATGGATTTTCTCAATTTTCTGTATTATATTTCAACTGTAACAGAAGTATATAATCAGATGTGATTTTTCAAAAGTTGCTACACCTCTCCAGGTACTTTTATCATCTCTTATATTTCCAATAGACTGTCGAAGCCGTGGCGGATTAACCAAGCGTACTGAAGCGCCGTGTTACGGTGCGCGCGGCCGTCGGCCGTCGGGGATTCGAATCCCCCCTCAGGCTTGGATGTTTGTGTCGTCTTTAGTGTAAGGTTTGTAAGTTTAGGGACTGATGACCACGTAGTTAAGTCCCTTAAGCTTTAAAAACTTTAACAAAAATTTTAACATTTGAGACTGTCGAAGTGAGTAGTAGCAGAGCAGTCTCCAGGTCAAACGTCGCTTCCCTATTCGCTAAAACACTATCGCTACGGCCGTTAAACTTTTTGCAGTAAGAGGTCTTGCTTTGCGTGGTGACAGTGAATTTTAGTTCTTTGAAGTATGGTATCCTTTGAATTAATTGATCATTTTAACCTACTGTTGGAACAACACACCCCGATATCATACAAGAGTATGTTTGAAGAATTAATCGGCGGCATATAGAACAACACACACACACACACAAAGAAAAAGAATACACCGTTTCTCACCACTCGCGTATGTCGTAAACGCATTTCTCCTTCGTTGACAATAGGCGAAAAACTTCGTTTTTGAACTATAATGTAATGTAAACAAATTTTAGCACTGAAACTTCCCGGCAGATTAAAATTGTGTGCCGGAACCGGTACTCGAACCTGGGACCTTTGCCTTTCGTGGACAAGCGCTCTACCGACTGTGCTATCCCGACACGACTCACGATGCCGCCTCACAACTTTACTTCCGCCAGTACCTCGCCTCCTACTTTCCAAACTTCACAGAAGCTCTCCTGCGAACCATGCAAGACTAGCACTCCTGATATGAAACATCCTGGCAGATTAAAATTGTCTGCCGGAACCTGGGACCATTGCCTTTGCAATTTCTGGAATTGCCCAAGTTCCTCGTAAGGCACAATGGACATGAATGGATGCAAATGAACAGCCAGGATGCCTACATACTTGTCACCTACCAAACAAAAGGAGTCATGCAAGAATATCCAATGAGCCCAATACTTTATAATGTAATAACTGTAGATATTGGTCGGAATGCAGTTGCCAGATTCATTGGAAGAATTCTAAGGAATTGCAGTCCGAAAACAAAGGAAATAGGTACAGTACAATTGTTCGTCGACAGCTTGAATACTGCTAACCGGTGTAGGATCCGTACCAGGTGGGATTCATAGGGGAGGTAGAGAAGATCCAACGGAGAGCAGCGCTCTTTGTTACAGGATCATTTAGAAATTGTGAATGCGTTACAGAGATGATTTATAAGCTCAGGTGGAAGATATTGCAAGACACGCGCTCTGTTGCTCGGTACGGTATGTTTCGAGAACATACTTTTACCAAGGAGTCTAGCAGTATATGGCTCCCTCTTACGTATGTCTCGCGAAGAGATCACGAGGGTAAAATCAGAGAGATTAGAGCCCACAAAGACGCATACCGACAATCTTAATTAAGAGATTCATATATTTTCTTTCCAGACAGTTCTATAAACAATAGTTTCGTCATTGTACGTTATTTCAATAATTAAACAAATGAATTGTAAAAACATTTATAAAACATAAAAACATGAAAATAAATAGCATTGTATATATGTTAGGCTCATAAAGAAGTTGTGTTGACCAGCTAATTGTGTTAATTAACGTAATAGTCAAAATTTCAATATTGTAATTATTTCTATATATTGACTGGCGTGAGATTTTGAGCTTATTTTAAGAATTGACAAGATATTTGATACTTCAATATATGTTAGGAACATGTGTGATGTACTCGTTAACAAATTAATTGACATTTAACATTACTCTTTGTTATGAAACAAAAAGGTTCGAGATTACAACTTTAAAAGATATGCGCAATCTGAAATTATTGTATGTATAGTTTTCATTTTATATTGTGACTATTTTTGTGTACATGAAATGTTTTATTTGTGTGTTTGGTAATTGTAAATTAGTATATTCAATTGTTATGAACAATGCCTAATGTAATGTCATTATTGTCAATGTTATATATTTGCCTCACCGCCTTGCGTGGGGGAGTTCGAGTTTTGGCTTTTACAAAGTGCTCTGGAAGCTATGTCAGTCTGTTGTCCTAAAATGGAAGTACTATCATCTAATTTCTGTTGTATTGTGTACGTTATAACGTTGTAATGTTTTGGTGGAGATACAGTTTAATTAATTAAAGAAGAAGTGAAAAATGGTACCCATGAGTATTTATTTCTACCACGACGCTCCAGGAGGATAATGTTGCAGTGAGCAGTACCCCCATACATCGTAATGTTGAAAAGATGAGTATCGTTTGGAAGTGGTAGAAAGAATGAAATGTAATTATTTAAAAATCAAGTAAACGTTATAGTATGGATGTAGAAGTAATATAAAACTTATTGCGTGTGCAGATGACATGTTTATATTCTCGAGGAACTTAAAACATCTGCAAACAGCCATGGGCGCCATCAGAAATTGGGATCTAGAAAACTCAATGGAAATAAACAGCACAAAAAAAGGAAGCAATGAAGTTCAGAAAAGGAGTAAGGATATCCAAGACATAATTATCATCAGACGTGTGGCGGAATAACGCTAGAATTCGTGTCAAGTTTCAAATACTTGGAAGTGACCCTACAAACAACTGGAACCACGTTCTCCCTGCTTATACAAGAACGAGCGGCAGCCGCAGCAAAAGCCACTTATGATATCCAAAAATTACAAAAACTGCCCCTGACAACAGCAAAAAACCTCTTCAAGATGAAGGTTATGCCTGCGGCAACATATGGCATTCAGGTAATATGGCCCTACTTGACAACGAAAATTCTGACGAGATTATAAAAGCCAGGTTCCTAAAAAGGGACGTGTTACTTTCGAGGTTTTCGAAAAACAGCTGCACATACGTACTATCACAAGACCGTTTCTTCCTAGGAGATATCAAGCAATGCTTCAATTTTCCAGAGACGCATGTTTACAAATGCTTCATCGAGGAGAGAGAAAGAAAAGCAAGGGAGTCACCGAAAGAACTAATGAAAACTGTAGCATTGAACTCAGATGTATGGAAAGGTCCGAAATTGCAACTACGGCACACCCACTCGCGTTTTGCTGTCCATGATATGCCAGAACTGAGCATACCATGATCCTAAGGAGACTGCATCTGAAAAACTGTGCAACGAGTTATGCCCCAGATACCATCTAGTGAAGTGTAAGGGCAGACACCGACCATTCACAACTCTCGCAAAAGACTGGTGAATGGCAATGTTACCGTAATTAATGTACGAGGTACGTCCAGAAAGTAAGTTCCGTTTGGACAGATTTTTAGGTGTAAGAAGAGGTTCCGTATGCCTTCTTCATAGAAGGTTGCCGCCTGTGTATTCATCCATGTGGTAGCATGTTCTTTCAGGTCGTCAAAATCATTGAAATGTTGACCACCAAGGACAGATTTTTAGTTGTAAGAAGAGGTGAAAGTGGCTAGGAGCAAGGTCCGGGCTGTACGGATGATGATCAAACACGTCCCAATGAAATTCCCGTAAGAGTTGTTTGGTCACATTCGCCACATAAGGTCGGGCACTATCATGGAATCGAACACCACGTTTTGATGGAAATCCTCTTCTTACACCTAAAATTTGTCTTCTCAACACTTAAACGATGACGAGCTGAAAGAACATGCTACCACATGGCTCAATACACAGGCGGCAACCTTCTATGAAGAAGGCATATAGAAACTTGTGCCACGCTATGACAAGTGCCTACAAAATTTCGGCAGCTATGTAGGAAAGTAGTTTAACAGTTGTAGATTTTTGTACAATAAATATTTTTCTGTATCTGTACACGTTTGTTTTATATAACCAAACGTAACTTACTTTCTGGACGTACCTCGTAATTTAAATTTAACTCAATTGTACACTATGTGTTTAATAAAACTATGTAATAGTAATGTTTCAACAAGTATCGACACCTAGTACCTCTGATGACCTAAAGCTATTGGCCTGTAAAAGTAATGAAAAATGAAACTTCCTGGCAGATTAAAATTGTGTGCCGGAACCGGGACTCGAACCTGGGCCCTTTGCCTTTCGCGGGCAAGCGCACTACCGACTGTGCTACCCCGACACGACTCACGCTGCCACCTCACAACTTTACTTCCGCCAGTACCTCGCCTCCTACTTTCCAAACTTAACAGAAGCTCTCTTGCGAACCATGAAGTTTGGAAAGTAGGAGGCGAGGTACTGGCGGCATTGTGAGTCGTGTCGGGATAGCACAGTCGGTAGTGCGCTTGCCCGCGAAAGGCAAAGGGCCCAGGTTCGAGTCCCGGTTCCGGCACACAATTTCAATCTGTCAGGTAGTTTCTTATCAGCGCACACTCCGCTGCAGAGTGAAAGTTTCATTAATGAAAAATGTTGAAATGTTTGTTAAGCTTAAGGGAATTAACTGCGGGGTCATCAGTCCCAAAACGTACAAACTACTTACGAACTACCTTATACTAAAAACGACACAAACATCCATGCCCGAGGGGTATTCGAACCCCGACCGTAGCGGACTTGCAGACTGTGACTGGCACGCCGCAGACCGCTCTGCCACCGCGGACGGCGTAAAAGAATCATTTCGTGTACTTCATATGCACTCTTTCAACAATAAATCTTCAATTAAATGGAAAACTCTGAGAGAGAGTGAAATTTTATATCCGGCAGTAAGATGTAGAGGTCGACGAAGGTTCATCAGAATGGAAAAACATGGTGGGTTGGTTACCCCTCGACCCTCGCCCCCTCGCCGCCGGCAGCCTGTCGGTACCTGGAAGCGTTATCTGCTGCCACGTGGCAAGCCCAGCCCCTTCCGCCCACGCGCTGCCTCTGCCCACATCGGGCGCTGATGACCACGATGTCGAGCGCCCTGAAGCTCCAATAACAACAACATCCGCCCACGTCAGCGACACCTGTCTATAACTGGAATTGGCCAGTGTCGCTCGTCTGCCGACGCTGCATATCAGCAGTGCAGTCACACAGTTAGCTTCTCCTGGCTATCCCGTGTTTCGCTGGGGCTTAGTCTGTTATTAAATCAAGTCCTGTGAATCAAATCAAAACCCGGCTTTGCATTCACTGTGTGGAATGAGACGAAACTGAAAAATGGGATGTTTACTTAGAAAATCAGTATCTACGAGGGTAAGTCAATTATTATCCGCAGAGTAGTTATAAAATTTTATTGTAATAAAATACGAAACTTACAAGAACATCATTTTTCGACATAGTCTCCTTACTTTTCAATGTACTTCGTTCATCGCTCTACAAGCATCCTTATGCCCTCATAAAAGAAGGTTTTCGGTTGAGCTACGAGCTAGGAATGCGCCGCTTCCTTCACTGCTTCGTCCGAGTCAAATCGACGGCCCCTTAATGCCTGTTTGAGTGGACCAAACAAGTGATAGAAGGGGCAAGATCGGGACGATATGGAGGATGATCCAGTACTTCGAATTTGAGTTTCTGGTGCGTTTCAGCAGTGTGGACAGCAGTATCTACATCTACATCGACATGGGATACTCTGCAAATCACATTTAAGTGTCTGGCAGAGGGTTCATAGAACCACAATTATACTATTTATCTCCCATTCCATTCTCGAATAGCGCGCGGGAAGAAAGAACACCTGAATCTCTCTGTTCGAGCTCTGATTTCTCTTATCTTATTCTGATGATCATTTCTACCTATGTAAGTGGGAGGGAACAATATATTTTCGCATTCGGAGGAGAATGTTGGCGATTGTAGTTTCGCAAGTAGCCCACGCCGCAGCGATATGCGCCGTTGTTGTAATGATTCCCATCCCAGACCCTGGATCATATCCGTAATGCTGTCTCCCCTGTATCGTGACAATACGAAACGAGCTGCCCTTCTTTGGACTCTTTCGATGTCCTCCGTCAAACCCACCTGATAAGGATCCCACACTGGGCTGCAATACTCCAAAAAATGGACGGACAAGCGCAGTGTATGCAGTTTCTTTAGTAGTTCTGTTGCATCTTTTAAGGGTTCTGCCAATAAAACGCAGTCTCTGGTTCGCCTTTCCCACGATATTATCTACGTGTTCTTTCCAATTTAAGTCTGAAGTAATAGTAATTCCTAGGTATTTTGTGGAGTTTACGGCCTTCACATTTGATTGATTTATGTAGTAAACAAAGTTTAACGGATTTCTTTTCGTACTCGTGTGGACGACATCACAGTTTTCAATATTTAGAGTCAATTGCCAATTTTTACACCATAGTGATATCTTATTCAGATCGTTCTGCAGTTGGTTTTGATCTTCAGATGATTTTACTAGACGGTAAATGACGGCGTCATCTGCGTCATCTGCAGTATGCTGACGGGCATTGTCGTGCAACAACACAACACCTTCTGACAGCAATCCTCGGCGTTTGCTTCGAATTGCATGCTTTAGGCTGTCAGAAAGCATCTCACTATTACGTACACTGTTTATTGTTATTTATGTTCCAGTACAGGGGCTCGTGCATCCCAAAAACCGTAAGCATCAGTTTTCCTGCGGACGGTTGGGTCTTTAACTTTTTCTTGCACGGCGAATTTGAATGTTTTCATTCTATACTCTGCCGTTTACTCTCCGGCTCGTAATGATGGATCCATGTTTCGTCACCAGTAATGATTCTGTCTAAGAAGTTGTCCCCTTCGTTGCCATAGCGATCCAAATGTTTTTTGCAGATATTGAGGCGCCTTTGCTTATGCAACTGCGTGAGTTGTTTTGGGACCCATCTTGCAGAAACTTTACGAAACCCAAGTCTGTTGTGAATAATTTCGTAGGCAGAACCATGACTAATTTGAAGACGATGAGCCACTTCGTCAATAGTTAACCGTCTGTCTAAGAGAATCATTTCACGTGATCGCTCAATGGTTTCTTCATTTGTGGCGGTAAACGGTCGTCCGGCTCCTTCATCGTGCTTAACACTCGTGCGACCATTTCGGAATTTTTCAGTTCACTCGTACTCACGTCGTTGTGGCAAAACACTGCTCCCGTACTGTACTGAAAGTCTTCTATGAATTTCGGCCCCTGATACACCTTCCGCCCACAAAAAACGTATCACTGAACGTTGCTCTTCTTTGGTGCAAATAGACAGTGCAGCAGCCATGATTAACAGCACGGCAGCGACAACGAAACTAACGTAGCAGCTTGAAAATTGCAAAGATATAACAACAAATAAACAAAACATGCCTCACCAATCTAAAACGACAGTACTACCAACATAAACAAAAATATAACTAAATTGCGGATAATAATTGACTTACCCTCGTATTCAACAGGTACTGGACTGATTAAATTTCTTCTTCTTCTCTCTCTTCTGTTATGCATCACGTTCCTCTGCGTCTATTGCAGCTAGGTTTATCCATCTTTTAGGAGTAATTCTACGCATCTTTTTTCTTGCAAAATATATAGCCAGAAAGTTAGCTGTAACGTCGACTTTCCCACACGCAACAGATCGAATAGTCTTTTTTGTCTATATTCTTCAACCTCACTATTTATGTTAAAAGAATTAATTCAGTACTAATACCTGCATCTCTTTTGTAACGAAAACTGTTTGTATCTTGCAGTATTGCTGAGTAATTTCATTGGACTCTAATCTTGTTTCATCTTTATTTTTCATTACAGAGGTTTCAGGTACATACAGCAATCTCGTTAAGGAAATAACGGTATAAAATTTTAAATAAGCTCCTGCTCTTTAATTTGGAGAGCTTCTGATAGCGCCATTTGAGTAGTTAAAAAACAACAATCCTGCGATCACAGGCCCTGTAGACCACCCGCTGCTTCCACAAGCCGCCTCCATTCCCTCCTGCTTTGTGCCCGGTTACTCCGGGTGCCTTCAATCCCCAGGGCTGCCAGGTCCTTCGCCAGGTCGTCCATCCAGCGCTGCCTTGGTCGTCCAGTGGGGCGTTTGCTGTTTGGTTTCCCTTCTAGTGCCATCTTCGCCTGTCTTCCTTCTGGCACAGGGTCTACATGGCCCACCCACTGTATTCTCTTGCTATCTTCTGTAAGATATTTGGCTGTCGCATCAGAAGGTAGATTTCTTCATTCTTCCGCCTCCTCCATTCTCTGTTATCTAAAATGGGTCCCCATATCTTCCTCGTTACTTTTCTTTCAAATATTGATAGTTTTTACTTGTGTCGTTTAGTCATGCTCCATGTTTCTGAACCGCACATTACCGCTGGGCATATGACCGAGTTACAGATTTTCATCTTAGTGTTCACTGGAACTGATTTATAGCTGAGTGCCTCTTTGAGGGAATGTATGTCTTTCATTCCCACTGCTATTTTTACTTTCTAAAAAATTCAAATGTTTGTTAAGCTTATGGGACTTAACTGCGGGGTCATCAGTCCCTAAACTTACAAACTACTGACGAACTACCTTATACTAAGGACGGCACAAATATCGATGCCCGAGGGGGGATTCGAACCCCCGACCGTAGTGGTCGTGCAAACCGTGACTGGAGCGCCTCAGTCCCCGCGGCCACCGCGGCCGGCTTTTACTTTCTATTTTGTTGTCCGTGGTAAACCAAGATCCTAAGTATTTGAATTAGTGCTCTCTCTTGAATCTCGTGTCATTTGTCTCCAGAAATTCTTCTTGCTCTCGTTTTCTTCCTAATTGCATGAACCCTGTTTCATCTTGATTTACTTTGAGTCCAACCTTCTGCTCATATCTGTCCATTTCTTGGTTGCAGCCAAATCAAATATCTCAGTTTCATCTTTTCGATCTAGGTCTCCACTATAGCATGTTTGTTTAGAAATTTGAACTTCTCTACTATTTTTATAACTGCAGTGTTCTTATTAGAGTTTTTCTATTGATATGTTTGGCAACTCCAAATTAGGATTCATCAAAGCAATGTCATGTAATCTTGTTGGTTAAAGTCGTATGTATAATCGATCTGTTTCATTTTTAATGCCATACAATGTCGTCATCTCGTCGATATATAACAGTAGTGGAAGGCTGCAACCGAGCGGAACTACAGTTGGCTGCCATTGCTTTAGAGGAAGGTTGTTGGTTGTTTAGTCATCAAACGCTGAAGGAAGAAAAGAAATACCCTCTTCTCTTGATGGTAACAGAGAATATTTAACTGTCTGATACTGAGGAATTTCGTGGAGCAAATAATAGTGAACTGAACATATTGCCCTTCAGTGTGGGCCAAGAAAAATATCAGCATCTGAAAAAGTGAAAGGAGTATCTCCTTTTACAATGTGCTTGAAAAATCATGAAGATCTAAAAAGGAGCAATGGTCGCTGTAAACAAAAGTTGGAAAATCAAGACGAAACACTGCGTAACAATGGAATTCAAAATTGTAATGATAGATTGCAACTCACTGCAGAGAGAACCATCTAGACGTGAAGGGCATGTGAAAAAGAGAAGTGCGCACACAAACTCATACTCTCACACACACACACACACACACACACACACACACACACAGCTTTCGGCGACAGCCTTTTTCAGAACACATACACATTCACCCAACCACACAAGCACAACTCACTAACATGCATCTGTTATCTCTGGGCTGCGGCGGAATAGCCGTGCGCGTAGCCGTTCGCCGTCGGGGGTTCGAGACCTCCCTCGAGCATAGGTGTATGAGTTGTTCTTAGTTTACCTTATTCTAAGTGGTTTGTAAGCTAACGACCAACAAACAAGCAGTTAAGTCCCATAGATTTACAAACATTTGAACATTTTTTATTTCATCTCTGGCTGCTGTGTTCCGAGTAACACTCATCATCCATATTAGATTAGATTAGATTAATACTTGTTCCTGTGATCATAAATACGACACTTCGTAATAATGTGGAACGTGTCAGTTTAATGATGGGTGTCTGTACAAGACGTTACATTACACAAAATATTACATGACCCATTTTTTTATTTTATTTTTTATTTTTTTACTAATTTATATCTAAAAATTCATCCAATGAGTAGAAGGAGTTCTCATTCAGAAATTCTATTAATTTATTTTAAATGCTAATTGGCTATCTGTCAGTCTTCTGATGCTGCTTGGTAGGTGACCAAAGACTTTTGGGGCAGCATAATTTACCCCTTTCTGTGACAAACTCAGATGTAGACCATACTTTCTCTTCGTGTTATAGCTGTGCACATTGCTATTATTTTTGATCTGGGTTTGGATTATTAACAACAAATTTCGTAAGTGAATATATATATATATATATATATATATATATATATATATATATATATATATATATATATATATACTGTGAATTTACTGTGAGGATACATAGATCCTTAAATAGATGTCTGCATGACGATCGTGGGTGGGCTCCAGCAATTATTCTGATTACACACTTTTGTGGAATGAATAAACTTTTAATCAATGATGAATTACCCAGAATTTGATGCCATACGAAAGCAGTGAATGAAAGCAGGCATAGTAAGCTAATTTACTGAGATTCTTATCACCAAAAACTCTAAGGCTTCAGCAGACCGCCGACCACGTTGGCATTGGGGACTGAGGCGCTCCAGACACGGTCTGCACGGCCACTATGGTCGGGGGTTCGAATCCCCCCTCGGGCATGAATATTTCTGCCGTCCGTAGTATTAGTTAGTTCATAAGTAGTTTGTAAGTTTAGGGACTGATTACCCCATAGTTAAGACTCATAAGCTATACAAACATTTGAACATTTTTATCAGCAGACCGTCTATGTGTTGCTTTCAGTTTAATCTCTCATCAATGCACACACCTAAAAATTTTGAAAATAGTAAGGAAGTGAGGGGGATGGTGCATGGCGAGGTTTGTGTGTGTGTGTGTGGGGGGGGGGGGGAATAAGGTATTATAGGTTGAGGCTGGGATAATGTTTTGGAGAGGAGATTTTACTACAACTCACATCTTTACATTTTAGGAATGCTGGTCGTGTTGTTGTGAAGTCGCTACTGAAATAAATTCAGTTCTTATCAACAGCGTGTTATACCACTGGGTGGTCTACCTTGCTTTCGGCTACAGTTTACATTCGTTGTCATGCATAGCTAGCTATTACTCATACCAGTATAAAATGCTGAGCAGTAATTGCAGCAGAGTTGATAAATAACGTGCCTTATTTCAGAGGTAGGTACCTTCTGTGCGGTAGAATAACCCTGAGACGGGACTGGAAGTGCTGGGTGGGTGGATTTCGTAGGCCTGGAGACGAGGACTTCCACATGGATATTTCATTGTGGGAGTGTAGGGGAGGGGGAGATGTTCCTTGGGGGTGGGAAGGTGTGGCATATCGATGCACTTGGGTGTTTTCGAGGTTAGATGGGCGACCACATTGGGAGGCATGGCAAGACTGTTGGATAGTTGGACAGGATGTCGCTCATTTCATGGCATGATGAAATAAATCAAAGCCATTCTGAAGGATATGGTTTAGTTGTTGTAGTGCAGGGCGGCACTGCCTGACAAGATAGGCGCTAATTTGTAGCGAGTTACTGGGAGTGATACAGCATTTGGGGTGTGTAGGGTTTTGTATACAGGGTGAATCACCTAGGACTTCACCGCAAATATTGCGGAAACGAAAATAGATTGTTGTACGGTTTTCGCAGAACGGATTGGTAATCAAGGACTCGTATTGTTAGCCAATAAACAGATTTTAAAAGTACCTATAAAGTATTTTTTATGCAAAAATCTCTATGTTTGCAATAAAATTACACTTTCTAAGTAATATTACAATCTGTTTGTTGGCTAAAAATACGAGTCCGTGACTACCAATCCAGTCTGTGAAAACCGCACATCAGTCGCACTTTCCGTTTCCGCAATATTTGCGATGCAAGTGTTAAGTGATTCACCCTGTATACAGGGTGTTATAAAAAGGTACGACCAAACTTTCAGGAAACATTTCTCACAGACAAGGAAAGAAAATATGTTATGTGACATGTGTCCGGAAACGCTTAATTTCCATGTTAGAGCTCATTTTAGTATTTCTCTTTAAATATAAATTGAAATAAATCGTGCACACAATTGTCAAAATACCCAATGGTTTCGTTAGTATGTACTGTACTTCCTCGATTCACGTCATCAGCACAGATTTTCTGTGATCGTTTGGGCAGGAATTGTTGGTGATGTCTTGATTGGGCCTCATGTTCTTCCACCTACGCTCACTGGAGCACGTTATCATGATTTCATACGGTATACTCTACCTGTGCTGCAAGTACGACACAACATGTTGTTCATGCACGATGAAGCTCCTGCACATTTCAGTCGACGTGTCCGTACGGTTCTCAACAATAGATTCAGTAACCTATGGATTGGTAAAGGCGGACCAATTCCATGGCCTCCACGCTCTCCTGTCCTCAACCCTCTTGACTTTCATTTATGGGTCATTTGAAAGCGCTTGTCTACGCAACCCCGGTACCAAATGTAGAGACTCTTCGTGCTCGTATTGTGGACGGCTGTGATACAATACGCCATTCTCCTAGGCTGCATCAGCGCATCAGGGATTCCATGCGACGGAGGGTGGATGCATGTATCCTCGCTAGCGGAGGACATTTTGAATATTTCCTGTAACAAAGTGTTTGAAGTCACGTTGGTACGTTCTGTTGCTGTGTGTTTTCATTCCATGATTAATGTGATTTGAAGAGAAGTAATAAAATGAGCTCTAACATGGAAATTAAGCGTTTCCGGACACATGTCCACATAATATACTTTCTTTCTTTGTGCGTGAGGAATGTTTCCTGAAAATTTGTCCGTACCTTTTTGTAACACCCTGTATATCCGTAACAGGCAAGTGTTACCGATATGCATATCTGCTGTCACAGAAATGCATTTTCAATAAATGTCATTGTCAAGGTGTAGCCAAACAAAAATTATTTTCGTTAAAAAAAGTTGTGCTGCGTAAATACACGTTCAACAACTGGTACTAAAAGTCTCAATACTTTAACTGTTTTTGATACGTCGCGTTTTGCAGCTCTTAAATGTTGTAGGAAAGACATTTTTTATATATCGCACCAAAGCTGCTTTTATTTGAAATTCTGACTAGTTTCGGGCTTTGCCCATTTTCTTAAGCCATCTATTACAGAGAAAACTGTAGTTTTCAAAATCGAATGCACTAAAAGTGACAAGGCTTACACTGGACAGACAGGTAGACCTTTCAAAATTAGATTTATAGAACATAAAAATAAAAGCGAAAATAATGTTTCAGCGTTCGGCACACACCTCAGAGACAGTAAGCATTAGACTGGAAGTAAAGAAGAAAATCTCAAAATTTAACATATCGTGTGCAAAGAACAACTAATGAAGATTTTAGAAGAATTACAAATCTATACTCACATGACTAAATACCCAGAACAAATGTTAAATGAACAAACAGAAATTCGCAATAAAAAATTCATCGAAAATTTCCATATCACCTTGACTAGCATATAAATTACAATCCAAATATGCAGCAAAACGCGATAAATTATAGTAGCACTGCAATATTATCCCTATATTACAATATAGTACACACAAGCAATTTATTACACTTAAAATAGTCAGGAATGAAATATAAAATTTATTGTACGAAATTTGTAATGGTATTGTTTATGTCACGCTACATATAACCAGCGATATTGTCACAAACATAACTACGCAAAGAATATTTAACAAAAACCTCTTTGGATCAAACACACTTTGTTCTCTGTAATAGGTGGCTTAAGAAAATGGGCAAAGCCCAAAACTAGCATTTCAAATAAAATCAACTTTGGTACAATATATATAAAAAAAATCGCGCTGACGTGTTTTACGGCCCACTTACGATTTGTAGTTTTATAAGTTTTTGCAAACATTTTGGACCAAAATAACAATCTAAATAATAAAAAATTAATTAACAAGATTTTCTGAAACCCTTTCAGGGAAAAAAGGAAGGAATGGTGGGTCCCGAACCACCACCTTGCCCACTACGCTACGGCTAACAATCGAAAGACGAGCTCTTCAATCTCATACTATTCATGGCCGTTGTTAACTGATGCTTCTATGGCATTTGTAGACACTAGATTATCATTTATCGTACGAAGAACGATCTGTTTTTGTTAATTCTTCAGTGCGCCATTGCTTTGAAATGACAACGTGTAAGTTACAATAAGAAAATCATCAAATACACAACGCAAGATGGCGTATGCCTCAGAGAGTTCTGGACGAGGAATGTCACGTGACATCTCCGAACGGCTGGGTTTCGTTAATTCAATGGAGGGTGTCAAATCTCCGTTATTTTTGCAAATATCTCTCAAACGATACGAGATATGAATAAAAACATAAGGCAACAAAGTTATAGAGAATTTTCTCCTCTATAAATTCCGTTATTCAATTTTCGTGTCAGATGAGCGGTTCGTTTGTAATCACAATTATATTATAAACGAGTTTTTTTTGTATTACTGCCGTATTTTTTGTCCGAAAAATTTGGAAAAGAGAGGTTCTGGTCTCTGGCGGCCTACAGTCATGTGTGTAAAATTTGGTGCTGATCGGTTGAACGGTTCGTCTTAAAAACAGGGAACACGTTGCGGACAGATAGACGGACAGACAGACATACATCCCAAAATAGCCGTTATTTTTGCAAATATCTTCGAAACGCTACGAGATATGAAAAAAACATGAGAGAGCGAAGTTGTAGAGAATTTTCTCCTGTACAAATTCGAATAGTTAAGCCGTTATTTTCATTTAAATTTCAAGCCGTCAAAAGACGATCGCAAAGGTCCACTTTTAGTGTTACTACCGTAACCTAAAATGGGCCAGAAAAGAAATGCAATACAAAGTTGTATTACAGGTATTTGTAAGTATAGTATGTAGTTACAACATTTTCTTTGATTTTTTAAAATTGTGTTACACTTGTATTTGTTGGCTGTGAACTAACGAGTGAGGTAATGCAGTTGTCATCACACTTCACTCACAGTTGGCGTGACGGTGGTTCAAGTCGTTCTCCGCTCATCCAGAAAGAGGTTGTTCCGTGATATATCTAAATCACTCTAGCCAGATGTCAAGAAGTTTCACTGTAGACGTGAGGGCCGATTTCCTTCCTCATTCTTATCCTTCCTTCCATCTCTTCTAATGAACCTTTCGGTTATTTTTTGTACTTTAGGCAAACTGGGACAACATTTTAATGACTTGATGAATTGTAGCCTAATTGTGGTTATTTATTAACCATTATTATGTCGACTGCTGTTCAACACTCCTGGAATTTGTGCATCTCTTACTACTTCTATATGTTGTGCCCACATACTTCACCTATGGCAACGATCACACTATTCAAATGTGTGTAAGTCTATGGGGGTCGACTGCTGTTGTTATCAGTCCCTAGGCTTACAAAGTACTCAAACTAACTTAAGGAGCCGCGGTGGAGTAGCTGAGCGGTCTAAAGCGTCTCGCTGCAGAGCGCGCGGTTGCTCGCCGTGGAGGTTCGAGTCCTCCCTGGGGCATGCTTGTGTGTGTTTGTCCTTAGGTTAGTTTACCTAGGTTTAAGTAGTTTGTAAGCTACGGACTAATGACCACGCAGTTAGGTCCGATAGATCTACAAACATTTGAACATTTAACTTAAGGACAAAGCGACCACAAACAAAATGCCCGAGGGAGGACTCGAATCTCCGACGGGGAGCAACCACGAGCTCCGCAGCAAGGCTCCTTAGAGCGCTCCGCCATTCCGACTGAAGGAAGCATAATTTTCTGTATTCAAAAACTTGATCTGCTTAACAAGGTGCAATTCGAATGCTTCAGTCGATCGCAAAAGGCCCACTTTTAGTGTTACTACCGTAACCTAAAGTGGGCCAAAATGTCCTTTCTACTAGTCACAATACTGGTGGAAAAAATATGTATCACTACAGAGAAATGACCCTCCTTTCCTAATGCTGGCTCTCTACCCTGAGTAGGGTCAGGTTTCGTAATTTCTAATGGAGGCCGCATGTCGGGAAAGCCCTTAAACGTCCTCTCCGACCCTGCACGTGTCTGCGGAAGGAGGGCGAAGAGCACGCCTCCAGCGGAAAGACGGAGCCGGGGCTTCGAGGGGGACTTTTTAATAAGAGAGGCGAGCCGGGCGGGGCGCAATTACGGCTGAGAACACAGCGGCCGCCATGTTTATCTACGTCCCACGTCGCTACACGCCCCCGCGCTCCATTACGGAGACCGTGGCGCCATCCGGGGGCGCCGAAAAGCCGAGACAAAGGGAGCGGGGTGCGGGGGCGGACCGGGCCACGTCGTGCCGCGGGGCTCTTAAAGAGCACCGCGACCCGTTATTCATTAGGTCAGCTCCCGGGCGCCGCATCAGCCGGCATTCGCGGCAAATTGCGTTGTTATTCATTTCGGGCGGACGGGTCTCAGCAGGTGGCTGGCAGAACAGGGCCAATTTGCTCCGACACTGCGGGGGAGTGGGGAGTGGGAGGCGCTACTGATGCTACCGCCGCGGGGCTGGGAGCCTGCCGCCATATATCGCATCCACTGCTGCCCTGACACAATTTGGCGAAATTCCAGGAAGAAATTCTCTTTCACGAGTTTGATTTGATGTCGAATCGAGGAGCTAAGCGAGTGTTAGGATGTTGGAGTAACCCACTAAACTACAGACCTATTTCATTGACGTCAATTTGCAGCAGGGTTTTGGAACGTATCGTATTCAAATATTATGAATTATTTAATAATGATTATGCAGCCAAGATCACATTTTTCATTTATTATGTGACCGGTTTCGGCGTACTCGACGCCATCTTCAGACCTGTCGTAATTTACATAATTTCACGACATTTTTATATACTAGAAGAGTACATCAACAGGTTGAGGCATCGTTAAACATAAAATTAATCGTCACAAATAAAAAGTATATATCCATCTTCTAATTGTTTTGAAGTGAGGTACTTCAAAGTCTGAGTACAATACTAATTGAAGTCCAGTATAACACTTATACTGAAGTGAGGTACTTCAAAGTCTAAGTACAATACTAATTGAAGTCCAGTATAAAACTTGCAATGGACTTCAATTAGTATTGTACTTAGACTTTGAAGTACCTCACTTCAAAACCATTAGAAGATGGATATATACTTTTTATTTGTGACTACTAATTTTATGTTTAACGATGCCTCAACCTGGATGTACTCTTTTAGTATATAAAAATGTCGTGAAATTATGTAAATTACGACAGGTCTGAAGATGGCGTCCAGTACGCCGAAACCGGTAACATAATAAATGAAAAATGCGATCTTGGCTGCATAATCATTATTAAACAATTATAGATCGCCCAGTGAACTATGAGTTCCTTATATATTATGAATTATCCAGAACAGAACGATCTATTGACCCAAAGTCAACACGGATTTAGAAAATATCGTTCTTGCGAAACACAACTAGCTCTTTATTCACAGGAAGTGATGGGTGCTATCGACAAGGGTTCGCAAATCGATTCCGTATTTCTTGATTTCCAGAAGACTTTTGACACCGTATCTCACAAATGGCTTTTAATCAAATTGCGTGGTTATGGTATATCGCCCCAAATTTGCGATTCTATAGGGGATTTACTGTCAGAGAGGACACAGTTCGTAGTAATCGATGGTAAGGCGACGATTAAAACAGAGGTGATATAGGGCGTTCCACAGGGTAGTATTATTGGTCCTCTGCTGTTCCTTATTTACATAAACGATTTAGGGGAAAATCTAAGTAGCTCTCTTAGGTTATTTGCAGATGACGCCGTCATTTACCGTCTAGTAAAATCATCTGAAGATCAAAACCAACTGCAGAACGATCAGGGCAGGAAACAAAAAAAGTCAACACATCCCATTTTCATCACAGGACCATACCCTCTCGTGGCTTTTAATCAATTATTGAGTTGTACAACTCGACAAAATTTTATCCCTCTGGGCTACCGAGGAGTATGAAAAATCTGTCTGTTTTGACTCGTACACAGTTCAACACAATTTGGTACCAGCAACGCGAGTTCTTAGGAACAAAATAATTTCTGGGCGTGACTTGACGTTATTCACGAGGTTTTTGGGGTATATCATGACGGTTTAAGCTAAAAAGAACGAAAATTTGGAGGTCGGACGATTTTTTTTTTTTTTTTTTTTTTTTTTTTTTGTGGTTTTAGGGTGCACAGCTGCTGAGGTCATTAGCGCCCGCATCAAAACTGGGATATACCCAAGGTTAATAAGCCTATATGAAAAAAGCTAAAAACATAGGAAAAAATACAACAAACTGAAGAGCTAAATGTCCTTTGACAAATCGGCCAAGTTGATAAAATTCAATACTCGAGCAACGGCTCGTGGGTCATCAGCTAAAATTGCTTCCAATGTATCCGGTAGATTGAGTGCAATCCGAACAGGAGTAAAATTTGAACAATAAAACATGGCGCACCGCCAGCGGGTGACCACATGAATACAACGGTGCGGGGACACCAGTTAGCAAGTGGCGGTGGCTGAACCGGCAATGTCCGATCGCAACCGGGCCAAGATGACCTCGTCGCGAGCGGCGTGAGGTGTTCATCCAAGCCACCGGGAGCGGTTTAATGGTTCGAAGCTTATTATTTGTAAGCGAGGACCACACATTATTCCACGACGATATAAGGCGACGGGGAAGAGCCCCTCGAATATTATGAAGTCTTATATCAGTGCGGCGTTTGGTTTTCTTTGACTGGCACCATCTAGGCACACGAAGTGGGACTGGGGAGTCACAGAATATCCACTCCTCTTTCTGACCTATGGAGAATAGGTCTGTGACACGACAGTAGAAATTTCATGTCTGTGTATCTCTATCCTTAGTCAAGCCGACTGGGCGAAAGCATTCCTGGTGACAATGACGTGAGCTTCTAATTTATTTTGGCGATTTTGTATCTTTGAAGATACCGTGGCAAGATGGTGATGTCTTACTTATTCCCATATTCTCGGCTATCGACGTTTCACCGACAAAATAGCCACGAATCCAGTAACGCCACGGTTGGAGAGGAGGGCGACGATCTTGATCTAGTGGAAACAGCTCACTAAAGTGATTCAGGCTTGTCAAATGAACGGCAAACACAATCTGAAACGTCCGACGATGATTTAACTCTTGCACAACGTAAGCATGTGCGATTCTGCCTCTCTGAACCAGTAAGCGCACAGTCTTTCTTCGTTACTTTTTAGGTGTTGTATTTATGGTGTCGTTATGCTGAGTAACATGCATGCTGGATGTCACGTCTATGACAACAATGAGAGAAGCTTTTAGAAAATGGGTAGTTATATAATGAAATAGAGAGTCTAGTCATTATAGTTGACTAAATGGCAAGGCACTGCATTATCCAAGTTGGCACCCAGTAAAGGCAAGTCCATGTCTCTTAGAACATTTTTTACCTTGTAATGATCAATGATGATACAATTTTGGCCCACTTTAGATTACGGTAGTAACACACTTTTTAAGTCGAACCGTTCAACCGATCGGCACCAAATATTTAGATATAATAATTGGCCGCTAGAGACCAGTACCTCCCCTTTTCAAATATTTCGCACAAAACATACGTTCGTAACACTAAAAAAAAGCCGTCTGTAATGTAATTGTAATTACAAACCGTTCATCTGACACGAAAGCTGAATAACCAGATTTGTAGAGGAGAAAATTCTCTACAACTTTGCTCTGTTATGTTTAGACCGCTCGGGCGTCATCCAATCAGAAACAGATGTAGGCAGGTAATATTCCTCTATGAATGTCTAAAAAACTGCAACATATCTGAACAGTATTCGTTGGTTTAGTCATGGTGACCATTATTTGATTTTTAGTCAATCATCTAGATTATTCTGTATGGGTTCAAGGAAAGGAAAAGAAGTGGGCCGTGCCCTTTCAAAGTACCCATTTCAGAGTGTCCCTGAAGCAGTTCAGCACAATGACTAAAAACCTCAATCTGGATGGATGAACATGGATTTGAATCTTCATCCTTTCAAATACAGGTGCAAGGTTTGCCAACCACTCCCTCACTAAAACAACACTTTCGACGTGCCATTCCATCTGAATGCTCTCCGTCTTTAAAAGCAACATCATGTAGATAAGCTCAGATGTGAGTTTTGCACAAGAGGAGGATGACAGGTTATGTCTGTGCAATGCTGCGAATCACAGTGCCAAGGGTGCACAACGGGTATCACAAATGTCTGATGAGCCGGAATCTCAGCCTCGGCCAAATTTTCATACGATGCTTCAGTCTGTGTATATACTGCATTTACAGAAGTCACTGAATCATAACGTTCTAGTTCGCATATCTGTAGTAACCTGTCATGTTCATGATAATGCACTCCACTGCAACGTAGATAGGTACTTATGCCTTCCCATTATCTAGTTCTCCTCCGGAAACGAGTTATCATTTAATAATAATTGTCAACCCCTGACTAAAAACAAGTCTCTGCCGTCCACGGTCTGTTTTGTATGCACACGCAGAGCCTGGCCAATAGTGAAGCGACTGATGGCGGACCCACGGTCCATTTACCGATGACACACATTAACTCCAATTCGTCATGACTAATGAGAGTCATGCTTCGAGCTCAGCTGGCCACTCATTTCCTGCTGAAGAAATTTGTCTGTGAGACCAGCTCTATTTGTTTAAGCAGTTTAATTTCCTGGGATGACGTCATCTTCTCCTGAACGACATGAAAATTTATTTCAATATCGACTACCTTCCTGATATTGAAAGACGTGCAGGTTCTGCGTTTTCCCATCCAATGCAGTTTGCCATTATATATTTGAAGTTAAAATATTGCCTATCAGGGAGAGATCACTCTTCTAATAATGTACTGTGCAATATGCATCATCTGATAATGAAGTTCGGAGAATATTCCTTTAACATTAACATAGATGTTTACAGTTACTCTTGTTTCCTTCGAGACAGTCGCCTAACTATGTACTACTCAGCTCTGCGATACACGTCTTGCAACTTTGCACAAAGTCTTCCTTTGGTATTGTGTTACTTTGAAATTGTGTTCTAAGGCCTCGTCACGTTTCGTTGGATGTCAGGAATATATTTCCTTAAAGCGAGGTTACGTCGACAGAATACGAAGAATTCTGGAGGATTGAGACCGGCGAGTATGGTGTATTTTCATGTTGCATGGCAAAGATCGCTTATTCTTATAGATAATCTTAAATATTGTAGTATGAGTGGGACATTGCACAAAAGGTTTAAATCATACGTAGCTGGAAGAGTGCAGAAAGTTGAAATAAGCAATTCATATGATATGGAAGAAACAATTAATTCCTCTAACTGGGGAGTTATCAAAAATGGGGTCCCACAAGGTTCGGTCTCGGGTCCTTTGCTGTTCTTAATATATATTTATGACTTTCCATCCTACATACACTAAGATGGTAAGCTAGTTCTTTTTGCTGACGACACAATAGGAATTAACTGATATAATTGTAAATGATATCTTTCAGAAAATTATTACGTGATTTTCTACAAATGGACTTTCATTAAACTTTGATAAAACGCAGTATATACAGTTTCATTCAGTAAATGGCATGGTACCGTTAAAAATTTAGACGTTGAACATAAATCTGTAGCTAAGGTAGAAGATTCGAAATTTTTGGTGTTTGCATTGACGAGGGATTAAATTGGAAGAAAGATATTGAAGATCTCCTGAAACGTTTGAGTTTAGCTTCTTATGCTAGCAGGGTCATTGCAAAATTTGATGATACACATCTAAGTAAAATAGCTTACTATGCCTATTTTCATTCACTGCTTCCATGTGGGATCATATTCTGGGGCAATTCAACATTGAGTAAAAAAGTATTCATTGCACAAAAGCGTGTAATGAGAATAATTTTTGGAGCTTGCGTAAGAGCATCCTGCAGACATTTATTTAGCGATCTAGGAATCTTCACTGTATGTTCACAATATATACTGGGTGATCAAAACATCAGTATAAATTTGAAAACTTAATAAATCGCGAAATAATGTAGATAGAGAGGTAAAAATCGACATACATGGTTGGAATGACGTGGGGTTTTATTAGAAAGTTCAAAAAATGTCCGACAGCTGGTGCTTCATCTGATCAGAAAAGCAGTAGTAATTAAGACAAAGCAAAGATGATGTTCTTTATAGGGCATGCTCAATATGTTCACCATTATTCCTCAACAATAGCTGTAGTCGAGGAATATGTTGTGAACAGTACTGTAAAGCATGTACGGCTTTATGTTGAGGCATTGGCGTCGGATGTTGTTTTTCATCACGGTCTTAGGTCTGGGGACATGGGAGGCCAAGCAGGACGAAAGTGGCGGCTGAGCACACGATCATCACCAAACGACGCGCGCAAGAGATTTTTCACGCGTCTAGCAGTACTTTTTTTTTTTTTTTTTTTTTTTTTTTTTTTTTTTTGTTCTAATAAAACCCCATGTCATTCCAAGCATGTGTGTCAATTTGTACCTCTATATCTACATTATTCCTTGATTTATTTAGTTTTCAAATCTATACTGACTTTTTAATCACCTGGTATATATTCACTCATGAAATTTATTATTAACAATACGACCCAATTCAAAAGTAATAGCAATGTGCATAGCTACAGCACTAGGAGAGAGGGTGATATTTACTATTCGAGGTTAAATGTAACTTTGGCACAGAAAGGAGTGAATTATGCTGCCACAAAAGTTTTCTGTCACTTACCAAGTAGCATCAAAAGTCAGACAGATAGCCAACTAGTATTTAAAAAGAAATTAAAGGAATTTCTGAATGGCAACTCCTTCTATAATGTAGACGCATTTTTAAATAAAACTTTAGAAAATAAGAAATAAATTAGATGTTGTTGTTATGGTCGTCAGTCCGGAAACTGGTTTGATGTAGCTCTCCGCCCTACTCTATCCTGAGCAAGCCTTTTCATCTCCTCATAAGAACGGCAACCCACATCCACTTGAATCTGCTTACTATACGCGTCTCTTGATCTCCCTCTGCGATTTTTGCCCACACACTTCCCTCCAATGCTAAATTTACGATTCCTCGATGTCTAAGAATGTGTCCTACCAAGCGATCCCTTCTTTTGGTCAGGGTATACCAAAAATTCCTTCTCACCAATTCTGTTCAGTACCTCTTCATTAGTTATGCGATCTACCCACCTAATCTTCAGCATTCTTCTGTAACACCACATTTCAAAAGCCTCTATTCTCTTCCTGTCCACACTGCTTATCGTCCATGTTTCACTCCCGTACAAGGCAACACTCCACACAAATGCCTTCAGAAAAGACTTCGTTACACTTAAATTAATATTCGATGTTAGCAAATTTATCTTTTTCAAAAATGCTTTTCTTCCCATTGCCATTCTGCATTTTATATCCTCTGTACTGCGACCATCGCATGTTATTTTACTACCCAAGTGACAAAACTCATTTATCACCTTCTTTGTTTCGTTACCTAATCTAATTCCTTAAAAAACAATAAAAATGTAAATAAATAATCCTTAAAATATTGATTGTCATGTATAGACAACAGTTAATAAACTGACACGTTCCGCATCATTACGAAATGTCGTAAATGTGATCTATGGAACAAGTATTAATCTAATCACACAAAGCAAATATCTTCCAACAGTTCCTGTCAAAAAAGGGGGTGTTGGAACTTGAACAGCGCCATATTCGCCAGATCTCAATCCTCCAAACTTCTTCCTGTTGCCTCTGCTCAAACTCGCTTTGAAAGAAAAGGATTTGATACGTGGCGAGGCTTTAGAACACCATCTCAAAGTAAGACTTTTTGCAAACTTTGGAGGATAAATATCGTAGAGCACAGCGGTGCATAGTTAAGGGCAGTGACTAATTCGATGTACAATAAGGTAATCTAGTCCGAGGATCATTTACATTAATGTTACAGGAATGCTCACCGCCGGCCGCGGTGACCGAGGGGACTGAGACGCTTCTGTCACGGTGTGCTCAGCCACTACGGTCGGGGGTTCGAATCCCCGGGTATGGATATTTGTGCCGTCCTTAGTACTAGTTAGTTCTTAAGTAATTTGTAAGTTTAGGGACTGATAACCCCGTAGTAAAGGCCCTTTAAGATATACAGACATTTGAATGCTCACCGAACTTTAATGTCAGAGGTTGTATGTGATATGACGGCATCTTCAAAAATAACCATCCCGCTGAGCTTCAAGTCTTTTGCAGTTTTACAAAGCACATTTAGGAAGGCTTGAGTTCCCAATGTCGGTGGTCAGAATCATGTAAGTAATATAGCAATAGACGTTCTGAAACAGTATCGACCGTTGACATCAGGGTCAGGTACCATTACCGCTCATCACTCCTCCCCAGGACAAAGGTACTCACCACTGATCAAAGGACGCCACATCAAACATGTTCTTGCACTTAATAGAACAAGAGTTTAAAATCTTGTAAACAACAACTTGGGCTACCTCTGCCACCAGCCCTTCCAGGAAGCCGCACCAGCCCACATAAGCCACCTGCCGCCACTGACATCACCAGATTATTTATTTATTTTTTAAAATCCGAATTTGCGTAACAATTTAATGGTGACAACCTATATTTACATCAACAAAGTTTTCTCTCGGAAATCGTCAGTCAGCAACAGCATCTGCCATGCTGTTCATACAGAACTGTGTGTGCATTAAATTAAAATTAATTTGGTAGTAGATTGACTGGGGGGACGGAAACATGATCCATGATGCCGTCAGGTAGAGACATTGAATCAGGAGTCCTGGGTTCAAAACCTGGTCAGAACCATCCATTACATAAATTTCTTTGACGGGAAGAAAAATTATAATTTTCACCACTAATTGTTAATGCAAATGTAGGACTCAATAAAATTAACCAACTTACATAAATCGACAATTACTCAAATAATTATAACTGAAGTCAAACATCCAAAAAATGTTTCGTTTTAGGAATTCATTTACCATCCAACGTCTTGGGACAAAATTGTATACTACATCTTGATATACTCTGTTAGGTAATGTAATACAATGAGCCTTTATTACAAATTGTATTCTATGCGATATTTACATAAGAAACATAAATTCTTTCACCTGTAATGTGACAGGAATGTGAGCAAGTACTTACATTCCTAATATCAAGCCACCCGCTATGGTCCTTGTATAGAAGTGTTTATAAATATCTTGGTTCTACAAAAGAGCAACCTGCACACATTAGAGACCTTCACAAGTAAAATTAAACTTGCGACCATGTTAACAAACACTCTTTTCATGTCCCGGTGTGTAAGTCCAGATCACTTATCAACTATAACAACAAGAGAAGACATATTATTTAAAAAAAAAAACATATTCATATTTACAAGTAGCAATATCAAAAATCGGTAGGTGAAATCATTACGTTAAACATTCTTTTGATGCATGCGATAGATACCACAAAAATAGTTAATATGTAAGCAGTAGCACCACACGACCTAGAGGAGAACATTGTTTTAAAAATAAAAATACATAATAGTAACGTGAAAACAGCTTGGTGTCTAATGTGCCTGCAGTGAGAGCTTGAATCAGTGCAACTAAACATTCTAACCGTGAAAACTTGCTGTTGCGCAAATCTGCCTAAACTTCCAACTAACTTTTATTGAGCAGTGGCTATCTAACAATGTACCCTTTGTTCCTGCATGGAAGAACCTGACAGCAAGTTAAGTAGAATTCAGCAAGATGCTCCTCATCGGTTTAAGATTGGCGTAGGTGACATTACTTAAGCAAACTTAAATCGCACCTCCTGTCAGAAAAAACACACTTATACCTATATAAAACTAGGAAGGTCAGAATGGGTACAAAAATCGCGTCACTAGCTACTGAAAGTACGTTATGAGGGGCAGCCACAGGTTTTGAAAATACTGCATTTATTGAATAAGTATTTTCTTGTCGCTGTTGGGGCTGGGATGGCAAATTCCATTTCATTTGCTGCAAGCAACCTGCTTTTATATGACCTTTCTTGCTGCATAAATAGCATTCCACTGCCTGGGATGGACAGTTCTGCCTTTTGTGTTGTGAGAAACATTTTGGGCAAGGCTTCACTTCCTTAGCATAAACACTTTGGGCAACACTTCACTTCCTTAGTGGGCAAGGCTCTGTGTCTATTAACTTGTTTACACTTATCGAGGGCAGAAGGAAGTACACATCGTCCGAACTTGCGCTTACAGGTGGGTGACGACGCTACAGTACACAGTGGAATTGAATCAAAGTTTCCCGCTGCCGCAGTACCTGAATCGTACTTTTCCAAAATCTGTTCTACTTGATGGAAAGACGGAGCTGACATTTTTAGAATCTTGTATCTAAGTCTGCAATCACATAAATTATAGACAATTGCATCACATAACATCACATCCGAATACAAAGCTCCACACGAACACTTAAATTTGCACTTTCTAGTAAGACCCTGAAGATCTGTTAGCCACTGTCGGTATGTTTGGTTCTGACCTTTCCTACACAAAAAGAACTGATACCTAGCGGCCACTATAATGATTTGCTGTTCATAATATGATGTGAAGGCTCCTATAACTGAATTATAAGAAAGTTCAGAAGGCTCCACAGTGGGTAACAGTTTTTCGACAAGACGGAAGGATGTTCAAAAAATGTTCAAGTGTTTGTATAGTCTATGGGACTTAACTACGGGGTCATCAGTCCCTAAACTTACAAACTACTTATGAACTACTTACGAACTAGGACGGCACAAATATCCATGCCCGAGGGGGAATTCGAACCCCCGACCGTAGGGGCCGTGCAGACCGTGACTGGAGCTCCTTTGTCCCCTCGGCCACCGCGGCCGGCACGGAATGATGAGGGGGCCTCCTACAGACGATAAGATAAAATGTAGTTTGACAGTACCTTGTATCCTGTGTACTGTTGCGTAGACTTCAAACTGTTGCAACCATTCTGTCCATTCCTCTTGTGGTACGTAATACTGGCGAAATGGAATTACTGTAGGTGGCAGTTGCTGCAGTGGTTGTTGCGTATTTTGTGCCACGGATGCGGCCAGAAGTTGTACAGTAGACAGCAAGGAGGCGATTTCTTAACTCTGAAACTGAAACATCTGCATCAACTGCTGTGCATCGAGCGCAGGAAGCTGCGGCGCTGTGGCAAGGATGCATGTGTTAGTGGGGGTTGACATTTTGCAAAAATAGCAAGAAGAAACAATGCAAAAATATAGAAATAGTCGCATATCCCTGCTAGAGAAATGGAAAGATTTTATACTGCAATATCCGAGTAGAGTACTGTAAGAAGTTGACAAGCAAAATAATGTCACAGCGTAGTGTCGGAGATTTTGGCGTCGACTGAAATTTAACATTTCGTCGGCATGTTTTATTTCCTAGTCGGCCTATCTTTCGTGACAGGATCTGCTCGTGGGATGCATGGACAGCTAAAATAGCTATACAGATTAGTAATACAAGTTTTATTTACTAACTATACAAAATAGTTTTGAGAGAGGATGTCTGTTCTCACGGCGGCGTCATCTTGCATGATGCGAGCTGCGCTGACTCATAGTAACTTCCTAGTTCGGGGTGGAGTTTGGAGTCCCCCTTCCAGACGCATGTCGGTCTAGATAAAACTATTTGTAGAGGGCGCGCTTCTCGGTTGCTCCCTGCAGGAGGCGCGGCGCCGGCGTGTGATTGGCTGCCGGTCATCCGCTGCCTTTTTCACGATCGTTCTCGTGCGTCTGGCGTGTGGCGCTGACTTTACGCCACAACACACTACACACCTGAGGCGTACAGCTATGCATCAACGCCCCAAGCGTAATATGTTGAACTACGCCCTGCTTCACACCGATCTATCACACGATGCTCGTTGGATATTCCTTGGCGGGAATCCGCGCAAACGCAGTAGACAGCAATAATTTACATGAAACGAGAAAAGAACTATCTGATCGCATTCATACCGCGCAAGAACCCGTGCGTGACTGATGTGTTAGAATGTCATTCACTGAAATCAAGATTCATATTTAATGAGAAGTTGTCATTTTTATTAAGTAATTACTTTCCTCTTATGTAGTTAGCATGGGATTGCGTTAGTACTGCCGGCCGCGGTGGCCGAGGGGACTGAGGCGCTCCAGTCATGGTCTGCACAGCCTCTACGGCCGGGGGTTCGAATCCCCCCTCGGGCATGGATATTTGTGCCGTCCTTAGTATAAGGTAGCAGATAAGTAGTTTGTAAGTGTAGGGACTGATGACCCCGTAGTTAAGTCCCGTAAGCTTAACAAACATTTGAAACATTTTCGTTACTACTGCTGTGAATTACAGACTGAGCAGTTCGTTTTATTTTAAAGTTTCTGTAGCTGACTAAACTGCTTCGATCACCGACCCCTAGACTTACACACTACTTTCACTTGTGCTAACAACAATGCACACAGCCACGAGGCAGCGTGGGTGGCAGTGTAATACGTGAGATGGAGCCTCAAAGCGCATGGCCATACCCGCGCAGCTGTTTTACATCACGACACTTGGTTGCACAAGTGTATGTATACCAAAGTTTATATTTACACAGCATTTTACACTTGGAGTACACCCTTCTTCTGAAGTGGTTGTCCTGGGGTTGAAGTATATTTTCTTAATTAGGGCACCGCGCACCGCGACCACGGACGAAAGAAGCAACCAAGGCAGAGAAATATAGGGCCTACTCACTGCTAATGAAAGAACTAAGGCACAGAGCGCCGCAAGAATTTCGGAAGTTCGTGACGATGGACACGGCCTGTTTTGAGAAGCTGCCATATTTGAAGTTATATGTATATTACTCAGAAATAAACGACTGCTGACGTAATTTATTGTGATAAAGGAGGTCGTTAGAGTCATACAAATATCTTTTCTCTCTTCACGCCTGAATTGATACTCTTAACCGTTTCAAACCCAGTGTTGGTCCTAGACAACATCGTATTCAAAGCTGCCTAACACAGTGTTATATATATCATCCTTACAGTCGCAATGTCGTTGAGGAACAATATGCGTCTAGAACGATATCTTGCCACTTGGTTGGGCATGTACCAACTTAATAGACATTAACTGCTTGGAGCTCGTGCTACGTTGCTGTCTATATGTGGCTGTGAGTGCGAGTGTGGTTCGTGTTATTTTATTTCGGCAGTGAGTTGTATTGTCTTTGGTGCTGTGGTGAGGATTACGTGAGCATTATTGATCTGACAGTGCTACCAATAAACAAAACAACGTTTGACGTAATAATACACCTCGATACGAGTGTGTGTTATGCATGATAAACAGGACATGAAGTTAATAATTATTCGCATGTGAATATTAAAAACAACTGTTTTTGTCAGAATGAAACTTTCACTCTGTAGCGGAGTGTAAGATGATACGAAACTTCCTGGCAGATTCAAATTGTGTGCCGTGATTCGAACCTGGGACATTTGCTTTCTCTGGAAGGAGCTCTACCGTCTGAGATATCCTGGCACGCTTCGCGGTACGTCCTCACAACTTTACTTCTGCCAGTACACAATTTTAGTATACTGGCAGAAGTTATGAGGACGAGCCGTGAAGCGTGCTCAGATACCTCAGACGGTAGAGCGCTTTCCAGAGAAAGGCAAAGGTCCCAGGTTCGACTCACGGTTCCGGCAGACAAATTTAATCTGCCAAGAAGTTTCAACAGTTTTTGTCTTCAGTGCATTACTTTAATAGAGAAAACTGAATTTTAATTTTTCCAAAGCTGAACTGATGAAGTGGGATCGAAAAGGTTAATAGCACTCTGTTCCATTTCATTTTTAAAGGTACCAATATGAAAGCTACTCGAAAAACAGAGTATAAAAAAGCCTACAGACAAACAAATGTTTTTATTTGTTTAATTCACGAAAATCTATTTTCTGAAAAATTACCCAGAAAAGCCTGAATGAGTCTTACTCACGAATGTTAATCACGACAGTAAAACATACGCAAACAATATGCAAAAAGGTTAGTGCAGTAGCCGCTTCTGGGCATGCGCTAGTCAACGCTATCTAGTGCGCATGCGCCAGTCAGGACAGTATAGAACTGTCTCTATTCCGGCGCACCGATAACGTATCTGCTATAATCGTAGCCGCGCCGAATGGCCGCGTGGTCTAAGGCTTCATGCTACGGACTTGGCGGCCGTCCCTGCCTAAGGTTCGCGTCCTCCCTCGGGCATGGATGTGTATTTTGACCTTAGCATTAGTTAGTTTAAAGCACCTATGAACAGTTTGGTCCCAAATATGTGAATGTCTGTTCGGTGTACGTTTATCATGTCTGAACCACAAGAAATAAAGAGCTAAAAATTTGTACAGTTACTAATGTCTACCCGGGGAAGGCTTTAGGCACGGTTTTATGGCGATCAGATAGCTATTTATGTATATATATTAATATGAATGTCTGTTCGGTGTACGCTTATCACGTCCGAACGACAAGGCGCAGAGACTTAAATATTTGTACAGTTACTAATCTATACCTGAGGAAGGTTTTAGGTATGGTTTTATAGCGATCTGATATTTAGTAATTTGAAAAATATAAGCGAAATGCGGAGCAATAATTACTCTTTGAAAATTATATTTTCTCTTTGAAAATGGTTTTATTGGTTGCATTGTTGCTTGAGGATTGTTAATGATAAAAGCGTGGAGTATATTGGGATGAAAAGTTATCGGTGTATATAAAATTCTACGTGTGTGTGTTAATATTTTGCTCTGCAGCGAAAACTACAGAACGCAAAGGAATGGTCTGTGTGTAATTGTTCGAAGTCTCCCGTCGTACACCATAGCAGTTCCATGCCGATACCTATAAAGGGGTGGAAGATATGGTGGTTGAAAGTCGTCAAATTATAAAAAAAATCGGACCGAAGGCCAGGGACGTTTGCGACTCTATAGCAAGGACGTTACATACAGCGAAACGTGATGCCACAGACCATATCTTTGGTCTATGCGTGCAACAATGTCCTCAGCTCTTTCTCTGTAAAGATAAGCATACGAATAAGGAAATATAAGAATAAATAAATAAAGCAGTAAAAAAGAAAATTCTTTTAATACATATCCTTAAAAAATCGGTTTGACTTTTCGCGAATTACATCACGTGATCGATCTGTGAAATTATTACAATACAACATTATTGTTGAATTTCGTGATTGGATTCTTCGAAACGAGTGCATTTTTACGTGTGATTTGATCGGAGCCGCGGGATGAATTGCTGTTCTTTAGTCTCGCTAAAACTCGCTAACGGCAGAAACGATTTTCCTCATTTTAGTCTGGAAATATTCGTGCAAGTTCAGGAAAGGTTTAAAAGGTGTCCGGAAAAGAGGAAAATCTGGAAAAACTGAAACAGCTTTTTCCAGTGAGCTATCAATACCGTTCGTCCAACTGCGATAAAATTTTGTACATTTAATTTTGAAAGCAAGAGGCGGGTTCACATCAAATAAAAATTTGGAAAGTCGCCGGGAAAATAGGAAAATTTAGGAAAAACCGAAAGCGATTTTTTTTCTATGAAATGGTTGTAAGAGCATCACTTGAGTACGATTTGATAGGACAATGTTTGTATGAAATAAATTTTTTGGAAAATCCATCGCAAAATTGTAAAATTGGAGAAAAACTGAAAGTGCGTTTTTCATTGTGTTTTCGATTGAATTGAGCACTGTAACTGACTATTCGCACGACGGAGAGGGGTAATTATTATTATTTTTTTTTTTTAAGTTTTGAGTAAAGAAAAGACGGACAGTTAAAAAGGAAAGTCGCAAAAATTGAACCAAGTCCCTTTTTCAATGTGTTTCTAAATGTACTTAACACTATAAGTTGAAAACCGTTCATCAGATTGCGATAAAATTTTGATCGTTTGACATTCAACCAAAGATGAACTGAAAATTTGGGAAAGTTACTCGGAAAATTTGAAAATTCGCGAGGAACTGAAAGAGTTTTTTTTTTCAATTGGATATCAATATCATTCGTCTGATCGCGATAAAATTTTGCATATTTGACGTTCAAAGCAAGAGTAACGTTCTTATGAAATAAATATTTGGAAAAGTTTCCCAGAAAATTGGAAAATTCAGAAAAAATAGAAAGAGATTGTTCTACGAAATATCATAACCATTTATCTGATTGCAATAAAATTTGCACATTCGACGTTCAAAGCGAGAGGAAGGGTTGAGTGAAGTAAAAGTTTGTAATAGTTGGCCATAAAACAAGAAAATTTGTGGAAATCTAAAAGAGCTCTTTTCTTTGTGATATCAATATCATTCATACGATTGCGATAAAATTTTTCACATTTCACATTTAAAGCAAGAGTACATACATATTAGCAATTGCTAAGCATTGCAGGGACGACTAGCAATTAAAAGTATTTGAACATTTGTTTGAATAAACGTAGTTCCTGCGGGTTTACTGCTAGATGGCTATAGAGCTGGACCTGTGCCTTTCGCCGTGGACCGTGATGTAATACCCCCGTTAAGGTAGCAAAGTTCACCATTAAATGCATCTAATCGCACTGAGTAAAGAGTGGCTATGATAAATTTTGTTGTTGTGGTCTTCAGTCCGCAGACTGGTTTGATGTAGCTCTCCATGCTACCCTGTCCTGTGCAAGTATCTTCATCTGAGAATACGTCCGGCAACCTACACCCTTTTGAATCTGCTTACTATATTCGTCCCTCGCTCTCCCTCTACGAATTTTACCCCCCACGCTTCCTTCTAATGCTAACTTGAGAATTTCTTGATGGCTCAGAATGTGTCCTACCAATCTATCCCTTCTCTTAGACAGAATATGTCAGGAACTCCTTTTCGCCCCGATTCGGTTAAGCATTAGTTACGTGATCTAACCATCTAATTTTCATCATTCGTCTGTAGCACCAAATTCCAAAAGCTTCTATCATCTTTTTATCTGAACTCCTTATGCTACACTCCAGACAAATGTTTTCAGAAAGGACTTCCTAACATTTAAATTAATATTGGATGTTAACAAGTTTTGCTTCTTTAGAAACGTTTTTCTTCCCATAGGCATTCTCCATTTTATATCTTCTTTACTTCGGCCATCAGAAGTTATCTTGCTACCCAAATAACAAAATTCATCTACTACTTTTATTGTCTCATTACCTAATCTAATTCCTGCAGCATCGCCTGATTTTCTGACATTACATTCCATTACCTTCGTTTTATTATTGTTAATGTTCAGCTTTTATCTTCTTTTCAAGACACTGTCCATCCCATTCAATTGCTCTTCCAGATCTTTTGCAGTCTCTGACAGAATTACTATGTCATCGGCAAACCGCAATGTTTTTATTTCTTCTCCCTGCACTTTAATGCCCTCTCCAAATTTCTCCTTCCATTCCTTCACTGCCTGCTCAATATACAGATTGAACAACATTGGGGAAAGGCTACAACCCTGTCTTACTCCCTTCCCAACATCTGCGTTCCTTTCTTGCCCTTCGACTCTAACAACCGCTGTCTGGTTTTTGTAAGGGTTGAATATAATTCTTCGCTCCCTATATTTTACCCCTGATACCTTCAGAACTTGGAAGAGTGTATTCCAGTCGACATTGTCCAAAGCTTTCTCCGAATCGACAAACGCTAAAAACGTAGGTTTACCTTTCCTTAGCCTATCTCCTAAGATAAGTCGTAATGTGAGTATTGCCTTCCGTGTTCCTACATTTCTCCGAAATCCTAACTGATCTTCTCCGAGGTCGGATTCCACAAGTTTTTCCATTCGTCTGTAAATAATTCGTGTTAGAATTTTGCTCCCATGACTTAAACTGATAGTTAAATGATAAATACTGAAACTTTAAGGTCACTGCATAAATTTGTAAAAGACTTATTTGCTGTAGGTACGAGTCGGACTGTGTCTTTGACGGATCTCACAGGAGGCAATAATTTCTGCGTTAGCCACCACGCGCAGCTTACTTACCTCGCTACTGCTACGGAGGGGTAATGTAAGCACAGCTGCACCTCTTGTGGGTGAATTCAAATTACCTGCCTCTGCGCAACAGAGACGTGCATTCGTGCTTGCGGCTGTATTACCCTCCACTTACCAAAGTTCCCTGAGTACTCTCCAGCCTGCAGCAGACTGTAGCTCTATTGTTACGTTGAGATGGCTGGTGGAATAATTTTCCACCGGAGAATACTGCGAATCATCTGCAGCCCTACAGCGTGCAAATAGCGGTGGAATTTCCGTTCCATTGCATTCCACGCTAAACTTGTAGCAACGCCAGATAACAGATCAGAAACTGCCCAAAGCAGTGCACATCTTTCTCTACCAAACAATAACAACCGGAAGGCAGCTGCATTCGCAAACATCTTTTTTCCAAAACATGATGAAAACTCTGTACCCAAGTTTTGATGTTCAGGTCGCCTCATACAAAAGTAACGCATTTGAGATAGAAATAATTCTTTGTGCGAATCTGTCTCCGTTAGTGATTCCGTGCATGAATAAATAAGACAGCCTGCAACACTATCTGCGATAAATAACTTTTTTTCTATAATAAAATATATTTGTCGTATTACGCTATGGCACACTGGAGTAGCCGTGCGTTCTAAGGCCCCTTGCTGCGGAGTGCAGGTCTGCTCCCCGTCGAAGGTTCTAGTTCTCCCTCAGGCAAGTGTGTGTGTTAACCTTAACATTAGTTAGTTGAGATAGTTTGTAATTCCAGGGACTGATGACCACTACAGTTTGGTACCATAGCTTTAAAAAAACATTTGAAAATTTGAATCTTATGAAGTTGTAGTGCGCCTCGGTTGCACAGTGATAGAGAGCCAGACTAGGAATCCGAAGGTCGCGGGTTCGAACCCCGTGAGGTCCTAGGAGTTTTATCTGTCACTTTCCACTTCTTTCACCTCTGGCAGTACTGCTAATGTGAAAAATACCGAGTAGTACCGTGGTTCGGAATCCACGTAAAACTGTAGGTCCCCCTATAAATGGCTGGGTATGTCAGTTCGAAGGCAACGGCATACCACCTCCAAAAAGGACCATGCCGAGTAAAGCACTGTGGTGTTCAATCTTTGGATTGTTGACTGCTTTACCTTTATTAAGTTGTAAACAAGAAATTGTCGCACTACATGAGGGAAGAAGTAACGAGAACGATATCCTATCATTCGTAGTGTCTATGTAATTTACTTCGTACGTACAAAAAACTGAATACTTAATAAAGTAGCCTGCGATGTAGTCGAGGAGAACTCTGACAGAGGGACCGATGACCAGTGTAGTTGGGTCCTTGATCCCCAAACCAACCAACTCTGACAAAATTTTAAACTCTGTCTGTCTCTCTATCTCTTCTTATTCACATCATCTGGTATTACAACCTGTAGTAGATGTTTCTTCTCTCCTGTGTAACATTTATAGCCCTACATTTTCCAGCCTTTTTTAATTCGACTAAAGCGTTTCCCATAATACGTAAATATAGCACTAAATTATTAGATAAGATGTAACACATAAACCGGAACGCACCAGGAAACAAACTGGAAACGTAACGCAATCTGATCACACATTCAAACTCTTAATACGGACGAAACGGAAATGAAATTTAATGCACAGATAAGTGTTCAAAAATTTACAATAATAATTTCCCTTCTGGACTATGCCTGGAAAAAAGTACATAAGATTTCTTCATTTTGGATTTGAAGCTCGTGTGTTTTCCCATGTTTGCAGTAACAATATTGAGTTTCAGGACCGCCTGATATGCATAACACTGTGTTTTCTTCTTAACAAAACATTTCGGTATCTCTGTTCCACCATCAGTGTTTTTTTTTTGTTATTTTTTTTCTTATTTTAAATGTAAAACTCCACTGATAACGGCACAGAGGTGTCGAAACACGTTTTGATAACAAGAAAAGTAAATGTTTTGCATATCAGTCGCAACTCACACGCAGTATAGTACAAAATACCCACTGAAGGATGTACCTTAAAAGAATAATTAAGTGCTTTTCTAAACTACCAAAATCAGACGCCAAAATTTCTCTTATTACTGTAAACAGTAAACCCCTCGCAGTCATATGTTCAACCGTATAGGCACATCAATCATAAACAATTTAATTGCGCATCGTGTTCAGAACTCTTTCAGATAGCAGCCTAAGACATGAAACCTACATTAGTATAAAAAAACGCAATGTTTATTATTAATGGTTTTCGACCACACCATGTAAAGAAAAGAATTAATTCCTCGTGTCTCAACCGCATTTCGATGACTAAGCTGTCTGCAGGAAATGTGGAGCATGGAACTACTTTGAGTAAAAACATTAAAACCATATGCTTATCATTTTTAAATGAATGTAACAAATTTATGAAGCCTGCCCCGATTCTAAATCTAAGAGATACAAATAAGGCTCTCACACTGAATCATGAGAATCATGAAGTCTCACTTCACAATTTCTAAAACAATATGCCGGCCGCGGTGGCCGAGGAGACTGAGGCACTCCAGTCATGGTCTGCACGCCCACTACGGTCGGGGGTTCGAATCCCCCCTCGGGCATGGATATTTGTGCCGTCTTTAGCATAAGGTAGTTGATAAGTAGTTTGTAAGTTTAGGGACTGAGGACCCCGTAGTTAAGTCCCATAAGCTAAACAAACATTTGAACATTTTGATCTAAAACAATAAATAAATAAAAATTGTTATTGGACAGAAGAGAATGATGAGGTTGATTTTATAGTGTGTGTGTGTGTGTGTGTGTGTGTGTGTGTGTGTGGTGGGCTTCAGTCCAGAGACTGGTTTGATGCAGCTCTCCACAATACCCTATCCTGAGAAAACCTCTTCCACATAAGAAAGGCAACCTACATCTGTTTGAATCTGCTAACTGTATCCATCTCTTGGTCTTCCTCTGTGGTTTTTACCCCACACACTTCCCTCCAACGCTAAATTCACAATTCCTTGATGTCTAAGAATGTGTCCTACCAATCGATCCCTTCTTTTAGTCAAGGTATGCAAAAAATTCCTTTTCTCTGCAATTGTGTTCAGCACCTCCTCATTAGTTACGCGATCCACCCATCTAAACTTCAGCATTCATCTGTAGCACCACATTTCAAATCCTCTGTCCTCTTCCTGTTCGCACTGTTTATCGTCCATGTTCACAAGGCAACACTCCATACAAATGCCTTCAGTAAGGACTTCCTTACGCTTAAATCAATATTCGATGTTAACAACTTTCTCTTTTTCAAGAATGCTTTTCTACCCATTGCCATTCTGCATTTTATATCCTCTGTACTGCGACCATCATTTATTTTTTTAACTGTCCAAGTAACAAAACTCATCTACTTCCTTTATTGCTTCGTTACCTAACCTAATTCCTTCAGCATCACCTGATTTTCTTGGACTGCACTCCATTACCTTAGTTTTGCTCTTGTTATTCTTCATCTTATATGCACCTTTCAGCATACTGTCCATTCCATTTAATTGCTCTTCCAGGTCCTTCGCTGTCTCTGACAGAACTACTATGTCGTCAGCAAAACGCAATGTTTTTAATTCTTTACCCTGAGCTTTAATTCCTTCTCCAAATTTCTCCTTGCTTTCCTTTATAGCTTGCTCAATGTACAAATTGAATAACATCGGAGAAAGGCTACAACCCTGTCTTACCCCCTTCCCAACCACTGCACCCGTTTCATGCCCTTCAACTCTGACAACCGCTGTCTGATTTTTGTACAAGTTGTAAATAACTTTACGCTCCCAATATTTTACTCCTGTTTGCTTCAGAACTTGAAACAGTTTATTCCAATCAACATTGTCAAAAGCCTTCTCTAAATCTACAAAAGCTAGATATGGAGGTTTGCCTTTCCTTAATCTATCTTTTAGGATAAGCCGTAAAGGGAGTATTGCCACCCATGTTCCTACATTTCTCCTGATCTTCCCCGAGGTCGGCTTCTACCACCTTTTCCATCCTTCTGTAAATAATTCGTGCTGATATTTTGCAACGATGGTTCTGTAGTTTTCACACCTGTCTGCGTCTGCCTTTTTTGCAATGGGGATTATTACATTTTTCTTAAAGTCTGAGGGTACTTCCCCTGTCTCATACATCTTACACACCAGGTGAAACAGGTTTGTCATGGCTGGTTCTCCCAGAGACTTCAGTAGCTCTGAGGAAATATCATCTACTCCAGGGGCCTTGTTTCGACTTAGGTCTTTCAGGGCTCTGTCAAATTCTTCTCTCAGTACAATATCTCCTATTTCATCTTCATCTACATCCTCTTCCCTTCCTACAATATTGTCTCTAAGTTCATTTCCTTTGTAGAGCCCCTCTATATACTCTTTCCACCTTTCAGCTTTCCTTTCCTTGCTGAGAACTGGTTTTCCATCGGCGTCCTTGATATTCATAGAGCTGTTTTTCTTATCTCCAGATGTTTCTTTTATTTTCCTGTAGGCTGTATCTATTTTACCCGTACTCATACATTCTTCTACATCCTTGCATTTGCCTTCAGCCACTCCTGCTTAGCCATTTTCCACTTCCTGTCAATCTCATTTCTTAGTCGTCTGTACTCCATTTTGCCTGTTTTATTTACTGTATTTTTATATTTTCTCCTTTCATCGGTTAAATTTAGTATCTCCTGTGATATCCAAGGATTTTTTGTAGGTAAAAGATGACGAGTTCGGGCTGTTTTAGAACAGGGGAGCTAAGATCTACAGAAGGGAGGCTGATTTCTGGTGGAGGTGATCGGGTTTATTGATCAGACTCGAAAGTTGTAAAAGTCTTTTCGCTGCTCTCTCTGTTCAGTCGATTCTGGCGCAAGTTTTGTACGAGAAGGTTTAGGATGCAGTATTCTGAGCTGGGCGGGGACAGGGTCATCGCAGTGAAATAAGTGTTTGAAATATTTTGCGTTCAGCGGAACTTAGAAATACATGGAATTTATTAACGCTCTATAATATTTATTACATTAAACTTGTCAAATGCAAGAGCAACGCAAACTGTGAATGAAATGTAATGTCACCATTTAGCCGTAAGAAATTTATGTATACTATTGCCCGTTATAGTCTTAGGTAATGGGTTGTATTGTTTGATATTGTAATAAATTATAATTATTAAAAAAAAAAGACCAAAAAAAACAAAAAAAAATGTTTGTATAGCTTATGGGACTTAACTACGGGGTTATCAATCCCTAAACTAATGAACTACCTAATTCTAAGGACGGCACAAATATCCATGCCCGAGGGGGGATTCGAACCCCCGACCGTAGTGGCCGTGCAGACCGTGACTGGAGCGCCTCAGAACCTACTACACTGATACTTCTTACCTTGATACACTACAGCAATGGTTCTTCCCTCCATGGGAAGAAGATGAACCAGATAACATTTTCCAGCAAGACGGTGCGCCACCTCACTGGCATAGCGAACTACGTGATTGGTTGAACGACACTGTATGCAAGCGCTGTACAAGCCGCAATTGGCCCAATGACAGGGCTTGCTTTGCTTGGCCTCCACGTTCACCCGACCTAACGCCTTGCGATTTTTTCCTTTAGGGCTTCATCAAGGATCGTGTGTACTTGTCACCCCTACCAGCTGACCTCCGTGAATTAAGAAATCATATTGAAGCAGCTGTTGCTACAATCACTGAAAACACACTTGTCAACGACTGTAAATAATTCGGCTGTAGATAAATGCTGTTCACATTGAACGTTTATAAGGTTCTTTGTAAAACTGTTAGAGTTCTTCTTTTATTTGACATACCATTTATAATTGCAAGTTTATTATAATAAAGTGTTAAATCCCCGATGTTCATTTACAAACACCCTGTATTCTGGTGCAGTTTGGACTTAAAATATTTTCGGGCATCGTTGAACGTCGTCTCGTAGTTGGAGACTTTGTTTTATTTTCACTTTAGTACTTCAAAGCTGTGAACACCGTAAGGTGTTTTCCAACTAACTTATTTGGTATATATAGTGACTTGTATTCACTATACTGGGAGCTCGAGCTATTAATAATCCATCACAGCGATCTGACTTGATCACCATCTTACTGATCAGCATCAAAAGGTTTAATAAACTGTTTTATTGGAAATTATTACTCACATGTAGTTGGTTACATGGTTAATAGGAGCGCCTGCATCGAGCCTAGCAATAATTGCTGCTCTGACAACGCTTTATTACTCATGTTTAATTTGTGTATTTGTCACATTTAAAGAAACGCCACCTCAACAAGATTTAGTCTTCCCCGAATGAACGATGAGACCCAAAATCAGAGGTTAAATCATTATGTGTAAGGGTTTTGTAACGTTACACTACCGTATAGCCGCAACGATTTAAAAATAAATCAGAATTTTTCGCAACTTTCACTTAAAGAGTTTGCGTATCTCTGCGTGCGACGCAGTGTCTGTGTTGCAACGCAACCGAGTAGCGTGGAGCCGCTCAGAGCACGGAGCTGTCTGTGCACTCACAGAGACTGCCCCGGGGCATCCCAAAAAATTGCAACGAGGATCGCTCCTCGGATTTTAGTAAGTTCAGTATGTGTTTTCTTCAACGTCGCATACTTTCAAATGTTTGTATAGTCTATGGGACTTAACTACGGGGTCATCAGTCCCTAAACTTACAAACTACTTATGAACTACTTACGAACTAGGACGGCACAAATATCCATGCCCGAGGGGGGATTCGAACCCCCGACCATAGTGGCCGTGCAGACCGTGACTGGAGCGCCTCAGTCCCCTCGGCCACCGCGGCCGGCGTCGCATACTTTATTTACGTTAAATCTATCTATATTTGGTGCTTCGATAGCCGAATGGCATAAGGGGTCTGAACTTGAATGGTGATTATTCTGCATATTGTGTCGAGTGAGCTGCGTAGCAACTCGTATTCTACAATGCCTGCCGCGTCCGCATTTCAAAAAAGGTAGACGCTTCTCGTTAACGGATTGCCTAAACTGATCTCAATGCTAAAACGCTTCACTGAGGATACAAAGAACTTACTAAAAGACCTTAACTGATTGAAGCAGACTGTGCCAGAAACAAGTGAAGTGTTGCAGAAACGACTCACGACTGAAGAAATAAATAAAACACTAAAACAATAAAACACTTTCTAATATACACAGTTCATTTTTCGAATTATCTTGTATGATAATAAGTTTGTCAAAGTTTAAATCGAATATGCCTAATGTAGACAAAAATTATAGACTATCTGTTAACCTACTTTGTTAATTAAAACAAATAATTGTAACTATAGCTTCAATACTACATAACTTCAATGTAATGAATTTTATGTATACAATACCGGCATAAAATTGCCAGTTGCGAAGACATGTTGCAAAATGTGTGTAAATGCCTAAGTTATTTCAGCAATGCAGGAGATAATTTCATCTTGACAAATGCAAGTAACACTTCACGATACTTCACTATATGTTTATTATAAGATACTTGCATTAACACCTGCGGCAACTTTTCTCACCAAAAACTAACAACTGTGTCGTTCTTTTACCGTTAGGTGAAAAGCTACAGTAATTAAGTCCTCGAAAATGGAGTTATAGCTCCGAAACGCGTCGGACAATGAAAACAATGAAATTATTGTGACGGAGTACGGCTTATTATAATAATATACCGCTAACCTATAGCGTACGGTCACGGACAGCCCACGGCTAAATGTCGATTAATAATGGAAAAAATATTCTGAGTGAAAAATGATACCGCAAATGCATAGATATTTTCATCGTATAATTAGTTCCATTTTCTGCTGCCCTACAGCTGGTTCGCCTCCCTTTCGTGCTGTGTAATCCGTTACTTGCGATAATAACTACTGTGTTAGCGGTGAGCATTCATTAGCTTTAGCTTTTATTCCTGCCCTGAATTTTCTCTCCTTGCGGCTGCACTAAACAAATAGGATTCCCAGCCAGTATCGACCACATTTTTATCAATACCCAGTGTTATGTAATTTGGATTTTCGTGTTATCGTGTAACTGAGACAATCACAGCGGCTCTTGCTTTTAATCTCATTTCAAAAGTGGGTTATGGATCACTTTTACTTGCAATTATGAACAAAATAGGCTTTCCATTTAAGGGCACATACAGGACAGCTGCCCGTGTGTAACCGTCAATTTGGATTCTAGAAAACCCATGTGTTGTTGTTGTGGTCTTCAGTCCAGAGACTGGTTTGATGCAGCTCTCCACCCTACTCTATCCTGAGCAAGCCTTTTCATCTGCTCATAAGAACGACAACCTACATCCTCTTGAATCTGCTTACTATACGCGTCTCTTGGTCTCCCTCTGCGATTTTTACCCCACACACTTCCCTCCAACGCTAAATTCACAATTCCTTGATGTCTAAGAATGTGTCCTACCAATCTATCCCTTCTTTTAGTCAAGGTATGCCAGAAATTTCTTTTCTCCCCAATTCGGTTCAGTACCTCCTCATTAGTTACGCGATCCACCCACCTAATCTTCAGCATTCTTCTGTAGCACCACATTTCAAAAGCCTCTATCCTCTTTCTGTCCACACTGCTTATCGTCCATGTTTCACTCCCATACAAGGCAACACTCCATACAAATGCCTTCAGAAAGGACTTCCTTAGGCTTAAATCAATATTCGATGTTAACAAATTTCTCTTTTTCAAAAATGCCTTTCTACCCATTGCCATTCTGCATTTTATATCCTCTGTACTGCGACCATCATTTGTTATTTTACTGCCCAAGTAACAAAACTCAACTACCTCCTTTATTGCTTCGTTTCCCAATCTAATTCCTTCAGCATCACCTGATTTTCTAAGACCGCATTCCATTACCCTAGTTTTGCTCTTGTTAATGTTCATCTTATATGCACCTTTCAGCACACTGTCCATTCCGTTCAATTGCTCTTCCAGGTCCTTTGCTGTATCTGACAGAATTACTATGTCGTCGGCAAAACGCAATGTTTTTAATTCTTCACCCTGAACTTTAATTCCTTCTCCAAATTTCTCCTTGCTTTCCTTTATAGCTTGCTCAATGTACAAATTGAACAACATTGGGGAAAGGCTACAACCCTGTCTTACTCCCTTTCCAACCATTGCATCCCTTTCATGCCCTTCAACTCTGACAACCGCTGTCTGGTTTTTGTACAAGTTCTAAATAACCTTACGCTCCCTATATTTTACTCCTGCTTGCTTCAGAACTTTAAAGAGTTTATTCCAATCAACATTGTCAAAAGCCTTCTCCAAATCTACAAAAGCTAGAAATGTAGGTTTGCCTTTTCTTAATCTATCTTCTAGGATAAGCCGTAAAGTGAGTATTGCCTCCCGTGTTCCTACATTTCTCCTGAACCCAAACTGATCTTCCCCGAGGTCGGCTTCTACCAGCTTTTCCATCCTTCTGTATATAATTCGTGTTAATATTTTGCAACCATGACTTATTAAACTGATGGTTCTGTAGTTTTCACACCTGTCTGCACCCGCTTTCTTTGGAATGGGGATTATAACATTTTTCTTAAAGTCTGAGGGTATTTCACCTGTCTCATACATCTTACACACCAGGTGAAACCGGTTTGTCATGGCTGGTTCTCCCAGAGACTTCAGTAGCTCTGACGGGATATCATCTATTCCAGGGGCCTTGTTTCGGCTTAGGTCTTTCAGGGCTCTGTCAAATTCTTCTCTTAGCACAGTATCTCCTATGTCATCATCATCTACATCCTCTTCCCTTCCTACAATAGTGTCTCGAAGTTCATTTCCTTTGTACAGCTCCTCTATATACTCTTTCCACCTTTCAGCTTTCCCTTCTTTGCTGAGAACTGGTTTTCCATCAGTGTCCTTAATATTCATAGAGCTGTTTTTCTTATCGCCAAATGTTTCTTTTATTTTCTGGTAGGCTGTATCTATTTTTCCCCTATTTATACAGTCTTCCATATCCTTGCATTTGCCTTCTAGCCATTCCTGCTTAGCCATTTTGCACTTCCTGTCAATCTCATTTCTTAGTCGCCTGTATTCCATTTTGCCTGTTTCATTTACTGCATTTTTATATTTTCTCCTTTCATCGATTAAATTTAGTATCTCCTGTGATATCCAAGGATTCTTTGTAGGTCTTGCCTTCCTACCTATTTTGTCCTCTGCTGCCTTCACTATTTCATCTCTCAATTTTACCCATTCCTCCTCAACTGTTTTATTTTCCTCTGTTTCTGTCAATTGTTGCCTGAAGCTCCCTCTGAAATTCTTAAGAACTTCAGGTTCCTTCAATTTATCCAGGTCCCATCTCCTTACTTTCCTACCTTTCTGTAGTTTCTTCAGTTTCAGCCTACAGTTCATAACCAACAAGTTATGGTCAGAGTCTATGTCTGCCCCTGGGTATGTCCTACACTTCAAAACCTGGTTCCGAAATCTATGTCTTACCATTATAAAATCTAGCTGGTATCTCCCGGTGTCTCCTGGTCTCTTCCACGTATACAACCTTCTTTTGTGATTCTTAAACCAGGTGTTTGTTATAACTAAATTATGTTCTGTGCAAAACTCTACCAGGCGGCTTCATCTTTCATTCCTTTTGCTCAGACCATACTCACCTACTATCTTCCCTTCCCTTCCTTGTCCTACTACCGAATTCCAGTCTCCCATAACAATTAAGTTTTCCTCTCCCTTAATTGTCTGAATAATTTCCTTTAGCTCCTCATATATTTCTTCGATCTCCTCCTCATCGGCAGAGCTAGTTGGCATATAAACCTGTACTACTGTTGTCGGTGTTGGCTTCGTATCTATCTTGACAATGATAATGCGATCGCTGTGCTGGTTATAGTAGTTTACCCGCATTCCTATTTTCTTATTCATTATCAAGCCTACTCCTGTGATACACCCAACTGATTTTGTATTTATAACCCTGTACTCACCTGACCAGAAATCCTGTTCATCCTGCCACCGAACTTCACTAATCCCCACTATATCTAACTTCAACCTATCCATTTCCCTTTTTAAATTTTCTAATTTTCCTACTCTATTAAGGGATCTAACATTCCACGCTCCGACCCGTAGAATGCCAGTATTGTCTTTCCTGATGATCACATCCTCCTGACTCAGTCCCCGCCCGGAGATCCGAATGGGGGACTATTTTACCTCCGGAATATTTTACCCGAGAGGATGCCATCATCATATGTTCATACAGTAGAGCTGCATGTCCTCGGGAAAGGTAACGGCTGTAGTTTCCCCTTGCTTTCAGCCGTTCGCAGTAGCTGTGTGGCAAAGCCACATTAGCTGATGTTACAAGGCCAGCTCAGCCAATCATCCAGACTGTTGCCCCTGTAACTACTGAAAAGGCTGCTGCCCCTCTTCAGGAACCACACGTTTGTCTGGCATCTCCACAGATACCCCTCCGCTGTGGTTGCACCTACGGTACGGCTATCTGTATCGTTGAGGCACGCAAGCCACCCCACCTCGGCAATGTCTGTGGTTCATGGGAGTGGAGAAAACCCATATGAAATAGAAAAAAAAAAAAAAAAAAAAAAAAAAAAAAAAAAAAAAAAAAAACCTAGAGATTTTTTTTTTCCTATAGAAAACCCATATGAAATAGAAAAAAAATCTCTAGTCAGCAAGCGGTGATTAGATATCGAGATATGTGTAGCTGTAGGAAGTATAAAATGTAAAATCAAACCAGTTTTTAGCTACACTGCTTGACAAGCCATGTGATACACACATTTCAGTACACAAGCATTCCACTGATGTGCATGTTAATTACACGTAATATGTAAAAGTGCAGCAGAGTTCATTCATCACCGCACCGACCTGTTCTTGCGAAGCTAGTAGCAGTAAACTGCCGGGAGACAGATAGTGAAGCAAGACGCATCTCAGACGCGTTGGACTGCATCTCCATCAAATGAGTGGATTTGACAGAGGCCGCATCGTTGGACATAGTGAGCGGAGTCGGTGGGTTCGTGCAACAGACAGTCATGTGGGCCATTCGGACGTCACAGTGGCTCGTTGTTGGAGTCAATGGGCACCCAGCCACAGCGTGCACGTTCGGGAGGAGGTGCGCGAGGCAGTTCAGCATTCCATGACTTCGGCTCTCCATCAGCGAACATGTACTGGAGTTTGTACAACTGCGTTTGAAATGTGGCACATTATCTCGACAAATCACATGCTGTTGTGGGATCCTACCGCCTCATGCGTCGCTTGCCATTGCCACCGGATACTAACGCCTGCTTGGACACAAGACGAATGGTGTAGCATTACGTTCAGGGATGAACTCCGCTTCTCTGTAACGTTCCTTGACCTTTGTATTTGCTGACAAGAGCAGTGGACACTTACTTCCAGCCAATATTGTGGAGAGACACAAAGGCGTGGCCTCTGGTATAATGGTTTAGGGAGGCGTAGGACGTAGGGTAATCCCGAGATAGACATACTGGAGAGATGGCTGACGCCTGTAATTCTCAAACAATCACCGCGGCGGAGTGGTCAAGCACATTCAGGCGTTTTTCTCCGATGCGTAAAGCCACTCCCTGTCGGTGGTTCGAATCCCCCCTCGGGAATTGATGTTGGTGTCGTCTTTAGTATAAGATGGTTCATAAGTAGTTTGTAAATTTAGGGACTGATGACCCCGCAATGAAGCCCTTTAAGCTTAACAAACATTTGTTTCTCACACAATCCGCTGTACAGAGCAGCCCGTTAGTTGGTACTGAGTACATAACGTTAGAGATTGTTGCTTTTGCGTATGAGTGTTTATATTGATCCAGTAATTTTCATGAGTTAAGTTTTCAGTATACAGTAGAGTCCCGAAAACATTCCACTGGGGAACCCGGCAGTCCGGATAAATCGGCCATTCCCCTGAACAAACTTTGCAATTATTCCGTGCTCGCAGAATGAAAGATAGAATTGAAACCGTAATAGCGGCGGATTGGCCGTGCGCACTTGGGCGCCGTGCTGCGGTGCGCGCAGTCGTTCGTCGTCGGGGATTCGAGTCCTCCCTCGGGCATTGGTGTATAACTTTACCTTAGTTTAAGTAGTATGTAAGCTACGGACTAATAACCACGCACATGAGTGCGATAGATTTACAAATATTTCAACAGTTTTTTGAAATCGTAGCATGATATAAATGGGCCTGGACATAATATTTTCTTGTGCCACCTATCCTCTATATAAAAATCCTTTGAGTTTCATTAATTCAGTAAGTAGATGCGTCTTCATATAAAAAAAAATATATGGGAGTACATTTTTTACAGTGCCTTTTAAAATCAGCTTAGGTGCGATGGGTATATAAGAGAGGTTTTTTTTTTTTCTTTTTTTTTTTTTTCTTTTTTTTACATTCACTCTTACCAAACTTTTGATTTACAAATTTAAGGTCAAAAGAAAACATGAAATTTTAGAATTGAAATGTTATGAAGGAGGAAAAGGCTAAGTCATATTGGAAAAAAATACATAGATAATATTCGAGTCACGAAGGTTAAAGAAGCTTCTGACATTTCACAATCGTCAGCTGAAGTCCGGTACAAAGTGACTCCACCGACGGTCTCCGTGAGAAAGACTAAGAGGGTATTGACTGCGGGGGACTACTTGAAAACAAAACCTGTGCTTAGATCGAGTGTGTCAGTTGTAAACACTGGTTATACGACTCATACACAGCGTATGTGGATGTGTGCCATCGACGCAATCGACGTGGCAAAGCCTTTCTAAAAACAAAATCGAGCCGATAGAGTACAACTTCCTGTTTATAAATGATTCATTTAGAACTGAGGTATTTTCTCGTTATATTATATATAAAACGATAATAAATAACAAAACTGCAAAATCAAACACGAATTGTGCAATTCATTTTACAAATGATGTTAATAGTAAGCTGTAATTTAACTATATTAATATCTTTATAACATATGTTTTACATCAAGTGATTCAATGAAAAATTGATAGGTCTGAAGCATTGAATTAAAATTTGTGGTGCGGCCGGGAATCGAACCCGGACCTCCATCCTCACTAGGCAGACGTATTAACCGTTAGACTACCACACCACTAACGATTAAGGCGCCTCGGAATAGTCTATGTACGATTTCCCTCCACAACACAAACTTTAATTCAGCTTCTTTGTTCCAAAGATAATTGCAAAATGTTTAATGTTTTACAAAATGTTTTAATAAATTTCTCTTTGATTGTGAAGCGTTTAGTCTCATGGTCATCTATCTCTAATACGTCTGGCTATTTAACCCTGATAATCGGCTGATATGGTTAAAAGCTACATTTTTATATATATATAAATGTTTTTATAGCTAGTATAAAATTTAGTATATCTTCGTAAACGAAGTAGATTTATGTGAAGTCAAAACGCAATTTATGAAATATTTTAGGTTGTTCTCATGTGATACTAGCGTTTGAAAAATCATGGCTGTCTATCCCTGATTTATCCTACGTTCACATACCTTAAAGAATAACGTTCAAATGTTTGTAATTCTTATGGGACCAAACTTCTTTGGTCATAAGTCCCTAGACTTAGAAACTACTAAGTCAAACTAACCTAAGGACAACTCACACATCCATGCCCGATGGGGGATTTGAAACCCCGACTTGGGATGCCGCGTGGTCCGTAACGTGGCGCTCCAGACCGCTCGGCTACTCCCGCGCGGCTCAGGTCTCTTATAGTCGCTCTTGGGCAGACATTGACGGCAAACTGATAATATAGACATTCGGCCTCCACACATACTACCCTGACGTCACAGCACCCTGTAACAATACTCCAACAACATAATGCGCGCCCACATACAGCATGTCTATCTATGGACTCCCTGCTGAGGACCTATCCAGTTGTAAGAGCCTCGGTCCCAGTACCAACTCGAGGAATCTGGGATAGCTGCAACTACTGTGAACAAACGTCTCTGAGAGGGAGGATCCTAAGGCTGTTGGCACTAATCCAAACAGCACGAGGGCGTGTATCGCGACCGGATGGGTGCCCCATTCTAATGAGCTGGTGCCATTTGTCCTCCTGTAACTGCCAACGGCCTGGTCTTTTTTCATCATATATTGAACACAGATCAAAAAAAGTCACATGGCCTCCGAAGTCACTGAAATTTGTCATTTTAACTTGTGCCAGTGAAGTATTAGGTTTGCTGCATAGAAATGATTCATTGTATTTAACATTTGGATTGAAAATAAACGGGATGGTTCGAAATTACTCTCCAAATAAATTGTTGATGCGACTACGACGACAATTGTGAAGAATAAAAAGATTTACATAGTTTTGAATATTTTTTCTTACATGAAAATACTATTTTTGCAAATGGTTTATACCTTTAACGTCAGATCTGTAATGAAGATTAATAACTCACTAATAAGTTCTGTCAGTAGAAAACTTAGCTCTGAAGTCCATTAGTCCCTTACGGAAATAACGTTAACCTCATTATAGAAATTATAAAAGTGTAGTATTGACAAGTGATAATCACTTCCAAACTCTCGTTTACATTATGCAACTTCTCATCTTATGGATTTGTCCAACATTACTAGCTTTTTCTATTTCCCACTCGCTAAAAGCAGATAGACACGCAAAGTGTTGTACAGTAATTAGTGGGATGGGTAGGAAAATTTTCTTTAAGGATATAATCTCCTTGATCTAAGGGAAAACACTGTAGCTGCAATTGAAGAACATTTTCGAAAACCCCAATCATACACTCAGTCCGGTGCTAAGGATAACAGTAGAACCAGAAGGATTATAAAAGTATTGAAACGTGTACATGAGGAGTCCAGAGGTTGGTAATTTTTCTAACCTTCCTTCCCCACACTATCGGCAATGTACTGAAAAATTAATTAAACCCTAATTAAAGCCTAAAAGTCTCTAACTGTACGGGTAAAGCTATCGGAACTGAAACCGCTAGTGTAGTGGAAGTTGCAACTGAGACGACGTTGTACTTTTGCACTCTCGTAACAACGTGCGTCCAGTAATAAAATGTGAAAATTTGGAAAAATAACTAAATATTAATAAAATAGGGAAAAGTATGAATGGTACGGACAGTTCAATACAGCAGGTAAGCAAATATACGGTCGCCAGCTAGCGAAACGAGCATCAGAAAGAATAATAATAATAAAGGCAATTAATGCCTGTCAGACTACTAACAAATCACTAAACCACAAAATTCTGTTAACGGGGTAGCGTGAAACACACACAACTAGGAATAAAAGGCAGGTCAAAATACATTCAGGTATAAAACAACAAAATTACATATGAAAAATTCAATAGCAAATTGGCGACAAGTAACAATCACCAAAGCCCGGTAGCAAATGCAACTCAAGTACTTATCAAATTGCAAATACATCACCTTAAAGCTTGGTTGATTGCTGATAGATTCATAACTTCATCTATAGTAATTATTAAATATGTTATTGAGCAGTTGCAATGGTCTAAGTATTTCACTAACTGTTTAATCACAAATTTACGTAAGCAAAGTTCATTAAGACTCGAACCATAATTTTGATTTAATATTACTAATATTTGATCTTTTATTATGATAGTCTGATTTATCTGATGAAATTTTAACTGAACTTCCGTTATGCAACAAACAAAACCTACAATTACTCAGTTGTTAAACTTTGCAAAACTCGTAAAATATTTACTGGTCACTAACACTTGGAATTTAACTATGTTCAATAACGTCGAAATACACGAATATTTAACTGAACAAACATTGAGGTTATAGAAGCAATCATGCAGTCTGTAATTAAACAGGGCTTGTCTCGGAATGATATTGAATAGGACAAGGATCCTGCCTGGTTGACGAGCTTAGAGAATAATTTGGACGACACCAGATATTTCGTAAGAAAAGTTGTCGCTATTGAAGTTGATCACTAATACGCTGGCTAGCCGTACATGCTAATTAACTAGTTGCTGGCTCGATCTTACTTCGGTTGGAGACGGTGTGGCGTGGTGCAGGCATTGTTGGCATACAATAACAAACTCTTCTTGGCGTCGGACAAACTCTTTGGGCCCACAGCTTTCCTCTTGACTATTAAAACTTGCTGGGTAAATTCTGTGCCCGTATTATTTGCAAATTGCTCAATCACCGGAGCTTTTATGCCAAATCAATGTATTCCTCCATAGGCCCCACATACTGCAGCCACACCGAGAACACAGACCGGTCGCTTCCAGCAACACTCTTCAACCAATTTTTTCGCCGCGCGTCATTGCGCTGCCAGCGAGCTTCCTACGCCAAAGATGACTATGCAATAGCAACGACCGCAACTAACCCAGCGTGTCTACTACATTCATCGTACAATACTTGATTTTGTATTCATATTAAATACAGAAATCATGACATCACCTCATTCCACATCATAATTACCAATAAAAATAAACACATAAGTGACCATTACATAACATACAATGAATAATCAAACCAATAATATTTACACCTGAGGGACACGTAGCTGGTTTACACATAGCGTAACTAGGTAGTGATCACTGTGTTGTTATTCAAATGTTCAAATGTTTGTAAAGGTTATAGGACTTAACTACGGGGTCATCAGTCCCTAAACTTACAAACTACTTATGAACTACTTACGAACTAGGACGGCACAAATATCCATGCCCGAGGGGGGATTCGAACCCCCGACCGTAGTGGCCGTGCAGACCGTGACTGAAGCGCCTCAGTCTCCTCGGCCACCGCGGCCGGCGTTCAAATGTTCAGGTGTCTGTAAATCTATCAGACCAAACTGCGTGGTCATCAGTCCGTAGCTTAGGTAAACTAACCTACAGACAAAGACACACACCCATGCCCCAGGGAGGACTCGAACCTCCACGGCGAGCAACCGCGCGCTTCGCAGCGAGGTGCTTTAGACCGCTCGGCTACTCCACCGCGGCTGTGTTGTTGTCACACCTTCCTAAAGTATTCCGGAAAAATAAAGGTTCAGCGTTTTACGAGTCTGTTGCTAATGTTCAAGAAACTCAGCTCTTAATCAGGAGTCTTAATTTACCTACTATTTGCTCAGAGTACATGCGTACTCATACTACGCAGTCCTCTTTTATTTCTAACCCGTACAATAACAATTTTTCTTATTTTTAAATAAAGTACAAGGAACTTAATATTACGATGTTGGTAAGAAGCTAAAAGTGTCTTCTTCCGTGCTATATAAATGTCTGTAATGTATGATGTGTGCTGCTTCTTCTTCGCTCTCTGAGTAATCGTTCGCAACTTTTTCATGTGACCTGATCATTTATGACGACAAAATAATTATTAAAATATCGATATTAAACTTAAACCAGTGTCCCATCCTGAAATGCTGTCTCCAGTAGGTTAACATAATGTCTCAGATATTATTTAGTAGTGTTGAAAGTAAAGAATTAATTTCTCTTTCAAATTAACGGATTATCAAATAGATTATCTGAGAATTAAATTGTAGCTAATTTTGCCGAACTGAATATAAAATCTTGTCTGCGATCAGATATGATACTCAAAATAGTTTTTATGAAGCATTTGACGACATTTACATGTAATTTTCGTACAATTATACTCTAACAGAAAGACGTCGACCCTAACATTATGTTACTTCATCATTTATAGCGCTCGATGCATACTGCACTTAAATACAAATAAAAGTTTATTAGATTTCACTTATTGGAGCGTGTCTCCAACCAAGGTAATAGACAAAAGAATACCTTTTGATTTTCTAAATAAATCTTGGATCAGACATGGATCATGTTTCATTGTAAATTTACAGTATTTTATTAGTGGCAAATAATGTGTATAATTAACGGGAAATTATATTTAAGGCTTAATAAGAAATTGTACTGAAATGATAATTTGTTTAACAATACATTAATGTGCATATAGCAGTGACATTATAGCGAAATATTTTTCGACTGAATGACGTTCACTGCATAAGAAACACGTGCGTGACTATACCACGATTTCTTAGTCTAGTAATGTACTCAGTTAAGTACAACAATCTTATATATTTCGATTATTCTTCACCAAAAACGTACCAAAATGATAGCAGACATAGTATTAATTGAAGGAGAAGTTTAACATTTTTTTAATGGGAACCGGTGGTCATAGAGCTGAAAGTTAGAACCTACACTCCTGGAAAATGGAAAAAGAACACCATGAATTAGTCAATCCAGCAGAGCGAAATTTTGTTGACACATTCTTGAGGATGTATACAACACACGATCACGCAGTTAGAACTATACTCACGTCAGTACAGTCACCAGACAGTGCACAATGTCGACGCTAGTATCGCGCATACCTTCCTTTTGCAGCAATGCAGGGTACAACTTTCTCATGTAGACGATCGTAGAGAAGCCGAATGAAGTCTTACTGTATGGCCTGCCATGCAGTTTCCATCTGATGCCTCAGTCGGACCAGATCTCGTGTCGGTCGTTCAGACCGGGCCAAGTTGACGTTCATCCAGCCCTAGACATGCTCAATTAGAGACAGATCTGAGAATAATGATGGACAGGGTAGTTGACGTACACCTAGAAGAGCACGTTGAGTTGTACGGGATACGTGTGGACGTGCACTGTCCTGTTGGAAAAGCACATCGCCTTGTTGGTGCATGAACGGCGGCAAAACGGGTTGAATGCTGAAGTGTTCAATTTTCGCACAGCGAACACCAGATGTGAACAGCCGAAGTAGGATATGGTTTCCCACACCATGATGCCAGGTGTCGACACCGTTTGCCTCTGTCGTGTACACTCCAGATTTTCTCACTCCCCTGAGCGACAACACACACGCGTACGACCATCATGCGGTCTGCATGAGCGACACGAAATGTGGCCCAACTGAGGCACCAGGTGGAAATTGCATGGCAGGACATTCCACAGGACCACATTCGGCACCTCTACGATCGTTTCCATGCAAGAATTACAGCTTGCATTGCTGTAAAAGGAAGGTATGCACGGTACTAACGTCAACGTTGCGGACGCTCTGGTGACTGTACTCACGTGCGTAGGCTTTGCCTGTGTGATCGTGTATTTATACAACCTCAAGAATGTGTCAATAAAATTTCCCTCCGCTGGGTCAATGAGTTCATGGTGTTCTTTTTTCATTTTCCAGGAATGTAGATTTGTAGGAAGCGCCGGCCGTGGTAGCCGAGGAGACTAAGGCGCTCCAGTCACGGTCTTCACGGCCACTGCGGTCGGGGGTTCGAATCCTCCCTTGGGCATGGATATTTGTGCCGTCCTAGTTCGTAAGTAGTTCACAAGTAGTTTGTAAGTTTAGGGACTGATGACCCCATAGTTAAGTCCCATAGACTATACAAACATTTGAACATTTGTAAGAAGCGCTTGAGAATACAGTTGTAATAGAGCACTGTTTGTTACCCTTGAAGGAGTCGTGCGAAAAATCAACTAACTGGTGACTGGTTGGATGCGAGTTTCCCTCGGAACTCTGAGGTACTGGCAGAGTATTGCACAGATAAGCACTCAGGCGACTTTGCACTGCGCTATAATGGATCATTAGTACTGTTGGTGTAAAGAATATTCCATTCCATGTGAATGGTGTCCACCGTGTGTTCTCGCACAGCAGAATGCTCCTTGGTACGAATTTTCCTGCAATGTGTTCATCCCGTTCCATCCTCCCCGCCCCTCTCGCAACCGCATTGTGCACTCCATGGGCGCTGGTTCGTTATCTCCGCGCCTCGCACGCACACACACACGCACACACACACACACACACAGTTTCATTCAGCCCATTAGCTCCTTCGGACGGTATTCATGTCCCGCAGTAGAATGAGTATCACGTTCCGGGCCGTTGTTACACATTCCCTTAATAGAAGTGTCACCTCCTCCTTATATCTTGTTGCTAGTATTCACACCGCATTGTCTGAAATCCCTTTCTTGCGCAAATTTTACATGTATGCAGCAAATAACGGTGAATCAGTAAAATAGCAGTTTCTCTTACCCGCATAAAACTCTTAATACGGCAGTTAGTCAAACGATCTGATTGCACAGGAAGCCCCAGATATTCCGTTAAAGTTTTGCACCAGGGAATGCAAATTTTAGTATTCACTGTATGATAATTAGACCCATATGTCACGCATACTTTACCACTAGCTGTCACTGTGTTGTCAGCAGGGAAGCAGCAACAACAGAGAGGGTCCATCAGTAGAGCTCACTGACTTTGAACTAGTTACTGGATGTCACACGAGTAATAAATCCAACATATGACCTTCAGCCCATGTGAAGCACACCAAACCTATTATACTATTGTAGTACTGTTGGGGAGTGGGATTTGAAAAATGTGTAGCCTATGTTGAGCATTACTGACTGTGTACGTCTCACTCCGGAAACAATACCTTCAGGCTGTCCGTCAGAAACCCTCTCCCGTCTCATCCTCCTTAAGCTCGTCTCTGGCCAGACATGGGGACTGAACCCCTCCAATATACCAAATACTTACCCTACCCTTCCCTAATATGTCCAGTCACATAGTAACTATACAGAGAAGAAACCCCCTGTAAACCAATGTCCTATGCTCCTCTTGTAGTTCTGTAAGATGCCAGCAGGTGTCAGGCAGTTACCCGGCGTATTACTGGTATACCAGAGTAGAGGCATTTCTGAGGGTGCCTCTCAACGCATTGGGTCACTCAGACCCATTTCCTACATATTCGGACATTTAACACAATATGTGTTGCTCAAAAGTGATATCTGACATGTTAATTACTTTATTTAATGCTTGGAAAGAAGTTATTGTTCGAAGTACGGCATTAGATCGCGAGTACGATAATTAGCTTTTCTCGAGGCTGAAGCAAGTAACAGTTCAGACATATACACTGAGGGAATATTTTTTGTTCCAATTTATCAGTTAAAATACCATTGCAGACAGTACTTAGCAACGATTTCAGATGGTTACAAATTATTGTGCAATACTTCGTCATGCGCGAGCGCGAGTCTCTGCGTAGAAGGATGTGACCTTCGAAGCGTGGGCGAGCCGAAACGCGGTGTTAGCGTGTGCATTATTGGCCGGTCCGTGGGCGCGCCTAAGACCAGACAATAGCGCGTCTCCGGTAGGCGAAAGTTCGCAGACTTGGCGAGAGTGGGGGGGGGGGGGGGGGAAGGTGTGTTATGGTGAGCGGCGGCAGCAGTGAAGGACTCCAGCCCTTGGACTGGCAGCGACAGGTTGTGTCGAAGGCGAGCGAGCACTCTATGGGCGCAATTTGCGCATTTTCGAGTGTGGACCAAGTGTGTGAAAAGAGCAGCTCTGTGGAAAGCAAGTCTGAAATTACCTCTTATTAAGAGTAACCAGATTGTACGATATTCGCTGTGTTGGTGAGCCACTTTTTGTCTAACGCGAATACAGACAGAGTGAGATAGTTAACGCCTGTGGGCGAATTGCAGTGGCATCGCAGTGGGTTGATTTATGCAATCAGCGTACCACGCCAGTAGCGAGAATGTGTTAGGTGTTCTCAACATCACTGAGACATAGGAAATATTTCGATCATCAGAAGTTGATCCAGTCAGGCAAGTTAGGATTGTTTCCAGTGACGCCACACCAGCTTGCAGTCATTTCAGCAAACAGTACTGTGTGCATTGCTTCTGCTTAGATCACTCATTTAGCCTCGAGCGTATCTGCAGCTTTGTTTGTTAATTTAAAGTCAAGTTAGGCGCGTTGTTTCAGTCATTTTTGCCGAGTGCAGTTTTCTTTATCTTAAACTTCAATTAAAAATTCTATTCCTCCAGTTACCAACTTGCTTCTTATCCTAACAAATCTGGATTCTTTTGAAATTGAAATTAATTTAATATGCATTTTTTGTTAAATAAATTAAATACACAGAAATCGTGTTTACTTTCAGTAGCTAGTGACGCAAAAGTTGAACCCTGTTTGTCCTTACATGTTCAGATACATGTTTTTCTTACAGGTGATGTTATCTGCGTTGGGTCACGTAATGTTGTAGAAACATAATCCAGCGAAGGACATCTCTCTGTTCTACACGATTTGCTGTTAGGTTCTTCCATGCAGGAGCCACGGATACACTGACAGATAGCTAGTGCAACAAAATCAGTTGGAAGTTTGTGCAGAATTACACCACAGCAAGCAATTTCACGTTATAACATCAGAAGATAGTGAGGAGGGGAGGCTGAGGGGAGAGCTCGTGCCACCTGCCACGGATGTGGATGTATCCAATGTGCCCGCGTTTGAGGGGAAGTGGCCGCCTGCTCTGGCCAGTTTAAAGGGCTGCTTCTGACCTCAGCGCCATCATGGGACATCTTATGGAACTGGTGACACCTCCCCACCCTGTACCCCTGAGCGTGTATCTGGGCCCTTACAGAGGTTTCCCGTCTGTATACTTTTGTTTGTGGTCCAGTTCTGTGCAGTTTCCATCCCACCTGGGTTTCCGCCTCCCCTGCGCCAAGATCCTTGAGCGCCAAGCCCTATGCTTTACTTATCTCCCCCTCCATGCGGATCCTGTACTACCTTATTCCTTTTCCATACCAACTCAATTCCTGGAGCATATCCGTACCCTCTAAATTTCCTGCAAAATAGAATCCCGCCACCCTCTGGTTTCTGCCGTCCTCCTGAATCCCATGCATCTGCCGCGCCGTTACCAACATACCCCTCCCTCCCTCTACCACCACACTATAGCCTTTCCGAGGGTAACTTCCATCAGATTCCCCTCCTGGAAGACGCCCTCCCTCCTGAACTCTTTCCCTCCTACCAGCCCTAAACCTTTCCCGTACATGACACCGCAAAGTAACATACACAGAGAAGCAGCCCCCTCCCCTAAACCGCTGTCCTACTAAGATGCTATCAGGTGTCAGGCGGTTCCCTGGCTTAGTCTCGGTAGACCACACTAGAGGCCTCTCACACGTCAGAGGCTAGTGTGGAGGGGAGGCTGAGGGGAGAGCTCGTGCCACCTGCCACAGGGCATTGCTGTGTCCGGCGTTTGACGGGAGGTGGTGGTGGGGACAGCCGCTACCTGCCACCTGCTCTAGTCTGTTTGAAGGGCTACTTCTGACCGCAGCGCCATCATGGGACATCTTACGGAACTGCTTCAGCACCCCCCCGCCCCGCACCCCTGAGGCTGGCCGCGGTGGCCGAGGAGACCGAGGCGCTCAAGTCACGGTCTACACGGTCACTACGGTCGGGGGTTCGAATCCCCCCTCGGGCATGGATATTTGTGCCGTCTTTAGTATAAGGTAGTTGATAAGTAGTTTGTAAGTTTGGGGACTGATGACCCCGTAGTTAAGTCCCATAAGCTTAACAAACATTTCAACAGTTTTTTAACACCCCTGAGTGTGGGACCGGGTCCTTACGTTGGTTTCCCGTCTGTATATATTTGTCTGTGATGATACGCCTCGCTTTCCCTCCCTCACTCCATTGGCTCTTCCTTCCTCTCCCCTCCCCCTTGACTCCTTACGTCCCATCCTTCACCCCCCCCCCCACCACAACCACTTCCACCACTACTCCCTCTTTCCGCCCCTCGTGTCTTCCCATCCCTTCCCTGTTCCCTTTGGAGTCTTCGTGCAGTGTTTTAACTCGTGTGCCAGTGTTTTCACTCCATTGTTTGTAGTTACCGTCGTATTTTGGAACTTCAGCAACCGCAGCTCCAGCAGAACACATTTTGAAGCTTCAGCAACCGCAGCTCCAGCAGAACAAATTGTTGTCATGTGTTCTAATCCGTGCTCCCATCTCGTCGCCCTGCAATCAGTGAAGAGATCGATGTGTTTTAGCCTCTGTGGCAGTTTTAACTAAGAATACATGTATGTTTCAATCTGCTTTTAATGCTATTTTATCTAATAATTTCTCACCATTTGTATCTCAAATTCTTCTTCTATCTCATGTTTGTTGTAATTTTTTTCTAATTGTCAAATTATCTCGTCGCTCGGCTGAAGATCGGCTCTGAAGCCACTGCCAGCCCTGCAAAGGGTTTTAAAATTACTAATAAAGACAGCGTAGTGAACATTTCATCGATTTGGTATGAGCGCCGATTCTGCCAGATAAGCTGCGTCCCTATCATCTTTGTGGAGTCATGTACAGTGCCAGAAACATTTCTGCAGCTATTTGACCTCAACTTGAGCAAATATCGACTAAGTTATATGTAACTGCCAACTTTATCTTATCAACATCTTCAGACAAATTTATATTACCTGTGTAATGAATTTGATCCTAGGGAATCCGCTTGTTTGGCAAAGTGAAGAACTGGCTACCCAATACATCGTATGTTGGGTTGATTTGTTTGGTTGGGATAAGGGGAGGGGAAACAGTGAGGATAGGAAAGGAAAGGAGGGGGAAAGGAAATGCAATCCGGGAAGTAAAGAAGGAAGGAAGACACACGTACTAAAGAAAGAAACGTGAGCCCCCTGGTGGACAATATCGTATGTAATAGAGGTTTTACTTTGTACAACTATGAATATAGTTAAAGAGTAATTCCATATATTATAAACAGTTTTACCAAAACAATAACTTCGGTTTCTAGATCACTTTGTTAAATTATTTCTGTTCGTAAAAAGCTTTTGACAATAAGCACTTCCAATATTGTGCAATAATTCATGTTTGCAAATATATTTTCTCATTAATATTTATTGATGTCATTTGTGAACCACTCAACAATTTTTCATGGTCTGCTTACCTTAAAATTTTTCTATTTTTATTAAATTATCCAATCTAATTTATGTAAATCAACTGGCACCGTTCAAGTCGTAATCTACAATTTGATATGTTAACATTTTTAAAAATACTTTTGCTTTATACTGAATAATTTACTACAATTCTTGTTTGTAATGGATTTATTTATGTTTTACAGATAATGAAATTCAGTAGCTATACTGTATCAGATTTATTCTAGGAAGTTCAACAACGTATTGTGATATAAATACGCATGGATGAGAAACGTAAGTTAGTCTAGGCCTAGTCTTGACCTAATCGTGATCAATATGTAGTCATCTATTCAATGTTTTTATTTATTTTGGCGGGGCAATAAATAATAATACATCATGAAATCATATCTTTGTAGTTCCTTTGAATTGTAAGAACCCAGGAATTTTACAATATATATGATAAATGATAATGGCATTCGCGCAAATTAAAACTTCAGTAATAATAACGGGAGGCAAGCTGACGGCGAGGACGAAAAACATCAGGTGATGGAATATATTTTATTTCAATATAAACCAAATACACCACACCTGCAAACATTAAAAAAAAAGTTATTCTCATAAAGTCTACCGTTTTCATTCCTGCCACTAGTACTTCGTTTTATATCAAGTGCCATTCCGCTCATTACCGTTAGCCTGTCACTGATGGGCTACCGACATCTTTCCCAACTCACTCACTACTCACTAACTGACTACTACTCAACTGCTACCACGCCGACTCCGTCAAGATAATAATATGGCAAGTAGCGCACCAGGAGTGCGCGTATACCGGAGCGATCACATACATGCGAACCAAAAGTACAGACTAGCTAGATCAAGATGCACTGATTAATGATCATGGAGTGTCGAACATTGCATTTGGTGGCTGCAAATTATGCCTTGAGTGAGTTACAAAGTGCTGTCGGTACTACACGATGGGCAGTGACTGCTCTCAGAGGGACTGGCGGCATGGTACATCCAAAAATTCTGTCACCGACACCAGTCTTATAGCGTAAGACTGCATCACCAAAAACTTTACATAAAATATTTTTTTCATCATTATGAAAATATTCTTTCTTGCGTCTATATTTAAACAAATCCGAAATCCAAATAACCTCATCATATCAAAACCTTTCCTCATCAATACATATTCCAACTTCCTGGATCACCTGTTCGTTTATAAAAATGAGAATATAACAAGATTGGCCCTTCATATTGAATGCCTGTTAAGAGATGGACAGCTACTCGGAGCGCCAAATAGTAGTATGTTTTAATGTGCTTATAATAAGGTATCTCATATTTTTCATATGACTTAACACATCTTGTAGCCATGTTTTTCATAGCTTCTGTGTCAGTAAGCAGTACAGAGGGCGCATGATGACACTGTTAGTTTATTCAAATAATATTTAATTTTAACCCTGTGGCATCTGGCGGCTATTGGGCCTCTTTACTTGTTACTGTGTCCCCTCCCCATTGTCACCGCAGTTTGGCTTGTGAATCTAGTTGAACACCTTCACTAGACATCCACGACGGTGGTTTATGGTTTACTGATGCATCTCCACTAAGATGTATTTTAATTCCCATCGTTTTTAAAAAAGAGTGTAAGTATATTTGCATATAATGTGTTCGTTCGCCTTGTGAATATTGTGATTAAGAACTGTAAACGTCCGAAATGTAATGTACTTCTACTATTTGTGCCACAGATCTGATGATGATGTGGCGAAACGCGTAATGGTGAAATAAAGTATATTGTGACCAAGACATTTCAAGAAAAAGATTTTTTATGCTTGCCAACATATGGTCGCTTGCCCCGAAAAATTGAAGTTTTTATGAAACAAGTGATGGATATGTGCTCATTACAGCATTGTGTACCATATCGTAGAACGGGAACGATGTATATACCGCCATGGCAGTCGTATACAAAATGTCAGTTTAGGAATCTTCAAATTTTGGCATATTGGCAGCGTCTTCTTGTTAGGATTAATTCTGGAACGTATGAAAATAAATATAGGCTGAAGCATTGGCTTAGAATTTATACAAGGGCCTACATTCCAACTCTGGTCGGCTACTCACTAGGCAAATGCGCTGAATATTGTACCACCTCATCAGGCAGCCTAACACAGTAGCCTACCATAGTTTACTTCGGGTCACGCCTTCCGAACTGACCGACTACTGCTCATCAGTGTTCGTACATTTTAGTAATTAAGTCAGGGAGAGACGTTTATTGCTTTGTCTCATTTAAATACGATGTGCACTCTCCGTGGTTATTGGTGGAACCAATGCAAATGTCTTCCAGACGTGCAAACTTGCAGACATTATAGCGACTACAGCCGTCAAACGAAATGCAATCTGTGACACGTGAAAGTCTTGGTCGGAACGGGAGGCGACCGCTCTCAAAAATTAGGAAATCTGGGTTGGAGTCCCGATCTGGCAGAAATTTTCATATGTCATCATTATCTTATACAGAAAATGCTGATTCATAGCTGCAATTGCGAATACGTTTATCGTACTTCATTTGACACCTGTGGTTATGACAGTGTCCGTTCCTTCAGACATTCATGTCGGAAGGGCATTTGTATTGGTTTAATCGATAAACACAGGCACTGCACATCGTGATTAATCTCTATGTATAAGAATGAACGGGACACCCACAGATAGCTTACAGGAGGACCTCACAGATTCGATGATCAATGCCCAGAAATGAACTGCCTAAAGAAGTGGGACACCCTAGTCAAAATACTACTACTACTACTACTACTACTAATAATAATAATAATAATAATAATAATAATAATAATAATAATAAAAGATTTAAACTCTCGAGCGTCGTCGGGTATGAGGTATAAAACACTTGAGCTTTTTGTAACACAAGATACATTCGTTTCTACAGTCCAGTCTACAGTGTTGGTTTGTGTGTGATTGAAAATCTCAAAACGTTCTTCACCGATTGAGCTGCAAATTTGTCACAACGTTATACTGTACCACAAGAAGGTTTTTTTAGATACCCATTTATTTAATATATTACACATAACCTATATATATGACACTTTTGCAAATTTTGGCAATAACTTTTCCAGATTGTAAAATTTATATAAATTCGTATATGATACATATTTAAAAGATAGGTGTGTAAAAATATGCTTGTAATACGTTATATCAATATTTCAAAGCATTCGGTCAAGAACTTTCGGATATACAAGATTTTGAACATAAGACTAAACATGGTTCTAACTTAGATTTCTTAGACGAGATATAGAAAGGGTTGGCAATTATGAAGAGGGGGAGGGCAGATATAAACGTACTGTTTTAATTGTATCCAAGACTTTTGTTGTTCAGGCTTCAAAACTGGCTTAATAGCAGCAATTTTTAAAAGTCTTTTTACCCCCTATTTCACTACCTTAACGGTTGGTTTTCAGAAAAAGCTGAAAGACGCCTTTTTTTAATTCTAACCACGAAAACATATACCAATTTATGTAGGTCTAGCATCAAACTTGACTGGATAACTGAGTACTTTAAAAAACATTTCATACCATATTTCACCCCCTTAGGGACGGAATATCGAAAAATCGCTTCTTAAACCCTCTGCAAATTTCAAGATTTTATCATCAGTGGTTTTGACTGGGTGATGATGAATCATTCATGTAATTAGTCAGTCAGTCAGTCAGCCACACGGAATAATTCATTTTATTGATAGATATTACGCGTTGGAAGCTGCTGTGATCTCTCTCGAAGGTGGTCTATGCAGTGTTCGCAGTTATATACTGAGTATTACCTAGTGGTGCGTAATATAATCACTCTAAAAGTCGCCAACCCAACGAATTGATGCACGATGAACAAATCGGTTCTCTAAGCGGAGGAGGAGGAGATTGAAGATAGATGCAAGGAAAGGGAGTGTTGAACTGAGGCCAGGTAGATGGTGGTGCAGCAGGAGATAGACATAGCGAATAAGAAATAGATGGAAAGAATGTAGAAAACAATAGAGAAAACAGTAGCTTTTTACTAAGGTGAATTATGCTTCACATGGTCCAGAGTCGGTAAACTGTGTGTTTGTGGATAAAACGAACGGCAAAAAATGTAATCTATCTTATGGGTCTGAAACATTGAGTTTCTGTGAAACTATATTTTTTATAACTTTCACATAGCCACAGTAGCCTAACGAACGATATTGATATGATTGAAGCATTCTCTCGGTGATTCTATGTTCACAAGAGTTACAGTATTTCCTTTTCTATTTATTTTATATGAGAGTGAGCCACAGCGAAACGTGGCGGGGTTTAGCTAGTGATGTAGTAAATTCAAACGCCCTTCAGACATGAATGAATGCATGAGGGAACGGGCACTACAGACGCAACTGCTGCGAAGGAAGCAATAACTGTATTTGCAATCACAAATAATAAAACAGCATCATGTGTACATTTTATTGCTGCCTCACGAAAATTTGTGCCACACCGTGATTTGGCTCCCGACTTTCCGCTTTTTGCAAGGAGTTGCGTTAGCCATTGCTGTATCCCTACATGCTTCTCGGACCAACCCAAATTTCGACATGCCACCAATGCCCACGAAAATTGGGAAATCTGAGGCGGAATGCCTGTTCGGCACAAATTTCCGTCTCACCAATAAATTGTATAGCCGATGCTGATTAAAATTCGAAATTACGGATACATTTCTCGTATGTTTGTCAAGAAATTATGTATTGTGGACTTCCACAGCTGTAAAATCGATTCATATTACATGAAAACCGCTTCAGGAATATGAAATTTATTTAATACACCAACTAGTTTCTTAGCATTGCAGCCACTTCATCAGGGTTTTCAAATTACTTGAATTATTTCGTTGCTGAATGACGGCCCCCAGCGCGACGCTACGAATGCCACATAGGTGAGATCCTCCCAACATTCCGATATCTGATAATTTTATATTTTTACTACCGCTCTTCGGGACTTGACAGTTTAACCAAATCAAATGTTTGTATAGCTTGTGGGACTTAACTACGGGATCATCAGTCCCTAAACTTACAAACTACTCATGAAATAGTTAACACAAAGGACGGCACAAATATCCATGCCCGACGAGGGATTCGAACCCCCCGACCGTAGTGGCCGTGCAGACCGTGACTGACGCGCCACAGTCCCCTCGGCCACCGCAGCCGGAACGGTTTAACCGCAGACTCACTTAGAATGTTGGGTCAGCTTAACGGATACCGAATCAAAATGAAATAATTTCAATAGCCTGTTGATGTGATTCTAACTTTACGAAACTAGTTGATGTAATAAATATCACACAGCTGAAGCAGATTTCATCTAATATGAAGCATGTATTGATTACTCTTTTATACAAGCACGCTGTACATCACCAATACGTGCTACTAAACGAAATCCTCCCACCGCGTCCATCTGTCCTCGACAAATTAAAAACTACTGAAAATTATTCCATACGGCATTTGTCATAGCTAATTGTGATTCATGAGAAAGCTTCAGGTGTATAATTCATTAAGATGGGTATCAGTGAAAGAGTTTGGAGAGCAAACATTCGAGAACTTGAGCGTTAAATACTCTGAGAAACGGCTTTATATTCCTTAACTTACAAACTGTACCGCACACGTGGAAATGCGTTTAGTATTTCGTAATTCGACGTCTGCAAAGTTTCGTCATTTTGACTATAATAACGATAAACTATCTCTCCAAAGTGACGTCCTTTTATTTTTGGACCGTGATAGGCACAGTGCTGAAAGGGAAAGAGAAACATCTGGAGGTAGACAATTCCGACTATGTAACGACCTGATTCCTTACTTTCCCAAAATATTTAGCAAATGCCAGATTTTTGTGTCATTTCCAGTGTACAACACTGGGCTGCCATTCAGCCAGACATTGAGACATCTAGGTTTCAGAAATTACTGCAACCAGTCGCCTTTTTTCTTCTCAATGAAGATTTATTAAACCATGACCGGTTTCAAGCTGCCTAGCAGCTCATCATCAGATGATATATACATTTAGCGCAAATTACATTTGTATCTGCGGCAGGGCAGGAAACGAGAAAAAGTAAACACTAATTGTGGTATGTTACACTGATTAATTACAATATAAGTTCGTCTTCAAGATGTTACTTACAGTTATGAGTTTCACATTTAGCTTGTCCATGTGTATTCTCCGCTTTTGGATAGCATTTCACAACACTGCCCTTCCATTAAGATGCGTTGGAAGTTGAAAGACGTGGTAGTGGCTGTTCAGTAGTAATGTGTGTACAGTGCTTTTTTAATTTTACCACTTGAAAGTCGTGGGAGCTGCTATGGTGTGCTGATGGAAGGGCAGTGTTGTGAAATGCTATCCAAAAGCGGATAACACACATGGACAAACTAAATGTGAAACTCATAACTGTAAGTAACAGCTTGAAGATGAACTTATGTTGTAATTAATCAGTGTAACAAACAACAATTAGTGTTTACTTTTTCTCGTTTCCTGCCCTGCCACTAATACAAATGTAATTTGCACTACGTTTATATACCATCTGATGATGAGCTGCTGGCAGCTTAAAACAGTCGCACTTTCCAACACATAATGGATAAAAGTTTTATTGAGACATCTGTGTGAAAGTGTCCACAGCAGTAAGCAAACAAACATTAACAAGAGGAGTGGACACACATGTAATTAATATCCACTAATAGGTGTCAGGAAACTATTGATATATCGATTTATGGACTGTAGAAACGAATGTATCTTGTGTTACAAAAAGCTCAAGTGTTTTATACCTCATACCCGACAACGCTCGAGAGTTTAAATCTTTTATTATTATTATTATTATTATTATTAGTAGTAGTAGTAGTAGTAGTAGTAGTATTTTGACTAGGGTGTCCCACTTCTTTAGGCAGTTCATTTCTGGGCGTTGATCATCGAATCTGTGAGGTCTTCATGTAAGCTATCTGTGGGTGTCCCGTTCATTGATTGATTTGATTTGATTTTCTCTGGGAAGCCAAAAGAGTCTTGGTCCAACCAGCCATTCCCCTGCACTGAAAATAAGTTTATTGTGTGGTATCGCTCCCTGTATATCTAGTAAAGCCAACCAATGCTCTTGAACAGTGCAAGGAGTCCCTTTACCAGTTCTTTATTAGACACAATTTCTTCGGGTCTGGTTGTCCCAAATGTTCTGTGCCTTTTACTCTCCAATGCAATGCATTCGAAGATTAGATGTGATGCAGTTTCATCACCGTCATCACAGATCCTACATTTAGGGTCCTCTTCTGTTATTCCCATTGTATGTATGTCCTGTCAGCAATCCAATCATGAGTCTAATCTCTCTTCTGTTCAGGCCTAGAGCTTCTTTTAAAACATGGCTTTGGCATCATAACCTTGCCATGTTTCTGTTGATAGACTTTGGTCCAATATTCTATGTGCTGTCTTCTGAGCCAGTTACGTAGCTCCAATTTGATCATTGCCTTGGTGATTGTCAAGACAGGTTCCGGTCCAGTAAATGGAGTCTCTGCCCTCATCCTGGCTAATCTGTCGGCATGATCGTTGCCCTGATCCCCGAGTGGCCAGGGACACACAATATTGCTTTCCCCTAGCTCCACCAGAACCCTGTGACATTCTGCAACAATTTTAGACCTTGTTGCAGGAGCTGCCAGTAATCTCATGGCTGCCTGGCTGTCTGAATAGATATAGATACTACGATCTATGTAGCACCTACGCAAATTATCCTCCACACACGTCCTGATGGCAGCGATTTCGGCCTGGAATACTGAAGCCAGTTTCCCTAGAGAGATGACGCCCTCCAGTCTCGGCTGCACCCCTTATATCCCGGCCCCAACGCCTTGGTCTGATTTTGACCTGTCAGTGAACCAGACAATATCGCTCGTACGGTGTCGAACTATTTTCTCCCACTGCTCCCTAGTTCTAATTGTTATACTGAACGGCTTGTTGAAGCAGTATGGGGTTATAATATAGTCGGCTGGCATTTCCCCAACCTTTCCTATATTTACCTCACTCACTATTTTAGTGTGTGATTCTGGATATCCCAAAGAGTTCCAGTTGTTGCCAGTTTTGAGTCTGTATGCACCAGCCGCTGCCTCCATCTTGACCCAAAGGTGTAATGGGGGCATATACAACATGGTTTCCATCCCAGGAGTTGGTGTGCTGCTAATTCTGCCTGTTATGGCTAAGCAGGCTAATCTCTGCACCTTACCAAGCTCCTTAGCAGCAACCTTCTGTTTTACCTTCTTCCACCACACGACCGACCCACAGGTGATCCTGGGTCTAATCATTGTGGTGTGTATCCAGTGCATACCCTTGGGGCTCAGGCCCCAGTTTTTGCCACAAGCTCTCCAGAGTACCTTTTGTCTTGGAGCAAACATTCATAATGTGAGGGGTCCATGTCAGTTTCTCATCTAAGGTAACCCCTAGATATTTCACTGTCCCCTTCACAGGTAGCGCTTCATTGAAAAGCTTTAGATTCCAACTTGTATGTTGGATATGCTTCTTTGTGAATGGTACAACAACAGTCTTGTTAGGACTAACCCCCAGATCCTGTTTTCTGCACCAGTCTTGGATAATGTCCAACGCACCTTGTGCCATATTCTTTACTATGTCAGCAAATTTGCTGCGTATCCTTGGCAAAAGTACTGCCTAGAGTTTAATTCTCCAATGAGATAATTCACCACTAGATTCCACAATAAAGGGAAAAGAACTCCTCCTTGCGGGTAACCCTTAGTGGTGTTGATAACCATTTTTTCATTCATCATGGTAGCCTCGACCTAGTCCACCTACATATAGTGGTCCCAAGGCCATGCACCTCTGCTGCCCTAACCATGGAATCGAAGGTCGTGTTGCTAAAAGCCCCCTCGATGTCCAGGAAGATACAGAGGGCTATTTCCTGAAAGTGTAGGGCTTTCTCCACCTTCCCAACGAGTTGGTGGAGAGCTGTGTCCCGTTCATTACTACTGTACTCTTGACGAGGCTGTGAGAGAGGAGAGAGCAAAGAACATGGAGAAAGAGAGAGCACAGAGGCAGGTGGTAATGTTGACAGGCCACGAGAGAGGTGCTCGCGGCGAGAAGAAGGCTACGCACGCGGGGCTCTCTGCCACGTCTGGGTGGCGGTGAGGAGTGCTCCAGGGCCGAGGGCGCCCTTGCCCCTCCATCCCCCACGGACGCCGGCATTCAGCGTCTCGAGGGCCACTGCCGGCTCCGGCGCGGCTCCACGACACCCGTGCTGTTCTCCCTGGGGAATGCCAGCTGCGAAATCCAACAGCGGCAACACCCGAGCTATCGCTTCCCCGTTGGTCTTGTGACGACTTGATCGGGTAAGGATCAAAATCAGTAAGGCTCTATGTGTCGATTTTAAGAATAGAACAGAATGTCCCTTTCGCCAGTTCCGCTAGGAGGTCGTAGGTATTGTGTCTGAAGAAACGCAAATTTATCATGAAATGCACTTTAATATAACGGTTATGAATCCCTTTATGAGATCTTTCTCACCGTAGATCGCTGTTTGATTTTACATGATGACTAGTTTCGACTCGTTAAAGAGTCATTATCAAATCTTAATTGTCCAGGCATGGTAAGAAATATACTTCAGATGAACCATCATCATGCCTGGACAATAAAGATTTGATAATGATTCTTTAGTGCGCCTCGGTTGCTCAGTGGTAGAGTGCCAGACTACAAATCGCGGGTTCGATCCCCGCCTAGTCCTAGGATTTTTATCTATCAATTTCCACTTCTTTCATCTCTGGCAGTATTGCTCATGGGAAAAATACCGAGTAGCACCGTGGTTCGGAACCCACGTTAAACTGTAGGTCCCCCTATAACTGGCTGGGTAAGTCAGTTCGAAGGTCGGAGGAAGGCAATGGCATACCACCTCCAAACAGGACCATGCCTAGTAAAGCAGTGAGGTGTTCAAACCAATCTTCGTCTTGTTGACTGCTTTACCTTTTTACCTTTTAATGATTCTTTAACGAGTCAAAACTAGTAATCTGTGGCAATAAAGATCTCATAAAGAGATTCATAACCATTACATTAAAGATCGCCTCCTATAAAACAACGTGAATAAGATGTCAGGTAATTATAGCACTTTAATTTAGCGAATTATTACTGAACAGGCTTAATTCTGTAACGTTGACACAGAAGTAATTCTTTAGGAAAGAGGGATATCCCGACGGATAAGTTAACTACTCAAAGTAAAAGCTCAATGTGGTACTGGTAAAGTTCACTAAGGAAAGTCTACACTCAGACACCGCAGACAAGCCAGGGTCGACGTTCCCCAAAGTGCACAAAGACAGTCCGAATCACAAACACTGAAAAAAAATTACAAGCAGTGGTCGGCAGCGAAATCCAGGCGGTCGAGTTCTAGTAGTATCTACCAAGCTGCATACGAAGTTGAACTGCAGGCCAGGTCAGCTTCAGCTCCGCGGACTTATACTGCTTCCTCCAGCCAAACAGCGAGCAGGCGTGTGCAGTGGCAGTGCCAAGAAGCCCATCTGAAAAATAGAGCGACTTACATCCATTTGTTGTTCTTGAGTTTCCTACCTAAACTGTAAAGCGGGATCTCTTTTGTAGGCTGACTGTAGCACTCGACTGTTAGTTATTTATGACTGCATTCAGCAGCCACCTGGATGACTCCGATATGTGGATGAAGAACGCTTCGCAGTGACTGACCAGCTATAAGTGAACAATCCAAACCCAGTACTTAAAGATCACCACCTGACGGTCATAACGGATATGGAGATTTAGAGTAGTCGACGCTTCGATATTTAGCCATCCAGCTGAACAGCATCGGATGAACGGCGAGTCCGTAGCAAGTACTGTGTGAGTGGAAAACAATATATTATCAAGCTAATATCTAAGAAAGACTTTCCACAACTTTGGACAGGTTTCGTCCGTTTAAATTTGACTACGTGTACTATTGTCTCTTATTAGGACAACTATAATTTCCAGCGGAGTGATAGAAACTGGCTCATTCCCAAGATTCGTGATCGGTAGTAGCCTTTTCTTACTGTTTATACCTTCCATCCAGGGTGGACACTCCTTCAGATAAGTGACAGAAAAAGATCAGAAGCTACTTTCCTCAGATTATGACCCACGACGGTGCACTTCAGTTAGTCATTGTAACCAAGTGAAGACGTGATAAAGCAGACGGAAGGACAAACCCAGAAGCTTGACTAGCCGTATATATCCTAACTACTCCCTTTCTTGCCGGCCGCGGTGGCCGAGGAGACTGAGGCGCTCCAGTCACGGTCTGCACGGCCACTACGGTCGGGGGTTCGAATCCCCACTCGTGCATGGATATTTGTGCCGTCCTAGTTCGTAAGTAGTTCATAAGTAGTTTGTAAGTTTGGGGACTGATGACCCCGTAGTTAAGTCCCATAAGCTGTACGAACATTTGAACTCCCTTTCTTGTTATGTGGAATGCAAGATCTCTTTGTTGAAAGTATTTTCTTTCATTTCATACAGTTTCAGCAGACGTTGGTGCCATCTTCGGATGCTCTAACTTTATCGTCGTCGAGATGAGACTGTGGTCAAGTTTCCTCCTACCGAATATACCTCAGAAAGCTTGATCTTGTCGAAAAATGCATGCAGGCTGCGCAATGCATCGCTGCTCTTGGCCAATGTACCGCTTGCGACATTCGCATATGACGTGTTGACCCCACGTCTTCACAGCCCTCCTTTTTATCTCACTGAACATGTCATATTGTTGATTTTAATTGTTGAGCAGAAAATGGTTTTAAAGTTCTGTCTGTCCACTAGCCTGAGTCTTACCGTGGCCCATTTGCGCCTCCCTTCGGATGTTGTAGTGGGACGGATTAATGTCTCCGCTACATATCTCATGTCAGCTCAGTTTAAGCAGGATAACTTACTTATATTTGTATTCTTAAGTAATTTTATGTAAATGTTGAATGTTATATGATACTTAAAGAAGTTTTTTGTATGTTTTTTTATGTTTCATGTGCTGTGAGGCGATTTAACCTACGAGGGCAACATCTTCGACGCCGATTCCAAGGAGTAAATATCCGGCCACATCAAGTCGCGGGTCGACGGCCACGAGACAAGAAGATGTTGATCTCTGCGGTTATCGTCGCAAGAGTTGACATTATTATTGAAGTTTTATGTTCAAATAACAAATTTTAAAAGTCAGTTCCTTTTTGTCTGTCGATGACTACATATGTAATGTCTTAGAAAGTAATAAATGTTATCGTGTTTAAACTTGACGAAAGTGTCAGAGTACATCATTTATGAAGAATTATTTTACGATGAATAATATATTAATGAAATGAGCAGATGATTTAATTTAAATATTCTTCAATCTGAAGGAATATTCTTATGAATTTTCATTGGTGGGAAAGTTACGTCAAGAAGACTTCGATAAATGTTTTTGTTTATAACTTTGGTTAATCGATCATACACATTGATCGATAATCATTGAAGAAATATTATTTTTTTTATCTGTGGCTATAGCAACGACCACAAACTGAAGAATTTCTTTTGAACGGCTTATCTATGAGAGAACTTAGAAATATTTTAACAAGAGTGACTGTTAAAGATTTCTTCCCTCGGCGCAAGAATCTGATTTTGAAATATTGCAACGTATAAAGATTTTACATGAACATTTTATTTTTTATTTTATATAAATTTTTATGGGCGAGTGGACACCTCAAGGATTACGAAGTCTGACACGGCCACATTCAACCCTAATCATACAAGACGAGTGCTTTTGAAGATAAGGTTTTAGCACACGTTCCGCTGTATCGCTGTTCCGCCGCAATGTCTCGTTTCTTTCCCTTTTTTTTTTTATATATATATATATATATATATATATATATATATATATATATATATATAAGAGGCAGGTGACCAAAACTACATTAATCAATAATTACATTAATCAGTAATACTAAAAGTAACTTGACTAGCTCACAGTGTTGAAGGTGATATGCCTGGTACAGTACGATTTTGTTGTGATTTTTTTCAGATTTTAACCATCATCAGATACGCATCTATACGTGAGCGAGAGCAACAGGTAGACATGTTCCATCCATTGTGTACAAGGATTTCGGTAGGTAGATGTTCGTTGTATAGACTTTTTTCATTCCCTTCTGCTCGCCTGGAGAGTTTCCCGTAGACACTGCAACTCTCCTTCCCGCATATGATGTGTGCTCTTTGCACCCAGGTGACGAGTACCAATTTTCATGGTGCCGCATATTCGCATATTTAGATTCCGCGTGTATCTTTTACCTATGGACTTAAATTCCGAGAGTTCTATCAGTTTTCTTTTTGAAATAACTACTTAAATTTTCATTCGCCATGCTGCCATATCACTACCATGTCGCCCTCGTATCGGTAGAATGCCTTGGGTTTCATACGCGCATTTTCTAATAAACCACATGATTCTGCAGTTGAAGATATTGATGTATAGGTAGCAGGTACCCACCTGATCGTGGCATCATTCTGCGTTAACATGGAGGGGAAAATGTACGGAATGTTGTATGCGCTTGACATTATTCAAGCCGGCTGCTATCTAATATCTCGTAACGGGTACCTGTATAAACGAAGGAGCCAAAATCCCTTGCAAATCTATGATGCATCTAGAAGTCGGTGTATAAAGATTGTAGGCAACTGTAGATACCTGTTAATTCTATTATATACATATTAATAATTAAAAGAAAATTGTAATATTTCGTGATTTTTACTTTCTCTTCTTGAATATGGGTGTATCAAAAATGACAGTTTTTTGTGTCTGTGGTAAAATATATTGCAGCCATATTGCAAGCTCATCATTTAGAATATATGTTTAAAAACGACTAAAAAAGGATTACAATGGTCTATTAAATATCTTATATAATCGGTACAAGCATCGATGTATATTGTTTAGTTGCGTAGTGATATCAAATCTTAAAATAATCTACGTAAAATAATGACTTCCTGATAGTGGCTTTATTTTGAAATTACAGATGCTTTGTCTTTACGTTGTCATGGATAGAATGCCCAATTAAAACTCAAATTTCTTTTATAAAGTCATTGATAATGTAAATCGTAAAACACTATTAACGTTGTGTCTTTATAGATAAAGGTGAATAATGGACACACAAATTTTGTTTATAGTGTTTTGTATAAAATAAATAAAAATGTTATCAATGTAAAACTATGCTCTATGTACCTATGGCGTCATTAAGTACGGTTGACAATAAAATTATGACACCACTGTCTTATTTTATCCCACAATTAATGACTTCGTAGGTAAATGGAGCATAATTTTACCCTGATAAACTTTTAGTTAATATTTTATACAACATATTATGAAAAAAATTGTACTTGCATTATGCAGACACAATGTTATAGTGTTTTTATGATTTATTTTATCTAACACTTTATGGAAGTTAATTTAGTTTTAATGGATCATTTTATCCACGACAACGTAAACACAAACATATGTAGTTTTACAATACGTCCGCTATCAGAACGTCTTTATTTTAGGATTTGATATCACTGGACGTAACTGAACAATAGACTCGATTTTCCAATGAATGTATCGATTACAGATTCTTGATATCCCGTTCTGTGAGTGACGGGCTTACTGTATGTCTGCAACATATTTTACCGCAGACACAAAAAATGTTTTATTTTCGACATACCCATACCCAAGAACAGAAAGTAACCATGCTGAAATAATATGATGTAATATTTAAATATTAATAGGTATGTAATTATTAAATGTAGTATTATGTAATATGTTACAGTTACCTACAGTTCGTATATATTAGTGTTATATTTGTCTTACAGACATGAGGATAACAATATAGATTTGCGGAAATCGATAAAAAAAAAAAAAGGAATTTGAAACACGTGATCTTGGCTCTCGTGCTGATGCATTTTCTCATTGCAAATCTACTGAAAATTAAATATCACAGAGGCCCACAAAGTGCACTTTTATACATTGCTAAACACAACTTACAAATAACAAGATTACATGAATACTCGCGCGATTTTTTTCTCTTTCATGTTGGCAAATGTCTACCCCATAAGTATGTGCTTACCTGGTACACGTCTTATATCTTAGGTGCTCGAAATAGTGCTTATAATAGCAGTATATGCTACGAAAAACCTCTTCGCTTCTCTGTGATTCCTCGTCAGATGGTAGGCATCTACATGCAAGTTCTCCGAAGAAAAACGTTATACTGAAGATTTTGCCACCGAAAAGGAGAAAATATTGTCAACGTCTTGACTTTTACTTTTTTCTGAAATATAAAGACGCATCAAGTGAAGCAGGCAAAATGGAGTACAGACATCAGGAAAATGAGATAGACAGGAAGTGCAGATTGGCTAAGCAGGAGTGGCGTGAGGAGAAATGCAAGACCACAGAAGAATGTAAAATTAGGAGAAAGGTAGATATCGCTACAGGAAAATAAAGCAGACATTTGGAGACAAGAAAATCAGCGGTATGAATAGGAAGATATAGAGGCCCTGTACAATGTAAATAAACTTGAAATGTAAGACGAAGTAGTGGTTGATGAGATAGGAGATAAGATGCTGTGAGAAGAATTCGGCAGAGCACTTAGACATTTCAGCAGGAACAAGACCCTTGGAGTAGATGATGTTCCGTCTGAACTGCAAAAATCGTTAGTAGAGCGAGTCATGAAGAAATTGTTCCACCTGGTATGCAAGATGTATGAGACAGAAATATACCCTCACCCACCCCTAAGAAATCAAATGCAGACAAATGTGAACATTAGAAGACTATCGGTTTAATAACACATAGTTGCAAAATACTAACACGAATTATTTATAGACTAATGAAAAAACTGATAGAATCCGACCTTGTAGAACATCAATTTGGATTTAGAAGGAATCTAGGAACATGTGCGGCAATACATTACGACTTATTTTAGAAGATAGATTAAGGAAAGGGAAACCTACGTTTTTAGCATTTGTAGCTCTGGAGTAAGCTATTGACAATGTTGACTGGAATACACTGCTTCAAATTCTGAAGGTCGTAGGGGTATAATATAGGGATCGAAGAGTTATATTCAACTTGTACAAAAACCAGACAGCAATTATTAGATTGGAAGGACATGAAAAGGTCGCAGTGGTTGGCATGGGAGTAATGTTGTTCAATCTGTACCTTGAGCAAGTTGTGAGGGAATGCAAGTTACAAATTAAGTTGAGGGAGAGGGAATGAAATCCTTGCAATTTGCTGACATAGTAATTCTGTCAGAGACAGCAAAGGACCTAGAAGAGCAATTAAGTGGAATGGAATGTCTCCTGAAAGGAATATGAACATTAACAAGTGTAAAACGAAGGTACTGGAATGTAGTGTCAGAATATCAGGTGATGCTGAAGGAATTAAATTGGGTAATTAAACGACATTCAGTATTAGTTTAAATGTTAGGAAGGTTTTTCTGAAAGATTTTGTCTGCAGTGTAGCATTGTATGGGAGTGAAACGTGGATGATAAGGAGTTCAGACAAAAAGATGATAGAAGCTTTTGAAATGCGATGCTACGGACGAATGATGAAAATTGGATGGGGTAGATCATGTAACTAATGAGGTGCTCAACGAAATAGGAAGGAAAAGAAGTCTCTGGCATATCCTCACTAAGAGAAGGGATAGGTTGGTGGGACACATTTTGAGACATCAAGGAATCGTCAAAATTAGAAGAATGTGTGGGGGTTAAAATCGTAGAGGGAGACCAAGACAGTAAACAGATTCAAAAGGATGTAGATTGGCGTTCGTATACGCAAATTAAGAAGCTTGCACAGGACAGGGTAGCGTGGGGAGCTGCATCAAACCAGTTCTACGTACTGAGGACCACAACAGCAACAAATTACATATTTTCTCCCTTAAAGCTTTCTCGGCGTATATGTTGCAAATAGTCTTGACGAGTTGACCATCGCATAACGTTGTGTAAATCTCACAGCATTTCCTTAGAGCAACTCTCCGACAATTTTATATGGTGACCGTGTGTGACTCATTGAAACGGCCACCATCTCAAGATGTCGGACACTTGGCCCGAGGAAATATTGTAGGATTTACACAACGTTATCTGGCGGTTAACCCGAGAAGACTATTTGCATTTATATATTAGTTTGTAAAACTAGAATGTGGCAAACTAGAAGTGCAGCTTTATGATCGTTTTCCATCAGCACTCCGTAATTTCTGTACGGCAGTAAGCCTCTGTTGCAACATGTTTTACGAAAGGTAGGTTGTCACTGACATATGCATATCATTGAAACTGTAATTAGTGTGTCTTTTTATATTGGACTGCTTTAATGTAAAAGTGATTTTGAATATAAAACGAGACCTTGCTGATGTGTGCACATAGTTATTTTCCATTTTGTTTTAACCACTTCATTTAAATTCTGCATGTGTACTTTTAGGATTATTGTAATATTAGGTACTATTAGGTGTGTATGACATGCGTAATTTGCCCTGTTATAATTATTTCAAGCAGGAAGTTTCTGTCCTCGTTGCTTTCAAATATAATTAATTATACATTGACATCACTGAATTTCGTATAATTTCATTTGTATGGTATTGATATCTTGTTACTTTGTTTTCCCCCATTAAAACGTCAATTCTAATAGAATGCAACATTTTGCACAGAAATGGCAGAGATTGTCGTTCATTTTCCTTTTCTGAACAAGTCCAAGCATAGTTTCATGCTCTTTCTAGCGATCGACGTCAGAAGTGTTTCTTGTTAGTGGTAACTATGCATGTTTAATGAAACAATGTCGTCATTTTAATGTAAATGAGTTTCTTTTTGTAAGGACTCCACATATAACAATTTTTTTTTAAATACAGAGAGAAAAGAGGGAAATATCATGTACTCAATACAGAGGAATAATACAGTATGAAATCTGCAACGTGACAAAATACGACATATTATGTAAGGTTAGCTTGACGAAAGGGCATTGCATATGGTTGTTTAAAAACTGAAAATAAAGTAGCTACAGATTGGTCAGGAAAATAATAAGAAATTTTAAATAAAAACTAACAAGTAACATAATAACATTTACTTCAGCATGAGGAAAACTCTTTCTTCTGGTCCAGTCCTTTACCTTGGTTTCAATTCTGAATTATTGTTTTACTCTATCTGGGACTAAATTCTCTTTTGAGATTTCCAAGAAATACGAATTACAGAATGCATTTATTTCAACCAGATACAAGTGTATTGGGATTCTGAACTTTTACTTGTAACTCTGATAATGAAAATGCGCTTCCAGTTCGGGGTTCTGAGAGCTCTTTTGAGCAAATGGAATAATCGTTTAACGATATTAGCAAGTATTCTGTTTGTTTCTTGTACTGAGCAGAGTAAAGTCGGGAATAACACTTTCTCTATTATCCCTTTTCCTGTCTCTAAAACGCTGCAACGTATTGCAGTGACAGATTCTCCATGTTCATATATATTGTACTTCACTATTCTATGTTATATCAAAAAAAAAAAATTCTGATATCTGTAAATCTTTGGGACTGAACTCCTCGGTTACTAGTCCTTAGTCTTACAAACTACTTAAACTAAGTTAAACTAACCTAAGGACAACATACACATCCATTCCCGAGGGAGGACTCGAACCTCCACGGCGAACAGTCGTGCGCACCGCAGGACGGCGCCTCAGTGCGCACGGCTATTCCGCCCCCGCTATGTTATATCACTAATCTCTTTTCTGTTGTTGCCAGTCATCTGTTACCATTCACTTCTTTAGAATTGTGTTCATACACAAAGTAAGGAAAAAAAAGTCATTTCCTACTCCATCTGTCTTCTTTTGTCTTTGTTTCTACATATCTATGAAAAATTACATGTATCTACGAATTTTCATGGAAATCGGTGATACGATGTAGAAATTTATTGGAAGCATCCTCCGCTATGAATATTAATAAATTTTGAGTGTACAGCGATGTTTCTCTTGTTTGGAATGACGCAAAATCACGTCAGTATTGGAATGAAACTGCAGGTCGGTGCCGTCTGATTAAGGTTCCTCCGCCATCACCTTTTCAAAGTTGACAGTGATGTTGCTGTTGTTTTGAAGGTCAACTGTGTAACATTTCATCAAGATCGGAATATAGCAGTACAGGAGAAACATTGTTCTTGGCCGGCCGCGGTGGCCGAGGGGACTGAGGCGCTTCAGTCACGGTCTGCACGGCCACTACGGTCGGCGGTTCGAATCCCCCCTCGGGCATGGATATTTGTGCCGTCCTTAGTCTTAGCTAGTTCATAAGTAATTTGTAAGCTCAGGGACTGATGACCCCGCAGTTAAATCCCATAAGTTCTACAAACATTTGAACATTTTTAGAAACAATGTTCGAATAGCGCATTTGTAGTGTGCTGCTGGCAGAGTAGCGACCATAAGATACTTGGGCGTAACGCTGCACAGTGATATGAAGTGGAACTAGCATATAAGGACAGTCGTGGGGAAGGCAAATGGTCGACTTCGATTCATTGGGAGGATTTTGGGAAGGTGTGATTCGTCCATAAAGGAGGCCGCATATAAAACGCTCTGTACGAGCCCATCTTGAATATTGCTCATATGTTTGGGAACCCCACCATATCGGTTTGGAAGGGGACATAGAGGAAATGCAGAGGCGGGCGGCGAGGTTTGTAACTGGTAGGTTCGATCAATGCACGAGTGTTACCGAAATGGGAACTCAACTGGGGGTCGCTGGAAGAGAGGCAACGTTCTTTCCCCGAAACACTGTTAGAGAAATTTAGAGGGTCGGAATTTGAGGCGAACTGCAGAACGATTCTATTGTAGCCAATCTACATTTGACGTAAAGACTATAAGGATAAGATCAGAGAGATTAGGACTCGTACTAATGCATACAAGTATTCGTTTTTCCCTTTTTCTATATGGGAATCGAAGAGTATGTGAACTAAGTAGTGCCCCTCAGGGGCTCAGCATTAATTTGCTGAGTACGGGCTTGGCGAACCCGGGGTCCTGAGCTGTGGGCTGTGTCGCGCCAACAGTCCGCTTCACCGTAAGCTCTGTGCGTGCTTCAACGACCATCGTTCGGCGCGACGGTGGAACGTTGTACGTTTCAGAGCCCGGGGATCTTGGCTTAATCGCCCGGGTCGCGAGGACGGTAGAAACCTCTATAAAAAAAACCTCAATCTCAAAGTGTGCTACGTGCCGAGGAGATGCATGGCTGTTGAGGTTGAACAGCCGCTAGCGAGCAACCTCTGAGGAACCTGCCGCACCTCAGTTGTACAAGGCTTACCCAGGCAAGCGGGGCTCTGCCTGGGTGGACCTCTTTTCCCTAGCTGCTCGTGGGACGAACATGAAACGAGCAAATAAAAGCGTGGCCGGTCGCGAAAACGGCGTCTCTAAGCGTGGGAAGACAGAGTATAACGCCTCTACCTATGACCCTAAGACGTTTCCGTCCCTTGCCACTCCATGGGAGGAACGAAGGGCACTTAGTAGATCTGAGCCATACTCACCTCAATATCTGGTCTGTGAGCGTACAGATGGCGAATCCTTCACTTCTACGAAGCCCCAGTTTTTTGTTGACACAATAGAAGACAAGTTCGGTGAAGTAGCATCATTTTCTAAGATGAGGAGTGGGGCCGTTCTGTTACAGGCGGCGTCCTCGGCCCAGTCGCGGGCACTACTTGCCTGCGACAGGCTGGGTGATATCCCGCTGCGTGTCACGCCCCACAAATCATTAAATATGGTCCAAGGTCTTATCTATCATCGCGATCTTTTGTCCCAGACCGATGACGAGCTGCGAGCGTACCTGCAGAGACGAGGTGTCCACTTCGTCCGGCGGGTGTACAGGGGTCCTAAAGAAAGTAGGGTTGCCACTGGTGCTTTTATCTTGGCCTTCGAAGGCAATACACTGCCCGAGAAGGTTAAGGTAATGGTCTACCGGTGTGAAGTCAAGCCCTATGTCCCCCCTCCTATGCGGTGTTTCCGGTGCTGGAAGTTCGGGCACATGTCGTCCCGCTGTACTTCCAGCCCAACATGCAGGGAATGTGGGCGGCCACCCCACCCAGACGCCCCATGCACCCCACCTCCGCTATGTGTGAACTGTGGGCAACATCACCCGCCATGCTCGCCGAACTGCTCTGTCTTACATCGGGAACGTAAAATTATGGAGATAAAGACCTTGGATCGGCTGACCTTCTATGAGTTACGTAAGAAATACGAGCGGCTACACCCTGTCCGTATGGAAACGTCTTTTGCCACAGTTACAGCAGCCTCCTTGAGACCAGTGAAACCACCAGTATTGTCTCCTCCAGTGGGCCCTAAGGGCCGTCAATCTTCCGTGACGGGTGGGGGCCCGTCTCCACCTCTCGCTCCCTCGACACCTGTGGGAGCAACTTCCCCCCCACCATCGGGGACATCTGTCCCCACTCCCCAGCCGGAGAAGAAACAGTCTTCCCCGGCCCCTCTTGCTCGGAAGGGGTCCCTTGGGACACTCCCTTCCGAGGATTCTCAGAGTGCGCCAGGGGATCCTAGCCAATGGCTGAAGGATCCACCAACCGAAGACCAAAGGGCTTCCAGCTCTTCGACTGTCCCTGATGTCGCTTCTGGGAAGTCCTCCCAGCCCTTACCATCAAAGGGCCAGCGGGAGAGAAGTAAGAAAACAAAAAAGAAGAAAGACAAGACTAAGGACCCTTCAGTGGCTCGAAAGGAGCGCTCGCCACTGAAGACGAGGTAGAGATCCTTGCGTCCCCTGAGGATCTCGCCTTCCTAGGATCGCCAGAACCCATGGTTCTCGATCCTGCGAATTCTGTGGAATTGGCAGCAGGTGCCCCTGCTGAATAACTATTTCATCTCTTACATTATGGCTATTCAGCATACAGCAAAAGAAATCTTGCAGTGGAATTGCAGCGGTTTTTTCCGCCGCCTGCCTGAACTGCGGCAATTACTCTGCCGCTTCCCTGTGATCTGTCTAGCCATGCAGGAAACATAGTTCCCCGTCGATAGGACCCCAGCCCTCCGAGTCTATCGGGGCTATTTTAAAAACCGAACCATCTACGACAGGGTTTCTGGCGGCGTCTGTGTTTTTGTCCACGCCTCTGTCCCCAGTGCTGCTGTGCCTCTTCAAACGTCTCTAGAGGCAGTCGCTGTTAGACTCCGGGTAGTGCAAGATTTTACCGTCTGCTCTGTCTATCTTCCACCTGATGAGGCCATCTCTCCCACAGACCTCGCAACCTCGCCCAACTTCTCCCACCCTTTCTTCTTTTGGGGGACTTCAACGCCCACCACCCTCTGTGGGGTGGCACGCAGACCTCGGCCCGGGGTAGGGATGTTGAGTCTCTCCTGTCAGAGCAGAATCTCTGCCTTCTTAACACCGGTGCTCCTACCCACTTTAGCACAGCACATGGTACGTATTCTGCCATTGACCTGTCTGTCTGCAGCCCTAGCCTCCTTCCACATCTCACCTGGAGGGTCCATGACGACCTGTGTGGCAGCGATCATTTCCCGATCTTCCTGTCGCTCCCACAGTGTTCGCCTGCCGACCATCCGCCTCGCTGGTCCCTCCGTAGGGCTGACTGGTCAGCTTATTCTTCAGCTGCTGTGATTTCCTCTCCGCTTCCAGCAGATGTTGATGCCGCCGTTCAGCAGGTCACTGAGGCCATCGTTACTGCAGCCGAGAGCTCTGTTCCCACCACATCCGGTTCGCTACATCGTCCATCGGTGCCCTGGTGGACACCGGAGATTGCTGAGGCCATCCGGGAACGTCAGCGAGCACTACAGCGCCACCGACGTCACCCTTCCGTCGAACATCTTGTAGCCTTCAAGCGCCTCCGGGCACGGGCCCGGCGAATGATACAAGATAGTAAGAGAGCCTCGTGGGAGAAGTATGTCGCGTCCATTGGTTCTCGCGCTTCTCCTTCCAAGGTGTGGTCGCAAGTTCGACGCCTCTATGGGCACCGCCCACCGGCGGGAATTCCGTGCCTCAGCGTACGGGGTATGCTGTGTACTGACCCTGTCGCTGTCGCTGAGCACCTGGCAGATAGTTTTGAACGTGCATCGGAGACTGCTGCCTATAGTGCAGATTTTCGTGCCATTAAAGAGCGAGCAGAGAGCCAGCAGATTTCATTTCGAACACGACGTCGTGAATCATATAACGTGCCATTTACTGAGTGGGAGTTTGAAAGTGCCCTTGCTGCATGTCCGGATACCTCCCCTGGACCCGATCGCATTCACAGCCAGTTCCTCCGACACCTATCAGCGGATGCCAAGAGCCAACTTCTCGCCCTGTTGAATCGCGTATGGCTTGAGGGTGTTTTTCCGTCCTCCTGGCGGGATAGCATTATCATTCCGGTGATTAAGTCTGGGGCAGATCCGCAGGTGGCTGATAGTTACCGCCCGATCAGCCTCACCAACGTTCCATGCAAGCTTCTCGAACGGTTGGTGAGTCGGAGGCTCATGTGGATCCTCGAGGACCGAGGACTCTTGGCGCCTCAACAGGGTGGGTTCCGTCAAGGCCGCTCCGCTATCGATAATCTCGTGTCACTAGAGTCGGCCATTCGTACAGCATTTTCTCGCCGTGAACACCTGATTGCCGTCTTCTTTGACCTGCGGAAAGCATACGATACCACGTGGCGCTATCATATTCTGTCTACGCTGTACGATTGGGGCTTACGGGGTCCACTTCCTACATTCATTAAGAACTTCCTGGCGTTGCGTTCTTTTCGTGTTCGTGTTGGTTCTTGTTTCAGCTCACCTCATTGTCAAGAGAACGGAGTCCCACAAGGTTCCGTTCTTAGTGTTCCTTTATTCTTAATCGCCATAAACGGTCTTGCTGCGGCTGCGGGGTCATCGGTTTCTACTTCCTTGTATGCCGATGACTTCTGCATGTATTACAGCTCCTCCAGCATTGGCGTAGCTGAATGGCGGTTGCAGATCGCAATTCGAAAGGCACAGTCGTGGGCGTTTGCCCACGGTTTTCAATTTTCTGCATCCAAAACCCGTGTGATGCATTTCTGTCGACGTCGGGCAGTACACCCGGGACCCGAACTTTACTTAGCTGGCGACCTGCTACAAGTCGAAGAGACGCACAGATTCTTAGGTATGGTGTTCGATGACCGTCTAACCTGGGTGCCGCACCTACGCCAGTTAAAACAAAAGTGCTGGCGACACCTCAACATCCTGCGCTGTCTCAGCCACACTGTTTGGGGAGCCTCACGCCCAACGCTATTACAACTTTACAAGGCCCTCATTCAGTCGCGCCTAGACTATGGCAGCATAGTCTACGATTCGGCTGCGCCGTCAGCGCTGCAGGCAATAGACCCAATCCTCCACTGTGGTGTTCGTTTGGCGACAGGGGCTTTTCGCACAAGCCCTGTGACAAGCCTCCTAGTCGAAGCTGGAGTCCTCCCGCTGCGGTTCCGCAGGCAATACCTGCTGGCTTCATATGTTGCCCATGTTCAGGCCTCGCCCCCTCCATCCAAACTGCCGACTCATTTTTTCCAGACGCTGTAGTCCCTATTCCTCCACGACGGCCTAGGTCGGGTTACCCGATCTCAGTCCGTGCTCGTTCCCTTCTTTCGTCCCTCGCATCCTCTCCACTCCCTACCATGTTCCACTATTCCTTTCGAAACCCTCCTTGGTCTATTCCTCGATTGCAGCTCCGTTTGGATCTGTCCTGTACGTCAAAGGACTCGGTCTCCACTAGACATCTCCGTCACGAGTTTCTGCAACTCCTAGACTCGTTCCATCCCGCAAAACCCGTCTACACAGATGGTTCCGTAGTAGATGGCCATGCTGGGTATGCGTTTCTTCATGACCACCATGTGGAACAGCATTCTCTGCCAGGTGAGAGTTCCATTTTTTCTGCCGAACTGGTCGCCATTCTAAGGGCTCTGCAACACCTAAAAGCGTGCCCCAGGGGGTCATTTGTCATCTGTTCTGACTCCCTGAGTGGCTTACAAGCGATCGACCAGTGTTTTTCTCGCCAACCATTGGTACGGTCGATCCAAGATATTGTTCACTCTCTAAGCCGATCTGGCCGTTCTGTGGTCTTTGTGTGGACCCTGGGCCACGTCGGCATCCCAGCGAATGAACAAGTAGATCGCTTAGCCAAGCAGGCCACTATGGAACCACCCCTAAATATTGGCGTCATGGAGCCTGATCTAAAATTGGTGTTGCACCGGAAGGTGCGCGAGGCTTGGAGCGCCGAGTGGGCTATGGCGAATGTGCCAAACAAGCTTCGGGCAGTGAAGACGTCCACAGCCCTGTGGAAGTCTTCACTGCGGCAGATCCGCCGAGAGGCGGTTGTCCTCTGCCGCCTCCGTATTGGACACACGTGGTTGACCCACGGGTATCTCCTTCGCCGTGAGTCCCCACCCGTGTGTCGATGTGGAGTCGTAATGACAGTGGCCCATCTTTTGATGGACTGTCCGATTTTAGCCAATCTGCGGCACTCTTTTAATCTTCCAGATGCACTACCCTTAGTTTTAGGTGACGACGCCTCTATGGCTAACACAGTTTTAAGTTTTATCCGCGCTGCTGGTTTTTATGATTTTATCTAACCGTGGGTGCTGTGGCCTGATATCTTAGGCCACCACCAACCCAGCTTTTTATATTTTCGCGCCCTTAGGGGTTTTTAGTGTGTGCAGTGTGGCTGGCTCATCCTGTTTTTTCTTTGTGATCAGCCAGCCAAGGTACTCTGCTATCCAGTTTTATTCGTGACTTTATTTTACTCATTCTGTGTGTCTTCGTTTTGTATTGTCAGTGGCTTGTCTATTGTTAACCTGCCCTTTTGTGCGGTGTCATTTTCAGAGCATTGTTTTATCTTTATTGACAGTTGACTCTCAGCTAGGAACAGGGGACTGATAACCTAGCTGTTTAGTCCTCTTAAAACAACCAACAACAACAACAACAACAACTAAGTAGTGGTGGTACTGAGTACCCTCCACCATGCACCTTTGGGAGGATTGCGGAGTATGTATGTGTGTAGATCTAGAACAGTGTTATCGAAGTCTCTTGTGAGGCACTCCATGCAGTACACCGTACTAAATTGAACGTAGAATTTTTGCTTCCTCTTGTTTTAAAGATCAACTGTGAAAAATTGCATCTATATCGGAATAAAACTGTATATTTTGACGAAGTCCGAAGATAAACTACCCTCCGCTATGGATATTTCGATAGTGACCTGCCTCTTGTTTTGAAGGTTAAGTGTGGAAAATTTCATCAATATGGGATTAAACTGTAGATTTGTTTGAATTGAAAACAAACGTTTCGTTTGAGTCGAAAGTTTGTCATGTATCTCACTATTTATGACGTCATACCTCCTCAAGTACATGTCATACGCGGTTTTTACTCCTACAGCAACTGTGCAACAAATTTGCTTAAAATCGTTCGATTAGTTTAGGAGGAGATATGAAACATTGTTGAGTTATGCGACATAGTTTCTTGCGCATTTCACTGTTTATGCCGTCATTCAGAGGCGAATATAGCATGTATTTGGGAAGGGGGCGCAAGATTAATGCAAAGATAAGTAATTCAAATAATTTGAGCCACACAAATACTTTTGGTTATGAGAGACATTGAACATTTGGTTTTGTCCTCCTTTATTATCTTGCTGGAGCAGTTTACAATTTCATTACTTCAGTTTTTATGTATAAAAAAGAGATGTTTTCATTGTGAAACCATTATGACACAAGTTATTTTTTCGTTGTTTTTCAGAGACGTTTATTGAACATTTATTATTACACTAATATTACATTTGCTTTCATATTTGCTGTTTCTTTCTTCAAACTAAAGCAGTTTTTTTCAACTATAATTTGCACATCGTTTTGATTTTGTATGAACAGGCAAATATGAATCTAAATTCGCGCACCGGGCTTCGCAGCGCGATTCGTCACCTGCCAACAATGAAAAATGTCTCCCACAAAAATTGATCCTGTGCATATTTCCGCCAGTAAATGGACGTCAAAGACTGAGATGGGTGTGCGTTCCATACGTCAGTGTGTTTCATAATTACACCAACAAACTTTGATATATTAGGCGTCTTGAGGAACAAAATGAGCATGGAAACCCATGCTCGGAAACGCCACTGAACGACGCTACGGAGAGTCCAAGTTACAGGCACCAGCTCCTGCCACTAGACAGTCCCTCCAGCAACTTCGACGCTCTGTAGCGTCATTGGATGACGTTTCCATACATGCGTTTCTATGCTCACTTTGTTCCTCAAGACACCTCCCACATCCCCTAGACGTTTGTTGGTGTAGTAGTGTTAATTCTGAAATACACTGACGTATGGCACACACCCATCTCAATTTTCGACGTCCATTTACTGCCAGAAATATGCGCAGGACGAAATTTTGTGAGAGACATTTTTTTTATTGGTAGCAAGTGAGGAATCGCGCTGCGAACCCGAGTGCGCGAATTTAGTTTCACCCTGTATATATATTTATTCGCAGTTTATCTCTGAGATTGCCGAAACCGACCAAATATAACAAATAAAAGTATTTTACAGCCTTCGCACAAGAATTATGTTTTTCAAAGTACATCGCGGGTGTAGACTGCCACCTAAAGACATCATTAACCTTCTTCTTGGTTTGAAGATCAAGTGAGCATAAATTCTTCTACAATTGGTAGAGGACTGTAGACTTGCATGCAATAAAGACACACGGACACTCTGCTTTATATATGACTAGCTCAAAACCCGGCGATGCCTGGGAATTCATTTATTTATTATTGTCACTTTTCAGGTATATATTCATTTTTATAAGAGTTGCATGTCTGTAAAATCTGTCGCGAATACAATTGGTAGTAAAGAAAGAACTAATAGATTAAAAGTTGGTGCGTGATGGGGCGGTATTCCATGAACTTTATGTGCTCATATCTCATGAACTATGTGTCGTACTGTGATACTATTTAGAAGGTACACTCAGCATTATTCGTGTATAGTCTGTAAAATTTCCTATGGCTACAATTTGGAGTGTAGAAATTAAAAATGGTAACGTCATACTGGATGCCGTACTTTTACTCCATGAACAGCGAACGTTACTGTTTACGTGTTCATATCTCACGAACTTCGTGCCGGAATGTGATACAATTTAGAAGCTACATTCAACTATAGATGTGTATACTATCTGTAAAATTTCCTGTCGCTACAATTTGTTTTGTTCAAATTAAAAATTGTAACGTCCTACCGAGAGCCGTAGTTTTACTCCATAAACAGCGGAAAAGTAGTAAGCGAGAAACTTTTTTCCTTTCATCATTTTACTATGGTTGCCAGCGAGAAAAAGTTTAATAAAGGTTTGAAATTATGTTTAAAGTTTTGTTTCAAGTCGCTAAGTACTATCATTCTCATGCAGTGTATTTCGAAAGTCTCGCCGCATTATATAGCATTTTTTGTGATTTCTATTGGTTATGACGTAATATCTTTTGAACCATGTTCCGTATGTGATTCTTAACCATGCAGCAATTATTACCTCACCGTAAGGAATGTGTGTACTAGAGGTCTGCAAATCGCCGGTTTCGCTCGCTCGTACTCGGTCGAGTGCGCAACGCTCGGCGGTGGCGTGCCGAGTGTGTTTCGCTCGCAGCGAGCGTGTTGACACTCGAACGAGGCTGCGTGGGGCGGGGCGGGCACAGGCCGCACAGCGTAGTGCTGCCGCTGTACTCACAAGGAAACCTACCCAAGTGTCATTCTCCGATTTTTATCAAATTTGCATATTTATAATACATGAAAACTATGGGACACGTAACTTCTTAGCGGCGGAGAAACATATTTAAGGGATGAAACGGTCCCTCCAAAATTGTCGCTAAAATAGAAGCATGGCGATAACTTACAGACTAGTGAAGCGATTTTAATGATTTTTGGTATGAAAGTATCTTTTGATAAAGGACAAATTTCATAAACTTTGATTAAATCAAAATAATTTTTTGAGCACAAAAAATTGGTCACTTAAGGGGTAGCTGTCCCCCTAATTGTCACTCCCCCTGCAATGTACCTAGGACGATCTCTTATCAAGAGATACTTTCATACCAAAAATTATTAAAATCGCTTCACTAGTCTCTAAGTTATCGCAATTTTTCTATTTTAGTGACAATTTTGGAGGCACCGTTTCCCCACTTAAATATGTTTTTCCGTCGCTAAAAAAAAAAAAAAAAAAAAAAGAAAGAAAAAATTACGTGTCCCACAGTTTTTCATGTATTATAAGATATCCAAATTTCATAAAAATCCGTGACACTTGGGTAGGTTTCCTTGTCACTGGCTACGGCAGCGGCTCTGTGGCTCTGAGGTGTGAGCTGCTGTTGCGTCTGACGAACCCCCACTAACTAAAGAAACTTCAAATCAGTTATGCTGTAGACGTGTATTTCTGTATAGTAGCATGTAACCGCAATATCATTATACCGCAAACGAGACAAAAAGGTTGTTTCCACCAACTACAACATCTGGAAGTAATGTAAAGGATCCAAAGAGAAACTACGGAACGAACGACGTTTTCATTGCAATGCACAAAAGTGAATGTTACCGTACAACGAAGTATACATGAAAAGTAACAACACTAGCCCCAAACTATTCGTTGGTGGCATTGTAACTGCAATGTCTTGTTAAAATATCATTTACACGTTGTAGATCGAGTCGAGATATAAAATACAATCACTTAATCAATAAGACGGCAAGTAACACCTACCACTAAACAGGCACTAACAGTCCCCAAAATGGGAACAAGACAGAAAGAAAGATTCTGGAAAACTCATTTAGTACATGATCTTAGCACAGAAACTTTATATTAATCACGTATAATAACCTGTATGGTAAAGTATAAAATGCGAAACTGAATGGCAAATTCAACTGGATCGAGAGAACAGCTTTCGAAGCACCCGGGAAAGGAAACAATTCCAAATTTCGCAGTCAGGATGTATTCTCTAGCATCTAGTTTGCTCCCGACACTCGCCTCGGACTCGAGTGGCGCTGCGGTGGGCGACCGAGTGGCGAGCGGGCAGTGTGGACGGTCGGGCCGGTCGAGCGTGCCCCGCTCGAACGAGCGTGCAGGAAGTCGAGCGCAACCACACGCCTTGCCGCAAGCTGCAGTACCGACACCTGTCGGACTGTCACAGAACGACATGTATCTCGCGATTCGAGCGAGCAACCGAGCGACGTGCAGACCTCTAGTGTGTACCAAATTTGGTTGAAGTCGGTGGCCGAGGGGACTGAGGCGCTCCATTCATGGTCTGCACGGCCACTACGGTCGGGGGTTCGAATCTCCCCTCGGGATGGATATTTGTGCCGTCCTTATTCTTAGTTAGTTCATAAGTAGTTTGTAAGTTTAGGGACTGATGACCCCATAGTTAAGTCCATAAGATATACAAACATTCGAAATCGGTCCAATGATTGAGCAGAAAATGAGCAGCATTGTCGCAAAATGCAGCAGTTTCTCACGCATCTCATTGTCTATGACGTCATATCTCGTCAACTATGAATCGTACTTGATTCTTACACTTACGGCGACCGTCCTCATGGATTGAAACTTACTTGTATAAAATTTGTGAAAGATTGGATCAAAACTGTAGATTTGTATGCAACACGTACACATATACGGACACTGTGCGTTATAGATTAGAAGAAGATTATGTATCGGTTGTGTTACTCCAGTGTTACCATTTTTTTGTGTGCCCTTTCACTAATTGGGGCCACACGTAAATTGTAGCACCCAAATTAATGTGCATGACAAAACGATGCTCACGAGGGCACAGTCGAGAAATGGTGAAGGGAACAAAAGAGCAAGGTGGGGTGGGAGTGTTCCCGCTGCCCTCGCTTGTTTTGCTCGGTGTGTGCAGCAGCAGCTGCCGGTCGTCGCACCTGCCGTGGCTCGTGCTGCGCCCGCAGTCCGCCTGCACCTGCACCTGCACCTGCACCTGCCACTGCCGGACACACACACAGACCTGTCACCTGGCAGGGCACAGCACCTGCACGATGCGCTCTGCCAGTACCCCGGCACCCTCTCCACTCACATCAATTTGTCGAGCGTGGTCATTGGAGGAGACCCAGCTGTGTTCATTTAAATCAGGGCTGTCTAAATATCTAAGAAGGCCACCGAGGATAATTAGTCGTCGGCACACGGAGCACGTGTCTGAACGTGTCCGGTCAACGTGCCGAGTCCACCGTGCGGCTGAACGCTCGGAGACGGCGTGACTCGTGCATACGAGACTTACGCCTCAACGAGCTACAAGCGATCGCAGAGAGCTCCAGCGACAGATGTCGACGGTATCACACTGTTCACGAAATGAAAGGAGTGATATTCCTGTTTTAGCTCTATTAAAACGCGCATTTTGTTTTTCTCGACTTCAAAATGGCATTCGACGCGTTGCCACACTGCAAACTGCTAACTATCCTACGAGCTTCAAATGTTAGGACCGCTATTATTTTCTATCTATATAAATGATCTGATGGACAGAGTAAGTTGTAATATGCGGCTGTTTGCTGATGATGCTGTGGTGTATGGGAGGGTATCGTCTGTAACTGACTGTAATAGCATACAGGATGACTTAGACAAAATTTCTAGTTGGTGCGAAGATTGGCAGCTAGTCTCAATGTGGAAAAGTGTAAGGTGATGCACATGAGTAGAAAAAACAATCCCATAATGTTCGAATACAGCATTAGTAGTGAGCTTCTTGATGCTGTCGCGTCGTTCAAATATCTAGGCGTAACGTTGCAGAGCGATATGAAATGGAACGAGCATGTAAGGACAGTTGTGAGTAAGGCGGACAGCGGACTTCGGTTTATTGGGAGAATTTTGGGAAGGTGTACTTCACCTGTAAAGGAGACCGCGTATAAAAGCTTGTACGACCACGTCTTGAGTATTGCTCAAGTGTTTGGGACCCGCAGCAGATCAGTTTAAAGGAAAACATAGAGGCGGTTCAGAGACGAGCAGCTAGATTTGTTACCGGTAGGTTCGACCAATGCGCGAGTGTCACGGAAATGCTCCGGCAACTCAATTGGGGATCGCTGGAAGAAAGACGACGTTCTTTTCGTGAATTTCTGTTGAGTAAATCTAGAGGGCCGGAATTTGAAGCTGAGTGTAGTACGATCTTGCTGCCCGCCTACTTACATTTCGGTAAAGATCACAAAGACAAGATAAGAGAAATTAGGGCTCGTACGGAGGCATATAGGCATTCTTTTTTTACTCGTTCAATTTGGGAGTGGAATAGGAAAGGAAATGCCTAGTAGTGGTTCAGTGTACCCTCCGCCACGCACCTTACGGTGAATTGCGGAGTATGTATGTAGAGGTAGATGTTCAAATGTTTGTACAGCTTATGGGACTTAACTACTACGGGGTCATCAGTCCCTAAACTTACAAACTACTTATGAACTACTTACGAACTAGGACGGCACAAATATCCATGCCCCAGGGGGGGGATTCGAACCCCCGACCGTAGTGGCCGTGCAGACCGTTACTCAAGCGCCTCAATCCGCTCGGCCACCGCAGCCGGCGATACGAGGTTATGCAATAGTGAAATTACTGTATGGTGACGAATTGCAGTGATGATAATATTATAAAAATTTTCTCGCAATAGCGAATTTCTTTTAGCGTCACTGTATAAGGTATATATGTTCTACCAAACAGTGACATATGAAAATTTGTGCCAGGCCAAGACTCGAACCCGCCCCGGACCGGCACAAATTATCATATGTCACCATTTGGTAGAACATCTATACCTTATACAGTGGCGCTAAAAGAAATTCGCTATTGTGAGAAAATATTAATAATATTATCATCACTGTAATTCGTCACCATACAGTAATTTAACAGATGCCTAAGCGAGGCAATGGCGATAATAGCGGAGGTTAATGCCTCCTTATTTTCATTCTCCCTGGTGCGGGAATACAGATTAAGCTGCGAGTGCTAAGGGATGAATGCAGTTGACTCATATGTGCAGTCAGTGTGGCATATGGAAGTTTGGGTCGGTCCTGGAGTCGTGTTCGGGTAGCCTAGTGGTTAAGGCGACCGCTCGTGAAACCGGGAAACGCGGTTTAGAGTTCCGACCCGGCACAAATTTTCATATGTCACTATTTGGTAGAACATGTACCTTATACAATTACGCTAAAAGAAATTCGCTATTGCGAGAAAATATTGATAACTTATGGAATAGGTTCACAGATTTGTGACTAGCTGGAAGACTTCCAAAGTAACAGAACGCAGTATTTTGTTCTCGACGGCGAGTGTTCATCAGAGACGAGTTCAAAATGTTCACATGTTTGAATAGCTTATGGGACTTAACTACGGGGTCATCAGTCCCTAAACTTACAAACTACTTATGAACTAGCTACTACTAAGGACGGCACAAATATCCATGCCCGAGAGGGGTTTGAATCCCCGACCGTAGTGGTCGTGCAGACCGTGACTGGAGCGCCTCAGTCCCTCGGCCACCGCGGCCGGCCAGAGACGAGTGTATCGTCAGGCGTGCCCAAGGGGAGTGTCATAGTATCGCTATTATCTACTGTCCACATAAATCATCTGATGGAAGATTAACTTGTAATTTGCGGCTGTTTGCTGATGATGCTGCAGTGTATGGGAGAGTGGCGTCTTTAATTGACTGTAATACCATACAAGATGACTTAGATAAAATTTCTATTTGGTGCGAAGAATGACATCTAGCTCTCAATGTAGAAGAATGTAAGGTGATGCACATCAGTAGGAGAGACAATCTGATAATAATGGAATTATAGCACAAGTAGTTCAAATATGTAGGCGTAACAATGCAGAGCGATATGATGTGGAACGAACATGTAAGGACAGTTGTGAGTAAGGCGGACAGCCGACCTCTGTTTACTGGGAGAATTCTGGGAAGATGTACTTCAACTGTAAAGGAGACCGCGTATAAAACGCTAGTATGACCATGTCTTGAGTATTGCTCAATTGCTTGGGACCCGCAGCAGATCAGTTTAAAAGAAGACATAGACGCAGTTCAGAGGCGAGCAGCTGGGTTTGTTAGTCGTATGTTCGACTAATGTGAGAGTGTCACGGAAATGCTCGGGGAACTCAATTGGGGATCGATGGAGGAAAGACGACGTTCATTTCGTGAATTTCTATTGAGGAAATTTAGAGAGCCGGAATTTAAAGCTGAGTGAAGTACCATCTTCTCGCCTCCTACTTACATTTGACATAGTTATCACAAAGACAAGATAAGACAAATTAGGGCCCGTACGGAGGCATGTAAGGCATTCTTTTTTTCCTCGTTCTGTTTGGGAGTGGAAAAGGAAAGGGAACGCTTAGTAATGGTACAGTGTACCCTCCGCCAAGCACCTTAGGGTGGATTGCGGAGTATATATGTTGATGTAGATTTCCGCTCTCGCGCGTATGTTCGACATGTTCTGTCTTTGATATAGGCATATATTAGAAACAACGAGATATCTATGAACGTAAGACCCGTAAGCCCGTTTCAGACGATCGACTCTGTGGTGAAAATTGACTACTGGAAGTGCATGCGCGTTTCGAGCTTGGGTGTAAATCAGCAGCCAACGCCATCGCGAGTGCGCCTATGACGTCGTTGATCTATAGATTGTTCCGAGTGGGCAGTTCTAAATTTTTGAGTGTGCTGCAGAATGCGCATGCGCAGAAACGAGTATAGTATTAGCGTCTGCTAACATTGGTAGTTAACCTATTCTGGTCGAGCACATTCATATTACAGGAAAGGTTTGATATCTTCTTTAATTGTATTCTGTTGTTTGCTTTTTGTTTTCATCACACCGAAAAAGTTACACCAAGGCTTAATATCGTTTTTTACTATTTCTCTCCTACAAAAGGGACGAAATATCTGCAAGCAGAAAAATATTTTCCTTTTAGTGTGTTAAAGCCTACATTATGTATATATACGAGCGTAAATATATAAACGTGTTTTACCGAAATTATATCAACATAAGAGTAAGAATTATCAGATGAGAAAATTATTTTCGATGTTATTTTGATCGTTAGCAAGAAGACAAGAAATTAAATCCAAAGCAATTTCGATATTGCTTCATATGTCTGCCAGCATAAATTGTCTCCTGCAAATTAATACCTTTTCTAAAGTTTAATGACAGTTTTGTTTCAGGTTCTTAACTGGGTACTACATTTGCTACATGACAATTAATTACTATTAATAACGGAAGTCATTAATAAACTCAATTATACAGCATCGAATATTATACTGTCTTTTTATATCAGTTTGATAGGAAAGCCTTTGAACCTATTAAAAAACCCGAGTATGATTAAAAAAAGTATTAGCATGAGGCGAGTCTCGAACCATTACCAACTGCATAGGTCCTTCATCTACGACGCAACCGACTATGCTACGAGCGTCTGCTTAGTTACGATTTCATGACGTAGATATTAGAGGTGTTGAATATTACATCAAATCATACAAAAACAAATTCGTTTTGACGGATCTTCAGACCGCCATTGTCTTGAAACGGCATATTTCCATAGTACATGTATGTAGTCATTTTATTCCAACAAATAGTACCTTCAATTGCAAGTTTTCGAGAAATCCTTAATTTACTCAGTTACTTGTACCTGTTTAAAGTGACCATTATTAATAAGACCTAAGTTATAAATATAAAACCTATCAAATACGTGCTTCTACTAACGGCTTCTACTAATGGCGTCTTCGTCTTTCTGCCGAAAAGAGCTGCCCCCCCCCCCCCTCTCCCGCCTAGAGATAGCTTACCTTATTGGTAAACGTTCATACGCCCGTTGAGAATTACTGACATGCTTGATATCGCCCCACACGTTGGGAAAGCCTCGCCAAAGTGCGACTCGTACTGTATGACGTCAGAAACTCGGCACGTTGACCACACTCGTTCAGATACATCCTCCGTGTGCTGACGACTTTAGGATATAACCTAATCTTTTCCCCAGTTCCTAGCTGGAAAAAACTTGCAGTTATGCGTTTCATGACTAATTAAAATCACTACTTTTTATGGCACCTAAAATAACCTATTTTGTCGTTAACGCCTGTTTTTGCTTATTGCAATTTTAAAATTCTAAAACGCGCGTATTTCTTCTATTAGAGGGGCGTCGCACCGCACAAAACGACAAAATTTCACATTTCTACTTTTATACAAGATATGAAAATATGGATGTTTATGCTTAGTTTTGTATTGGTTTCGTTGAACTATTTGATTATTTACTATTCTTAATAAATATTTAGAAATAATCATTCTGAGAATTTTGTTTTCCATCATGTCACATATTGACATTTTTCTCTGGAACTATAGAAGCCTGTGGTTCCTGAAATATTAAAAGATTTGGAATATTTTGGAATTCATAAAGGTTACAACACCACTAAAAGTGTGATGGACCGCCGCGGTGGAGTAGCCGAGCGGTCTAAAGCGTCTCGCTGCGGAGCGCGCCGTTTCTCGCAGGGGAGGTTCGAGTATTCCCTGGGGCATGGGTGTGTGTGTTGTCCTTAGGTTAGTTTACCTAGGTTTAAGTAGTTTGTAAGCTACGGACTCATGACCACGCAGTTTGGTCCGATAGATTTACAGACATTTGAACATTAGTGATGGACCAACTGCGAATCATGAAGTCAGAGATGGCTACAAACAATACGTCAAAAGAAGACGGATACAAGACCACAAAGGCAGCACTGGGTGAGAAGATGGAGGAGGAGATTAGAACTCCCATCCAGCAGGTTTCTGTGATATTTTCCATGTGTCGGTTGGCTGCATATTAAAATATTTCTTAAAACATAATTTTCTCGATATGACATTTTTCAGTCTAAATGCTCGCTTCTCTCATAAACTTCTGAATCTACATCAATGAATTGTTCACCACATAACATATTTAGTACAATGATGTAGCTTTACTTTGGTAGTATTTATTGTAATAGTTTAAATTCAAGAAATTAAAATTGTGAGAATTTACACACACAAAAATTATATGTTTATGAAAAACAATCATATCTGAAACTTCCTGGCCGATTAAAATTGTGTGCGGGAACCGGGACTCGAACCTGGGACCTTTGCCTTTCGCTCTACCGACTGAGCTATCCCGACGCGAGTCACGATGCCGCCTCACAACTTTACTTCCGTCAGTAACTCGCCTCCTACTTTCCAAACTTCACAGAAGGTCTCCTGCGAAACATGCAAGACTAGCACACCTGGAAGAAAGGATATGGTGGAGACGTGGCTTAGCCACAGTCTAAGGGACGTTTCCAGAATGAAACTTTCACTCTGCTGCGGAGTGTGCGCTGATATGAAACTTCCTGGGAGATTAAACCGGGACTCGAACCTGGGACCTTTGCCTTTGCCTTTGGCGGAAGTAAAGTTGTGAGGCGGCATCGTGCGTCGTGTCATGATAGGTCAGTCGGTAGAGCGCTTGCCGGCGACAGGCAAAGGTCCCAGGTTCGAGTCCCGGTTCCGGCAGACAATTTTAATCTGCCAGGAAGTTTCATATCAGCGCACACTCCGCTGCAGAGTGAAAGTTTCATTCTGGAAACAATCATAACTTTTTCCAGCTGTTATTTTAAAGCAATTGTAGAGCGTTGCAGTCACAAAACATGCGACAAATGTCACTGAACCACCACATTTATATACCGTAAATTCCCGTAACCATGGTCGTTAAGCATAACTATGATCGAAATTGGTTTTGAAGACTGTCCACAGTACCGTTTAGTGACGGCCGAGCGCTTCCATTGCTGTCGAAGCACTGAGGGAGTCTGCCGTCCACTGGCAGGATGATTACCTGCAAGGTCGCGCACGGTAAAGTATCACAGTAGCCATAGCGATAGCGTGAAGAGGCTCATTTTCATTTTAGTCTTCCAACTTTCTTTCATACTGAGAGCAAGGTAGGATATAGGTCTTTTGAATTTTCTTTACCTGTCTTGTAATATATTTAGGGTATATTATATTTAGCTTGGAGTTTATCTGCTGGCGTTATACATGAGAAATATACAATAAAATCGAAACATGTGAACTTGAGGAAATCTATGGTCCACTTTCCACGATGGATTTTAATTTTTAGATTCCTAAGAAGACGGTGATTAGTAGTGGTGATGAGAATACAGCATCGTTTGTATCAGATGACGATGATATCTTTTATTCGAACACATAAGAAATTTGCGACGGTGTATTGAAGTTTGTTGATGCAACATTAGTGTCCGTGTCTCACGTGAGTGATAATGTTGTTATTCAGAATGAGGGGTGAGGGGGTGGGAATACTGGCCTGGTGGTGTTCTGAAAGTGCATAAATCATGCACCACAGTTAACTGTATGAAGTGGATATTTTTGCAAATGGCGAACTGTGAAGTATATTTTAACGTTCGAAATGTCGGATTTTGTAAGTAAAATTAGCGTGACAGTGGAGGTCTCTTCGAAAAGGGATTTGTACAGTATCCCAGAGCTAAAAGGCAAGTGAGGTATAAAGGGGCATAATGTTTTCTTATAACATGTGCCAGCTGTTGTTGGAGCATTTTGAGAAGGTGTATCCTTCAGTTTTGATTAAAATGTTTTCTACATCGTCAAGGGTGTGAAAAGCAGTGAAATAAATTGATACAGCACTTAAAAATATATTTGGGCACTTGTCATACAACAGTGTACCACTTTTTGCATGAAGTTTCATCAACACATTGACATTGTTGACTACAACTCTCACAATAATGTAATTTCTCACATAAACTACTGTCTGTAAACAATTATAGCTTTCTGGAATTGTACAATAAGGTTACGCATTAAAATATATCAAAAGTGGTACATAGTTGTGGTAAGTTACGGTACTCAACTATTCCTGAGAAACGGGGCATTTATAAGGCCAATTTAACATTGTCGAGCAGTACGACTCCCCTTAAGGAAAGACTTGTTTCGAAAAATCAAAGAAAAGGCTACTAACATCGACGTATACCGGCAGAGTTAACGCTGCGTAAGAGTTATGAGGACTTAACTTATACAGACGTACTGCATAGCATCCAGGCAGATTTTGCGAAGACTTGCAAGAGGGACAAATTTAGAACAGGTAGACAGTTTCTAGTACCTGGGATGTATTTTCTCACCGAATGGCAACATAGTGAAAGAACTGAAATCGAGGTGCAGCAAAGCTAATGCAGTGAGTGCTTAGCTAAGATCTACTCTTTTCAGCAAGAAGTAAGTAAGTAACAAGACTAAGTTAGCAGTGCACCGCTCTATCTTTCGACCAACTTTGTTGAATGGGAGTATAAGTTGGGTGGATACAGGGTACCTTATTCATAAGGTAGAGGTTACAGATGTGAAAGTAGCAAGAATGATTGCAGATACTAATAAACGGGAACAATGGCAGAAGGTGTCCATAAGGAGGAAATCAAAGAAGAACTTGGGATGAACACCATAGATGAAGCATTTAGAGCAAATGGACTGAGATGGTGGGGTTATTTTACACGCATGGGGGAAGCAAGGTTACCTAAGAGACTCACGAGCCCTGGCAGCGGAGGGTAAGAGAAGTCGAGGTAGACCAAGAAGAAAGTAATTAGATTCGCTGCAGAGTGATTTTGAAGTAAAAGGCATAACATCAGACGAGGCATCAATGTTAGCATTGAATAGGGGATCATGGAGGAATTTTATTAGAGGTACTATGCTCCAGACTGAAGGCTGAAAGGTATAATCAGTCTCTAATTATGATGATGATGATTGCTTTTGGAAACTACCGATTTTTGCCACCCAGAGCTTATTTTTCAAACCAACTCCAAAATCTAAGCACCAAATAATCGCATACTTTTTCAACACTGAATATGTTATCTACAAATGGCTAAACGAAAATAAGATGCTTCTGGCTCTGACAGGTGCCACTGCACACATGCTTCCATCTGATATTGCGTGTAACTTGTGTAGCACATGGTATGAGCCGTATAGCAAAGCTAGAGTTCCGTAACGTAAATAAAATTATCTACACGGTATGAAAGTGTTTGGTACGACACCGTTAAGGGTGAATAGGCTTTCAAAGAACAATTTCCAGATGTCCCCTCGTACCTGAATCTACCGTTTCCCGCTGCGGCACGTGGTTAGCAGCAGTAGAATACTACGGCAAGCCCCTCCTCTCTGTCCTGGAGGTAGTTTAATATCTCCTGAAAAGTTGCTACTCCTTAACTTCTGCAACACTAGTACTCAACGATTCCTGAGTTCAAACTGACTTATTTGAGCTGTCTCTACACTAAGAGAAACACTTGTTTCAGAAACTTTATTGGTACTGTACGACCTACGTTTCGGATTACAAGCGCATTTTCAGGTACTTAACTCATTACTGATCCCAAAGATGGTAAACTACACAAAGGTAAACATGTCATAAACTCCGACTATCGTTTCTTGACTTAAACATACAGATTATCTTTGTGACAATTTTAAGATAGTTACAATGGATTACCAAATACAACAGCATTTGATCCCCCTTAAACATCCATCCATCCACCAAATACAACAGCACACAACTTACAACCACATGGAAAAAAATACATTCGAAATGAAATTATGCCTAAGAAGAGAATTTGAAGTCATATCACCCAAAATCCACAAGGGGGTAATAACTGAATTGAGTCTGCTCATTCAATAAAAGCTGTGGGGATACGTATTTACTGTTGTTCAACAATATGTATGTGGTGTACTATTCTTCTATAATTTTGATGCCTGATAAAATGTTTAATTAAGCCTAAGAACATTACAGTTTCTAACTTCGTGTTATTTAAACAGTTTTCATACATGTAAATAAACAATGACATAATTTAATTTCTGTGGCTTTCAGAACGTCTAGACTGTTTTCACTGTAGTAAATACAGCGTTGCCTTTAAGCATTTTAAAGGCGATGTTAAACTCTACCCATTAGTTCTGTAACTGCTCAGAGTTAAGTGAGGTCAGCGCCTCGTCATAAAATTTTGCTTCCTTCTCAGTTCGAAAATAGTAAATTTCCTTGACAAGGAAATGTTCCTTTCTATGAACCAGAACTGGTTTAGGAAACAACGTTCATGTGAAACTCAGCTTGCGAGTCATGAATGAAAGCCAACAGGCAGATCGTGTTTTTCTCAATTTCAAAAAGGCACTTGACGCGGTGCCACAATGCAGATTGCTAACGAAGATACGAGCATGTGGAATAGGTTCACAGATTTGTGACTGGCTGGAGGACTTCCTAAGTAATATAACACAGTATGTTGTTGTCGACGGCGAGTGTTTATCACAGACGAGTGTATCGTCAGGCGTAGACTGTAAGAGCATACAGGATGACTTAGATAAAATTTGTAGTTGGTGTGAAGAATGACAGCTAGCTCTAAATCTAAAAAATGTAAGGTAATGCACATTAGTAGGAAAAGCAATCACATAACTTTCGAATACAGCATAAGTAGTGAGCTTCTTGTTGCAGTCGCGTCGTTCAAACATCTAGGCGTAACATTGCGTAGCGATATGAAATGGAACGAATATGGAAGGAGAGAGTACGGCGGACAGCCGACTTCGGTTTATTGGGAGAATTTTGGGAAGATATACTTCACCTGTAAAGGAGACTTGTACGACCACGTCTTGAGTATTGATCAAGTGTTTGTCAAGTTTAAAGGAAGACATAGAAGCAGTTCAGAGGCGAGCAGCTAGGTTTTTTACTGGTAGGTTGGACCAATGCGCGAGTGTCACGGAAAAGCTGCGGGAACTCAAATGGATATCGTTGGAAGAAGACGTTCTTTTCCAGAAATTCTGTTGAGGAAATTTAGAGGGCCGGAATTTGAATCTGACGATGTTGCTGTCGCCGACTTACATTTCGCGTAAAGATCAGAAAGATAAGAGAAATTATTGCTCGTACAGAGGCATTCAGGCATTATTTTTCTCCTTGTTCTATTTGGGAATGGAATAGGAAAGGAAATGCCTAGTAGTGGTACAGTGTACCCTCCGCCACGCACTTTACGGTGGATTGCTGAGAATAAATGTAAATATAGATGTATGGTTGTATGTTGAATACAAAAACATTTATTTGTAAAATCCAATATTCCAATTTCAAACGTTTGGCCTTTATCAGTTGAAAATAATTATGGCTTATCACAAGTCGAAACCTCATATCACATGACCTGACAAGGCACAGAAGATGCTATCGTAGGATTTTGATACTGATTCGGCAGACTGTGTATATTGCACTCTCTGGATTACATTCTGAATATGGTGCTCATCCTCTGCCTCATTTTTGCATGACTACCTAATACTGTATGGAGTAATTTTTTTCCATTTTCTAATATAAAACATCAACTGGTTTCGTCAAAATGTTATGTGGCTCCTATACATTTATTTGTGCATAGGAATCCGTGTGCATACTGCTCGATTAAATAATGTTGTAAGTATACTATTCGTATTTTAGTTGATCCCGATTTTCGTACTTCCTCGTATAAAGCAGAACTTTATGTTAACGACTTTTATTATAATTGGTATCCCACTTTATTACAAATACTTACACGATGTTAAGCACGACGAGCATAAAAGACGCATCTGTTGCTGACAGCGTTTTAGTTTTTGTAATTAAACCTAATTAAAACTTAAGCAGTGTGTTATGCCTCTTTATCAATCAGCCAGTTTCACTTTACGTCAGGGAGAAGAAAAAATAGGCGTTAATTATGTACAGAGATTTGGTTGTCTTCACTGATTCTGTCTTCAGCGCCGACGACGGCACACAGATCGTTGCTTCTTGATTATGACGTTGTTAGGTTCATTAGCGAGAAACCAGTATTATAAAACAAATGTTTGAAGAATGCCACTTTGTTTATTTACGCGGAAGCAAAAAACAAAACAAAACAAAAAACTACTCATTTAACAAACTGAATCTGGTTAACATGACGATTGATTTTGCTTTTACAAGACTGAAGTTCACTACTCCACGAGCGACCGCAATGAACACAGGGCCTGTACGTGATGGAGTGTCGAAACCGGAGTTACTAGCAGCGCGCTCCACCTCGGTCTGCTGGCGCGCAAACTCGCGCCAAAACATGACCGAAGCGTTTCGTCTGCATTTTTGTTTTACTTCTGTTTATTGATCTGTATGATTTAAATGGAAACAAGAGAATAGTAGCTTGCTATTGATAGATGACGTCTTCAGAAATCAATACATATGAATGAAAACTATATTTAATTTTAAGCAAAGCAGAAATTAGTTTTGCTGCATAGTCTCCATATGCATCGACCAATGACAGCAGAACACTAAAACATAAGGGCCCATTAACCCGGGAATAGAACCTATTGTACCACCTGTTATCGGTACTTCACATCACTCTGCGTCAGCTACATACATGTCTGTTCTGACTAGCTCTAAAGAAAATGATTATGATGGCTGCGAGGTAGAAATATCACAATTTCTTGCAAGCATCATCAATAAGACTAAAAAAAATCTTTAGGCAACATTACGGTGAGTGACATGTATAAAGATCTGAGTAGTAGCGGTTCATTCACTCTTCTTAATTTAATTACTTTATTACAGGCATGGCCAAACAGCGCCCCGCGGCCCTGCCCCGCCACTGTGCGCAGCGGCGTGAGGGGCAGAGTCGCGAGCAGTGATATAATTTACGTTACGTACTATCTCTGTTGTTTTTGAACTTGAGGTGTCGAAAATAATCTTTTCTCTTTAAGGAATTCAATAAAGATTTCTAAATATGTTAAACCGCTTCATACAAATGGTTTTGTTTTTTAAGAAAGATATGTATTTCTGCAAATCACATGAATACCCCGTAATGAGCTCATTTCGTTAATGAATAAAGTTATGGCTTTGGCGAATGAAGAAAAGGTAGCAAACACATATTAGTGCTAGAATCCCGATTTTAAAAGTACGCTACACCGTTGCCATCTCCACTAAGTAGCCTCTCTGTGTTGAAAAAAATGCCTTCCTCCGTTTCCCCCCTGCAACGTTTAGCATATAACTGTCACACTCCCACACATGCTGCAAGCATTGCAGTGGTGGGGGAAGCAGTGCGCCCCTCAAAACGGCTCGCGCCCGAAGTGCGCTACCATCTTTTCAGAGGAACTGAGGGGAAATGCACCTAAAACCAATCTTTTTTTACGTTTTTTATTTGTGTTTTAACAACAAAATATTTACTTCCAACAATGAAACTCTATAGCCCTTACATAATATTATTTTTAAAATAACATATTTATGATACTAGTTAATTTAAGAAACATATATATTTTTCAGGAGAAGCCAACTGTATATATGACGAGTGTGCATATTCAATAATAATAGAATCAAATTTGGGTCACAAAATTACTACGGGTATCTTTGATCAGTGTTTTGGATATTTTCTAAAGCTTTGCGTAGTGATTCTGCCATACAAAAACAGTAAATGGTTTGCTTGTTTTACCGTTCTTCGACCACATTACAGAACTGCGCGTACTCTGTTACTTGGTTTACGTTGGACCTGACCACGGAACAGTCCAGAGCAGTGCTGTGCGGTCTCACTCTTTCCGCAGCTATCTCTCGACACTAGCAACACACGGTCGCGGCCGGGATGAAATGTTGACCATGCCTGCTTTATTAGATGAAGTAGAGTAAATAAAACGTTTACAATTATTTGTTTAAGAGAAATGCTTTCAGACAGGACTTCCTAGCATTTAAATTAATATTGGATATTGACAAGTTTCGCGTCTTTAGAAACGCTTTTCTTCCCATAGCCTCCCTTTCCCACTACCGAGTTCCATTCCCCCCATCACAATCAAGTTTTCGTCTCAAAAAATGTTCAAATGTTTGTATAGCTTATGGGACTTAACTACGGGGTTATCAGTCCCTAAACTTAAAAACTACTTATGAACTAACTAATTCTAAGGACGGCACAAATATTCATGCCCGAGGGGGGATTCGAACCCCCGACCGTAGTGGCAGTGCAGAACGTGACTGGAGCGACACAGTCCCCTCGACCACCGCGGCCGGCGTTTTCGTCTCCCTTAACTTTCTGAATGATTTCTTTTATCTCCTCATACATTTTTCGATATCCTTATCTTCGTCCATGCTAGTTGGCATATAAACTTTCACTATTGTGGTTGATGTTGGCTTCGTGTCTAATTTTACTACGATAATGCACTCACTATGCTGTTCATACTAACTTACCTGCATTGCTATTTTCTTAGTCATTATCACACCTACTCCTGCGTTACCACCAACTGATTTTGTATTGATAACCCTGGCTATGGGAAGAAAAGCGTTTCTAAAGAAGCGAAACTTGTCAACATCCAATATTAATTTAAATGTTAGCAAGTCCTTTCTGAAAGCATTTGTCTGGAGTGTAGCATTGTATGGCAGTGAAACGTGGACGATAAGGAGTTCAGATAAAAAGATGATAGAAGCTTTTGAAATGTGGTGCTACAGACGAATGATGAAAATTAGATGGTTAGATCACGTAACTAATGCTTAACCGAATCGGGGCGAAAAGGAGTTTCTGACATATCCTGACTAAGAAGGGATAGATTGGTAGGACACATTCTGAGACGTAAAGGAATCCTCTACTTAGCATTAGAAGGAAGCGTGTGGGCTAAAAATCGTAGAGGGAGACCGAGGGGCGAATATAGTAAGCAGATTCAAAAGGACGTAGGTTGCCGAACGTATTCTGAGATGAAGAGACTTGCACAGGACAGGGTAGCATGGAGAGCTGCATCAAACCAGTCTGCGGACAAGACCACCACCACAACAACAACAGAGTAAATAAAACGCTTACAATTACTTGTTCATACATGTGACACGCCGTAATGTTCGGCTAAATGTCATTTTTAGTCTCTTGATTTTTTTTTTTTTTTATTCCTGATGATGCTAAAGACACGTGATACTGGTTGACTAATAAAGAGACATAACATACAGCTGAAGATTTAAATACGATTTACTCGAAACATATAATAGCTTTAGATAGTCTTCAGGATGAAGGTCGGACAGCGTATTAGTGTTCAGCGCTTGGATCGTGGAACCCTCCACAGCTCCGCTTCGTGAATCGTAATCTTCAAAGTGCCCCACGGGATTCCAGCGCTAACTTCTTTGCAGGTGTTTCACTTACCATTCCCAGCTCCCTGTCCGGCACTGCCACCGCCCAGTTTCATTACGCAGACTGCCTGTGAATGGGGGGCTAAATCGCAAGGAAAAACTGAGACGGGGAGGAAGAAAGAGGAGAGAGGGAGAGGGTGGGTGGTGCGCGCGGCGCGGGGCACTCATTACGGCGGTATAATTGGTTGTCCTTATAACTGGTAATGGGCGGCGGCGGCTACCTGTTGACTGGCCAGGCGCCCAGCTGCGGCGCACCTGCGGGGCGCGTGCCACGGAGCGCAGCTGCCCTGGGCAGATGCTGAGCCCCTCTAATTGGACGCCAGATTGCAGCTGCAGCTGCGGACCAGCGCACTCCTACCATCCTCATCTACCGGCGCTCGCTCCCTGTGCTGAGTAAGCACCAGCTGTCCGGCGAGAGTGGCGGAAACTACGGTGACAGGTATCACACTCACTGCTCGGAGCTGCCGAACGTTATCGATGTCGCTAAATTGAGAGAATTAACCTGGTGATGGTGGGGCGCTCGCGTAATCCTAGCAATTTATCGGCAGCGTCTCGCGACAGTAGAGCACCTCGTCTCTGTTGTCACTGCGCGCTGGAAATTGACACCACGGACCTTCAGCCGGTTTCGCAGGCACTGGAGACACGACACTGATTTCGATGTACGTATGCTGTTTCAAGGCAACAAAGCAACACATTCAAGAATATCACATTGGTGCCTGGGCGCAGCCACGGGAGGGGAGAGGGGTGGAATCTAATGTGGCAGAATCACCCCCACCCCCAAACAACAACAAAAAAACTCTCAAAAGATTTTTTTTTAATTTTATTATATTTCACTGTTTATATATATATCTGTCCAACGTCTTTGCGTCTGTCTACGTGTGTTTGCGTTTGGATATGTGTGAGTGAGTGTGTTGGGCGGTTTTTTAGGATAAAGAGCTTCGGGGAAATAGAAAATGGGCAATCTCAAAGGGTGCAGGTGGATTACAGGAGAAATGTAGATCCGGAAACTATCGGTATAACAGTTGTAAATTGTCGTAGCTGTGTCGGGAAAGTACCAGAACTGCAAGCGTTAATAGAAAGCACCGAAACACACATCATAATAGGCAGCGAAAGTTGGCTCAAGCCGGAAATAAGTTGAGAAGAAGTATTTGCAAAAGATCTATCAGTGTTCAGAAAGGATAGATTAAACAAAATAGGTGGGAACGTGTTTGTCGCCGTCAAAAGTGGTATTTCATGTAGCGAAGTTGAAGTTGATAGATCCTGCGAGCTATTATGGGTAGAGGTTGTACCCGAAAATCGTAAGAAGTTAATACTCGGTTTCTTTTACCGGCCTACCGACTCTGACGATACAATAGCAGAAAGATTCAAAGAAAACCTGAGTCATAATTCAAAAACGTACCCGACTCACACGATAATAGTAGGTGGTGATTTTAATTTACCCTCGATCTGTTGGCGAAATTATATTTTCAAATCAGGAAGTACGCATAAACATCGTCCGAAATTGTACTAAACGCATTCTCTGAGAATTACTTCGAATAATTAGTTCATGAGCCAACTAGAATTGTAAATGGATGTGAAAACACACTTCATCTCTTAGGAACAAATAATCCTGAGCTCATAACGAGCATCAAAACGGATACAGGTATTAGTGAACACAGAGTTGTCGTAGCGAAATTGAATATCGAAAGTCCCAAACTTACCAAAAATAAACGAAAAGTATATTTGTTCAGGAAAGCAGATGGAAACAAAATGCATTGCTTCTTGAAAGACAGCTTCAACTCGTTTCTAACACTAAACGTAGGTGTAGACCAGATGTGGCTCAAATTCAATGAAGTGGTATCGACAGCAATTGACAGTTTTATACCAAATAAATTAATAAAAAAAGGAGGCGATCCCCCTTGGTACACAAAACAGGTCAGGACACTGTTGCAAAAGCAAAGGAAAAGGCATACCAAATTTAAACGAACTCAAAATCCCCAGGATTTGCGATTGTACTCAGAAGCTCGAAATTTAGCGAGGATTTCAATGCGAGACACATTTATCACAACGAAACTCTGTCTCGTAATTTGACTGAAAACCCAAAGAGATTTTGGTCATATGTTAAATATACTCGGGGAAAGTCACAAACAACACCTTCACTACGTGATAGTAATGGCGATCCTGCCGATGACAGGGCTACTAAAACAGATTTACTAAACTTAGCTTTAAGAAACTCATTCACCAAAGAATGCGAAACCAATAATCCAGATTTCGAATTACGAACAGATGCCGTAATGAGTAACGTAGAAGTAGATATCATCGGAGTAGTGCAGCAACTAAAATCACTTAACAAGAACAAGTCTTCTGGTCCGGATTGTATACCCATTAGATTTCTATCTGATTATGCTGAAGCGATAGCTCCTTACTTAACAGTCATATACAACCGCTCTCTCATAGAAGGATCTGTACCAAAAGATTGGAAAGTTGCACAGGTCACACCTATATTCAAAAAGGCAGTAGGAGTAACCCACTAAACTACAAGCCTATTTCATTGAAGTCAATTTGCAGCAGGGTTTTGGAACATATCCTGTATTCAAATATTATGAATCATCTCGAACAGAACGATCTACTGACACAAAGTCAACACGGATTTAGAAAATATCGTTCATACGAAACACAACTAGCCTTTTATTCACACGAAGTAATGGGCGCTATCGACAAAGGTTCGCAAATCGATTCCGTATTTCTTAATTTCCAGAAAGCTTTTGACACCGTACCTCACAAAAGGCTTTTGATCAAATTGCGTGGTTATGGTATATCGCCCCAAATTTGCGATTGGATAGGGGATTTCTTGTCAGAGAGGACACAGTTCGTAGTAATCGATGGTAAGGCATCGTCTAAAACAGAGGTGATATCGGGCGTTCCACAGGGTAGTGTTATTGGTCCTCTGTTATTCCTTATTTACATAAACGATTTAGGGGGAAATCTAAGTAGCTCTCTTAGGTTGTTTGCAGATGACGCCGTCTAGTAAAATCATCTGAAGATCAAAACCAACTGCAGAACGATCTGAATAAGATATCAGTATGGTGTAAAAATTGGCAATTGGCTCTAAATAATGAGACGTGTGAAGTCGTCCACATGAGTACGAAAAGAAATCCGTTAATCTTTGTTTACAAGATAAATCAATCAAAACTGAAGGCCATAAAGTCGACAAAATACCTAGGAATTACTATTACTTCAGACCTAAACTGCAAAGAACACGTAGATAATATCGTGGGAAAGGCGAACCAGAGACTTCGTTTTATTGGCAGAACCCTTAAAAGATGCAACAGAACTCTAAAGAAACTGCATCACTGCGCTTGTCCGTCCATTTTTGGAGTATTGCAGCCCAGTGTGCGATCCTTATCAGGTGTGTTTGACGGAGGACGTCGAAAGAGTCCAAAGAAATGCAGCTCGTTTGGTATTGTCACGATATAGGAGAGACAGCGTTACGCAAATGATACAGGATCTGGGATGGGAATCACTACAACAACGGCGCTTATCGCTGCGGCGTGGGCTACTTCCGAAACTCCAGTCACCAACATTGTCCTCCGAATGCGAAAATATATTGTTGACTCCCACTTACATAGGTAGAAATGATCATCAGAATAAAATACGAGAAATCAGAGGTCGAACAGAGAGATTCAGGTGTTCTTTCTTCCCGCGCGCGAGAATGGAATGGGAGATAAATAGTATAATTGTGGTTCGATGAACCCTCTGCCAGGCACTTATATGTGATTTTCAGAGTATCCCATGTAGATGTAGATTTGTTTACCTTCCTTTTTTTCCCCCTCAGGGAAGTCCTTCCACTCCTGGGATTGGAATGCCTCCTTTTACGCTTCCTTAAAACCCATATCCTTTCCTTTCTCCTCTCCTTTCTTCCTCTTTTCCTGAAGAAGCGACCAACGGTTGCGAAAGCTTGTATGTGTGTTTGTGAGTGATTATATTTGTGTCTGTCGACGAGCCTGTCCTTTGGGTAAGTCACCCGTTTTCTATTTTTTATATTTGTTTATCCCACCAGGAAAGTTTCCTTCTAATATATATATACAACAGATCGGCCGGCCGCGGTGGCCGAGGGGACTGAGGCGCTCCAGTCACGGTCTGCGCGGCCACTACGGTCGGGGGTTCGAATCCCCCCTCGGGCATGGATATTTGTCCTTCCTTCGTATTAGCTAGTTCATAAGTAGTTTGTAAGTTTAGGGTCTGATGACCCCGTAGTTAAGTCCCATAAGCTCTACAAACATTTGAACAACAGGTCGGCACCGAAAATTTGAAACAGTACACATGCAATAAATCACAACGAAACTGTAATTTACCAAGCACACGTGAACGTGACAATGGGTCGCCAACGTGATGCCGCCACTGAGAACGTGTGCTGATGTTACTGTGAGCGGTTTTAATGCCGCCGCGTCCAGCTTTGATTTTGTCGCTATTACTACTGCTACGCTGTAGTTACGAGCCGGTTGTTCATATGCGCCACCGAGTGGAATCTTATGAACTACAATAGAGTTATTTTGGTTCAGTTTTCACACATAAAGTCTCATGTTAATTAAACTGTAAATATCTTTCTCTTCGGTAGTAACATAGAAGCTGCTTAATTATTTTACGAGCTGATTACATACACTCGATTTTCACAAAGTTGTTCCTCTTCAACATTCAAATTAGTGCGAGCCTATTCATTTTATTTCTTGTGCAATATTTTTCGTAGTGTAATTCGTTAATTTAAAGAAGTGTAAAATTAAGTCATAGATTAATAAATTCAATAAGATCTATTTTTCAAAAAAATCCCCCCCCCCCCCCCCGAAACCAAATCGTGGCTACGCCACTGCCTTGGTCCATTAAATGTCAGTTAATATAAGCGCTGTAAGAACTCGGGAAAAGTACAATGGGGTACAAAAGAATTACCAGAACCAAATATTTTCAAGCCGAGAACAGAGCACTGCGCATGCTCAAGCACATAAGGAAGCATGTTGCCAACTCCAACGGTCTGTGCAGCTTCAGCTTTCCTTTTATATCGTCAAATAAAGCAATACAATAGTTAACATGCCGTGTATGTCGAGATTCATTGCACATTAACTCACGTATCTTTTATTTTGGAAAACATTATTTGAGGATGTAGAAACAGTTGAGGTGTAAGAATTACACGTGGGTATATTTACTACAACGAACCGCTCATTACGAATTTTTCATTGGCTTATAAATATAACGGGCGCGCGTTGCAATTCGTTTTTTTTAATACCACTTTCAGGTAATAATTTAAATATTAATTCGCAGAAAATTTTGTAATTGTATATAGGTTTTTAGAAATCGCACATTAATAATTTATTCAATGATGGCCGGTTTCGGTGAACTTTGTCAACATCATCTGGTCATACATAGTTTTTTCTAGCTGATTATCTTGTTAAAAATGGTTATAAAATAATAAGTGCAACATAGTGTTTAGTCACTATATAAAAAAATATACACAAGTTAAAAACATTTTATAAGCTGAGAATGAAACTTTCCACTCTGCACTTCCTGGTAGATTAAAATTGTGTGCCGAAATCGAGACTCGAACATGGGACATTTGCCTTTCGCGGGCAAGCGCTCTACCGACTGAGCTATCCCGACATGACTCACGATGCCGCCTCACAAATAGAGCGCTTGTCCGCGAAAGGCAAGGTCCCAGGTTCGAGTCCCGGTTCCAGGACACAGTTTTAATCTGCCAGGAAGTTTCATTTTGTAAGCTGTCATGTTTTTAACTAGTTTATATTCCTTTTAAATAGTGACAAAATGCATTGCTGCACTTATTATTTTATACCCATTTTTAACAAAATATATATGTGACCAGTACCTCGCCTCCTACTGGCGGAAGTAAAGTTATGAGGCGGCATCGTGAGTCGTGTCGGGATAGCACAGTCGGTAGTGCGCTTGCCCGCGAAAGGCAAAGGTCCCAGGTTCGAGTCCCGGTCCGGTACACAATTTTAATCTCCCAGGAAGTTTCATATCAGCGCACACTCCGCTGCAGAGTGAAGTTTCATTCTGGAAACATCCCTTAGGCTGTGGCTAAGCCATGTCTCCACCATATCCTTTCTTCCAGGAGTGCTAGTCTTGCGTGTTTGCAGGAGAGCTTCTGTGAAGTTTGGAAAGTAGGAGGCGAGGTACTGGCGGAAGTAAAGTTGTGAGGCGGCATCGTGAGTCGTGTCGGGATAGCACAGTCGGTAGTGCGCTTGCCCGCGAAAGGCAAAGGTCCCAGGTTCGAGTCCCGGTTCCGGCACACAATTTTAATCTGCCAGGAAGTTACTTATGAACTAGCTAATACTAACGACGGCACATATATCCATCCCCGAGGTGGATTCGAACTCCCGACCGTAGTGGCCGTGCAGACCGTGGCTGGAGCACCGCGGCCGGCTATATTAGGTTGAAACCGATATATATATATATATATATATATATATATATATATATATATATATATATATATATATATATATATATACTCTGCGATCAAATTTGTTATTACATCTGAAATATCTTCAACGACGATAGCTGTTTTCTCCGAGGACAATGTTATTCAATTAATAGTTTGACAAAAAATTGTAAATATGTTAAAGAATAAATAAATGTCAAATTTGGGGATGCATCCTGGATAAAGCTGAAAGAACTGGTAAAATATATCAGTAATTTATATTTGTTTTGATCTCAACATGCAAGATATTTAGAGTTCTTGTTACTTACGACCAAAGAAAATCTTGCATCTGGCACTAAAAATATGTGAGTTGCTCCCTGCTTTGAATGAATGACTAGATTTCTTCACTAGAAGGCTTTGGTCCTACGCCGCAGGGGGACCACAAATATCTGGGAACCTACTGTGCTATTCTTCGCACCGAGGACGCCTTGCCCCTCATCCAAATGTTCAAATCTTTGTAAATCTAAACAGCTACGGTGCCGCAGTGGACTGGCCGAGCGTTTCAAGGGGCCTTGCTGCGGAGCGCGCCGTTGCTCGCCGTCGGAGATTCAGTCCTCCCTCGGGCAGGGGTGTATTTGCTTCCATGGCATAAGTTAGTTTGTAAGCCTAGGAGCTGATGACCTCAGTAAAGTCCCATAGATTTACAAACATTTGAACAGTCCGTAGTTTTATAACTACTTAAACTAATTTATGCTAATGACAACGACACATGCCCAAGAGAGAACTCGAACCTCTCTGATGGCAATCAACCGCGCACTTCAGAGCAAGGCGCCTTAGAACACTCGGCCATTGTACCGCGGCGCAGCCTAATGGACAGAGTGCTTATCTTTATAGCTCTTCTACATGGAGTTACTGCTTATTGTATAAGGAAACGAGCTTGCCTACGGTCGTCACAATTTTCTATTAAAATTTTCGATACCTGAAATTTGCCTAAAAACATACTGCACATCAATATGATTTTCCACTTGAAAATTGTCGTCGAAAAGTTTACTCATAAAGGGGGACGTTGATGAAATTGAGCAAAAATGTCAATTTTCGATTTATTTCTTATCTGTTAGTACAACTCATAGACAATAAGTTCCCAAAGATTCAATTTGAAATCGGATCAGAAGTAACTGAACATTAATTAAAAGTGTGACGAGGCCTCCCCGCCACACCTGTTTTGAAGCAGCACATCAATACCAGCTCAGTGAACAACGATTGTGTGTATTACTTTCAACCAAACATGTGCGGCATACATCTAGAAGGCCGTGATACATACTATTTGGTTTTAACTCCAATGAATCTCTACATACACTCATATAGAAATGATGCCCTAAAACCACATTTGCAGCAGCTACAGTTGTCAGAATTGTAACATTTGATACAGTTCATAGGCGCCGACTTTTGAAAATCTTGGGGTATGCTCAGCGGCTTCCAGCCCCCCGTCTCTCCCCCACAGGTAGGTCTAGTTCTTTAAAAAAATATATTTATTTTAGTGTCTACATTTTTCAAATTCCAAATATAAAGGTAAGATTAAAGTAATAATTTTTTTTCAGTAGTATTTCTTCTTTTTTGCTTCATCTGGTGTTAATTTAGGACAATTTTAATCTCTGAAAGGAGAAAAGTATTTTTTTTAAATTCATACTAAAAGAATTAACAGCCATTAATTTCAATTTGACGTTCTATAACTACTGGACAGCTTTTGAGACCATTTGAACCTGTTTTTCTCGTTGTAGTAACTACTATTATCATTTTCAGAGTTTTCAAATCTTCAAATGTTTGTAAAGCTTATGGGACTTAACTGAAGGGTCATCAGTCCCAAAACCTACAAACTACTTATTAACTAACTTTTAATAAAGACAGCATAAACATCCATGCCAAAGGGGGATTCGAACCCCGACGGCGAACGGTCTCGCGCATTGGAGCATAGCGCCTCAATGCACTCGGCCGCCCCGCCGCGGCTCAGTTTTCGTTCAAATCTTTGTAATCCTATGAGACCAAACTACGTTGGTCATCAGTCCTTAGTCTTACAAACTACTTAAACTAACAAGAAAAGTTCAAAAAATGTTCAAATGTTTGTTAAGCTCATGGGACTTAACTACGGGGTCATCAGTCCCTAAACTTACAAACTACTTATCAACTACCTTATACTAAAGACGGCACATATATCCATGCCCGAGGGGGGATTCGAACCCCCGACCGTAGTGGCCGTGCAGACCGTGACTGGAGCACCTCAGTCGCCTCGGCCACCGCGGCCGGCAACAAGAAAAGTACTTGGGCTCGAACAAACATAGCTGTATGAACGTTTGGTTACAATATCTCTACGTACACCTCAATGTGCTGGTGAGTGTCGTTTTTATGCAAAATTTTGCAATAAAGCTCGAGATACTGTAGATGTAATTGTAGACACCATACGTAATGCAGATATCTGACCAATAACTTGTGTAATAATCGTCGTACATGTTCTCTAGCGTATTGTCATCAAAAGCCGTGATGATAGTTGCAACTTTAACGTTCTTCTCGGAAGACTGTTGGTATTCACTGCCACTGCTTCCATCGCCTCGTCCCGCACTTACCGTAGCACTACCGCTAGCGATGAGTTCTTCGTCATTATCATCCCTATTATCATCATTATGTGCTACAACAGTATTTAACTTATGCTCGTATTTCGATACCGTAACAGATACGATAAAGCATGTGAATGACTCATCTTCTACACTAATACCATCTTCACGTAGAATGGTTCTTCGTATATTCATCTCAACCAATCGCAATACTTTAGCATAATTGATTATCAATCGCCGCTCCATCTGACGCTTCGTCACACAAATGTCACAAAACACAACTTAGGAGGAACACTGCACGTCCCTACTGGCGAACCGACAGGTCAAAGTGCAATGCGGCAAGGCACACGCAGAGGCCTCTAACGTACGACTGCAGAGTTTTGCAGATGCAGGAGTATCACTAGTGCAATAATGGATCTTTACATTATCTCTCGTACGATTTTGATGTTTATGTGTTTGTTCGAGCCCAAGTACTTTACTTGTAAGTTAAACTAATCTAAGAACAACACACACATCCATTCCCGAGGGACGATTTGAACCTTCGACATGGGAGGGCGCGGTCTGTAACGTTGCGCTCCGGAATTTTCGTCTTTTGAGACATGCAGATAATGATGTGCCTCTATTATGAATACTGTGTTCACATCGCAGACACATCAAATCGCCTTCCTGGCTACATTCTTCTGCATCTTTATTTTCTATACAATATTATTAAAATAGTGCGTAACCACTTCTGTTGTCATACCACGAGTATCGATACCAATAGGTTCACAACGCATTGTAACATCGCACTCCAATGAAGTAAAAAGGATGAAAAATGTCACGACTTACACTAACACGATTCCTCGAAGACAATTGACTTCTAAGAGAATACATAAACGTTAAATTAGTAGTATAAACTTTTTCATCGTATCGTACCTAGCCCACTGCATTTCTAGTTATGTAATATCATAATTAAACGTTTCCGCCTTCCGTTTACAATATTGATGTAAGAAGCGGCGTTCCATTAACATTCGGACTATTTAGAAAACGGTCACTTCACTTACATGTAAACGTGGATTTTAATGCCTACGAATTCAATTTTTTCTCTTTTTTTTTTTAACAATTTTTCTACAGCGGTTTACTACAAACGCCATCCGCCCATCAATGGGATGAGAGCGTCGATTTTAATTACAGTAAACAAATATAACGTAAAGAAAAAATCATACCAAAATCTTCAGAGAGGTATGCCGCCGGCCGCGGTGGCCGAAAGGACTGAGGCACTCCAGTCACGGTCTGCACGGCCACTACGGTCGGGGGTTCGAATCTCCCCTCGGGCATGGATATTTGTGCCGTCCTTAATATAAGGTAGTTCATAAGTAGTTTGTAAGTTTAGGGACTGATGACCCCGTAGTCAAGTCCCATAAGCTTAACAAACATTTGAACATTTTGGGGTATGCCGAGCATACCCACTCAAATTTTTGGGTATGCTTGAGCGACTGGGCATACCCGTAGTCGACGCCTATGATGCAGTTCTTGTATTTAATGATGGGAACGTCGGGAGGATGAAGGTATTAGAAAGAATTGGCTTCAAAATAGGAAATTTTATTCTAGACATCGTGAAAAAGTAGATTAACAGCGTGTCTCTGCAGCTGAAAAGTCAGTTGGAGACCTGGTAAAGGAAAGAAGACACTAGAAGAGAAGCCTTGAAGCGAAAGACGATCTAGAATACAAATGCGGTGCCATAAGGAAAAAAGTTTGGTTGAAACTTTAAATTGAGTTTCCTGAAAAGTTTTATTTTAAAGTTTATGTACCTTTTCCTCAGATTCTATGAATGCTAGAATTGTGAAATTTTGTACACATATTGCTGTAAACCTAATAAAGGTTGCCTCAAGAGCAAATTTTGAAATTCTGATTGTAAGATGAGACGGGGGCAAATTGCTCGGAATTTCGTATGAATTTAAAACTGTACTTGCGGAATTATAATTAAAAAAATTATGAGAATTCTCCTATTTGACCTATTCCAGAAACGTCATGAGAGACGCTTACAACATATAAATAGATGACACAGGGACATTTTTGTAGAAATCCCTTGAATTTTCTCTGAGAAAAGGCAATATACATGATTTTTTTTAAAAAATAAATTCAAATTTTATAGTTTTCAAAATGAAAAGCCAAGATCGCACATTAATAGTTTATTAAATGACAACCGGTTTCGGTGCACAGTGTCACCATCATATGGTCACATGTGTTATAAGCTGGTCATCTCGTTAAAAACAATAGGTATAAAATAACAAGTGCAATATTGCACTTAGTCATTATATAAAAATACACAAGTCGAAAATATGACAGCTTACAAAATTTGTAAGCTGTCATATTTTTAACTTGTGTATTTTCGTAAGCTGTCATATTTTTAACTTGTGTATTTTTTACATAGTGACTAAGTGCAATGTTGCACTTGTTATTTTATACCCAAATAGCGAAGATGACCAGCTTATAACATAAATGAGACCAGATGATGGATACACAGCGCACCGAAACCGGTCGTCATTTTATAAATTATTAATGTGCGATCTTGGCTTTTCGTTTTGAAAAACTATAAAACGATCAGATCGCCTCCAAATCCGACTACGTCAGGTAGTCTTTAACTTCAAATTTGATTAAAAGAAAAATGAATTTATATAATCAAAGGATTTTATGTGTAAATGTGTTACTTTCATGTAGGTACAAAATTTCTTTGCCATATCTCCAAAACTGTGGATTTGGAACATTTGTTTTTTAAAGTAGTGTGTGTTTTTCATCAATGTTCCCCCCTTTAATAACATTACCTCCTCTGCCAAGCGCGTCTTTGAAGACACCCCCGCATTACCGCCCACGTCGGACAGTTCCGTGTCACGGCGCATTGTCGTCCTCGCAACTTGTGTACTTACTGCTCGCTTCTGCCAGTCTCCCTCCGGCATTACGAGTACTGACAACATCTCTAACAGTGCGGAAATATTAATTCGCAACATAAACGACATTATTCATCACGGGAGCTGGAAGTTGTTTACGATGCCAGTAACAAGCCAAGAAACAAGGTTATTCCGAAGCATGTCGCCGTTAATCCCCTCGGAGATCTCCCCCCCCCTCCCCCCCCCCCGGCCGGGCCGCGCCCCTGCGCCTCTGTCCGGGCGGCTCCAGAGATAACAAACTGCCACGATGCCACCGGAGCAAAAATTACTGCCGCGAATAAAACCGTCGGGGGAACGGCGCGGCGCAGGGCTGCCAACCTCCGCCAGTGACAACAGCTTCCGCCGGAGTAATATAAAGAACCGTGCCGGCTTAAAGCCCCCTGCCGGCGCCCGTGATTCGTGGGGGTTCCCCGCCCCCTGACCCGCGCTGACAAACTACTGTGCACTAGTGGCTCAATAAGCGCAGCCGGTGCGATCTCCTCAACGACTCGCCCCCCCCCCCTCCACCCACCCTCATCCACCGCTTTTCTCTTATTTTTGACGTCATTTGTCACGTCGTCGTTGCCGCCGCCGTCCTTACCTTTTCCTTTTTCGTTATTTCGTTCGCGTCGCGGCGCTCCCCACCAAACACAATTTTCGCCACCGAAGAGGCGTCGAAATGATGAGGCGACCGAGTGGCACGCCGGGGCACGCCCACCGTCTACGTCGTTACTTTCCTTTATTTCAATTTTTGTCAGGCTTGAAACAATTTCTCGGAAAGGAATAAGAGCAGTTTCAGGATAAAAAAGAACGACTCTACACTTGTTTGACAGGGGGAATTATTAGACATTTTTTTTCATTATTTTATTTGGGCTGGTACTTGTGTTCATCACTAAATATCAATTTACTCCAACGAATTTATATCCCATCATAACAAAATGATACTTGTATTTCTCATAATCTAGGCTATTGCATGTTGCCTACCGCCATGCAAAGTCTGTTCTCAACACGGCCTCAATAAACGTGGAATTATATAATTTCAACACTGTGTATTCTTAATTCGTGTTAGGTACACTATAACGTTTTTTCGACCTAAACGTCATCTTCAGGTGGTACGCCACATTCTGTTATGCTATACATTTCGATATTATTGTGACGTGATTTATTTTATATATTTAAAGTAAATCATGTCACAATAATACCGAAATGTACAGCATAACAGAATGTAGCGTAACACCTGAAGATGACTTTTAAGTCGAAATTAGCTTATAGTATAGCTAATACGAATTAAGAATATACAGTGTTTAAATTATATAATTCTTATTACTAAAATGTCTATGTACGACGTCACTAACACTTTGAGCCCTGCAGATAACAAGTGAAATTATACGTCATCTCTCCATCCTTCTCTAATGACCAAGCTGTCAACATGACGTTAAACAAAATCAAATGTTTGTATAGTCTATGGGACTTAACTACGGAGTCATCAGTCCCTAAACTTACAAACTACTTATTAACTACCTAAGAACTAGGATGGCGCAAATATCCATGCCCAAGGGTGGATTCGAACCTCCGACCGTAGTGGCCGTGCAGACCGTGACTGGAGCGCCTTAGTCCCCTCGGCCACCGCGGCCGGCTGACGTTAAACCCCAAGATTCTTTCATCTCTCCATCTTCATGCACAGTGTGAAGCTAAATTCCCGTGCTCGGGCTAAGCGCGATTCCTCGCATGCCAGCAATAAGAAACATGACAATAATAATAATAATAATAATAATAATAATAATAATAATAATAATAATTCTCACAAAATTCCATCCTGGGCATATCTCTGGCAGTAAATGAATATCGAAGACTGAGATGTATGTGTGTTCCATAGATCACTGTGTTTCAGAATTACGTAATTATACCAAAAATCTCTAATATTCTCTTTATTTCAATTTTTGTAAGGCTTGAAACAATTTCTCGGAAAGAAATAAGAGCAGTTACAGGATAAAAAAAGGGCGACTCTACACTTGTTTGACAGGGGAAATTATTAGACATTATTTTCATTATTTTATTTGGGCTGGTACTTGTGTTCATCATTTGATCCAACGCATTTATATCCCATCACAACAAAATGATACTTGTATTTCTCAGAATCGATGCTATTGCATTGATGGCTATCGCCATGCAAAGTCTCTTCTCACGGCCACTACGGTCGGGGGTTCGAATCCCCCCTCGGGCATGGATATTTGTGCCGTCCTTAGTATATGGTAGTTGTTAAGTAGTGTGTAAGTTTAGGGACTGATGACCCCGTAGTTGAGTCCCATAAGCAATACAAACATTTGAAAGTCTGTTCTCAATACGGCCTCAAACGTGAAATCCTTCTCTAATGACCAAGCCGTCAACAGGACGTTAAACCCCAAGATTCTTTCATCTCTCCATCTTCATATACAGTGTGAAGCTAAATTCCCGTACTCGGGCTAAGAAGCGCGATTCCTCAAATGCCAGCAATAAAAACAATTGCCCGCGAAAGGCAGAGGTCCCAGGTTCGAGTCCCGGTTCCGGCACACAATTTTAATCTGCCAGGAAGTTTCATATCAGCGCACACTCCGCTTCACAGTGAAAAGTTTCATTCTGGAAACACCCCTTAGGCTGTGGCTAAGCCATGTCTACACCATATCCTTTCTTCCAGGAATGCTAGTCTTGCATGTTTCGCAGGAGAGCTTCTGTCAAGTTTGGAAAGTAGGAGGCGAGGTACTGGCGGAAGTAAAGTTGTGAGGCGGCATCGTGAGTCGTGTCGGTATAGCTCAGTCGGTAGAGCCTTTGCCCGCAAAAGGCAAAGGTCCCAGTTTCGAGTCCCGGTTCCGGCACACAATTTTAATCTCCCAGGAATTTTCATATCAGCGCACACTTCTCTGTAGAGTGAAAAGTTTCATTCTAAAAATAATATAAAAAATAAATAATAATAATAATAAATCTCAACAAAATTCCATCCTGCGCATATCTCCGGCAGTAAGTGGATGTCTAAGACTGAGATGTATGTTTCTTCCGTAGATCACTGTGTTTCAGAATTACATAAGTATACCAAAATCTCTAATGGGATGCAGAAGGCGTCTTGAGAAACAAATTAAGTTTAGAAATACATATCCGGAAACGACATCCAATGATGCTAAAATGCTTTGAAGTAGCAGGTCTCTCCGTAGCTTTGTTGAATGGCGACGTCCAAATACTGCCGGAAACATGCGCAGGACGAAATTTTATGAGAGGCATTTTTATTGCTGACATGTGTGGAATCGCGCTACGAAGGCCGAGTGCGGGAATTTCGCTTCACCCTGTGAAGAGCATCCATGTCTTTTGTACAGGTTTGTCATGTTTGTGGGCGATCTCTTAATCAATTTATTGAAGACAAGAGCCAAGATCGCTTTTTATTTATTTATTTTTTTATTAAGATTACCGGTTTCGGCAGTTTAACTGCCATCTTGGGAGCTTAGATTTCATTTTTCACAACATTATTATTAAAAGCTTTTAAAAACACATTTATTCGCCAACGTAATCGTTGGCTTCTCAACATATGAATAAAACATGATCATCAACATCCTGTAATAAGGTGTGATCACTAAGTTAAAAACAATCCTTAGTGACCACACCTTATTACAGAATGTTGATGATCATGTTTTATTTATATGTTGACAAGCCAACAATTAAGTTGGCTAGTAAATGTGTTTTTAAAAGCTTTTAATAATTATGTTGTGAAGAATGATATCTAAGCTCCGAAGATGGCAGCTAAACTGCCGAAACCGGTAATCTTAATTAAAAAAAAAAGAATAAATAAATAAATAAAAATAAAAAGCGAACTGTACTCTTGTCTCTATATATAAAACGCAATGTTCCGACTGACTGACTCATCATCGCCCAGTCCAAACCACTGAAGGTAAAAACTTGAAATTTGTAGAGGGTGTTGATCTTACTCTGTAGGCGTCTTGTAAGAAGCAATTTTTCGATATTCCCTCCGTAAGGAGGTGAATTAGGGGATGAAACGTTTTCTGAAAATATTGCTATTTAGGCAATTTTGAAGCTGGAACTACAAAATTTCGGATTTTAATTCGGGGTTCGAATTTAAAATACACGTGTTTCGGCATTTTCTTAAAATTCAACCAATGAGAGGGTTAAATAGGGGACGCAAAAAAATTATTTTCAAGAAATATTGTTGTTCAGTCAAATTTTAAGCTACAACTACGAAACTTCGGATATGGAATCTTGGTCAGGATTTAAAAAAAAGAAAAGAAAAAAAACACCATTTTCAATATTTTTGAAATTCAACTAGTAAGAGGGTAAAATACGGGATGAAAAATTCTTATTGAAGACACGTTGCTATTAAGACAATTTTGAAGCTATAGCTGCAAAAATTGATATTTGTATTGTTGGTTAGAATTTAAAAAATACGTGTTTCGGTATTTTTGGAAATTCAACCATAATGGGGATTAAATTGGAAATTGGATGTTTTCCAAAATCTTTTGCTATTAAGGCAATTTTGAACCTACAACCACATAAAGTGGAGTATGTTTTCTTGGTCAGAATTAAAAAGATACGTGTTTCGGTATTTTCAGAAAAATAGTCATTTAGGGGGGATAAAACATTTTTTGAAAATATGTTGCTACTAATCCAATTTTGAACCCAGAATTACAAAAGATGATATTTGCATACTTGGTTGTAATTTAAAAAGACACATGTTGGGGTACCATAGGGAGTTACAAGTAGTAAAATGATATGTTCAAATGTTTGTAAATCTTAAGAGAACTACGGGGTCATCAGTTTCTAAGACTTACAAACTAATTAAACTAGCTTAGACTAACTTATGCTAAGAACAACACAAACACCCATGTCCGAGGGGCGAATCGAACCGCCAACGGCGAACAGCAGCGCGCACCGCAGCATGGCGCCTCAATACGCACGGCCATTCTGCCGCGGCTACAAGTAGTATCACGACATTTCATTATGACAGTACTTAAGCTATACCTATGAAAATTTATATTAAGAGGGAGAAACTACTGGTGCAGACCAACCAGCCTACGCATGCGAAGCAGCGGGCGTTAACTAGCCTTCAATAAATCCATGTCTTTGTTTATGTGCTTGTATTGGACACAAATTTATAATTTCGTTTCAGTCTTGATGAAATTTTGCATACTTGACTTTCGGCATAAGAGGAAAGCCACTACATGCAATTTCGTACGATGTATGGTGGAGAGTACTCTACAACAAGCTTAGACACGAATCTACACCTTTAGTCCGTTGTTGACAACATTTTACACACTTGACCCACAAACGAAGAAGAACATCTTTGACAATATAAGATTTTTCTAAGTTACACGGCGAAGCTTACACCTGTGACATCGTTTGACCTATGACAATTAGAACAGGCACATTTATTGCAGTTATTCTGCAAAAGATCTGTATACTCCGCAAGCTATCGCTATGTTAACGAAGGAGGAGCTGGACAGTGAGACCGGAGGAGGAAATTTACAGAGGGAAGAGGGGGAGATCAAATTGACTGGTAGAGGGAGACGAGGTGAACGCGGAAGTGGATGAAGGAAATTATGGACAGATGAGAGGAACAGGTGAACTGAGAGTGTGAGAAGGAGAAAATTGTGGAAACTGTAATAGCACACAATGAAGGTAATGTTATTGTGAATTACATGTACCATCGTTTATAAGGAGAGAAGAGGAGATAGGAGGGGATAGGAAGGGGGAGGAGGAAGGTATGAAGATGTAAGGGAAGGAGGAGGTAAATAAATTGGAGAGAGGAGATGGGCAGAATGAAGATGGAAAAGGACAGAGAGGGGAGAGAAGAAGATTATCTAACAGCAGGTTGGGAAAAATTAGTACCTGGTCAAAATTGGGTTTTCAGGTAGTGTCTTGCAATTTCCACTTCTTTTCTATTGCGATCAACAGCATCAGTTTATTTTTGAAAGTCTAAATTGCCCTTCCTCGTACTGATTAATTTTCTGAACGAAACATTTAAACCAGTATTATTTGTGGAAATTGACCAATAATTCATAGCAGTAATTGAAATTAGTATGTTGTATTGTGGGGATACTATTGGTAAGGCGGCGTTGGTACACTTCAACAAAAAATTTGCCGCAACTTAAGTAACATGTGAAAGTTATTTAAAGAAATGAATTCTCAAGTTGTGGTGTTGGAGAAATATAAACATATAAGGCCGACTGCTCACTAAAACACTAAACAAGTTACGAAAGGAAGGGCTGGACGAAAGTTTGTGTTTGAACATAATCTGTAATCACAGTTAACAAAAATGTATTTATGTATGGAATTCATTGTTCTTTGAGGCGATCTCAATCAATTTACACATGTTTTCAGCCAAGATCGCGATTTTTACTTATGGATGACCGGTTTCGACGTTCACAGACGTCATCTTCTGATCTCCCATATATGGCATTGTAAAATATAGGAGAAGATGACGTCTGTGAACGTCGAAACCGGTCATCGATAAATGAAAACTTGTGCAAAAAGATTTATTTATCTAAGATTCGCAACAATATGCAAGAATCCGAATGAAAATGTGGCCTGGAATGTTGAAGGAAGTAACTGAAGCTAGAGAGTCTCAATTTTCAAATCTGAATTAATAGAAGGTTGAATAATTAACTTTCAAGAAGCTCTAACTCTGTTCCTTCACATCACTCATCTGCAATCTGCTGTCGCAGGCGATTAGACTTCGTTTCTAGCAGGTGTTTCGCTACCTAGTTGATGGTTAATTTACAGAATGGACAGTAACTGAAGTTACTGGCAATGAAATTCGGGAAAATGTATTACAAATAAAGAACACATATTAGAAGTAGCCCTGTCAAAAGTTACTTTCTGTTGGACAAGTCGATAATACGAAGATGTACAGATTAAGACACAGTTCATGGATGAAATAGAAGTAGCCATGGGTTGGACAGAAGTAACGCTACATACCGTTTTCCAGCACCCATATCTGGCAGTGCAAATGCAAATGCAAGCGTAGCAATTACAGAGTATGTCGAAGCCCAATACATCACGAGTCCGTCTCAGCTGTCTACGACAGGCATCTATCAAGGTAATGGAAAGCCCATGTAAGCAAATGACGGAAACTGAAGCACGCTGTCCTCACAATGTTGAAACCCTTAGAGACTTCAACCGAATGGCTGGAGAGCTGCCACCAACGGACTCCTGTGTACTTTTGCAGTATGCGGAAGGATCTTTTTGACCAACCTAAGAAGGGGAGGGGTAGGCGGTATTGCTGTACTAGGCCGCCGGCAGTGGCTGACTTCCGGCATTCAGGTTGGAAGCCCTGAACTAGCACGAATTGCCAAAACGCGGGCAATTAGTTTCCATCTGTCACCGCGTGCTTGAAACGCAGGAAGCCCCCAAAAACGTTTTTCATATTAGGTGGTCAGGTGATTGGGTGTCACTCGTGTTAGAAGTCTGTATGCGAGATTTACACATACCTGCACACTCCTAGGTCCACTGTGTCTGATATGATGAAACGCGAAGCGACACGTATAGCACGATACAGGTTGACCTCCTGTGTTGACTAACAGAGATTGTCGACAGCTGAAGAGGGTCGTACAGTGTAATAGGCAGGAATATATGCTGGCCACCACAAAGAAATTCCAAACCTTATCAGGATCCACTTCAAGTACTATGACAGGCGGGAGGTGAGAAAACTTGATATCATGGTCGAATGATTGACCATTAGCCACACATGACGCAGGTCAACGGCAAACGACGCCTCGCTTGCTGTAAGAAGCGAAGAACATTGGACGATTGAACATAGGAAAAGCATTGTGTGGAATGGCGAATTGCGTTACACAATGTGGCGATCGATAGCAGGGTAAGTGTATGGCGAATGCACGGTGAACGTCATCTGCCAACTTCTGAAGAGCCAACAGTTAAGTTCGGAGGCGGTGGTGTTATGATGTGGCCGTGTTTTTGTTGGAGTTAGCTTGAACCCCTTGTTGCTTTGCGTGGCACTATCACAGCACAGGACCACGTTGATGTTTCATGCACCTTCTTGCTTCCCACTGTTGAAGATCAATTCGGAGATGGCGATTGCACCTTCCAACACGATCGAGCACCCACTCACAATACACGGCCTGTAGCGGAGTGGTTGCACGACAATAAAATCCCTGTAATGTACTGGACAGCGTAGATTCCTGACTTTTGTACAAACCCTTCAGGATGTTTTAGAGCGCCGACTTAGTTCCGGACTTCACCGCCCTACATCGATACTTCTCGTCAGTTCATCACTCCTGAAGAATGAGCTACCTTTCCCCAACCTTCCGCACCTAATTGAACGTAATGTGCCTGCGAGAATGGAAGCTGTCATCGAGGCTAAGGCTAGACCGCCACCATATTGAATTTCGGCATTACCTATGGAGAGTGCCAAGATCTTATAAGTCATTTGTAGCCAGGATACTTTTGATTACATAATGTATATTAATCAAATGGGAAATTGTCCCCTCCAAGTGATGCCCCTGCGTGTAGAAAATATATAGCTAGTGTCTATGAACTTGGAAAAAATTACTTTAGTAGCGTTATTGACGCATTGAAATTTGACGAATAATTTATTAATAAATCACTTTGGGCCCCTGTCAATTCACTGCAGATTCAATTTGGAATCAGGATCTGTGATAATGTGATCATAAATAACGCTTGTGTGACCTCGCTTTGAGTATTGCTCAAGTGTTTGGGACCGGCAATTCATCATTTTAAAGGAAGACACGTAAGCAGTTCAGAGGCGAGCAACTAAGTTCGTTACTGATACGTTCAACCAATGCGCGTCACAGATATGCTCCGGGAACTCATTTGGGTACCACTGGAGGAAAGACGACGTTCTTTTCGAAAAATTCTGTTGAGGAGGTCGCGTAAAGATCACAAAGAGAAGAGAAATTAGGGCTCGTACAGAGGCATAGAGACTATCTTTATCCCTCGTTATATTTGGGAGCGGAATAGGAAAGGAAATGCCCAGTAGTGCTACGGTGTACTCTCCGCCACGCACCTTACGGTAGATTGCGGAAGATTATATATATATATATATATATATATATATATATATATATATATATATATATATATATATTCCTAGCTCACTCTTTCTTTGTGAGAGGACTGGTGTGAGCAGTTGCCGCGGTCTCGCCAGGTGCTTCAAGTTACAGCGTTACAAAAACGTGGAATTTTCCTTGACAGTCCGCGATAATTGTAAATCTTAATACCCAAAGTACTGTATCTAAGTGAAGATTGTATGTGCAGCGCTCTCTGATGAAACGACACACTCTGTCCTGAATCGAATCAAACACTTCTGACTCGTATGCGCTGGCCATTTGACTGCAATATAGCCAGCCAATTCTTAGACACGAGCTAGTGTTCGTAATGCGCAGAATCTGAAGGCAATCGAGGAACCGATAGAATTAATCGTCGGCGTTTCCGTTCTCGTGACATTCGGTATCGTTAGTTGCGCAGCAGCCTTTGGTGGCATCGAATCACTGTAGCGTGATGAGCCGTGCCGGCTCCGGTGTTGAATGTGGCGCGCCACTGCCAGATAGCGTTGCCCGTGCTCAGTGCTTCTCCGCGTTCTTTGATCGCGTGGCATCGCTGGCCGCTTGTGGCGCCGGTCTCATGCCATTGTGATCGATTTCGTTATCCTAGCGAGTCATCCTTGCCTCAGCGGCTAGGAGCAAGTCGGTGCATGGGTCTACCGCTTTGGTTTGCGTCACCACGAGAGGACGTATTGTGCTCTCGGCCACTGCATGCGAGTTCCGCCCATACAAAAGGCGTGTTACGGCGTTCGGGCCGCCCTCCCTGCCCTGGAGTCCCTACGGCTCCTCCCTGCCGCCCCCCTTTTTTCCGCCGTTTTTTCCTCTCCCCCACGCTTTGCTGCCCCCCCCCCCCCCCCCCCATCCTTCTCGGGATCCTGGACCGACAGTTTTAACAGTGCTACTTCAAGTGTTGTGTGCTGTGCTCCAGTGAAATGTGTGTTTTTTAACTGCGTCCACCGCAACCAGACAAGTGTCGCACCGTGTATTTTAATTAGTGTCTCCGTGTACTCGCCGTCCTGTGTTATTGTCGTCCAACATGTGCCTTTTAGGTCACCGTGGCTCCTCATTTTAACTGACTAAATCTGATTTTGTTCACCTGTCAACTGTTTGTACCTCGAATTGTCACCATGTATATGTCATTGTTCCGCCGTTGTTTTTTCGCCTGTATTGTATTTTAATTCTTCATCTCATGAATGTATTTTATTCTCTCGGCTGAAGAGCAGCCTCTGGAGCCTACTGGTGTAATCGCTGGTGTCAAAACACAATAAAGGAAAAAAAAAATGTTCGGTCGGCGCCCCGACGTCATCTAGCGTCCAGTGGCAGTGAAGACAGTGCCGGCTGAAAACCGACGCTGTTCTGGTGGGGGGATCTCGCTGTCACACAGTCGATCGCATAAAATAAAGTATCAAGTCCCCTTCTGCTGCTACCTTCTCCATTGTTTACCTTGGCAATATTTGCCGTCGACTTTCTTATTGTCCTCCAGCGTGTGTTATCCAACTGAAAGCCGATTTCGATTTGAAACTCTGATCACTTTACTGATGTCAACGTGTTACTACCGACATATGTTATTGCGTAGTTCGTGTTCTTGATAACCATGCATGGTCTATTGATACCTTCTGTTGGCGTAGAAACTAGGCCAAGTAGTTTCAGCAGTGTTCAAATTCAAATGTTCAAATGTTTGTGCAGCTTATGGGACTTAACTACGGGGTTATCAGTCCCTAAACTTACAAACTACTTAACAACTAGCTAACTAAAGGACGGCACAAATATCCATGCCCGAGGGGGGATTCGAACCTCCGACCGTAGTGGCCGTGCAGACCGTGACTGAAGCGCCTCAGTCCCCTCGGCCACCGCGGCTGGCTCAGCAGTGTTCAGTCGGGTTCTTCTCTAGTGTGCTGTTGTTTACTCCATAGCGAGGTTAACCGTTTGGTCTGCACTGTACCCATTAGTCTTGTGTAGTTCGCGAACTAGTTCGGAAGAGCGCTCCCACAGGCGAACTACGCGAACTGGTTCGCAGAATCCTCGCCTCTTAGTTCGTCCGTTCCCTATCCCAAGACTGACGGGTAACAGCGAGAGGACGCGAGAGCGCGCAAAATCGCGTGATTCTCTTTTGCCACTTGCCGTCATTTAGAGCTGAGATGCAGCTCAGCTGTAGTTTTAGTAGCGGTAGCAAAAGCCAAAACGAGCGGACGAACTAAAAAGAGCGACCTACTTCGCGGCCGAGCTGCGAACTAAAAGGAGAGCTACCCGTCGCGAACTAAAATATGCGCGATAGGTCGCGGAATTAAAAATCACGTGTTTGCCTTCTGCTGATGAGAGCCATTTCGAGGTTAGCGTCTGCGTGCTAGATTACACAGTTCAGTGCTACAAAATTTCTGCTTTGAAGTATTCTGCACTCTGCAATATCTAATAAATTCCATACTGCCAAGATATAGAGATAACTCTAAACTTAAACGCGAGAAATCATCCTCGAACTGTTTCTTTTGGTTTGCGTGATGTCGTTATCGGCTCAAGCAGCAAGCGCATGAAGCAGCTAGGTGGGGGAACTTTTCCCTCCTCCTGCATGCGCAGACCACGCTGCTCAGCCGTCACTAGGAGCGGACGAACTAAAAGAACGAACTAGTTCACGGCAGAGCCGCGAACTAAAGTGAGCGCTCCCGTTCGCGAACTATTATGCGCAAGTCTAGTACCCATGGTGTGGCGTTGCAGCTACGCGGCCGGATCGAGTAAACTAAATATCGTTTTGCGTATTTAGTGGGTTCTATTTCGCGACCTGCTTGAGGCAGTAGTTTTAATCGATGTGCTGTATAGCCCTATTGAAGTTGTAATTTATTATATTAAAGCCTCGAGGGTTAATAATGATAACTTTTGTATTTTTAATGTATATGGTACAAAAACCATATCCGACAAATGTTTCATCGTCTTCAGTAGTACATGAATCTGCAGAGAGATGGCAAATATAAATAATAAAACAAATATTAAAACATGTAAAAGAAACTACTTTTCAAACGTACAAGTCGTCATATCTCAGCAGTTTATAAATGAGAGTTATCATTATTTTCTCCCGAGGACTCGTGCCTTTACTACCAATTCTATCCGCAACACATTTTGCAGACACATTTTTTATAATATCCTTTATGGTTCGTGCAAAATTATGTTATTGTAAGCTGTTCAGGAGATACAATATAAAGATTGAACTGCTAGAAAACTAAATTGAAATTGACAAAGTGTGTTGACAGAAGGCGATGGAAAAGACGAGGAAAACTGGTATAAATACACACCCGGTCAAAGCCGTGAATTAACACACTTTTACTTTCGTATAACTGCATAACTTCCGCGGGAAGTGTCAGTTGTCATACAAAGTTTCTGGGCACATTAAAGTGTGATAAGACAGAGATGGCCTTTTCTGGGAACAATGATCAGAATACGCAGGAGAAGACAACTGTGCCCGAAACGTTGGTTATTGCAGTAATCACGCCGTACAATATCGCTAAAACATTGATCTCAACATCTTCTTTTTGCAGCTTAGTTGCGTTCTCGATATTCACCCACGCTCTTCTACTCCGTCTACTTTGGGTGATATGTATATTGTGTCCAGATGCATGATTGATCCCGAATATGACCAGTTGATCTGTGCTATGGGTTTATTCAGTTAAAAGATAATTTCCCATAAATTTCTGACGTACTGTGTTGGACTTTTTCCTGGAGTTGTAAGGGCACACACGGCGCTGTTTCGGTGCGACAGGTCAGAATTGTACACAAGAGCTGTGCTCGCAGCCTGTAGGCGCTTTCGCTGCAGCCTGCTGTGGCACGCGGTTCCACCTGACCACTCACAATGAATGCAGCGCACACAGCGCACTGACGCACGAAGTGTCCACTTCAGCGACCTCTTTGATGCTCCACAGCAGCAAAACTCGCTACCAGTTTCACTCCGCCGTAGGTACTAATCCCACGGAGTAGTACGTGCAGTACACAATTTGCAACTTTTTCTTTAAATCCTTTAGTTACCTGGTCCTTAAACTCTAAAGGTAAAGAAAGAAAGTAATTCGACGTTCTTCGTTACTAATCTCGTTTTTGGAGAACGTACCTCCAAAAGAAAAACATTTCATAATCTTCAGTAGATGGTTCAACACAATTTCTAAGCAGGAATTGGGAGCCATGTCTAACGCATAATCTACATTGTGATAAAGCAGGTTTTCAATACAATCAATTTTTTGTAAAAGGTGTTCAACGAGTATGAAATTTTTTTTAAGCTGACGCTTGTAACAAGGTGGAAACTTAACAACTGCAAGTATCAATGTTATTTCACTGCCAAGTAACAAAGCTCAATGATCGTTGGACGGAGCATAGATAACTTCTACTCACAAAGGGAACACCAAGTATGGTACAAACGAATTTTATGGGTTGCAGGTATGTTGTGCGGGAACTCCTCCAGACCACCAAGCTTTCCACGAAAATCTGGATGAAAGTCCAGCGCGTCATAGCTATACCTTTACTATGTCATCGTTGGTACTTGAGTCAGCGTGGTGTAAACAGCAACGCGCTTGATTGTAATACAGACGACCGAAAGTTCAGATACTGCTCGGAATTATTTTTTTTATTTTTATTTTTTTACACTCGACCGACGATTCAATGTGTGTAATTATATACCTTTTTCCCACTTTATCAATTTTTATTGCAAAGATAAAGTTATATCAGGTAAATACAGTTACATGAAGTTCTTGTACAATTAAACAACAAAACACATTTAGCCGGCCGCGGTGGCCGAGGAGACTGAGGCGCTCCAGTCACGGTCTGCACGGCTACTACGGTCGGGGGTTCGAATCCCCCCTCGGGCATGGATATTTGTGCCGTCCTAGTTCGTAAGTAGTTCATAAGTAGTTTGTAAGTTTAGGGACTGATAACCCCGTAGTTAAGTCCCATAAACTATACAAACATTTGAAACATTTTTGAAACACATTTAGCCGCAGCATAATAGTCCGCTGGGACGCGTCAAGTGGGCACACACTGCATTCGACGGTATAACAACAGTGGGGCCGGGAATTGTAAACGCAGCTAGCAAATGCTGCAAAAATATTATAGGTAAAAACTACAGGCGATTTTCTGATTTAGAAATATCTTTCAATCGCCGTAAAAGTATGCTTCTCAATGACGAATTAAAATAAATAATTGTCGCGCAATACATAACATAATGAGAAATTAATTTAATTTATCATCATGAGTAATTACTCAAGCATTAATGTAATACTGGCTATGAAAGCATATAATTATGCACAATAAATCTTCGGACAAGTGTATTAAAAATAGAAAGTAAATTCCGAGCAGTATTTGAACTTGGGTCGCCTGTGTGGCACGCCACACTGCCTCACGTAATACTGGTGACTCCGTACAGGTATAGCTGTTACGCGCTGGAGTTCCATCTAGATTTTGGTGGAAACCAAGGCACATTGGAACAAATGCTTTTAGCTCGGTGGTCTGGAGGAGTTCCCGAACAACATACCTGCGACCCATCAAACTTCGTTTGTACCATACTTAGCGTTCCCCTTGTCAGTGTAGCTGAGACGTTAATATGCTACGAGTAGTACAGAAATGACGCTTTCGTTCAAAGATAGTAAGTACACCGATGTAACGTCATAGACTAGGGTATCGTCAGGGCTGCCCTAGGGAGTGTGATAGGACGACTATTACTTTCCACATAGGGAGTGTGATAGGACGACTATTACTTTCCACATAGGGAGTGTGATAGGACGACTATTACTTTCCACATAGGGAGTGTGATAGGACGACTATTACTTTCCACATAGGGAGTGTGATAGGACGACTATTACTTTCCACATAGGGAGTGTGATAGGACGACTATTACTTTCCACATAGGGAGTGTGATAGGACGACTATTACTTTCCACATAGGGAGTGTGATAGGACGACTATTACTTTCCACATAGGGAGTGTGATAGGACGACTATTACTTTCCACATAGGGAGTGTGATAGGACGACTATTACTTTCCACATAGGGAGTGTGATAGGACGACTATTACTTTCCACATAGGGAGTGTGATAGGACGACTATTACTTTCCACCTACAAAAATGTTCTGATGGACAGAGTGAATTGCAATCTGCGGGTGTTTGCTGATGATGCTGTGGTGTAAGAGAAGGTGTCATCGTTGAATGACTCTAGTTGCATGCAAATTTCTACCCGGTGTGAGGAATGGCAACTAGCGATAAATGAATAAAAATGTAAGGTGATGCAGACGAGTAGGAGAAACAATCCAGTAATGTTCGAATACAGCATTAGCAGTGTGTTGCTTGATAGAGTCGCGTCAATTAAATACCTAGGCGCAACGCTGCACTGCGGTATGAAATGGAACGACCATATTAAGACATTCGTGTGGAAGAAAAATGATCGAGTTCAGTTTATTGGCATAATTTTGGTGTATACATGAAACATCACATAACACACTTGTAGGACCCAGTCTCGAGAATTGCACAAGTGTTTAGGCTCCCTACTAGATCGGTTTAAAAGAGGACATATAGATAGATCAGAAGCGGGCGGCGAGGTTTGTAACTTGCTTCAAGCTTGCTTCAATGCTTGAGTGTTACCTAAATGTAGCGGGAACTCAATTGGGAGTAGCTGAAGAGGACGCGACGTTCTTTTCGTAAAGCACAGTTGAAGAAATTTAGAAGGTCGGAATTTGAGGTGAAGTGCAGAACGTTTCTACTACCGTCAACCTACATTTCGCGTAAAGACCACAAGGGTAAGATTCGAGTGCCGGCCGCGGTGGCCAAGGGGACTGAAGCGCTCCAGTCACGGTCTGCACGGCCACTACGGTTGGGGGATATTTGTGACGTCCTAGTTCGTAAGTAGTTCATAAATAGTTTGTAAGTTTAGGGACTGATGACCCCGTAGTTAAGTCCCGTAGGCTATACAAACATTTGAACATTTTTTTTGATAAGATTCGAGTGATTAGGGCTAGTATATATGCAAACAAGTATTATTTTTTCCCCTCGTTCCATATGTGAATGGAACAGGGAAGCAAGTAAATCGTAGTGGTATGCGGAGTATGTACTTAGTTGTAGAACTCCGATACTGAACAAGATAAATATCGTTTAATGGTTCTTAGTAAAGAATTGCAATTCGTGATCTGTTGCATACTCCTCTCCAATAATAATGTTTGTGATACGTTCCAGAGGTAGGAGGTTCAATCTTCCTCTACTGTCATCCACAACTGCTACATGCTGGTTGGTACAAGTGGATATGATACAATATATCGTCCCCAACGTATCTTAACCTTGAGCAACGGGATTTAAATTAGCGGGCCGGCAAGTCACTGCATTCACTGAATATTCTGCGACATATAAGGTCCTACGAATAAGCTGTTGGATGCAAACGCGCATTTTCATCGATAAAATTGAAGTCAGGTCCAAGTGAAACCTCAAAGACGCCATGTAGAACGAGTATATTATCACAATATCGCGTACTTGAAGTAATGACTACAGTTCTGATCTGGTAGATAATATATTACATTCGTTAAATTGGCCACGAACTTGACAGTGGTTCAAGAAACACTGCTGCACCATATAGGGGTAAACGTTGAAATATTGAATTTTACAAGATCAAATCAGAATTCTTATTCAATACTAAAGATGTGTTGCTACCCTTGGTGGGAGAGTTGTTTAAAAAAATCACACGCAAATATTTGTGAACATATATACAGGGTGTAAACGGTATAAACCGCCAACATACACATTGGCCGGCCGCGGTGGCTGAGCGGTCTGCGGCGTGCCAGTCACGGTCTGCACAGCCGCTGCGGTCGGGGGTTCGAATCCCCTTTCAGGCAAGAATATTTGTGCCGTCTTTAGTATAAGCTAGTTCATAAGTATCAATAAAATTCTTCCGGGTATGAGACCGCGTCGTCATTTTATAAACTGTACCGACGTCTGGGGTCTGTCTGACTGATGAAGGCCGCCTGTAACAGTGGCCGAAACGTCGGTATAAAATGACGACGCGGTCTCATAACCGGAAGAATTTTATTGATAGTGACAACAACCGCGGAAGCCTACGTTTGCATTTAGTTCATAAGTAGTTTGTAGGAATAGGGACTGATGACCCCATAGTTAAGTCCCATAAGCTCTGCAAACATTTGAACATTTTGAACATACACATGGTACATCTGTCTGCTTGACAAAAGTATAATGATATATTGTTGAATAATGTACTTATTTTTGTATTCGTAGAAACCAATATTTGTAGGACTGATGATAACATATTTCTGCTTACATTGTTGACTGGCGAGAGCCCTGTAACCGCGTGGCCTAACCATGCTGCCAGCACGCACCAGGTTGTGCGAGAGAGAGAGAGAGAGAGAGAGAGAGATAGAGTGAAAGAGAGGGAGAGAGCGAATGCACTACGCAAAGAGAAGTGTAAACATCGGACTTGTACAGCGACGCGGCACGGCGGCTCGGTGCTGCTGAAACAAGCAATTTGAACAGCCATTCGGTTGTCAAGAACGTGTTAAAATGTTTGTAAATCTATATGATTTAATTACGCCTGTCATTAGTCGCTAGGCTTACAAACTAAATATACTAACTTAATTAAAAAAGGTACAGACAACTACTGTACTTTATTAAGAAGTAAATGCATAATAATCGCGTGCAAGTAAAGATTTACAATGACACAAACCTTTTGTGAATAGCAGTTGTCGTTGTGGGAAGCGTTTCCGATAAATTCGTACAGATGCCCTCGCAACACCTTTTCCCTCGCAATAAATTAAATAAACTTCGCATAGTTCAGCAATAGTATACCTCCCTTCCATCCTAACAGTTACCAGAGTTGGAATAACTTCTACACAGGTTACTACTCGTCGCTAGGACTATTGCAATGACACAGCCACTCAGGCTGTAGTTGCCTGTGTGTTTACGACTCACACTCGCGATGTCAATACCCGCAGCGGGCAATAACAGGCACCGATTGCTTACGCACGTACAGTGCCTAGTATCTACATTTCCAAAAACATTATCCTGAGACGAACTGTTTTTCCTGGAACAACCGTAGGAAATACGCAAAGATGTTACTAGACTTTTTTGACAATCACACCGAGATGTACCACCTTATACCGTTTACATCCTGTACATAGGTAAGTCAGGCAGAGCTGTAACAGCTAGATTATTTGAACACGAGAGAAATTCAATGTGGCCCAAGCAGTGTAAAGCCGGAAAGTGAACGAATAAATATTATCTGTATATCATTAGGAAAATATTCAAATGTTTGTAAAACTATTGGATCTTCAGTCCGTCAACTTATAAACTACTTTAACTAGCCCTAAGAACAACACATACACCCATGCACGAAGGAGGATTCAAAAGCATGTCAAATATTTGTAAATCTAAGGGACTTAACTACGTTGGCAATTAGTCACTACGCTTACAAACTACTTATACTAGCTTATGCAAAGGACAACACAAACACCCATGCCCGAGGGAGGACTCTAAACCCCGACGGCAGGCAGCCGCGCGCACCGCATTTGGGGGCGCCTTAATGCGCACGGCTATTCTGCCGCCGCGGCTCAAACCTACAACAGTAGTAAGTGTAACCTTTGTTTAACAATATTATCACGTTTTACCAAGCACCAGTGGAAAGCAGTTTAGTCTTACCTTTGTGTCTTTCCTCGTTAGACCAATACCCTCAGAATAGTTCCAGTTAACATTTAAAATTCATTTAAATGGTGATAGAAGAAATTTAGATAGTCACATACTTAAAGTAGATTTAACCTGTACAATTGCAACCCGTACAATTGCACATTTTAGCAAAATGAGGACGGCAAAATGTTGCCTATAAAAATTATTTTTAAGTAAGAATTTGATGCTCATTGCGTCAGCATTCAGACATCCTATAATGTATTGGAAAGTGTTGACAGATATTTATCTAATTCGTATTTTGCTATTAGTCCTCCTCTATAAATTTTACCATAAACTAGCGCATTAAACTCGTGGTATACGTACAAGATAGCGTTTTACTTACTTTAATTTCGTAGGCTACAAAATCTTACGTGCAATAGGTTCTTGAGTTCACCATCCCTTCATGGTTATGTTGCCATCATACATAACATCTTTCCACGTGGTTCACAGCTTAAAAGAAGATAAAATTGTTCGAATTGTTGCCGCTTGTATTTAGTTGTTTTTGTCGTATATCATATATACAAATTATGTCTTGTCACACAATCCCGATAATTCTCCACAGATACTTCTTTAGTTACTATAATGTTAACCTTCTTTGCACATTCTACAGATTGTCTTGGAAACATTTTTTTTTTTTTAATACGGAAGTATGATGTAACAAAATACACTTCAACACTGCCGCAAGTGGCGGAGATATGAACTTTCAATACCAGAAATTTATACTGCCAAAAATACGTATTTTAAATTCTAAATACACATTTTACATTTACTTTTATTTATACTTTATAGGTGGTATTAAAGATTATTAGCAGTGAGTAACAACTATAGTTAAGCAGGACCATGGCGACTCACGTTTAGCATAAAGTTTTCATCCAGGTCTGGGTTCTGATCATTGTGATCTTCGAAACGCGTAAATTAATCATACAGCCGCATCACTAAACTGTGGCCATTATATTTTCAACAGCGTCCATAAAAGCACTGTTTAATAATTGAAACAACAAATTCCACGGAACTCTATGCCACGTAAACAGCTTCTTTTTTTATTTAAAATATTAATTTTTACTCCAATGTTAGCAAAGAGAGCAAAAATAAAGCAGAGGACGAGTAACAGATCAAAATGTAATTCAAAGAGTAAAATACACACACAAAGTCGCTATCGTAACACGATCTTATAAATCCATTTTCTATTTCAAAAGAAACAGAAACAAGTCCCCTTATTTGCATATTAATCTGTGGTCCAGAGTAGATTCCAAAGTAACTGTAAAAAGGCGCAGCTGACTTTCATTTATAAGTAATTATAATTATAGACCAATATCATTAACATCGGTTTGACGTAGAATTCTTGTTCTTTTTTATAACTTAGGAAATTTCCTTGAAACGGAACTGTATCTTTCAAAGCATCAGCAGGGCTTCCGCAAGCATCGATCGTAACAAACACACCTTGAAATTTTATTACCTCTTGCGAGCCATAGATGAACGCCAATAGGCAGACTGCTCGTTCTTTTATTTCTGAAAAGCATTTGAGGAAACCGCAGGTTTCTAACGAATATAAGAACATGTGAAATAGGTTCGCCGACATGTGAGTCTCTCTAAGACTACTTAACTAATAGAACCCAGTAAATGGACTTCGACGGCGAGTGTTCATCGGAGACACGGATATAGTCAAAAGTGGCCCAAGGAAGTGTGATAAGACTATGATCTATCTAGATAAGTGATTAACGGTCAGAGTGAGTAGCAAACTGCGGATGACGATGGTCGTGTGTATGGGAAGTTGTCACTGAATGACGTCAGTAGGATGTGACATTACTTGAACAAAATGTTTAGTTTATGTTAGGAATGACAGCTAGTTCTAAATGTAGAAAAGTGTAAGTTGCTGCAGGTAAGTAGGAAAAACAATACCGCTATGTTTCAACACAACATCGGTAATTGCAGCGATTAAATATGATGCGCAAAGTTGCAGATTAATATGAAATAGAATGAGTATGTTGAGGACAGTAGTGTCGAAGACGGATAGTCGACTTAAATTTATTTGGAGAATTTTAGAAAAATGTGGTTCATCTGTAAAGGAGACGGTGTATAAAACGCTTTTGCAAGCCCTTATTGAGTTTCTACTGCTCAATTGTTTTGGATTCCTACCATATCGGTTTAAAGGGAGACATAGAAGCAATTCAGTGGCGGGTTGCTAGTTCTATCGCTGGTAAAAGTTAGATCAGTGCACGAGTATCACAAAAATGGTTCGGGTACTCAAATGGGAATCGCTGGAGGAAGATAGACTTTCATTTTTGTTTTTTCGAGAAAGGCAATTGAGGAAATTGGAATTTGACGGTGACTGTAGAACTACCACCAATTTACATTTAAATAAAGCCAACAAAATTAAGAGTAATTAGGGTTCATACGGAAGCAAACGTTTCTCTCTCGCCCTATCAGAGGACAGGAAATGGAACAGAAAAGAAAATTACAAGTATTTGTACGAGGTGCGACGCACCTTGCTGTGATTACAGAGTATGTATGTAGTTGTAAGCCACGGTGGAGTAGCCGAGCGGTCTAAGGGGCATCACTGTCGAGGTTCGTGTGCTCTCTGGGGCATGGGTGTATGTGTTATCTTAGTTTCGTTTAACTTACTTTAAGTAGGCTTTTTTAATGATTAAGACTAATAACCAAATCAGTTAAGTCCCGTAGATTTACAAAGATATCAAAATGTTTTAGATGTAGAACGACCAATAAGAAACAGAGATAACAAGGTGATAAATTTACTGCTCCAAGAGCCGACGTTGTGAAACGTTTTCATGCTTCCGAATACCCAACATGAGTTTTACCTCCGTGAAACCCCCACTGAAGTCACTGTGAACTCATTGATGTAGTAATGAGAGTACAGATTTAAAGTCAGTGTTTTCGTATAAAGAACAGAAAATAATAGCAACAGAATTAGTTGTTAAGCTGATGCCTTAATTAGAACGTTAAGTAATATTAATGTAGATTCCGTTTTATCTGCAAAGAAGGGCAGCTCGTTTTGCATTGTCACGATACACGGGAGACAGCGTTACGGAAATGACACAGGATCTAGGATGGGAATCATTGCAACAACGGCGCTCATCGCTGCGGCGTTGGCTGCAATCGCCAGCATTCTCCTCCGAATGCGGAAATATATTGTTGACTCCCACTTACAAAGGTATAAATGATCATCAGAATAAAATACGAGAAATCAGAGCCCGAACGGAGAGATTCAGGTGTTCATTCCTCACGCGCGCTATTCGAGAATGTAACGGGAGGTAAAGTAGTATAACGGTGGTTCGATGAACCCTCTGCCAGGCACTTAAATGTGATTTGCAGAGTATCCCATGTAGATGTAAAACTCTGGCCAAGCAAAAACCTGCCAGGTAAGGGTCTAGACATTTATACTTTAATTTCAGACTCCTTTGATAAATTTTTACCTGACATTGGGATATGGTTTTTTTTTTTCATTTAACAAAGACGGCGTAAGAGAAACTTGAGAACATGAATTCGGAACCTCTTCGTCTCTCAGCTGCTGAGATTCAAAAGAGGCAAACGTCAAACTAAACGCGAGAACTCCTTTGAATAATCATGCTTTTCTGGAGAAGATCTCAAATGTCTTTATGAGGAAACAAGGTTACATTGTACTGAGATGTGGAGAAGAATGGAAATGACGTATTCTGAGAACATATAAATTCAGGATGATTTACAGAAGCTGTTCAGATTTGTGATACTGAAAAACAACCTTGTATTGCAGATTTAAAAGCCAAATTCGTTCAAGATTGTTTGTTTATTAATAAAGACGACGGTGATGTAGATAATGATAATAATTGTCCTAACTTCTATTTCTCATTTTTCTGCAGAATGTTATATGAAAGGAAAAGAAAATATGATATCTAGCCAAATGTGCACATATCCCTCAACGGTCACAACCGTGATCTAGCAAAGTGTTCTGTTATGAGATCCTTTCTTACTCAAAACGTATCAAGAAGTACCTAAGAAAGAAAGGAGTAATATCCGCAGTTTTAGGTATGGCAGTCAGTCTAGAGTTTTAAAAGTTGAGAAACGAATTCATAAATGCTAAAGTGATGAGGATCTTACTTCTGCTATATACGTTCGCATAATTTTGGAAAAGGCCTGTTATATGGTTTTGGAGCAAGTATTTACGACTGACAAAGTGTCAGTGAAGAAAATTTGGTAAGATGTATTAAACTGTAGGGATTTTCTTCGCATTTTGCTGTATATTGTGTCCAAGTTTGATCTTTGTGATAATTTTACATTTATTTCTGAATATTTAACTTGCACATATCAAAAGCTTGAAACTCTAATGTAGGTACTAATTCAACTAATTCTTCATTGAGCATCATATTAAAAAGAAATGTGTATTTACGTTTGAAAACAATAGTAATGACAAATGTCAGAAATGAATTTAACTTTGAATTTAAGGTGATCACATAATCATGAAGTGAAGGAAGTGGTTTTTGTACCTTGTAACGCGTGAAAAACGTATCTAGACTAGAGAAAGTAATGAGGATATTCTTCGATAAACAAGTCTGCCAAAAATAGATCAGAGTTCTTCAATATAAATATAATTTTCCTTATCGTTTTGTGAAACTGAGGAGTGTGAGCTGATATTTTCGAGAGCCGATATTTCAGCACTCCCAAAAAAGAAAGAAAAAATGTTGGTCAGATATCTTATGAGTGAATAAGTGCGATGTACCTGCCTCATGAGAACACATAATTATGTACTTCAAAACATTCTACTGCCTCACAAAGGAAGTGAAAAAAGAAAAAAACAACGACAAAGTGAGAATATTTATAGGCTGTATTTAAAGACTCTATCTAATGAGTATTTGAATGAAATTACATGGTGTCTTCGTTGAGCTGAAATCCAGAAGACTTTCAGAAGCGGAGTTTGATTTGATTATCGTATATAAAACATTTGAAATGCATGCATCCACGGTTAAATACCAAATTTTGTCATCACTGAGGGTCATTTGTGAATACTTCGAAAATCAATGCATCTTTCCTGTGGTGAGACAGCACACAGGAGTCATTTAAGTTTTCCTAGCTAGACCATGTTCTTCATTTGCATATTGGTGTCAATATTGCATTTTACTTTCAGCGTCAAATAAATTTCATACAGTTAAGCTCAGTGTTATCAGTGTGAGAGAGATATGAATCAAAACCCCTGTGAAACTGAATTGGCAAACGTATACGCATATGACTTGAGTTTAAAGTCACAATCATGTCGACATACGTTTCCAACCGGAGTGAATTTGCTGTCCGTTTGACAGGAGTTAACGTGGCGTGAGAACTAACTACGCAAGCGAGCGGAGGAACTAATCATTACGTCAGTTCAGTAATACAGTTGCTCAATATGCAATTCCAGAATGGGGTAGATTCACTATTCTGAGCTAGTCAATCTAGTATTTCGATGTATGAAGCATCCCCCAAGCTAAATCACAAGGGTCACCGAACGATTCTAAGTATTCATTTGACGTAGTCCATATTTATTCGTGAAACGAAATCACTTTTTGTCCAATAGAACTGCCCTTAGGTTGTCCTACTTGACCTCGATGGAAGATGGTTTGAAGGTACCCGCATACTCACTACTAGCATTATGGGGGAGTTTTAATGTTCTCCCTACATCTATACGCGGTGTCGGAAATTCGCAAGACACCTTCGTGTGACAGGCCGCCATCTAATTCAGAGCAATTCTGTGTAGCAGTACATAAGGGTGCTTGGTAGCCTGTACCGTAAACGGTCTACCATGAAGAGAAATGGAAGAAACGTGATAAGTAATAATACCTTATCCAACATGTCCGGAATTCATTTATGAATACTCGCAGGAGTCTTCTTTTAATATCAACAAGGGTACTGAACTTGTACTTTAATAGATGAACAGCTAATAACTCACATAAAACATTTGCGAAACGTACTACTATATTCTTTAATACTACTTCGGTGTTGGTTCTGTTGTCTCACCGTATGGTTAATTACGGGATTCCACGGCTTATAACTACATCTTGACAGCCGCAGGAGCGTCAACTACACACTCTTGGTGTACAAACGACATGAACATAAGGAATGATGTCCGTCTACAGAGTGATCATCGAGAACCCAAACATTCATCTTTTCAACCAATAGAATCGTGGTACAGGTAGCCTTCAGAAATGGTGTGAGAAATAACTGGGCAATTGTTGAAGAGAGCCTTTATGCTCGGCAGTATAAGACCCTACTGTGATTACATCCATGACTAGGGTGCCTTGCGGCACATTCCAGTAGGATAATGCAGGATCCATACATTGCCGATCAGAAGAGGACACCTCGGAAAACGCAGACCCATCATGTACGTCAGCCGCAGACCCGGCATAACCCAGAACCAAAAATGAACATGACACTCAAAAACAGAATGACTTTTGCTATCGTGTACATTTAGATCTAGGCAAATTATAAGGATCGAGGAACTTATTCCGTATTTCTTGATTTCCAGAAGACTTTTGATACCGTACCTCACAAACGGTTTTTAATCAAATTGCGTGGTTATGGTATATCGCCCCAAACTTCCGACTGGATAGGGGATTTCCTGTCAGATAGGACACAGTTTGTAGTAATCGATGGTAAGGCATCGACTAAAACAGAGGTGATACCGGGCGTTCAACAGGATAGTGTTATTGGTCCTCTGCTGTTTCTTATTTACATAAACGATTTTGGAGAAAACCTAAGAAGCTCTCTTAAATTGTTTGCAGATGACGCCGTCTAGTAAAATTATCTGAAGATCAAAACCAACTGCAGAACGATCTGAATATCTCTATGTTGTAAAAATTGGCAGTTGACTCTAAATAATGAGAAGTGGGAAGTCGTCCACATGAGTACTAAAATAAATGCGTTAAACTTTGTTTACGAGATAAATCAATCAAAAGTGAAGGCCGTAAATTCCACAAAATACCTAGGAATTACTATTACTTCAGTGTTTCTCGGAAAGAACGTTACCTTACCTCCAGCGACTCCCATTTGAGTTACCGAAGCATTTCAGTAACACTCGCGAATCGACCGAATCTACCAGCTGTAAACCTCGCCGCCCGACTCTGAAGTGCCTCTCCTCCTTTAAACCGATCTGATGGGGATCCCAAACACTTGAACAATACTCAAGGCAGGGACGCACAAGCGTTTCTGTGCGGTCTCCTTTACTGACGAATCATACATTCCCAAAGTTCCCCCAATAAACCGAAGTCGACAATTCGCCTTCTCCATAACTGTGCTTACACGCTCGTTCCAGTTTGTAGCCCGGTGCAGTGTTGCACAAATCAAATGTTCACATATTTGTTAAGATTATTGGAATTAACTGCGGGGTTATCTGTCCCTAAACTTACAAATTAACTTATACTAAAGACAACACAAACATCCATGTCCGAGGAAAGATTCTAACCCCCCCCCCCCCCGATGGGGAACGGCCTGGCGCATCGGAGCATAGCGTCTCAATGCGCTCGTCCACTTCGTCGCGGCAGCGTCGCGCCTAGATATTTAATTGACGCAACTCAGTCAAGCAGCACACTACTAATGCTGTATTCCAACATTACGGGATTATTTCTCCTACTCATCTGCATTACCTTACATTTTTCTACGTTTAGCGATAGTTGCCATCCTCACACCACCTAGAAATTTGGTCCAAGTCATCCTGCTTCCTACTACAGTCATTCTATGACGACACCCTCCTGTACACCGCAGCATCTCCTGCAAACAGTCGCAGACTGCAACTTACTGTGACCGTCAGGTCATTTATGTAGACAGAAAATAATAGTGATCCTATCACACTTCCTCGGGGCACCCCTGACGATACCCTAGTCACTGATGAGCACTCGACATCAATCACTGGGTTCTATTACTAAAGTAGTCTTCGAGCCACTCACATATTTGGGTACCTATTACATAAGGTCATACCTTCATCAGCAGTCAGTAGTATGGTACCGTATTAAACGGGAAATATGGAGTCTGCTTCTTGCCCTTCATCCATATCATGCAAGATGTCATGAGAGAAAAGGACAAGCTGGGTTTCGCACTATCTATACTTCCTAAAGCCGTGCTGATGCATGGATAGAAGCTTTTCCGTCTCAAGGAAATTTACTGTATTAGAACTGTTCAAGAATTCTCCGGCAAACTGATGTTAATGATGTTGGTTTGTACTTTCATGGGTCCGTTATTTTGCCTTTTTTATACCTACACGCGAGTTAACTGTGCCTTTTTCGAGTCGCTTGGAACTTTTCGCTGGATCAAAGATTCACGATAAATGCAATCAAAGTAAGGGGCCAATGCCGATGAGTACTCTTTGTAGAACTGAATTGGTACCCCATCTGGACCTGGAGACTTGTTTGTTTTCAACTCTCTCAGCTGCTTCTCTACACCAGCTAAGCCTATTACTACGTTCTCCACGTGGGAGTTAGTGCGATCATCAAATGAAGGTATGTTTGCATGGTCCTCCTGAGGGAATGATTTTTAATTGTTAAATTTAAAACCAGCCTTCATTGTGCTGTCTTCTATCACAAACCCAGAATGAGCAACGAGTGATTGGATAGAAAGATATTTGATCCGCTTACCGATTTTATATGGGACCAGAAATTTTTCTGGGTTCTCGACAAGATCTTTTGCTAACATATGACGGTGGTAGTTATTGTATGCTTCGCTCATTGCTCTTTTTATAGACGCGCGAATCTCTACTGAAATGGAGAGACGTGATATGGCTACATTGACAAAGCCTAGTCTTTAGTTATTGATGATGATGTTACTAAAGCTGTGAGATTTTTCTGTTTAAGTGTTTCTATGTCACCTTACAAAAGAACATCCAAATAATATTAGTATTACCATTAATTTCCTGTAAATTGCTCAAAAATAGATTTCTATAAAATATATGGAACAGTGTTTGATGTAACATGTACAATGATATATTGTACAAACTGTTATGACATAAGGAACCATGTATTCAGATATGCAATAAATAAACAAAACAGGAATAAGAGTTCATAGTTGAGACACTATGAAGATTGTACAGATCTTTCTCATGAGTGACCAGTTCTCAGAATTGTTTGGCAGTAAATGTGAGATGGCATTATGAAACTGAATTGATGCAGCAAGTATTTCTTGCAGTGAATGAAATTAATGCATTCAATGTTCAATAATTTCATGCCAAACTTAATACTACCTCACACCACGCACTGATGGCTATGAGGGTGATCAGATCAAAGTCAAACGATAAGATTCATGAAGAATTAGCAAATGTGCGTAGACCGTGGGGCTCAGATGGTGTAGGTGTGCTATTTGTGCAGCATACATCCCCTATGTAAGATGCATTGGTTTTGCAAGTGATGTGTATAACATGCAACGTCGTCGTGAAGTGCCACTGATTTAATGGGGTGTGGTGGTCGGTGCTTGACGAATGGATATTTCGATTTCGCCATTGGTGCAGGAATTCGGCTTCACACTTTCAGCAGTGTCCAGTGCGTATTCTGTTTCATAACGGTGTAGCAGTCCACAACAGACGAACTACTGGCCGTCCAAGTGCTTTCTATGACCTTGATTGGCGGCGCATGAAACGGATCGCCAACAGTGGCAAAAGCACAAGAAATCATGGCTCAGTTCAACGCAAGAACGTGGTAGACAACTCTCCCAATGGGCAATCTGTAAGAACATTAGTCTCATGACATATGGCATCACGGATGGCTCTGCTATTAACAGAACGTCGTCCATAGGTTCCCATACTTGTTGTCTCGTAGACCCATTTGCTAACTTTTTCTGCCTTGTGTAGACCCCTGCTCTTTGTGTAATTAATTTTTTACGAATTCCCAACTTCAAATGTGTTTTCGCGTCTTATATGGTGCTACTAACTTTGATGCGTTTAACTGTAGAAGGGCGGAGTCAAAAAAAAAAAAAAAAAAAAAAAAAAAAGGAAGATAGATGTTAAGTATTATACATTTATTGATTTAAATTACACAAATGTATATTTAACAAAACTGATACACTCAGGCTTTTAATGGGAGTGATGTGGCCGATTCTTTTTTAGTAAATCTATACTAATAATAAATCTGTAAATGTAGGCCTGTCGCTGTTCCCTTCAATCTTCAAAACTAATGGACTAATCTCCATGCGGTTTTCACAGGAAACATGGGCATAATTTTATCAAAATCAGATTACGGAACAAAAAGATATCGTAAATTTAAGTGTTTTCAGTAACCGCCACGTCTGTTTGTTCAACTATTAAAAACCTCTTAACTCGAAAACTACTTCACCAATTTTCTTGGGGTTTTCACAGGTAACTTGAGCGTAACTCGGGGTAACATATAAACTTCGTTTCATAAAAATCGGATCACGGAAAAAGAGAATAACGTAATTTCAAATTATTTATCTACGACCGTCATGTCTGTCTGTCTCTGTGAACACGTTTATCTCAAAAATTACTGGACGAATTTTCATTGGGTTTTCACACGTAACTTGAGCATATCATGTGGTTATATAAAGGCTTCAATAATTAAAGTCGGATCAGAGAAAATGAAGATATCATAATTTAACGATTTGTTTAAAAGCCTTCGTGTATGTCCATTTTTTAAGGTAATCTCCAAAAGTATTACGCGAACTTTCATGGGTTTCCACAGGTAAATTTGGAATAGTTTGCAGAGTAACATAGGCTACATTTCATCGAAATCGGATCATATGAAGGAAATATATCGTAATTTGAAGTTTTATGTGTATACTATGCTTATAAGTATGTTGTAGTTCAGCAAATCTACAAGAATACTATTCGAACATTCGTGGTCTTTCATAGGTCAACAGAGTATCTTGGGGCAACATATAAGCTTCATTTCATTAAAATCGGATCAGGGGAAGAAGAGATATCGTAATTTGTAGTTTCTGGTGTACGCTGTGCTTGAATTGCGGTGTAGTATAGCAAAGATCCGATAGAGGCGCTGTTCGTAACATAGTATACCAAATAACTAATAGATGGCGATGTCGCGTTTTTTATTCATGTAACTTAGGTGTAATACACTCACACAAGGGCTACGATTTTCCTTATGGCAGTGGTATTGTGTATTGATGTTGGCAACGGTCGTTGAATCCTTTTTGAAAAATCAGTCACGTACAATGAGAGGAATAATTCTTTGTGTTGATGATGAAATAAATAAATAATGTTGTTCCGATCAGTAAATTAATGATCCCCCTAGAGCGAATATTTAGTTACCAACGTTAACATACTAAACCACTGCCACTGCAAGTAAAATTTAACCCAGGTGCGACACAAAAAAAGAGAAAAAAATGATTTTCTTACTAGCTATTCCCCGCATGCCTTGCAATGCCATGGAAAGAAAAAAGTGCTTCTTTCCGCAGGTATCATTTTTATTTAAAACATAACGAATTTCCTTCGCGTATATCGATGTTTCCATTTACTATGAATTCTTTGCGAGGAAACACGAATTTATGTACTTTCCTTTCTGATTTCGGTGCGTACTTATTTCATTTCGAGTCCATTCTGTTTAGTAATGCCTAGAAAACTGGATAGTACGGTACAGAACAAACAGAGGCTCTGTTAGTTACGTAGTGCACCAAAGAACTAATAGTTGGCGCTGCTGAATTTTTCATTTTTTTTTTTTTTTTTTATTCGACGGTTATAACCATTAAATTGTGCATGGGAGAAATATCTATGGAATGAGCATTGCGTTCTGTTCATCTTATCAACATTAAGTTGGAATTACCACATGATATTGAGGGGAATGCACTCTTCTAACAAATTTATTTGCTCTTACGATTGGTTTGTACTGCATTCGCTGCAAAGACGCCCCCCCCCCCCTCCATTTCGCAGAGCAACCACGTAACATGAAACAATATCTTCATAAATGTGTCACAGAAGCAACAAGGAAGTTGAGGAAGCGTCGCTAAAAGAGCCATTTACACATAGTCATCTGTCTTAACCGAACAAAAAGGACCAAGATAAAGTCAGCGGTTAATATATTTTTCCCATTATTACGTGACATTTCCATCTTAATGTTCAGGACACGAAAACTGTTCTGCGCATTTGAATGCCACTCCAGAGATATTTCTGCTCTGTGCTGCCACTAGAGATAATATACACACGCAACTATAAACTCATCAGAAACCTCTCTGCTTTAATAATTGTTCCGTACAACATTGAGATTAAAATTTGAAATTACTTACTTTTGGTGCGGACTACATTAAGATAGATACAGACGTCTTCTTTTGCAGAGAAAATTGTACTTAGTGTTCTGAATACATAGTTCTGTTAAAAAGGTCGATATCAATTTCGTGCTTTAGGAAGCAATCCCTGCACGACGTGGGGACATGTATTATGTGAAAGAGTGGCTGATGCTGCAAACACGTTGAGACAATTCCCTGGAAATATTATAGTTAATGAAAAATTCTATACAGACAATCAGCTGACGGCAGTCCTTCAACGATTACTCAGACTTACTTTATCGCACATTGACACCACCATGACGTCTTATTTACACAGACATGAACTTCTCTGTTGATTTAATGACCAAACTTTCAGCATTCGTCGAGTTTTCGATAATAGAGAGTACTGCATACAGAATAACTACATTTCCCCAGTGCAACACTGCAACATACTAATACTTCAGTAAACACTTACAGTTTAGTACTACACCATAGAACCAATACATGGCGATGTTATTAATATTACTTTTTATCATCTCAACGATAGACGTGTTTTCAGAAGTTTATGCCAAACAGACAATTTCACACCGCAGTCTTAACCTTATGAATACAAACTAACATTAAATTTACATCGTTCCGGAGTACCGACTTAAATTAATTTCACTTTTTGCATGAAGTACTTTATGAACATTCAGCTTTTTCGACAATGACTTCTACTTAACTTTGACATCTTGGCTAGGAAAACAGAGTTTATTGACAGAGCGATCCAACAAGGATTCTGTTTTTGCTGACCTAGGTCCGGAACCCTAGAAACCATGATAAATACAGGTTCCTCTATAACAACCGTTGCGAAGCACGGGCATATGAGCTAGTTATCAATATTTGGTTTCATTTTTCTTAGGTTTAACCTTAAATCTTCTCTTTCAGTGATTTCCAACCTGTTCCTTCTTCTTGTAAGAAGATTGGCAACAGTGCTGATGCCTCTCTCCACCAGATATGAAGTTGGGAGAGCTATCAAAAACTTTCTATTCCATAATAAAGGGTAAGTAATAGGCATGTCCCTCTGGAACCAGAATTGCTGATATTCCTTTCTATACTTCTTATGTTGTTCATTAATGCTTCTTCCGATGACCTTCTTCAAGTGCGACATCTGTCTCTTCGACATCACAATATGATTTGATAATCCACTGCGGTATTTCTATAGTCAGAGCATCCTCAAACCTCTTCTCAAAGTCTGTGTAAGGGCATTTAAATGTTGTACGTAGCTTGAAACAACATCATCCTCTCAGTATGTCTGTCACAAATTGGGATACTGCGAAAATTCGCGCCACCCATTGTTTTGTTCCATTAGTTTCATTGTGCGAAGAAAAGCTGAAATGACAGACTACGTTTTTATCAAATTTACACTGTCGCCTTGTAATTGCAAGTTAAATACATTAAATTTAGCATACAAATCTGTTATCTGAGCAAAGTTGGTTTTCCATTTGATTATATTTTCATCAGAATTCGATCTTTAGCATCCAAAATCTCTAGTGTCAAAAAATTGTGACGTTTCATAGGAAATATTAAAGATCCTGAGTTAAAAAAAAAAACTCACGATAAAACAGTCACTACAAAGATTTTTTTTTCTTTTTTGCAACTAGAATATGGTAAGTTTTATGAACCTAACAGTTTGTCTGATTATATCAGTTTCGAACAATTAACGAAAAACTAGAATTGCCATGTGTTAAGTTTTGATAAACCATACACCCTTATGAACATTTTTTCACTTGTAAATTGTCGTTACCTTAAAGTATTGGTAAAAATCTTGAATTTGAAGATCAATCATCAGACGTCAGGTGCGAATTCGTTTGTTTACATGAACTGACAGCTCAAAGGTTATTGTATCACCTAGCGGCCGTGTAGCGAAATACGCAGCACTTAACCTTTAAATAATTAATTAATTGCAGGAATTGTAACCTTTTTTACCAATTTTTATCATCAGATATATTATTTGTTAACCACTGTATAAATTTCTTTAAAATTTGTAGTCTGTTTGAAATAGAATTTGTTAACGTGACATCACATCACGTCACGTATTCGCAACTTTGACGCCATAATCGATGTATTTAAACATGTCGCTACTGACGGCAAGCGGCAGTTGATGGTATTTGAAGGCAGTTGATGGTAGTTGATGGCAGTTGTAAGCTTTACATAAAATTTATACAGTGCTGTAGTGATGGATGGAAGTCCCAATAAAAATCCGTTCTCATTTAACAACGACTTTATTTTGGTAGAAGAACCTTGGAGAATGTGCTGCTAACATGACCAAGATTTTTCTTTAGAGCTTGATTCGTCGTGTGGTTTGGAGTGCAACTCTAGCGACGACCTAATCCCTTATTCACACAGGTCACGCAACGTCTCAAAGTGATAAAAATCTTTTCAGATGTAAACCTTTCGCATACTTCATTGTGAAGAAGTAATCGATCAAAGTTCTTGTCATTTTCTTCACATAATCTTCAACTCATTGGATCGAATTTTGTTTACTACGTTAATAACAAACTGAAGAGATTGATGCAATCTATCACTTGGATTTTTAGCAACTAAATGTTTTCGATGTATGACGCAGAGCATTGCAAAAAATTACTGTTACATTTTCTTCAGCATTGTGGCAATAATTCTGAATTTTGGTTGCGTCGTCCCTGAATGTGAAGCACTATCGTGGACCCTCATTTACAACAAAGAGACCCAAATTATTTTCCCGCTGACGTGAACTCCTTGCAGGTTAGAATAGCACCCTGGGGATCTAAATAGACCACTCTGGAAATCACTGATCTAGAACTTGCTGACGGCAGACACAAACTACATGAATCGATGGATCCCACCTGTCAGAAATGTGTTATCTTATGCTACGGTCTTACATGCCTTTTCAAGGTGTGGAATGGCTATTCATTTTTGACTTTCCAACACCATTTTGGTTCTGCGACGTTTCAGGATGATAACAAAATGTTCAAATGTTTGTATAGTCTATGGGACTTAACTACGGGGTCATCAGTCCCTAAACTTACAAACTACTTATGAACTACTTACGAACAAGAACGGCACAAATATCCATGCCCGAGAGGGGATTCGAACCCCCGACCATAGTGGCCGTGCAGACCGTGACTGGAGCGTCTCAGTCACCTCGGCCACCGCGGCCGGCGGATGATAACACCCAGCCACATTGCTTCCACGCTGTCCAGGAATGGTTCCAGGATTATGCAGTGGAGGCCGAAGACTTGAGATGGCCACATTTGGACCCTGATCTGAAGCCCATCATTACAGATGTCATGGAATGCAAACCACATGAATCGATGGATCCCACCTGTCAGAAATGTGTGATCCTATGTTATGGTCTGACATGCCTTTTCTAGGTGTGGAATGGCCATTCATTTCTGACTTTCCAACACCATTTGGGTTCTGCGACGTTTCAGGATGAAACCACCCCGCCACATTGCTTCCACGCTGTCCAGGTATGGTCTGGAGGCCAATGCCGAAGACTTGAATGGCCACGTGAGACTTTAACTTTTGCCGGCGTAATGAGTGTTCAAACAACTTACAGGTATGGTGCCGGGTGACGCTGTCGACAACCGCGGTTGTCGACGACGTCACCCGGCAGCATACCCGCAAGTTGTTTGAATGGCCACATTTGGATCATGATTTGAAGCCCATCATTACAGATGTCATGGAATGTAGGGTCCATGTCATGGTGCCTGCACCCGAGAACAGATCAGAATTGGCTAGTTCTTGGCAAAGGATTCATCTGCGTCCAGTTCCAGCCTATCATGGACTAGTAGACTAACTCTCATGGCGTCTCGCTGCAGGCTTCAGAGCCAGTGGAGACTCTACATGACGTTAGGTGCGTACCCAAGACTTTTCTAAGTGTATATATGGGGCTGGAATCTCATGGTGAACCATTTTACCTTTCCTTCATTGCATAAGAAGGGCATGTTAGAACACGGTTCAAGAAAAGAAGAGGAGACACTTGACGTTGGCTTCCAACGCTTGGCCGGCGGCGTCGCGATGAAAAGCAGCGTGCTCCTTGCCGTGCAGAGAATTTATTCAGAGGGCGGAAGTGGAGGGTCTGGGTGAATGGGCGGCGGCCACAATGGCGGCCGGACGGAAAGTGTCCGGGAGGCGGCGCCTTATCTGCCCACCTGCGTTAGTCACGCCACAACTACCTGTCGCGCCGAATTTACTGGCGCCTGGCGCCTGGCGCGCCACTTGTTAAAGAACCATGAGCTCCGCCGCTGCCGTTTGCCGGAGCACGCGACCTCCCACTACTGCAGCAGCCGCGGCGCGCGTGTGGGCCGAATGTGTCACAACGTGCCGTCCCCAGCTACAACTTTAATACTGCACGAAGCGTGTTCCTAGCTCTTCTGCCGTCACTTCAGAGGGGAAAATTTCTACTACACACACGGCGAGATGATGCGGTATCGCTTAAAAGGCTTTCTCTCTGATATAATGGTCATCTGCATCAGTAGAAGAAGAGATAAAATTCTGAATTGTCTGTTTCCGTAGGGAAACAAATGGACAGTTACATAACAGTGATCACAACAGATATAAATCTAGGCATTTTTATACTTGGTAATATGAAATTATATTCTCGATATTATAAGAAAAACAAGTATGGCTACTTGTTCATGACACAACTATTACATGGTATTATATTGTCGCGTTGCAATGGAAGCAGGATTGACTTCGAAGGCAACTGAACACAGCATTTATACTGAAAGCACGTTTATTACGAACTCATACACGCAGCACTGACTGCCTCTCAGGCAGAGTGCTCTGCTATTTATACACAGACAGAATTTACCAGAAATTAGAAGAACAGTTAACATAAGAAACAAGTAAAATTTACAAGTGAACATAAGAAAGATGTAGAACCTTCTGGAATTGTTAATTACAAAGAAATAAATTTTTGCCGGTGGGCGGGATTGAACCGGCGACCTTCTGCACAACAGTCCGTGACGCCACGCCGGCAGATATTGCTCGGGGTCTCTCGCGGCAATATTATTATAGCCCTTGCTTAACGACTCCATAGCTAAATTGTGCGCCTCTGTTGCACAGTGGTAGACTGCCAGGCTCTGTATCCGAAGGTCGCTAGTTCGATCCCCGCCAGGATCTACGATTTTTATCTGTCACTTTCCACTTCTTTCATGTGAATAATACCGAGTAGCAGCGTGGTTCGGAACCCACGTTAAACTGTTGGACCCCCCTATAACTTATGTACCATAACTTATGTACTATAAGAAGGGTAATAATTGCCTGAAACCGGTTGTGAATCAATCTGCAAACCTACAACTGGTGTCTGTTTGCTTCGTAACATATAAACCACAGTTTCTGCCACGGATAAAACACACGAAAAAAGGTTTTATTTTCTTCATACCCATATCCAAGAAAATAAAGTAAGCCTGACGAAATATAACCATGTGATATTTAAATTTGAATGTGGTATTATGGAATATGTGACATATACAGTTTATATCCTTGTGTTATATATGTCTTATATACTTTACTATGGCAACTTGGAATTGCCGAAACCGGTCAATAAGAGAATGAGAAACTAGCGATATTTTGCTCCCCTGCTTGTGCAGAGCCCCGTTTTAAGATTTTAGATTGCACCCCGGATTGAATGACAATAAGCACATACAACTGTGATATAACTCATGGGATATGCATATACTTTCGCGTACAACATTTAGCCCTATAAAAAAGCGAGACATTACCAGATGTGTCATTTACACCTTCGTGATCTGTATGAAAACTATTCCGGCTTCGTTGCGACCGCACGATAGGAATTAACAGATTTTGAATGCCGATTGGTAATTGCAGGCGTACATGTGACACAATCCATTTCGGTTATGGAACGGTAGAGAAATATGATGAAAGTGGTTGTATAAACCCTTCTGCCAGACAAATGTGATTTCCAGGGTAAATATGTAGATGTAGAAATCGTTAGGGAATTCAATATCCCAAGAACGATAGTGTCAAAAAGTGTGACGAGAATACCAAATTTCAGCACTTAATGACTAACAAGGAGTGAACGCCAACCTCTAATTTATAGGGCATGCTAAACACACACACACACACACACACACACACACACACACACAAACAGGGACGACTGGTAAGGTGCGTATGGTGACAGTTCCGTTTCAATATTTTTATTTTCTAAACACTTGCCCATCTGTAATTCCCACTTGGAGCACTTTTATGTTTTACCATGCACTTGGACGAATTCGATGATGACGAGTAGACATACATTCTCTCCATCTAAGACCAACTGCGTTTGCGTAGAGGTGTCTTCACTAACAGACGAATAATAATAATAAGTGAGTATGTTGTTGTTATGGTCTTCAGTCCGGAGACTGGTTTGATGAAACTCTTCACCCTACTCTATCCTGAGCAAGCCTTTTCATCTCCTCATAAGAACGGCAACCCACATCCACTTGAATCTGCTTATTATACGCGTCTCTTGGCCTCCCTCTGCGATTTTTACCCCACACAATTCCCTCCAATGCTAAATTTACGATTCCTTGATGTCTAAGAATGTGTCCTACCAAGCGATCCCTTCTTTTAGTCAAGGTATGCCAAAAATTCCTTTTCTCGCCAATTCTGTTCAGTACCTCTTCATTAGTTAAGTGATCTACCCACCTAATCTTCAGCCTTCTTTTGTAGCACAACATTTCAAAAGCCTCTATTCTCTTCCTGTCCGCAGTACTTATCGTCCATGTTTCACTCCCGTACAAGGCAACACTCCACACAAATGCCTTCAGAAAAGACTTCCTTACCCTTAAATTAAAATTCGATGTTAGCAAATTTCTCTTTTTCAAAAATGTTTTTCTTCCCATTGCCATTCTGCATTTTATATCCTCTGTACTGCGAACATCGCATGTTATTTTACTACCCAAGTAACAAAACTCATCTACCACCTTCATTGTTTCGTTACCTAATCTAATTCCTTCAGCATCGCCTGATTTTCTAAGACCGCATTCGATTATTTTTGTTTTGCTCTTGTTAATGTTCATTTTCAAAAAGTGTTCAAATGTTTGTAGAGCTTATGGGACTTAACTACGGGGTCATCAGTCCCTAAACTTACAAACTACTTATGAACGAGCTAATACTAAGGACGTCACAAATATCCATGCCCGAGGGGGGATTCGAACCCCTGACCGTAGTGGCCGTGCAGACTGTAACAGAAGCGCCTCAGTCCCCTCGGCCACCAATGTTCATTTTATACGCTCTCTTCAACACACTGTCAATTCCATTCAAGTCCTTTGCTGTCTCTGACAGAATTACAATGTCATCAGCAAAACGCAATGTTTATATTTCTTCCGCCTGAACTTTAATCCCTATTCCAAATTTTTCCTTGCTTTCCTTCACCACCTGCTCAATGTACAAATTGAATAACATCGGAGAAAGGCTACAACCCTGTCTTACTCCCTTCCCAACTGATGCTTCCCTTTCATGCCCTTCGAGTCTAATAACTGCGGTCTGGCTTTTGTACAAGTTGTAAATAACTCTCCTTTCCCTGTATTTTACCCCTGCTGACTTCAGATTTTGAAAGAGTGTAGTCCAGTCAACATTGTCAAACGTTTTCTGCAAATCTACAAAAGCTTTTAAAAATGTATGTTTGCCTTTCCTTAATCTATCTTCTAAAACAGGACGTAAGTATTGCCTCCCGGGTTCCTACGTTTCTCCTGAATCCAAACTGATCTTCCCCGAGGTCAGCTTCTACCAAGTTTTCCATTCTCCTGAAGATAATTCGTGTTAAAATTTTGCAACCATGACTTATCAAACTGATGGTTCTGTAATTTTCGCACCTGTCTGCGCCTGAGTTCTTTGGAATAGGGATTATTACATTTTTCTTAAAGTCTGAGGGTATTTCGCCTGTCTTATAGATCCTACACACCAGTTCAAATAGTTTTGTCATGGCTGGCTCTCCCAGAGACTTTAGTAGCTCTGAGGGTATGTTATCTACTCCTGGGGCCTTGTTCCGACCTAGGTCTTTCAGGGCTCTGTCAAATTCATCTCTCAGTATAGTTTCTCCTGTTTCATCTTGATCTACTTCCTCTTCCCTTCCTACAACATCGTCTCTAAGTTCATTTCCTTTGTAGAGCTGCTCTATGTACACTTTCCACCTTTCAGCTTTCCCTTCTTTGCTGAGAACTGGTTTCCCATCTGAGTTCTTGATATTCGTAGAATTGCTTTTCTTGTCCCCAAATGTCTCTTTGATTTTCCTGTAGGCGGTATCTACTTTTCCCCTTCTTATACATTCTTATACAGATATGCATTTGGCTTCTAACCACTCCTGCTTAGCCATTTTGCACTTCCTATCAATCACATTTCTTAGTCGTCTGTACTCCATTTTGCCTGTTTCATTTACTGCATTTTTATATTTTCTCCTTTCATCAATTAAATTTAGTATTTCCTGTGTTATCCAAGGAATTTTTGTAGGTCCTGCCTTTCTACCTATTTTGGCCTCTGCTGCCTTCACTATTTCATCTCTCAATGCTACCCATTCCTCTTCTACTGTTTTATTTCCCCCTGTTCAAATGTTCAAATGTTTGTAGAGCTTAAGGGACTTAACTGCAGGGTCATCAGTCACTAAACTTACAAACTACTTATGAACTAACTAAGACTAAGGACGGCACAAATATCTATGACCGAGGGGGGATTCGAACCACCGACCGTAGTGGCCGTGCAGACCGTGACTCGAGCGCCTCAGTCCCCTCGGCCACCGCTAATTCCCCCAGTTTCTGTCAATTGTTGCCTAAATCTCCCTCTGAAATTCACCAGAATTTCATGTTCCTTCAATTTATCTAGGTCCCATCTCCTTATTTTCCTACCTTTCTGCAGTTTCTTTTCAGTTTCAGCCTACAGTTCATGACTAACAAGTTATGGTCAGAGTCTATGTCTGCCCCTGGGTATGTCTTGCAGTTTATAACCTGGTTCCGGAATCTATGTCTTACCATTATAAAATCTATCTGATACCTTCAGGTGTCTCCTGGTCTCTTCCACGTATACAACCTTATTTTGTGATTCTCAAACCACGTGTTTGTTACGACTAAATCATGTTCCGTGCAAAATTCTACCAGGCGACTTCCTCTTTCATTCCTTCTGCCCAGTCCATATTCACTTACTATTTTTCCTTATCTTCCTTTTCCTACTACCGAATTCCAGCCTCCCAACACATTTAAGTTTTCCTCTCCCTTAACTGTCTGAATAATTTCCTTTAGCTCCTCATACATTTCTTCGATCTCCTCATCATCGGCAGAGCTAGTTGGCATATAAACCTGTACTACTGTTGTCGGTGTTGGCTTCGTATCTATTTCGATAATGATAATGCGATCACTGTGCTGCTCATAGTAGTTTACCCGCATTCCTATTTTCTTATTCATTATCAGTCCTACTCCTGTGATACCCCCAGCTGATTTTGTATTTATAATCCTGTGCTCACCTGACCAGAAATCCTGTTCATCCTGCCACCGAACTTCACTAAGCCCCACTATATCTAACTTCAACCTATCCATTTCCCTTTTTAAATTTTCTAATTTTCCTACCCGATTAAGTGATCTAACATTCCACGCTCCGATCCGTAGAATGCCAATATTGTCTTTCCTGATGATAACATCCTCCTGAGTAGTCCCCGCCCGGAGATCCGAATGGGGGACTATTTTACCTCCGGAATATTTTAGCCGAGAGGATGCCATCATCATATTTTCATACTGTTACTACTGAAACAAATCATTGTGGGACGTATCCGTTTGGACAATGTGGCAGAGTCTCAATACTAAGCCATTTTCAATAACGTATATTACCAAATGGGGGGGGGGGGGGGCGTACTTTGTACACATCATAAAAATATTTAAAAAAATGAGTTAACTGTTCTTGAATTACGTTAATAACATACTTTTGAAAGATGTATTAATGCATAATCAGGATCCAGAATCTGAATATTTCACGTAAAACTGTTTTCAGTACTGCATTTCACATCTTTCACTTAATTCGGTCTGTAGCTACTGTACCACTGCTCGCATCCTTACGCACAACACATTCCTCTTCAGGTTCACTCACTACATTGTCAGTTTTATTAAATTTATTTCAAAATCTGTAGATGCTTTCAATATCTGTGATATTTCCATGTCAGTAAGTGACTGTCGATACATTTTGAATCAGAGTTGTATATAACACACTGGACTAAGTGTCACTGAACAGAAAACAATAAAGAACCCATGGGAAATGAATCATTATTGAGACCATTGTTGCTGTCAACCCAGAGACTAGATTAGATTAGTTGCTCTTTCCATAGATCCGTGTTCATGCGGTCCTCTGGATGTGGAATATATCAATTTTATATTTATTTTTATTTCTTTTACAACCTGATGACTAATACTAATACAGGTACATGTATCTTTACAAGCTGATAATATAATAACGCTAATAGTACGAATACAGATACATGCATAATTTGGTTCTATTTAAGAATTCGTCAGTGGAGTAGAAGGAGTTGCCCACTAGAAAGTCTTTTAGGCTCCTCTTAAACCGGTTTTAATTCCTAGCTAATTTCTTCAAGGTTGTTGGTAAATTTTTGAAAGTATGTGTTCCTGAGTAGTGGATCCCTTTTGGAACTAAAGTAGGTGCTTTTAAGCCATTGTGTAGATCACTTCTGTTCCTGGTATTGTAGGTATGATCCGATCTGTTTGTTGGGAAAAGGGATATATTATTTACGACAAATTTAATTAAGGAATAAATATACTTAGAGACAGTAGTTAATATACCCAGTTCTTTGAAGAGGCTTCTGCAGGATGTCCGTGAATTTAAACCACAAATAATACGTATTACACGCTTTTGGACTCTGAAAACTTTTGCTTGACTTGAAGAGTTACCCGAAAATATTACATGCTACGTGACATTATGGAATGAAAGTAAGCAAAGTTTGCAAGCGTTTTTACATTTTTCTCCTGCGTCTGATACCACTCGTATTGCAAATACAGATTTTTTAAAGTAGTTTCCGCAGTTCTGTGGTCTACTCCTCCCAACAAAAATTAATCATCAAGCTGTAATCCGAGGAATTTTATACTGCCTAACTCTTCTATCTGCTCTTCTTCATACTTTATGCATATACTGTATGGGAATCTGTGGAGTAGAACGACCGTTGTGGAAATTCGCATCTACTACCAAGGAAGGGAGGGGGGGGGGGGGGCGAGAGGGGGTACTTCATGTCCACCTCCCTTAAACTTAAATTTTCAGATTAAGTTAAACGAAAAATGTAAAACAATTATAGAATCTCGAAGAAGACTTCTTTAAAGACAATAAATATTTTTTACAAAAATTACAAAAGTAAAGTACCTGAGTAGATTTCAATATTTTTAAAAAGTGAGCATAAAGTACCCAACCCGCCTTGGTATTGCGAGAGTTAAAGGGCTAGGGCAGCTGACCTAGACGAGTGTATCTGCCAACAGCACTACGTTTACTCCGGCGCATCATAGGACTCGTGAACAAATCGGATGGACCCGTGACGACTGCAAAATCGTGACTTGGTCGGACGAGTCCAAATTTCATCTGATGAGAGCTGATGGCTCGGTTCGAATATGGTGCAGACCCCACGTAGCTGTGAGTCCTAGTTGTCAACAACACGCTGTGCAGGCTGGTGGTGACTCAGTAATAGTGAGGGCTGTTTCTGCATGGAAAGGACTCGCTTCCTTGATCACGCTCAACCGATCACGGCCTACGTATGAGAGCGTTCGGCTACTTGAAGATCATTTATAGCAATTCACGGAATTCATGTTATCAAACGATGGAATTTAATAGATGACACTGCTGCCCACTAGTGTTAGATTGGTTTCAAACAATTGTTGGAGAGTTTCAGAGAATGACTTGTCCACCCATGTCGCCAGCAAGAATCCCGGCCCACATTTGTTCGAGAGGTCACCTCGTACACAAAAAGCTGCATCGACAGCACTTCCACAATAACCGAAAGCTGTAGAGTCAGCATGGCTTAATACCCACGCAAATGAGTTCCAGCAACTTCATGAACCTATACTACGTCGAGATGCGCATTTCGACGGGGAAAAGGAGGTTCGGTACGAAATTACATGCTATTGCGAAGTGGCATGTGTGAACAGAGCAACCCTACATGATGCAGCAAGTGAATTTATCTTGTCGCGACGTGATGAACTTCCAAAATAATTGTGCAATAGTTTCCAAAATATTTTAACTGTGTCATAGTTTAACGCCTTATTAATTCAGATTTTTTTTTTTTTCAAAATAAGAAGTTCCTCGTTCAGGAATGAAAATAAGAAACACCTCTAACACAGAGGTGTCGAACTAAAGTTCGAAGTGCGACACTTCATTAACTTTTGTTACTGCGTGAGGCTTGACCAGAAACCAATTTCAAAATACCATGTATTCTATATGCATTTGTATTATAGTTTCAAAAACTTGAAATGTAACGAACAATTAATAAAAAATAAAATGAAAATGTGTAATCTTCATCAGAGAAATAACATTTATTTGCTTTCACAGTTCCCCGAAATTTGACCTGTCGAATTTCTGTGAATTTCGGTCAGGTTGTCGACTGTTAACAAAGATCTCGTTTCATAGTCGAAAAAACCTACTCGCAGAGATATGTGACTTAGAATAACGAAACCTGTCTAGGTTGAGATACTGATCGGGTTTGATATTTTTTTATGTAATTCTACGAGGGGGAGTTGGAAAATAAGTTTCCCCTGTCGACTGTGGTCGGAGTTGAGTATGAAACGAAAAATATTAAATGAGACATTAAAGATGATAAGACATACCTTTATTTTTCGCCATTATTTCCAAGTACATTGTGGCATTTGTCATACCGCTTTATAAGGTTCAAAAGATATTCCAGGAAAAAGTCATGGCGCTGCATACGGAAGAGGCATTGCGTCTCAGAAAACAGTGAGTAGCACTTTACCTACAGAAGGAGAGCTTTTGAACTTCTTTCGGACAGGTAATGACGGATGTTCTCACTCCATGGATGCGGCCTTCGATTCGGGCGTGTAATGGTGGACCCACGTTTCATCCCCCTTCATAATCCAAAACAGAAAGTCATTGCCATATTCATTGTGGACCTCTACACAATGGTGTATCGGTGTCTTGCACGTGCGCGTTCACCTGCTGTGTCGTCTTTCGCCCATAGCCGTTCAACGCTTCTTCTTTATGCAAAGCCTTCAGTTTTTCCAGACGGCTTTTTGAAACTTATAAAGCGGTTGGACAAATGTCTCCATGTACTTAGAAATTATGTAGAAAAATAGAGATATGTCTTATACTTAATGACTCATTTCTCCCTTTCATACACAACTCTGCACACAATTGAGAGGGGAAACTTATTGTTCAACTCCCCTAGTATCATTCAATTTTCACTGAGCTGTAGTAAGCAACTTTAAGGCTTCATACTTCGAGGCTGAACCAACTGTGGCCGAAACATGACGTCTTTAGACTTGACCTGGAAAGGATTTTGGTACACAAACGGCTCTTGATGTGGACCTTTACTCAAACTTATTCATTATTTTTCGCAGCAAATCCCGTATCTAATGAATTCGTATAGACGAGATCTCCCAATGACTCATATTTTATTCCCTTACCGTTTTTCTTCGCACAACGTCTTAATAACTGATTATGTATGTACTTACACTAAGCTGCATACATACATGTTAGTTTAGGTCATCTAGATATGTAGTTATGCCAATTAAAACCGACATATCATTCAACCATTCTCATTCTCCAAAATTTTTGACGTTTTGTCCTTTGCCTGTCATACAGGTTTTTATTTCTGACAACGGAGAATAAGGTCGTGTGAGCATTGCTGATTTGTCATCCAGCGAAATCGGCTGTCATCCTGTCATGGCTGGCCAAATTTTGTTGTTAGTAAGGTTTCCGTGTTAAGGATCAAACTTTTCCATAAAACTTCTGCTTATTTCACTGTTGCTGCACCTTTGATTGACGCATCTCAAGGAATTTTTCGGTTTTAGTGTAGTTCTCTATCAGTCCTTATATAAGAACAGCTAACTGGGCTGCACTATGAACGGCTAAAGTATAAAATTCACCTTCTTTTAATTTTGGTTTGAATTAAATTTCAATACCGTTTGCCATGCCGTCAATTCGTGCTATGATTTGATATTAGTCTTGTATTTTTCGCTGCTCATGACAGGATATTCAAAAATTTTTAATGATTTCTCCAGCTTATAATGGTCTTGCTGCTATCGTAAAGCTTCTTTTGTTCTGGTTTCCATTTTTTCTTCTGAAATTTTAAACTTAGGCTGTTGGCACGGTAAATTTTTCACTGAATTAATTCTGTCTATTCTTGTTTGGCCGCTGTATTCATCCTACTTAGAAATGTGTTTCGTAGAATAATGGCGCTTTGTCTTGTACTCGCTGAAAACTGATATTATTCAGAGAAAAAAGGTAGTTGGGGGCTAGAAAGCGGTGCAGAGGCTTTTGTTCGATGCAGAATCTGGCAGTGTAAGAGCGGTGAATGGTCTGATGAACCCTAATACGTTCTTTATCATGCCGATGGGTGTGTGCGAATCCGTCGTCTTCCAGGGGAAGACACATGTTCTGTGAGACGGAGACACCTATCGGTGGCTTAATTATGCTCTACGGATCATTCACGTGGGCATCAACGGTTCCAGTGGAGATCGTGAAAAGTATCATGGCGGCCAAGGTCATACACTTTTAGACCATGTGCTTCATGACGATTATCGTTCCCAGTGACAGTGGCATTTCTAAACGAGGTAGTGTTCCATATCACAAGCACTGCGCCACTCTTCCAACTAGCCAGATGTGAATCCGATCGCACATGTCTGGGCTGTAATTGAATGTCGTATCAGAGCTCATTTCCTGCCTCCACGGATTACTCGAATTATGTGACATTTGATTCCATTTTAGGATGGTGCTCAACGACCACACAATGATGAAAACCCATCCCTACAGCGCCGTTGCATGCCGTTTGTAATCGGCACGCTTATTCCATCTGAACCTATGGCACTGCAATTTTATGTTTGAAGAAAGTTATTTAGACATAGTTGCAGTTACATTCAGTGCATTCACAATGCTTGTTTGAAGGATACACTGAAGATGATCACTATGTGATTGAAATCGATCTGTTGTTTATAAATAAAACATTAACGGCCAATGCTGCACATTACATTTGGTGTGTTCGAATTATATGACATTCCCTCAAGGCTACTGAAGTCTCTGGGAAAACCAGGTATGACAAAACTATTTCACCTGGTGAGTAAGATGTCAGACAGGCGAAATACCTTCTGACTTTAAGAAAATTGCAATAATCCCCATTCCAAAAATATCAGGCACAGACAAGTGTGAAAATTACAGAAATGTCAGTTTAATAAGTAATGGTTGCCAAATTTTAACGCGAACTATTTACAGAAGGATGGAAAATCTGGTATAGCCGACCTTGGGGAAGATCAGTTCCGATTCAGGAGAAATATAGGAACAAGGAAGGCAATACCTTACGACTGATTTCAGAAGATAGATTAAGGAAAGGCAAACCTAAATTTCTAGTTTGTGTAGATTTGGAGAGAGTTTTTCGCAATGTTGATTGGAATACACTCTTTCAAATTCTAAAGTCATCAGGGGTAAAAATAGGGAACGGAACGTTATTTACAACTTGTAAGTTAACCGAACTGCAGTTATTAGAGTTGAAGTGCATGAAAGGGGCGTAAGTGGATGGGAAAGGAGTAAGACAGGGTTGTAGCCTTTCTGCAGTGCTATTCTATTTGTACATTGAGTTCTGAAACAAAGCATCCGATATATATATATATATATATATATAGCCGGTTGTGCTATCTCTCTGACTTTGTACAGACTTTAAAAACGCTCATATATATATATATATATATATATATATATATATATATATATATATATATATATATATATATATATAAGAGCGTTTTTAAAGTCTGTGCAAAGTCAGAGAGATAGCACAACCGGCGCGTATCGAAGTCATGTTTAGTTGAAATGTTCGAATTTTTGTTAAGCTTATGGGACTTAACTGTCGGGTCATCAGTCCCTAAACTTACAAACTACTTATGAACTACCTTATTCTAAAGCCGACACGAACAGCCATGCCCGAGGGGGGATTCAAACCCCCGACGGGGAACGGCCTCTCGCATCAGAACATACCGCCTGAACGCGCTCGGCTGCTCCGCCGCGGCCATGTTTAGTTAGTAGCATCGTTGGAAAAAAACATACACTAAGTTTCAGCCATGTTTATTTCTTTGTGTTTGGCATTCGTGTAAATCAAGGAAGTCGTATGATTATCAAAGAATGGACGAAAAAGAATTTGTGTGGTAATTGAACATTACTTTCTGACAGGCAAAACGGCAGAGGAGAGTAGAGAGAAGCTTATAAACATTATGGTGACTCTGAACATTCAATTAGAACAGTTTATAAGTGGTTTCAAAATTTTCCGAGTAGCCATATGGGAAAAGTGACGCTGAACGTTCAAGACGCCCTGTGGAGGTTACGACTCCAGAAATCATTGATAAAATCCATGATATGATGATGAATGACAGTTGAGTTAAGGTGCGTGAGCTTGCTAGTGCTGTAGGTGTGTAGAATGAATGGGTACATAATATTATGCATCATCATGTGAACATGAGAAAGCTATACGCAAGATGGGTGCTGCGATTGCTCATGCTTGACCAAAAATGGAATCGTGTGAAATATTACAAGGAAGGTTTGCAGCTGTTCGAGAAGAATCCGCAGCTCGTTTCGTCACTGTGGATGAAACATGAATACATTAATGAAATTCCAACATGTTGGATGTTTTCGGGACAGCAACATACTATTTTTATTAAAGTTGCACACACCTGTTTTTGACGACCATTTTTGGGCTTACCTGAACCCATTATCAATTCAAACCAACTCAATGTCATCACCAATATACAGACGATACAACACATGTACAAAATCTTTTTTTTTTATATTCCCGTTTTCTTTAAACGTGTCCTTATTCCACGTTGATTCCTGTTGATGCTTAGCGTTGAAAGTGGAATAATGACTCGTATCAAAGAAATGAAATATAAAAAAAATTTGTACATGAGATGTATCTTGTGTATATTGGTGATGACACTGAGTTGGTTTGACTTGATAATGGGCTCAGGTAAGCCAGAAACTGGTCGTCAATAAGAAGAACCATCTGTGTGCAATTTTGGCTGTTTTTGAAATTATTAATGAATGCATTACTATACTCCTGAGACCAAAGAACAATCCAAACAATGGTTTACCAAGAGAGTATCTGCACCAAAAAAGGCGAAGACCGGTCCTTCGACCGGAAAGATTAAAGCGACGGCCGATTCAGCCACCGTCATTTGCTAACCGCTGACCCTGCACCGCTGTGCTCCTATGGTGAATTGCTCCTATGGTGAATAGCTTTCCCTTGATACTCTATCTGTCAGTTATAATTTTTTTCGAGATCTAGCGAATCTCTGTTCCGATCTGGGCGCTAATGACCTGAGAAGTTGTGCGCCCTAAAACCACAACAATAAATAAATAAAATTAAAAAAAATAAAGCGACGGTCTTTTAGGATTCGCAAGGGATAATCCTCATTGACTATCTGGAACAGGGTAAAACTTTTGCAGGTGCATATTACTCATGCTTATTGGACCGTTTCGAAGCCGACCTGCAAGAAATACGCCGGCGGCTGGCCCACAAAAGAAAAGGGTCCTTTTCCATCACGACAATGCACCAGCACACATCGCAGTAGTTGTAATCGCAAAATTATTGGAAATAGATCTCGTTTCACATCCTCCCTTTTCTCTAAACTTGGCTCTCTCTGACTACTATTTGTTCCTCAGTTTGAAGAAGTGGCTGGTGGGATGAAGATTTCATTCAAACGAGGAGGTGATTGAAGAAACTAAAAGCTATTTTACAGGCTTGGACAATTCCTATTATTCGGAAGGATTCAGAAAATTAGAACAGTGTTGGATGAAGTGTATAAGTCTAAAAGGTGCTTCTGTCGAAAAATAAAAATGGTTTTCCCCAACACGTCAGTAGTTTTTATTTTTGCACGGACTTTTCAAACGCCCCTCCTATATATATCACGTATCTAATTTGTGTGGTACACTCAGTTTACGAGGCGCGTCCAGAAAGTAAGTTCCGTTTGCTAATAAAATGAAATTGTACACAGATACAGAAGAAATTTTTATTGCACAAAATTCTACAACTCTTAAACTACTTTTCCACATAACTGCCGAAATTTTGTAGGCACTTGTCATAGCGTGCCACAAGTTTTTGCATGCATCCTTCACAGAAGGTTACCGCCTGTGTATTCAACCATGTGGTAACAGCTCTTTATCATCGTTGAAGTGTTGACCACCAAGGACAGAATTTAGTTGTAAGAAGAGATGAATGTCGCTAGGAGAGAGGTCCGAGCTGTATGGAGGATGATCAAACAGGTCCCATTAAAATTTCCGTAAGAATTGTTTGCTCACATTCGGTGTGTGAGATCATGCATTATCGTGAAAAAAAATCTTTTGACAGTAATCCTCTTCTTACACCTAACATCTGTCCTTGGTCGACAACACATCAACGATGATGACGAGCTGAAAGAACATGTTACCACATGGTTGAATACACAGGTGGCAACATTCTATGAAAAAGGCACACAAAACCTTGTGCTATGCTATGACAATTGTCTACAAACTTTCGGAAGCTATGTAGAAAAGTATTCTGAGAGTTGTAGATTTTTGTACAATCAATACTTTTTCTATATCTGTACCAAAAGGAACTTATTTTCTGGACGCGCCACGAGACTCAGAGGGCCATAGACACGGGTTCTCAGATAGCTGCTGTGTTTCTCGACTTCCGCAAGGCGTTTGATACAGTTCCCCACAAACGTTTAATGAACAAAGTAAGAGCATATGGTCTATCAGACCAATTGTGTGATTAGATTGAGGAATTCCTAGATAACAGAAAGCAGCAGGTCATTCTCAATGGAGAGAAGTCTTCTGAAGTAGCAGTTATGTTAGGTGTGCCACAGGGGAGTGTCGTGGGTCCGCTGCTGTTCACGATATATATAAATGACCTTGCGGATAACATCGGAAGTTCACTGAGGCTTTTTTGCGGATAATGCTGTAGTATATAGAGAGGTTGTAACAATGGAAAATTGTATTGAGATGCAGGAGGATCTGCATAGATTTGACGCATGGTGCAGGGAATGGCAATTAAATCTCAATGTAGACAAGTGTAATGTGCTGCGAATACACAGAAAGAAAGATCTTTTATCATTTAGCTACACTATAGCAGGGCAGCAACTGGAAGCAGTTAATTTCATAAAGTATCTGGGAGTAGTCATTAGGAGGGATTTGAAATGGAACGACCATATAAAATCAATCGTCGGTAAAGCAGATGCCAGACTTAAATTCATTGGAAGAATACTAAGGAAATGCAGTCCGAAAACAAAGGAAGTAGGTTACAGTACACTTGTTCGCCCACAGCTTGAATACTGCTCACCGGTGTGGGACCCGTAACAGGTGGGATTGATAGAGGAGGTAGAGAAGATCCAACGGAGAGCAGCGCGCTTCGTTACAGGATCATTTGGTAATCGTGATAGCGTTACGGAGATGATCGATAAACTCCAGTGGAAGACTCTGCAGGAGAGACGCTCTGTCGCTCGGTACGGGCTTTTGTCGAAGTTTCGAGAACATACCTTTACCGAGGAGTCTAGCAGTATATTGCTCTCTCCTGCGTATATCTCGCGAAGAGACCGTGAGGATAAAATCAGAGAGATTAGAGCCCACACAGAGGCCCACCGACAATCCTTCTTTCCGCGAACAATACGTGACTGGAATAGGAGGGAAAATCGATAGTGGTACTCAAGGTACCCTCCGCCACACACCCTCAGGTGGCTTGCGGAGTATGGTTGTAGATGTAGATGTAGATGTATATACGTACATGTAACTGCATTTAGAACTTTAAAATTTGCTGACGATCTTCAATAGAAGCATCGAATGCTGCATAATGAGTGTATTACATTCGCAGCTTGCTCGTCCAGACGGGAGCAGCGGTTGCCCCCGGCGGCGTCGCCTGCCATCGATTCCTCGGCCTGCAGGGGTGCCTGCTGCCGCTCCAGCGCCGCATTCTTTCGGAGGCAAACGAATGCCTCTTCTTTGACGCGCAGCTTCCCTATCGATCCACCGCCGGTAAAGGGGGCTATGTTTGCTGTTGCGGTATCCGTTACTCTCCTATCATCCTCCTCCGAGGGAGAAATAACAAGTAAACAAAGGTCTCTGGAAGGTTGGAGAACGGCCCCTACTCCGGTGGGGCTTCTCGAGGGCGGTGGGAAAAATGAGCAGCTCCGAGGACTGGCCTCACAAAGCTCCGGCAATTATTTCCAAAGCCGCGCCGATGAAATTCAGCCCACACAGGTAGAATCGTCGCGGCGGTATCGCAGCCGGCACAACAGGCTCTCGAGACCTGGCGCTCAACGAAAAATAGTGGCGGCGGGCCAACAAAAAAGATCCAGTTTCCATTTGCGGTATATTATTTTTCATTACTCTTGTGCCTATAAGGTAATTATTCATAGGACGCCATCTTGTGGGCTGACATTATGAGCGCAGTAACTATTGATAATATACATCCAGCAGTTCAGTGCTTCAATGATATACTTTTCTATTGATGTATCACGCCATTATTTACAGGTCGAAATTTTATGTAAATTATTAGAGCCAAAGGGCAAGAAAAAGACCTAGAGGTTGGGAAGGAAGTAAGCCAGCGTTGTACCCTTTCCCCCATGTTGATAAGTCTCTACATTGCGCAAGCAGTGAAGGAATGCAAGGAGAAATTTGAATGGAATGGACAGTGTCTTGAAAGTAAGATGTAAGATGAACATTAACAAGAGTAAAACGAGGGTAATGGAATGTAATTTGAGAAAATCAGGCGATGCTGAAGGAATTAGATTAGGTAATGAGACAATAAAAGTAGTAGATGAGTTTAGTTATTTGATGGCCGAAGTAAAGAAGATATAAAATGCAGAATGGCTGTGAGAAAAAAATCGTTTCTAAAGAAGCGAAACTTATCATCCAGTATTAGTTTAAATATTAGGAAGACCTTTCTAAAAGCATTTGTCTGGAATGTAGCATTGTATGGGACGAACGTGGACGATAAGTTCAGACAAAAAGATGACAGAATTTTTGAAATGTGGTGCTACAGATGAATGATGAAAATTAGGTGGGTAGATGTAACGAGGAGGTGATTAACCGAATTTCGGAGAAAACGAGTTTCTGGCATATCCTGACTAAGAGAAGGGATAGATTGGTGGGACACATTCTGAGCGCCTTTTGTAGCAGCATATGAAGGGCGAGACAGGTCATTTTGCATTAATTATTAATTTGGACAACGTTGTCCCAGAAACAATAGCGACCTTTCTTGGAGATATTTATCTAATAAAAAACAGCCTTGATCAGAGAAGGTATCAAAACTGTTTAGACCTTTTTCTAATTTAGTTTTATCTATCCTTGCACACTGTGTAATTGTTTCTGAGGATGGCACGCAATAGGTCGAAACCGGTAAAATGAAATTTACCTTATGCTATCCTGACAAAATAAATAAGGCCTTTTTCGCATTTCGCTGGTGATAAATTTGATTTTACAGCAGAATGCATAAATTAATGACACTAAAGTGTGCTTCCGAGACAAATGCAATCAAAAAAAATTCCGCATATAGCTGCCTATTCCATGTCTGCTGTATTGTCCTTTCATTTACATCGTCAATTCAAAAGTGTTTGTAAATCTATGGGACTTAACTTCCGTGGCAATCAGTCCCTAGACTTTCAAACTACTTAAACAACACAAGGACAATACACACCTATGCCCGAGGGAGGACTCGTACCTCCGACTAGTAGGAAGCACGCCCTCCGCACCAGGACGCCTTTTTATTTTCGTTCGTTTGTTTTATTATTTGTAGTCAGCGGTCGCCTGACCGATTTTATGTTATGTATTTATTTTATTGTCGAGGGAATATTACATTTATTTATTTTAGTTTTAAAAAAATCAAAATGTTCAAATGTTTGTAAATCTGAGGGACTTAACTACGTTCGTCATCAGTCCGTACACTTACAAACTACTGACACCAACTTAAAGTAATTTACGCTAAGGACAACACAAAAACCCATGCCCGAGGGAGGACTCAAACCCCCAACGGCGAACGGCCGCGACTTAGGTTTCCTTGAAGCCATTGGATTCACATGCCCTGCACTGTGATTTATAGAATAAATTTACCGTACCATCCAAAATCAGAACGTGTGTTTGACTTTAGAGAGCTCGGCCACTCCACCACGGTATTATTATCACATCACACATGTTATACCGTCAAACCCAAAAGATAACTGAAATGTTAAACACGAAGCACCTATCACGCCGTAGTACAGAATTGAGGCATCTGTCCACGAACTGAATGTCAACTTTTGCAAAGAAGGAAACTGTGCTAAAAAGCTGACACTCGGCCTGGGAATGACCTCTAATGTAAGAAATGTCATCATCTACCACGCTGAGTGTCAACTTAACTTCCGCGTACAGATCAAATTCAAGGAATTCAGAAAAAAAAAAAAAAAAAAAACGAAAGAAAACTGGTAACCAAATGATTTTTACTACTCAATTTGTACTGAGTAAACAGCTTTATGTTAAACGGAACTCTGTACTACTTAGTCAAAAGACCATAAATTACAATAGCTATTGAGAAATCTAATTTCTTAAAGTAGAACTGAAAATGCGTCAAATTATCAAATAAAAACTAACAAATTATCAGACAAAACGGTTATTTTATCATTTAGTTTTTCACTTACGGTAACAGACTGATGTTTGTTGTCATAATTGCGTGCATTCTAGTTACGGTAGCAATTGAACCTAGCTTTCCATTTACTGTACGCCAAAATAGGCGTGGAGGAAAGTAATCAATAATGAAAGCAAAATTAATTTTATTTTCTGAGCTAAACAACTGACATTGACGTTTCGAATTGAGCAGACAGAGATATTTTGTATTTTATGTAGAAAGGCTGCAGCGGTGGTGTAGGCGAGCGCTCTACGGTCCTTGCTGCGGAGCGCACGGTTGCTCGTCGTCGGAGGTTCGAGTCTACCCTTGAGCATGTGTGTGCGTGTGTGTGTGTGTGTGTGTGTGTGTATGTATGTGTGTTGTCCTTACTATAAGTTGGTCTAAGTCAGTTTAAGCAGTTGTTAATCTTCGGGATAATCACAGAAGTGAAGTCGCTAACCTTTACAATCGTTTGTTTACATAACGGCTGTGAGATCGCAAAGAAAATTAAATATTTTTTATTACATGACTAGATTAGACCCCATAAGAGCATTATCCTCGCTTTAATCTTGTTAATGTTCATCTTACATCTTCAAGACAATGTTCATTCCATTCAGTTGCTTTTCCAGATCCTTTGAAGTCTCTGATAACATTACTATGTCATCGGCAAAACGCAAGGTTTTTATTTCTTCTCCCTGAACTTTAATTCACTGTCCAAATTTCTTATTGCATTGATGCACTGCTTGCGCAATGTACAGATTGAACAACATTGGGGAAAGTCTACAACTCTGGCTTACTCCTAGTACAACCTCTGGGTCCCCTTCTTGCCCTTCGGGTCTAATAACTGCTGTCTGATTTTTGTATAGGTTGAATTTAATCTTCGCTCCCTATATTTTACCTCTGATACCTTCAGAATTTGAAAGAGCTTATTCCAGTCGACATTGTCAAAAGCTTCCTCCAAATCTACAAACGCTAAAAATGTAGATTTGCCTTTCCTTAGTCTATCTTCTGAGATAAGTCGTAATGTATTTCCTCCCGTGATCCTAGATTTCTCCTAAATCCAAACTGATCTTCCCCGATGTTGGATTCCACAAGTTTTTTCATTCGTCTGTAAATAATTCGTGTTAGTATTTTGCAACCATGACTTATAACACCCTTAAAATGGAAAAATAAAATATAGTTTATCGTCCTACTGGGATGACAATTGAGTGAATAAAATTAGAACCATACACGATGTGACACGTGGCTGAAAATGGCTTATGAGTTCGTAGCGCCCTTCATCGGTAATGCTGGAATTCAATACGGTGTTAGCCTACCCTTAGCCTCTATACTTGTTTTAATTCTCGCAGACATTCGTTCAGACTGGTGGAGGTTGGTTACTGGGAATGGCAGCCCATTCTCCACGGTGTGTTGCACTGTGGAGAGGTATCGAAGTAACTCGGTGGGGCCTGGCCCGTAGTTGGAGTGCCAAAACATCCTAACGGTGTTCTATAGGATAGATATCAGGACCCCATGCAGGTCAGTACATCACAGGGATGTTATCGTCGTATAACCACTTCCCACGGGCCGTTTATTATGAACAGGCGCTCGATCGCTCGATCGTGTTAAAGATGCAATCGCGATCGCCGAGTTGCTCTTCTACAGTGGAAAGCAAGAAGGTGTTTAAAACATCAATGTACGCCTGTACTGTGATACTGCCAGGCAAAACAACCAGGGATGAAAGGCCCCCTCAATGAAAACTACGGCGACACCATGACAACACCGCCTTCGAATTTTACTGACACGCTGGCAGATGACGTTCACCGGCCATTTACAATACCCACACCCTGCCATCGGATCGCCACATTGTGTACCGTGATTCGTCACTACACACAATGTTTTTCCGCAGATGAAACGTCCAGTGTTGACGTTCCTTACAGTAACCGAGGCTTCATTCAGCATTTACCTGTGTGGTTCGAACGTGAAATCCGAATTTTCACACCTCCCACCTGTCACGGTACTTGCAGTGGATCCTGATGCTGTTTGGAATTCCTGTGATGATCTGGATAGATGCCTCCCTATTACACTGTACAGTCGGCAGACTCTGTCAGTCAGCAGACGAGGACTCTTGCGCGCTTTCGTGCCGTACCTGTCCCTTCACGTTTCCAGTTCAATACAACATCAGAAACAGCAGACCTATGAATGTTTAGGAGTGTGTAAATCTCCCGTACAGAGTTCTGAAACAAGTTAAACCCAGTCACCTGACCACGATCGAAGTCCGTGAGTTCCGCCGAACGCCCCATTATGCTCTCTGAAACCCTTTTACACGATGGACGTCTATGTCGCAGTTGACTACTCGAGCCGAGTGTGTGTGCAGCAGCGCCCCTGGCGTGTTATTCGCGTACTGAGTCTCGTCTGTTTGGAGCACCATAACTGTAGAGCTGCTTAGTTCCGCATCTGAATGACGAAGTGTGGTTAAATGGCACATTTTACGTTGGAGAAGGAAATGATATTGAGTTTACTCATGACTAATGGGTTACACGTATTTGCTATTTTCGTCTAATATCATGTGTCAAACTCTGTATTCTATTTATGTCCTAAAAATCCAAAAGTATCATCGAAAAATTTCAAAACTCATACATTTATTAGCTGAAGAAAATTTATTCTTGCGGCACATAAAACAATTTAAAAAATGAAGTGAAAAGCCCTTATTTGCTTTAGCTTTCTTGTTTTCTTGCTGACAGTCAAATTACGTCGAAAATTATTTTCTCTTCTAATAAATCTGAGTCTTTCAGTGTTGACATAATTTTTATTAAAACACGTTTATATTTATTTACATTCTTATTTATGAATAGTGCAGCTTTTGCCGTGTAAAACGTTAATATCTTTATGTTTGCAGAGATTTCTTCTCTTCTGTAGGAGAACACTAGTAGAAAAAAAGAATTTTAGGCTCCGTTGCAACCTTTTCGGTGTGATGAAAAAACAAAGAAAACAGTTGAAGAAGATGCGAAAGCATTTCTATAAAATGAATGAGCTCGACCAGAGTGGGTTACTTTCCGATGTTAGGAGACGCCATTACAGTTTCTTACTTCTGCGGATGCGCATTCTGCGGCACACTCAGATACTTAGAACTCCGCACTCGGCACAATCTATTGATAACTGGCGTCGTAGACACACTCGCGATGCGGTTGGCGGATGATTTACATACAGGCGGGAAAGGAGTGCGCACTTAAAAAAGTTCAAATGTTTGTATAGTCTATGGGACTTAACTACGGGGTCATCAGTCCCTAAACTTACAAACTACTTATGAACTACTTAATACTGAGGACGTCACAAATATCCATGCCCGAGGGGGGATCGAACCCCCGACCGTAGCGGCCGTGCAGACCGTGACTGGAGCGCCTTAGTCTCCTCGGCCACCGCGGCTGGCAGTGCGCACTTAGAGTAGTCGATTTTCAGCAGAAAGTCGTTCGTGTAAATCGGGTTTCACGATGTCTGTGACTCTGAGGTCGCTGATGTGGAGTATCTGGCAGCAGGTGGCAGCACAATGCACCTAATGTGAAAAAACGTATGTTTACGTGGTGTCCGCATACTTTTAATTACATAGTGTATGTGCAATCCAATATAGTACTTGCAAAATATGTTACATACTTTATAAATATTGGTTCAAGCAGTAGTAAAATTTTTATACTCACGAACACATTTAACATAAAGAAAACGTGATAGCATATGGGTTCTAATTTGCGATTATTCACCTCGCTGCGGTAAGTCTTTACCTCATTGCAAGCATGGAACAGATGCTATCACGTCTTTTTTGTGTTAAATGTGCTACATGAGTATAAAAATGTTACTGATCCTTGCAACAATTTATAAAATAACATATTGTGCAAAGTCTTCATTTTATTCACTTGACGTTCTTCCAGTAGGTCGACAAACTGTATTGTAATTTTTCATTTTATAGGCGGTATTTAAAAGTACTTTCTGAGTACCAAATCATGAGAAACTGAAAAGAAATTCCCTTTTTAATCTATACGAGAACCACGAATTCTCATTTTCTGGAATTTCTGTGATGACTAGTGAATTCCCTATCAAACAAGATATTATTATCTTAGTATATATAAAGATTGAGGTGTTTGTGACTGTATTTCAATTTGCAGCCAAAACTACACATCGCAAACGAATAGTGTTTGTGACCACAAAGATTTTCCCGGCGTAATAACTGTTTGTAATCTTCTCGGGTTTGCAGCCGGATACTGAAGTCAACTTGAAGATATGAGATTTGAAAGTTTCTGACATATAAAATTCTACGTGTGGGTGCCAATATTTTGCTGTTTAGCAAAAACTACACAATGGAGATGAACGATCGCTCTGCCTTGTTGTAGTACAAAGTCTCCCGTTGTACACCATAGCAGTTCCGTGTCGATAGCTATAAAATGGAGGAAGATATAGTGGTTGAAAGTCGTCAGCTTATATGAAATTCTGATTGAAGACCAGCGATGACTTTTGACACTAGTATAGCAAAGAGGTTATATACAGCGAAACGTGATGCACATTATTCAGTTGTTTTTCTGCAACAAGCGTACGACGAAAGGAAAATAAGTGCATGTTGCAGTTTGAAAAGTATAACTACCAAGAAAGATGCCATAGCGTAAGAAATAAATCTCGCGTTCTCGATCCGTTTCTAAAAGACAGAAGACGACGCTGGAAAGTGGATCTACAGACGATAGGAAATTGAAATTTGTAGGCATTGTTTATCTTACACTGCCGCGGCGGCGGGGCCCAGTTTATTGAGGCTCTATGCTACGCTGCGCAAGGCCGTTCCCAGTAGGGGGTTCGAATCCCCCCTCGGGCATGGATGTTTGTGCTGTTTTCAGTATAAGTTACTTCATCAGTAGTTATTAAGCTTAAGGACTGATGACCCTGCAGTTAAGCCCTATAAGCTTTAAAAATTTTAATTTTTATCTTACACTGTAGCTATCTGCGATTTGTCGTTATTTCCATCCCTAAGGAGGTGAAATAGGGGATTAACGGTTTTTTGAAAATACGTTGCTCTTCAGGCAATTTTGAAGCAAGAAATACTTCGGGTTTAGATTGTTGATTGGAATTTTAACAACACGTGTTTCGATATTTTTAGAAATTCAACCATTAAGCGGGCGAAATAAGGGAAAATCTTTTAAGGGTGTTACTATGACTATTTTGATGCTAGAAATGCGAAAATTTTGATTTGGAAACACGGTTAGAAATAAAAGCAATGTGTTTCGAGATGTTTTTAATTCTGTTATCAATGGTACAATAGGGGGTGGCAAGTTGTATCAAAATACTTGATTAGGAAAGCATTTTTAAAGCTAAATCAATGAAAATTTATATTTAGAAGTAAAAACAACCAATGTGGACCATACAGGCTACGTTTGCGAAGCAGCGGGAACTAAGCTAGCCTTTTCATGAGAGGTATAGTGTCCGTGTGTTTCTGTTTACGTTTTGCATACAAAACTATAGTTTAAAAGTAGGCCACTGTACGAAATAAAAGCTTAATTCTAGTAGTAGGTACCTAGATAAGAGTTTACTGTTATAAAAAGCTTAATTTTAGTAGTAAAATTAACAAAAGGTTCGTGTGAACTACCGGCTACTCCCTGCTGCAAAACCTTGATTCCTGGCCCAAATTGAGAACTGACTTGGTTCAAATTATTCTAATAACAGGAGATAACGATACAGTGGCCAATATACGTAGCAGCTCACACGAAATTACACACAGGCATTAATTAACAAGCCACCACAATTAAAGTTATTTCATAAAGGTGGCTAAGAAAAACATTTATGGCGCAACGGAACATAGACATAAAAAAATTGCAACTGACCTTGTTCTCAGCACTGGTGAAAAGCAGTATTTAAAAAAAGTGAAGGTGCTCGAAAATACAATTTATAGGCAAGTCAAAATTATACTAAACTTAACTTGTTTATTCAGGTCGAACGCAAGCCAAATGGGGAACCAAATTTGTTAATACAATAAAAATGAATCCCATTTACATATCTAATACTGACGATGTCAGACATTGAATTTAACATAAATTACACAGAACTTAAAGCTACTGGGGGAAGGATTTACAAACAACACTCACTCGCTCACACACACGCAATGCGACAGCGAAATTCACCAAAATCAGCGTGCTGAAACGAGGAAAAAACAGGCGCCGCTATCGTAGGCGAAATTCAGCAAACCCTGAGGTACCACACAACACAATATACAATAAAGCTGTAAAGATGGCTCTGGTCTGTCTTGTCTGATTTGAGATGGTGCGTGACTATAGCAAGGTTAAGTTGCATTTAGATTAGACCGCGAGCAAACAACGCTAACGGCGACACACGGCTACCTTACATGATCGCACTCCACTGAAGGTGAAGTCGTTAAAAATCGGATTCATTACACAAAGTCACGGCGGAATCTCTAGTTGCAATCTGAGAGTAAACTATCTAGGCACTGGTTTTATGAGAAGTGGCGTGAATTCAGGTGACTAGCTGCAAACCCCTGAGGTCGGAGTTCGGACCCACGTGGTTCCTAAAACCGATAAAAATGTATAAATTCAATATCCGAAAAATAAAGAAAATTAACTACGGCATGCAGCCCCTAGAACTGCGTAGAATTGCATAAGGAAGCTACTGAAATGCAGCAACATGCACTTGGGGGCGTTCACAGAGACGGAAGAAGTCCAGTCTCAAAACCCGGAAAACCCGAAAAAGTGAAGTAATTACAGAGGCAGAAAAATAAAAATAAAACTACGGAACGCAACCCATAGAAATGCTTAGAATTGCATAAGGAAGCGAATGAAATGCAGCTACACGCGATAGGGAGCGATTACGGAGACGGATGAAGTCCGTAAAAAAAAAAAAAAAAAAAAAAAAAGGTGAAATAATTACAAAGGCGGAAAAGTGAGAATAAAAACAACGGAATGCAACCCTTAGAAATACGTAGAATTTCAAAACCAAGCTATTGAAGGAGGTTTTACAAGGATTGGAGAGAATAACTGACAAAGACTGAGTGAATACTACAAGTTCGGGGAAGAGACAGTAAAATTAAAATAGGCGGGGAGAGAAGATCGCGAAATGTTTGTGGAAATCAGATACACACATAGTTACTTGCCTGATGGGCATGGAACAAACAATAGTGGAAGCTGAAGGCTTTGTTCTAAGAACCAACCATATGGAACACATATCACTCATGGAAGTAAACGATATGAAAGATTTGACATGCACTGTACAAAAATGAACATATCGTCTGTTGGAAATCGGGCCCCACAAAGCTAGAAAGAATTTACGTAACCACCACATAATCACTAAAGGTTTTAATATATCAGGCCGTTATCAAATGGCAACTAGTAACACATGCAACGCGTTTATCTGTTGGGAACACTGGATTGAAAACTAGAACACATTTCCGCGCACGATCGGAAAAAATATTCTGAAAAATGAATCTACGTTAAACATGCTAGACAACAAATCGCTACCATCTCCACGGACGCAAGAGCAGGACCAACCTTACCTCACTACGATCCCAGCACATAGTGAAGACCGAGCGGCAAAACGCACTAAAACAAAGTGGTGGGGGAGAGACTCGCCCTGGAGAGGGTTCGTCGACTGGCTTGTAAGTAAATGGTATAGAAACCTCTTTGGTAGCACCTGCAGCAAGGGTTGGTAACGACTAACTATCGACTCTGAGTCAGAGAGAACCAGGCAATGGCGTAATGGAGAAGCCGTACTTATTGCCACATTCATTACCACAATAATAAATTATTAAAATAAAAAAATCCTGGCAATATTAACTAACATTTCCGACACTAATATTTTAAAAAATTTCTCGAAAAGAGTGGGGTTCTAGTTTTAACAAAATGCTAATCTAGCGACATCAAATAAATTGCAATTTTATAAAAAAAAAATATATGGAAGACGACAGACGGTCGTCTTTTAAGTTTTGTTCCAATCTTTATGAAATTTGGCACATTTCTTCCATAACACGAAACCGATTTCAACCAAATTTTGTACGCATATTCCTTACCGTGAGATAACAATTGCAACTGTGGTAAGAATCACATACGACATAAGGTTCAACAGATATAACCTCACAAACAATAGGAGATCCAAAAAAAGGTCACGTAATGCAACGTGATTTTATTCATAAACTGTACGAGGAAGTGAGTACTTAGCGACATGCAACAATCTTTAAATATAATAACAAAATTTTATTATAATTATTCTCGCTGACAACTACAGTACAATCATGAAAGCGAAATGTTTCTCGCTTACTATTTTTCCGCTGTTCGTGGAGTAAGACCATGAGATTCCGTGTGACGTTACAATTTATAATATCAACTTCACAAATTGTACTCGCAGGAAATTTTACAGTCATTATAAACACATACAGCTGAATATGCCTTCGAAATTTTAGCACAGTACGAAACGTACTTAATGAGATATGAGGGCAAAAATAATAACTTCATGGAAAACCGCCCCATCAAATAACGATTTTATCCAGTAAAAAAAATTCAAATGTTTGTATAGCTTATGGGACTTAACTACGGGGTCATCAGTCCCTAAACTTACAAACTACTTACGAACTAGCTAACACTAAGGACAGCACAAATACCCCTGCCCGAGGGGGGGATTCGAACCTCCGACCGTAGTGGCCGTGCAGACCGTGACTGGAGCGCCTCAGGCCCCTCGGCCACCGCGACCGGCTTTTATCCAGTCCTCTTTTACTATTAACATCTATTTGTAACGCCGGCCACGGTGGCCGAGGGTACTGAGGAGCTCCAGTCACGGTCCGCACGGCCACTACGGTCGGGGTTTCGAATCCCCCCTCGGGCATGTATATTTGTGCCGTCCTTAGTGTTAGCTAGTTCGTAAGTAGTTTGTACGTTTAGGGACTGATGACCCCGTAGTTCAGTCCCATAAGCTATACAAACATTTTTTTTCTATTCGTAACAGATTTTGCAGACATACATCAGTAATGCAAGAAAATTTATACCTGCAAAATTTCACTACTGTATAATACATAATTCAATAAATAAGATGGGTAAAAACCTGTCACTTCATGCAGCACGTTTTAATCCATTTCTTATTTGCTGTATTCCAGTCAAGTTAAGGAAATTCCTGGAAATTGGCAGTGCTGTGAAGCGCACACGACTGCATGTCAAATCAATGGACTTCTCAGAGTTACAAGGAAATGAATGGAATGAAACAGCGTACATTTAACGAATACTCATTACTTTCGACAGATCCACTTTTCAACGTAAAGAGATTTCCATTTCCAGTGAGAGTTGCAGTTTATATTGTGTTGTTATGGTCTTCAGTCCGGAGACTGGTTTGATGCAGCTCTCCACCCTACTCTATCCTGAGCAAGCCTTTTCATCTCCTCATAAGAACGGCAACCCATATCCACTTGAATCTGCTTACTATACGCGTCTCTTGGCCTCCCTCTGCGATTTTTACCCCACACACTTCCCTCCAATGCTAAATTTACGATTCCTCGATGTCTAAGAATGTGTCCTACCAAGCGATCCCTTCTTTTAGTTAGGGTATGCCAAAAATTCCTTTTCTCACCAATTCTGTTCAGTACCTCTTCATTAGTTATGCGATCTACCCACCTAATCTTCAGCATTCTTCTGTAGCACCACATTTCAAAAGCCTCTATTCTCTTCCTGTCCGCACTGTTTATCGTCCATGTCTCACTCCCATACAAGGCAATACTCCACACAAATGCCTTCAGAAAAGACTTCCTTACACTTAAATTAATATTCGATGTTAGCAAATTTCTCTTTTTCAAAAATGCTTTTCTTCCCATTGCCATTCTGCATTTTATATCCTCTGTACTGCGACCATCGCATGTTATTTTACTACCCAAGTAACAAAACTCATCTACCACCTTCATTGTTTCGTTACCTAATCTAATTCCTTCAGCATCGCCTGATTTTCTAAGACCGCATTCCATTATTTTTGTTTTGCTCTTGTTAATGTTCATTTTGTACGCTCTCTTCAACACACTGTCCATTCCATTCAACTGCTCTTCCAGGTCGTTCGCTGTCTCTGACAGAATTACAATGTCATCAGCAAAACGCAATGTTTTTATTTCTTCCCCCTGAACTTTAATCCCTATTCCAAAATTTTCCTTGCTTTCCTTCATCGCCTGCTCAATGTACAAATTGAATAACATCGGAGAAAGGCTACAACCCTGTCTTACTCCCTTCCCAACTGATGCTTCCCTTTCATGCCCTTCGAGTCTAATAACTGCGGTCTGGCTTTTGTACAAGTTGTAGATATCTCTCCTTTCCCTGTATTGTACCCCTGCTGACTTCAGAATTTGAAAGAGTGTAGTCCAGTCAACATTGTCAAACGCTTTCTCCAAATCTACAAAGGCTAAAAATGTAGATTTGCCTTTCCTTAATCTATTTTCTAAGATAAGACGTAAAGTGAGTATTGCCTCCCGGGTTCCTACGTTCCTCCTGAATCCAAACTGATCTTCCCCGATGTCAGCTTCTACCAGCTTTTCCATTCTCCTGTAGATAATTCGTGTTAAAATTTTGCAACCATGACTTATCAAACTGATGGTTCTGTAATTTTCACACCTGTATGCACCTGATTTCTTTGGAATGGGGATTATTACATTTTTCTTAAAGTCTGAGGGCATTTCGCCTGTCTCATATATCCTACACACCAGTTCAAATAGTCTTGTCATGACTGGCTCTCCCAGAGACTTTAGTAGCTCTGAGGGTATATCATCTACTCCTGGGGCCTTGTTCCGGCCTAGGTCTTTCAAGGCTCTGTCAAATTCATCTCTGAGTTTAGTATCTCCTATTTCATCTTGATCTACTTCCTCTTCCCTTCCTACAACATCGTCTCTAAGTTCATTTCCTTTGTAGAGCTGCTCTATGTACTCTTTCCACCTTTCAGCTTTCCCTTCTTTGCTGAGAACTGGTTTCCCATCTGAGTCCTTGATATTCGTAGAATTGCTTTTCTTGTCCCCAAATGTCTCTTTGATTTTCCTGTAGGCGGTATCTACTTTTCCCCTTCTTATACATTCTTCTACAGATTTGCATTTGGCTTCTAGCCACTCCTGCTTAGCCATTTTGCATTTCCTATCAATCTCATTTCTTAGTCGTCTGTACTCCATTTTGCCTGTTTCAGTTACTGCATTTTTATATTTTCTCCTTTCATCAATTAAATTTAGTATCTCCTGTGTTATCCAAGGATTTTTGGCAGGTCTTGCCTTTCTACCTATTTTGTCCTCTGCTGCCTTCACTATTTCATCTCTCAATGCTACCCATTCCTCTTCTACTGTTTTATTTCCCCCTGTTTCTGTCAATTGTTGCCTAAATCTCCCTCTGAAATTCACCAGAACTTCACGTTCCTTCAATTTATCCAGGTCCCATCTCCTTATTTTCCTACCTTTCTGCAGTTTTTTCAGTTTCAGCCTACAGTTCATGACTAACAAGTTATGGTCAGAGACTATATCTGCCCCTGGGTATGTCTTGCAGTTTATAACCTGATTCCGGAATCTATATTTTATCTATATTATAAAATCTATCTGATACCTTCCAGTGTCTCCTGGTCTCTTCCAAGTATACAACCTTCTTTTGTGATTCTTAAACCACGTGTTTGTTATGATTAAATTATGTTCCGTGCAAAATTCTACCAGGCGACTTCCTCTTTCATTCCTTCTGCCCAGACCATATTCACCTACTATCTTCCCTTCCCTTCCTTGTCCTACTACCGAATTCCAGTCTCCCATAACAATTAAGTTTTCCTCTCCCTTAATTGTCTGAATAATTTCTTTTAGCTCCTCATATATTTCTTCGATTTCCTCATCATCGGCAGAGCTAGTTGGCATATAAACCTGTACTACTGTTGTCGGTGTTGGCTTCGTATCTATCTTGACAATGATAATGCGATCACTGTGCTGCTCGTAGTAGTTTACCCGCATTCCTATTTTCTTATTCATTATCAGTCCTACTCCTGTGATACCCCCAACTGATTTTGTATTTATAATCCTGTACTCACCTGACCAGAAATCCTGTTCATCCTGCCACCGAACTTCACTAATCCCCACTATATCCAACTTCAACCTATCCATTTCTCTTTTTAAATTTTCTAATTTTCCTACTCGATTAAGGGATCTAACATTCCACGCTCCGACCCGTAGAATGCCAGTATTGTCTTTCCTGATGATCACATCCTCCTGAGTAGTCCCCGCCCGGAGATCCGAATGGGGGACTATTTTACCTCCGGAATATTTTACCCGAGAGGATGCCATCATCATATTTTCATACAGTAGAGCTGCATGTCCTCGGGAAAAGTAACGGCTGTAGTTTCCCTTTGCTTTCAGCCGTTCGCAGTAACCGTGTGGCAAAGCCACATTAGCTGATGTTACAAGGCCAGCTCAGTCAATCATCCAGACTGTTGCCCCTGTAACTACTGAAAAGGCTGCTGCCCCTCTTCAGGAACCACACGTTTGTCTGGCCTCTCCACAGATACCCCTCCGTTGTGGTTGCACCTACGGTACGGCTATCTGCATCGTTGAGGCACGCAAGCCACCCCACCTCGGCAATGTCTGTGGTTCATGGGGGTGGGCAGTTTATATTACGATTAGTAAATCTATTAAATTCTGCAGAGTGTTGTTTTTAGGTAGAGGTCTAACAGCCTCTATGTATTTTGAAAGAATCATTCTTGTGCCCACAGCTGTATAGTATGTTTCGGTTTCGGCGGATGCTGCCATCAACAGGATGTTGATGTATAATTTTTGTTAATCTCCTGTTGAATTAAATGAATGTACGAATGTTACGTATTGTTTGTATTTTGATTACTATCTTTCTTTGTTTGGATACTGCACTTGTAATTTTGTGTATTATGGAAGACAGTCTCATTTCTTATATATTCTCCCAGAAATTTAACATGGTTGTAGAAAAAAAGAGGACAGAAACTGAAGTTATAGGAGAAGTGCTAACTGAGGGGTTGAATAAATAAATAATTACCCTGACAAAGTACGGTTTTCAGCTAGTGTTAAACATAAATGACATAGTCTGCATCACCCTTTCTGTTGCTTTCGATACGAAAATTAGCATCCGCTATTGAAAAACAAGTCACTGAGTCGTCTCCTATGGCAAATCATGACTGAATAATTTTTTTAGTTCTGGGTGCAATTTACAGCCGCGAAGCTTCACTATCTTTGTAGGAATTTGAAGAAAGGAAAGAACATTGCACTACTTTTATTTATGTTTGTGAATTCGCCTAGAAATATTGGTTGAAACATAAATGAATTCTAGCCAATCAGTGGTGCACAGACACAAACCTCACCTTACAATTATTTCTGCGCATTATGAGATCCGCATGAAGTGGGACTGATGGTTGCCATAAAGAAAGTCCAGAGAAGGACATCAACTGTTGTTTTATCATGATATAGGGGAGATACTGTCACGGAAATGATGTATAATTTGGGAAGGGAATCATTAAAAGAATGACATCGTTGCAGCGAGATTTATTTACGAAATTTGTTCCGCCAACTCTCTCTTCCTAATGCGAACATATTTTGTTTGCAAGTTGTTCAAATGTTTGTTAAACTTATGGGACTTAACTGCGGGGTCATCAGTCCCTAAACCTACAAACTGCTTATGAACTAACTTACACTAAAGACAACACAAACATCCATGCCAGAGGTAGGATTCGAACTCCCGACGGGAGCGCCTCAATGCACTCTGCCACTCCGCCGCGGCTTTTGTTAGCACCGACCTTCATCGGGGGACGTGATCATTATAATAAAAAAATCAGTTCGAAAAACATGGTTTCCTTATTTGGATAAACAGCGAACTTATATTTTTTTAAAGATGAAAATAACAGTCCAGTTAGCAAAATTTGACAATTTATTACTACAGGTAACAGGTTTCGATCTAAGATTAAATCATATTCAGACTGCAGTCGCCACACGCTCATCGCTTGAACATCTACAGCGAGAGGTCTGAAGGTGATCTAATCTTAGATCGAAACCGGTTAATGTAGTAATAATTTGTTAAATTTTGCGAACTACACTGTTATTTTAATCTTTACACTAAAAGAAAATAAAAGGTAAAAAATAGTAAAGCAGTCAACAATCCGAAGATTGGTTTGAACACCACAGTGCTTTACAACGCATGGTCCTGTTTGGAGGTGGTATGCCGTTGCCTTCCTCCGACCTTCGAACTTACTTACCTAGCCAGTTATAGGGGGACCTACAGTTTAAGGTGTGTTCCGAACCACGGTGCTACTCGGTATTTTTCACGTCAGCAACACTGCCAGAGGTGAAAGAAATGTAAATGACAGACAAAATTCCTAGGACCTGTGGGGGGGGGGGGGGGGAATCGAACCCGCGACATTGGGATTTGAGGTGTGGCAATCTACCACTGTGCTACGGAGCCGCACCAAAAGAAAGTAAATCAGATGGAAAACCGAAAGATTTACTTGTTCCTTTTTTTCTCCCTCACGCTATTGGAGAAATATCACAAAAGTGGCTCGATGAACCCTCCGCACTTCAATGTAATATGCAGAGTATTTATGTAGATGTAAGTAAATGTACTCCACTGTCGGAGTCTAAATGCAATATTTATCGGACGACACAACGGAGTCACAGTTTTTCTCCCCATCCAAAATGTGCTGGAGACAGAAAGTCATACGTGCTTCTCAGTGACGTGAAGTATTCGATTGTTCCCTTGTAGGCTTGTGGTGACGGATTCTCTTCACTGTGTACCACTAAGTGGAAAATCTATGTTGGAAAACTTTGGGTACCGGTGACGCAATCTACGAGCAGAGGTGGAAGGAGAAGTTTTAAAGACAATTAGACTTACCGAGGACGCTGCAGGCGCGGGAGAGTTTGAACTTTGCACTGAATATCATTATCGTGGTAAGAGTCTGTAAAGTTCAAGTGAATTTTGGCTTGTACATGTACACATCGAAGGTTAAATATTTTTCTTGGGTATTTGTGAAGCATTTAATTGACAAATAAATTTGCGAAATGCGTTAATAATACGTGAATGTATTCGAAACGGATGACTGAAATTAGCAATGCCGCAGTGGATCCATCAGGTTCCGTTGGATCACTGAACCTATGCACTATCGGGCTTGGGTAGCACTTCGATGGGTAACCGTCACTCTGCCGAATGCCGTTGATAAGCGGCCTATACTCAACCCTTGCGAGGTCAATTGAGGAGCTGACTGAGAAGTAGCGGCTCCGTTGTGGAAAACCGACATGGCGGCCGCGAGTGTGCTGGTTCAAAATGTTCAAATGGTTGTTAATCTATTTGACCAAACTGCGTGGTCCTCAGTCCCTAGCTTACAAACTACTTAAACATAGGTAAACTAACCTAAGGACAAACACACGCACCCATGCCCCAGGGAGGACTCGAACCTCCACGGCGATCAACCGCGCGCTCTGCAGCGAGACGCTTTAGACCGCTCGGCTACTCCACCGCGGCAAGTGTGCTGGTCACTGACCATACCGCATCAGGTGAGGCCTAAGAGTGGAGGATGAGACAGCGGTTGGTCGGTACCCGATGAGCCATCGAGGCCTGTGTGGGACTGTTTTTAGTTACCACTCAAGTTATAGTATTGCCTTTACGAGTAACTTGCATGCTATGTGCTTTTTTTTTTTAATTCTTATTTATTTATTTTACAGTAATAGTGGACAGAAGGTTCGAAATGTGCTGCTAAATGCATTTCACTCCAAACATATGGAGCAGTGAAACATTTAAATACTGCAACTCCTGCAACTCATGCTAACGCAATAAGCTGCAGTTAGTTGTGAGCAAGCACTTCCGACAAATTTCTTGCCATGCACGAAAAATAACAGCACACTAAAGGACAACAGATTTAAGTTAGTTCACAAATTAAATTGTTGTAGGAACGTACTGATTTGAAAATATTTCAATTGAGTACGTATAGCTCGTGCAAGAAGTCGTGGCCCTTGCGCAGAAACGCATTCTCGAGTTGTGCGCAGGGCGAGTCCATTCCTTCGTTTCTGAGGGCGGGCAGCTCAGTTGTCCAACATATACAGTTACGGCACTCCCACAGATTTTTGTTATACGCTGCGATAGTAGCGCTCCAAGCGGTCGGAAAGCAACGTTTCTGAATACGACAGTTGATGCGTTCGAATAGTATCATTTAGATTGACTTCAGCATACTTTTTACTTTAAGGAATGTATATAGTGCCTTATAAATAGGTATAATTAAAAAAAAAGCTCCCCATTTGTCTTTGTTAGTTTTCATAAGATCCCTCATGACGTACGAAACGGTACATTACAGGACAGTTACTTACAATCATCCTGTAACATACAGGCTTTAAATGAGTTATTTCTTTTTATATTAAAAATACAAATGCCTAAGAAAAAACAGGAGAAATGTCCTTTAGCAGAGAGACGCCAATTTCTACGCAGGAACGTTAAGTTTTCTTCGTTACAATTCCAGTAAATTCGCTGAGGGTGGGACATAGCAAACATATATAGAATGCAATAAATAAGGTATTTAACATACCAAATCAACCATCACAGCTGTAGCTGAAGGAAAAAAAGTCACAGACATGGCAATATAACGATAAAAGCAAGCAAACTGTTTTCCAGCAAAGAAGAACTCAGTTCCACAATTGTTGCTACACCTGAACCACAAACGGCAAGAATCATCAAAACATTGGTTTCTTAAAGCTAAAGTAATTGCACTTAAAAGATTATGCACGTATAAGAAAGACGAGTGACGCGTAAAAATGTGACAATCATTAGACTCCGTACCCAATTGATACACGTCAAAAACTGGCTGTCATAGTAAGAACAGACCATAATAGAAATTTATTATACCATTATATTTATAAGCAACTTACTTTCAGCGGAGAAGCTGCAAATATATACACACATATTCGTAACTATTTGTTCGTGACAGAGTTGTTCTTTATACCATTGAATCATTTAAATGAGGCCTTTTTTATATTAATTTCCGTATTATGTTTGTCTCTCGATATTTTAATAATGCTTGTAACGCAAAAATTATAGTAAGTATTTCGTTAATTACTTACAAAAGCGATTATAAACATCACTACTTCAGCAGCTTTCCCACCGCTAGAACCGCTAGTGTCGCAGCAAGTGTCAGTTGGTAACAACTTTTCCAGCAGTGAGTGTCCTGCCTGTGTATGTTAGACTGTGGTTGCACGTTGTCTGCTGGGCCTCACACTTCGTCTGTTAAAAGCCGGCAGTCAACTGCGCCCCGCGACCAGCAGGCAACAAGCAACTCAGGCGGCCGCCCCTCCAAAACACCATATTCTTTTCGTTTCAAATTAATTTCTTGTACCTATTTTCTTCGCTTTGAAACAAGCAAAATGCGTTGTAGTAATCCATCCATGTCTGAACTGCTGCTCATGTTTGCTCCGCAGCTGACACACGCACTACACAAGCGCCATTCAGTTTCAACCACAGGTACTAGAGTTGTGGCGATTCGTGAATGAGTCGTTCGTTTGAACGAATGCAAATAAAGAATCGTAATAATCGAATCATGATCCGGACGAATCGCCGTTCAAAAGAATCGTCTGTGTAGTGAAAATTCCAACTATTCATGATTCGAAGGCGACTGCCGATTCATGCCGAATCGTGCCGAATTAACCACTAGACAACACGGATTCAGAAAGTATCACTCTTGCGAAACACAGCTTGCCCTTTATTCACATGAAGTGTTAAGTGCCATCGACAAGGGATCTCAAATCGATTCCATATTTCTGGATTTCAGGAAGGCTTTTGACACTGTACCCAACAAGCGGCTTCTTATGAAATTGCGTGCTTATGGAATATCTCCCCAATTGTGCGGTTGGATTCACGATTTCCTATCAGAAAGAACACAGAACATTGTAATTCACGGAAAGTCATCGAGTAAAACTGAAGTAATATCTGGCGTTCCACAGGGAAGCGTTACAGGTCCCCTACTCTTCCTCGTGTTTATAAACGATTTACGAGACAATCTGAATAGATTCCTTAGATTTTTCGCGGATGATGCTGTCGTTTATCGGTTAGTGAAGTGAACACAGAGGATCAAAAGCAACTGCAAAGCGATTTAGACAAAATTTCTGCACGGTGCGAAAATTGGCAATTGACACTAAATAAAGAGAAGTGTGAAGTAATACACATGACCAATAAAAGAAATCCGCTGAACTTCAATTGCGCGATAAATCAGTTAAACCTTAAGGTCGTAGATTATACCAAATACCTTGGAGTTACAATTACAAACAACTTTGACTGGAGAGAACACACAGAAAATATTGTGGGGAAGGCGAACGAAAGGGTACGTTTAATCGGCAGAACGCTTCGAAGATGCACCAGCTCCACCAAAGAGACTGGCTACATCACACTTGTGCGTCCTCTCCTGGAGTACTGTTCCCCCTTGTAGGACCCTCACCAGGTGGGATTGACGGAAGACATTGAGAAGGTTCAGAGAAGGGCAGCTCGTTTTGTTCTATCACTTTACGGGGGGAAAGCGTCACGGAAATGTTGCACGAATTGGGGTGGAAATCATAAAAAGAAAGACGTTATTCATTGCGGCGTGATCTGTTTGCTAAGTTTCAATCACCGACTTTTAGTTCTGAATGTGAAAATATTTTGTTTGCACCCATCTACTTAGGGAGACATGACCATCCCAATAAATAAGAGAAATCAGATCGAAAACGGAACGATTTAGGTGTTCTTTCTTCCCGCGCGCTATTAGAGAATTGAACGGTAGAGAAAAGTTATGAAAGTGGTTAATAATCCCTCTGCCAGGCACTTGAATGTGATTTGCCGAGTATGTATGTAGATGTAGATGTAGAATGATTACGAATGCCGGAGAGCAGTCTAGAGGGGCCACGAATCGTCGTTCATAAGAATCGTCTGTCTCGTGACGATTCCAAGATCATACGACTCATGATTCGAAGGCGACTGCCGAATCATGCTGAATCGTGCCGAATGATTACGAATGCCGAAAAGCAGTAGAGACGGGGGACGAATCGTCGTTCAAAAGAAAAGTGTGTTGCGTGACGGATCCAAGATCCGGCGATTCATGATTCGAAGCCAACTGGCGAATCGTGCCGAATGATTACGAAAGCCAGAAAGCAGTCAAGGGGAGGACGTGTATGAACAAAGTAAGCACAGAACAAAGATTGTGAGACGTAAGTTATTATTCACGAATTACATATAACAGAATCACAGCGAAATACACAGCTGGTAATATACACGATTAACATCAAGAAATCAAAGTATGATGAAAAATTACGTCCTTCTTATGCGTTACAGATACACTGCAACCCACACACGTCGTTTATACAGTTTACGTGTAATATATTTAAACGAGCAATTCTTGCACATTTATATTTCGCGTATCGCCGAAAAGGCTTTAACGATTTGAATTATGTTTTGTTTTTAGAGAGGTTTATCCTTCTTTAGTTCATCTACATACCGTAGTTGTATTTTCTGTAAAAATTCAATTTTACAAAACTTTTCAAGACGCAATTTTAAAATGTTTTAACGTCATCTCGAAAATCTGTTTTACTATTTACGTTTTTATCTTTATCTTTCCTGAAAGAAACCGATTTTACAAAAAAGAAACATTTTAATATAAAAACGCGAATTTCATGTATCTCGAAAGAAATTTGGTATTTAGCGCCGGATTTTGATTTTTAAAATTTATTTATATAGTCGTGTTTGCTGAAACTAAGTGATTTTACATAAGTATTTTATAACGATTATATATGTGTATATGTATATTTAAATGGCCGAAGTATTCGAAAACAAAAAAAAAAAAAAAAACAAAAAAAATTAAGGTCACAGTAGGATTCGAACTACGTGACCTACATTCAGTAGTTTAACAATCTACAATGCTACCAAATGAGCAACGACGACAGTAGGAGGAGTTGGTAGCGTAATATGTATTTATATCCGCTTGCAAAACTTGAATTTTTCTTGAGAATTTTTGAGAGTTGAATCGACTGGCTTTGGCGGATTATTAAGTCTGAACTTTACGCACTATAATATATATAATAAGATCCGAAAACCATAATGTCTCCTTTTTGACATTCTGTAAGAATCGTGTCGTCGCTGACCAGAAACAATAGTGAACGAATCGTAGGGAAAGATTCACAAGGTTCGATTCCAATATCCATGACACAGACATGTGCTGCCATCTATGAGCAGGACGTAGAACGTTTGGCATTCTGTAAGAATCGTGCCAATGCGGACTACAAAGAATCGTGAACGAATCGTAGGAATCGATTCACAATGTGGGATTGAATCGCAAGAATCGATTCCTGAAAAACAATCATGTTGCCCAACTCTAACTGGAACGCCGAGCGCTGTCCGTGGGCCGGCCGCGGTGGCCGAGGGGACTGAGGCGCTCCAGTCACGGTCTGCACGGCCACTACGGTCGGGGGTTCGAATCGCCCCTCGGGCATGGATATTTGTGCCGTCCTTAGTCTTAGCTAGTTCATAAGTAGTTTGTAAGTTTGGGGACTGATGACCCCGTAGTTAAGTCCCATAACCTATACAAACATTTGAACATTTGAAGCTGTCCGTGGCGTATCTTGACTGCTGCCGAACGCGACGGAAAGCAGCGTGTTCCGCCGCGCATTCTGCCTGCGCTCTGTTCAACGGAGTTTTAAATGTCGCATTATAACTGTGTTACTGCGGTGCGCTGTGTTGTGCTTGCCGGCGCGAATTAATGTAAACTTCCTGAATCTTCTGATGCAGGACGTTTCTGTTATTACTTGGGGAATTTTGTATGATCAGTGTTATTTGCACGTGCACGTAGTTGCCTTGATTAAAAATAGTGCACTCGTCAACTGAGGAAAGTGACCAGTAAGTATTATTGACTGGAAGCCTATCGAGTGCCGCGCGCTATGACAATTACAGCTTTTTTTTCCCTTTAATTCCACTCACTGTGGTTGCTAATTGGGCAACGTGGCTGCCCTCATTTAGTGTCATCACCGACTTGCACTCTCCGTGTACTTCAGCCGGACTAGAATGAACCTTGTTGATTAGTTAAAAATTGGTATTGTAAGCTTACCACCCTCTGCTTTCCTATCTGTTGCCACCCTGTTCCGGGTATAAAATGATGTTAAAGCAGATCTTAGTGCCCTGATTAAAAAAAAAAAGAAAAAAAAAAAAAAAAAAAAAAAAAAATAACGCGCAACGGGCTCGCTTTACGAAAACTATGGCAACTAATTGGATAGCAGTGGCAGTAACTTACCTCAATGGATATGCCTAACATGATTTTTTATCTGAATAACATGCATACAAACAAGGAAGGCAGTTTCCATTTTAACAAATTTACATTTATTTACTGATCTTGTCGCAACTCAATTAAGCAAGAAATATGGGACATTTCAGTTAAAACATTTAGAATACAATTAATATTTCTTGGAGGGATTAAAAAAGGGACCAAAAGCTTTCACACTCTTTGTCTACTGGCTGGATTCCACAATCGTAGCGCCATGATGTACTACCCACATGGCGACACACACGTAAATTCAAAGTGCCACAAAGAAAATCGCCACAAAATAATTGATAACACAGAATCTTATGTCACGGATACCTGATATGCACTAGCTAACTGTTGCAGTTACTTTAAATCCGATGAAGAGGGTTTTACGTGCACTTCTCTTTGTGTATCTTGACCCACCCTGTCGCATGATCACCACGTGAATATAAGTAGACGGTAAAACGATAAATGAAGCCACACCAGATTTCATTAATAAACTTCCCCCGCGCACACAGTAGAATCTCAGATCTACAAAGCGAACATCGGTCCACTTCCCACCCTAACTACATTGAAATAAGCCAACTTGGTACACAAGAGATCCCCACATAAACTGAGCCTTTTCCGCAAAGAACAGAACTCGTCCTGATTCCGTGAAAACGCTGCCAAAATTTAGAAAATGTACTTATCCTAACATTGTGTATTTACTGAACCATTTCCCTGCTAATCTGTTCCAAAATTGCCACAAATCACACACACTTCGAAATACATTACCCTCGGAGACCAACATACTCACGTCCGTCCTCAGCCAGCCCAGGAAACATTCTGCCGAAATATGGCTGCCCTCTAGCCTAACCGTCCTTCCCGTTCAACTTGGGCGGAGCCGTCCTGCAATTGGCCAGCCACCTAACGGGACCATCCTGCCAACTTGCGAATCGTGGAGGAATCGCAGATCACAGACACCTGCCGACCACGCCCCCCCCCCCCCCCCAGGAGACCTCTCTGTCCAATACAGAAATAAAGTTGGCTAACCTTCTAACTATGATCATCTCTGCCTTTCCAGCTGCAGCCTCACACACACGAAGACATACACACACTCACACTTGGTTAGGATGGGGAGATGGGTGCTGTGGAGCAAAGGTCCTTGTGTGAGCGGGGCTCACTTATTATGCCTGTAATTACAATAGCAATAATAATCCTCGTGCATTCTTGTCTGCACTGCTCCTAGCACTAGCCCTGAAATGAATGATTAAGGTGGCACGAAAGATCAAACACAAAGGGGGAAAAAAAAAAATTGAAATTAATTTGCACACAAAACTATGGCGTGCATGAAACACGTATCATTTCAAGTAAGTCAAATGAAATTATACGACAGTATCGTTTCATTGTCATCTTTGAGTATTTATTTTGGATTGTGGTGCCCCTAAAAGTAAATTGACAGTCATTAAAATTCTCTTTCGTAATTATGTTGTTTAAACTATGTTCCACTTCTGCTAATTGTAATTTAAAATTTTAAATTCGAAATTGTAAGGTACTGCCATTTTCTTCTTAACGTAAAAACAAGTTTCTGTTGTTACATAGATCTTTAGCAATATCGGACGTGTTCTGCTTAGTTTTATTATGAAGTACCTACAAAAAGATCCTTTTATTTCAGTGTACTGTAACTCCTTAATATTGAATAGTTCTCCTATTACATCAAGAAAACTTCCTCTGATACTCAGAGCTCATTAATAAACGTAAGAAATCCCATTACAGAACACTCCTAGTATTTAGATCTCATTAATGAACCTATAAAGCGGTCTTATCTTTACCTTTCATTAGACTTGTTTCCGATTTCCGTCCTTCAGCTTTATACAACAAAAGAAATGAAGCTCGACTCAAGCAAAAGTCCTGTCCTCCTCAAATTACGGGATCTATAAATGCAATCTTTTGAAGCATTTAATCTCCATTAATATTAGTGAAGCTATAACACTAAAGAGAATCTTCCCGAGGCAAACTGAAATCTGCCAAGACTACGGCAAATTATCGCGACAGCCATCGCTTCATCTCAACATTAATTACCAATCTTCATCCGCAGATAATCCTGTGTCTAGAATTCTGCTGCTGCGTCCGGGACCTGGCTCTCTCGCAGCTAAAATCCGCCAGTGACGAACTCTGACCTGCGACCAGTGTTGCCAGATGGCAGAGAGAGAAAATACCTACAGTCAGACAAAAATGTACCTACGTTTTCCCTACTTGCTCCCTACAACCTCATTAATGTCCGTACATCAGGCTCGTAGCCAGTATTTGGGTCTGGGAGGGGCTAATCCAGGAGTCCGGCCAGCAGTTCATTAATGTGACGTGTTACAATTTTGAAAAACTTTAAAATAAATATTTGGCATCATGCTTCACTTGCTAGATATGTTTTCCCCGTGACTGATCGTTATTGATTGATGGAGTCAAGTGTAGATTATGCCGTGGATTCCAAGTGCTCTGTAACAAGAAGATTACTGATTTATCGATCGGACAAGGGCACATCAAGAACCTGTCAGCCATAGAGAGGAACAGCATTGATTTGTTTCCCCAAATATGCCGCTAATTCCGAGTGCACTGTTACTCGATGATAACTGATTTATTGACCGCACAAGGATACATCGAGACACTATCAACCATAGAGTAGGAACAGTAGTAATTATTTAGTTCACAGTCAGCACAAGAAAGGAAGTTCGTCACTCTACATTATTCGATTTTCAAAGAGTAATGCTCTGTTGACAACGAATATCTAGCACTTTGTTAATTATAACGCTGACTTTCGCAAATGTTTTAGCGTTTTCTTGTCAGTATCTTCTCATTTACAATTATTAGTATATCGTCCTGTCGTAAATAAATAAGTCTAATCAAGGTAGTAAAACGTGTTTCGTTCATGGAAACAATGAATTTTTCTTGTGCTGACATTTTCTAACACTATTTCCAAACCGACTCTCCATTCCACTGATATATATTAACAAATATCCTAATTTTAATGTGTCTGAAACTAGATTTTCAAATTACTAATGTTTACTATGAACAGAAAACAACTATGCCGTCTAAAATATCATTGGCTACTTCAAACTCTGTCACAATTTGTCGGCTTCATTCCCGGGTGCTGACAACTGTTCTGTTGCCAACATTACCCGCTAGGCCTGTGTCGGCGATTGTAAAGTCTTACCAAAGTACCTACGCGTTGGGGACTTTTGGATGAAACTTACCTACATGATTTTAATGCTTAAAAGTACCTAAGTGCAGGGAAAATTCCCTACGTCTGGCAACACTGCCTGCGACTCTTCTCCGCCTCTCGCGACACGCCTTTGTCAGATCAGCAGTGCAGCACACTTCACGTTACTTTTTTGCAGTAATGACGTGGCTTCCACTATCGGCTTTTGCGAGCGCGTGTAATCCATCCCTGTAAGAACTTATAACAAGTAATCCACTACCAAAATATTAAGAACCTTATACCATCAAACTCAAATGAAACACTATTGCTTAATTTTAGCTTCTGAATCACGTTTTGACAGTAATACAATTACATAACCTTCATTTTTTTGGGAATTGTCACAAGGTATTAAGACAACATATTCACATAAAATATATATGTTAGTACACTACTTACGGTATTTTAATACTTTGTGCGATTGGATTCATGTTTTCCTATCAGAAAGGACACATTTCATTGTAACTGACGGTAAGTCATCGAGTAAAACAGAAGTTATATCTGTCATCCACAGGAAAGCGTTATAGGTCCCATATTCTTCCTCGTGTTTATAAACGATTTAGGAGACAATCTGAATAGCTCCCGTAGACTGTTCGCGGATGATGCTGTTGTTTATCGCTTAGTGAAGTCAACAGAGGATCAAAAGCTACTGCAAAGCGATTTAGACAAAATTTCTACATGGTGCGAAAATTGGCGATTGTCAATAAAGAAAAGTGTGAAGTTAAAAGAAAAAGAAATCCGCTGAACTTTAATTACGCGATAAATCAGTCAAACCTTTAGGTCGTAAATTCTACCAAATACCTAGGAGTTACAAGTACGTACAATTTCGACTGGAGAGAACCCATAGAAAATATTGTGGGGAAGGCGAACCAAAAGTTACGTTTCATTGGCAGAACGCTTCGAAGATGCACCAGCTCCACCAAAGAGACTGCCTACATCACGCTTGTGCGTCCTCTCCTGGAGTACTGTTGCTCCTTGTGGGACCCTCACCAGGTGGGACTGCCGGAAGACATTGAGAAGGTTCAGAGAAGGGCAGCTCGTTTTGTTTTATCACGTTACGGGTGGGAAAGCGTGACGGAAATGTTGCACGAATTGGGGTGGAAATCATTAAAAGAAAGACGTTATTCATTGCGACGTGATCTGTTTGCGAAGTTTCAATCACCGACTTTTACTTCCGAATGTGAAAATATTTTGCTAGCACCCACCTACTTAGGGAGACGTGACCATCCCAATAAAAATAAGAGAAATCAGATCGAAAACGGAACGATTTAGGTGTTCTTTCTTCCCGCGCGCTATTAGAGAATGGAACGGTAGAGAAAAGTTATGAAAGTGGTTAATGAACCCTCTTCCAGGCACTAAAATGTGATTTGCAGAGTATCTATGTAGATGTAGATGTAGATATGGAAATCTTCTGTTAATAGCTTGTAAAAGGTAATATATCTATCAAACTATTCATATAGCATATTTTGTGATCTGGTCTGTTCTGTTACGTAAAAGATTTTGAAGCCTATTAGCTCACTAAGTCACTTAATATGGATTAATACCAATTTCATCACTCATTTGAAATTGTCTGCAGCTCTCTCCCTGGTTCTGTTGAGGGGGTGCCTTTCTTCCGTTGCTTCTGTAGCATGGATTACGACGAAACAAGGATCATGGTTCAAATCCCCAGGTTCTGGGATAGCATTATAATGGAGTCAATTGAAATCAAGATGGGGGATGAACTGATAAACCGGAAAGCAGGATATCAACTCAGTACTGCATGGAATCCGGCTCTGGAACATCCTTCAAACGCCACTGCCAGATTGGAGCACAGTGGGCGCGAACCACGTGGAAAGCACCAGACGCCGCCTAGGGATAAATATGGGTCAAGGTCGGCTTGTCAATCAGTCTCAGGGAACACCTGATGAAGACGCCGTTACGGTGTCGAAATATCGTGTTTGTAAGACGCGGATCACCGGCAGTATACCCGAATCCATGAGATGTCAAATTGAACATATTTTAGAGTATACATAATAGAGAATACAAGTGTATTCCAAGCCACAGTTGTTTGTCGAAAAAATATTTTTAATACTTCATATATAATGCACAACGAGTTTCGATTCACTATGGCATCATTGCTCGACAATAAGGAAAATTTTTTATAAAAGTACAAAGTGAAGAAAAAAAAATGATACATCGCAATTTTGGAAATGGTCAAAAGAGTGTTATAACATATGATCCAATAAGTATCATTTTGGCCAACAGTTGTTTTAGGACCAAGTTGCAGAGAAGCCTGTGCTTGAGAGAGGTGGTCAGTCCTATTCAACCTAGAAGTCAGATTGTTCGAATCTAGAAAAATAGTCAAGCAACTTTCTTCACTTTGATAGTGCTTCTGTGTAAGGAGCTCCATATGTCAATATGAGCAAGCTGAACATAAATTTGTATTGCTTACAAATATAGTTCCCAAAGAACTTGAAGTCGCAGAGAGTATATACTAAAGAGTGCAAAAGCCAATATGGCACGAAGTCGCAGAGAGTATATACTAAAGAGTGCAAAAGCCAATATGGCACAATGTTAGTGTCTTTTGTTTTGTTAATTAAAAATGTAGATAAAGTCATAATTTGTGGCTATTACTGGCTTTCATTTGTCCGCTTAAAATCTGGATCTCTGCCTTTGTGGAAATCATATTCCAAGACAACGAGACCGACCAAACTTTAAATTTTTGCGTCGAGAAAACACAGAGATGTGTATTCCGCTAGCTAAGTACTCACTGTGCCATGTTTGTCGTATTATGACACACAAGAGCACAGAATTAGACGTTCTGAAATGTTATGGGTAGCAGGGATACTACAAACTGCGTTAAAGTACGCCATATTTTATGTCGTTTACTCCTCCCAACTTATTTTATGAAAGAATATCATTTCAATGCAAAAGCGTGAGCCTGCAAAATAGTTGTCTAGTCCGGCTACCAGTTCTTCGTTTGAAGCGAAGCTTCGTCCACAAAGAAAAATTCTCAGTTTTACGAAGAGATGGTAGTCTGATGGATCCACATCAGCTGAATAAGGCGGGTGTGGCAACAATTCATATAATGGTTCGTGTAATTTTGGCAGGGCGACAGCACATGTCTGCTCGCGCAATATTGTCTTGATTGGGATGACATTGTACAGGAAGTCAACATTGTATTCTCCAGTAACTGTTTGCCAAGAGCGGAGATAATCTACAAACAGAATCCCTTTCACATCCCAGAACTCTGACGTCATGACCTCTCTAGCCGAAATAATTGTCTTTGTTGTCTTGTTTCCACTGGTTTTACTGTTGTTTTGTTCAAAATGTTCAAATGTTTGTAAATCTATCGGACCAAATTGCGTGCTAATCAGTCCGTAGCTTGCAAACTACTTAAACTAAGGTACACTAACACACACACACCCATGCCCCAGGGAGGACTCGAACTTCCGACGGCGAGTAACCGCCCGCTACGCAACGAGGCGCCTTAGACCGTTCGGCTACTCCACCGCGGCTGTTGGCTTGTCACAGGGGTGTAACAGTGCCCTCAAAGTTTCATCTGTGGTCATAAACCGGCACAAAAAGTCTTGTCCGGGTTTCCTGAAACGGACCGAACAATTTTCCACTATGACCATTCTCATGCGTTTTTGATTCAGCGTCGAGAATCGCGGCACCTATCTTGCAGATAATTATTTTATTTCTAATTCTTCAGTTAAATATGATATACCCGTTCAGATGAAATCCGGCAACCGTGAGCAATTTCAAGCACTTTCAATCGGCAATCCTCCATGTCCATTTTGTGCACTTTTGTAATTATTTCTGGGGTAGTGACATGTTTGCCAACCACTGCGGAGATCATCATCAAAGCTCTCCCGGCTAAATTTGAATACATTTATCTACTTGGCAACAGTTGAACATGAAGGAGCAGAGTCCCCCTAGTGTAATCCGGAAATCAGCATAAGTGTCCTTTGCTTTCATATCTTTCTTTACGAAGTACTTTATCATTGCACAAATCTCGATTTTTTTTCCATCTTCGCAAATCGCAAACAGAGCCACGTCACCACCACAATTCTCTTCCATAAGCACTGATGTGGCACCTGTTTATAGCCAACAGTCCAAGGATAACACTGGTGGCGCTATCGATGACCTCTCTTAGCGATTTCCAGAAGTTTGCAAACCACCCTCGTAGTAAAAAGAAATGTCATATTAAACTGTAATTAGCGCCAGTCAAAATGATCTGACTCATTATTAGGCTGTGTGGTCTTGTGGGTATACGCTTGTAGTTGTTGATACTAAAGGACATCGGTTCAGGTCTTCGCAAAAGTTAATATTTTTATTACATCTTCGCATTTATAACCCATTTTGGGACCTTCTTGTTTCCTAACAGAAATGTTGTGGTTATCTAAAACTGGCTGTTATTCAGCCATAACAGCGTGATTCTCTCTCTCTCTCTCTCTCTCTCTCTCTCTCTCTCTCTCTCTCAGGCGTGAGTTAGTTGTCAATGTTAAAGTTTAAAAAATTTTTCATAAAGAACCCAAATGCGATGAAATACTTAAGACATAAAATAGTATAAAAATAACGAAAGTACACACATTTGAAACAGGGTCAAAATAGAATTTATAATCTACTTCTACATAGTTACTCTGTAAATTATCTCAAATTCTACGTCAGAAGGTTCATCGAACCTCTTTCATGATTTTCCGTTTACGACCTGATTTATTTTGTTATGATGATCAAGTCTTCCTGTGTAGGTCGGTGCTAACAATATATTTTCGCGAAATTATTCGCAATTGCGATTATCTTATAGATCCACTGTCTTAGGAATAGATGTTTTGCCAAATGGTGACATACAGTGGAGCTTTAAGAAAATCGCAATTGCGAATAATTACCTAAAAATTATTAGAACACTGTAATTTGTCAACATGAAACGAGTATATTTTCAAAGTTTTAGTAAGGTCAGTGCTAACAGCCGTCATGTATTTAATTAAATGTATCTTTAACCATAAAATTTTACGCATTTGAATATACCTCCTTATCAGTACCACATTATGCGAAATTCAAACTTTCTTACTTAAATTAGCATTAATCATGCTAAGTCGTAAGGTATGTGATTCTGTATTGTTGATTCTGTATTGTTATTATATCTCTATATTAATACTATCTATTTGTGTTTGATATCACTAAATGAAACTTACAAATGCTGTCCTATTAACAGCTGATTTATTAACTCACTTGCATTTTATAGTGGGTTTACTTTGTCTTTAAATCCTATGTATAATCCCTTGTTTAATTTATTACTTTTATTAATTCTAGCAACAATTTGTTGTATACTGCAATTCATTTTTACTTATTTTATTATAACTACATTGCTTTGATACTCGTGGTTGACCAATTTTTCTATAAATTTTTCCCCCTGAGGTGTCATTCCTTTTCCACACATCTACCATCATAATTACCAAGAGTCAGTAATATTTTGTTTTAAAGTTCTCTAAAGAATTTTCATCTGTCTTGTTACTAATATAAGGAAAACTGATTTGTCTACGTAAACATTTCCCTTCCTTTTGTCTATGGCCGGCCGCGGTGGCCGAGGAGACTGAGGCACTCCAGTCACGGTCTGCACGGCCACTACGGTCGGGGGTTCGAATCCCCCCTCGGACATGGATATTTGTGCCGTCATAGTTCGTAAGTAGTTCATAAGTAGTTTTTAAGTTTAGGGACTGATGACCCCATAGTTAAGTCCCATAGACTATACAGACATTTAATTTTGTCTATGTGCATCATATTTGTTTGTGTTTGTGATGTATCTCTTAATACATTTTTTTTTATTTCCTCTATTATGTTAACTACTGTTACTCAGATCTAGTGTGATTTTAAACTTACTTTATAGGCTATATAGGCTATACAGTAACCCTTGTCTTATGATGTAATATTATTGGCTCTAAGTATTATTATTCTGACTTATCCTTCTAGAGTCAAGAACTCTGTGTTTATATTCCCTTTATATAATTGTACACCACAATGCTTTATTTCTCGGTATTGTTATATCCATGTATTAATAATTTGCAGAAGTGACATGTTGTCTCATGTCTATGCCATTATAAGCAACCTATGATATAACATGGAACATTTTTCATTTGACGTGAATCTTTATGGTCTGGATTTAGTTACCTATATGTTAATTGTCATTTTCATAATTCTATAAATTTCAAGGCTATTACGTAAGATAGCCCCTGTGATTGAAATCCCTTTGTATGAAATAAGTATCCACAAGACTAAGTTCCCATACTTTGTTATTTAAATCAAGAAGCATTTCAATTCTAACATTGTATGAAATTAAATTATTGCCCTATAGTAAACTGTTACTATAAGTTCACTGTATACTATGCTACAGTTTTTCACAACGATTAACGACTCTATGTTTTTGATCAACTCCACACTGGCATTTAATATATTTATAGTTTTACTCTTCCTATCAGATATAGTACTCAACTTGCACAACAGTGAGATTAATGTTGTTTATATATTTATCAATTTTGTTGTAATGTAAACATTTTTAAGACGATGATCACTCTCGTTTTCTCACTAGTAACACATTATATTGATGCAGATAACATTTAATGTTGGAAGCTGTGATAATATTTAATTGTACGACATTTGTTCACAAACTTTTGATATACACTTATTTATAAAACGTGTTTATCACTGCACTTTGTAACTTTGTTTACATAGTCTTAACCAAAGCTGTTCTGCCAAAGATACTGCACACACATTAAGAATGACTCCATAATTGTATATTCAATTTCGATAGCATAACTTGTGATGGTCTTTGACTTGTGCAATTAGCATTCTGCACTCTTCAGTATTCACAGTCCATTCTCGCATTTTATGTTGTTTTCGACTATGATAATCTAGTATGATATTTGTAATTTTATTCAAAGTGACTCCTGCTGTTTTCAGCCAGATCTATTTTATTTAATGCAGTTGACTAAGCTCTTTTAATACCTTGCAAGTATTTATAACACAACGTAGTCTGGTACTTCCACTTTTCCAACCTATGTATGTTATTTGCTTCTTACTTTCTTTTTTTATTGTGTACTTTAATTACTTTATTTTTGTACTTTTGTGTAGTTTATCTATTATGATGGTCCTGGACCGAAACTGGTCGATTTTGAGGATTTTAATAAAACAGTTGATGAAACTTCCTGGCAGATTAAAATTGTGTGCCGGAACCCGGACTCGAACCTGGGACCTTTGCCTTTCGCGGGCAAGCGCACTACCGACTGTGCTATCCCGACACGACTCACGATGCCGCCTCACAACTTCACTTCCGCCAGTACCTCGCCTCCCACTGGCGGAAGTGAAGTTGTGAGGCGGCATCGTGAGTCGTGTCGGGATAGCACAGTCGGTAGTGCGCTTGCCCGCGAAAGGCAAAGGTCCCAGGTTCGAGTCCCGGTTCCGGCACACAATTTTAATCTGCCAGGAAGTTTCATATCAGCGCACACTCCGCTGCAGAGTGAAAGTTTCATTCTGAAAACAGTTGATGGTTAAAGATGCATTTTATTGAATATATTTTCGCATTCGGAAGAGAAAGTTGCTGCAAGAAATTTCACAAATGGATCTCCCAGCAGTAAATACTTTCTTGTAATGATTTCCTCCTGAACTCTTGCATAATTTCCCTGACACTCTGAATCAAATCGTCTATAGCAGTGATTCCCAAAGTGATCTATATGGTCCTCCAGGGTTGTATTCTAATCTGCAAGGGGTCCGCGTAAGCTCTATTTGTTGCAAAAGGTGGTCAATGATGATGGTTCACATGTAGACAATGTTGAAGCTTGATCCTTTGTATGTCACTGTTTGCTTCAATGGCTAAGCGAGAGAATGGAGGAATTCTGTAATTTCGGTTTTTATTTATTTATTTACTTTTTGCAGGTGGAGGTGAAGATAAATTATAACTTGTAAAGTATTAAAATATAAGTAAATCTAAAGGTACACGTGTATTTCAGTATAGATAATATTACATTTTATTAAATGCAAATCTCCAAAGAGGAACTTGAGCATTCTTTCCAAATACGATACCATCAGCTACGTTATTATTTTCAGAGCTCCTTTATGTAAATTACTATCCCTTGCCCTTCTCCAAGGAGTCGGAGGAGTATCGGAAGCTGCAAATGAAGGGCCAGCAAATGTTTCGTTATTCATCAAGGAATATATTAACATATTATTGGTTGGGTGTATTTAGGCTTCTGCGTTTTGAGTAGCAGTTCCTACTGCACATAATTTAAGCCGTTTATTACATTTGAAAGAGCGGTCAAAGGACCATTGGTGGATGACCTTTCCATGGGGCGCGGGTTAGAAACGCGGTTTTATTCCGAAGTTTTTCAATCTGCGTTTTAATCCAACATTCACCTCTCAACGATATGAAGAGTCGCCAGAAATTCCGAGAGCATGCTTTTCTCTAAGAGTTGCTTATTTTCTGTAATACCGTTTTATTTCGTCCCTAATCTCATTTGATTCGGCAGCCACAATGAAGACCTTTTTCCGCTTTGGATAGAGATTTACCCAGAGCGCACCATCTAGTTGGTTGTATACACACTTTGCTTCTAACTTCTGCACTTTTCCACTTTAAGAATAAATTCTCAAATCGCGTCGTACTAGTCATGCAAAAATGCATCACTGTTGTTGTTGCGTTATAATATTATTCCAACTCACTGCGGTCTCGTCGTGTTTATTCACTAGGTAAATAATTATTTACCACATGAAAAACCACTTACTTAGAGACAATTAACGCAGTGAACTGGAATAATATGGCCTTTTGTGACTACTTTCTATTCCACGTGCTGGTTTCCTCTTTATTCTGTAGCCCAAGTCTGCAAATCTTTTGTCTGATCTCGAGTTTATTTATTTAACAAATGCATGCTTCCACAAGCATGCCTGAGTCATTTGGAGAGATGAATTAATACACGCCCTCTTTTCTAGCATGCCGCCTAGTCACTTTTAGTCTTTGTAGATGCTCTTGTAAGCCGAAAACCGGTTATCTAAATGAAAATAAACTCGCAAAACTTACACAAAATTGTTTATATAGTGTCTGTTTTTCCGACACTATTTGTTGAACAATAACGGACTTAATTATACGAAGTTTCAACTTCGCTTTTGAATTTGTTTCAGTGCCCAGAACCGGCGATATTTCGAATATACAAAATATTCTTTTAAGTCAATACGTTGATATTCCACCAAGAACCGAAGAAAGAATCAGTGACAATGTCCTCATTTAGCTTTGCTTGCAATTTATATGGGTTACACAGAAACATCTCATATAGTCCTATGTATTTAATAAAATTCGACATATATTTATTGCATTCTTATTGTAGTTCTTTTTTATCTCCTGAATATTTAGTGTTTGTTTTCAAACACCATGTAGAGTGTTATGTTGTTTTCTAAATTAGTAACATTAGTCACCATTCGAAGCCAAATTTTCTTACTTTATGATCACAGCCATATGTTATTAAACATGATTAAATCTATAATAAAACTGATATGTGATTCATAGTATTGCATAATCATAGGCAACAATTTCTGTAAAACAAGCGGCCAGAACCAGAACTGGAAGTATGGGAAAAAGAGTTTAACGTCACTGCACCTATGAGTTGATTACAAGCTTAGAGTGAGGAACGATAACGAAGAACAAAGGCTGTGCGCTTTCAAAAAGACCACACGAGAATTCGTCTTAGTGCGTTTTTAACGTCTCCGTCAAAACTGGTATTAAGCTTTTTGTCACCCCAAAGTATAAGCTAATTATGTTGATGAAGTTGTAAAAGCTAATTAACTGAAGGTAATTATGCCGCTTTTTTATCATCAAATCTCATTTAGATGAAATATGGAAAATTAAGTACTTCAGTTTTGTCGTTATAATCCTTTGTGTACGTACTGTTACCAGTTAGTTACCTAAGGCGTTACGGTACTGAAACCTCTGAATTTTGTATTATTTAATGGTGCACTTTATGTAATATAATACAATCCATCACTTTATTTCAACACAATAGATAACGAAAAAGTGAGCTTAAATCAAAATTATAACACTCACTAAATCACTGAAACAGATTTACGTAGAAAAACATTTCTATATGTCTGTACAGTGTGAATTAAATTAACACACCTGAGAGTTCAAAAAGAATTCCGTAACCGTACTACAACGGTTCTAAAGCTGAGTTATTTTTAAATCAACTACAATGATTGGGAAAACAACATAAAGGTACCTGCATTTAATTGTACTATTGAAAATTAATTGTCTGATATAATCTGACTGCGTGATGCAGTGAATTATCAAAGCTACCTGACAACCTATGTTCGTGGCCCCTATACACAATAGAAAACCGACGACTGTGAGAAGAGATATTAATTAATTACATCTGTAATTGCATAGAGAAATAAAATATAACAAACTGCCGCAACTGTTTAGTGCTTCAACTATTTCAATAATGAGCAGAGCGTACCAAATGCCGCTACTCTATTTCTCGGAAATTTTGCTCAGTGGGGGAGAGGCCAAAGTAAGCGAGCTCTGGTGTCGGCTTATCTCCAGACGCGCAGCAGTTTCTGAGAATGACCGACGGACATGACGCTCACGGTTTCCTCGCATTTGGGAAGATGGCGATTCAAGTACGCTCCCTCCATTCCCATTTAGGTGTTTCACGATTTCCCAAAATCACTTAAGGCAAATGCCATGATAGTTCCTTTCAAAGGACACAGTCGATTTCCTTCGCCATCCTTAAGGAATCGATCGTTCTCTAAGTAACATGCTCTCGACGGGACGTTTAAACATAATTTTCCTTCTGTCTCTTAAAAGTACCGTTGTCAAAGGTTTAAACGTACTGCAGTAACGTCTGATTCGTTTTAGTGCAGCTACCGTCCTGTCTCAGTGGTGACACGTCATTACTTACAATTTTGCGCCCTTTATTCGAAATATTGTTTTCTAAAGTGACAGAATTATGATAGTAAGAGTAACACTAAACGAAGGAGCTTGGAGATGGCCCAGGTATCGCCCCTCAAAGCAGATGTACAACTCAGGAGAAGGAAGAATTTGAAAAGGAATTACAATAACAACTAAATGGTCAGAGCATCATAGTCATGGGAAATTTAAATGCACAAGGGCAAGTGTTAGACAAGGAGATGAAAATGAAATGGGAGCAGAAGGATGGGGTGAAAGGAATGTTGAAAGGAGAAAGTTGCTGGATTTCTGCAAAAGAAATGGATTAGTGGTAATGAACTCCTGGTTTAAGAAGAAATAGTGCCATAAAATAACATGGTACAACAGTGATTTAACAAAGAGATCTTTGGTGGACTACATGTTGTACGATTGGGAAACAAAGAATAGTGTCACAGATATAAAGGTAATAGCATCAGAGGCCTTAGATAGCGACCACCGGCTACCGGTTATGAACCTGAGGGTAGGGAACGAGTGTAAGAGACCAGAGTAGCAGGAAAGAAGAATCAAAACATGGCATCTGAAGGAAGTCAAAGAGGAATTCCAAAAGAAAATAAGGGAAAAGTTGCCAACAGATAATCCGAAAACAGCAGAAGAGGAATGGATGCAGTTCAAAAGCGCTCTGGGCGAATCTGCAGTAGCAGTATGCGGAAGAACAAGCAACAGGAAGCGATGTAAGGAGACACCTTGGTGGAATGATAGAGTAAAACAAGCAGTGAGAAGGAAGAACAAGGCATTCATAGTGTGGTTTCAGGAAAGAAATGATCTTGCAAGAGAGAATTACAAGCAAAAGAAGAAAGAAGCAGCAAAGGTGATCACAGAGGAAAGGAAGATATGGATGATGAAGTGGACAAATGATCCAAAATGACCCAAACAGACCCAGCCTGTGGCTGGAAACATTGCAAGATGATGATGATGATTCGAAATGGGATACTGTTTTCACTTCATTTTCTATATTTTTTTTTTTCATTTGTCTATACATGTCGATAGAGAATTGCACACAAATATCTCCAACTTAATTAGTGAATACAATAACACTGAATTAATTGTAAAAACGCATCTGCCTTTCACAATAAGTCTCATAGTCATTATACTATGTTGGAAAAAACTGTATTCCTGGAAAGACAAAGTCTTTCACGTGGGTGAGATTGCTAATGCCTCCTGCCAACACACAGCGTAGCGACACAGATGCCTGGTAGCCATCTGTGTGTGGCCTTCAATAGGCAATGTAGGATCAGTGAGATGCCAATTTGTGGGGCACAAAGGCTCTATGCTACGGAGACGCATAGTGCTTCCTACAGCTACCTGCGCCAGTTTGAAAGGGGTCAAATTGTGGCCTACCTAGTGATGGAATAGTTCTTTCCGAGGATTCCGACGCACGTTTGACGTGCTGCGTCATTATTGTGCTATTATGCTGGTCGCAAAGTTAGCATGAAAATTCACACAGTCGTAAACGACGTTCTTGACTCGCATGCCGCACAGACGTATTGTAAGGGCTGGATAAGCATATCGTACAGCTACCACAACACAGATAATGGGGTTTGGGAAGGCAAGAAGTGTCAATACGAACGGCTGTCAACAGGTTACACATTTAGACCGTTTCCTACTCAAGCCACAGCATTGACGAACACGGCTCAACTGGTGTCGTCGCAGGATCATATGGACGGTCGAAAGCAGATTCTGCCTACTCGTAGGTAGGTTGCACTTACGACTTCGATCTGGTCAGCGCTGTATCGTAGAGTGCATTCGTCCACGACACACTAGCCGCATCCCAAATTCTCTGGTCCGTAATGGAGTAACCTACAACCCTCATCCACATTTGTCCTTTCTAAAGGAAACGCTGACAGCACCAAGTATATACAGAATGTTATAGAATCCATAGACACATTTTCTTGCCATTCACGCAACAGGAAGGTGATGTTCCAAGAGGATAATGCGCCCCCACACACTGTGAGAGAAGCTCAACGTGCTCTGCAAGAATTTCAGTAGCTGTCCTAGCCAATTCTATATCCGGACTTGGCTACAATCGAGCATGTGTGGTGTATGGTGAGTGTCGCCAAATCATCAACCTTGTCGTCAGTCGAATATGTGTGGTATACGGTGAAACGACGTGCTGTTCTGTGTCGCAATGTCAACCACCACAGCTGAGATTCATAACCAGGTGTATACGGCAATGATGACTACACCAGAGGACACGTGGAAGATGTCATCAGGGCCCACGGCGGACCCTGCTCCTACTAGATCACACGACAAGTGCTGATCGAAGTGACTGAAATGCTATTCATTTCTTCACAACATACTAGTGAACCAACAAAACCTTCTCGGTTCACAAGCTACGTCACATTCAATGACAAATTCCGCCATCGTTAACAGTGATCAACTCGTACATCTGCAGTAGCTACGTCTGCAACCTTCTGGGTGGAAGTGTTCTGAGATGATGAAGAATAAAGGTAAGGAGAGTCTTTTCATTATTACACGCTTTGCATACTTGTAATTTATCCCTAATAGACATTCAGCATGAAGGGTTTAATTTTCGTCTTTATGTCTATTCTTTAAAATAATTAAAAGTATATGCAGGAATTTAGTATCTTCTTACGGTACAAAAAAAAAAAAAAAAAAAAAAAAAAAAAAAAAAAAAAAAAAAAAAAAAAAAAAAAAAAACTGACAAAGTGTGATATAGACAATTTCGATTTTTTATTAACATTGTATAAAGTGCTTCGCAACGGTTGTTAAAGAGGAACCTGCGTATATAATTTTTTTTTGGGTTTCGGACCTAGGTCAGCAAAATCAGATTCCTCGTTGGATCGCTCTGTCAATAAACTCACTTCTCATAGCCAAGATGTCAACTTTAAGTAGAAGTCATTGTCGAAAGTGTAATCAGCAAATCGCTCTTCAATGTTAGTAGAGATAAGATTGTGGCTCTTAATTCAAAATACTTCTGTTATTGAGGGAATTCGCACAACACGATCATGTATTGCTACCTTGCAGCACTACAAAACCAACAGCACCTTTACTGGTTCGTTGCTGTTCTATGGCATAACCTCGAAAAAAATTAAAGAAAAAATGCAGCAGCGCCAAATATTAGTTTTTTGTGCATTACGTAACTAACAGGGCTTCTATTTGTTCTGTACTGTACTCCACCGTTTTCTAGGCATTCCTAAACAGAATGGACTCAAAATGTAATAAGTACGCACTGAAATCAGAAAGGAAACTGCATAAACTCGTGCTTCCTTCCAAAAAATTCTTAGTAAATGAAAACATTGATAGAAACGAAAAAACGTCGTTTTAAATTCAAATGATACCTGCGGAAAGAAGTACTTCTTTTTCTTTCCATGGCATTGCAAGGCATGCGGGACACAGCTAGTAAAAAAAAATTGTTTTGTTCCGTACCTGGGTTAAATTTTACTGGCAGTGGCTGCAATTATGTTAACTTTGGCAACGAAATATTCGCTTTAGAGGGGTCATTCATTTACTGATCGGAACAATATTAATTATTTACTTCATTACCAACACAAAGAATTATTCCCCTCATTGTACATGACTGACTTTTCAAACAGGATTCACCAGCCGTTGTCAACATCGATACACTACACCGCTACTGTAAGAAAAACCGTACCCCTTGTTTGACACGTTACTTATGTGAATAAAAAACGCAGCTTCACCATTTATTAGTTGTGTAACAGTGCTTCTATCCGATCTTAGCTCTACTACGCTGCGATCCAAGCATAGCATACACCAGAAACTACAAATTACGATATCTTTTCTCTCCCTCATCCGATTTTGTTGAAATGAAGTTTATATGTTGCCCCAAGGTACTCTCATTTGTCCTACGAAACCCCATGAAAGTTCGTATAGTAATTTTGGAGATTTGCTGTGCTACACAATACTTATAAGCATAGTATGCACATAAAACTTCAAATTACGATATCTTTCCTTCCTCTGATCCGATTTTGATTAAATGAAGCCATTTACCTGTGGAAATCCATAGATTTCTTTATCACATGTACCCAAACTGGGGGAGACACTGTTCCAATGACTGTTGTAAATGATGTAGTGATAATAGTAAATTTGAATATAAATTAAGTACTAGAACTTTGTGGAATTCGGTATTACCACACTTATTCCCTTTGTTGTTTTAGCAGTAAAAGAAAAAGTATTCACGGTTTGAAACAGAATCTTTGTTCTTTATTTTGGCGCAGAACAAAGTAACATAAGCACAGTCATATATGAACTGCAGAAAAGGTAATACAACCTACGTTAAAAGTATCCATAGCAACCATGCCAAAGACATTGATTCTAATTAATGACTTTCAACATATTCCATTAATAGTGAATAACTGCTAAGGAAAAATCAAATAATTTTTTGCAATGTATACACTTCCCTTACGTTACATTAAGGAACGACAATGGCCACAGAAATCTAGGACTCCGTATATATATGAAACTACCAGTATCTGCACGATGTTTACAATATTCATTGTCACAGTAGCTTCCTTGCCGTTGTTTATATGATTCAGAAGACCAGTGTTCAATTCGTTGTTACGTATTCCACAGCATGTTCACGAAATAGAAGAAACGCGCATTTTAGAGGGAGCACTCTTACATCGGCTCAACTGTAAACATTGCCGAAGAAAGCTCCAATTAATAAGAGTGCCGGAAACCCTTTTAGGAGCCAATGCGAAATAAATGTTATCGGCGGGTTTCGAAGCAAGATGGCGTGTGTCATAGAGAGTTCTGGACGAGGAATGTCACATGACATTTCCTAACGCGATTTCAAGAGTCGGTGTCAAATCGACGTTATTTTTGCAAATATGTCTGTAACGGTGCGATTTACGAATACAACATTACAGAGGAAAATTGTAGAGAATTTTGTCCTCTACATATTCGGTATTCAGTTTTCGTTTCATATGAAAGCGGTTTCTATGCAATTAAAATTTTTAATATAGAAACGGTTTTTTTATTGTTACTAACTAAATTCTTGTCCGAATAATTTGAGAAAGGGAGGTTCTGGTCTCTGGTGGCCAACTACTATGTCTGTAAAATTTGGTGTCGACCTAAAAAGTGGGAACACGTTACGGACAGACTGACAGACATCATCAAATCGCCGTTATTTTTGCAAATCTGAAACGATGCAAAATATGAAAAAAAAAATAAGGGAGCAAAGTTATAAAGCATTTTCTCATCCACCAATTTATTTATTTAATTTTCGTGTCAGATGTACAGTTAAGCCGTTATTTTCATTTAAACTTCGAGCTATCAAAAGGCGATCGCAAACGCCCGCCTTTAGTGTTACTACCGTAACCTAAAGTGGGCCAAAATGACAGCGAACGCTAGATGAACTTCAAGTTGAAGAATACCGCCAATTATTGGGTACTTACCCAACCTAACTACAAACACTGAATTAGCGATAAAAATAATACTGATGTTATTATTAGAGACAAAAACTATCCTGTCTTTCAAGACAGACAAAGTGAAACACACTGTGAAAAATTTCATTTAGAACGCGGACAAGCATAATGTCATGAGATTGTTATATGTAAAGAAATGTCTTTTGCATTTGTTATAGGAAAGTCTTAAATACTTGCAGTTGCTGATCAACGAGATTTGTCGAGAAATATGTTGTCCCCAATATTGTCACTGTAATGTAGTTCAGAACATACTTTGATGGCTTGTATGACGTATATCAACGCTAAATTCTGATAATGAGCATATAACTACTAAGGCTACGCAGCTCAGTTTAATAGCAGTTCAGATACATAGTAACGTGTCGTGGGAATCATGTGCATATGTTCTTGTTGAAAATTTAAATTTTACTTTCTTCATAACAGTATCTAAAATCAGTTGTTGTTCATCACGAAAACTAGCTTACTTTGCTTGTATTCATTCACTTGTGACGTTCGTTATAATTCTTCGAGGTACCTCTTCTGATGCCGAAACGGGTGATCTACGTTGAGAAACATGCGTTTACCTTAATACCATGGATAATTAACAATTTCAGCTTATTTACTAAAGTTAGAAGTTTTTAATAATAAAAGTTAGAAGCTTTCATTCAATACTAGGCAGAAATTCACTATGCTTTTGGATCACACAACTGTGCAGGAAGGTGTGTAATATTCTTTTACATCCATCTTCAATAAGCTGCTTCAGAAATATAATCAATGACCCGTATGTCTCACTTTTTCTGTTTTGTCGATAATCAAATAGAAAAATTACAAAATTAAAATGGTTCCTATGTTATTTTTTGTTTATTTATTATTTAACATGCCCCATTACATAGTAATATTACATGTTTGATGGTTAATTTCAGACGATTACATCAGGTATGTTAGCAAACACAAATACATAAGTTCACAGGATTTACAAAAGAAAGCGTTTTGGATACACATTATTTGTCGCTTTACATAAAGATACCAAACGATTTTATACATTAGGGAATCTTATTGAATTACAAAAATTGTAAAAGTCTGTAGTGAATTTATGTACCAAATCAAATTTACTGACGGGCCATCCTCCTCATTTGTCAGTTATTTTTTTCCTGAGTTGGACCATCTCTTCCATTATAATAGGCTTTCAGTTTCCCATGACCTGTTAACATTGGTGTAAAATTCGGAGATATTCGGAGTTTAATCATTAAACGTTGTGAGATTGTAGGAAAATACGGTTTAGTGCTTCCCCCGGTTTTATTTTCTTTGCCACACAATGTCCCATTTGTTTCTAAATTCCCCTCGAAGTTTCTTCTTTAGGGCACTTGTAGGTGTTTTGTTGTAGCCTATCGATTGTCGTGATCGTGCTTCTCTTTTAGCGACATTGTCAGGTAGTTCATTTCCCTATATCCCTCGATGTGCTTTAACCCATTAGAAATGCAGCTATGTTGTCGATGAAACATACATTGAGGTAATTTAGTGACAAAATTTTACAGTTTACGAGCTACCGAAGTCTCTTTTGCGATCAAACCCATCAAAATTGCCGCGTAAGCGCTCTGCAGATTGATAATCCCTACACGAAGGTGTCTAGTGGTTTATTTAGATCTAGAACCTACCACTTATTTTCACTTGTACTATCAAAGACACTTCTCACAGTTGGTGCTTGCTGTAACACGATAAGGTAAAAACCATGGCGTCGTTCTGAGTTACATTGGTGTTTGTTGTGTTGCAAATATATGTGATGGAAGGAAAAAGCTGCCTGATTTTGCTGGTAGAAATTTATGACTAAGGTCGTGTAATACTGATACCCGCCTCTGTTTCAACATCGTATATTTTTGTACCCGTTTCACGAAATTTTTAAAACCAAATCGGGATTTTACATAAGCACGAGTAATACTATTAGTTTTAGAGTGTGTACAGAATATAAAAAAATAAAAAAAAATGACGGATGAGAAAAATGTAGCTTCCTGTGCGGACGAATATTCTCAAATAAAACGATTTATTACTGGCAGTTAAGTAAACACTCGAAAACGTAAGAGGTATGTTTGCTGTTAGCCGGGTTTTAAATTACAATTTTCTGTCGTATCGCATTCTGAATTGCGCTTGCGAGTGTTTCCGGTTTCATCAGAGTTACGTAAATTCGAGAGAAAATTGTAAAACTTCGTTTCATTTTTATTAACTAATTTCATACTGTAAGCAGAGACATGACGTATTTGGCACTACATATGCGATTCCAGAGATCTGTGTTCCTACGGCATACAAGTATTAGGTAGATAACCATATGATCACTGTTGCATGACAAAAAGTGATCGCTACCGCGGGCTAATGTAGCGGAACAAATTACAGTCCCTTTGATGCTACACAGGCAGGCCTTAGGGCTGCATCTGATAAAAGAAACTATATGGAAAAAATACATTTTACGTCCCGATAAATATCTGACAGTAGCAGAAATATGCAGGGTTCGACATAAAGTACGAAACCAACCAAACGAAAGATAAGGAAGCGATGCAGCACAATGAAAGGATACCGAAGAGGGCATAATATCTTTGTAAATTTATTAATGATCCAGAACGATCTTAGTCAGTGGTGAATTCACTGGTGAATAAGTCACCAAATACACTGTCGGAAATAACAGTTAGTACATCGTTTTAGAGCTTTTTAATGTTAACAAAATCTTCATTGTTCAAATAGTGTACTTAGAGAACATAAAATTATTACATTCACAGCTCAATAGCTCAAACGGTATTGAGCTATCAGTCCATACTTACACCCAAACTTCCAAATGTAAGACAACCAGATCGGTACCAGAAGTTGTATAACGTGTAGTATCAGCCAAAACTCTAATTCGTACTATGTGCTGTCGTCTAGGAGAAAGTGAATAAACAATGATAAAAAGTAACACCTGAGTACAGAGAAAAGTTAAAGCATTACTGTGATGCCGCGCTTCTGTAGGCAAGTTTGTAGGGCGTTAGTATGTTATACCAAGGGTCCTAGGTAAAAGACTTGCTTATGGCATTCTTCTTTTCTGCATTATGCTGGCAATTGTGGCAGCGTGTTCGTGACATTTAAAGGGACTGTTCGCCTTTCGTAGCAGTGTGTTATCGGCAGTTTGCTTTTGCTTCGTTTATTTGAAAGTAGCAAATATGTAGAGTGTATTCGTAGTACCAGAGAATAAAATCAATCCGAACGCAAGAATAAAAAAACAATTGCACCATACGTGCGGCAGTATTATTTGGAATAATACTGACGATGATAACAATAATATTTATACTGATGCAAGTGTGATACAGTTTCTTTATTCTTATGTTCCGCTTGTGTTTGTTTATCCTGTGAAACTAGAATAAACCATACAGGTTTGCTACTTTCAAATAAACGAAGCAAAAGCAAAGAGCCGGGAACACACCACTATAAAATCCGAACAGTCCTTTTATATGTTTTTATATTCACAGAATTTATGACATCAACTGCGATTGGGCAAAGCTGAAAATGTGTACCCAGCCGGGATTCGAACCCGGGTCTCCTGCTTTCTAGGCAGTTGCGCAAGACCCCCTACACCACTGCCTAGAAAGCAGGAGACCCGGGTTCGAATCCCGGCTGGGTACACATTTTCAGCTTTGCCCAATAGCAGTTGATGTCATATATTCCGTGAATATTAAAGAATAACAACTGCAGGATCAAAAGTGACGTCTGTTCTTTCGGAACAGATGCCACATGTATATACCTTTTATATGTCAGGAACACGTTGCCTCATATAATAATTGCCAGCGTAATGCAGTAAGATTTGTGTGTAGTGTTGCCTTATATTGGAGTGAGACTTTGACGATCAGTAGTTCAGACAGAAAGAGGATAGAGGCGTTTCAAATGTAGAGCTACAGAAGAAAGCTGAAGATTATGTCGATAGATAGCGTAAATAATGAAGAGGCGGTGAAAAGAATTGGGGATAAAAGAAATTTTTGGCATACCTTGACAAAAAGAAGGGATCGCTTGGTAGGACAATTTCTTAGACATTACGGAATCGTGAATTTAGCGTTGGAGGGAAGTATGCGAGATAAAAATCGCAGAGAGAGACCAAGACACGAATATAGTAAGCAGGTTCAGATCGATGTGGGTTGCCGTTCTTATGAGGAGTTGAAGGGACTTGCTCAGGATAGAGTAGGGTGGAGAGCTGCATCAAACCAGTCTCCGGACAGATCGCCATAACAACAAAAATGCAGTAAAGAAAATGCTGTAAGCATAGCTTGAACCCAGGAACCTCGGTATAATGCGACAATCCCGCAGATTTTCGTTATACACTGCGACAGTAGCGCCCCAAGCGGCTGCCAAGCTACATTTCTGAACACGATATTGGATGAGTGCGAATTGTATATATTGATTTTAACACACTTTTTACACTAGGGAGCGTATGTAGTGCAGTAGAAGTAGGTAATAATTTAAAAATAGCTCCACATTTGTCTTTCTTAGGTTTGCTAAGATCCTTGATCAGATAAGAAACGGTACATTGCAGCACCGTTTATTAACAATTATGTTGTAGCCTAGAGGCTTCTACTGAATAATTTCATTTCCTATTATAAATAAAAAATGGCTAGGAAACATCACAAGAATTTCCCTTTGGGAGGAAAGAATTCGCTCTTCTACTCAGGAACGTTGAAGTCTCTTCACTACAATTCCAGTTCAATACGTCAGGATAGAACGTAGGAAACGTGCATAGAATACAATAATTACAATATTTGAAACTTACCAAATCAGCCACCACAGTTGTCGGCCTGTAACTGAAGTAAAAGCCTCACAGACGTGGCAATAAGTCGGAAAAAAGCACACAAACTGTTTTCCAACAAAGAAGCACACAATTCCACAACTGTTGCTGCAAATTAACCACAAAGGGCAAGATTCCTCAAAACATTACCTTTTTAAGCTGAACTAATTACACTCAAAAGCATATGCATGTATAAGAAAGACGAGTGACGTGTATAAATGTGCGAATCGTTACACTCCATACGCGTCAAAAACTGCCTGTCATAGAAAGAATTGAGCGTAATGGAAATGTATGTTTCTCTTATGTTCATATTCTACTTACTTCCTGCGGAATAAGCTGCAAAAATGCACATAGTCGTATGTATTTGTTCATGACCTAATTGTTCTTTACACCACTGTATCAGTTAGATTCGGCTGTTTTTAATTTCCTTATTATTTATGTCTCCTGATATGTTACTAATTTATTTATTTTGCTGTCTTTTACAATGATCTGTTATCTAGATGCTAAAACAGGTCGTACTTTGCACAGGTAATCGATTTTTTACACTGAATAATTTCATCTTATATCTAGTTAAATTTAACAATATACAGCTTAACTAACTTATGAAATAAAACTATAAATAAAAATTAGAAAAATTAATTAAATAATAGATATCCATTTAAGAAGAAGAAGTAAAGAATAAGAGCAAGTACAGACGTTTATTTTGAAAAACACAGTGATGGAATAACATAAATTTATATTTAATAGAAGATGATAGGAGAGAGAAAGATGAAGTCCGACACTTTGTGATGCTTAAGGATCGAGGACTTGGCATTCCCATCAGGTCGTCAACCCTCAACCATCGTTAGTATTATCTATAACTGGTTAACAGGTTTATAGTGCTGTTTTGCCGGTGACAGAGAACGACAATTTCATATTTATTGTCTATTAAATGATGATCACTGTCCGCGTCCGTGTCCGTGTCTATGCACTGTATTTGCTCGCTGCATACGTTGTTGTCTTCTGTATGGTCTATTTATTTGTATTCGTCATATGTCGCCTGCGAACCTGTTAGTATACTGAGAGTCGACCATTGGTCCTCTAGTCATATGGCTTCGAATATTTGTTGTTCTCTGTGAGCATGTAGTGCTCGTATTGTGTCTCTGAGTTGATTGTAGGTCCCGCAGCATAGGACAACGTGTACGGGAGATCCCCTCTCCCCACATGTGCAGTATGGTGTTTCTCTAAGACTGCTTACTAATGCTTGTAGCGCTAAAATTATACTAACTATTTCGTTAATTACATGTACAAATAATTATAAACACTAGGAGCGCTAGTAGTGCTAGTAGCTGCGACTATCAGTTAGTAACCATTTTCGCAACAGTGAGTGTCGCGACTGTATATGTAAGACTGTGGTATCTCATACTAACACTCTACTAATTTGGCCAATGGGGGTCGACATGACAAGCTGTTACAGTTGTGCTTTAAATGGCATAGTAGGTGAGGTGTTAACTTATTACAATTTCCCTGGACGGCAGCACATAGCACGAATAATATCGGTGTTTTGGCTGATTATCGATCTACAACGTTTGGTACCGACTCACTTACTGACATCTGGAGGTTTGGATGTTAGACACCCATAATAGAACGTCACGTAGTCTCAACAGGCGGCAGTTCAGTCGCTGTTACTGGCATCCACTTCATCAAACAGACGGCATACATTATTCACCGCCTACTCGATCTGTCCACGTAGTAATGCAACAGTTGTGGGTTGACAAAGTGTCAGTTGCCGCTCCATAATACCCCAGTCACAACACTCCCGCTGATTTTGGTTCTACGCCACGACGTCAGCGACCCAAGCGGCTGGTAAGGTACATTTCTGAATACGATTTCGGATGAGTGTGAATAGTATCGTTTAAATTGACTTTAACATACATTTTACAACAGGGGAGGTATTTAGTGCCAATAAAAATCGGTCATAACTAGAAAATAACTCCACATTTGTCTTTATTAGGTTTGGTAAGAACCATTCGAAACATGAAATGGTACTTCGTAGGACAGTTTGAGATTATTCTGAAATCTACTAGTTCTTAATCAAGAATTTATTTTTCTATTAAGAACCAAATATGGTTAATAAACAACAGAAGACTAACTTTTGCAGAAAGACGTCGGTTTTCTACTAAGAAACGCCAAGGTTTTATCAATACTTTTTCGCAATAGCGAATTTCTCTTAGCGTCACTATGTAAGGTACGGATTTTCTACCAAATTATAACATATGACTCGAACCCGGGTTTCCCGGTTTTCGCGAGCGGTTGCCTTAACGACTTGGGTACCCGAACACGACTGCAGGACCAACCCAAATTTCCATATGCCACACTGACTCAAGCGGGAAACCATTTGGTAGAACATTCATGCCTTATACAATGACGCTAAGAGAAATTCGCTATTGCGAAAAAATATCGATAAAATGTAACATCACTGTTATTTCGTTACCATACAGTAAATTAACGTAAAGGTTTCTTCACTAAAATTACAGCCAAATCAGTAAGTGTCTAACGTAATAAACTTATATATATTTAATGTACTAGATCAGCTAGTTTATTTGTAACTGAAGGAAAATCCTCACAAACACGGCAATAAAACATTGAAAGCAAAAAACCAGTATCCCAACAAAGCAGAAATCAACTCAACAATTTTGTTGTTACATCTGAACCCCAAACGGGAAGAATATTGAAGACTTTCGTTTTATAAGCAAAAACCCCATGAACCACAGACATTGCCGAGGTGGGGTGGCTAGCGTACCTCAATGATGCAGATAGCCGTACCGTAGGTGCAACCACAGCGGAGGGGTATCTGTGGAGAGGCCAGACAAACGTGCGGTTCCTGAAGAGGGGCAGCAGACTTTTCAGTAGTTACAGGGGCAACAGTCTGGATGATTGACTGAGCTTTGCCACACAGTTACTGCGAACGGCTGAAAGCAAGGGCAAACTACAGCAGTCACCTTCCCCGAGGACATGCAGCTCTACTCTTGGGAGTGAAACATGGACGATAAACAGTGCGGACAGGAAGAGTATAGAGGCTTTTGAAATGTGGTGCTACAGAAGAATTCTTAATATTAGGTGAGTAGATCGCATAACTAATGAAGAGGTACTGAACAGAATTGGTGAGAAAAGGAATTTTTGTCATACCTTGACTGAAAGAAGGGATCGTTTGGTAGGACACATTTTTAGACAGCGAGGAATCGTAAATTTAGCCTTGGAGTGTGTGGGGTAAAAATCGCAGAGTAAGTCCAAGAGACGCATACAGTAAGCAGATTCAAATGGATAAGGGTTGCCGTTCTTGCTCAGGATAGAGTAGCGTGGAGAGCTGCATCAAACCAGTCTCCGGACTGAAGACCATAACAACAACAAGCAAAAGTAATTGCACTCAAAGATTTAGGCGTTTATAACAAAGACGAGTGAAGTGGAAAAATGTTCGAATCATTAGACGCTATATCGAATTTGTACACGTTAAATAAAGTGACTATCATGTAAGAAGAGTCAACAACATGAATGAATGTTTCTCGTCTGTTTGTATAATCTCATTTCCAGCGGAGTAGGCTGTAAAATATACACATACTCGTAAGTATTCCCTCAAGAATCAGTTGTTTATTTCATTGACTCAGGGAAATTCGGCTGTTTCCACATTTATTTCACGATTATTTACGTATCTCGATATTTTACTAATGCTTGGAACTTAAAATTATAGAAACTATTTGGTTGAATACATAGAAAAATTACTATAAAAAAAAAAAAAAACATTACTCTTACGGTCCCTTGCCCACCGCTAGGAGCGCTAGTGTCGTTGCAACTGTCAGTTGGTAACAACTTTCACAGCAGTGCGTGGCGCGACTGTGTATGTTAGACTGTGGTAATGCCACACAAGTGCTCGACAGGGACTTTGCTGCGTGTCTTGCAGAGAGCATTTAGTTTCACGTTCGGTGTATCTAGGCAAGCATTTTGAAACAACACATCATCTTCCTGCTCCAAGAATGGCTATAGTCTGCAATTACGAAGCGCTGTTCAAAGTTCACTCCACAAAGAGAAAAGCTGAACCGGAGTTGACGTTTATCGCACCCCAAACCGTAGTGCCTGCAGTGAGGCCAGATCGTCTTCGCCAGATCTACGTCGCACGCGCAAACGACCATCACTCGCGTGCATTCATAATCTGCTTTCATCGATGAAAACAATGGTTGACTATTGCAAGTGATGCTCTGACGGCTCCAGTCGAGCCGTGCACCTCAGTGCTGTGGGCTTTGTGAAAGACAGGCGAGACCCTAGCACTACTGCTAGTAACCGACTGACAACCGTGTGGACACGGGCTCACAAACCACCTCAGCTACGCTGTGATAGCTTTACGAGCTGTCACTGCTGTCCTTTTAATACGACAATTTTCGCGGATGTCCAGAATGTTCAAGTGACCATTGCTGCGAGCATCGTTGGAAAACTGGCGCGGAATGTCAGACTTTTCTGGCAGTTCCTCGAAAGAACCATCCCGCCACTCGAAAGGCGACCATTTGACTACTTCCAAACTCACTCCGTTGGCTTAGAAGCACGAGTGCTTCTCCGTGGCAAGGTGACTATTTGCTTCACACGTAATGAAGGGTTGACTGGCAGCCATGTCTCTACGCTGTCAGTTGGCGGAAGACACTGAAACTATTATCATTTCATCTGCCTTCACCCAGGTGGCAATTGCCATTTTCGACTCCAAATTATACGTCGTATTTTCACGTGTACTGTTTATTTCCGCAGTGTATTTTGTTCTCAGAAAACGGTTACAACAGCAAGAAACAAGAGATATAACACACCGACTATAAAGTCGCAAATAAGAGGTTTGCTGTACTGAATGGAAGGATTGTACCGCAAGGAACCAATATATTTGAAAATACGATGTTCCTTACCTCGTTTCTTCATCATATCATCAGTGCTGGGAGTGATTTGATAAGGCCCAGCACCATTGCCCCCAATTTGCTAACCTCTTTAGCGCAGAGTAGCACAAATTCCCAACTTCTTCTGTTAGTATCTTGATTTCTTTCTCTCTTTCCCTCCACATTTTTACCCTCTATTTCTCGCGCATTAGTAGCGCTTCCTCCCATTATCGATTGTATGGAGGACAGGACATCAGAGCTTATTTCATCTGTCTACTCAGTTTTCACCATCCTTCTAATCATAGCAAACGCTTCTATTATCTGCTTTTCTGAAGTCCTCACAGAAAACTATTTACACAATACTGTGCTGCATACGTACATTCCAAGAAATATCTCCCTTAGATTAAAGCTACTGTTTGATACTAATTTCATTTCCGATTCTCTTCAAATACTTTAATCTTTTTTAATTACCTTCAGTCTATACTGTACACTCATAATACAACCTTCCAGTAAACCGAGTCTGTAATTTTTATTCGCATGTAAGAGGATAGCAAGTCAATCGAAAAATCCTGTTGTTGGCAGCGTTACACACGGAATATTATCCCTGGTTGCGATCTAGTATATCCTTCGTTGCTTCTTCTGTATATATGTTGGACGACTTTTTTTATTTTTTTAATTTTATTTCTTTATTATTACTATTGTTATTTTTTGAGGTACGTCTCTCTTGCTTTCCGGTTGGTTTTTACCCCTGTTTGTTCCGGCAGATATTGTTCATTCCCAGTGATTTTAGATCAACTTGTGTCTGGTTTGAGGGTCGTTGGAGACTGTGCAGAAAAGATAGAAGCGGCCTTCAAATTACTTAAGAATAATCGAAGATTGATATGTTTAAAAAGGCGCATTTAGTGACTACAGGTACTAGGAGAAAGAGGGAAAAAACTGTTTTCGTTCAAGTGTACTGAAGTGATGTATTGAAAATCCATGTTAATAACTAATTAATCGGACCTTCTGTCCTTGAAGTGTCATCCGACAACTTCACTCTTACACTGTTCCATTACTAATGGAAGCTATTTATTACTTTAAGAACAAATTTGTAATGCATAGTTACTATCCTATAGATAGTTAATTCTAGTCTGCCTAATGACATTAGTTTTCGTAGTAACAATGATGTGACCACCATTAAATGACGGCGATGATGGTATCACTGTTATTAAAAAATGCGAAGAATTGTGCCTCACGCGAATGGAATGAAAACGATTCAAGTAATAATACTAACGAATTAAAGAACAGACATCCATCAATTTACAGGGAAAAGTAACATTCGTGGCTAGTAACAAGTTAGAGTTGTGGTAATTACCGGATGCTGTAAACTGAGGATTTTTTACTTAAACTGTAGCACTGGAAACGTTTCTCGCAAAGTCATTTTTCGGTGATCCCACTGTACCTTTTGCTTCATTAGTGCGAGTCTTGACTTGCGGATAGTTTTCTTAAATGTAACTGCTTTTGTCTCCCGCAAATGAAACTCTTTCATTGTTCTAGTAAGGCAGTTCCGTCCCTTTTCTCCCCACAGCCCTATTTCGTTGCAAGATCCTTTCCGCTAGAGCAATGAAAACGTATACAGCGCAAAATTTACATTACCTGTTCCTTTTTTAACTCTTAATTGTTGTTAATAAATGCTATATAACTCTTTAATCTGCCTGAACTCGTATGTTGTTGGATCATATTCAATAACGTACCAGAGAAGTGAATCACTCGTTTAGAGCCCATCTGCAGAGCATCTACATATATACTGTGCGAAACCTATTTAAGTGCATGGCAGATGGTTCATCCAACCGCTTGTATGAGGTTTCTCTTCGGTTCCATTCAGTAATAACGCGAGGGAGAAGGAACAAGTAAATCTTTTCGCTTTTGATTTGATTTCACCTATTTTATTATGATGATCATGTCTCCCTATGCATTTGATGGCTGACAAAATATTTTCGCGATTAAGTTGGCGAAATAAATTTCGCAAATAGATCGCACCTTTCTTTTAATGATTTCCACCTCATCTCATACATAGTTTCTGTGACACTCTCTCCCGCGTATCGTGATAATACAAAACGAACTGCACTTCTCTGTCTCTATATCTTTCGTTAGTCCTATTTGGTGGGGATCTCACAATGCGCAGCAATACTGCAAGATAGGACGCACAAGTGCCAGCAGTTTCTTTAGCATTGTTGTTGTTGTTCAAAGGGGACTAAACTGCGAGGTCATCAGTCCCCTTTACTTTAGCAGAACTGTTACATATTCTAAGTGTACCCTATGAAATGTAGCCTTTGGTTAGACTTTCGTACGATATTTTGTATGTCTTCTTTCCAATTAAGGTTGTTCGTCATTGCAGTTCCTAGGTATTTAGGTGAATTTACGGCCTGTAGAGTACACTGACTTATCGTGTAAATAGTTTAACGGTTTTCTTTCAGTGGTCGTATGGATGACTTTCCACTTTTAATTATTTATGGTCAATCGCCGAGTTTTGCGCCATGCATATACATCATGTAAGTAGTTTTGCAGTTGCTTTTGATCCTGCGAACTATTTACGAGAGTCCGCCAAATCCTTTATAAATATAAGGAACAGTACAGGAACTGTAACACTTCTCTCCGGAAAGCCAGATATTACATCTGTTTTGATGGAAGACATACCATCAATTCTTACGTACTGTGTCCTTTCTGACATGAAACAATCGTACAACTGTGGCGAAATTCAATAAGAATTTTTATTGAAAGCCGCCTGTGCGATTGTGTCAAAAGCCTTCCGAAAATCTAGATATCTGGAATCCGTTACAGATCTCTTATTGATAGCATCCACTACTTCATCTGAGTAAAGAGCCTCGCTGTATTTCACAAAATTATTTCAGAAGCCGTGTTGACGGTGTGAACTAACTAGGAAAGAACGTCTTGTTAACCGAATGTTCAAAAGAAATTGCATGATCCAGCTATAAACCGACGTCAAAAGTAGACCTTGAGTTTTGCGGATCACTCCTATTCTTTTTGTTGAACATTGGATCTTTCGCTAAGCGAGCGTTTGTATAGTTGTAGCTGAGCTACATTCACATTGTTAGTTTTGGAAGACTGGAAATTCTCGCGCAAAAGCGTTAAGCGAATTTGTATCTTCTTTTTTGAATAAATATATTTTTCCTTAATTTTGGTGGATTTTGGGATTTCGATATTCAGTCTCGCTACATCTCTGTTTTGATAAACTTTATTAGCTCCGCATTATTTTTTGCTAGAGCGTCAAGTATGTTTTGACAACCATTTACTATTCCGGTTGGTTTATGAACTAATTTCTCGAGATAGTTTTCAGAGAATGCCTTCAGTAGAGTTTCGGACGATGTTTCACTCTTGCTTGGTGTTTTTGCTAAGTTAGTTAAGGTCACCACTAATTAATATTGTAAGCTTTGGGTACTTTCTTGAAATTGAACACCTTTTGTCCCGTTGGAAAAATTTCTGCTGCCAACCTCCGGCTTTAGCCAGCTTGCGCTACCTACATGATATGAGTTTCAGTACTTTCTGTTAGCGATTGGAGCCCTGGTGCTTTCCTCACACAGCTATGACAATTTGCAACTGTTGACCAATGGTTCTTAGATTTGTGTTCGTCTGTAATCTGCACCCTTTGAGATCAGTGGCGTATCCAGGGGGGGGGGGGGGGGGGCTGGCTGTCAGGCTGCACCCCACTCCCCACCCCCCAGACTCTTCTGGAGCCCCCCCCCTCCCAGATCTTGCTGCAGCCTCCCCTGGAGGGGGTGCAGAAAAAACAAAGAATCAATCCTCCTAATATGAGCAAAGGCGCAGCCCCCTTTTTTATTTTTATTTTTTTATTTTTTTTAAATCACGGCAGCTCGGTGATTGACCGTAGTCCCCTCCGCCCAGACCATCCTGGATATGCCATTGTTTGAGACTGAAACCCATTCTGAGGCTCTCTAACCTAAAAAATCGCCCAAGCCACGGCACACAGCTCTGCTACTCGTGTACCCGCTTCTTGCGTGTAGAGAGGCGACCGTAGTAAAACAGTCACCAGCTGGCTAAAGAACATTGTGAAGCACAGATAGCGACCCAAATCTGTTGGTAAGAAGAAACAGGTAGGCCTCTTGATCTGTTCTCCAAGGAGTTTTTTGCTGCCTGTCACGCCCTGAGTCGACCTCCAAGTGACCACGGTTGGAGCATCTGTCACATTGCGAGCGGTAACAAAAAAACGTTCAAATGTTTGTAAGGCTTATGGGATTCAACTGCGGGCTCATCAGTCCCTAAACTTACAAACCACTTATGAACTACCTTAAACTAAAGACAACACAAACATCCATGCCCGATTGGAGATTCGAACCCCCAACGGGGAAGAGCGGTAAGGGAGCTTTCCGCAGCCACGGGCAGATCGTTGGACACATGAGACGTGCTGGAAGTACATTGGTTCTCCACGACCGAACCACAACAACAGTTGCCCTGAACTGCAACATCCAGCAATTGACGTTAACACAGCCTTAAGCCGAGAGGAAAATGTCACTAACTCTGCTCCCATCTGTATACAACAGTTACAGTCCCTATCCATGACTACAGTATCCAGAAGAAACGCTGACTAAAAAGATGCTCTTCGGGACTCTACATTAGGTCATTACATACTCGCAAGTACTGCACCAAGAAAGACAATCACGCAGAAGTCCAAAACCCGAGTAATAAAATCACAGATTTCGTTGTGTAGGCAGCACAAATACACAAACTACACGGTTTTCAAAATCGCGAGAGTGGACCTACTAACCTCTACCAGTTGTACACACGATAAACAGAAAGCAAACGATTCTCGCGATTCAAACACAGGAAGACTACTTTGTTACTTTAACGCGAATTTGAATCTAATATACACGCCAACACACAATAAATTTAGAAACTTAACCCTTTGAGGACTATGGATAAATATAGGAAGAAAACTATAACTATTTCTTTCAAAATATGTTTCTGTCCCAAAAAGCAATAATATAATGTAATAATAATAAAATTTGTATTTCACAATAAAATATTCTAGGTGGTTTCATAGTGAAACCACTGGGCTGTTACGACAGTTTTCATTGGGGCTTGATTTGTAAGAAGGGATATTTGAACCATATTCCTTTGGAAACTCAGTTGTTTCATTCGACAGTATCTGTTGCACCCATTCAGTACGCTCTTTTAGAACTGCGTTGTCATCACACACATCACAAAGTTGTCATTGTTGCCACTACTAACGTGGAGAATAACTTTCAGCGCACACCTTCGTTGTCAACCTCTTCAAATTCAACTACGTTCTCATCAGGTGAAAGAAGTTGTCCATCAATTTCGTCTGATTCACTTCCAATAACCGAAGCAGCTGACTATCATATGGAATTTCAGCAAGTATACATAAGCATGTTTGTGCTAAGATCACAAGCTCCGAATTGCTGCTCTACTCTTGATGGTGCTCTATTATCCATGCTGACATGCTGTAAAGAATAAAGGAAAAAGCAAGCTGTAGATTTACCTTCCAGTAGTCTCATTCTGTAACCACCAACATTTTCGTAAAAAAAACTAAACTTTAATTTATAGTTATCAATAAAAACATCTTTTAAATATCATAAAATGGTGTATAAGAATAATGCAATACCTGAAATTCTAGTTATCTGAAGTATAGTTGTCACAACCTAATTTTATTGTGAAGTCTGCGTTGAAAGCAAATGTACTCTGTGCATCGCTACACAAATAAGACTTTTCCCCGACAACAACCGCTTCGATGCTGCAACATGTAACTGGCGCTGATATTAGATGTAACCAGCAACCAATTTGTGGTGGTTTCAAGAGGCAACCGCTGGGATGGGTTTCAGATTGAAACCACTGGGCCGGAAAGGGTTAAAATACAAAAGCGCTCAGAAAAATCAAATTACTGTATGTCGCTTCTAATCAGAAGACACTTCCACTTAGCTAGTTATGAAGGTGCACTGCGCTCTGTACCGGACGGCGGCCATACGAACCGTACACCACCATCAACGTTTTTCACTGTAAAGTCTACTACGTAGTAGTCCGTTATTTGTTTATAGTCAATTTATTTCAATGAACCTTGTAGCGTACCATCAACAGAACTTGGCCTCTCCTGGTCTTTGAAAACGTATATTTCAACATAACTACTCGTTTTTCATTTTCGTGTTCGATTAATTGCGCCTTTTAACCAACGTATATTCCGTAAGAATAGTACACGAGCAACGATCAGACTAGTCTGTTTATAAAACTGTATGTGCAGCTTGTCAACTCAATGGCAGTCACACGAACCCTGTAATTCTTGGAAATTAGATAGTTTTACAGTTTTCTGAAAGACGTTTTCCGGAGACGTTCAGCAGATTGGGGCTTAAGAAGCCATAAGAATGAGGAAGTGAAGAGACCCCTCATTCAATTTGCGAAAAAGGCACTTAAGAACTCGTTTACACTTTAGACAAAGGGAAGAAGCATTATAAAATCTTACACCCCACAGCATATAAATATTTGGGATCGCTTGAGATCAAAGACGTGTACCGGCAAGCTGTGTTGTGATCTACAACAGTAGCCGTGAATCGACCAAAGTACTGTTATGCATTACAGTGAAAGCTGTGTCTCGTCAAATCAAAGTGAAATGTCTTGGGTACTCAGGAACTATCTGGACCGTGAAGAGATCGTTTGCATTGCTTTATTGTAAAACCTACAGTTTTCATAAAATATTCCAGGTTCGTATTCTGGCAGTCTAACCAGGTGAAAACAGTAAGATTTTCTTTATTAGTGTATGCTGGCAAGATGGTTTTATGATAAATTTTAATACTATTGTCGTTTGTAGTGACAACTGGATACTGAAGGGTTAACTGGTTGTTGAACTGAAACTGGTATATTCTTTTATATTATATGCAACGGCGAGTGACCTGATTCTATATTACCGCTAGTCAATAGATAACTAAATTAAAATTTAAACTGATCTATAATCTGTAGTAAACTCAAAATATATCCTTGTGACTAAGTTTCATTGAGTATCTGCACATGTGACATAAACATACTAAAGTGACTGATATTACAAATAACACTACAACGAGAAATAAAGAAATTCATTTTAATATATTTAAGGATCCCCTAGAAATCAGAAAGTTATTTATGAAGAAGAATATTTATAATTCTATGGTACTTCTTTGGTTATTAGTTCCTAGGTTTACAAACTACTTAAACTAAGGACCACACATACACCCATGACCGAGGGAGGACTCTAACCTCCGACGATGAGCAACTGCGCACTCCGCAGCAAGGCGCCTTAGACTGCTCAGCCACTAGTTATTTATGTGCTCAAGAATCTGATGAACAGTACTGAAATGTACAACTTTATTAAAAACTGTCACTGGATTACAAATGTTCGATTATAGGTCATATTTTAAAATAATTTTAAGTTAGTTGTCTCTTTCGAATAATTGCAGTCATCGCTTTATGGTAATTGTAAAGAAAAACAGTTTCTGGGTTAAAACTGACAATTATAAGATTGTTGCATCAGTTAAGTAACATCACAGAACACTGAAATTCTTTCAAAGCGGTGTATGAAATAAATTTTCTTCATCTGACAATTAGCCTAATGCTACACATGGAGAAATATCATAACTGGTCTACACAAAAAAAGGAATGTAACATCATTGATTTAAATTGGGACATATGAAAAATTAAAGAATTTCCTCACTTCATATATTTACTACTGACAGGGATTATTTTCGAAATATTCTGTACTAATATTTTGTACTGGTATTACCTCTAAAGCTGACAAAATTAGCCGCGGCGGATTAGCCGTGAGCAGGGGGCGCCATGGTGCGGTGCGGGCGGCCGTTCGCCGTCGGGGGTTCGAGTCCCCATAGGGGCACCTCTCTGGTGGACACCACCTTGACAAAGCACTGTCCGTGTCGGTGGAAAGGCTTGCGCGTCCGTGGGAAGCTGAGGGCTATACCGAAGGTAGAGAAACTACTGCCGGAAAGGCCTCAGCTGATGGATCAGACTAAGAGTGCCCAACAAGGTCCCGTCGTCCTCATACACTCTCAGTCCTTTCCCAATACCCTTCCCAACCCAATGTGTAATGCGATCCGTGCCGAGGGGTGTGTGGTACATGGGTAGAGGTGTCGCAAACGGAGCTTCAGGGATACCGGGCGACCTCCCTAAGTAAGTAGCCTTTACACCGTGCGGGGCTACCGTGGTGTGGACCGCATAAATCCCCAAAATGGACACGAAAAAAAAATTATTTCTAAACAAACTGAGGGGCAATGTGAGACCTCAGATAGACATCGGGATCAAGACCGATGGAGTGCACTCCCATTTGTGAATCAGGATCTAGACCTGAGCAAGAAGTGGAAACTGTAACAGAGATGTTGGACCTTATTAGGATTAAGGCCCTGTCAAGGGCTCAGAGGAGGAAACTTAACAAGGAACGGAAGCAAAAGGAAGGAAAAAATGGCTATCTAAGCATAAGTGGAGGGAATTAAAAGGGCTTAAGTCCAAGACCCCACAAAGAAACTTCCTCAGACCCCCTCAACGTCAAAGACTGGTGGCAAGAGGGTTAGGCAGGAATCTAAGCCTCTTTCCTCTCTGGACAATCGTGATCCTAAAAAGCCGAGACAGGAAATATGGAAACAGGCCTATAGTACTGCAGTCTCGGTCTTTAGGATGGCGGTTGTCCAAGAAGGATATCCACTGGTGAGCATCACCTCACAGCAGGAACACCGTGTGCAGATGGCCCTCTTTGGAAAATGGGGGGCGACGCTGGTCCAGGACCCAAATTGAGGAGGGTCTATCTAGATAAAGGTGCCCTCATTTTTGTCTGCGAGGGGGAGCATTCAGCAGAATGGCTTAAGGACAAGTTGCCCATGATACCCCTGCGGGAGGATGCAAAGCTGCTGTTCAAGACAGCAAAGGTATCGATATGGGTACCAAAGATCCTTAAGGATGTCCCTCCAAAGACTGTGTTCGAGAAAAGAAAGGTCCAGAACCCAAAAGTCTCGATTGGAGGGTAATCAACCAAAAGGTCGTTTCGGAAGGACGAACCCTGTTGGTGGAGGTCGGAGAGAAGTCCCTGAAGACAATGCGAGAGCAAGGCCTGAAACTGTTTTTAGGGTTCTTGCAGGTCGCCGTTAGGGTTATCAAAGACCTTAAAGGCAATAATGGCAGCAAGATGGAAACTGTAAGTGCTGCAGATAAACCTGCAGGTACGGGAGGTGAGCTGTTTTACGCTAGAAATCCAAGAAACACCAGAACTTGCATTTATGTTAGAAATGGAATTCCTTTCATTCCAATGATGGATTTTTGTTCCAGGGATCTGATGACCATCAGGTTGCAGCAACGTGAGGAAGGTATCACGAGGGAAATAGTTTTGGCCTCAGCATACCTTCCTTAAGAAGACAGCTCTCCTCCTTGTTTGGAAGTGAGGAGACTGACGAAGCCTGCCATCGGCAAGTTGACCAACTGTTGGTGGGATGTGATGCCAATGCCCACAATCTATCGTGGGGCAGCAAGGACACCAACAGTCGAGGTGAGCACCTTCTTGAATTTCTCCTATCTAACAACTTGGAGTCATGAATAGGGGTGATGAACCTACATTCAGGAATACTAGAAGGGAATAAGTAATTGACATAACCTTTGGTTCCATGATGATGGGCAGTTACGTCAAACAGTGGAGCCATCCTCATCAGACCTCATGTATATTAAATTCAAGTTCTAAATGGGAACCAGACAGAGCATGGCCTATAGGAATCCCAGGAAAACCTACTGGAGGCAAATGAAAATGCTCAACCTTGACATAAAAGAGATTAATGAAATGAACTGAAACAAGGTACGAATATCTGGTGAGACAAACACGCGGTTATATCAAAACGAACCGAAAATGGTATCAATTACGAAAAGGAATGTTAGACACAGAGTGGCCTGTTGTGAACAGTTAAATGAAAGCGAAGTTTTCATCACATTCAAAAGTGAGACAGCGCCAACAGCGATATAGATCCCGATGCCTCAAATTGAAGATACGTAAAGAGTATGTCGGTTTCTAAAGGAGGGTGATGATATAATAATGTGGGGACTCGAACGCGGCTGCAGGAAATGGAATAGAAGGAAGGATTACTGCAGAATATAGGCTTGACATAAGAGATGAGAGAGGAGAAATAATAACACAAATTTCAGATGGCGATAGAGAAATATCTGTTCAGGTATCACAAGAAGTCATACTTTGAGAAGACCTCCAGACATGGAAATGTGCCAGCTGGAGAATATAATGATCAGACAGGTTCCTAACTCAGATAGTTGACTGTAAAGCGCACTCGGGATCACATACGGACTCAAATCACAATTTTATAATGGTGAAGAACTGAAGTTTTAAAAAAGTCATACGAAAGATTGTGGAAAAAAGTGGCGTAGAAATGCAGTGTGGAACGAAGTGACGCGTTTGAAGTTTCATTAGATTGTCGATACTGCGGTAAGGTTTACTAGAGCAGATAGTTAATCTTCAGAGGAATGAACATCTCGGAAATGTATTGTTGGTATAGAAGTAAGGAAAGTGATTACTAAACAACACTTAAATGTATGATTTCATGCTTTCCCGGCGAAATGCTGACATTCTGGAGTAGTGGACGGCGGAAGGAGCGCCTGGCGCGGCGCGGACGGCGGAGGGAGCACCAGGCAGCAACCAGACACTCCCTCTCGGGAATGGACCAATCACAGAGCACCTGACTCGGCGCAGACCGCATATGGAACGCCTAACGCCTAGGCATAAATACTGGACGCGTTCCAAACAGGGACAAGTCCCAGGAAGCACCTGAGGAAGACAGTGAGGCACACTGTCGAATATTGTGCAAGTTTGACACAAACATCCAGCAGAACACCCGACCACTCCAGTATGTCAACACTGAAATGATTGACAAAGGAAGGGAGTACAATAATATTCAGGGCACGACACGGGTAAATACAAATCCATTAGGAGTGAAATAAATAGGATATGCAGGGAAGCAAAGGCTGAATGGCTACAGTAAATATTTTACGAAATCGGAAATTATCGTCAGTAACACCCACTCATCATACAGAAAACTCGAAACAACCTTCAGGGAAATTAAAAGTAACGCTGGTAACATTTATGGAATCAGTGGTGATTCCACTCTTTAGCGCAGAGCAGACAACAAATAGATGCAAAGAGGTGAGAAAAGGCCTGTATGGGACGAAGTAGAAATTGGTGTCAATACGTACGAGTATAAGTATTAGTCACAATTAAAAAGAGCTCTGGAAGATTTAAAATAAAACAGAATGTCTACGTCGCATTTCGTCAACATCTCTCAAATCATGGGGGCGGGAGTGAGCTAACGGACAACGAAATTTTTGTTTAGAATCTATTAGATTGGAGAGGTACCCTCAAACTCAGGTAACAGTCAGAACTATGGTAAAACAGCTGAGGTACTCGTGCATACAAGAAAGTGACGAAATTTATATGCAAAAGAATGGATAAGGAGGTAAGGTTCTGACGACGCTCAGAGTGGTTTTACGATTGATAAAGGCACCAGAGAAGCAGTTCTCACACTACGCTTGATAATGGAAGCAAGAATGAAAAATTCAAATTGACCTAGAAAAGACGTGCAAGATAGTAGTAAGATGTTTGGAGAAACGGAAAATGCGTAGTATGTACATGAAGCAAGAGGGAATTACAAGACTTCAAGACCAAGAGTTAAGTGCTCGGATTATAAAGGATGTAAGACAGGGCTTTAGTCCGTCCCCCTTCCCTCCCCCCTCCCCCCCAACTGTTCACATACAAGAAGGAATTAAATAAAAGAAAGTTCCTAATCTGAGATAAACATTCAGCCTGAATGGGTATGAAACGATTCGACGATGACATTACTATTCTCAGTTAAAGTGAAGATAAATTAGAGGATCTCTATGAATAGAATGCATAGTTCAAGAAGTACAGAAAAAGAAAGCCAATAGAAAAGTAATGAAAGTAGTAGGAATGAAAATAGCTAGAAACTAAACCCTTTCAGTCCCACATTATGAAATCAGCTTTGGAAAAATTAAAATTCAGTGTTCTCTGTATTAATACGGTGCAGTAAACATCAAAAATATACGTTTTAAAATTTTCGGTCGAGTTATTGATTTTTTGTCATGTGTTTCATGTACAACACAGACGTTTGTTTCGAGGTATTTTACTATCAGGAACGTTATTTTGTTGATAGTTAACACTGCAAGATCAATAATGCTAGCATAATCTTCACCGAAGACATGACAATTCACTGCTGGAATAAAATAAAAGGAACCACACTTAACGCTCACTCTCACAGCCACGTACAGACGGCAACGTAACGCAACCTCCGAGATGGACAGATTAATGACTCAGACGTGGCTACACCCCGTACCAAGCGGCAAAATGTCGTACTAGAAGCATGTTGTTCATCAACAAAAATGCAACTCTAAGGATTGAATACGATATAAATCAACTTTTAATACGTTGTTGTCCAGGAACAACACTGACAATGAAAGGGGTAATATGAAAATTAGTGATCATGCTACAGATGATAGATTGTGGAAAAACCAGTACAGAAGAGAATCAAACGTTTTGAACGTTACTGGTGCTATGAAAGAATGTTGAACATTATAATAAATGGTAACAAATAAGGATCATCTACCCAGAATAGCCTGAAAGAGAAAAATACAAAAATTTTTTGGAGAAGAAGCGACAGCATAGCAGGACCTGAGTTAAAACAGCACGGAGTTACTTCCATTGAACTAGGGAGATATGATGTGGCTAAAAAAAACTTCAAAGAAAGGCAAAGTGAAGCTGAAGGGTGCAAGTGCTGCTCTGAAATCAAAAAATTCTAGGCGGGCCGTAGCAAATAAATCATAGGATAAAAAAAAAGAATTCTCAGAAGTAGAATACATAACTTAGTACTGCATTTTGCAATCCATCTCAAAGTGTATTCTTTCTCGTCCTCAGGAACTTTTAAGTGAGTAAAGTACTTTTGATTTCCATCCTCTTCTATGAAGATGGAAAAGAGACTCATGGTCATACCTATCATTAACTGATTTACAGAAAAGTAGCAATTAAGCAAGTTATTTGACCGTAAATTCTTCTTTACTGAAACCCTTGTAGTGTAGGTGTCGATCAATATTTCAGGTCAAACCTGATTTAGTGGCGATACATGTAATTCATGGAATCTCGAGCAGTTATATTTTGTTGTTGTTGTGTTCTCCATCTTACTCAATCCTGAGCAAGTACCTTCATCTCCTCATAAGAACCAGCAACTCACATCCATTTGAATCTGCTTACTCTTGGTGTCCCTCTGCGATTTTACCCCACACACTCCCTCCCCCCCCCCCCAATTCCAAATTTACGACTCCTTGATGCCAAATAATGTGTCCTACCAATCGATCTCTTCTTTTAGTCAAGGTACGCCAAAATTCATTTTCTCCCCAATTATATTCCGTACTTCCTCATTAGATACGCGATCTACGCACCTAATCTTCAGCATTCTTCTGTAGCACCACATTTCATATCCCTTTATCCTCTTCCTGTCTGAACTACTTATTGTCCATGTTTCACTGCCGGAAAAGACAACACTCCAGACAAACGCCTTCATAAAAGACTTACTTAGACTTAAATTAATATTCGATCTTGACAAATTTCACTTTTTCAAAAACGCATTTGTCTGCATCGCCATTCTGCAGTGACCATCACATGTTACTTTGCTGCTCAAGTAACAAAACTCATCTAACACTTTATTGTTTCGCCACCTAATCTACTTTCTTTAGCATTGACTAATTTTCTTAGACTGCATTCCGTTACCCTTGTTTTGATCTCGTTAAAGTTCAGTTGCTCTTCTAAGTCCTTTGCTGTCTCTGAAAGAATTACAATCTGAACTTCTTCTTCAAATTTCTCCTTATTTTTATGCTGAATTTACAAATTGAATGACGTTGAAGAAAGGTTACTTGTACTACGCTGCCCTGCTCTCTTTCCAATACCGAGACCCTTTCGTACCCTTCGATTGTTACTATTGCGGTCTGGTTTGTAATCGTAATGACTTCAGAATTTCAAAGAGTTTATTCAAATCAACATTCTCATAACGTTTCTCCAAAACTATTTTCTAAGATAAGTCGTAAGGTGAGTATTGTCTCTCGTGTTCCTCCATTTCTCCTGAATGCAAATTGATCTTCCTCAAGTACCGCCTTCTGCCAGCTTTTCCATCCTTCTGTAAGTAATTCTAGTTAAAATTTCACAGACATGACTAATTAAATACTTCTGTAATTTTCACACCTGTCTACGCATGCTTTCTTTTGGAATGAGGATCATTAAAAAGGAAATGTTTGTAAATCTATCGGACTCAACTACTTGGTATATGTCCGTAACTTACAAACTCCTTAAACTAAGGTAAATTAACCTAAGGACAACACAAACACCCATGCTCGAGGGGGGACTCGAACCCCCAACGGCGAACGGCCGCGCGAACCGCAGCACGACGCCCCTGTACGCACGGCTAATCCGCCGCGGCTAAGGATTATTACATTAATCATCAAGTCTGAGGGTATTTCGCCTGTCTTATACATATTACGCCCCACCTGAAATAGTTTTGTCTCGCAGATATTTCAGTAGCTCTGAGGGACTATCATCGACTCCAGGGGTCTTGTTTCGACTTAGGACTTTCTGTGCTCTGTTAAATTCCACTCTCTGTTTAGTATATCTTATTTGTTTTTATGAAAGGAAAAAAATATCTAAGGTCCACAAATATTTTGTTTTACTTGTAAGCCACCTAGCGATTTGTTAACAACGAAATTCATCTCTCAAGAGACATATTAGTTTGATTAGATAGAGAACACAATAAATGAATAAACTAAAGAAACGTTAAAGACTGGCGACACAAATTTTTAACGCATCAGACGTAAATTTTTAATACAATGGTTAACCTGAGTTCTAATGTTGCTAATCGCACCTAAGGAAATACACAGTGAAAGGGTTTGGAAAAGGATGCCTTTATTCTTAAAGAAAGAGGTTGCAATGGACTTTGTGTAACCAGGATAATATTGAAGAAAAAAACGAGGTTTCAGCTTGGTAGGCGATGTGAGATGTTTATTTTATTAAAATTTACAACATATCGATTTCGTCCCTATGATGGGACATCATCAGTGCGTGCAGAATTGCAAGTCATGATGACCTATGTGCTCTGCTTAAAACATTTTTTCGTCATGTCATAAAACGCATTTTAAAGGTCTTGTCGGTACTTGTGACTTGTACTGGGAAGACCTTTTAAATGTATTTTATGACATGAAAAAATGTTTTAAGCAGAGCACATAGGTCGGCATGATTTGCAATTCTGCAAGCACTGATGATGTCCCATCATAGGGACGAAATCGATATGCTGTAAATTTTAATGAAATAAACATCTCACATCGCCTACCAAGCTGGAACCTTTTATTTCATTATAATTCTGTGGTGAGCTGGCACAAAATGGAATCTAATTACAAGGATAATATTTCTCAAAAAGGCCACGCCGAATAGTGTGATTATAATCAATATTAAGGAATTATAATTAATGAGCAGCAATTACAATTAATTCAAACATAAAGGTAACGGGTCAGATCGTAAATGGACGAATGGATCTTTCATGGAGGTCTGTGTTTGTGCAAAGCATACCCCAGGATTCCATGTTTAGAATGGGAGGACGAAGCGGGCAGTGTGGGTGGTTGTTTACGTTCATGTGTGTGTGTGTGTGTGTGTGTGTGTGTGTATGCGTGCGTGCGTGCCACGAGTACGTGCGTGGAAAGTGAAAGCGAGAGAGAATTTGAGAGGGCAGCAGGAGAAAAGAAAGACTCGGAGGGAAAATTATGTTAAAGCGGCCAGTGCATGAAATGGACCTGAAGGTAATGCCAGGCCGTGGCGAACAAAAGGCTGTAGCGGCGCATGCTTCCGCAGTGGCTGGCCCTCTGTTCCGTCTCCTCCTCACCAGCCGCGGCACTTGCGCAGCTTCCCCGCTCAGTTAAGTGCGCCGGGGTTTCGCAGTGGCCGCGGTATGCCGCCTTCTGCCCCAAGCGCGCCCGCGAACGCCACGGACACGGAGACCGAGTTGGCTTCGCCTGGGTCTGCGACCTGCCGCTGCATGTACGAAAACCAGGTTCACTGGCTTCTTCAAATGCAGTTTGGACGATTCGGCTCTCTGGACAACAATCTGGCGATGCCAGTCAGCTAATTGCCTAGCTAGTTGCTAGTTGCCTGTTTTGACAGAAACGAAACAGAAACACCCCTCACAGCACCAACCAAATAACTCGAAAGCAAAGAACACACACACAGACAATAGACAAACAAAACAAACGACGTACAGAGCCTGCTAGGCCACAGAAATGGCTATGTTTCAAAAACTTTCGTAAGAAATGTTACTGTAAAAAGCGTAAATAGTATAAATATAAGCAGTGACAGCAAGTGACAATGTGCTACAAATGCCGGCCGCGGTGGCCGAGGGGACTGAGGCGCTTCAGTCACGGTCTGCACGGACATTACGGTCGGGGGTTCGAATCCCCCCTCGGGCATGGATATTTGTGCCGTCCTTAGTTGTAGCTAGTTCATAAGTAGTTTGTAAGTTTAGGGACTGATGACCCCGTAGTTAAGTCCCATAGACTCTACAAACATTTGAACATTTTTTTGAGCTACAAACCACACATGAAGACGAAAACATAAAAAAATTCGTGAGTAATATTAATAGGCCAATTTATTCAGAATGAACACAATCCAATTGCATGAGAACTGTTGCAGATCGAATTTAGTAAAAACTCAAACAAATGATGTAATACAACCCATTTATTGTACAGCTGACCACTTAAGACGCTTTAGAATAAAGTGAAACGCGCCTGATCTAAAGTAGACTAATTTACAGTTGCATAACTCACTGTGGAGGTTCGAGTCCTCCCCGGGGCATGGATTTTTTTTTTTTAACTTATGTGTCTTAACTACGGGGTCATCAGTCCCTAAACTTACAAACTACTTATGAACTACTTACGAACTAAGACGGCACAAATGTCCATGCCCGAGAGGGGATTCGAACCCCCGACCGTAGTGGCCGTGCAGACCGTGACTGGAGCGCCTAGGTCACCTCGGCCATCGCGGCCGGCTGTGTGTTTGTCCGTAGGTTAGTTTACCTAGGTTTAAGTAATTTGTAAGCTACGGACTGATGACCACGCAGTTTGGTCCGATAGATTTACAGAGATTTGAACATTTGAACAGTGGCATAAGACGGTCCCATAACCTATACAAATTGTATTTCTTTTTTTTTTTTTTTTTTTTTTTTTTTCATTTTCAGGAATTTATTATCTGTCCGTCCGTCCGATATGAGGTAACTGCGCAGTAGCATGGGAACGCTATGCCTAAACAAACATCTAAGCACATGTCGTCTACAGTGTACGGCGGAGAGAGAGGTTCCTGCTGACGAAGCTTCGTGGCCGACAGTTGACAGAACGTTACTTTTGACGACAGTGTATTAAATATTTGAGTTGTATTCGGTGGGCAATATGAATCCAACAAATATAGCTCGCAACTTCAATAAAGAGGTCAATGAATATTATTCGAACTTTAGGGAATCTAACAGTTCCATTCGTCTGCTAATCGCACGGTTTTGCGGTGCGGCAGCAAAACACCGACTCATTACTGCGAACAGAGACGTCAATGAACGGACGGACAGAGCATAATTTTGCGAAAATAAAAGAATTAAAATTTTCGTTTAAGGGTAGACTTCAAACACGGAACTCTTCCTCTGCAGCTCTTCCACCTAGCCACAGGACCAAGGCACTCCACTGCTCATATTGTGCTCGACGTTGCTTATCTTGCGCATGGACCGTTCAGTTTCTACATTTTGATTATTGTTTCATAGTTCCACACAAATTCTTCCTGTTTTCTCGATTGATCTGTGTTCAGTTTTTCACGGCCTATCCACTGTGCCAACTTATATCTGAGGGGAGTGTGATGGGAAAGTTCCCTTGTCAGTAGGTCAGCGGCGCCACCGAGTGGAACCTTATGATCAACAATAGTGTTATTTTAGTTCAATCATATATATATTCTCATGTTAATTAAACTGTAAAGACCTTTCCCTTTGGCTAGGAACATAGGAACTGCTTAATTATTTTACGAGGTGATTATATACACCCCATTTTCAACACGTTGCTCCTGTTAGACTTTCAAACTAATGCCAGCCTACTCATTTTATTTCTTGTGCAATTGTTTTCGTAGTTGTTGTTGTTGTTGTTGTGGTCTTCAGTCCGGAGACTGGTTTAATGCAGCTCTCCACAATACCCTATCCTGAGCAAGCCTCTTCGTCTCCACACAAGAACGGCAACCTACATCAGTCTGAATCTGCTTACTGTATCCATCTCTTGGTCTTCCTCTGCGGTTTCTACCCCACACACTTTCCTCCAACGCTAAATTCACAATTCCTTGATGTCTAAGAATGTGTCCTCCCAATCTATCCCTTCTTTTAGTCAAGGTATGCCAGAAATTTCTTTTCTCCCCAATTCTGTTCAGTACCTCCTCATTAGTTACGCGATCCACCCACCTAATCTTCAGCATTCTTCTGTAGCACCATATTTCAAAAGCCTCAATCCTCTTCCTGTCCGCACTGTTTATCGTCCATGTCTCACTCCCATACAAGGCAACACTCCATACAAATCCCTTCAGAAACGACTTCCTTAGGCTTAGATCAATATTCGATGTTAACAAATTTCTATTTTTCAAAAACGCTTTTCTACCCATTGCCATTCTGCATTTTATATCCTCTGTACTGCGACCATCATTTGTTATTTTACTGCCCAAGTAACAAAAGTCATCCACCTCCTTTATTGCTTCATTACCCAATCTAATTCTTGCAGCATCACCTGATTTTCTTACACTGCACTCCATTACCCTAGTTTTGCTCTTGTTAATGTTCATCTCATATGCACCTTTCAGCACACTGTCCATTCCGTTCAATTGCTCTTCCAGGTCCTTTGCTGTATCTAACAGAATTACTATGTCGTCGGCAAATCGCAATGTTTTTAATTCTTCACCCTGAACTTTAATTCCTTCTCCAAATTTCTCCTTGCTTTCCTTTATAGCTTGCTCAATGTACAAATTGAATTACAATGGAGAAAGGCTACAACCCTGTCTTACTCTCTTCCCAGCCACTGCATCCCTTTCATGCCTTTCTACTCTGACAACCGCTGTCTGGTTTGTGTACAAGTTATAAATAACCTTACGATCCCTATATTTTACTCCTGCTTGCTTCAGAACTTCAAAGTTTTCGTAGTAAAATTCGATAAATTATAAGAAGTGTAAAAAAAAATCATTAATAAATAAATTCAATAGGCCTTATTTAAAAAAAAAAAAAAAAAAAAAAAAAAAAAAAAAAAAAAAAAAAAAAAAAAAAAGAGACCCCGCCCTCAGAACCGAATCCTGGCTCCACCACTGGTAGCCAGCCTGGATTGTCACCCAGGTCTCATCTAAGCTGTAGCGCTGACCCCTACACCACTGTGGACACAATCACCGCACCTGCACGGACTACTGAAGCACGCCTCTCGTCAGATACAAATTCTCTACTTTAGCCTGGCCAGTATTACTAACACTTGCGGTTTCTTCAAACTGATTTCCGTAAGAGAGTTTGAGTTGGTATAGTGCACACCGTGATCTCTATACAACCTGGATGTATAAACTCTGGTGTCTGAACATGGAACTATAGCGTGCCAGCACATTCATATGTTTTGCAGACGAGTTTGTATTGTTCGCCATGTTGTAATTAGTCAAACGAATTTCCATCAGTTAGTATGTGATAAATAATAGCTAGATTACCTATGGATTTCAATATGCGAAGTAACCGATTCGCGTGAGTACGTAATACAAACATATTTCGTTTTCGTTTGCTTGAAATAATTCGTAGTAGCCATGTTGTAATTAGTCAAGAAACAGAATGTGAACATCTTTGGCTGGCACGCTCAGAAATCTGTAGTTCAACATTCAGGTAGTATAAAGATCACTGAATGCACTTCAAGAATTAACTGAAACAAGGTGTTAGAGGTTTTACACCTGACTGAATAACCGTCTTCATCACGTGAAGTACATGAAGAACAAAGAGGCACTGTAAACTTTTACCCCACGATACTGTTACTAAATACCACAATCGCATTGTATCATCAACTTTTATACTCTCATCCACAATATACATCTACATGGATACTCTGCAAGTCACATTGAAGTGCATGACGGAGAGTTCATATTTCTCTATAATTCCATTCTGTAATACAGTCATGGCCAAAATTTCCGCCAGGCGGGCGCACCCGCGCTAGTTCAGCACCCCGGCCACCGCCTGTGTGTCGCTAGTGTCGGCAACGGAACGAATAGAAAGAGATGGCTGGGGAAAGAGTAAGACCGCACAGCACTGCTCTGCGGACGACGGAAGGCGCTGAAATGTACAAATGTTTGTAAATCTAGCGGACCAAACTGCGTGGTCATCAGTCCTTAGCTTACAAACTACTTAAACCTAGGTAAACTAACCTAAGGACAACACACAGCCGTCCGCGGTGGCCGAGGGGATTGAGGCGCTCCAGTCACGGTCTGCACGGCCGCCGCGGTCGGGGGTTCGAATCCCCCCTCGGGCATGGATATTTGTGCCGTCCTTAGGATCAGCTAGTTCATAAGTAGTTTGTAAGTTTAGGGACTGATGACCCCGTAGTTAAGTCCCATAAGCTATACAAACATTTGACCATTTGACAACACACACATCTATGCCCAAGGGAGGACTCCGCAGCGAGTCGCCTTAGACCGCTCGGCTGCTCCACCGCGGCGAGGGTGGTGAAAGTTAGTGGGTTTGCGGCAGCGGAATGCGGCACTGAGTCCAGGTGCAAATCAAAAATGTTCATCAGGGTCATCAGTCCCTAAATTTAAAAACTACTCATCAACAAGCTAATACTAAGGACGGCACAAATATCCATGCCCGAGGGGGGATTCTAACCCCCGACCGTAGTGGCCGTGCAGACCGTGACTGGAGCGCCTCAGTCCCCTTGGCCACCGCGGCTGGCGAGAGCAGGTGCTTGGACGACGCTGTCTGCTCGGGCGTGGAGACTGGTTTCTTCTGTTTAATCACGTGTTGGTTGCTTCCTACGTGTTGAAGTTAACTTCCATTGGTTATTACCATTACCTTGAAATCTTGAAATACGTCGTCTGCGACGCGAGCGTCTTTCTGAATCACTTCGTTAATAAGTATAACGAGCGGAATTTATGTGTTGTATCGGCCTTCTGCGACCTGGTTGCCGCCCTCGGGCGTAGTCGGTAATCAGGGTTTGGCCCTTTTCCCTCTCTTCGTTGTTCATACGGGGACGAGTTGTAATTTTGCAGTTCTTCTGCTTAGGCTGATCTTCCTTGGTGGGCTGGTCATTGCCGATGGCAGGTGATAGATAAGTGGTTCCGTTACACAATATTTTGTGTCCCAGCCTCGTCGCCGCTTTTGTGTCTCGTTTCCGTCGTAGGTGTTGGTGGCCGAGTTGGAAGACCGACACAGGAATAAAAGGAAGCACGCTTGTGCAGGTACGGAGGTGAGCAGCCAGAGCGACAACAGAAACTAGAAACACTAAAGTGAATTAGAACGAGATATATATTGCACAGAATTTATACAATACTTAACTTTTACATAGTTCAGTACGGCAGAATGCTGATACATAGTTGAGTTAGAGGTCTGCCTAGTGCCTGTCCGATAGCCAAGTCTTCACTTGTGCCTATCTGATTCCGAAGTGTTAACTGGTTCCTATCTCAGCCCCAAGTGAACGATGTCGTTCAGAGGTGGCCACGAGCGGAGTTGTAACAGAGGGCGCTCGTGGCTGACGTCGTAAGAACGCCTCGCCGTGCGTGCATGGCGGCGCGCGGGGAAAGTAGGTGGCGCGCACTTTCGACTTGGGCGACACCACACCCCTCCCCCCCCCCAAACAGCCGCGCCGTCGTGGCGTAGGGCTGAGGGCCACGGCGACGGCACTGGGAGGAGGGCCTGGGCAGGGGCGTTACTGGTGGGACGGGCGTCGTAGCTGAGGCTGGATCGAGACGCCGTCCGCGACCCGGCATCCGGCACACACCCCCGCCCAGAGGGAGCAGGTCATCTTCTGAGGTGCGTGGCCCAGACAGCGGGTGCACGCACGGTCCCGAGTCCCTCTCGGTGACGCTGTCCGCTGAGGCGGCGACGGAGGCGGAGGGGCCGACTGCGTAGGAGGCGCGTCGACATCCATCGGGATCTCGTAGCCCGGGGAAGCTGGGCCCGGCGGCGAGCGATGTGGCTGTGCTCCCTGGCGGTGAACTGGGTCTGGAATCAAGAAACCCGAGACAGGATCGCGTGGCCTGTGCAGGCGCAATTGGTTTGCGTGGCGCCTCAGCTCCGGCCCTGTGGAAGAACGTACAACATACATATTACGACCGAGCACGCGCTGAATGATGCCTGGCAACCATGTCTTCTTGTTGCCAGCAAACACCCTGTACAGCACCGGCGTAGAAATCTGAAAACGCGTAGCGCCATACGAACCGACTCGGTGCGTGGGAGGCTGCAGCAGGTGAAGGAGAGTGCGGTGACGGCGGCCGTATAGCAGCTCGGCAGGAGACGGGCCGTCACGTGGCATGCACCGATACGTAGACAGGAAAATTTGAAGAGCTTGCTGCCTGGAGTGCTGACCTTTCATCTTGTCCATGTGAGACTTGAATGTTTGAACGAAACGTTCTGCTTCACCATTGGACTGAGGGTGAAAAGGTGCGGTGGTTATGTGCTGAATGCCATTCACACGACAAAACTGTTGAAATTCCGCACTAACAAACTGAGGTCCATTGTCACTGACGATAGTTTCAGGCAAACCTTCGATGCAAAACGCTGATGTTAAGGCACTGATTGTACTAGAAGCCGTCGTTGAGTTCATGGCAATCACGAAAGGAAACTTGCTGAAAGCGTCTACAACAATTAAACAGCGCGTATTCCAGAAAGGTCCGGCAAAGTCAATGTGTAAACGTTGCCATGGTCCCTTGGGGCGTGGCCAGTCTGAGAAACGTTGCGGAGGAGCCGCCTGATGCTCCGCACAAACAGCACACTGTGACGTCATGCTCTCTATCTGAGCGTCCATACCAACCCAGGTACAATGACGTCTGGCCAGTTGCTTTGTCCTAACAATACCCCAATGTCCTTGATGCAGGAGGCGTAACACTTTCGTTGCAGGGAACGAGGAACAATCACTCTCGTTTGGTCGTTGTCGGTATGTAACAACAGAACACCCTGACTTAAAGACAATGCATGACGTTGTGCAAAATAACGTCGAAGCAGAGGCCGATCAATGTCTTTGGCTCTAGCAGGCCACCCTGAGCGAACAAAACGCGCTACCACACTTAGGTCTGCATCCGCAGCTGTTTCCTGTCCAACCCGACGAGAGTTTAAAGGAAAGTCTGCGACAGCGGAAGCATCTCTGGAGTCTATCTGACAACATGCCATTTCTGAAGAATCAAACGACACATCCTGGCCAACCGGAAGTCGGAAAGTGTGTCCGCATTGGCATGTTTAGAGGTACGTCGGTACAAAATCTCATATTGATAATTTGACAATATCAAGGACCATCTCTGAAGCTTTTATGCCGTTCGTGGCGGAATTGGCTTTGTGGGTGAGAACAACGACGTGAGAGGCTTGTGGTCTGTCAACAAATAGAATTTTCTGCCATAGAGATAATGATGAAACTTTGTGACGCCGTAAATTATTGCTAAGGCCTCCTCTTCTATCTGACTGTAATTCTGTTTCGTTGGCATCAGTAGCTTGGATGCAAAGGCAATAGGTCTATCGTGAGATCCAATGCAATGTGACAAAACTGCACCCAGACCGTACGACGAGGCATCAACTGCTAGCACTACAGGCTTCTATGGGTCAAAGGGGATCAAACATGCATCACTGAGTAGTGCAGACTTTAATTTGTCAAAGGCAACTTGGCAATCTTTAGACCATAGATAAGGAACATTCTTCCTACGTAAGTGATGCAGTGGAGCTGCAATCTGAGAGGCATTGGGAATAAATCTGAAATAATAGTTAAGCTTTCCCATTACTGCTTGCAATTCATACACATTCTTAGGAGGAGGCAAGTCTTTGATTGCTCGAAGTTGTGACTGTAAAGGATGGATTCCTTGGGCATGAATCACATGGCCTAGGTACTCTATTTCAGCGTGAAAAAACGAACACTTTGCTTTATTGCAACGTAAACCTGCTGCAGTCAACACTATGAAAAGGCACTCCAGGTTTGCTAAATGTTCTTCAACTGTACGTCCGGATACCACAATAACATCTAAGTAGTTCGAGCAACACGGTACAGAAACTGTCAGCTGTTCCAAGAAACGCTGAAAAATAGCGGGGGCGGAAGAACTGCCAAAGGGTAGGCGTTGAAATTGAAAAAGGCCCATGTGAGTATTAATCACGAAAAACTTTTTTGACTCGTCATTAAGCGGAATTTGCAAGTATGCCTCTGCTAAATCAATCTTAGAAAAGAAGCGAGACTGTCCTAATTTGTCCATAAGTTCCTCAGGTCTGGGCAGGGGATAAGTGTCTACAATTGTTTGACTGTTCACTATTGATTGGAAGTCCGCACAGAGTCGAAGTTTTCCCGACGGCGGGTATAATTACTATAGGCGAGGTGCACTGACTCGCAGAAACAGGAGAAATCACCCCACTATCTTGCCAACGTTTAAGTTCTTCGGCAACTGTATCACGCATTGCGATAGGCACTGGTCTAGCTTTACGAAATTTTGGAACTGCAGATTCTTTTAAAGTTACATGTGCCACGAAGTCTTTTGCACAACCTAGTTCCGGCGAAAACAAGTCACTATATTTTTCACAAAATGCATTTATTTTGTTGAGGCACTACTGACGAAATTTGAAGTACATCTCTTTGAATAGATAAGCCAAACAAGTCAAACGCATCTAGACCAAAAATGTTCTGTGTAGATTTGGCCTGAAGAACTACAAAAGAAACTGTTTTCGTTACACTTTGAAAAGAGGCGGGCAGGCTACACGTTCCTTGCACGGGAATATTTTGTCCTGTATATGCCGTTAACACTTCCTGTGACGGCGACAATTTTGGCGAACCCAGAAGTTCATAAGTGTCTTTATTCATTAATGTGACAGCGGAACCAGTATCAAGCTGAAATGGCACAGTCTTATTGTCTATGTGAAGAGTCACAAAAAGTTTTTGCCTGTGGCGCTCGACAGGTGCGCGAATGTGGGCAACGTCTGACACCGGGTGTTTGCTACACTGGCGCATGCGCTGGCTGCGTAGTGAAGGAAGCGGCGCAGACTCGGCACGCAGCGGATTAACAACACTGTCACTAGATGGCACTACCGCCGGATCGGCGTCCGCGCAATGTGAGGCTACTGCACTAAAATTACTTTGAGTATCTACAACAAATCAACTGTCACTATCTACACAGTACAAGGAGAAGTTGCAGAAGGCACTAGTTTCACTACAGGATTGCACTGTACATAGTTATTATGCTTGTCCCGAACCCGTTTCCGTTGCACTGTTTTACGCGCTCGTCGGCGCTTGCGACGTGGCTCACTATATTGTTTTGCTTTAGGCGCAGAAGAATTAACTTGCATATTAGAATCGAGAGAAACACTGTCCATGTTCACAGTGTGTATGACATTCACGGCATGAATTGTTCTCGCTCTCTGTGAAGCACTGTTTCTAACGGCACCGTTCTTGGAATTTTTGTTTTGCGTACACACTGTCTGCACATGTCCTGTTTTGCCACATTGATAACAGGTTGCGTTGCGACTAGGGCAATGCGCACGTTTGTGGCGAGATACACACTGGGGGGCAAGATTTACGTACATTTTTCTGAAATGAACGTTGGCGTCCGTTAATCAAATTACTATTTCTAACACGACGGGGCGACCTTTGTGTTGCACTTTTACACTGGCTACTGTTCACTGCCTGTTCAGCACGGCCGGTAGAAAAATAAGAATCACTAGGGCTAGACTGAGAACTATGGCTAGGAAAGCGTCCGTTGCGACGCACTGAATTAACACTGGGGCTTTGCATTTCTACATCAGCTAAGTCAAAAGTATCATGAGCTTCAATAAGCTGCAATACACTGTCTAATGAGGGGTCGGACTGTTTCAGAATTGCTACCCTAATTCTGGGGTCCTGAATGTTCTGCGTAATTGCATCCCTCAACATAACGTCACTATAAGAGAGTCCACAAGAGCAAGTAAATTTACATTGGCGTGTTAAGCCCTTCAATTCCGTAATCCACTGCTGGTGGGACTGCTCTGGTAATTTTTTCAGTCTGAAAAATCGGTATCATGCCACAGCTATGAGAACTTTTCTCTCATTATGAGCATGTAGTGCCTCTACTATTTGTTCAAAGTCTACATCACGAGGAGATGCGTTGGGGAAAAGTTTCTGCAGTAACACGAAAGTCTGGGGGCCCACAATCGATAAGAAAAGGTTCTTCACTCTCTGACCTGTAATTTGATGAACCGCGACGAATTCTTGAAACTGTGCGAAGTAGTCGCTCCATTCTTCCTCACGTTCGTTGTACTGACGGAACGTAGGGAGCGGTACAGCGGCAGGTGTGGGCTGCTGATGCGACGGCTGTTGTTGAGTTGCCGTCAACTGTGCCACTGCCTGGAGAAGTTGTGTTATTTGCGCCTTCTGTAACTGAATAATTTCCATTAAGTTTGGGTTCGGGGTAGTGGCCATGCTGACCGATTAGGCGCTTAGGCGCCGCGCATACAAGTAAATGAGAACAAAACACAAATGCAATATGAAAGAGGACGCTATGCAACAAAAAAGTCCACAAAACACGTAACTGAATATGTTCCCCCAAAAATCTTATAATAAGGGTGGGTGGGCGGGAGCAAATTTCTGCGTGCTCCGACTGCTGCTGTCTGGCTGCTGGTCCAAGGTTCGTCTATCACTCCTCGTCGCCACTTTTGTGTCACAGCCTCGTCGCCGCTTTTGTGTCTCGTTTCCATTGTAGGTGTCGGTGGCCGAGTTGGAAGACCGACACAGGAATAAAAGGAAGCACGCTTGTGCAGGTACGGAGGTGAGCAGCCAGTGCGACAACAGAAACTAGAAACACTAAAGTGAATTAGAACGAGATATATATTGCACAGAATTTATACAATACTTAAATTTTACATAGTTCAGTACGGTAGAATGCTGATACATAGTTGAGTTAGAGGTCTGCCTAGTGCCTGTCCGATAGCCAAATCTTCACTGGTGCCTATCTGATTCCGAAGTGTTAACTGGTTCCTATCTCAGTCCCAAGTGAACGATGTCGTTCAGTGGTGGCTACGAGCTGAGTTCTAGCAGAGGGCGCTCGTGGCTGACGTCGTAAGAACGCTTCGCCGTGCTTGCATGGCGGCGCGCGGCGAAAGTAGGTGGCGCGCACTTTGGACTTGTGCGACACCACACAATAGTTGAACCGCACCTTGTCGAGGGAGGTAAAAGAAGAAGAGTTTAATCTTAAACTATTTGCATTTCTCTCCCCCCTCTCTTCCACCTGTCAGCCATGGCGGTGCCTCCCCCACAGTGTAGTTATAGTGTTCACCACGGACAGGAACCCCTGGCGATGTTTTAGCTTGCAGGACCCGTTGTTAATTAAATTATCTTGTCAATTTCCACCCTCTTCCTTCCTGGAAAGGTGATTTTTCCTCTTATCCGTCGTCTTGCTTGTAGCGATGGAAATGGATTGCATGTTTGCCGAGATAGTGACGCGCTGACTTGGACAAATGTAGTAAATGTTTTAAAAGAGCTCTGGTTAAGAAGTGTTAAATTTAGAGACATTTTAATAACTATGTTCTTTATATTGAATTACCAAGGGGTTTCTTCTAAATTTTTATTATATTGTTGAAATTCTTAAACTTGTTGGTTGCTCTATGATAGTAAATTTTTATAAAATGGTTTAAAAGCCCAACCTCTTTTCATAAGCCAATTGTTCAGCATTCCCAAGGGTTTTCAATTGTTTTCCTAAGAAAAAACTATTTTCCTCTTACAAAAAACTGTATTATTTCATTGTTACAATAAAATGGATTTCATTTTATCTTACCAACAAAAACAGAGACCCTTATTAAACCTGTTTGTATAAGGCTAAGCTTGGTTCCCGAACCCCGGGTCCCAGTGAATAAAAAATGTTTGTATAGCTTATGGGACTTAACTACGGGGTCATCAGTCCCTAAACTTACAAACTACTTATGAACTAACTTATACTAAGGACGCCACAAATATCCATGCCCGAGGGGGAATTCGAACCCTCGACCGTAGTGGCCGTGCAGAGCGTGACTGGCGCGCCGCAGCCCCCTCGGCCACCGCGGCCGCCTCCAGTGAATATATAACAAGTGTGGCCACTTAACGGCAGCTAGCCTGCGTAATTGTTAAAAGTGATGTTTGCCATGTAAAAGCATATGACTACGAGAAGTCAAATAAAATAATGGTATCTAAGGTGGAAATGAAGCAAACCTAATTCGAACTCAGGGATGAAATTGGACACAATGGTACTCAATTAATCACCGTATCTAGAAACTTATAAACTATCTAAAATAATGAGTGGGTCTTGAAACGAAAGTGTATCTTAAAGAGAGTGTAAAACGCATATTTATTAACACTAAACCAACATGAATGTAAATGATTACCAAACAATAAGCTTTGACATATAATTATTATGTGAGAAACACGTAAATGGCAAAGGGGGAAATGAAGGTGATGCGAATCGTTCACGTTTAGCAACCAAGCAACACGCTCTACCAAGTAATGAGAGATGTTCCGACATTACATTGATCTGAACATACATTTTCTAGGTACTGGGCAACGAACCGTGGTCGACAGACTGTAATTACCAGCCATGGCTGCTGATACGTTACCGAGGTGGCTTGGCAGCACGTCGTAACGCTGCTACTGCGGATTGTGTGGCAGCAAAGATGAAACCGACAAGTACTCCACGCAGGGAATACGAAGTTACTGCTCGGCAGAGCTGAATACTGTGGAACTAGCTCGCTCTGAAAACGATGTACCACGTCCGCTCCATCACGGGGGTGAACACTAGCTAGAAAATCACCGACTGCAACCCGCTATGGATACCAGAGATAACTTCGATGTTAACATTTGCATCTACATCTAAATGGGATACTCTGTAAATCACATTTAAGTGCCTGGCAGAAGGTTCATGGAACCATCGTTACACTATTTATGTCCCATTCCATTCTCGAATAGCGCTCGGGAAGAAAGAACACCTGAATCTCTCCGTTCGAGTTCTGATTTCTCGTATTTTATTCTGATGATCATTTCTACCTATGTAAGTGAGAGTCAACAATATATTTTCACATTCGGAGGAGAATGTTGCCGATTGGAGTTTCGTAAGTTCAAAAATGTTTGTTAAGCTTATGGGACTTAACTAAGGGGTTATCAGTCCCTAAACTTACAAACTACTTAACAACTAGCTTATCCTAAGGACGGCACAAATATCCATGCCCGAGGGGGGATTCGAACCCCGACCGTAGTGGCCGTGCAGACCGTGATTGGAGCGCCTCAGTCCCCTCGGCCACCGCGACCGGCTCTTTAGTAGTTCTGTTGAATCTTTTAAGGGTTCTGCCAATAAAATGCGGTCTCCGGTTCACCTTTCCCACGACATTATCTACGCGTTCTTTCCAGTTTAAGTCTGAAGTATTAGTAATTCCTATTTATTTCGTGGACTTCATAGCCTTCACATTTGATTGATTTATCTCATAAACAAAGTTTAACGGATTTCTTTTCGTACTCATGTGGACATTCCTAGGTATTTTGTGGAGTTTACGGCCTTCATATTTGATTGGTTTATCTTATAAACAAAGTTTAACGGATTTCTTTTCGAATTCATGTGTGCCGGCCGCGGTGGCCGAGGAGACTAAGGCGCTCCAGTCACGGTCTGCACGGCCACTACGGTCGGGGGTTCGAATCCTCCCCTCGGGCATGGATATTTGTGCCGTCCTAGTTCGTAAGTAGTTCATAAGTGGTTTGTAAGTTTAGGGACTGATGACCCCGTAGTTAAGTCCCATAGATTATACAAACATTTGAACATTTTTGTACTCATGTGGGCATTCCTAGGTATTTTGTGGAGTTTACGGCCTCCACATTTGATTGATTTATCTTGTAAACAAAGTTTAACGGATTTCTTTTCGTACTCGTGTGGACGACTTCACACTTCATCCCAGAAGCTAAAGACAAGTTCGCTCTCCAGACACACAAGTGGAACCCCTAAGTCTGGCTTCCAACTTTAGACGCTGACCACTTTCTGCATACTGTCCACGAGGATCCGTGACTGTCGTCCCACATTCGGAGCGGCCAGACACCAGGCTGGTGCTATAAGCCGGCCAATCCCGACTCATAATAACACAGTTCCTACGCCGTTTACGGCGAATGAAATTACAGCCTCGCATTTTGCCCCCGAAGCGAGTGTTGACACCTAGTTTTTCCACGGGCGTTGAACACCTGCATGTTTTTGTCTAGGATCTGAAGGATGCCGCCGACAGTTTTCCCTGAAGCGGCATTCCTCGCCGTGGCACTCACTCCACTTCCAATAGTACACTGCCGTGAATGCTACACCTGTCGCTAAAGAGATCAACCAGTGACTCACTCCCAGACGCGGAGTCGCCGCGGACCTCTGTGCATAATGAGGTGACTTTTCAAGTAGCTGTGGGGCCACACCTTCGCTCGCTATGAATGGACATTGGGAAATCCTGAACGGACAATCCCCGTTAGAGAGTCCCTCGTGCTAAGAACGCCATCGCCGCCTGAAGGCTAAGCTGTGCAAAGTTGTGCCGACATTGCCTCCAGGCTTTCCCGTTTCGCAGTTAAGCTGGGCTTTGAGAAGCAAATATCACTTTATATATTTTTGGAAACATTTTAGTTTCACTTATGGGGAACAGCGCTCTTATTTCAATTTAAATATAAAGTACAGTCTATAGTGCAAACTAGTCGAAAAAGAATTTTTTTTCTTGTTTGCACTCGAGACTGTTCTTTATATATAAATATCACTTTGTCGACTAGGAGCCCATCACCTCACACCAAAATTTCTCAACACCAACTAGTATAGTCCACTACCTAACATCACCCAAAACAAACTTTGGAATTAATTTATAAACCATGAGGAGGTGGATTTAATTGTCTTATGTTACATTCCATGCCAGTTTTCCACCTCAAATCGTGCATCGTTTCCGTGAGACACTCTCCTTCATCGCGACAATAACAAAACAAGCTGCCCTTCTCTGGACTGTCTCTAAATTGTCCGTCAATTCCATCTGCGCAACACTGCGCAACAGTACTCCAAAACAGTAGCCCGTTTCTTAAGTAGAAATGTTGCCTCTTTTAAGTGTTCTGCCAATTAAATCTAGTCTATGGTTAGCCTCCCCTACAATATTTTCTATGCGTTCTTTCAAATTTAATTTGTTCGTAGTGGTTAATCCTGGTCCGCCACCGAAACGCCAAATTTTTTTGAGAAACAAACCAGTTATTTTTTTAATAATCATTGGCTTCCCATATAGTGTATGAAAACCATCGCGTTAAATGGGGAGAAATTTCACTTCCCCGGGACTAAAGACCGACCGAAAATTCGTTTTCGGTTTCGATTGCGGCCATTTTCTGCCAAAATATTGGTTTCGGCCAGAAATGTGCCTTATCTTAGGCTTGGTCGAAACTGGTTTTCGTGAATTTATGGATGAAGTCGGGTCGCATTTGTGATTGATTTAGCGCTCGTAAAAATTATATTTCGTTGTTAAACATAATATAATGCAATAGTATAGTGATATTCTTACCCGCTCTGTTAGCCGTGTGATCTAACCCACTTCTTTCCGAGTCGGGAAGACATATAGAGCCCGGTTCGAATCCGCCCGGCGGATTAACGAAGGGGGTGGGAGCACTGCCACATAGAGTGAAGGCCGCGGCGCTCTCGTGTGACGTCAGGCAGAGTAAGTTTCGCGCGCATAGCTGACTGGCTCGCTGCTTCGGCATAGTGGGCCGTGCCCCAGCGGCTACCCAGTGTGCTAAGCGCGCGCAACATACTCTGCCTGACATCACACGAGAGCGCCCCGGCCTTCTCTCTAGGTGTGGTGGCCGGAGTGCCGGCTAATCTGGATGTGGTTTTTAGGCAGTTTTCCACATCTCCCTAGGTGAATACCGGGCTGGTCCCCAAGCCCGCCTCAGTCACACGACTAGCAGACATTACGTAACACTTTACACTTTCACATATATAATAATTTACACAGACATTTGGGTTACAAGGCCAACCCTTCAGGTGCGGAAATGTGGAGCAAAAGAAAGAAGGAAAGAAATTGTCGTGATATTCTTACATTTTGTTTGTAACACAGTCATGGTTGACAAACTCATCCCTGTTGATAATTCATTCAAGATGTTAAGAATTTCCTCGTTTCTGATGAGTTCTCTGACATTTGGGTTAGGTAATTGACGTCTTAGCCGGTCGCGGTGGCCGAGGAGTCTGCGGCGCGCCAGTCACGGTCTGCACGACCACTACGGTCGGGGGGTTTGAATCCCCCGTCGGGCATGGATACCTGTGCCGTCCTTAGTCTTAGCTAGTTCATGTTTGTAAGTTTAGGGACTGATGACCCCGTAGTTAAGTCCCATAAGCTCTACAAACATTTGATAATTTTTGAATTGACGTCTTCGATGTTAAACATGACTGTCACACATAGGGCAGTCGAATGCGACGTGTTCTGCAGTTCTCTCTGGGGCTCCACAGGCACATTTCAGACTCGCCTGTTTCTCCTACCGGCATAGATATGCCGGGTACGGGTCTGGCCAGTCCTGTACTGGGCTGAAAGTATTCCAGTCGTAACCTTTCTTTCACGTTGGCTTGGAAGTGATATTTTCTTCCACCTGTTTCCTCCTGGTCTCAGATGTCGTACCACACTTCAGTTTTCCCTCCAGCCTTGCCCTAGGATTTCTTGCACCTTGTTCGTGTCCCTTTCTATCCTTGTATTCCGCCTCTACCTTTCAGTTCCAGCGAGATGAAATGGGAGGTGGGGTGTCAGCATTGTGGCCCCGAGGCTCGCGGGCGCTGCGCCGAGTGCGAGGGCAGCGCGCCGTGGGAATCGATAGCGCGACAGGCGGTAGGCGGCAGGCGGCGGTAGCGGCGGCGGAATAGCCAGCTGCCGCTCACCGCTCACCGCGACGCCCACACTTTCCTGTCATCAGTAGTGGGGGGGGGGGGGGGGGGAGTGCAAAGCAAAGACGCTTACCGCTTACATGCACAAGCTCGCGGTCATTCTAATACACGGCAGCGCAACGACAGTACAAGCTTCCTAGGGTTTTATTTGCGGACGGAGAAGTTAGTTCTGCTTCCTCCCACAAATCCCCTAAAACCTCCACATCCTTGCGGATGCTGTTGCGTAGCAGTGTGCGTTTGTACCGCCATACAGTACGCACGAGGTGCCGTAGTTGCTGTCCAAGACTTTATGGAAAGCATAGAGTTCTGACTAACCTGTTGTCTTCTAGTGTCCCCAGCGCAGAAGACAGCACAAAGGTCGTACGTTCTTCTACAGCATACAAGTGAGGCTAAAATAAGTTCTGTATGATGGAAGCATAATAAGTGACTCGCGAGATTTTTAATTATCAGTGATGCCATTTATTAAATAAATAATAAAATATGATGAGCAACTATTGTTAATATGATACGGCCTATGCTGCCCATAGTTCATGTTGAGACCTCGACTGTTATCACATTTACGCAAATCTTTACTCATGACCGGCGCGTGTAGTGGTCAGCTCGAGACTGAAACTGCGGCGCGTTGCGAGAAGGCACCTGACGCTCTATTTCGCGCCAAAACAGGGCCGTCGCGCGCCTTCTGCAAAATCGCTCTTCTCTTGTTACAATAAGAGAAGGCACCTTAAACTTTTTAAATTGTCAAAACCTAGCCTGTCCTTGAGAGATATTTATTACAAATTCTCAGCTCTCAATAATTAATATTTGGTATATAATAAACAAAACTAATTTCAAAAGAAATCACGTGACGTGAAATGCAGCAGCCAATGCGAGGAGAGTACCAGTAACATAGGCGGGCTTACCTACGGGAACCAGCACCCATATGCTACTGCGCCATATGTTACTGCTCCCCACCCCATATTCCAACATATGCTGCACTTCTGTCGTTCTTCCGCGTTTAAGACGCGTATGATGTTAGCAAAGAAACGGCCAGCGGCCAGAAATATGAAGTGGGCAAAGGCCAGGAATATCACAACAGGTAAACATCAACTCATGTTACTGATAGTGTCAAGTCATCCATGTGGCCGGCCGCGGTGGCCGAGGTGACTGAGGCGCTCCAGTCACGGTCAGCACGGCCACTACGGTCGGGGGTTCGAATCCCCCCTCGGGCATGGATATTTGTGCTGTCCTAGTTCGTAAGTAGTTCATAAGTAGTTTGTAAGTTTAGGGACTGATAACCTCGTAGTTAAGTCCCATAAGCTTAACAAACATTTGAACATTTCATCCATGTGAGCCAGTGATCTCTATATAACCTGGATGTATAACTCTGGTGTCTGAGCATAGGACCACAGCGTGCCTGCCAAAGAGGTTATTTTAACCTCCTCGGTGCCTGCACATTCATTTGTTTTCTACACGAGTTTGCACTATCCGCCATGTTGTAATTGGCCAAACGAATTTCCACCAGTTAGTATGAGGCAAATAATAGCTAGATTACCTCTGGATATGAAATTTATGTCAATATGCTAAGTAATAGACTCGCGTTAGTACAGAATCGAAACTTACTTGCTTTTCGTTTTCTTGTAATACTTCGTATCAGCCATGTTAGTCAAGAAACAGAATATGAACATCTTTGGCTGGCACGCTAATAAATCTTTAATTCAACATCTAGGTAGTATAGAGATCACTGATATGAGCACTAACAAGGAGACAAAAAATGTTCAAATGTTTGTATAGCTTACGGGATTTAACTACAGGGTCATCAGTCCCTAAACTTAAAAACTACTTATTAACTAACTAATACTAAGGAAGGCACAAATATCCATGCCCGAGGGGGTTTCGAACCCCCGGCCGTAGTGGCCGTGCAGACCGTGACTGGCGCGCATCAGTCCCCCTCGGCCACCGCGGCCGGTAACAAGGAGACCACTTGGGTATCGATCGTATTTTAGAATTTTTTTCATATTTATGGTACGTGAAGTTCAGAACTTAAATAACAATCAGTCAAAGCCATTCCACGCAAGTCACAAAACACCTCGGGAAAATCGACTTTGAAATTTTGCAAGTACATGTAAGAACCAAAAAAAAAAAAAAAAAAAAAAAAAAAAACACATTCAGAGTCTGTTGGTGTAGCTCAGGTGGACGACACATATTCCACCGTGGTAAAAAAAAAAAAAAAAAAAAAAAAAAAAAAAAAAAAAAAAAAAAAAAAAAAAAGATCGACGTTAACATGCTCTTATTCCCAGGGGAGATTTTCTACCCCACCACCAAAACATTCGGTAAACTGGATTCGTGGCCACACGATCCAATAACTCTGATTCAGTACTCGGATGTTGGAACTTTCTCAATGAACGGCACTGCGTCCTAATTCGTAGCCCAAAGTATCAGAAATATTTTTCCAACTTCTTACGAAGTGTCTTTCATGACTCGGCCTCGCAGCTGGAACGTACAAGTAATGAGAAGAGAAATGTTAACACAACCCACCTGAACTGAACATAAGCCATAACTGAGCTTACACCCAAGCAACGAGAAGACTCGTTTGCACCTTTCTACCTATCCCTGCTCTTATTTAAAAAATAAAAATAATAAGTTTTCTAGTTATTTCATAAAGTTCTATTTTTAATTTAATTTCTCTTATTTACTTTTATTGTTATTATTATTCTGCTTTCTGTAGCCTATTAGCCTTTCTTGCCCCCTTATTAGAATTAGGTCAGTTGACCTTGGGACTAGGATAAGGTAGGAGCACAGAGTAACATATATATTTGTCTGTGATAGGAGCTACCGCCTGGTCAAGTGTATTTTTTTTCTAAGCGCAAAAGTGGCGGTGGCAAGCCCCTTTGTGTATATATAATTGGTTAAAGGACAAAATGACGAAAAAAAAGGTGGTGGCGTTCGCTTTCACAACCATGTAGTCGGTGGTTCGAATCGCAGTGTACTAAAAAAATTTTAGTTTTCGAATTCAGTTATGTAAAACACTTTAGGAATCACGTGTTGTGTCAGTTTTTATGTATGTGTGTGTCGTCACGTAAAACGATGGTTGAGTAGATTAGCTCCTTGACAAGTCATTAGTAGTTACGTTGATGACTTTGCAAAAACAGCGTTGTATCTCTTCGGATACTGAACAGTCAAAGATTCCAAAACTGTAAAAAATGTATTTTTTTTTATTGAAACTATCATTATTAATAACCTTCTATGATCTAGAAAATTACGAATAAACAAAAGTACGTGTACTATTCATAAAAATGCCACAAAACTGTGTAAGGGTGTGTCGAATGCCATTGGCTGGATGTTATTTCAGTTCTGAACTTCACATACCATAAACATCAAAAAATTCTAAAATCCGATAGCCTATCGATGTGGTCTTCTTGCGAGAGAAATCTGTCAAACTTCACTTACACGTGAAATCTGCCAAATGCAAACCATAGTTAAGCTGAAACTTCCTGGCAGATTAAAATTGTGTGCCGGAACCGGGACTCGAACCTGGGACCTTTGCCTTTCGCGTGCAAGCGCACTACCGACTGTGCTATCCCGAGACGACTCACGATGCCGCCTCACAACTTTACTTCCGCCAGTACCTCGCCTCCTACTTTCCAAACTTCACAGAAGCTCTCCTGCGAACCATGCAAGACTAGCACTCCTGGAAGAAAGGATATGGTGGAGACATGGCTGAGCCATAGCCTAAGGGATGTTTCCAGAATGAAACTTTCACTCTGCAGCGTAGTGTGCGCTGATATGAAACTTCCTGGCAGATTAAATTGTGTGCCGGAACCGGACTCGAACCTGGGACCTAAGGGACTTAACTACGTACGTCATTAGTCCCTACGTTTACAAACTACTTACACTAACTTCAACTTATGCTAAGAACAACACAAACATCCATGCCTGAGGGAGAACTCGAACCCCCAACGGAGAACGCCGCACGCACCGCAGCTGGGCACCAAAGTCCGCAGTGCTATTCTGCCGCGGCTACATGTGCACAAACTGTAGCGATTGATCGAGCAGAGTTACAAACATAGGTGTAAAGAACTTTTGTCCCGAAGTGAATGATTTCCACGCCGCAGACCATTTATTCAATCATACTAACAAATACTGGGACATGCAGCCACATTGCAGTACAGGTATGTGTTGAAAATAGTTTCCATGTTCCTCAACGAATGCGTATTCATGCTGCCTTTGACAAACGACCGCTAAAATCGCATTGATGGCAACGCTTCATGAATACGCTGAATCAGTGCCCCTACATCAGGAATGAGCTCTGCATGCACGATACTTTTGAGATGGCTCTGTGTAGTTTCAGTAAATATTAATTGGAAAAGATACGATTAAGTGAAAAAATGAGAGGTCAAACAGGAACATTGTGTTCTAGATTCCAGGACGTTTAGCGGAACCAGGCAAGTGGCTAAGGGAGAGGACATGTGCATAGCTATGACGTTACCAAGCGTGAACGTGACTAGTGGTACCGTCGCTTGAGGAAACAGGGATGCAATGCGGCAATATTGTAACGCCGATGGAATACGACGTCCTACAAAGCCAGCAGAAACAGCAAAACATAGTAGGGGGACGGAACATTTACGGACCACCAGTCAGCCTCTCAGGGAGATTGCAAAGGGCGCATCCAGTCCGCCTCACACGTCGTCCAACAGCCCATCGAATGCATCTGGGCGGCTTACATCGGACTATAACGTTCGCCGTCGTCATGGGGGTGACGGCGCCGCGACCGGGTTATGAATCAAAGACCTCAGACGGCCGCCCAGCAGCCAACCTTACTGTTGGACTGTTGGACTGTTAGACTGCCAGGACCAGTCACGCATGGGTGGGCGATGACTGCTCGCCGATGACGTCACTTGGAGCTGTGCCATCTTGGGAAGCCGTTTGTAGGCACGTACTTCCAGCCAGTTGGATCTAGTGTTAGACGCAGAGCAACGCTGATGAGCTACACGAGTGCGTAACATTCTAGCACATTCTCCGGGCGTCCGAAGTAGGGCTCTGGCGTGTTGTTTCCCTGGACTCTCCGCGTCTTCGGACTGGCCACAGCCACTGACGACTACGGTAACATTGTAGAAGAAAAAATGTAGGCCAGCCTGACTTGTTGTTGTACTATTTGTAAATAAAGGATCAAATGTGTGCCTTCAGGAACCATTGTTTGGACTTCGGAATCACCTCCCGACAGCAGAACCCAGTCCACAACCCAAAGACGGAATTTTTGCATTGGTGTCAGAAGTGTGATCATACCAGAAACAGCACGGGTTCAGATCAGGTGAACGAAGGGCCCCCTATACTGGACCTTCGAAAATGCGATTGATAAGCGTCCGTACATTAATAGCGAAATGGTCGGGACCACCATCATGTGGCAGCCACGTAACCCTTGGAATCAGTGAGACAGTTTGAGGAACAGTACCACCCTCTAGGAGAAATACATGCATACTGTAACCGTCGTTGCATTGATCAGTGCCTATCAGACAGCAGTCTCTGTATCAAGGTAGTATTTAACAGATGGTCTCTAGCATGGAAGCCATGTGTTTCTGAAGTTCATTACATCCTTCTTGTTCCGTGTCCTCTCTCGATCAAACTCTAGAGTTTGTACACAATGGAAAATCACCCTGTATTTAAATAACTCGGATGCAGGATACAAAAAGAATGGACGATCAGCACATAAATTTAAACCAGAGTAACTATGGCGAGAGAGACGCACACTAAAAATATAGTAATAATAACAATAAATATAAATATATAAAAATAAAATATAATAATAAAGCTCTAAAAGGAATTTGTAGATAGATCTGCGGAAAAGACTATAATATAACTTTCGTATGTTGTACAGTATACTTATGAACAACGAGTAAGGAAAATAGGGTCAAGCTGGAGAATTTCGAGATGTGGACATGGCGGAGGATGGAAAGATAAGTTGGATGATTAGGGTGAAAAATGAAACGGTACTGAGAAAAAATGGTGAGCAAAGGAAATTACTAGATGTAGTGAATAGTAGAAAACGAAACTCCATTGGGCATATATTAAGAATAGGGCTTCGAGAAAGAAAGCGATGTCAGAGTCTGGCTGATATGATGGATGTCAGTAGTTACAACAAAGCTAATAAGGCAGCAATATATCATAGAAATTTGAGACATAAAGGAAATGCTGGTATGGCATTAAATCATGATGATAATGATCTAATGAAATACGTGATATTACACAAGTATGTATGATGCATGAAGTTGCACCAACACACTTCCGTCGTGACATCAGCTAACATTTAACGCAGACATTTCCGGACCTCTGGAATGGTCGAGAAAGCGCCAAATCTTGACCTGACCTCAGTCCCCAAGACAAAGGAAGTAGTGTACGTAACTCTTATCAATGGTACGGAGACACCACAGGTTTGCTTCTTCCATCTGTGCCAGCAAATACTGCAACAACAACTGGTGTGTCCTTCGTTACGCCGAAGGGCAGAGCAATGCACTGCTATGCATCGATATCATATGGAATACCTCCAATAAATGCGTGACAAACTGAGAAGTATGTCCCTCAGTATGAAACTTGTCACTCTGCAGTGGAGTGTGCACTGATATGAAACTTCATGGGAGATTGAAATTGTGTGCCAGAACCGGGACTCGAACCTGAGACGGGTCGAGAGTCGTGTCGGGATAGCTCAGTGGTAGAGCGCTTGCCCGCGAAAAGCAAAGGTCCCAGGTTCGATTCCCGGTTCCGACGCACAATTTTAATCTGCCAAAAAGTTTCACATAAGAAGTATGTGTTTCCTGAAACAAATTTAATCGACTTTCTTTTTCAGGTCCTAAAATATTCGACTTTTTCCGAGTGTCCTGTATGCGAACTCCCGTGTGTACAGGAAGCTATTAAAACTTGGCAAACAATTTCCTTTCACCAAAACAAATTAAAAAAAGTTATTATTAAAGCATGTCTGAGAAGCCTTCATTTTCGGGTTATTGATAATTTAATTGAGATACAAGAAATGTATGCACAATTCCGATTATTAATTAGCACCAGCTGTATGATTTAATGGTGCCACATGAAAATGGATATGGTAAATTTTCGCTACTCGCTCATGTCTCCTGGAACGACCCCGTATGCCACACACTGCTTCTGTACATGAGTGCTCGTACATTCTGCGACGCAATTCCCCACCTCACATCGAGCTGTATTTTCTGCTAATTCATCTTTGCCCAACGTGTTACTTTCCTGTTGCTTCAGTTTGGATTCCCTGCAGCGTAGATAGACGTTCAAGTCGTTCTTTATGTATACTCAGGTGTATTTTTTCAAAATAATTGTTTCCTGCAATTTTATAGCAATTGTGTAGCCATACAGAACAAGATACTTCTGTCTGTGTATTCGGATTACGTCACATGTGCTTATGATGAGGGTCAGTTATCACTCCTTGCTTCAAGCACGGTAGGATATTTCACTATAGTTCCACAGCCTGCTGACTTCCCTGAATAGTCAGCATCACCACGGAAACTCTCTCTGAACTTCCTACGCGTAATTGGTCACATAAACTATACACTCCATTAGGACAAGCCAGAACTTGCTTTTACATCGGCAGACTCTTTCTGTTTGTTAGAAACTCTTCAGACCACTCACACAGTTGGTCTCATATTCCTAACATCGTATTATTTCTGGCCCATAGGGCACACTAGCATCTACATCTAAATCTATATACATACTCCGCAATCCACCGTGAGGTGCGTGGTGGAGGGTACACTGTACCACGACTAGGCATTTCTTTTCCTATTCCACTCCCAAATTGAACGAGGAAAAAAAGAATGCCTATATGCCTCCGTACGAGCATTAATTTCTCTTATCTTGTCTTTATGATCACTACGCGAAATGTAAGTAGGCGGCAGCAAGATCGTACTACACTCAGCTTCAAATCCGGCCCTCTAAATTTACTTAACAGAAATTCACGAAAAGAACGTCGCCTTTCCTCCAGCGATCCCCAATTGAGTTGCCGGAGCATTTCCGTGACACTCGCACATTGGTCGAACCTACCAGTAACAAACCTAGCTGCTCGCCTCTGAACTGCTTCTATGTCTTCCGTTAAACTGATCTACGGCGGCTCCCAAACACTTGAGCAATACTCAAGACGTGGTCGTACAAGCGCTTTATACGCGGTCTCATTTACAGATGAAGTACACTTTCCCAAAATTCTCCCAATAAACCGAAGATTATTATCTTACCAATAAAATCATCTCTGGTAGAAGTGTAAACATAGGTCTATAGAGCTGTAATGAAAGTTACTGAATTTGTTTTAAACAAAATGGGCCTCAAAATGGAATATATACTACTGGCTATTAAAATTGCTACAACAAGAAGAGCCGGCCGCGGTGGCCGAGGTGACTGAGGCGCTCCAGTCACGGTCAGCACGGCCACTACGGTCGGGGGTTCGAATCCCCTTTCGGGCATGGATATTTGTGCCGTCCTAGTTCGTAAGTAGTTCATAAGTAGTTTGTAAGTTTAGGGACTGATGACCCCGTAGTTAAGTCCCATAAGCTTAAGAAACATTTGAACATTTGAACAACGAGAAGAAATGCAGATGATAAACGGGTAACCATTGGAGAAATATATTATACTAGAACTGATATGTTCATAGATCCTGAGAAATCTGTACCCAGAACAACCAACTCGGGTCTAATAACGAACTTGATACGCCTGGGCATTGAGTCAAACAGAGCTTAGATGGCGTGTACAGGTACAGATACCCGTGCAGATTCAACACGATACGACAATTCATCAAGAGTAGTGACTGGCGTATTGTGACGAGCCAGTTGCTCGGCCACCATTGACCAGATGTTTTCACTTGGCTGGCCAGGGCAGCAGTTGTTTTTCCTTATCCAGAATGGCCCGTACAGGACCTGGAACATGTGGTCGTGCATTATCCTGCTGAAATGTCGGGTTGCGCAGGGATCGAATGAAGGGTAGATCCACGGGTCGTAACCCATCTGAAATGTAACGGCCACTGTTCAAAGTGCCGTCGATGCGAACAAGAGATGAGCGAGGCGTGTAACCAATGGCATCCCATACGCCGGGTGATATACCAGTATGGAGATGACGAATGCACGCTTCCAATATGCGTTTATCGCGATGTCGCCAAACACGGATGCCACCATCATGATGCTGTAAACAGAACCTGAATTCATCCGAAAAAATGACGTTTTACCATTCGTGCACCCAGGTTCGTCGTCGCGCACACCATCGCAGGCGCTCCTGTCTGTGATGCAGCGTCAAGGGTAACCGCAGCCATGATCTCCCAGCTGATAGTCAATGCTGCTGGAAACGTCGTCGAACTGTTCGTGCAGAGGGTTGTTGTCTTGCAAACGTCTCCACCTGTTGACTCGAGACGTGGCTGCACGATCCGTTACAGCCATGCGGATAAGATTCCTGGCATCTCGACTGCTAGTGATACGAGGCCGTTGGGATCCACCACGGCGTTCCGTATTGCCCTCTTGAACACACCGATTCCATTCCTGCTAACAGTTATAGGATCGCAAACAACGTGACTAGCAATGTCGCGACACGATAAACCGCAATCGCGATAGGCTACAATCCGTCCTTTATGAAAGTCCGAAACGTGATGGTACGCATTTCTCCTCCTTACACGAGGCATCACAACGTTTCACCAGGCATGCCGGTTAACTGCTGTTTGTGTACGAGAAATCGGTTGGATTTTTTCCTCGTGTCAACTCGTTGTAGGTGTCGCCACCGGCGCCAACCTTGTGTGAATGCTCTGAGGAGCTAATCATTTGCATATCACAGCATCTTCTTCCTGTCGGTTAAATTTCGCGTCTGTAGCACGCCATCTTCGTGGTGTAGCAATTTTAATGGACAGGAGTGTAACTTCGTCCCTAGTGTCGATAATTTTAATCTGCACCTCCTTTTCCGTTTTCTTCTTCTTCGCCTTTTCTTGTTTCGCAATGGTGTTCGATTTTGTCAGTGATAGTAGCTGAGTGGATACCATTTATGACGCCATTACTCATCCCCGGGAAGCAGTTTGTAAACTCCCATCTTTCTTCGTTAGATTAGGTGAGATAAAGTTTCCCTAAATTTATTCATGTCATGTATATGACGCGAGACGATGTACCAACCGGCGTTCTCCGATCTGTGAAGCCATCTAAAAGCGACATCATTGAAACGATGAAGTAAGGCGCTTTCACTTCCGGGCGAACACTACATTAATGTAATTTATTAAGTAAAACAGCCATGGTCGCTAATTGCCTTTTTTGAGACGACCCAATTGGTCAGATTAAACTGGGCCGCGGTGGAGTAGCCGAGCGGTCTAAAGCGTCTCGCTGCTGATCGCGCGGTTGCTCGCCGTGGAGGTTCGAGTCCTCCCTGGGGCATGGGTGTGTGTGTTGTCCGTAGGTTAGTTTACCTAGGTTTAAGTAGTTTGTAAGCTACGGACTGATGAACACGCAGTTTGGTCCGATAGATTTACAAACATTTGAACATTTTGAGATTAAACTGCCATCACCAGATCTTTCATTTCATATAGCACATCACACAGGAAACCTTCTAATATGTATTTATTCAAATATTTGTAGAGCTTATTTGACTTAACTACTGGGACATCAGTCCCTAAACTTACAAACTACTTATGAACTAGCTAATACTAAGGACTGCACAAATATCCATGCCCGAGGGGGGAGTCGAACCCCCGACAGTAGTGGCCGTGCAGACTGTGACTGGAGCGCCGCAGAGCGCTCGGCCACCACGGCGGGCATGTATTTATTCACTGACATTTTTGGTGGCATGTCTCAATACAAATAAAATATTGATCGTCAATTTAAAGCATGTTGTGTTAGATGTTTTACTTGTATTGTCACATGACAATAATATTGGTGTTAATAAGCACATTTTAATGGGTTTCTTTTGTGATGTTGTGCGTGAAATGAAATATCTTGTGATGGCAGTTTAATCTGAGAAATTCGGTCATCTCAATAAAGGTAATTAGCGACTTTGGGTGTTTTACATAATAAAATAATTGAATAGATCGTACTCGAAATATGGAAAACTGTTATGATTAATGTAATTAATTTTGTTCGATAGATATTGTAACGCCATGACTTTGTGAAGCACTGAAAGATACGTGGCGATGTCGCAGTATCTGTCCACACCAGCCCTCAGACGAAGAGAGAGCTATTATTTATTCCTTATAGCAGATTCTCATTTCAAATTAAATTCTTAGAATACTGATAGCTAACCCAAATTGATCTCACCATTAATAATCCTTGAAGCTTAATTTTGTCGAGTCCACAGAAACTGCCAATGTATTGTCAACATAGAGGGTCATCAGTTGGAGGGGGCCAAGTTATTTTTTGCATTCCCCATTTAATTGGTATAGACAAAAGCACGGTGGCAAAATCTAGTTCGGTTTTCAGGTGGTTATTTCAAATGGACTTTGAAAGTACGCGGTGGCGGAGGTAGACGAGTTTGCTCGTATTCTTGAGAGCCAGAACTCTGCAACTGCTGGCGACCAGTAAGAGCAGTAACGGTTAAACTTTAGCTGGCTACAGGGACCTATTCGAACAGCGGATGTGCACGGAACGTGTTGACCGTGCCTTTAAATAACACGGAGAGCACCTCTCTACCCTTACTCCGTTCCAGTGCCCAGAGGCATCTACATTGCAAGGACACCGGGCTGCGGTTATCGCTATTTAATGGCACGTGCTTCCCATTACCTTGGGAGCAGCCCATCTTAGTCATCCGCGACCAACTCGTCGTCAGTATGGCTTCGACGTACTCCACAGTTGCGACCGTCAAATTCCCACGCTACAGACTAGGTATGTAGCCTGATCGGCACTTTGGTCCGACCCCTGTTTATGTGATCGTGCGCGTTACCCATTTCTAATTTCTTATAGTTACTTTACGAGCTCTCTTTGAGTACTGAATTTTATTCAGAAGTAATGCGTAAATCATTGCTTATCAGATTGGTCCTTCGGCACGTCTATTTCTCGATTATTGGCTTCATTTGGTGAGTAAGGGCTACGATTAATATATGTGCTTTATTTAGCATACATTTTTCCATCAATTCTCCAGATTTTCATTACTGGCCCTTTGTTTAAATTAATTGTTTACTATTCGACAAGCTGGCTAATCCATTCGTTGAGTTCCTTCAGCTTCAAACATGTTCTCCACCAGTGCGGGTCTGAGGAATTAGACTCATCCTCCAGCGGAAGGAACCCATCTCCTATGGCACCAGCATAGGGCACAAAAATTGTCGTCTCTATACCTCTGAGCAGTCAAGACGCCATTCTCAACGACACATGGGTCCGTAACACCGCCCACCCTCACTCCTGCCCACACCACTCGTCTACCACCATTTTTCGGAGTTCTGCGTTGTCTACGATTATCCGCCTGAACGCAAAATCTTCAATCATCTGTGAAACGAACCCGACGGTGTTACAACTTCAATCCTGATGTTCCTCCGCCCACTTTCTGTGGGCTATACGTGCGTTGACTCCACATTCCCGAAGATGGTTGCTGACTGCACTTCCTGTTGCTGCCTGGAGTTGCGTTCAGCCTCCTGTCTTTTCGGACTGTTTACCAGAGACAGTCGTCATCTCTTGGACGACCTGGTCCTTGCCTTTTTGTAATTTGTAATCAGTCCAAAAGGTTATGTTTCATTGGCAGAACGCTTCAAAGATACTACAGCTCCACCAAAGAGACTGCCTATATCACACTTGTGCGTTCTCTCCTAGAGTACTGTTGCCCAGTGTGGGACCCTCACCAGGTGAGACTGACGGACACTGAGAAGGTTCAGAGAATGGCAGCTCGTTTTGTTTCATCGCGTTACGGGGGAGAAAGCGTCACGAAAATGTTGCACGAATTGGGGTGGAAATCATTAAAAGAAAGACGTTATTCATTGCGGCGTGATCTGTTTGTATAGTTTTAAGAAATTTCAATCACCGACTTTTACCTCTGAATGTGAAAATATTTTGCTAGCACCCACCTACATAGGGAGACATGGCCATCCTAATAAAACAAGAGAATCAGATCGAAAACGGAACGATTTAGGTGTTCTTTCTTCCCGCGCGTTATTAGAGAATGGAACGGTGAAGAAAGGTTATGAAAGTGGTTAATGAACCCTCTTCCAGGCACTTAAATGTGATGTAGATGTAGATTCCTGTTGTCTGAAATCGCGTCCGGCTCCTGGTAATTACAGTTTGAGGCACTATAATATCTGCAGCCATCTCCATGTTTGTCTCACTTCCACGCTCCATTCTAAGAGTACACCTGTCGCTGTATCTTACAGTTTGATTTAACGTAATATATATATTGTCTTAAATTTGTTCATTTCACTTATTTTCATTTCTTGTATGCAAGGTATATTTCTTATGTAACGTCGTTTCCTATATTGAATCATTTAGTGTAGACATGTACCGTATGTGTAAACCCGCATGAATGCACTAACATTCTTATGCTGTAAGTTGGTAATGCGCCAGAGAAAATGTTGAACCTGTTGTAAAGACTGTCTTTGGTACAGACGTAGAAGCTGTGAGTGTCGCGCTGCTGAAGCAGTCGCGGAGCAGACTCGCCAAAGTAAACACGTAAATGTCTTGTTGATTGTGCAGAGGCACGGTGGGCGCAGTGTGGCGCGAGTTTAATGAAGTAGCAAAGCTGCAATAAGCCTGAGAGGCGCACTGTTTAATGTATTGAAGGAAGTGCGAAACACGTTTATTTATACTCGAAAGTGATCAGTGTAATGTTTTTTCATGTGTGCAAGAAAAGTAATTGTTTGGTTATCAAGTCTATTGTCACCGAGAGTGATCGTTGCTGTAATTACGGAGATTAGAATGTGTATCGAGGTGATAATCAATGCATGGAGATTTCAGCCAGATGAGCTGAACAAAGAGTTGTCGATAAAAATATTTTTGAACCAGCAGTAAGAGTGTGGACTTCACGACGAAGACGACGAAAACAGATGAGTACTTTTGTAACATTTTATTTTGTATGTATGTAATTGTAGTGTCAAACCAATCAGAATTTTGGTTCAATTATATATGACTTATTTTGAAACCAGTCTTAATTTTGTAAGTAGTTGTAGTCACCCCATTATCACCATTATTAGACTATGTTGATTATGCAAGCCTGTACATTGACTAACAAGTTCAATCATTTTTCAAAGTAATTACGATCAGTTTTAAGGAAATTGCTAGACGAATTAATGAATTGCTAAACGTGTTACAACCCCAGAGACTAGTAATTAAAGTGCAGTGCTGTTCTAAGTTTTGCAATCAATTATTATGCCAAAGCTTTTAACTTGCAAGAGAGAGTTTGCACGTAAAGTAAAGATGATTTCATTTATATAGAAAGTAACCAGGCTAACAGTAGTCAACGTATTATAGTTGATTAACCAGACTTGACGAAAGTAGTTTTTATTAAAGATGTTAAATGCCAGACTCTGCTCTGCCAGTTACACGCGTACGCTACCCAGGCCCTGTAATAAATTAATCAAAAATAGTTCACGTAAAGTTTTATAAGGAAGTTGAATGCTTTAAACAATATTATCAAAATTATTGGGAACTTTGACTGTAGTATTGTGAAGCTCATTGCACCACGCAGTTTCACAGTACTGAGCTATTATCATTGCAATCAGAGTCTATCAGCTATTACGATTTTGATTATAATACCAACACGCCATCACCACTACATGAATTCTGACAAATTTATTAGTGAAGTTGTGCTGTTCGTGAATCGTAAGAGGTGCTGGTTGGAGGCTGTAGTCAATGCTAAGTCATATATGGCCAAAATTAATTAATTACCACAGTGACTGTTTCAAGTTAATTAATATCAATTTTTTATATTTATTCAAAATGTTAAGTTTCACTGCCAAAGTGTTGTTGCGACCCATTAGTTGTGATTTGCTGCAACATTCAATAACGAAATTATTATTACTACAGCATATCATAATGCATTCTGATTTTTGACATTTTTGATCTCCTCCAAGCAAACAGCTCTTACACCATGCCATAGCTTAGGGTAAGACAGGTTGTTGATGCACTGCACAACCTGCTGACTACACTATCTGATCCCAACTGCTTGTGTCGCTCGTTTGGTTGATCGAACACAAGTCTAAACCAACTTTCTGTTATAACTATCTCCGTTACCTCGGTGCCGTAATGTTGTTGTCCCTGTTGAACCTACAGAAAGACGTCGAACCATTTTCGTCCATTCTGCCGATGCCAATACTTCAGAACCTAGTTATACCAACTTATACACTAGTTGTTTCGACCAGTGCATAAATCACATTCCACCGAACACCAAATCAACGGTTTGAGACTAGTGTTTCGTGGTTAGTGAGACCTTGACAGGTCTGCTCAAAGGAGTTATTTTTAGCTGCTGCGAGACAGACGCAGACAACTGTTGCTCTGCCGCAGCTGGTGGCGCAGAGCTGGCTCGAGCGTCGCGCCCCCTTCAAATTATTTACCCGGTTTGTTTTTATTGCGGGGAGGTGAACTTTGGAATTTTCCCGGCAACGAGCGCGCCACTAGAGCCCTTCCCGCCAATTCGCCATAATGGCCGGCGCGGGGCGGCTCCTTCTAAGTGCCCTGGAGGAGGCACTCGTATGAATTACACGGCGGCCAGAAGTTTGCCTGCGCGCTGGCTGTGTCGCGGCCACCAGCGCCCCGATAACCTGCAGCCGCAGACGCAGCCGCAGAGGCCAGCGGTCGTCTCGCTGCGGGGCGGTCGCATCGGCAGCCCCTGCGGCGCACAACGGCCCACCGACCGTGAAATTAAAACACGGGGGTAGGCCACCCCGCCACCGCCAAGCCGCCGCCCTGTTTAGCCGCGCTGCTCACACAGTCAACCACTAGGGATAAGTGAATGCCAAAATTACTGCCTCAAGCCAAAAAAATGTGAACGCATAGGAAATTAAATTTACAATACTACTTCTGTACTACTCAGTCAAATTGCGTAAAAGGCCGAAAACAGATAAATTATGAAAAATATATTTTCTTAATTAATAAGAGTTTTTCAGCCAAGATCGCTTTCTTCTTTTTATTATATGACCGGTTTCGGCGTGCTAGACGCCATCTTCAGACATCAAGGTTTTTTTTTTTTAATACAAAATGACCTGCATTATATATGGCAAAAAATCTTATCTATCTACAATTACATGTTTACATACCTGTCGTAATTGTTTACATCGCTGTTATTGCAAGAATTTTTAACATAGCATATTGGTATACATCCACATTAATTAACATAGCAAATTGGTATACATCCACATTAATGTGGATGTATACAAATTTGCTATGTATGAAATTCTTGCAATAACAGTGATTAAACAATTACGACAGGTATGTAACTATGTAATTGTAGATAGATAAGATTTTTTGCTATATATAATGCTGCTCATTATGCAAAAAAAAAAAAATAAAAAAAAAAATAAAAAAAAAAAAAAAGAAAGAAAGAAAGAAACCTTGATGTATTAGGTCTGAAGAAAGCGATCTTGGCTGAAAACCTCTTATTGTACAATTCTAGATAGCCCCAATAGTGTGTTCCTTATATTTTTCTTAATTGCATAGAAAACTACAGCTCCGATCGATGTGTCATATTAAAAAAAATGCAGAGCTCAAAAGGAAATATCGATTGCTCTTTTATAGGAATCCATTGCTTTCCTATCTTTCTATATACAGGGTGGTCCATTGACAGTGACGGGGCCAAATATCTCACGAAATAAGCATCAAACGAAAAAACTTCAAATAACAAAACTTTTCTAGCTTGAAGGGGGAAAACAGATGGTGCTATTGTTGGCCCGCTACATGGTTCTCCCATAGCTTAAACGGATATCAACTGCGTTTTTTAAAATTTATTACATATTCGTACAGTTTAAAAAACCTACCTTTTACCCACTGTTCGTCTACAATTGTGAGCAAAATATTTGTGAATATTATAGCGCCATCTATCACGAAGTGAAAAAAGTGTTCCAAATAAAACATTCATATTTTTTTTACGTACTAGACGAATTTGTAGGGTACCTGTTTTAAAAATGTGTGGTTGATATTCGTTTGATCTATGGCAGCGCGATCTAGCGAGCCAACCACTGCGCAATCCATTTTCCCCCTTCAAGCTAGAAAAGTTTTGTTCTTTGTAGTTTTTTCGTTTGATGCTTATTTCGTGAGATTTTTCGCCCGATCACTATCTGTGGACCACACTGTATATCGAAAAAACCACTACATGCCCTTAGAAACCGTATTTTCTATAATTCCTTAATGTTTACGTTCGCAAACTTGCTATTTACCGTAAATATAGCCCAAGGTAGTTCGAAATGCATTTTTTTATGGCCAACATTGAACCACTTGAATCAATATTATCAGTTAGGTTCTTCTGTTTTTTGTTGGCTCACTACTTTTACATTTTTTCACATCTTGCCTTTCTCTGGTCATCCGAAATCACCCTGCCAGTCTCTGTTTCTTAATAATTTTTTTAATGGTAATGTAACATGTTTGTTCTGAACTATCTTCAGTGCGCCTCCCTTGCCTTTGAAGTCTTCCACTGTTGTGTGTAATTTTTAGTCCCGTCCCCCTTAATCTCTGTAATCCACCTTAAGCTGCTCTTACTGCTTTATAACTTCTCAATTATCCTCCAGTTCGAATTAAGGAAATATTCTAATTAAGGAAATGTAAAGCCAATACGAAATCTGCTAACTTTTAATAATAGCGATTTAATTCCGTTAATATTTCCTTCATTTATATAGTTTAAATGAAACATTACATGTTCACTAAAAATAACAATACAAAATATTTACAAATACTTAGAAATAAAATATATTTCATAACATCTTCAGTGTCAAACTCTGACTATAAGCTAACTAGGTAACAAACAAAAAATAATATATATGACATAAATATTCAAAGTATAATAGTTAATAAATAAATCCTAAAATTAGAATCGTGCAAGGAAATAAAAAAAGAATATATATCCTGTCCATCAAATAACCTACGTTAGCCATAATCAAAAGTTGTTGATGAATAATAACCAAACGTTCAAAGGAGATATCTAATATAATTAGTTGAAAGAAAAGGTATAAATCTTATAGGCCCACAAAAGATGAAAAACAAAGAAAACAGTTGATAAGAATAATAAAAATCAAAAATAATATAACCATAATATGAAATAAAACAATAACAAATAAAGCTAAAAATTTTAAATATCAAGGCAAAACAACTAAATAATGAATAGGGAAAGTTAATCGAAATTAAAATCTTGCCAGCAAAAACAGAAATAATTAATGAACAAATTATACCACAAGAAATATTCTCTATGAAAGTTTTCATTTGAAGTTATTCTCCAAACCCCATCGTTTTTGTATTTGTTATTTATGCATGTTGTATCCCCCTTTCTATGTTGAGTAGTCTGTCTATTGCTACATTGTTGGTAGTTCTAAACATAGTTTCGCTGGCATATGCTATTTGCGGATGTGTGACTGCTATGTAGTGTTTCATTTTTGTGGCAATTGAGAGGCATTTTTTGTTATAAGTGTTCTTGTTAACATGACGTGTTTTAATCAATTTATTTATTCCACTCTGCCGTGATGGTTTCTCATTCAGGTCGTGCGTTATTATTTCTCCCAAGTATTTAAACTTTTCAAAAACTTTTATGTCATGTTCTCCAGTTTGAATATTGTTTTCTGTAATAAATATTACTTATTTATCGAGATATATTGAGTTTTAGGAAAAAACAAAGAAAGATTATCCGGGAAAAGCTTTATCTTGTCAGGGGATCTGTCTACAACACGGTTTTAGGCTCATTTTCTTCGTAAGAAGTTGTACGTCAGTATTATTAAGTTTTTTTAATTTGGTAATTATAAGGGTCCAAAAATGACATCTAAGAACTTGCCCTTTTCTTTGGCGTGGTTCCTTTTATCTAGGTTTGTAGCGTTTTCCGATATAACCAATACAGAAATCGCTAGGCCTCTTGCTTATAAATAACCAACTGATATTTCGTATTAAGGCACCCCCCATTTTCGCCATCTTTGATTGAGTTCCATAAACTCAATCTATGATTTAATGGTAATATTCTCATTTTCTCTCAGCTAATAATTTTTGCGAATTGAATATTTCTCAATCTCAAAATGCTTCGATTAAGTTTTTCATCTGCCACTCATCATATTGATAGGCTAAAGTCTGAAAGTGTCTGGATAGCAATGGAACCCGGCATTATTACAATAAGGTATGTAAATGAACGACTGATGTAGATATATTTGGCCATCACCAGCAAGAAACGCATTCACCTGTGTAGGGACAGATCAAGAGGAAATGGACAGATTTTACTACGCACTCATTGATGTTAAAGTACAGGATAAAGAGAGTGTTTTGATCATACTTGACTTAAATACGAGGATAGAAAATCAAACAGAAGGCTATGAAAAGCTTATGGGTACGTTTGGAGAGAAAATAGAGGCCAAGACGAACGGAAAACTGCCCTTGGATTTCTGTACCTAACACAATATTCTTTTTAAAACATAAGAACATTCACCGTTATTCTTGCGAACACAGGGGGCCGTGATCTGTCATTGATTATATAACAACAGATCAGGAAGGCCGTCAAGGGGAGACATATTTTCAGAAGGTTCTTTGAGGATAGTGATCATCTACAGGTTACATTATTAATAAGTTTGAGGTTACAGGTATGAAATTATCAATGATGTTTGTAAGTACTAATAGATGGTAACAATGACTGGAGGGTCTACACAATGAGGAAATCAAAGAAAAACTGGGAATGAACACCATAGATGAAGCAGAGCGATTAGGCTGAGTTGGTGTGGTCATGTTGCACGAATGGGAGTAGCGAGATTACTTAAGGGGCTCATGGGCTCGTGAGCGGGGGGGGGGGGGGGGGCGGTTAGACCAAGGAGATAGTACATAGATTCAGTCAACAATGATTTCAAAGGCTTATCGTTAGATGTGCGATGTTATCATTGAATAGAGGATCTGGGAGGAATTTTATTAGGACTATGCTCCAGACTGAACGCTGAAAAGCATAAACAGTCTCTAATGATCATAATAAATCTTGAACTATCAGTTCGCATGTGTAGCCTGAAGATGGTGCTGTCGGAGGACCGGAACCGTTAGCTTAATGCTGTAAATCTGAAAATACAGCTGTTGCATGTTTATAAGCGATTTATGAGACTATGTGAGTAGCTCAGTAAGACTGTTTGCGGATGATGCTATCACTTGCCGGTTAGTAAAATCTCCAGAAGATCAAAAGCAACTGCCGAATGATTTACATAAGATATCTGCATGGTGCAAAGATTAGCAATTGACTCTTAATAATGGAAAATGTGAGGTTATCCATATGACCACCAAAAAAAACCGTTAAACGTCATTTACACGATGAATCAGTCAAAACTAGAGGCCGTAAATACAATTAAATTCCAAGTAGTAACAATTTCAAAAACTTAAATTGGAAAGAACACACAGAAAATATTGTAGGGAAATAGAACCAAAGACTACGTTTCGTTGGCAGAACACTTAGAAGACGCAACAGTTCTACTAAAGAAACTGCCTACACCAAACTTGTGCGTCCTATTTTGGTGTATTTTTGCGCATTGTGGGATCCGTACAAAGTGGGATTGATAGATGATTTAGAGAAAGTACAGAGAAGGGCACTTGCTTTGTACTATCGCGATATAGGGGAAAGAGTGTCAAAGAAATGATGCAAGAGTTAAGGCGGAAATCATTAAAAGAAAGGCGTTACTCGTTGCGACGAGATGTATTTGCGAAATTTTTTTCACCAACTTTCTATTCCGAATGCGAACATATTTTGTTAGCACACACATACAAAGAAAGACATTATCATCTAAATACAATAAGAGAAATCAGATCGAAAACGAAAGATTTAGGTGTTCCTTTTTTCCGCAAGCTATTAGAGACTGGAACTGTAGAGAAATGTCGTAAAAGCGGTTCGATAAACCCTCTGCCATGCACTTCATTGTGACTTGTAAGAGGATTTATATAGACTAGTATTGCCTGTGGTCGAAATTCGATCAGTTTTGTTTGCAAAGTCATGAAAATAAAAAAAATGTAATTGAGCACTACAGATTTACAGGTTTTATGTAAATGTAATGAGAACAGGTGAAAAAAAGGGGGAAAGAGGAAACACGAGAGATTGAAAGACACAAATGAGCGAATTAATTGCTTTATTTCACAATTTAGCGTTACAAAACTTCAGTAAAAACAACATTTTTCGTAAAAATCATTTCATCATGCGCTAAATGTACTAATACTAAATGTTCTTTATGTTGACAAATACAAAATTTCAAACCATCAAAGGGTCGAACTCTACTTGTTGCAACATATAGCCGACCATGTGTGAAAACTGGTTTTCTTAATAGAATTCCAATTTTTTTCAAATATTTGTCTTTGAGACTTATTAAATTACTGCGTTCATAAACTGAATTGTTTAATTATACGAGGGTCAATCCAAAAGAAATGTACACTATTTTTATAATACAGTTTTTATTCTACATATTTGAAAGTTTTACAGAGTGTATATACATCCTTTTGGAACAATATTTTCATTTCTCCACATAATCCCCATCCCTTTTAACTACCTTATGCCATCTTGGAAAAAAAAAAAAAAAAAAAAAAAAAAAAAAAAAAAAAAAAAAAACCACAAGAGAGCAAAGTTGTAGAGAATTTTCTCCTCTACAAATTCGGTTCTTCAATTTTCGTGTCAGATGAATGGTTAAGCCGTTACTTTCATTTAAATTCCGAGCTGTCGAAAGACGATCGCAAAGGCCCCCTTTTAGTGTTACTACTGTAACCTAAAGTGGGCCAACAGTGTGCATTTCTTTTGGAGTGACCCTAGTATTTAAAAACTATATTTAAAAGTTAATAATTGAACATTACGCCGGCCGCGGTGGCCGAGGGAACTGAGGCGTTCCAGTCACGGTCTGCACGGCCACTACGGTCGGGCGTTCGAATCCACCCCTCGGGTACGGATTTTTCTGCCGTCCTTAGTATTAATTAGTTCATAAGTAGTTTGTAAGTTTAGGGACTGCTGACCCCGTAGTTAAGTCCCATAAGCTATACAAACATTTGAATTTGAACATCACGAAGAATGAAAAAGATATGAGGTCACTTGGAATTGAACAAGGGATTTAAAGATTGACACTCCAAGCGCCAACTGACTAGAACGTGTTATAGAAGTTGGAGTATGAACCTAATTTTTTAACCACTCTTAACGGCTAAGTACACACATGATTTTTATATTCGCAACATCTATGACAAACCACCTTCTGAATTATGTATGTTTCACTGACGTTATTGTTTGATTAATATTAAAAATCTGTACTCTCAATTTCGTGTTAGCGTATTTATATAACGATGTAGAGCATTAGGTTTATGGTTCAAATATTACTGTCTTGACTTGGAATAATTCGTTTCGAACCATTGCGGGGAGAATGCAGGGAGGGAACGACATCGGAAGTGTGGCGCAATCCCGCCGGCCGACATCAACTCGGGCAGATTTCGAGCGCGGGATGACAGCCGGTTGCGATGTGCTTGGCGCGGGCGGTTTTGCATGCCGACACTAACTGCTCCGTCAGCGACGCTGCCGGCGTCCGCGTGACGGATTTTATATACGGCCGGCGTAAAAATAAAAGGAGGGGAGCGCGCGTCATACGGGGGTGGGCGGGGGGTGGCTGGCTGCGGCTGTCAGCGCACTCGCCGGGAACAACCGCCGGATGTCAATCAGCCAACTCCGTGATTTGTGATATTCACATCGGCGATCTGTTTCGCATCAAATATATCCCGTACCGACCGATCCGGCCAGGAATCACGGGGGTGGGGGGATGGTGCCTCCCCTACGTCAGCTGTCCACCCCTCCCACCTCCCCTCCCCCTCTTACTACGCTTTTTCCTCGGGGGAACGACAGCGTCCAAATGGGAGTGGAGCAGAGCGGTATCGGAAACTCGCCAGGAAACAAAATACTCGCGGAAATTTATTCGCCGCCGCCGCGTGCGAGTGGAATTTTTATTTTGATAATAGCGCGCGGTCTCTGCGGCCGGGGCGGCGTCCCTTGTCCAGCCTCGCGTCTTCGCACACGCTATGTTCGTCTCCGTGAGCGCTCGGGCGTTACCTCTTGTACCCTAGCTGCCCGCGCAGCTTCACTACTTTAGCATCGTCTATAAAAACTTCCCGATGCCGTCGTTTGAAAAATAAGCAAACGGAAAGTATTTTTTTAAAAAAAAGGAAACGATTGCCGTTCGTATAACGGAGCTGCTACCGTACGATTAACTCTACCGTACTGTCCACAAGCGCCATATCCACCGAATTAAAACGCCGAAATGCCTCGGAGGAAATGCACAAGGGGTATCGTCAGATATGTTCAAAAATGTTCAAATGTTTGTAAATCTATCGGACCAAACAGCGTGGTCATCAGTCCCTAGCTTACAAAGTACTTAAACCTAGGTAAACCGCACACCCATGCCCCAGGGAGGACTCGAACCTCCACGGCGAGCAACCGCGCGGTCCGCAGCGAGACGCTTTAGACCGCTTTTTTTTTTTTTTTTTTTTTCGTCTCAGCTTTTTTTTTATTACAGGGGACGTTGAGCCCCTGACCGGCCCGAGGAGCCACGCCGCCCGGCACCGCTCGGCTATTCCATTGCGGCTCGTTAGGTATGCCCCAGGTAAGGGTAATACGGCCGCCACTATTTTCCATCTACCTAAACCTCTCACAATTAACTTCAATTAATAGTTCTTTAACTTTAAGGTTGCCAGATTTTGGAATACAGTAATGAAGACGCTAACTATATTTTCAGACACAAAAATCAAATGAGACCATTTTCCATATTTTAGAATGAAAAATAAGAACACTTCCCATACCTTAAATTCATTAACAAAGGGAACAAAGAAGAATATTATTATTTAAGGACAATCGTACCGCCCTATCTCGACAATTTTAAATTGCAGGATGTTACAAAAAAGGTACGGCCAAACTTTCAGGAAGCATTCCGCACACACAAAAAAGATGTTACGTGGACATGTGTCCGGAAACGCTTAATTTCCATGTTAGAGCTCGTTTTAGTATTTCTCTTTAAATGTAAATTGAAATAATTCGTACAGACAATTGTCAAAATACCCAATTGTTTCGTTAGTATGTACTGTACTGCCTCGATTCACCGCCAGTTGGCCCAATTGAAGGTTGATTCAGTGCTTGTGTTGACATGCGACTCATTGCTCTACAGTACTAGCATCAGACACATCTGTGCGTAGCATCTACTGGTTAGTGTTCATCACGAACGTGGTTTTGCAGTCAGTGCAATGTTTACAAATGCGGAGTTGGCACATGCCCATTTGATTTTTTAATTACCACGAGGCAATAGCCGTGGCGCGCTACGTTTGTATCGAGACAGATTTCCAGACAGGAAGACGTTCGAAGCAATTGATCGACTGCTAGAACATGTGCCTTTACAAGTACGACACAACATGTGGTTCATGCATGATGGAGCCCCTGCACATTTCAGTCGACGTGTTCATACGCTTCTTAACAACAGATTCGGTGACCGATGGATTGTTAGAGCCGGACCAATTCCATGGCCTCCACGCTCTCCTGACCTCAACCCTCTTGACTTTCATTTATGGAGGCATTTTAAAGCTCTTGTCAACGCAACCCCGGTACCAAATGTAGAGACTCTTCGTGCTCGTATTGTGGATGGCTGTCATACAATACGCCATTTTCCAGGGCTGCATGCCGCATGCGACGGAGGGTGGATGCATGTATCCTCGCTAACGGAGGTCATTTTGAACATTTCCTGTAACAAAGTGTTTGAAGTCACGCTGGTACGTGCTGTTGCTGTGTGTTTCCATTCCATGATTAATGTGATTTGTAGAGAAGTAATAAAATGAGCTCTAACATGGAAATTAAGCGTTTCCGGACACATGTCCATATAACATTTTTTCTTTCTTTGTGTGTGAGGAATGTTTCCTGAAAGTTTGCTCGTACCTTTTTGTAACATCCTGCATATTTTCAGACACAAAAGTCAAATGAGACCATTTTCCATATTTTAGATTGAAAAATGACACTTTCCATATCTTAAATTTATTAACAAAGGGAAGAAAGAAGAATCTTATTACCGGTCCTTAAGGAGAGTCGTACCGCCCTATCTCGACTATGTTAAATTGGCTATATAAATGTCCCGTTTTCTCAGGAATCGTTGATTATGTAAATGTGATGTATTCATCACATGTTCTCGCATGTTTTGTGTCTGTAGTGCTTTACAATCGCTTTATAATAACAGCTGAAAAAAACTTATGGTTATTTTCCGTAAACATATAATTTTTGTTGCAAATTTTCGCAACTACATATTTTTTGTATTTAAACTATTACAGTAAATAGTCCTAGAGTTATGTAGTAAATCATTCATTAATGTAGTTTCACAACTTTCTGAGAATAAAGAGCATTTATACTGAAAAATGTCAATCTGAGAAAATTGCTTTTAAAGAAAAAATTTAATACACAACCAATTGAAACATAAAAGTATGTTAGAATCCTACTGGATGGTAATCCTCATCTCCTCCTTTATCTTCCTCACCCTGTTCTTCTCTTTTATCTGGCTTCTTTTGACATATTGTTCGTTGTAATCTATGCCTTCATGATTCGCAGTTGGTCAATCACGCTTTTAGTGTTGTTATAACCTTTATGAATTCCAACATATTCCAAAACCTGAAATCTTCCAGAATATCTATCATTAACAGTAAGAACAGCATCAAAAACACTAAATTCAAAGACTATCCTTACAACCAACACTTTTTTTTTTTTTTTTTTTTTTTTTTTTTTTTTGTATCCTTCGCCGTAGACATTGTTATTGTTAAAAGTTTCATTCACATTTTGTGTTTTGCCTTTGAGACATTTCTTCAAAAGCTCTGGCTGGGCAATAAATAATCCAAAATTTCAATAAAATAACACCTAATTAAGTATAAACATCCATATTTCCATAATTTGCATGAAAGTAAAAATATGACATTTCTTCATTTTGGGCTGTACGACTCCCCATAAATCAGACACATCTACATCGGGTCCAACATTGTGTTTCTTTTTTCATTGCACCGAATCCTCTTTTAATGTTCCTTCTGTTTAAACAATACAGATGTCTAAATTTAATTTTACATCTGCAATCCCTTTTACAGAGTAACAGATGTCAGTCTACTTTTCTTTTTTTTGTCCGGGGCGCTGATGACCGTGCTGTTAAGTCCCCTTAAATTTTCGAAACACCAAACGAACGTTTTGTCCATTGTGGCTATGTTAAGGAGACATTTACATTTTCATTGAAAACGTAATGGGCTGACAGCGCAGAAAAATGTGCGGTATTAACCAGTCTATTAAACTGTCAAGATTTCTTTTGTCTTTCTTCAGATTTCCTATCGTATATACCTTCGATTTTTTTCCTTCAAATCTGAAAATTCGTCGAAACTCTTATCATAGCAACTGCAATAATTTTATCAAACAGAAATTTTATACATTCTTCCACGCAAGTGCAGAATACATCTTGAAGCGTCTTAAAACAAGAAAATTCATTAAATGGATGCGTCCACATCATATCATATACCTTATATATGTTATGTCCACATATTCCGATACTCAGAGAGAAATATGGATTGTGAGCAATACAAAACGATGTTTCATATTTGAAATTAGTTCTCGAAGGTCAACACATCGACTATTATAAGCAAATAACAAATTATGTAAGTTGATATGAGATGAAGAAAATTTTCAAAACTAAAAAAATGTGGACATTAGCGGATATCTTAAAAACTATATGCGGACGCCAAATTAAAAGTTGAAAATGTGGACATGTCCGCATAAATGTGGATGTCTGGTAACCCTACGTAACATTAACGTAGATGAACTATGAACTGCAGTTAACTCACTGTCATGCGAAATAGACACCTCCCTTAGCAATGCCCCGCTGAGCTCTGCAGTACATCTCCTGGAAACTTTGGACGAAGTCTTCTTTGCAATGGTGTTCAATAATCTCGTGAAGTTTCGTTGGATATCAGGAATAACACCAAAAAATCTCATTCATTTCAAAGTGAATTTGAGTCGAGGGAACAGGAAGAAGTCTGGAGGATTGAGATCCGGCAAGTATGGTAGATGTTAAAATTGCACCACCCCATTTTTGAAAGGGAACTGTTTGGCGATATTGTCGTGAACAAACAATGAGAAAAAGTATTGTTACCCTCGGTAGGCGTTGTATGAAACGGGTCAAAATTTCTACGTACCTTGCAGCCTCATTTCCTCCGGCAGAAATTCCCTGCGGATGAGCTCCGTGATATTTCGGCTCTGATGTCTTTTCTACGAGTCGATGTCGCAGAACGCCATTCCATGCTTTGACGTTTCGTTTCAGGGTCGTACCGGAGACAACATGTTTCATCCTCATTGACAATACGGTTCAGGAAATTGGGTATCGCATCAGCCGTTTGAAAAAAAAAAAAAAAAAAAAAAAAAAAAAAAAAAAAAAAAACACCTTTAAAGCCCCCAAATATGCCTTATTCTGATCGTCAGTCGAGTGATGTGGTACAAGGCGATAACACATTTTCCTCTTCCCTAATTTCTGGGTAAGGATTTGCCGCATGGATTCACGCTAAATCTGAAGTTCACCCGCTTTCATGCAGGCAGTTAACCGACGGTCGTTGGTGATTAATATCCAGAATTTGTGGATGTTTTCGTCACTGATGGCCGTCGCCGGTCGTCCGGTACGCGGATTGTCAGAAACGCTTTACCGGCTTCCTGAAAAACGGGCGAACCACTCGCACACAAATCTCATGGACAGTGCTTGATCTTCATAAAAGCGGACCAGCATCGCATGCTTTTCTTTAATTGGCTTGCCTTACAATATTACAATGTATCCCCCCACATCCACCCACACCCATCCACCATGGGAAAAAAGAAATAATAATAACAATAATAATAACACTCTCGGACACACTACTGAAAGCAGCTGGAGAATGTCTTGGAACAGTATTGTGTAAAGGCAGGAAGAAGCATGCATTTCTTTAATTGGCTTGCCTTACAATATTGCAATGTATGCCCCCTGGGATTTTTATCTGTCACTTTCCACTTCTTTAACCTCTGGCAGTATTGCTCATGTGAAAAATACCGAGTAGCATCGTGGTTCGGAACCCACGTTAAACTGTAGGTCCCCCTATAACTGGCTGGGTAAGTCATTCGAAGGTCGGAGGAACATGCCTAGTAAAGCACTGTGCTGTTCAACCAATCTTCGGATTGTTGACTGCTTTACCTTACCTGCCCCCAAATCCACCCACAGCCATCCACCATGGGAAAAAAGAAATAATAATAAAAATAATAATAACACTCTGGGACACACTACTGGAAGCAGCTAGAGAATGCCTTGGAACAATAGTGTGTAAAGGCAGAAAGAAGCAGACAGCTTGGTGGAATGACACAGTCAAGGCAGCCTTTAAAAAGAAAAAGAAGGCATTTCAAAAATGGCTCCATACTAGAAATCAGGCAGACAGAGAAAGTTATGTTGAAGAAAGAAACAAAGCCAAACGGATAATTGCAGACTCCAAATCACGGGAATACTTTGGAAATAAGTTAGAAACTCTGGATCAAGCCACGGGAAAACCATTTTGCAGCGTAATTAGCGATCTTCGAAAGGTAGGGAACAATGAATTAACAAGTGTTTTGGACAGGTCAGGAAAGCTGCTAGTCAACCCTGTGGATGCCTTGAGCAGATGGAGGGAATATTTTAAAGAAATGTTCAATGTAGGAGAAACGTTCAATGATGTGTCAGATTTTCAGGTAGAATGGGATAGGAACGACAATGGAAACAGGATCTCATTTGAGGAAGTGGAGAAAATGGTCAGTAGATTACAATGCAATAAAACGTCTGGGTTGGAACTCGTCAAATACAGTGGAATATCAGGTCTCAAATGGCTACACAAGATAACTGAGAAGGCGTGGGAATCGGGACAGGTTCTGTCTGACTGGACGAAAGCGGTAATCACGCCAATTTTCAAACTTGGAAACAGATGAGATTGTAGCAACTATCGAGGTATGTCTTTAATTAGCGTTGTAGGCAAAATATTCACAGGTATTGTTGAAAGGAGAGTGCGAGTATTAATTAACGGCAAGTTACATGAAAATCAGTGTGCGTTTAGACCTCTTAGAGGGTGTCAGGACCAGATCATTAGCTTACTGCAGGTAATGGAAAAGTGCTACGAGTGGAACAGGGAATTGTAACTATGTTCCATAGATCTAGAAAAGGCGTATGACCGTCTTCCTAGGAGGAAGCTACTGACAGTTCTACAAGATTATGGTATAGAAGGCCAACTTCTGCAGGAAATTAAAGGGCTTTACATAGACTGTCAGGCAGCAGTTAGAGTAGATGGCAAATTAAGCTCATGGTTCAGAGTAGTTTCAGGGGTAAGACAAGGCTGTAACCTGTCACCACCGTTGTTAATACTATTCACGGATCATATGTTGAAAACAGTTGATTGGCAGGGCGGGATTAACATAGGTGAAAACAGAATAAGCAGTCTCGCATATGCGGATGATTTACTTATAATGGCAGATTCGATTGAAAGGTTGCACACTAATACTTCAGAGCTCGATCAGAGGTGCAAGGATTATGATATGAAGATCAGCATCTCCAAAACGAAAGTAATGTCTGTGGGAAAGAGATTTAAACAGATTGAGTGCCAAATAGGAGGAACAAAGTTAGAACAGGTAGACAGTTTCAAGTACCTGGGATGTATATTCTCACAGGATGGCAACACAGTGAAAGTACTGGAATCGAGGTGCAGCAAAGCTAATTCAGTGAGTGCTCAGCTAAGATCTACTCTCTTCTGCAAGAAGGAAGTAAGTACCAAGACTAAGCAGTGCACCGCTCTATCTTTCGACCAACTTATGTAGTATAGGAGTGAAAGTTGGGTGGATATAGTTTACCTTGTTCATAAAGTAGAGGTTACAGATATTAAAGCAGCAAGAATGATTGCAGGTACTAATAGATGGGAACAATGGCAGGAGGGTGTCCATAATGAGGAAATCAAAGAAAAACTTGGAATGAACACCATAGATGAAACAGTTAGAGCAAACAGACTGAGATGGTGGGGTCATGTTACTCGCATGGGAGACGCAAGGTTACCTAAGAGAATCATGAGCTCGGCAGCGGAAGGTAAGAGGAGTCGAGGTAGACCAAGAAGATTCGGTGCAGAATGATTTTGAAGTAAAAGGCATAACATCAGTCGAGGCATCAATGTTTGCATTCAATAGGGGATCGAGGAGGAATTTTATTAGAGGTACTTTGCTCCAGACTGAACGCTGAAAGGCATAATCAATCTCTAAGGATGATGATGATGATGATGACCACTCTGGTGCACAATCCGAGCCTCGAGGCTACTCCCTCGGGCAGATTGTCAATACTGGTCGCTATGCAGGTGCAGCGTTGTGATTCGGCTGTGTTGCCAGATCAGCCGTTCCGACTTCATTCACCGAACTTGATTGTCAGTGGATGTAAATAACCTAAACAAGCCACGTTTCGCTGTGCTTCGGTCAGATTTAAAATTAATGGAAAAGTAAATGGAAGAACTTGCAAACATAGACGTAAAGAGCAAATACATTAACTAAGTGCCGGCCGCGATGGCCGAGGGGACTATGGAGCTCCAGTCACGGTCTGCACGGCCACTACGGTCGGGGGTTCGAATGCCCCATCGGGCATGGATATTTGTGCCGTCCTAGTTCGTAAGTAGTTCATAAGTAGTTTGTAAGTTTAGGGACGACCCCGTAGTGACTGATGACCCCGTAGTTAAGTCCCATAGACTATACAAACATTTGAAAATTTTTTATTAACTAAGTCAACACCCTGGTTTGTACTGTTATGATTATGTGTAATAAAAAGAAAGAAAAGAGATAATTTTACCGATAATAATCTGTTGTAACGTTAGTTCTGAAAGAAATCCGTAAACTGCGTTTACACAATACATCAAATATGAAAGCTTTAAATTCAACTGTATACCATGAAATTACAATTACGAACAACTTTGATTGGAGAAGAGATAGAAAATATCGTTTGAAAGGCGAACTAAAGGTTATGATTCATTGGCAGAACAGAAGACGCTATAGAACTACTATAGTAACTGCCTGCACTACACTGGGCCGTCCTATTTTGGAGTAGCAGCCGAGACTGACGCAGGGCTAGAAAGGGTTCAGAGAAAGAAATCGCCTTTCATATTATCGCGAACCAGGGGGAAATTGTTACAGAAATGATGCACGAGTTGGGGGGGAAATCTTCAGAAGAAAGGAGTCATTAGTCGCGGCGTGATCTCTTTGTAAAATTTCTGTCTGCAACTTTTTCCTCCAAATGTGAACATATTTTGTTAACAGCCATCTACATAGTGAGACATGACAGTAATAATAAAATAAGAGAAAACAGATCGCCGGGAGGGAATGTCCTTGCGGTTCTATGCCAGGGACTGTGCGGCTGCTCCCGTAAGAGGTTCGAGTCTTCCCTCGAGCATGAGCTGGTGTGTGTGTGTGTGGGGGGGGGGGGGGCGACGGCGGAACTGCCGAGCGCATTGAGGCGCTATGCTGCGATGCGAGAGGCCGTTCTCCATCTAGGGTTCGTAACCCTCCCTCGGCCATGGATGTTTGTGACGTCTTTAGTATAAGCTACTTCATAAATAGTTTGTAATCTTAGCGACTGATGACCCCGCAGTTAAGTCCCTTAAGCTTAACAAACATTTGAATTTGAACATTTGTGTGTGTGTGTGTGTGTGTGTGTGTGTGTGTGTGTGTGTGAGTGTTTTCCTTAGGATAGGTTTGCGTTATTTTAAGTAGTACGTACGTCTAGGGACTGATGACCACAGAAGTTTGGTTTACAAACATTTGAAAACTGTTTCAGAAATCAGATCTGAAACAAAACGCTTTAGGTGTTTCTCCTGACCTCGCGCTAGCAGAGAATGGAACGGCAGTGAAATATTACGAAAGCGGTTCGATAAACTCACTTAGATGTGATTTGCTGAGTAAATTCATTACCTGCGTAGGCTATCTGATAGATTAATTATCTCCAAGAGTAGAAAAACAAGATCGCGATATAGTTATCTTTTGTGACGACCGATATCAGTGGGCTGTGCCACCATTATCTAATCGTATAAAATTACACATATGTACATAACGTAAAATGACCACGTAGTATAATTTTAAATGATCAGGTGATGGTCATTTTAAGTTATTATCAGTTTGGGACAGAGTGTGTCTTATACTTACGAATCAAACAGCCTTATTTTATGACGATCCATTTTGGTGACATAGCTTATAATATGTTGACCATGAATTTTTACTCATTTTACATTTTGACGAGAATTCCTTTATTTCACATGATCTCCTAAGTGAAGATGTTTAAACCCTTCTAAAGATGATGATATAAATCACTGAAACCGGTTAAGAGAAATAAATATATTTTATTGGCGATCTTGGCTTAACAACCTGAAGAAGGTTTATTTTTTGTAAATAAATAGCTTTACCTAAGAGTAATTATTGTTCCAGACTTCGCATTATTTTCTTCAAATTAATAAATTTCTTGATCTAACAGTTACGTACCGTCTCAGGAGCACACACTGGGCTTATCTTGATATTTCATCAATATTGCTCCAGGTATCTTGGAGCCCATAGGGAACATACATATATATATACATCGATTTTCATAATTTTGTCGTTGCCGGGCTTAACATGACATATTATAAACTTGAGTACTTTGTATTTATGTTGCACATTATTTACTAAATCTTTTGTATGTCATTCGTCTGTATAACCATAATTATCAGATGGTTAACAGACTGGATATGACGTGAAGCTACACCTCACGAAAGCAATATTTCCTACATTTGGCCATCATCTTCGCATCTCCCTCTCTCTATCAAACTATCTATCTACTCACCACCACCTCTGCCTACTTCCTACACCCTTCTCCTTCTCTACGAATCACCCGCGTCTCTCCATCTCTTCCTTTCCTTGTGTGCTTCTTTTCATATCCTCCTCCCTTTTATCTCTGTCAGTCTCTAACTCTCTTCTACTTTCTCTCTATCCCTCGTTGTAGCAGCTGGAAAGGTATCGTTCCTCAGGGCGGTGTTATTACTCGAAGTTTTTAAACGGAAAGGACCAAACTGACGAGGTTATCGATTCCTAAAATTACAAACTACTTACACCAATTTAATCTTATGCTAAGTACAGCACATGATCCCGGAGGATGTCTCGAGACACAGACTGGAGTGTCCTCGTAATCCGTCATATGGCGCCACACACAGCGCGTATATTCGTCCCCTGCTCTCCCTTACATACATTAACGATTTGTGAGAGAACTGGAGCAGTGTTCTTAGGTTGTTTGTAGATGATGCTGTAACTTATCGCCTAATAAAGTCATCAGAAGTTCAAAACCAACTGCAGCATGAGTTGGATAAAGATATATGTATCATACGAAAACCACCAATTGACTCTAAATAAGGGAAAGTGTGTAGTTCTCTAGATGAGTGATAAAAGGAATCTGCTAAATGTCGTTTATAAAACAAATAAATCAAATCTGAAGGCGGTAAATTCAACCAAATCTCTTGGAATTCCAATTCCGACCTACTTAAATTGCAGTGAACACACAGAAAATGTTGTGGTGAAGACGAACCAAAGACTGCTGAGAAACTTTCAAGCTATAATAGAATTACTAGGGACTGTAAACACTGCAACTGTCCGTCCTCTTCTGGAGTAATGCTGCACAGTACAGGATCTTTATCAGGTGGGATTAACGGAAAGCATCGAAAGAGTACAAAGAGGGACAGTGTATTTTGTATTGCTACGATACAGAGGATACAGTGTCAGGAAAGTGATACAAGAGCGGAAATCATTAAAACCACGGCGTTTGAGATGAGATCTACTCAACAAAAATTTCGATCGCGAATCTGTCTTCCGAATGCGAAAATATGTTGTTGACTTCCATCTACAGAAGGACAACTGACCATCAACACAATAAGTGAAATCAGATATCCAACAGAGTGATTCGAAAATTGGAATCGATTAATCCTCTGCCAGGCACTTCAGTGGATGAAAATATTGGAAATGTTAAAATATAAGAAAATTAGATTCTACTCTTAAGTTGGTCAATGACCACAAATGTATTCGTCCAAACGATAGTAAGCGAAATAACGACACCAATAAAAAGCGTTAAATGAAAATCTCGTTGATATGTTTTCACTTCCACTACCGCCAACATAAACGACTTAGAAGCTAGAAGCTGTAACACGAACGTCCCTGTAATGCAATTTCATGAATTATTACTGCTATCAAGTTCAATTTCTATTGTAGCGCCTGATCGATACACAGGGTAGAAAGTAACACTTCAGTTTTGATGTATAGAGGAGAAGGTAGCTTCAGCATCATAAAACAAATCTACTTTGAAATACGTGTTATCGCTGGGTGAATAAATTTTAAAAAAGCCTGCTTCGCGTGGAGTGACCAAAGTGTTTGATAAATAATCTGCGATTTAAATAAATTAAAACATGGGCTTCTTCTCGCATGGAGTGACCACTGTACAGCATAAACGATCTGACTGCGATGTAATTGGTATCTTTTATTTGCATATGAAGTGGTTCGAATGAGTATTGATACTCTACATGCCAGTATAGTCTAAGAATCCCTCCAAAAAGACACGAATATACTTGCATTAATTTGAGATTATGAGAGAGTGACTGAAATAAAAATAGTTAATCCTATCTAGATATTTATTCAAATGTTTGTAAGCCTATTAGACCAAACTGCTAGGGTCATCAGTCACTAGAGTTACAAACTACCTAATGTAACTTACACTAACCTAAGAACAACACACACACACACACACACACACACACACACACACACACACACACACACACACACATGTTCCATGGAGGACTCCAACCTCCGACGGCGATCAATCGCGAGCTCCGCAGCAAGGTGCCTTGAGCGCTCGGCCACTCCACTGCGGGATCTATATTGGTATAAGATGTTGAACAAGGGTACATGGTAACAGGATTGTTAATATTCGCAAGCTCTGAGGAAAGGCAAAACTCGGGATCGGGGGTTACGGAATGACTGTGGTTCTGTAACAACCGATATGATACGATTATGAATCAGCAAGTTCTGGAAGTATGAGACAAATGTTACCCCAAAAAAACTGCTGGATTCTATTTTTACCAAACACCGTCTCGATCGCAAGAGATTTTTTATTCTATTTAATTTTATTTTTTAGTAGACAAACACTTTCAGCTTGCTTGTGAGGCCATCTTCTGGCCATCCATGACAGCCGACTGTGTCAATTTTCACGGCCAACGGTTCCTGACCTGCCCACAATCGACTGCCATGGTCAGCCTGAAGATGGTCTCACAGGGAAACCAGTTATCTAATAAAAATAAAAAATTATCTTGCGATCGAGACTGTGTTTTTTATACAACGTAGTAAGGTACTATACTCGTGAAGGTACTATTACATAGTCATTTATATGTATTTCGCAACTGAAGAAAAATAAAATTATCGTTGCCCTTACGCGTTTCGCCTTCATTGTCGGTATCTTTAGTGGTGTGAAATATATGCGTATTTCTTTATAAATTATTTTGCTCTACGACATCCTGAGAGATTAAAAATTTAATCTGCCAAGAAGTTTCATATCAGCGCACACTCCACTGCAGAGTGAAAGTTTGCCGGCCGCGGTGGCCGAGGGGACTGAGGCGCTCCAGTCACGGTCTGCACGGCCACTACGGTCGGGGGTTCGAATCCCCCCTCGGGCATGGATATTTGTGCCGTCCTTAGTATAAGGTAGTAGATAAGTAGTTTGTAAGTTTAGGGACTGATGACCCCGTAGTTAAGTCCCATAAGTATTAAACAAAAAGAAAAAAAAAGAAAAAAAAAAGAGTGAAAGTTTCATTCTGAAAGCATCCCTTAGGCTGTGGCTAAGCCATGTCTCCGCCATATCCTTTCTTCCTTGAGTGCTAGTATTGCATGTTTCGCAGGAGAACTTCCGTGACGTTTGGAAAGTAGGAGGCGAGGTACTGGCAGAATTGGTGAGGACGGAGCGTGAGTCGTGTCGGGGAAGTGTCAGTGTCAGTGGTAGAGCGCTTGCCCGCGAAAAGGCAAAGGTCACAGCTTCGAGTCACGGCTCCAGTACAAAATTTTTACCTTTCAGGAAGTTTCATAGCATTGCACACTCCACTGTAGAGTGAATGTTTGATTCTATTTTGCTTTATATTTTGAAATTTTTGTATAGATGTTCGGGATTGTGATCTCTAAGCACGAGGCATATAGTGTGTTCCCTCTTAAAACCGCGACACCGTGTAACCTGCAGAAACTGGGCTGATGAACCTCAGGATTAGATTCGTAACGAATGGCGCCGGGTTCTGTTCACAGATGAGGCTGGATCTTGTGTTCAGCCGAACAATCGTCGTTCCCTCATCTGTTGAGAACATGGAATTCAAAACAATCCTGCTCATGTGCAGGAAAATTTACCACATCATGAAAGTGGACGTATGGTGCAGACTTGCGCATAATAATTCGCGACCGTGAGCGCTCACTTTAGTACGCGGCTCTTCCGCGAACTAGTTCGTTCTTTTAGTTCGTCCGCTCCCAGTGACGGCTGAGCGGCGTGGTCTGTGCATGCAGGTGGAGGGAGAAGTTCCCCCACCTAGCTGCTTCATGCTCTTGCTGCGTCAGCCACTAACGATATCACGCAAATGTGGATAATTTCTCGCGTTTAAGTTTAGAGTTATCTCTATATCTTGGCATTATAGAATTTATTAGTCAGATATTTTAGAGTGCAGAATACTTCAAAACAGAATTTTTGTAACACTGATATATGTAATCTAGCAGGCAGACGCTCACCTCGAAATGGCTCTCATCAGCAGAAGGCAAACACGTGCTTTTTAATTCTGCTGTGCGCCCTCTCGCTATTGCCCGTAGGTCTTCGGAAAAGAATCCAACGAACTAAGAAACGAGATCGTTTGGCATAATAGTTCGCGACACGTAACGCAAGTTTTATTTCGCGACCGATTGCACATATTTTAGTTCGCGACTGATCGCGCTTACCTTAGTTCGCGACTGGTAACTCTACTTTTAGTTCGCACCTCGGCCACTAAGTGGGTCGCTCTTTTTAGTTCGTTCGCTCTTTTTGGCTTTTGTTACCGCTACTGAAAGAGCTCTTTCTTTTGTTATGACAGCTTTTTAATATAATGATCAGTGTTGCTCAAGCGTGTGCTATTAACCGTATTTTTGGGCAATTAGACATCAAATACTTAAGCAAATAAAACAGTAATGTACACGAATGGGTGATACAATTATATTCAACTACCGTGCATACAGAGTACTCGTAGTATTTTATTTTTAAAATGGATTTATTTATTTATTTAATAGGTCATTGAAGGAACATTACCTACAAGTTACGCGATTCTGCACGCTCTCGCTTCCTCTCGCTGTTCCCCCTCAGTCTTCGGAAAACGAGCGGACGAACTAAGAGGCGAGGGATCTCAGAACTTGTTCGCGTAGTTCGCCTGTGAGTACGTTCTTCCGAACTAGTTCGTTCGCGAACTACACAAGACTAGTATGGTGTAGACAGGACTCATTATTGGCGCTTTGACTGCACAGAGGTACAGAGACAAGATCCTTAGACCTCACTCTGATGCCATAGGAGAGGGTCTCTTGGTGGACGATAACCAGTTGCACTGGTGGACAAAATACCTGGAGCTGAGCGAATTGAACAAATGAATTAGTCATCTTGTTCACCGGACATAACCCGATTAAGCTTGTATTTGACAGACGCATTCCAGCCAGACCAGCAGCTTTCACAACGGTTGCAGAGCTGGATATTGCGGTTTATAGAAGAATGGCCAAATATCCTCAAAGAGCTGATAGATAACTCCACATTGCCCATTCCACGCAGGTGTGCGACTGCACTGGCCGTCGAAGGTGATCTCACACTGTATTAGAGGGCAACCTGGTAGCACCAGGGCGCGTCGCTCTATTAAAACGCCACGTCAACATTAAGTACAGACAGCAAAATATCGTACTGTATCACATACAAATTACAATTGTTATGAATATCTGAATAAAATACGTTACGATATGTATATTGTACATGATCTCTCACCAGATCCCCTAATTGATTTAAGCAGTGTAGTTGCACAAATTGAGCAGATTGGTGTAGAGTCGTTGCAGAAACAATATCAGTGGAGTGTGTTCGGGAGCATTTGGGCAAACACTTGGCTGCGCGTGACAGGTGGCAGCAGGCAGCAGGCAGTGTGTTACCGGAAGCGCCGTAATGAGGGGTGCGGTGGCGATTGCATAGGGGATGCAATCTGGCGCCGATCGATGGCCGACCGGCAGGGGTGGGGGCGCGGCGGCCGCAGGGCCTCTGATTGCTGCAGCGCGCGCCCACTTTAAGCACCGCCTCACTCACGCTCGAGTCGACTCACTACCAATACCCAATATACTATCCGCCTTTACTGCTTCTCTGCTGAAGTGAAGGATGGATAGTGGTCCGACAAGCAACCGATAGAGAAGTAATTTTGTGTTGCTCAGTAGTATGGTGCAAGTCTTTCAACTGCAATTCCGGCTACTTGCGTGTCCCTAATCTAGCCTAGTTATCTAACCGGGCGACAGGGGACCTACTGTTTAAAGTGGAATCTACCAGTGGCGACTGGTGCTTCAGATGGCGGTTCACTTCTGTCTGTGCCGGATCTTGACCGTGACGAAACACCCCCCCCCCCCTCCTCCTGCCACTCGGCGTCCAAAGGGACAATTCGGCGCGCCTTACCGAGTGGGGCAGGGGGAAAGTGCCCCGGTTTGCCACCCCACCCCCTTTACATATGTTGCTATTGTATTGTTGTGGTCATCAGTCAGGAAACTAGTTTGATGCAGCTCTCCAACCTACTCTATCCTGAGCAAGCAACATCATCTCCTCATAAGAACGGCAACCTACATCCATTTTAATTTGCTTACTATATTCATCTCTTCCACTCCCATGAACCACAGACATTGTCTAGGTGGGGTGGCTTGCGTGCCTAAACGATACAGATAACCGTACCGTAGGTGCAACCACAGCGGAGGGGTATCTGTGGAGACGCCAGACATACGTGTGGTTCCTGAAGAGGGGCAGCAGACTTTTCAGTAGTTACAGGGACAACAGTCTGGATAATTGACTGAGCAGCCCTTGTAACATCAGCTAATGTGGCTTTGCCACACAGTTACTGCGAACGGCTGAAAGCAAGGGGAAACTACAGCCGTTATTTTTCCCGAGGACATGCAGCTCTTGTATGAACGTATGATGATGGCATCCTCTCGGGTAAAATATTGCGGAGGTAAAATAGTCCCCCATTCGGATCTCCGGGCGGGGACTACTCAGGAGGATGTGATCATCAGGAAAGACAATACTGGCATTCTAGGGGTCGGATCGTGGAATGTTAGATCGCTTCATCGAGTAGGAAAATTAGAAACTTTAAAAACGGAAATGGATAGGTTGAAGTTAGATATAGTGGGAATTAGTGAAGTTCGGTGGCACGATGAATAGGATTTCTGGTCAGGTGAGTACAGGATTATAAATACAAAATCAGTTGGGGGTATCAGAGGAGTAGGATTGATAATGAATAAGAAAATAGGAATGCGGGAAAAAATGTTCAAACGTTTGTAGAGTCTATGGGACTCAACTACGAGGTCATCAGTCCCTAAACATACAAACTACTTATGAACTACTTACGAACTAGGACGGCACAAATATCCATGCCCGAGGGGGGATTCGAAGCCCCGACCGTAGTGGCCGTGCAGACCGTGACTGAAGCGCCACAGTCCCCTCGGCCACCGCGGCCGGCAGGAATGCGGGTAAACTACTATGACCAGCACAGTGATCGCATTATCATTGTGAAGATAGATACGAAGCCAACACCGACAACAGTAGTACAGGTTTATATGCCAACTAGCTCTGCAGATGATGAGGAAATCGAAGAAATATATGAGGAGCTAAAGGAAATTATTTAGAGAACTGAGGGAGAGGAAAACTTAATTGTTATGGGAGACAGGAATTCGGTAGTAGGGCAAGGAAGAGAAGGGAAGATAGTAGGTGAATATGGTCTGGGCAAAAGTAATGAAAGAGGATGCCGCCTGGTAGAATTTTGCACAGAACATAATTTAGTTACAACAAACACCTGGTTTAAGAATCACAAAACAAGGTTGTATACGTGGAAGAGACCAGAAGACACCGGGAGATACCACATAGATTTTATAATGGTAAGACATATTTTTCTGAACCAGGTTTTAAAGTGTAAGACATACCCAGGGGCAGATATAGACTCTGACCATGAAATGTAGGATGAAACTGAAGGAACTACAAAAAGGTAGGAAAATAAGGAGATGGGACCTGGATAAATTTAAGGAACCTGAAGTTCTTAAGAATTTCAGAGGGAGCTTTAGGCAACAATTGACAGAAACAGGGGAAAATAAAACAGTAGAGGAGGAATGGGTAAAATTGAGAGATGAAACAGTGAAGACAGCAGAAGACGAAATAGGTAGGAAGTCAAGACCTACAAAAAATCCTTGGATATCACAGGACATACTAAATTTAATCGATGAAAGGAGAAAATATAAAAATGCAGTAAATGAAACAGGCAGAATGTAGTACAGACGACTAAGAAATGAGATTGACAGGAAGTGCAAAATGGCTAAGCAGGAGTGGCTAGAAGGCAAATGCAAGGATGTAGAAGACTGTATAAATAGGGGGAAAATAGATACAGCCTACAGGAAAATAAAAGAAACATTTGGAGATAAGAAAAACAGCTATATGAATGTCAAGGACACTGATGGGAAATCAGTTCTCAGCAAAGAAGGGAAAGCTGAAAGGTAGAAAGAGTATATATAGGGGCTCTACAAAGGAAATGAACTTCGAGACAATATTGTAGGAAGGGAGGAGGATGTAGATGAAGATGAAATAAGAGATACTGTATTGAGAGAAGAATTTGACAGAGCCCTGAAAGACCTAAGTCGAAATAAGGCCCCTGGAGTAGATGATATTCCCTCAGAGCTACTGAAGTCTCTGGGAGAACCAGCCATGACAAAATTGTTTCACCTGGTGTGTAAGATGTATGAGACAGGTGAAGTACCCTCAGACTTTAAGAAAAATGTTATAATCCCCATTCCAAAGAAATCACTTGCAGACAGGTGTGAAAACTACAGAACCATCAGTTTAATAAGTCATGGTTGCAAAATATTAACACGAATTATATACAGAAGGATGGAAAAGCTGGTAGAAGCCGACCTCGGGGAAGATCAGTTTGGGTTCAGGAGAAATGTAGGAACACGGGAGGCAATACTCACTTTACGGCTTATCCTAGAAAAGGATAGAAAAAGCAAACCTACATTTCTAGCTTTTCTAGGTTTGGAGAGGGATTTTGACCATGTTGATTGGAATAAACTCTTTCAAGTTCTGAAGCAAGCAGGAGTAAAATATAGGGAGCGTAAGGTTATTTACAACTTGTACAAAAACCAGACAGCGGTTGTCAGAGTTGAAGGGCATGAAAGGGATGCAGTGGTTGGGAAGGGAGTAAGACAGGATTGTAGCCTTTCTCCGATATTATTCAATTTGTACATTGAGTAAGCTATAAAGGAAAGCAAGGAGAAATTTGGAGAAGGAATTATAGTTTAGGGTTAAGAATTAAAAACATTGAGTTTTGCCGACGACATAGTAATTATGTCAGATACAGCAAAGGACCTGGAAGAGCAATTGAACGGAATGAACAGTGTGCTGAAAGGTCAATATAAGATGAACATTAACGAGAACAAAACTAGGGCAATGGAGTGCAGTCTAAGAAAATCAGGTGATGCTGAAGGAATTAGATTGGGAAACGAAGCAATAAAGGAGGTAGATGAGTTTTGTTACTTGGGCAGTAAAATAACAAATGATGGTCTCAGTACAGAAGATATAAAATGCAGAATGGCAATGGGTGGAAAAGCGCTCTTGAAAAAGAGAAATATGTTAACATCGAATATTGATTTAAGCCTAAGGAAGTCCTTTCTGAAGGCATTGGTATGGAGTGTTGCCTTGTATGGGAATGAGACATGGACGATAAACAGTGCGGACAGGAAGAGGATTGAGGTTTTTGAAATATGGTGCTACAGAAGAATGCTGAAGATTAGGTGGGTGGATCGCGTAACTAATGAGGAAGTACTGTACAGTATTCGAGAGAAAAGAAATTTCTGGCATACCTTGACTAAAAGAAGGAATAGATTGGTAGGACACATTTTTAGACATCAAGGAATTTTGAATTTAGCTTTGGAGGGAAGTGTGTGGGGTAAGTATCGCAGAGGATGACCAAGAGATGGATACAGTAAGCAGATTTAGACAGATGTAGGTTGTCGTTCTTATGTGGAGATGAAGAGGCTTGATCAGGATAGGGTATTGTGGAGAGCTGAATCAAACCAGTCGCCGGACTGAAGACCTCAACAACAACAACAACAACAACATTCATCTCTTGGTATCCCTCTGCGATTTTTACCCAACACACTTCCCTCCAAAGTTAAATTCACAATTGCTTCATGTTTGAGAATGTGTTCTACCAACCGATACCTTCCTTTAGTCAAGGTATGCCAAAAATTCCTTTTCTCCACAATTCTGTTCTCCTTCCGCCTCAACCATCCACCTAATCGTCAGCATTCTACTGTAACACCACATTTCAAAAGCCTCTATCCTCTTCCTGTCCGCACTGTTTATCGTCCATGTTTTACTCCCATACAAGGCAACACTCCACACAAATGCACTACGGTCGGGGGTTCGAATGCCCCCTCGGGCATGGATATTTGTGCCGTCCTAGTTCGTAAGTAGTCCATAAGTAGTTTGTAAGTTTAGGGACTGATGACCCCGTAGTTAAGTCCCATAAGCTTAACAAACATTTGAAGATTTTGAACACACAAATGCCTCCAGAAACGACTTCCTTCTGCAAATAAACATTCGATGTTAATAGATTTCTCATTTTCAAAAGCTTTTCTTCCCATTGCTATTCTGCATTTTATATATTTCCGTTACAAGATCTGCAAAATGTCTTACCTTGATTTGTTTGCGCTTGCTTCTACTCGATTTGAGCCGTCAGCCTACCAAGATTCAATTTCACACTTTTCTTCCAAGCTTAAAGCCGACAAATTTGTTTATAAAAGATACTGAAGTTTGTTCATATTTCTTCATTAATAAACACCAACTACATATAAGTATGCACAGGAACACTAAAACACAGTATGCAACTGATTACACTGTTAAGTGACTGTAAGAAAATGAATCTTTTATGATGAAGAGACAAGCTACCTTCTTTTCACTTGACACTGTAAGCAGAATCCCCTCCTAACCTTATGCATGAGGAAAGGCTGCTCTCCCCCACATCTTTTAAAATAGTTAAATATTTGTGACAACGAAGAGTGTAAATGTCATTTACCCTCAAAATCTCGACATATTTGTAAAAACGTCCGACGTTATGTGGCAAGTAACAATACAAATGTCATTGTCGTTCCCATAACTGTTAAAAAGAAGACTTGGTTTTAAAAAGTTGCATGGAGTCGGTCTTCGTCACCACTGTGCGATGCCGCTAACCACACGGCTATTCTTGCTTGGTTGAGAGTTGTGACCTCATTAGTGTTCATGTTCGGATCTTCTGAAGACTTTCACACTTCATGTATCTTTAATTTATAGTTATAAGTTATTTTAACAAATATGACGCTCTTTTATGAATCTACAACGCGTAAAAAACAAATAGTAAGGGTGTAGGTTTCTTTCATGGAGAATTTGCGCATGTGCAATGCGAGGTGCGCAACACAGTAGCTGCATTGTCTTGCTTAGGGACCATTCGTTTTTAACCGGCAGACATCGAGAAGTCAGGAGCTGGTGTCTCCACCAGCTCGAACGCCAGTATGAAAAGCGGCCTTTCCCCTCGCCTTCCCTGCCTCAGAAGCGCTCATATGCTGCCTCCAGGGGGTTCAGAAAAGAATTTTAACCTCAGCCGCGCATGAGTATTGCAACGCTGCGCCCACTGCCGCCTATATTTATGCGGCCGCGCTAAGAATTGTATACTTGCTGTCTCCGCAATGTAAAACGTTTCAAATGTTGAAATGTTTGTAAATCTATCGGACCAAACTGCGTGGTCATCAGTCCGTAGCTTACAAACTACTTAAACCTAGGTAAACTAACCTAAGGACAACACAACACACACCCATGCCCCAGGGAGGACTCGAACGTTTCTCATGCTACAAAAATACTTTGAATGTGCTTATAAAACGAACTGATAGAAGGACGAAACGAAGAATGATAGTTTAAAAACACTTTCTATATATTTCGTTTTTTCCACGACGAGCTTTCTTCGGGGGTTCATTGAACCAGTGAACACGTACGACGCGCCGCCACTGGCAGGTACATATCGTTTCTGGCGACTCCTCATATCTTTTCGTGCTGAAGCCTGGCTTAAAACACAGACTGAAGAAATCAGTAGTACGACCAGGTTTTGAAACCGCTATTTCCAGTCGAGCGCTTTACGAGCTCCAGGCTTGACAGCCATACAGTAACGTCGCGATAATTTGACACTGGATAATTCACCATAGTCGATAGTCCAGCATGCGTAAGAAACTTTCCCGTATTCTTAACTCGGCGCGGTTGGCTACAGAGATGAACGTTTCCAGGAATCATCAATAATTGTGGGATCAAGATAAGACGGAAATAAGGACCTACAGAGAGAGACTGGCCATGAAGCATTTTCAACCCAGTCGAGGAATGCTACACGTTCTCAACGGCCATACGCCCAATTAGACATGCCTATGCTGTATTATTTACAGACGAATAGAAAAACTTGTCGAATCCAACCTTGGATTTAGGAGAAATGTAGGAACACGGGAGACTATACATTACGACTTATCTTTGAAGATAGGCTAAGGAAAGGCAAACCTACGTTTTTAGCGTTTGTAGATTTGGAGAAAACTTTTGACAGTGTTGTCTGGAAAAAACTCTTTCAAATTCTGAAGTTAACAAGGGTAAAATATACGGAGCGGAGATCTGTATTCAACTTATACAAAAAACAGACAGCCTTTATTAGAGTCGAAGGGCGTGAAAGGGAGGCAGAAGTCGGGAAGGGAGTAAGACAGGGTTGTAGCCTCTCCCCAATGTTGTTCAGTCTGTACATTGAGCAAGCAGTGAAGGAATGCAATGAAAATTTTGGAGAGGGAATTAAAGTTGAGGGAGAAGAAATAAAAACTTTTCGGTTTGCCGAAGACATAGTAATTGTCAGAGAGCGCAAAAGATCTGGAACAGCAGTTCAGTGTCTTGAAAAGAGGGTATAAAATGATCATCAACAAAAGTAAAATTATGGTATGTAGCGCCAGAAAGTCAGGCGATGCTGAAGGAATTAGATTAGCTAATGAGACAATGAAAGTAGTAGATGAGTTTTGTTATTTGGGTAGCCGGCCGCGGTGGCCAAGGGGACTGCGGCGCGCCAGTCACTGTCTGCACGGACACTAAGGTCGGGGGTTCGAATCCCCCCTCGGGCATGGATATTTGTCCCGTCCTTAGTGTAAGCTAGTTCATAAGTAGTTTGAAAGTTTAGGGACTGATGACCCTTTAGTTAAGTCCCATAAGCTATACAAACATTTGAACATTTTATTTGGGTAGCAAGATAACTTCTGATGGCCGAAGTAAAGAAGATATAAAATGCAGAATGGCTATGGAAAGAAAAGCGTTTCTTAAAATGCGAAATTTGTTGAAATAGAATATTAATTTAAATGTGATGAAGTCCTTTCTGAAAGCATTTGTCTGGAGTGTAGCATTGTATGGGAGTGAAACATAGACGATAAGGAGTTGAGACAAAATGATGATAGAAGCTTTTGAAATTTGGTGCTACAGACGAATGATGAAAATTAGATGGGTGGATCACGTAACTAATGAGGAGGTGCCTAACCGAATCGGGGAGAAAAGGAGTTTCTGGCGTATCCTGACTAAGAGAAGGGATAGGTTGGTGCGACACATTGTGAGACATCAAGTAACCGTGTTGGGTAGAAATCGTAGAGGGAGAACGAATATCTTTAAAAAATATTTTATGAAGACATTAATATAGGTAAATCATAGCTTGAACTGAACCTTATTTGTAAAAAGCTTTGTGCCATTCAATATTGTTTTTCCTTTTTTTGTTAATCGTTGGAACCTCGTACTTTTATACAGAAAATGACAAGAAATCACCTCAATTATACGTTTACTTTAGACCTACACTTAATTGATGAACGAGAAGTTTTACTGTGTAGGCCTATATTTTGTTTCTGAAATAGGCACAACGAAGGTACACATCCATATATGCCGTGAAGTATTCGTTTAACCAATTCTTACACCTGATACTCTCAATCCGATCACAGGTTTTGTTTGTTCTCGAGCAGTATCCCCGCTTCCAACGTACTCTTCATCACGAAGACCGTTATTTGAGTGGTATTTGTACTGGCCTGTCTGAAAAAAATTACGATTACTTCAAAACTGAATAGATAAAACTTTTATTGGGTGGCCATCTATACCGAACACGGTATAGCCGTCTCTTCCGAACGGCTGGGAGAGATGGCCAAAGCGCGTAATCAAACATGGTGAACGCTAACTCCAACAACACATGCGTACCGGTATCCAGTTATAACTAAACAACGCATATATGTAATGTTCCATTCCTACTCACAACATAAGTTAGGTCTAAATAGAAAGGTTACGACATACCACATAATTTCTAGTTGTACTGAAAACTAAAATCAAGGAAATTACTTACTTTCAATTAATATAAAGAATGATGCGTCAGAACTACAATCTCTAATGCTACGAACTAGACACCATCTGAGTGGCATCTGCTTACAGAGGACTGTGAAAGAATGTCAGACCTTGGCCGTCTATTCCGTATGGACGACACTCGCGCAATTACCCTATAGCAGTGTTTCAACCTTTCAGAATTCGCGATCCTCCTTCCAAGTAAAATATTTCTGGGGACCCCCGCCCTCCTCCACACCGCTCTTTCCGTACTGTATCACAATTACGTATGTGAATTCAAAAGCAGCGAATTTTATGTTCTGTTCTGTAGATAAAATAGTCTTGTAAAAAATGGGTACCGTATTCCACATTTTTGGGTAATTTTTAGTCTATTGTCAGGAATGAAAAAACATGCCGTGTTTTTACATTAGTTTCGACAGAAGAATACATGTTTCATGACGAAAGTTTCGTATTGCAGGTAAGATACGGAAGCAATTTTGACTATAGTATACCACACAAATTTTTTTTCTTAATTGTAAAAATGATTTATTGCCTCTTGTTAATTTATCTATCGATTAGTTCCTGAAAACGGTATTCATCGTTAACAAGGCGTATTTATTGTAAAAAAGGTATGTTCTATTCAAACCAGAATTAATGATAACGAGGAATTATCTAAGTTTCATCTTCTAATATATAAATCAGTGTGTCCGTATATTTGTACGTGTTGCATACAAATCTACAGTTTTGATCCAATCTTTATGAAATTTGGTACACGTAAGCTTCAATCCATGAGGACGGTCGCCGTAACTGGAAGATATATAGTTCACGAGATATGACGTCATAAACAATGAGATGCGCGGAAAACTGCTGCCATAAGCGCCAATGCTGCTCATTTTCTCCTAAACCACTGAACCGATTTCAACCAAATTTGGTGCACATATTCCTTATGTGAGATAACATCTTCTGTAGAAGTACGAACCATATACGACACATGGTATAAACGATAGGAGTTGCAAGAAACTGCCATAATGCGATGAGACTACAAATACACTTTATGAGAATGAGAGTACTTAGCGACTTGCAACAATCTTTAAACATAATTTCAAACCTTTATTAAACATTTTCTCGCTGGCAACCATAGTAAAATGATGAAAGGAAAAAAGTTTGTCGCTTACTTCTTTTCCGCTGTTTATGGAGTAAAACTACGGCATTCGGTAAGACGTTACAATTTATAATTTCTACACTATTAATTGTAACCGCAGGAAATTTTATAGGCAATGTACTCACATATCGTTGAATGTGGCTCCGAAATTGTAGCACAATGCGACCTGTAGTTCATGAGGTATGGGCACATAAAACAGTAACGTTAATATAAAACCGCCCTATCACGCACCTAGTAGTAATCTATTACTTCTTTAACACCAGTTGTATTCCCAAGAAATTTTACAGACATGCAGTACTTATACAAATGAATAAATACCAGAAAAATTATACAATTGTACCACATATAACTGAATGAAAGTGTGATCGTGCGAATTTTATATGTCATTTGTGTTTTGACTTCTATCTTTCTTTGTTTGAATAATGCACTTATAATTTTGTACATTATCGAAGACAGCGTTATTTCTTATATGTTCTCTGATAAAGATAACATATTTTTACAAAAAAGAAGATGGACAGAGAGAGAAGGGTAGGAGAGGTACTAACTCCAGGCAGGAATAAATAAATACTCCGGCAACGCCGGGTTTTCAGCTAGTATTAAATAAATTTCACTTTTCTTAGGCAATTTTGGTATTGCGGAACGACCAAGGATCCAAACGTGCACTGGTCTGTTTATTTATGGTGCAAGTACTTCGTCCCTTGACCGCGACTCCCCAAACAAGACCTTGCGACCCCCCTGGTTGAAAAACACAGCCCTACAGCATGCAGGTTCAAAAGGATGTAGCGGCTTGTGCGAGATACGATAGAATAGACAACTGTGTGTCAAACAAGTAACAGGGGGAAGTACAGTGAGAAACTGAGGTTAACAGTTAGTGGAAAATAGAAAGGAGCCAGAGGTTATGAAAAGCGGTGGCTTCCACTGACCTCCCCAGATTGCACGCGGCACCACAGCTGTCTGATTCTGCAGCAAATGCGATTACCGCCGCCGTGATTCATACCGCACAGCGGCACTGCGTCATAACTGTGTTGCTGCAACTGCATTAAGCAGCTTGCATTTCATTACATACGTTTAATGCCTACGGGATTAATGCATTACCGGACGTTTTAGTGACCTATTTCCAATGCCTCTTCAAAAAACAAAAGTTTACTTTTTACATATCCAGGCAGCATAACAATACGTTACATATAATTTTTATATCAAATTTAGCAACGTTTTAGTGACCTATTTCAAATACCTCTTCAAAAAACAAAAGGTAACTGTTTTTACATATACAGGCAGCATAACAACACGTTACATATAATTTTATATATATAGAATTTAGTAATGTGAATGTTTCCGAGTTGAAAGCGACATGGAAATGTCGCAGATGCGTAGGCAATTCCAGAGCCGGAAGAGGTCACCTGGATTAGCCATAAATGGCTCCAATATTTCCGCTGCTGCTGCAAATGGATTACCACGCAATACTCCACGTTAACAGCGGGCTGCACCATTCTCTTTTAGCTCCTCCAGCTCAGGCACCCTAAACACTGGAGAAATTTCCTGGAACTTTGAAGGACACCTTCACCTACGTGACAAATCTTCTGTCATAGCACAATAGAAGAATGTATTAAAGATGTAAATGAGGAAAATGTTCAAATGTTTGTATAGTTTATGGGACTTAACTACGAGGTCATCAGTCCCTAAACTTACAAACTACGTATGAACTAGCTATAACTAAGGACGGCACAAATATCCATGCCCGAGGGGGGATTCGAACCCCCAACCGTAGTGGCCGTGCAGACCGTGACTGAAGCGCCTCAGTCCCCTCGGCCACCGCTGCCGGCTGTAAATGAGGAGAACTAACTTCTAGACTTACCTGGAAGCTTAAAATAAATTTAAAAATCAAACAAACCTGGACATATTTGCGCATATGTACAGTAACTGAAAGATCTAAATCGGAATAAGGGCCTTTGAAGTAGACGCCATTCCCAAAATTCTAACGCGAATTATTTATAGAAGGATGGGAAAGTTGGTAGAAGCTGACCTCAGGTGAAGATAAGTTTGGTTTCAGGAAAAATGTAGTAACACAGGATTAAATACTCACTTTACGACTTATCTTAGAAGATAAATTTCTAGCTTTTGTATATTTCGATAAAGCTTTTAACAACGTTGATTGGAATACACTCTTAAAAATTATGAAGTCATCAGAGGTAAAATATAGGGAACAGAAGGTTTACAACTTATAGAAAACCAGACAGTAGTTGCAAGAAACATAGGGCATGAAGCACTGGTAGGGAATGGAGTACGACAGGTTTGTAGCCTTTCTCCAATGTTATTCAAAATGTACGCCGAGCAAGATATGACAGAAAGCAAAGAGAAATTAGGAGAAGGATTAACGTTTAGGGTCAAGAAATAAAAATATTGCGTTTTTCCGATGACATTGTAATTTGTGACTGGGCGGCGACATGGTTTGGCTTGTGACTGGGGCGACAGTTGTGTTCGTTTTATATTTGGCTCCAGCTTGCGACTTTTAAGCTGTAGATTACGTCTTGATTTCCACAGTTGTATTGGATGTATAGTTTCAAAATTCTGTTTGTCACCTCAGTATGAAAATTAAGTTGGTAGACCTGGTACTTCTTCGCAGTTAATAAAATTTATATCTTTGTTGAATTTTTCACTGTAAATATTGGTTCTGTATTTCATTTAAACTTAAAGAGCATGAAAATACGTTTCTCAGGGGCTGATATTTAATAAACCAAAGAATAAAAATTTGAATCATTGAGTCCCGGTAGTTCAGATCATTTGACGCCCATCACAAAAATACTGTTTCTGCCTGATCCTTTTCCTTTATAGATTTATTCTTTACAAAATTTCACCATAAGTTTCTCCTGACCAAAAGTGTTAGATGTATTCTTTCACTTTTAGAATATACTGCGACAATATTAGGGAACTAAATACTCGAATGGTTGTTTAAGACTTTTTTAGTTCATAGATTCTCTATTCTGAAATCAATAGTTACATTCACTACACTTTCACAGTACACGCTTTATGTTCACAATTCGTGATTATTTTCGTCAAAGTTTGTTTGTATTAATCTCTCTGGATCCTATACATTGATTACGAACTTGAATTCTTTAAGATACGTCTTTCAAAAGTTATTGCTTCAAACTAGCCAATAAGTTCAAATTTTATCTCACAAATATTCATCAGTTTATTACGGGAGGCAGAAGTTTCTAATTCTTCCGTCCTAGCCTATCCCGATCAAAGTCCAAAGATAATGTCCTCTTTCGCGTATGATAACGATATGAAAGTTTATATTAAAGTTTAAATACTTTTTCTCGGATTTTTCCCATCTTGGAATTTAACCGCGTATAATATTTTAGCTAAGCTCTGAGAGTTCATCACTTAGAAAGCTACGCACATAGAGAAAGCTGAGCGCATAGAGAAAGCTGAACACATAAAGAGCTGAGCACATACAGAGAGAGAGAGAGAGAGAGTAATTCAACTGCGGGTCCTATTTATAATAGCAATCTGACAAATGATCTCTGATATACGAGATGTTTTGACAGAAGTATGCCCTGGATACTATTACTCTGAATTACGCTCATATAATTTGAATTTACTAAAATTTTTGAAAAATGAGAAAATTCTGCCTATTAACAAATTATTAAAATTACGTAACGATGAAAAATGTCGGAATACCGTGATTCTAATGCTATAGTCGCGATGTGGTGTTAAAAATTCTGTCAGAGACAGTGGAGGTCCTGGAAGAGCAATTGAACAGAATTGACACTGCGTTTAAAGGAGTGTATAAGATTAACATTAATATGAGAAAAACAATGCAGTCTAAGAAATCAGGCGATGCTGAAGGAATTAGATTAGTTAACGAAATAATAATGGTGGTAGGTGAGTTTTGTTACTTGGGCAGTAAAATAACCTATGATAGTCGCTGTACAAAGAACATGAAATGCAAAATGGCAACGGCAACGAAAGCGTTTTTGCAAAAAGAGAAATTTGTCAACATCGAATATTAAGTTAAGCGTAAGAAAGTCTTTTCTGAAGGCATTTGTGTGGAGTTGCGTTGTACTGGGGGGGGGGGGGGCGAGAGATATTTGAGACAGGAAAAGGATAGAAGTTTTTGAAATGTGGTGCTACAGCAGAATGCTGAAGATTAGGTGGGTAGATCGCGTGACTAATGACAAGGTACTGAATACAACTGGGAAGAAAAGGTTTTTTTTGAAATGCCTTGAGTAAAAGAAGGGATAGATAAGTAGGACACGTTCTAAGACATGAAGGAATCGTGAATTTAGCGTAGGAGGGAAGCATATGGGTTACAAATCGCAGAGGGAGACCAAGAGACGAATACATTCAACTCAAACGGACGTGGCTTGCCGTTCTTATGAGGAGATGAAGAGGCTTGCTCCGGGTAGAGTAGGGAGGAGTACTGCATCACATCAGTTTCCGGATTGAAGGCCATAGTAACAACACGTACAATAACACAATTCATAACGTCATGTGGTGTAGCATAGCACGTGACATACGACTTAATGTCATCCAGAACGATATTTCTAGTTTCATTCAATTAGACAATAAATATTATTGACATTTATGATGCATCGCCACTCATGGGTAATAGCACATGCACCCCGCTAGTAAGGTCACTGTCCGGCGATATTTGGATTAACTTGAAAAAAAATATATCAAGACCTTTCGCTAATTATTTTTAAATGTAACAGATAAATCGAGATTTAGTTTCCATTCGTTGTGTCTTCGATTCTGGCCAGGACGTTTTCACCTTCCAAACTTCTGTGATAGCAGAATTCTTCCCTCTCTTTGCCAGTTTTTATTCTTAAAAATGTTCAAATGTTTGTAAAGCTTATGGGACTTAACTACGGGGTCATCAGTTCCTAAACTTACAAACTACTTATGAACTACTTACGAACTAAGACGGCACAAATATCCATGCCCGAGGGGGGATTCGAACCCCCGACCGTAGTGGCCGTGCAGACCGTGACTGAAGCGCCTCAGTCTCCTCGGCCACCGCGGCCGGCTTTTATTCTTACTTTCTGGAAGAGCTATTTTATTCGCCAAGGGTTGTGAATTAGAAGGCTTTAAGCATTTCGCCGCAAATAATTTATTAAACGCCTTCTACAGTAGTAGATCCTTAAAAGCTTACCACATTTATCGCATAGTGGAAACATCAAAACGATAATTGACTAACAAACTATTGTCACATTTTAAGTCCGCCATGGAGCCTTAGGATACATTTTGCTTGACTTTAATGATATCCCCACAACTAATAATGATTATCCGATTAAAGAGAATTGTTTTTACTTTATCCATTAATCTATCTTTGTTCAGGGCTAGAATTGATTCATACAACCATGTAACCGTCGTACATACTCCATAAATCACCCAGAAAAATAGAATTTTTCCATGGTGATACCAGAAGTTGTATAAAAAATTGTTATTAGCTGAGCATTAATTTCAACCACATTGACGTCTTTTACAAAAGGATTTGAACCGCCGTCTACTGTAATGCAATCCCAGTGCGGTTAGCACTGCGCCATATCACACGGCACCGACTGTAACCATAAGAAATAATCAATGGCTGCCATCATTGGCGCCTGGATTAAAAATACAATTTCCTGATGATTGCTAACTAACGGGCTGATACTAGTTATCAGTTACTAGGTTTGCGATCTTGAGCAAGTATTTGTATTTCCTACATTTTTAAATAATAGATTTCTAACCTCCCAAGTTGTCAATGACAAGTAACGTTGTTTTTCTATCTTAAGTGTACTGCAAATCAAACACGAACCACGTTTGGGAACGTCTAATGTGGAGTGTAATGTTGGCATTAAATGTACGTAACAAACATTTTTATTCCCGTTTTCTGGGGCCCGCAGTGTACAGTATGTCTTGGAGGGACATGTTCAATAATACAAACACTGCTTTAGAACTTTTTATTATCTCACAATAAGCTCATTTCTGGCTTAGGCAATCTACAGGTATTGGTACTTGTAATATCGTTGCCATTTATTTTCTGCCCAATTGATTTATTTTTAAAGCTGATTTATGTTTGTTTAGTGGTGCTTATCTGTATATGTGCAGCAGCACTGGTTGTATCAATCGATTTTTATCAATTTTTGTAGTGGCAGCGCAGTCTATGCTAGACTACACCAATAAAAAAGCATAACATCAGCTTTAAAAAGAAATCAATTGGGCAGCAAATAAATGGCAACTATATTATAAGTACCAACATCTGAAGATGATCCAAGGCCGAAATAAGCTTATTGTGAGATAATAAAAAGTTCAAAACGGTGTAAAAATAATTTATAATTATTGTATTATTGAACACATTTTTATCTTATTTCACTTAAGAAAGACAAAAGTGTCATTATACCCACCATGAAAAACAGACGAATTTTACCAAGAATATAATAACAGGCAGATGGACTGGATAAGGACTGTGCCCCGTTAGAGAGTGATCCGTGTGAAGGTTGCGTCTATCCTTCACAGTTCTTATTCTACCAAAGACATTAGACACTTTCTGTGTACTCCGCGGACATCTCTTCACAGAGATAACATGTGTTGCGCTGACGGAACGAGCTGTCTGTGTTCCTCAAAGAGAGTGGGCTGCAGCTTTGATCAGATGCTCGACCAGAGCGGTGGAGTAGCCGAGCGGTTTAAGGCGCCTGCGAAGCGGAGCGGTTGCTCGCCGTCGCTGGTTCGAGTCCTCCGTGGGGCATGGGTGTGTGTGTTTCTCCTTAGGTTAGTTTACCTTAGTTTAAGTAGTTTTTAAGCTACGGACTGATGACCACGAAGGTTGGTCCGAAAGACTAACAAACATTTGAACTTTTTAGATGCTGAATCAGAGCGGAAGAAATATTTGTATTATTCAATTTTTATGTTTGTAGAGCTTATGGGACTTAACTACCGGGTCATCAGTCCCTAAGCTTACAAACTACTTATGAACTAGCTTATACTAAAGACGACACGAACATCCATGCCCGAGGGGGTATTCGAACGCCCGACCGCAGCGGCCGTGTATTATTCAATTCCTACACCAGCGCCATATTTCTGTACTTATCTAGGTAATGGCGCAACATGCTTTTGTACAATTTCGTAATTTTGTTCACCTTGAAGATTTTATAGGATCGGTCGATCTTACACTACTCCACATTGTCATTTCATAACATTTCTTAAAACACAGGAAGGCGCTATACAACAATTCCTCTTACTAACAGTGTCAGAAAAGCATTTTCTGTATAGCGTTTTTCTTAATTACTCATTGTCTCAGTTTACATGTACATCTACATGGGATACTCTGCAAATCACATTTAAGTGCCTAGTAGAGGGTTCATCGAACCACCGTTACACTATTTACCTCCCATTTCATTCTCGAATAGCGCGCGGGAAGAAAGAACACCTGAATCTCTCCGTTCGATCTCTGATTTCTCGTATTTTATTTTGATGATCATTTCTACCCATGTAAGTGGGAGTAAATAATATATTTCCGTATTCGGAGGAGAATGTTGGCGATTGGAGTTTTATAAGTGCCCACGCCGCAGCGATAAGCGCCGTTGTTGTAATGATTCCCATCCCAGATCCTGTATCATTTCCGTAACGCTGTCTCCCCTGTATCGTGACAATACGAAATGAGCTGACCTTGTTTAGACTCTTTCGATGTGCTCCGTCAAATCCACCTGATAAAGATTTGAAACTGGGCAGCGATATTCCAACTGCTTTTTTGTTTTAAAGCATTTGAAGTCTGCTTTGTTTAATAATTAACCTTAGTTTCATTGGTGTTAGCTCACCTCCAGTTCCTCTTTGCAGACGTGAATATCTTTTTATGCATGTTGTCTGTCCCTACTTCCCTTGCACATGACAGTACTAATCAATCAAGACAGCAAATAATGGCTCTTCCTGCTTGACACACAGAGAGTACAGCGCCGCACAAACTTTTTCTTTCATGATTGTTGTAGAAAAAGGTAGAACCAGAGGTATATCCTAAATAATATCTCTTCGTAATAACAGAGTATCACAATTTGTCCTAGAGAAGCTTTGAAATTACGGGTGTTTATTTTCGATTCACTACCTCATATTATTGTGCGTCTTTCGCCCACGTGTTGTTTTTGTTAATTAGATTAATTTATATAACTTTCCTCGAGATTCCGAAAATCCCACAAGCGAAACATTCTATCATGTTGTCAAAGTTTCACATTCACTGTCAGCTCTTAACAAAATTTTTAGATTTAACAATCTTATGAAACACAAGATATCATGAAACTAGAAATTCTAAAAGAGTCTACACATTTAGTTACAATATATTAACGGATTTCTTTTACATAGCAAGGCCAAACAACAAATCCTTCACCTGCGACGGCTCGGATTAACATGTCTCATTCTCAATTACTTCCTGACGCTGGGAAAAAGGCGGACAGTTGCGAAACTTAGCACTGTTGTCCCACTCTCGTTGCCCGATGTTCACCAGAGAAGAATTCGCGATTTCCGTTCGATTGCTTTTCCTGTGATTTTTCTGTTCTTACCGGATCGCCCCAGTTTCAGTCAGTAGGATGTATTTTGATATTTGAAGGAAATATTGACTAAAAAAGTGACTAAGGCGGATGTAATGGTAGGAATGCAAACGAAGACAGTAGGAGAGAGAGAGACAGGAGAAGGTGCCAAGGAGTGGGAAACGGAACAGAAGAAGAATTATCATTAAACAGTGGTGATTAGAAGGAGATGCTCAATAAAAGGGTGAAACGATTTTAATCTGATCGCGATTACTTTGGAGATCAGAAGTTTTGGCGACGAAGGCGACGACTGAAGCAGCTGGTTTCCCTTTTATCTTGAAGGGACAGATGCATTTTCTTCCATGTTTGTCAAGAATAATTATTATCTGAGAATGTCATGGATTAGTTTTCAAAGTCATCATTAAGTAAACCTCACAAAATTAGGAACAATAAATACACCCTCTAGCAGTTACATTTTATAATGAGAATGAAAGCTAGTGTTTTTTCCACGTCTAACGGTGAGTTCATCAGTAGTAACTTTAAAACATTACAACGTGTCGTCCATCACTGTGCGCTCCTTTTCTTGTCCTTTCTGTACAGATATCCCTCAGCTATCTGTGCCATTCGCACATTCCAGGACCGACCAGGTCAACTATTCTATCATATCTTCGTTATCTGACCCTATGGCTGTACATTTAATTTTTATGCGGATATTTCACAAAACTGACTTGTTTGTATGTGATTTTTCACGCATCATATAACGTAGATGGCGAAACAGAAGCAAAAAGATACAATTTCATCGGTATGAAAACAACTATTTAATAAATTTCCTAGCAGATTCAAACTGTGTGGGCGACTGGGATACGAACCTAGGACATTTTCCTTTCGCAGGCAATCGCTCCACTGATGGAAGTAAGGCCATAATGCGACCCAGGGCTGTTCAGTGAACGATAAGCACCGAACAAACACGAAAACACGTCCACTACTAACCGAACTACCGGCAGAACAAACCAAAAAAGAATAAAAAACCGAAAGTCTATAGGACTATTGCACGCGAAATTTAATGGTCCAGAGTTCGTACGCTGGACTGGCACACAGCTTTAATCTGCCAGAAAGTTTCATATCATCGCAGACCTGGATACAGAGCGGAAATACCATGCTGTCAGTTATTTATTACATTTCTTAGAAAAAATTGGAAAATCCGTAGAAATGATTGTAATCCTAAGGTCCCCAGATATACACTATAATACATTGCGCAAAAGAATTAGGAGACCAGAAACAATATCATACCCAATATATACACACGTGTTTTATTCAGATCTGAGATACAATTGTAATTTCTGTGATACAGTGCGCTAGTCTGCTGCCTCAGCACTTTACTTGAGGTTTACATGGCGTTTACGTAGAGCGAGGAACCACGGGGCTACCATAATAGGGAAAAAGTCATTCTCGTTGCCCTTTCATATGGCGTGTGATCACCTCGGACGGTCAGAACGTTTGCACACCTGCGTGTCATGGAGAGAATGAAGTTATCGATCATCTCTTGAGGGATTTTCGGTCATGTTCAACTCTGCAACCGTTGTGGGAGATTCTGGTATAACTGAAATGCGTCTACCAAGTGCATCCCAGACGTGCTCAATCGGGTTTAATTCCGGTGAACAAGCTGGCCAATCCATTCGTTCAATTTCCTCAGCTTCAAGCATGATGGCCACCAGTTAAGCTGTGTAGGGACGAGCGTTATCGTCCACCAGAAGGAACCCGTCTCCTATGGTTCCAGTGTAGGTCAAAAAAAGAAAAAAAAATCGAATAACCTCGTCTCTATACATCTGTGCAGTGAAAGCGCCATTCTGGAAGACACAGAGGTCCGTACGTCTGCTAATGCCAGCTCCTGCCCACACCACTAGTCCACCACCTTACTCGTCTGGTTGTAATGGAATACACACCATATGCCTCCATGCCTAGAGGTCACATTCCCAAAGGCGATTTTGGACTGTGGTTCCTGTTGCTGCCTGGAGGTTGCGTTGCAACTGAATTTCTTTCAACCTCCTGTATCGAGGGGCTGTTACCCGGAGAATACGGCCACCTCCTACTGATGTTAATCGTGGCCGACCTTGGCCTTGCCTTCTTGTAACGGTTACTGTTGTTTGAAATCGGCCCAGGAGCAGCGGCAGAATAGCCGTGCGCACTAAGGCGCCCAGCTGCGGTGCGCGCGGTCGTTCTCTGACGAGGATTCGAGTCCTCCCTCGGTCAATGGTGTTCGTGTTGTCCTTAGTATAACTTAAGTCAGTGTAAGTAGTTTGTAAGCCTGGGGACTCACGACTACCGCACTTAACTCCCTTAGTTTTACAAACATTTGAACAATTTTCGGCCCATTACATTTTGGGGCTCTGCGATAGCTGCAGCTACCTTCCTCTGTGTCCAACCTCCCTATGGCTCTCAATGCCAAGGCTTCGGGTAATTCACTTTGTTGTTGCGTTGCACTACCAGCTCTGAATCCAAATGCCTGTGTAATTCGTTTGGTAGAGTAAGCACAACTTAACACCATTCCCCTCTGCGGCAACTTTCTTTTATTATCACTATCTAGATTGCAACAATGTTGTCTCCACTCCGTAGAACCGACAGAAGGTCGTCGAACCATTTTAGTTCATTCCGCCGATGACAGTTTGTCAGAACAAAATATTTCAACTGTCTTGACCAGTGCAGTTAAACTATTTATACAGGGTGAGTCACCTAACATTACCGCTGGATATATTTCGTGAACCACATCAAATACTGACGAACCGATTCCACAGACCGAACGTGAGGAGATGGGCTAGTGTAATTTATAAAACGTAGGTTTGTGTTAAAAAAACATACTTCCGTGCATTTTTTTATGGTTTGAATTACCCAATTACACTAGACCCTCTCCTTACGTTCGGTCTGTGGAATCGGTTCGTCAGTATTTGTTGTGGTTTACGAAACATATCCAGCGGTAATGTTAGGTGACTCACCCTGTATAAGGACACACAGACGCCGATGCACCAGCGAGGGCTCATAATAGAGAACAGCACTTCAGTAACAACGTAAATGTAACATTCTCTCCGATAAGTGAGTACTTTGTAGAGTACATTCATCGCTCTAATATTTTACGCAACTACGAGCGTTCGAACTTAAATCTGACAATTGTGTTGTGGAGACATTATGCAATGGAATCTACAGTTGTCGCTGCTAGCACACGTTGTTGACATATCTACCTCACTTCGGAGCAAATAGACACTCTCGCCCCACGTCACCGGCGTGCGAACAGCCGAGAAAAACACAGTCACTTGTGAGCGAGCGATTCAAATCAAATGTTAGTAAATCTAAGGAACTACGTTGAGCATAAGTCCCTAAAACTACTTAAAATAACTTAAAGTAAGTTATAAGTACGACACAAATATCCATGCCATAGGAAGGACTCGCAACTCCGACGGCGAACAGCCGCACGTTCCGCAGCAAGGTGCCATAGAACACTCAGCCACTCCACCGCGCCGAGCGAGCAGTCTAACGTAACAGTGTCACTGTGTTTCGAAACAGGAAGAACGGAGTTGGATCAAGATTGAATGTGCCAGAGGTCGTACAGCACGACAGCGTCATCAAGGTCTTCAAGAGGCGTCCGGGGTATAGACGTTACCAAAAAAAAAAAAAAAAAAAAAAAAAAAAAAAAAAAAAAAAAAAAAAAAAAAAAAAAAAGTTTGTTAAGCTTATGGGACTTAACTACGGGATCATCAGTCCCTAAACTTACAAACTACTTATGAACTACTTACGAACTAGGACGGCACAAATATCCATGCCCGAGGGGGGATTCGAACACCCGACCGTAGTGGCCGTGCAGACCGTGACTGGAGCGCCTCAGTCCCCTCGGCCACCGCGGCCGGCTTGACGTTACCGTACAGAACAGTGGCACGTTGGGTAAAAGCCTTCAACGAAGGTCGGCAAACTTGGCAGACATGCATCGGACAGGTCGTCCTAGTGTTGCAACAAAACTGAAATTTCATCACTTTTATTAAATTTTTCAAATACTGTTACTGTCTTAATGGTGCAAAATTACTGGCTCAAATGTTCAAATATTTGTACAGCTTATGGGACTTAATTGCTTGGTCATTAGTCCCTAAACTTAACAAACTACTGATGAACTACGTTATAATAAAGACAGCTCAAACATCCAGGTCCAAGGAGGGATTCGAACCCTCGACGGGGAATGGCCTCGCTCATCGTAGCATAGCGCCTCAATGCGCTCGGCCAAGCCCCCGCGGCTCTGAAGTAGTGCATACTGTTTCCGCATTAGTGGACACTGATCGGGACCAGACGATTCGTTCGCTCTCCCACGAAACCAGATTAGCACATACGAAATGTTTGTAGAGTTTATGGGACTTAACTACGGGGTCATCAGTCCCTAAACTTACATACTACTTATGAACTACTTACGAACTAGGACGGCACAAATATCCATGCCCGAGGGGGGATTCGAGCCCCCGACCGTAGTGGCCGTGCAGACTGGAGCGCCTCAGTCTCCTCGGCCATCGCAGCCGGCTAGCACATACGCATCCTGAAGGAACGCATGGGCCTACGGAAAATTGGCATCCAGCACACTCTGTAGACTTAAGTCCTTGTGACTTTTATTTGATTTCGAAGATGAAGGAACTGCATCGTGACATTCGCTTCAGAACTGTTCCATAGCCGCGGTGGAGTAGCCGAGCGGTCTAAAGCACCTCGCTGCGGAGCGCGCGGTTGCTCGCCATGGAGGTTCGAGACCTTCCTGGGGCATGGGTGTGTGTGTTTGTCCGTAGGTTAGTTTACCTAGGTTTAAGTAGTTTGTCAGCTACGGACTGATGACCTCGCAGTTTGGACCGATAGATTTACAGACATTTGAACACATTCGCACCATCAACAGAACAGGCTCTGCTCACGGTATACTACGCCTTCCACATCGCTGGCAACGGGTTCCAGACAACGCTGGTGGCTAATTTGAAGAACATGTAACGGATTTGTATCGGTTGTGCCACTATTTAAGTTCTAACCTTCGTGTATAGGTGCTACCTTCTGTTTCCTCCAGAGACCAGAATAAGATTGCTGTGTATAATGAAACTGGTCGACAATAAAAATAAACACTTTTTTGCCATCTTCGCAATATAGCATTTCATTTCAGCTAGTTATTAGACAAGAGAAAGTGGCGTGCGCGTTAAGGTAGGGGATTCATTGTGCGTGCCGTGTCACAGGAAAAGCCGGCACGGCAGCAGTTGACGCGGGAGGTCAGTGAGGTAGCCTGGCGGCTGGCGGTGTTTTCATTACCTGCTCCCTCGTCCTCACTCGGCGCATCTCATTGTCTCGTCCGCTGGAAGCAATGGAGCAGTTTTATTATTTGGCGCGGGGAGAAAGAAGCGCCTGGGGGATATCTGGGCGGCCCTTTATTCTGGCGGCGCCTGCGCCCTCCCGGAGAACAATGGCGCCCCCACCCCCGCCCCCGCCCGCCGGCCATTCAAAGGAAACACCCTGGTTCCGGCAGGCGCCGCCAGGGGCCCCACCTGTCAACACCTGCGCAATTAGCTGCCGCCTGGTCGTCATTAGCAAAGTGTCCGCCGGTATTATTGCGACAACTCTCTACGTATTTTATGAAGGCCCCTCCAAATGTAACGTCTCCAGGTTTTTACTTAATATTTTGTAATTTTTATTTCCTCTTACAAATAGTGTGCCACCTAGGTACTAAGAAAAGCCGTAATTATCACAATATTACATTCTGAAATATTACAGAATCCGAACTTCACTCAATAATTTTCTCACAGTATGGCGGATTTAAAATACAGTGGTGTAGGCAATTAAAGTAATGAAGGTCCATTTATTATGTCGCAAAACAGTATGAAATGTGACAATGAAGTAGAATTCGTCCGGAAACTAATGAGTAACTGCAATTTTGCATCATTTTGTCACATGACGGCTTTAAATGTGGTTTTTATATTTTAATTTATTTTATTTTATTTTTATTTTATTCCTTTTTTTTATCTGATATTCTGAAATATTACAGAATCTCAACTTTACTTAAAAATTTTCTTGCAGTATGGCGGCTTTAAAATACAGTGGTGCACGCATTTAAAGTAATGAAGTTCCGTTTATTATGACACAGAACAGTATGAATATGTGTAAATGAAATAGAAGGCGTCCGGAAACTAATGACGAATTTTATTTTTGCATCATTTTGTCACATGACGGCTTTAAGCTGCGGTTTTTGCAATCCTTCCCATTAGTAGCCTACTAACTTTTGTCTAGTGAGCATCGTCGTTACATGTTTATTTTTGTCATGGTGCAGTTGACAACTAAATAACGTATCGCAGCGATAAATTGTTCTATAAAATTTTTGAAGGTCCGACGGCAACAGACCCTGAATTGCGTCTGGCGTTCTGTCGTAATGCTGCTCCAACTGATCATCAATTCGGAAGTTGATCCAGAATTTAGAGATAACGAGTTCTGTCTTTCAAACGCTGATAACGATGATAACGGTACCGATTGTTGTTTTATTTTATTTTTAACCTGTGATCCTTTCCATTAGTAGCCTGGTAACTTTTGTGTAGTGAGCATCGTCGTTACATGTTCATTTTTGTCATGGCGCAGCTGACAACTAAATAAGGTATCGCAGCGATTAAAAAGGTTTTGAAGGTCCGACGGCAACCGTCCCTGAAGTGCGTCTGGCGTTCTGAAGTAATGCTGCTCCAACTGATCACTAATTCGGAAGTAGATAAAGAATTTTGAGACAACGGGTCATGTTTCAAACGTAGATGACGATGATAATGGCACCGTTTGGCATTTTTGTCCTTTAGACCCAATCTGAGATCATGTTCGGCCTGTCTGGTGCTAGTCTTATGGTGACGCCCCTTGGGCGACTTGCACGTCGATGATGATGAAATTGATGATGAGGACGACACAACATTCAGTCCCCGAGTGGAGAAAACCTGCAACCTAACCGGAAATCGAACTCGTGCCGCCGCGGTGGAGTAGCCGAGCGATCTAAAGCGTCTCTCTGTGGAGCGCGCGGTTGCTCGCCGTGGAGGTTCGAGTCCTCCCTGTGGCATGGGTGTGTGTGTTTATCCGTAGGTTAGTTTACCTAGCTTTAAGTAGTTTGTAAGCTACGGACTGATGACCACGCAGTTTGGTCCGATAGATTTACGGACATTTGAACTTTTTTTTTTTTTTTTTTTTTTTTTTTTTTTTTTTTTTTTTTTTTTTTGTAAGTTTAGGGACTGATGATCCCGTAGTTAAATCCCATAAGCTCTCCAAACATTTGAACATTTGAAAAATTTTGAAGGTCCGACAGCAACGGTCCCTGAATTGCGTCTGGCGTTCTGACGTAATGCTGCTCCAACTGATTACCAATTCAGAAGCTGATCCAGAATTTTGAAACAACGGGTTCAGTTTCAAACGCAGATGACGATCTTAATGGTTCCGTTTAGCATTTTTGGCCTTTAGACCCAATCTGGGATCACGTTCGGCCTGCAAGTCTTCAGGTGACGCCACTTGGACCACTTGCGCGTCGATGATGATGAAATGATGATGAGGATGACACAAAATCTGCTAATAAACTTATGAAGTAAAATAAAAGGTTCGCCACATATAGGAAACAATGGATCGACATCTCATACCTCATGATAGCTTGAGCTATTGCTCTGTAAACGTAATATCTGCATATACTGCATAGATACTGTTTCGGCAGTTATTCTTGAGAGCGTACTACACTCCTGGCCATTAAAATTGCTACACCACCACAGACGCGAAATTTAACCGACTGGAAGAAGATGCTGTGATATGCAAATGATTAGCTTTTCAGAGCATTCACAAAGGGTTGGTGCCGGTGGCAACACCTACAACGTGCTGACATAAGTTTCCAACCGATTTCTCATAAACAAACAGTAGTTGACCTGCGTTGCCTAGTGAAACGTTGTTGTCATGCCTCGTGTAAGGAGGATAAATGCGTACCATCACGTATCCGACTTTGATAAAGGTCGGATTGTAGCCTATCTCAATTGCGAATTATCGTATCGCGACATTGCTGCTCGCGTTGGTCGCGATCCAATGACTGTTAGCAGAATATGGAATCGTGGGGTTCAGGAGGACAATACGGAACGCCGTACTGGATCCCAACAGCCTCGTATCACCAGCAGTCGAGATAACAGGCATTTTATACCCATGGCTGTAACGGATCGTGCAGCCACGTCTCGATCCCAGAGTCAACAGATGGGGACGTTTGCAAGACACTAACCAAGTGCACGAACAGTTCGACGACGTTTGCAGCAGGATAGACTATCAGCTCATGGCTGTGGCTACCCTCGACGCTGCATCACAGACAGGAATGTCTGCGATGATGTACGCAACGACGAACCTGGGTGCACGAATGGCAAAACGTCATGTTTTCGGATGAATCCAGGTTCTGTTTACAGCATCGTTATGGGCGCATACGTGTTTGGCAACATCGCGGTATTCGTCATCGCCATACTGGCGTATCACACGGCGTGATTTTATGAGGTGCCATTGGTTACACGTCTGGGTCACCTCTTGTTCACATCGATAGAACATTGAACAGTGGCGGTTACATTTCAGTTGTGTTACGACCCGTGGCGCTACCCTCAATTCGATCCCTGCAAAACCCTACATTTCTGCAGGATAATGCACGACCGCATGTTGTCCTGTACGGACCTTTCTTGATACGGGAAATGTTCAACTGCTGCCCTGGGCAGCACATTCTCCAAATCTCCCACCAACTGAAAACGTCTAGTCAATGGTGGCCGAGCAACTGGTTCGTCACAATACGCCAGTCACTACTCTTGATAAACTGTGGTATCGTGTTGAAGCTGCATGGGCATTTGTACCTGTACACGCCATCCAACCTCTGTTTGACTCAATGCCCAGGCGTATCAAGGCCGTTATTACGGCCAGAGGTGGTTGTTCTGAGTACCGATTCCTCAGGATCTACGCACCCAAATTGCGTGAAATTGTAATCTCATGTCAGGTCTAGTATAATATATTTGTCCAATGAATACCCGTTTATCATCTGCATTTCTTCTTGGTGTAGCAATTTCAATGGCCAGTAGTGTAAATTTTATCTCGGCAGTGTGTGTTGAAAAGACATCTGCCATCCGGTCGCCCTTAGTGTGCCTGCGCTGTGGAGTGCGTGCCGGGTTTGGCTGTGAATTACGCAGTCCTGCCGTGTAATTGAGGCGCCGGCTGTCCTGCGACACCCCTACTGCTGCGGCGCGGCGTGCCTCTGGAATGCGCACCGCCCTAGATGCCTGTGACGTCACCACTGCGAGCGCGGGTGTGTGTGTGCACGCGCGCACACACACACACGGCAGCACTGCTTCACGTGTTCCCAACACTGTATTCCAGAACTGTTGGTAACTAAGAGATGTCTGCCGTATATATCCATTACTAAAACTTACCGTTACTTACATACCGTATGCCTGCATTTTGAGGCAATTATACTACCGAGGATATGATCAGTACAATTCATTTCCCTCATGACTAAAACCACAATTTTCATGTAGTTTTACTAAAATCAGCGGCGAGACCAACCCGCGACCTGCATGTTTCAAGTACTGCTCCCGCACTCTACGTACAGGCTTGGCCAATGGTTCGCTCATGGAATGTCAGAATCAATCGGAATATTTCGTGCCGCCGTGGAGGTTCGAGTCCTCCCTGGGGCATGGGTGTGTGTGTTGTCCTTAGGTTAGTTTACCTTAGTTTAAGTAGTTTGTAAGCTGATGACCACTGATGACCACGCAGTTTGTTCCGATAGATTTACAAACATTTGAACATTTGAATATTTCGTGACGACTGCCAGTGTGACCGACCGTAGTAGAAGTAACACTATATTTGAGGGCAGCGAGACTGTTGTACTCTGTTCTGTGACATTAACATTGTAGATAATACCGCCATGAATGGAAATGTGCCGATAAAACTTCAGTACATTTTATAAAACGTCTTACATGAACCATAGCAAAACCAAATAATAATCATGAAACTGAAACCTCTACAGATAAAAGATACAATAAACAGCCGACGTTAGATCATCGAGGATTAATCGGCAAACACGGGGCAAGGAGTACAACGCAAACTGTTTAACAACAAAAATAATCATTTCAAATCGTCGAGCTACGCAATATGTGCTATAAATTCGTCACAGACAACTATACAAATTACTCATCTCTTCATAAATAGTATCACAGAATATATTCATTTTCCGTGTTGATTTTCGTTACAAAGTTCGTATCGATACGTTAGATGCGAATAACGAAATGTATTCATGAGTAAGTTCTTGTCAATACGGTTGAGAGAGTAACGACATGTATTTATGAGTAACGATACAGTACTTCGAAACAGCCACAGTGTTCGTTACTCAGTACCGAACACGACACCTCATACTATACACTTCGGAGTATATGGACTCCGCTCAGAAAATTCCTGAACTTTGTACACAAAATTTGTCTACCCTTACTTGTCACCTATTGTGCATAGTCTCCTTAAAAATAGTTTCTTCAACAAATGATGCGTCATTGCAAAGGCGTTTCCACATTGGGGGAGTATACTTCACATAGAAACAACCTTTGCAGTCTAGCTATATTTCTGCTAAAGTATATACTTATTAGTTTTTAAGTTTAATTGCAAGTAGGATTTCAGTTAATAAAATTACTAACAGTCTCTACAGGTCGTTTATACGTACTAGTAATTTTAACAAAAGATCCTTCACATTACAAATTTAAATTTGGTGATTGCATCCCCGAAGTGGGTAGAGAAATAACATAAAGGAACCGACAACATACTATTCACCTAACCCTTGGATTATATTTGAATTATTCATTGTACTTGTGGACAGAAAATTGTCTGCAGTACAGGCCAGAAGCTGAAGTTCACTGCAAAATTTTTTATAAAAAGTATTGTGTTTTGCTCTTTAGCGAGGGGTCTGCTTTGATGCAGTTCTCCACCCTAATATATCCTGAACAAACCCCTTTATCTCCTCATAAGAACGGTAAACCACTTTTTCTTGAATCTGCTTGTTGTATTCGTTACTGGGTCACCCTCTGCGATTTTTACCCCACACGCTTCCCTCAATGCCAAATTCACGATTAATTGGTGTCTAAGAATGTGTCTCCATTCCTTCTTTTAGTCAAGGCATGCCAAAAATTATTTTTGTCCCCAGTTCTGATAAGTATTTCCTCATTAGTTATGCTATCTACCCACCTAGTCTTTAACATTCATCTGTAGAACCACATTTCAAAAGCTTCTACCTCTTCAGGTCTGACCTATCTATCGTCCACGTTTCACAACCGTACAAGGCTGGCAGCACTCCACACAAATGCTTTCAGAAAAGACTTCCTTACACTTAAAATAAATGTTAACGAATTCATGTTTTTCAATAAAAAATTTTCTTACCATAGCCATTATTTACTTTGTACTGCAACTATCACACGTTATCTTACAGTCCAAGTAACACAACTCATCTAAAATCTTTATTGTCTCGTTATCTAGTTCTAATTCCTTCAACATCGCCTGATTTTCTTAGACCGCATTCCATTAACATTGTTTTCCTCAAGTTAATGTTTATGTTATATCCTCCTATCAAGGCAGTCTTCATTACATTCATTGCTCTTCCAGATCTTTTGATGTCTCTGACAGAATACAATGTCATCGGCTAACGGCAAAGTTTTATTTCTTCACTTTGAAATTTAATTCCTTTTCCAAATTTCTCCTTGGTTTCCTTCACAGCTTGGTAAATGTGCAAACAGAATAACATTGGGGAGAGGCTACAACCCTGTCTTACTCTCCCATCCAAAGCTTCCCTTTCTTGCTCTTCGACTATAATAACTTCTGTCTGTTTTTTTTACAAGATGTAAATAACTTTCCATTGCCTACATTTTATACCTGATGACTTTGGAATTTGGAAGAGTGTATTCCAGTCAACATTGCTGAATGCTTTCTCCAAATCTACAAAACCTAGAAATGTAGGGTTGCCGTTCATTAATCTATCTCCAGTAAAAGCAACTTACAGTGAAACGTTAATCTCGAATAAAAGCTATGATTCCTAGTTTTAATTCCAAGCTGAAAGTGAATTCTACATTTATTTACATAAATGGTCATCTGTCAAGTAATGGCGGCGCATTAATGCCGAATGGCTGATGTCTCTACTCCATGCTAAATAAATTAAATTATTACTCATTGTCTGGAATAAGAAAATTAAGCTAAACAACACAGTGAAACACATGAGACATTCACTGTATTTTAAAACATTAAATACGTAAAAGACCAGTTAGATAATTACTAAGATATATCGACTATTCTAGAATCAAAGATAATTATCGACCATGTTTCGGTTCAGAGAGAATGGCCAAATACATGTGACTGAGTGTACAGTAAAATAGTGTTAAAACGCTGTATTACAATCATCACAGCCTCTGTCGGTCAATGACATTTTACTTTTGAAATTTTTCATTAAATGTCTATTTATTTCTCGTGATTTGTAATTTTTCATCTGTTTTAATTCACCACACAAACAAGTAATTTTATACTCGTTTTTAAAGTGATGCTTTAACCCGTGACGTCACAAATCATTTTTCATCAACTCTTGTGATCCCCTTTAACAGATCCCAGTGTGATCCGCCACATTAATTTTCCTTTCCGTATCATAAATTACGTATTTTATGAATGAATCTCATTTCAAGGCAACACCGAAATAAAACTTGTCACTAACACGTCAATGTAGGTACTATTTAATAAAGTAAAATACCAATCAGACGTGGGGGAATAAAGCCATATATAGACCTTGTGTGGTCTTGCTTAATAAACGCATATAGACACGGAAAAAGAATTGGCTTTTATAATCTCTGAGGGTTGCTTGCCACTGTGAAAATTTAAAAATTATTCATAGAAACGCGATTAAATATTTACAATATGTTCATCATCCAATGAAACAAACTACCATTTGCAATAAAAATACAGAAAAAGGTGACACATTTGAATCAGAATTAAAATTTGATTTATTGTCAATCACCTACGGTATAGCGATTTAGGACTTGCAGTAGTCTATTTAGAACACTTTTGTCCAACCTAAAAGTTTTCTTTACGAATTAAAATCGATTTTAAATCTTGTTTCAAAGTGACTAGTCACGATAAATACACAACACTTAATATGGAATTGGAAGAGCAGGGAAAAAGCACCAAATGTCTTTGTCATTTTTATAATTGCAGAATTCAATTTATTTCTAAAAGGCAAATGTCATAAGATTAAAATTCCTTGGATTGCAATAACTTCATTAATAGGCAGATATTCAACTTTCTAGTTACTTCACGAGTAGGACTAATTTTATTAAATTCATTAGATTACAATAGCTTGTTAAGAAAGTACATTTTAAAATTATGTTTTTCTTTCATTAAATGATATTAACAGCAATGAAGAGATTCAGGGCGGGCGATATATACCCGCATTACAAACGCAATGAACCTCTGGGGAATCAAAAAAGCGATTCGTACACTTAATAACAAGCCTGACTAAATTATTTTAAGGCTTGAGACGGATGTAACAGGAAAACATATTTCTGCCTAGAGATGAACCGTTTCATAAATAGTTTACAGGAACCACATGCTCTTCCCAATGAGCAGTCGGAAAGCTATGACATAAATCACAATATAATAAGGCACAAATTCTCTTATCACATAAACTCTTACCAAGCCTATCATGCAGGTATTCACCTTGTAGCAAGCAAGCAATAAATAGAAAGACCAGTGTGACAGTCCATCACCACCTACAAGTTCAATACAAATCACAGAATGGCAGATTATAAATATTTTCAGTAACTCACAATACATTTAAAATATCACAGCCTACCGCTCAAGGAAATTGTGCATAAACTGTAGGTCCACAGCAACAACACTCAGAATCGTGAAATCCCAATCCTAAGGCATGTAAAGAATCTGACAATTCCAGACAAACGAGCTCTCTTCAAACAATAGAGGTTTAAACTAATCAATAACAATACAATGAATCAATTGTGCAGAAACAAGGGTGATTATGGAAGGGAGAAGGATGTCTGTTGAAAGCTTCTTCCTTCTTAGGTGACAGCCCCAGCATTTCGCGACGTCATGCAGAAACGCCGCTAAGAACAATACTGTCCCTCGCAGAACTCCCAACGGAAACCGTACGTGAGAGACAAAAAAAGAGGATATAGGAAAACAATGCTTCGCTATGAATACGCCCACGAACCGGTGTAGTTATTGCAGCGTGGGCGGCCACAAGCCAGTACAAACCGCTAGATTACTTGGTTGCTAAAAGGGCCAAACAACAATACGCAAATAGCGATAAACACTGCAATAAAGTTACAAACAGCAACACGGTATATTTTGGTGCCAAATACGTGGAAGTAAATCACTGCCTAACCCACTAAGAGAAGCACTTGCAGCTCCGCAGGATTAAGAAGCCAGGAAAGGTCTGCCGCCTCAATGCTCGACACCTCTTACAAACTCACAGCGTAATACTGAATGCCAGCAATTGTGTGCCGAACCGGACGGCACCCGCGTAAGTATTCCCAGTCCAAGGCAATGACAACCTCGCCCCGCTAACAGGTAACCAAAACGTGCTGCGACCGTCACCCGGCTCATCCTGTATCTCAATGAACACAACACGGTACCCCTCAAGAACTTCCACTGTTCGCGACTCAAGCAAGCCTCCACCAGTTGTTCAAAATCCAGCAGAATAGCTGCCTTCGTGCATAACACCCGCCAACGATCAATGGCTACACTCCAGCTCATTTCCTTCCTGGCTGCAGGGCGGCACAGCTCGCCCTGCTTCTCCCCCCGTCAAATATTGCGACAAGCTATCGATACATCACAACGCTACCGGTGGCGAAGCCGACAACTAAATATCGAAATTACAAAACAATTCGTGGGCGCCAAAAGAATTACTAACAAAGAAAGGTACCAGGCAGTCAGCACGGCTCACTGTTATTTCAGAAACAGTTGCTGTTCAGTACAATGTGACATTTTGTATTACAAATTTGTATAGTTTAGGTAACCTTCTTTAGCAGCTGTACATTAGTCTAATTGAGACCAGACGCGTTTCGCTTTATTCTAAAGCATCTTCAGTGGTCAACTGAAGAAGAAATGTTTTGTTTTACATTATATATTTAGCTGCAAGGTTGTTGAATTTACAATATTTATCGAAACTAATCTCTTGAATAATGTAAAACGAAACATTTCTTCTACATTTGACCACTGAAGATGCTATAGAATAAAGCGAAACGTGTCTGCTCTCAATTAGACTAATTTACAGTTACGTAAGACGGTTACCTAACCCATACAAATTGCATTTCTCCAACTGCGGAGAAAGGAGGCCAAAAACAGTAAGAAGAAATATGTATATGATGCCCAGTCAAACATTTCCAGGAGACCTTCACATAAAGTACCAAAGTATCCATCTTAAGCTTCATCAAACGATTCAACACATCGGTTTTAATAAATAATGTAAATTCAACCACCTAGCACCTAAATATGCAGGGTGAATCACCTAACACTTGCACCGCAAATATTGCGAAAATGGAAAGTGCGATTGATATGCGGTTTACACAGAATGCATTGGTAGTCAAGGACTCATATTGTTAGCCAATAAACAGATAGTAAAAATACCTAGAAAGTGTATTTTTAATGCAAACATACAATTTTTCAAATGGAACAATGCTTGTTTCTATCATGCACTGGAAGGTTTGATACCAGCTGTGTACAAAGAATTTTGAATGATGTTTTTATCACGTTTAGTTTGGCAGCTACAACCATTCAGTTTTGGAGGCGGAGGCTACGACAGCGTAGCTGACTGGCTGGTGGTGGTCATGAGACAGTGGACCGTGCCACAGGGGCTAGCCACTCGGCCAGTCAGATACGCTATCGCAGCCTCTGTCCCCGAAACTTTGAACGGTTGTAGCTGCCAAACTAAACGTGATAAAAATGTCATTCAGAATTCGTTGAACACAGATGGTGTCGAAAATTCCAGTGCAAGATAGAAACAACCATTGTTCCATTTAATAATTGTATGTTTGCATAAAAATACACTTTCTAAGTAATATTACAATCTGTTTGTTGGCTAAAAATATGAGACTATGACTATCAATCCATTCTGTGAAAACCGTACACCAATCGCACTTTCCGTCTCCGCAATATTTGCGGTGCAAGTGTTAGGTGATTCACCCTGTATAATGTAAAATTAAACATTTAGAATAAATCGAAACGCATCTGGTCTAAATTAGACTAATTTACAGTTACATAAGAGGGACACCTAACCTATACAAATTTTATAACTGCAACTGCGGAGAAAGGGGGCCAAAAATACGACGAAGTAATACGTGTCTTACAAATGTTTCTCCATGTTTTGAATTTTAAATACTGCTAATATCTGCGTTGGTAATACCCAGTAAATTAAAATTTGATCGCAGTTATTATTAACTGGCTTCAGAAATTTACACTACACCTTGTGAAAAACAGTATGGTGTTTTCTGTTAATAACACTATCTTTTTGGAAGATGTGGTTAGTGAGGAGTCTCGCAACTCAACTGTTATTGCTGTGAGAGAAATAAGCAGCATTCACATTTACACTCATGCTTGCTACAAACATTTTTCAGTACTACTACGTCACGATTGTCAGATCTTGCGAAAAGTAAGGTGAAAAACAATGGACAAGAAATATTGGTACGCCTCTCGCTATCACTTATCTATCGTTGGAAATCTTCGTTCTGTCAGCGTGGGTTGTCGATTTGGAAATAAAAAATGTTCTCAGCCTAAGTATGATAATACGGAGGATTTACGCAATCCAAAAGTTCTTAGCATTATGAGATTATGGTCTTTTTCATCTTAAGGACTTTGAGACGGACTTGGCGGCAACACGAAGCCTTCCAAGCTGCAGTGTTTAACAACATATAGTGTCCAGTAGCCTAGTACATCGTAAGTTTGCATCAGATGAGGATATTAGGTTTCTTTGGTTTTTATTGCATGGGATGAGACTGAGAAGCAAGATACAAGTTTTCTACCTCGTCAGCCCCCGAATCTCTTTTGAATACCCAAAAAACTGCAAAATTTTCACACTTTTCCGGTTATTTTCACTAGGAACAAACAAGTTTTTAACTTACACTGTCCAAAACTGCAAAATTTTCACACTTTTCCGGTTATTTTCACTAGGAACAAACAAGTTTTTAACTTACACTGTCCAATATTCCTTTTTAAACTAGATTAAATGTGCTGAAATTTGAGACTAGAATGTGCTAGAAAGACCTAATAGTTACTGAGATACAGCTTTCCAAATTCTGGCAGTTTTCCCTACCTGGAAGTTTTTAGGTAAAATTCGTGTTTAATTTTGAGCAGTCGTATGTATATCTACAATAACCTGTCTGAAATGATTAACCCTTAACTCAGACCGCACATGTATTTTCAGACTCGTTCTTTGTTACTTTCGGCGGGATGTTGCTGTGCCCTTCCTACATTTATTAAATCACGAGTCAAACGATTTTTTATGATTGATTGCATCGTTGCCTTCGTTGTTTGTTGTAAACACGAGTTCCGATCTCCCAGGCTGCCTCGCAGGAACGTGTCAATTTTAACGAACCTAATTTTGATAGCATTGTTAGTCAGTGGATGGAGGTAGATGTAAGTGATGTAAGTAAGGAAATAGACAATAATATTGCATTCGCCATACCTCACAGTTCTGCTAGTGAACAAGATATTGATTCAGCGGAAGAACTTCAGGAGCGCGGCGATGGGAATCTTTCGGTTTCTTCAGACTTAGAAGAGTCAAGATCGGCTTCACCGAAACAATATTACTACGGCAAGAATGGTTTCAAGTGGTCAAGTGAAAATTTGGAAAATTGAGTTTCAGGAACACGGAAGCACAATATTGTCTTGCGTAATAAATAGACTGCGGCTACAGCTGATAAATTTCAAGGTGGAAGAAAGCACCAGCAGTTGCATTAAGATTATTTATTGAATTATGCGACCGGGTTCGGAGTTATAATCAGACCATCTTCAGGCCCCTGTTGTGCAACTGTGCTAATATTGACAGCTGCACAACGAGTCCTGAAGATGGTGTGATTGTAACACCGAAACCGGTCGCATAATTGAATAAATAATCTTAATGCAACTGCTGGTGCTTTCTTCCTCCTTCATACTGTCTTGCAGCTATCTCGCCTCATCTGCAGTCAGAGCTCTCGAACGTCATACGGAACGTGAAAAATCTTCGAACATACGAAGTGATGACACAGTGTTTAACGGAATACTACCATTCACAAACCTCAAACTTCAATGCGTGAACCATGATACAATATACCACAGCTGCCAAGAAACTGCAAACTTGCAAATGAGCTTGTTACTCCTCACATGGAAAGAATAATTCAAAATATCCGCCTTTCACTTGAACTGAGGGCCTGTATTGGGGGAGTTCTGGGAGTGACTACAGAAACCGAACCAGTAGAAGCAGCCGACGACCGTCTTGACGAGAAGACGACTTCTGATCTTTCCGATCCAAAGAGAAAAATGGTAACAGTGATCCTCTGTATAATATGCAAGATTCCTATTTGTCTGGAATGATCCGAAAAAGTGTGTGTAAAATGTGTTTCAGAACTTCAGTTTTGAAAATCAGTGTCTTCAGGAAACAGTAACATTTTCAAAATACTCATTTCTTCAATATTTAAATAAAGTACGCAAAGTGTTATTTAATAGTAATCTAGTCTACTTGGTAATAAAGGCAAATATATATTCCAATACTGAGTGTCAGTTCTCCAGACTTTTTTTTTGTATCTATCGATTGCATATGTTTCAACTCTGAAATTTAGACTCATGTGAAAATTATTTGTTCCATAGACATTATAATATTTCAGAAACCACCATTCACTTTTCTAAAACTCTCTGTGTGACTGCCATTTTCAGAAAAACTATTACGTTATTTTGTGTCATAAAAACTAAATTATTACAGCTAATAAAATCAACGATGAGTTTTTACACAACACTTAAAAAACAGTAAAAATAAATGTTATGTAACTTAAAACCTTGAAATGATTGTTAAGTATTAAGTGAAGTATACATTTAGTCATTTGACATTCTGAAGGGCGCTGGGAGGTCGTGGTTCACAACAAGGCAAGTGTAACTGACCATATAAGTGTATACAATAAATGTATTGAACACATAATTACGTCATGTTTATATAAAAAGTTCAAATGAATTACATGACAACGAGGAACGTTAATTAAAGACGTTTCCTTCTTTTCGATGGCCCTGGGCCAAACAAATCTACAAATCCGCTACTTTCAGTGTAATCTTCGTCTTCGATTTCCTGAAATAGAATGTAAATCTGTATTTGTCAATTATTCCAAGGTTAAACCTTGTAAAAAGTACTAATATAAATACAACACTCATGTTGAAAAGTATTAATTGACGAAAATAATGGTATCAATCAAATGCGCTAAGCATTAATTAATAGAAATATAGGTAACTTTCAAAAGCGATATGAATGTACGTATACCTGATGCCCCTATAAAGAGTGTTGAGAGAAAGTCCAATAACTTCCTTTGTCACAGGAGACTATCAAGAGTTAATTCTTGCTGTACTGTACCACCTAGATTAAGATCAAATGTTCAAATGTTTGTATAGTCTATGGGACTTAACTACGGGGTCATCAGTCCCTAAACTTACAAACTACTTATCAACTACTTACGAACTAGGACGGCACAAATATTCATGCCCGAGGGGGGATTCGAACCCCCGACCGTAGTGGCCGTGCAGACCGTGACTGGAGCGCCTCAGTCTCCTCGGCCACCGTGGCCGGCTAGATTAAGATCCACAAATAGAATGTTCCTTTCAAAAAAAATGTTCAAATGTTTGTTAAGCTTATGGGACTTAACTACGGGGCCATCAGTCCCTAAACTTACAAACTACTTACGAACTAGCTAAGACTAAAGACGGCACAAATATCCATGCCCGAGGGGGGATTCGAACCCCTGACCGTAGTGGCCGTGCAGACCGTGACTGGAGCGCCTCAGTCTCCTCGGCCACCGTGGCCGGCTAGATTAAGATCCACAAATAGAATGTTCCTTTGAGGCCTATAGTATCTAACATTGTCCTGCGACATATCGTGTTGCTAAACATCTTGCCAGTTTGTTGAGTCCAATAGTAGGTAGGTGCGGACACTACATTAAGAACTCGGCGGATTTCTTACGTCGATTGCAGGGATTGCGTTTGAATGAATCTGATATTTTAGAATTTTGATGTGGAGTCTCTCTTCACTCGCCTTGTACTGTGTGTGTTATCTTCCTTGTTTGCCTTTTGCAAACGGAGGTATTAAATTCGCTTGCACATCGCTTCCTTGAGTGCAGCTGTGCCTTGAGAATGTCAGGGTGTCCTCCTGTCGACATATCGGCGGTGGTCGACGACGTCACCCAGCAGCATAACCGTTAGTTGTTTGAAAATGTTTCAATATTGATGCTACTCCTTCATGCTGAATCAGCTGAACGGATTTGAATGAAATTTGGAATGCAGATAGCTTATACCCTGAATTAACGCATGAGCTACCATCAGGAAGCCACCGTACGGTTGATGGCGGAGGGTACCTCATAGAGGGTTAACACGTTTGTTACTCTTCGCGCGGAAAAGGCTGGACGGGATTGAATGAAATGTGGAATGAAGATAGCTTGTATCCTGAATTAATACATGGGCTACTTTTCGTAAGCCTCCGTAGATGGATGGGGGTGGTACATTACAACAAACATCTGAATTGTATGACTGGTCACCATGAAAGTCAGCACATAAATGTATTATATTATTATCTAATACATAAAAATGAAATTTTGTTTCTCCGTATTTTATGCGCTGCCGTACCGTTCATCAGACTGCGATGAAACTTTGTAAACATATTGCTTGCACTTTAGTGCATGTTATAGCAATAATTATATAACTGTACGACTCATAGTTCAGGAAATATGACGTTAGGGACGCTGAGATGCGTGAAAAACTGTCGCATTATAAATGTCAAATGTTTGTAGAGTCTACGGGACTTAACTACGGGGTCATCAGTCCCTAAACATACAAACTACTTATGAACTAGCTAATCCTAAGGACGTCACAAATATCCATGCCCGAGGGGGGATTCAAACCCCCGACCGTAGTAGCCGTGCAGACCGTGACTGGAGCGTCTCAGTCCCCTCGGCCACCGCGGCCGGCTTATAAATGTCGACCGAGCGAGGTGGTGCATTGGTAATGCACAGGACTCGTATTCGGGAGGTTCAAATCTACCTCCGACAATTCAGATGTAGCTTTTCCGTGATTTCACTTTAGGCAAATGCCAGGATGGTTCCTTTCAAAGGGCACGGCCAGTTTCCTTCCCCCATCCTTACCCAAAATTGCGAGCGTTAGCTCCGCCTCTAATAACCACGCTATCGACAGGTCGTTAAGCCCTAAGATTCCTTTCTACTATAAATGACGTCTATTACTTCTTTGCTACTACATGTATTCGCAACATATTTTTCAGACAGTATCGATATATGTCAATGAATGTACCTAATAAATTATTTCATTGTACACGTATAGTTTAGAAGATATGACGTCATAAACGCAGATATGTGTGGGAAACTGCCGTATAACGTATTTTACGTTCTGCCGTACCGTTCATTCGACTGTGATGAAACTTTGCGCGCATGATCTTTAAAACAAGATGAAGTTACTGTCTCCGTAAAATATTGTATGGTGAATGACAGAGGGTACTTTACACTCAAAAATTGACAAAATCTACGGTTTAATTTCTTTCTTGGTGAAATTTTGTACACGTAACATTCAAAATAAGAGGAACACTGCCAAAATTTAATATGGCACATGAGAGACGATAATTTGCAATAAACTTAGATACCACTTCATAGATCACCATGAAAATTAAGAGAGTTATATTTCACTGATGGAGGATGCAATTGACTGATAAGGTGGACAAGGAAAGGAAGGGAAAAAAGCTTAACGTCCCGTCGACACATGGTCCTTAAGCCGTCGGCACACCGAGTGTGGCCAACGTGGCGAGTTTCTGACGTCACAACGTGTGAAACGCATGTTGGCGAGGCTTTCCCAACGTGTGGAGCAGTATCAAGCATGCCAGATACTCTCAACGAGGGTCTGAACGGTCACCAATAAGGTGGGAGAACGCCCCCGACGTCACACCACGTGGTTATCCGGGGAGGGGGGCAGCTCTTTTCGGTAGAGTGACGAAGACGCCATGTTGGCCGTCGTATTTCGTGGTTTTTATGTATATAACTTAGGTCTTATGAATGTATGACATTTCAAAGCAAGTAATAGTAACTGAGTAAATTGAGGAGCTCTCAGAAACCGGCCATTAAGGTACTATTTGTTGGAATAAATGACTGGAAACGTCTTACACGTGGTTAAAAAATTTCCGTATTAGAGTAATCTGCTGTTTGAAGGCAAGGCGGTCTGAAGTTCTATCAACACGAGTAGTTCTTTGTATAATTTGTTGTAATCACATGTCAACAACCGACATATCATCCAGTAGCATATACGACATGTCTAATACCGTATGTGATAATTCTATGGTAATGTAACTGGCCGTAGCGTAGGGGGTAACTCGTGGACTGTGAAGGAAAGGAGGTTGAGGTATTGGTTCAAGGTTCCCACAGGAGTAACTTTTTTCTTCTTTTATTCGGTTTTCTGATAAACTCAAAAGACTTTCCTATGAATTTCTTAGAAGTATACTGTATAATATTCGATGCTATGCAACCTCTGAGAAGTGAGTTTGTTGGATTCGTTTTATGAACAAGACAGTTTGCACCTCACTTAGTGTAAAATACGCACTATTGTTTCACGTATTGTATTTTACGAGTTCTTAACATTCTTCTACTGAATAGCAACATTGACCGTGGAAGTATGATCTTTTAAGATTTACTCTTGCAATAATCTTTGTGTTGTGAAGGCCTATTCTAATTTTATATCGCACAGTTTCTCTTGAAACTTTTATTATTCGCTGCACTTTTGTAAGAGTCTTATGTTCATAGGTATTTTGTTGTTATTTATTTAGGACTATTACAGAAGATAACGAACATAAGCACAAGCGCGGAAATAAGCGGTTCAATAGAGGTAAAGCAGGAATTCCCCTCTTTTGATTTCGTAAACAGTGTGATTCCAGCAACTGATACCGCCGACAACTGTCGCTGGAGCGCGCTGTGGTCGCGTGTAGCTCGTTGAGGCACACGTCTCGTATGCTCCAGTTGAGCCGTCTCCGAGCGTTCAGCCGCACGGTGGACTCTGCACGTTGACCACACACGTTCAGAGACACGCTCCGTGTTCCGACGGCTTTAGAGACGGAGCTTACGGTCGGATATTTGGGTAAGGATGGGGGAGGAATTCGGCCGTGCCCTTTGAAAGGAATCATCCCGGCATTTGGCTGACTTTAATTTGGGAAATCACGTGGACGAGGAGTTCGACAGAGAGACTGGGTAGTGATTGTCGCCCAGCGGACGTCGTCGAGAGCACACCTCTCCCGTAGCGTAGCAGTATCAGTTGTAAGTGTAACCGGCTTCTCTCTAGAAGCTACATATTTTTACTTTTCAGTGCGTTTTCCCTTGAGTGCATTAAATTTATTGTGTGCTCGCGTTTTTGTTTGATTCATATTCGCGTTAAATATCTGGTTAGTGTATTATTCCGCCGTGTGAATCGCGTCGCGACAGTCGTCTGTCTTTGTTTTCTGATTAGAAGCGACATATAGTATTTTGAGTTTCGTCTACACTTTCTCGTCTCAATTTGTAAAGTTATACTGAGCTGTCGTGCGTATTGGATTCACATCCGCGTTCTAACGAACAGTTTAGTTTTCCTTTGAACGCATCGCGACTGTAGTTTTTGTTTTTGTTGGCACTGTAATCATGAATAGGGACTGTGACTGCTGTGTGCGGATGCAGTCTGAGCTGGTGACACTTCGCTCCCAGCTTCAAGCTGTGTTAACCTCGGTTGCACAGTTGGAAGCTGCGATCGATGGGCGTCGTTGTTGTTGGCCGGTGGTGGGGACCGAACGGACTCCCGTCGACTCCACCGATCGGCCTGCGGCAGCGACATGCCCTGAAACTGCTAGTAGTGAGGCAGACATCCCACCCGTGGTTGCGTGGAAGGTTGCTCCAGTGCGTGGCAGGAGGCGCAAGACATTCCGGGGGACCGATCGTGAGGCCTCCCCGGTTCGTCTTGCGAACAGGTTTGAGGCGCTGTCTGCTCAGGACGACGTTCCTGAGTCGGATGGTGTCTCTCACCCTGTCACCACCCAGCCTGCAAGATCCGGGCTTTCACAGAGGGTGGGTTTACTTGTAGTTGGGAGCTCCAACGTTAGGCGGGTGATGGAGCCCCTTAGAGAGATGGCTGCCAAGGAGGGGAAGAAGGCCAATGTGCACTCCGTGTGCATACCGGGTGGAGTCATTCCAGATGTGGAACGGGTCCTCCCGGATGCAGCCAACTGCAGGTGGTGGCTCACGTCGGTACCAATGATGTGTGTCGTTTCGGATCTGAAGAGATCCTCTCAGGTTTCGAGCGGCTAACTGAAGTGGTAAAGACTGTCAGTCTTGCTTGCAAGATGAAAGCAGAGCTCACCATCTGCAGCATAGTTGACAGGACCGACTGTGGACCTCTGATACAGAGCCGAGTGGAGGGTCTGAATCAGAGGCTCAGACGGTTCTGCGACCGTGTAGGCTGCAGATTCCTTGACTTGCGCCATCGGGTGGTGGGTTTCCGGGTTCCGCTGAATAGGTCAGGAGTCCACTACACGCAGGAAGCGGCTACACGGGTAGCGGGGGCTGTGTGGCGTGGACTGGGCGGTTTTTTAGGATAAAGAGCTTCGGGGAAATAGAAAATGGGCAATCTCAAAGGGTTCAGGTGGATCACAGGAGAAATGTAGATCCGGAAACTATCGGTATAACAGTTGTAAATTGTCGTAGCTGTGTCGGGAAAGTTCCAGAACTGCAAGCGTTAATAGAAAGCACCGAAACACACATCATTATAGGCAGCGAAAGTTGGCTCAAGCCGGAAATAAGTTCAGAAGACGTATTTTCAAAAGATCTAACGGTATTCAGAAAGGATAGATTAAACAAAATAGGTGGGGGCGTGTTTGTCGCCGTCAAAAGTAGTATTTCATGTAGCGAAGTTGAAGTTGATAGTTCGTGCGAGCTATTATGGGTAGAGGTTGTACCCGAAAATCGTAAGAAGTTAATAATCGGTTCCTTTTACCGGCCTCCCGACTCTGACGATACAATAGCAGAAAGGTTCAAAGAAAACCTGAGTCTAATTACAAAAACGTACCCGACTCACACGATAATAGTAGGTGGTGATTTTAATTTACCCTCGATCTGTTGGCGAAATTATATTTTCAAATCAGGAGGTAGGCATAAAACATCGTCCGAAATTGTACTCAACGCATTCTCTGAGAATTACTTCGAACAATTAGTTCATGAGCCAACTAGAATTGTAAATGGATGTGAAAACACACTTGATCTCTTAGCAACAAATAATCCTGAGCTCATAATGAGCACCAAAACGGATTCAGGTATTAGTGAACACAGAGCTGTAGTAGCGAAATTGAATATCGAAAGTCCCAAAGTTACCAAAAATAAACGCAAAGTATATTTGTTCAGGAAAGCAGATAGAAACAAAATACATTGCTTCTTGAAAGACAGCTTCCACTCGTTTCTAACACTAAATGTAGGTGTAGACCAGATGTGGCTCAAATTCAAAGAAGTGGTATCGACAGCAATTGAAAGTTTTATACCTAATAAATTAATAAAAGAAGGAGGCGATCCCCCTTGGTACACAAAACAGGTTAGGACACTGTTGCAAAAGCAAAGGAAAAGGCATACTAAATTTAAACGAACACGAAATCCCCAGGATTTGCGATTGTACTCAGAAGCTCGAAATTTAGCGAGGATTTCAATGCGAGATGCCTACAACATTTATCACAACGAAACTCTTTCTCGTAATTTGACTGAAAACCCAAAGAGATTTTGGTCCTTTGTTAAATATACTCGGGGAAAGTCACAACAATACCTTCACTACGTGATAGTAATGGCGATCCTGCCGATGACAGCGCTACTAAAGCAGAGTTACTAAACTTAGCTTTTAGAAACTCATTCACTAAAGAAGACGAAACCAATATTCCAGATTTCGAATTAAGAACAGATGCCGTAATGAGTAACATAGAAGTAGATATCATCGGAGTAGTGCAGCAACTAAAATCACTTAATAAGAACAAGTCTTCTGGTCCGGATTGTATACCAATTAGATTTCTATCTGATTATGCTGAAGCGATAGCTCCTTACTTAACAGTCATATACAACCGCTCTCTCATAGAAGGATCTGTACCAAAAGATTGGAAAGTTGCACAGGTCACACCTATATTCAAGAAAGGTAGTAGGAGTAACCCACTAAACTACAGGCCTATTTCATTGACGTCAATTTGCAGCAGGGTTTTGGAACATATCCTGTATTCAAATATTATGAATTATCTCGAACAGAACGATCTATTGACCCAAGGTCAACACGGATTTAGAAAATATCGTTCATGCGAAACACAACTAGCTCTATATTCACACGAAGTGATGGGTGCTATCGACAAAGGTTCCCAAATCGATTCCGTATTTCTTGATTTCCAGAAAGCTTTTGACACCGTACCTCACAAACGGCTTTTAATCAAATTGCTTGGTTATGGTATATCGCCCCAAATTTGCAATTGGATAGGGGATTTCTTGTCAGAGAGGACACAGTTCGTAGTAATCGATGGTAAGGCATCGACTAAAACAGAGGTGATATCGGGCGTTCCACAAGGTAGTGTTATTGGTCCTCTGCTATTCCTTATTTACATAAACGATTTAGGGGAAAATCTAAGTAGCTCTCTTAGGTTGTTTGCAGATGACGCCGTCATTTACCGTCTAGTAAAATCATCTGAAGATCAAAACCAACTGCAGAACGATCTGAATAAGATATCAGTATGGTGTAAAAATTGGCAATTGACTCTAAATAATGAGAAGTGTGAAGTCGTCCACATGAGTACGAAAAGAAATCCGTTAAACTTTGTTTACAACATAAATCAATCAAATGTGAACGCCGTAAACTCCACAAAATACCTAGGAATCACTATTACTTCAGACTTAAACTGGAAAGAACACGTGGATAATATCGTGGGAAAGGCGAACCAGAGACTGCGTTTTATTGGCAGAATCCTTAAAAGATGCAACAGAACTACTATAGAAACTGCATACACTGCGCTTGTCCGTCCATTTTTGGAGTATTGCAGCCCAGTGTGGGATCCTTATCAGGTGGGTTTGACGGAGGACATCGAAAGAGTCCAAAGAAGGGCAGCTCGTTTCGTATTGTCACGATACACGGGAGACAGCGTTACGGAAATGATACAGGATCTGGGATGGGAATCATTACAACAACGGCGCTTATCGCTGAGGCGTGGGTTACTTGCGAAACTCCAATCGCCAACATTCTCCTCCGAATGCGAAAATATATTGTTGACTCCCACTTACATAGGTAGAAATGATCATCAGAATAAAATAAGAGAAATCAGAGCTCGAACAGAGAGATTCAGGTGTTCTTTCTTCCCGCGCGCTATTCGAGAATGGAATGGGAGATAAATAGTATAATTGTGGTTCGATGAACCCTCTGCCAGGCACTTAAATGTGATTTGCAGAGTATCCCATGTAGATGTAGATGTAGATGTAGATTGTCAAAGAAAGGGGAAGATGGGGAGAGAAAGGAGGGGATCAACAGAGGTGAGACGAAGAACGCACATAGAGAGGGGGAGAGGAGTAGATGAACAGAGAGAGAAGGTGGAGAGAGAGAGAGAGAGAGAGAGAGAGAGAGAGAAAGATGGACCAAAGAGTGGAGTAAATAAGAAGGCGGGCGGCGCCAAATTATCAGCTAGTTGCTGCGGCGGAGCGGCCGAGCGCATTGAAGCGCTATGCTACGATTCGCGAGGCCGTTCTCCCTCGGTGGATCGAATCCTCCCTCGGGCATGAATGTTTGTGCCGCCTTCAGTATAAGCTAGTTCATAAGTAGTTTGTAAGTTTAGGGACTGATGACCCGCAGTTAAGTCGTATAAGCTTTACAAACATCTGAACATTTCAGCTGGTTTATTATAATAATAAGAGTATTCATCATTCGCTTCATATCTCACATTATGTGTACTCCTTCCTGTCTCTGTATGTGCCCCTATATCAAAATATTAAACTGAACAAATATTCGCTTTACTGGTTCATTTCAGATAGGTTACTGAAGACATAAAGAAAGCTACGTATAAAATTTAGCACAAACTTCTAATTCTGGAAAATGCGCCGAATTTTGAAAAGCTGTCTATTGTGTCTTCCGAGCTCATTTTGGTCTCAAATTGTAGCAAATTGCATTCAGTATAGTTTGAAAGTGTGTAGAACAGTGTTTGTCGGAAATGTGCCTCTTCATGGTGTAAACGGAAAAAAAAATAAAAATAAAAATAAAAAAGAAACGGAAAAAAGTCCGAAAACTGGGCGGTTCTTGGGATATTCGAAACTGATCCGGTGGGTTGCCGAGGTTGAAAACTTGGATTTTGCATCTCAGTTACATTCCATACAAGAAAAAAGAAAGAACTACTATCCTCAGTTAATGCAACTTTGACCCCTCCCCCCGTTTCCCGACAAGGTTACAGGTCTAATAACAAGGCAAACAATAACAGAAACATTCTTCAAACGCCAAGATCACAAAATAGTTATTTATTTAATGACGACCGGTTTCAGTGGACTATGCCACCATCATCTGGTCATATCAAATATTAAAAGTTGGTCATCTTACTTTAAAAAAAAAAATGGAGATCAAATAATACGTGCAACATAGCACTTAGTCGAAATATAAAAATAATTGAACTAAAGCATCACAATTTGTAAGATATTCATTTACAGAAACGTTCGATATCATGTTTAAAACCTGCTATACATGTAAAAAAAATATGCCTATGAATAATTCTTTACAAAAGTTAATACAGTTGTGGCATCTATCAAAATATTGTTTTCATGTAAGCATGATTTTAAACTTCACAAATTTGTGGAAAGTAAGTGTTTATTATGTGTTTCACATTTTTCCGAACTTTCAGTACTTAGATAAAAATAATTAGAAATTGAAAATCAATTCCATCAATTGCACTAAACGTAGTATATAATCAGAATGGCAATCTAAACGAAATATCTATTTAATCAGATTAATAAATTTTTTATACAATGTTCACATTAGTATTCAAAACGTCCATCACGTACTTTCTCTCATATCAATAACTATTCTTAAAAGTATTGCTTTCAATGTAATATTTTAACTTAACATAGGAGATTGTACTATTAATTTTGTGTGTCCTATGAACCACTGATTCGATGGAAAATAAACAGCGATCAAAAACTTTTTGAATATTATAACTGCAGTAGAGTTGCTCCTAAAGAGACGGGCCAGCTCACTTAGACATGATTTAAGGATTATCTTCATTGAGGGAAACCGGTCATCATAATAAAATAAAATAAATATATTTTTGCGAATGTTTCAAATATGTTTGTAGAGTTTATGGGACTTAACAATGGGGTCATCAGTCCCTAAACTTAAAAACTACTTATGAACTAGCTTATACTAAAGACGGCATAAACAACCATGCCCGACGGGGGGATTCGAGCCCCTACAGGGAGCGGCCTCGCGCTTCGTAGGAAGCGCCTCAATGCGTTCGGCCGCTCCGCCGTGGCCTTATTGAGAATAACACTGTTGCAATTATTATATTATTTATAAATGTAAGATACCAAAAGTGGGGTGTTGCAGTTTCAGATCGTCTAGACAACACGTAGTTCATGTGTCTTCATCATACGTAGATTAGTGTTGTTATATTTGTGATACTGACGCTCTTGGGACATGTCTCGAAATTGGAAGGCAAATTAATAAATGTGTTTACAGCATTCTGGAGTAGGAGATCGTTTTATGCTGAACTCTTATTTAAAAACCTTGGAACGATACTTCATACCATCAACGACAACTTCCCGAGAATTTAAAATAAGTAGAAAATGTAGCAATTCCATCTTCGAAATATTTATATGTGCAAACCATGGACTGTCGCCGATAACGCGTAATGTTTAAAATAATTTATGTAAATATAATTAGAAGGGGGTTGAAACTTCCTGGCAGATTAAAATTGTGTGCCGGAATCGGGACTCGAACCTGGGACCTTTGCCTTTCGCGGGCAAGCGCACTACATTTTTTTTTTTTTTTTTTCTTTTTTTTTTTTTTTTTTTTTTTTCTTCAGGCGGATCTATGCTTTGCGGTCGTTTTCATTATTCGTTCTTGGGCGTTCGTTGATCATTTGGCTCAGCTTTTTTATTACAGAGGACGCTCGGCCCTCTGACCGGGCGCGCTGAGCCACGGCGCCCGGCTAAATGTGGAACACTTCACGATTTTGCTTGTCATACTTGCGCAGGGGCCATGCTAATCTTCTCTGTATCGTTCCAATTTTAGTATATGTACCGCCGAAGCGAGTACAACTACCGACTGCGCTATCCCGACACGCCTCAAGATGCCGCCTCACAATTTTACTTCCACCAGTACCTCGCCTAGGAGGCGCACATTTTTAATCTGCCAGGAAGTTTCATACCAGCGCACACTCCGCTGCAGAGTGAAAGTTTCATTCTGAGAAGGGGGTTGGTTACAAGTGTCAGAAATTCATGACACTATGCAGCTGAAATGTCTCGTTTTTCTGCTGTCTCTGGGACAGTAAATCTTCGATTGGAGAAAAACAACTTGTCTGACGTTACTCACAAGAATGTCTTCAGTAGACGTCGAAGGGCGTTCTGAGCGAGATTCATCTTAACATTTTCAGCCACCTGAACCATTCGTAACACCGAATGCGGCTTGAGCAGGAATGTTCTGGAATTTCTTGAACAGACTTCGAATATAGGCGTACAGAGAGGATTTGGTACCTTATTTAGCGCTGCTACGGTACTATGAAGCTCCAGTTTTCGTGAGTAATTTTGTGACTATTAGAAAATGAGATGGTACTTGCACGAACTTGTGAAATAAGCAGCTATCGAATTTCCTTTCTAATTCGTGTCTAATATTTGTGCAGTGTATAATTGGATACACAAAAGCAATAAAACTACGAATCTGTTCTATTGCGAGTATTTTTAAAGAATTATCAATTAGTGTGTTATGCATTTGTGTGATACAAAAGCAAAGATAGAATTTTCGTTGTCTTTAACTAATTTTACATGAATACAGTAAGTGAATTTATTATTGTACCCTAGGTTTCGTCAATTACTTACAAAATATACCATAGCACTTTGTTCTTGACTTCCGATAACATGCCGGGGAGTTGTTCAGTTTGTTTCAGTATCATAGCGGTATTGTTTCTCTTGTTTTTACATAACTTCCTCCCGCGCTGAATGCATGAAGCATCATCGCCAGCACCCATGTTTTACTGAGTTATTTAACTTGGTCCGTATTTATTCTAGCGCGTGAGTTATTGGTATCTAGATGTTTGGAGAGCACTGCTGTTCCGCAGCTTTGTGCTGAATTAATGAATACCCAGGCCCCCTTCTAATCTGTACACATTATAAAAATGTTTGGGTATAGGTGAGTGTGTGTGTGTGTGTGTGTGTGTGTGTGTGTGTGTGTGTGTGTGTATGAGTGAGACAGAGAGAGAGAGTGTGTGTGGAGTGTGTGTGTGTGTATGTGTGTGTGTGTGTGTGTGTGTGTGTGTGCGTGCGTGTGTGTGTACCACATCTTCTTCTAAACTACTGCACTGATTTCAGTAAAACCTGACACACCTATTCCTTACTATCAGACAACAATCGCTGTCGAGGTAAGAACCACCTACGACCGTTCCGAAGATATGACGTCACAAAAAATGGAATACCTTAAAAAATGCAACATTATTATTTACCACATCTCATCCTAAAATAATAGACCGATTCGCACGAAACCTAGTAATATACCCTTTGACACCAGGAAACAAACTCTATGGGGGTGAAAATCAAATACGAGACATATTGTAGGAGATGTGACGCTATAATGAACTAAAACCGCTGCATCATGCAACGCGTGAATAAAGAGACCTTTATTAATACAGTATTTCAGAATGCGAGCATCTAGAGACTTGCAACAAACCTTACACATCCAATACTCTGAGAATTTTCAGCTATCAGTCGATCTTTTTTTTAAAATTCCTGGTCGTTTCTTCCATTTGATATTTATCAAACGACTTTGTATAATCATTAATTGACAAATAAGCCAGAAATGAATTTTCGTAAACGGATTTTCTAAAAACAAGTCACAATGTATAGAACGATTACTTCTAAGTGTTTTATTTTATGGCTTCCTTTCATTATAATTTTATTACAATGTTTCTTTTTAAACTTGTCATAAATGAAAGCCATGTTGTTTTATTACTTTGACTTCTCTATTTTATTTATTATGTTGATAAAAACTGTTATATTCGTTGTACTGTAGAAGGCAGCACATGCACAAACGATGTTCCACGACGTCACCCACTTTCGTTTTCGAAATAGTGTTTATGTAGATTCGCAACGGCAAAAATGTGCACTTGTCATACTTGTCGTGGTGTGAGTTTTTCCATAGTAATAACATCTACAGTTAAACACATGGTATTAATTAGAACTTCGTTATGTCTGTTATAATGTCACAAGTAGTACTTATGTAACATCTTCATGTAGTAACAATGTGTTTCTCTCGTACTTTTTAGCATTGATAATGGCCAGTTACTGGCCGAAATCATGATTTTCCCATAAAGAATTATTAAAAACGATCGACTGATAGCTGAAAATTCTCAGAGTATTGGAAATATATCAGACTCGTGGAGCGCAAACCACGAAAGTAACGTGATGAAACCTTACACGTAATCCAAAACTATTGCAAAAGTTTTCTCGGTAACAACCCCAACACAGCAGTGCAAGAGAAGTAGTTTATCGCTTACTAATTTTCTATTATTCGAGCACTAGAACAACCTTTTTGCCACGACGTTACAATATACTACTTGTAAACCAGTTACTGTATTCAGAAGACATTTTACAGACAGTGTACTTACCACTGAAAGTACCGGAGAAACTGTATCACAGTACGAAACAATTTATGACATATGGGGACATAAACAATTTGGTTAATGTAAACCCGTCCTATCATATATGAGTTTTCGACCTTTGACAATAAATTTCGGTGAATAGTCCTCTAATATTAACGCAGATAAACTATGAACTGTAGTTACTGTCCTTCAAAAACGTTAGTTCCCCTATGTACAGGTCTCTGCGATACATGTCCTGGAAACTTTGCACGAAGTCTTCCTTTGCAATGATGTTCTAAAAACCTCGTCACGATTCTTTGGACGTCAGGAATATCGAAAACTCGCTTTCCTTTCAAAGCGAGCTCACGTCGAAGGAATAGGAAGAAGTCTGGATGATTGAGAGCCAGCGAGTATTGTGGATGTTGCACGACAACCCAGTGTCGTCCGCATACTTATTTTTCCCAGTCTATAGTCCATCTTCCTTTATCTCTCTCTCTCCATATTCTCTCTCTGACCATCTCCTCTCCCCCCCCCCCCCCCTCTATATGCCGTCTTCATCATCTCCCCTGTTGATCCCCTCCTTTCTCTCCCCATCTTTCCCTTTCTTTGACAATCACTACCTAGTCTCTCTGTCGAACTCCTCGTCCACGTGATTTCTCAAATTAACGTCAGCCAAATGCCGGGATGGTTCCTTTAAAAGGGCATGGCCGATTTCCTACCCCATCCTTACCAACATATGCGAACGTAAGCTCCCTCTGTAAGGACCACGCTGTCGACGGGACGTTAAGTTTCCTTCCTTTCTTTTACTCGTCCACCTCATCAGTCAATTGCCTCCTCCATCAGTGAAATATTAAATAACTCTCCTTATTTTCATGGTGATCAGTGATGTGGTGTCTCAGTTAATTGCAAAGTATCGTCTCCATGTATCGTATTAAATTTTGGCGTTGTTCCTCTTATTTTCAAGGATACGTGTACAAAATTTCATCAAAATCGGAATTAAACCGTAGATTTTGTCGATGTTCGAAGTCGAAGTTCGTTCACCATCACCAGTGGCTTCATCTTGTTTTAAAGATCATGTGCACAAAGTTTCATCGCAATCAAATGAACACAGACCCAAAGACGTCAAACAGATACTGGCAAAAAAAAGCACGGGTGGTCCAACTTCACCATACTCGCCGTATCTCAGTCCTCCAGGTTTCTTCCTTTTCATACTGGCTAGGTGAGGCTCCCAAGTATGCTTTTCATAGCCTGAGTTCAGGAAACAAAGATTCTGTTGAGTTAGCATTCACTCGTCCAACCACTAAAGACATAGGTAAATATCGTCGTTTAGGCTGAGGAAACCAAGTATCGTGTTACACGTTAATGCCATGCACTTGTCTTGTGTAGTTCGCGAACGAACTAGTTCGGAAGAGCGCTCCCACAGGCGAACTACGCGATTTCGCAGATCCTCGCCTCTTAGTTCGTCCGCTCCTTTTCCGAAGACTGACGAGGAACAGCGAGAGAACGCGAGAGCGCGCGGAATCGCGTAATTCCTTTCTGCTAGTTACCGTCATTTCGAGCTGAGAAGCAGCTCAGCTGTAGTTTCATACGTTACTGCCACAAGAAATCCATTTTAAAAATAAAGTACTACGAGTCTCTATGCAAAGTAGTTGAATACCATTGTATCACCCATTCGTGTAAATAACTGGTTTATTTGTCTAAGTATTTGATGTCTGTTTTCCCAAAAATACGTGTAATAGCACACGCTTTGGCAACACTAATTCATTATATAAAAAAGCTTTCATAGCAAAAGAAAGAGCTCTTTTAGTAGCGGTAGCAAAAGCCAAAAAGAGTGGACGGACTAAAAAGAGCGGACGATCTAAAAATAGCGGACGAACTAAAAAGAGCGACCCACTTCGCGGCCGAGCTGTGATCTAAAAGGAGAGCTAACGGTCGCGAACTCAAATATGCGCGATCGGTCGCGAACTATTATGAACTTCTTAGTTCATTGGATTCTTTTCCGAAGACCGGCGGGAAATAGCGAGAGGGCGCGTAGCAGAATTAAAAATCACGTGTTCGCCTTCTGATGATTTCGAGGTAGACGTCTGCCTGCTAGATTACATAGTTCACTGGTACAAAATTTCTGTTTTGAAGTATTCTGCACTCTGCATTATGTGACTAATAAATTCCATAATGCCAAGATATAGAGATAACTCTAAACTTAAGCGCGAGAAATTATCCACAGATTGTTTCTTTTGGTTTGCGTGATATCGTTAGCGGCTCAAGCAGAAAGCGCATGAAGCTGCTAGGTGGGGGAACTTCACCTGCATGCGCAGACCACACCGCTCAGCCGTCACTGGGAGCGGATGAACTAAAAGAATGAACTTGTTCGCGGCAGAGCCGCGAACTAAAGTGAGCGGTCCCAATCGCAAACTATCATGCGCAAGTCTACCATGAACTGAACTGTGACAACCGCTAAGAACGACCAGACGGACAGTTTCTGTCCTGTTACCTCAATAGAGCAGACTGCCCGCTTTGGAAGCAAGAGGAGAACTTGGCGAGTGATGTGAAAGGCCGCCGTCTGGGGGTCCGAGCGCGCCTATTGTGCACAAAGGCGGCCCAGATGACTAAGTCACGACCTCGCGGAACTTGCTCGGCGCACGGCTTCCTATGTTGGCGCAGGCCTCCTCGAATCGAATTCTGCGCTCCCACCTGACGACGCACAAACCAGTGATTGCCTTCTCAAAAACTAGTACATTAAACTGAACGTTTCTCTTTGTTTTCTTGTTAAATTGTGTAACAGGTATACGCCACAAGTAGAACTTGCGATAGAAAGCATCTTCGATGATCTGAAGTGCGACGTATAAAGGAAAGATCACTATCAGTATAACTAAAAACATGATTTTCTCACTACGGTTGCCGGCCGCGGTGGCCGAGGGGACTGAGACGCTTCAGTCACGGTCTGCACGGCTACTACGGTCGGGGGTTCGAATCCCCCCCTCGGGCATGGATATTTGTGCCGTCCTTAGTTGTAGATAGTTCATAAGTAGTTTGTAAGTTTAGGGACTGATGACCCCGTAGTTAAGTCCCTTAAGCTTAACAAACATTTGATTTGATTTTGATCACTACGGTCGGGGATTCGAATCCCCCCTCGGGCATGGATATTTGTGCCGTGCTAGTTCGTAAGTAGTTCATAAGTAGTTGGTAAGTTTAGGGACTGATGACCCCGTAGTTAAGTCCCATAGACTATACAAACATTTGAACATGATTTTGTTGTGATAGGACAGGGTGTATAATGCATGACGCCAACTGCTAAATCGATTCCGTATTTATTGATTTCCTTAAGTCTTTTCACACCGTACCTCACAAACGGCTTTTAAACAAATTGCGTGGTTATCGCCCCAAATTTGTGATTGGATAGGGGATCTCCTGTCAGAGAGACCACAGTTCGTAGTAATCGATGGTAAGGCATCGACTAAAACAGAGGTCTGACTCACAAGAACAGATACACACATTTGCTTGCATCCCATTTATAGGAAAAACTTCGTATCAAGTTGCTAACGTTTTCCGAAACAGTGGTATTCAAATATCCTTCAATACTAACAATCAGCTTCAACAGAACCTCATCCACAACATCCAATCAAACAGCCAATGCCACTGGAAATCATTTATTGATAAGCTTTCATGTGACAATTGCCCAAAGTTCTACATTGGCCAGTCAGGCAGGAGTTTCACTACAAGGTACTGTGGACACATGGATGCCTTCAGGTTAAACCAGTTTGATAAATCCACCTTGGCAACACATCTGAAAGATAATAGTCACTCTGCCACAGCAATTGAAGACAACCTAAAAATATTACATGTTGTCAACAAAGGGAAGAAAATGAATCTCCTTGAAGAGCTTGAAATCTACATCCATAGTTCCAACTCGCCACATCTCATTCTTAATGAAGAGATGGAGCTAGCAAATAAATCTTTTCTGAACATTCTCAAGGAATTATTCACAAACAAAAACTGTAAATCATTACCCCGTCACAACTAAACACGGAACAAATAGAAACAGCCTTTTTCAGAAATACATCACAAAAAACACACTGAAATTTATACAAATCTTTTGAAAACGAAAATATGGTAAAGACCACTTTTCACTCTAGTCGAATTTATTGCCATTGTATTTCATAATGAACAGTTTACATAATCTAATTTGCTAGCTACTATTCTACATGTGCTAAATGACAGTGTGGCTCCACAATAGTATAACAAATCTCGCTTTTGGGATTTGTAACATCTGATATAGGCATATCTCTGTATGTGGCATCTCTGTACTTCTGTGTATTCAATATCTCTGTATATCTTGAGCTAAGTTCTTTGACCATAACATATGCCTGAAGGTAAACATGGCGATGTTTGGAGTGACAGTTATAAAGTGTACTGTGTATTGTGCAAAACCTGAGACATGGGAGTGCAAATTAGCATCATGTTGCTGTTACTACAATATTCTCAAACTAATAACCATGAGAAATGTACGAACACGAACTTGATACCCTACTTATATGGGAGTACACTTATAGCCTTAACACAAATCACTCCACCATATATCTATATGATACCTGTGTATGTATATCTGTATGATAAGCACAATGTAATTTACGTTTTCTTTAAACAGTCAGCAACACTGAATGTAAACACCTGAAGATGGTCACAAGACCGAAACCGGTAGTGTTTTAATAAACTACCAATACTTGTGACTGGTAGCGGATTTTATTTCCAAAACCTATAAGGAACAGTCACGGAGTTCTTCAACATCCATAATGGATACAATTCACGTAGTGTTATGGGTCCTCTGCTGTTCCTTATTTACATCAACGATTTAGGGGAAAATCTACGTAGCTCTCTTAGGTTGTTTGCAGATGAAGCCGTCAGTTACCGTCTAGTAAAATCATCTGATGATCAAAACCAACTGCAGAACGATCTAAATAAGTTATCGCTATGGTGTAAACATTGGCAATTATCTCTAACTAATGGTAGTTGTGAAGTTGTCCACATGAGTACGAAAAGAAATCCACCAAATTTTGTTTACAAGATAAATCAATCAAAAGTGAAGGCCGTAAACTCCACTAAATACCTATGAATTACTATTACTTCAGATTTAAACTGGAAAGAACACGTAGATAATGTCGTGGGAAAGCCGAACCAGAGACTGTTTTATTGGAAGGACCCTTAAAAAATGCGTCAGAACTACTAAAGAAACTGCGTACACTACGCTTGTCTGTCCATTTCTGGTGTATTGCTACGCAGTGTGGGATCCATATAAAGCGGTTTTGACGGAGGACATCGAAAGAGTCCTGAGAAGGGCAGCTCCTTTCATATTGTCACGATGCAGGGGAGACAACATTACGGAAATGATACAGGATTTGGGATGGGAATCATTACAACAACGGCGCATATCGCTTCGGCGTGGGCTACTTACGAAACTCCAATCGCCAACATTCTCCTCCGAATGCGAAAATATATTGTTGACTCCCACTTACATAGGTAGAAATGACCATCAGAATAAAATACGAGAAATCAGAGCTCGAACGGAGAGATTCAGGTGTTCTTTCCTCCCGCGCGCTATTCGAGAATGGAATGGGAGATAAATAGTATAATGGTGGTTCGATGAACCCTCTGCCAGGCACTTATATGTGATTTGCAGAGTATCCCATGTAGATGTAGATGCCGTCGTGTGGAACCTCTAAGGGACGGTCAAATGGATACGGGACAGGTGGAAGAAAGTACGTACACCGTACGTTGCAAAAGTAACCGCGATACTGTTTTTTCTTACTGCGAGGCGATACGACCAATGCCTTCAAGGAAACATTTGGCCTCCAAAAATATAAAAATAGCGTGCGAGTGGTGGTAACCGGGTGCACAATGTGTATTGGCTTCCAGAGACATTTATGCAGCAGTAACTGCCCTCCAACGACTACAGAGCGCAGAGAAGATCTCAACCTCCTTTCTAAAAGTATATTATAGCTGACGATACAGATTAATATAATGTCAACTTTATTGAAGAGTTAATATTCATCACAGATATGAAGCATGTAATAATTATTTTAGTTGACCTCCCTACAGGTTCTTTTTCTCCTAGGCAATAAACACCATGTTTCCGTTCAGATTTTTTAAATGCAAATTCGTTAAAATTGTTTTTTCATCATTCACAATATATCTTTTTCGCATATGGCGTCTCCCATCTTATGAATTAAAACACGTGCTTGAGATACATCACATAAACAAATCAGTGTCTAAGTGCTCAAAGAAAAGTTGATATTGACCCGCTGCTGGTTTTGTTATTATCGCTTGTGAATACTCAAATAGAGTATTTTGTAAGTAGTGTTATACAATAATATTAATGTCAATACAACAGTTTTTGTTTCTAAAATGACATAAGCACGACTGTTGCAGTGTTCTTACCAAATCATCGTACAGCTGACATTATCCACTCATATACAAGCTTGCGTTTTGTAAAAATTTTCACTTGTGTGAACACAATTTGTTTATTTTATAATTTATTTTAAATATCGCATGGCACTAGATTTGTTTTAGTAGCTATTAACAGCTCAACTATGTAATTTGCTAATGTATGGGATAAGCGATCTTCTTTTGAATTGAAAATCATATTATATAAAGATCTGAGAAATATATGTATATGTATGTTGATTTGACTCGACGACCTGTTTCGGCACACTGAGGTACCATCTTTTGGTCTGGTATCTTAGACCATTTATACCAGACCAGAAATGATACCTCAATTTGCCGAATCAAGTCGTCAAGACAAATCAATAAAAAATTGAGATCTTGGCATAATATTAATTTGAGCTCAGCAAATGACACTTGTTTTGCAGCCACACAGTGTTTCTCCTTGTGCAACAGGTAAGCCAGAATTCCATGAAACATAACGTTTTAATTTATTGGCATATTTACAGTGCTCAGTTTTAAAATACTATTTAGCAACGTTAGTGCAGACACGGAATCATCTTCATTATTTGGCTCTCTGAATGACAGTTCCACAGACAGGAATTGTATTTCACTGTTAACCAGAAGTTTATTAAGGCTAATTTATTTTCCGTTTGATGTTATTTGGTATGACAATGGTTACGTTAACAAAGGGTCTGTGCTTGTGGCAAAGAAACTGCACTATTTTAGTGAGAAATAATCACAGCCAGGTACATACACACAATATTTAGTTAAGATTAACCTTCATTCATTTCATTTATGCACTTTCATGGTGCCATCTTCGACAGATAAACGCTAGTGTGCTCCGCAAAGTCAGTTAAGGAAATAAACACTTATTTATAAGTCCTTTGTGAATTTGGAGTTCATTCACCCTGTGTGTCTCATTGCTGGACAATGTTAAACCTTGATATCTGAATTTCATTATTTTATGTTTAACTGTCAACAATTGAATACAAGTCGCACTTTGCTCTATGTTATTTTTAAAATAATTGTTATGTAACTTCACGATTCCGACAGCTTCTGGAGAAGAAAAAATATTAATTTTCCCGAAATCTTGGTCAAGGTATAACACAAGCTATTCTAAGCAACTGCTTGGCTGTTATTTTCTCCCCACATTTTTATATTACCATTTCTGAACTGCGCTCATGTTTAAGTCCTTGAATTTAGACCCATTTCCAAATTGCTCCTCGCTTTCCACTACAGTTTGATCAATGAACATTGCGGAAATGCTACAACCATCCCTAACTCCATTACCAACCATTGCGACCCTGTCACGACCTTGGAGCCTTGTTACAGACATTTCATTTCTGTTCAAATTTTTCCTTTTCTTAGCCTGTCGTCTAAGATACGTTTTGAAAATAGCTTCTCATGTTTCTCCTGAATCCTAACTGATCTTCTCCGAGTTTGGATTCAACCAGATGTGCCATTTTTCTGCAAATAATTCATATTAATATTCTGCAAACTAAACTGATCTATGATCAAAACATATGTTTGCATTTGCGGTTTTTTTAATTGGAATTATTACTCTTACAACACCACTAGAAGAAATGTCCACCATCAAATAAAATCGATCCAGTCGCTATAATGTTATATCAACAAACTTGATTTAACAGTGTGCCTTTGAGTTTAGGGCTGTTTGAAGTACAATAACCAGTCTTTTATCAGTTGAACATTTCCTGACTGGATGACATATGCTGAAGTTAAGCCATTTTATAAGAAAGGAGAAAAGAAATTCCATCTAACTTCCATCCAAGTTCACTTACGCCTGCTTTCTCAGCAATTTTCGAAAAGATAATATACAGTCGTATTCTTAAACATCGAACCACTAATAAAATATTACCCATGATCTAATATTGAGAAGGCTATCTACAGATACAATTTGTACTTAATTTACTAGACAATAAATTGTAGGCCACTGGTATATTTTGTGATCTGTCAAAGGCATTTGAGTGTGTAAATCACAATATCCTTTTGAGCAAGTTAGACTATTACGGTGTAACAGGAAATGCTAGAGGGTGTCAATAGAAAGTAGTTCTATACTATCAGGCCTTATCCAATTGGGAACAAATAACATGTGGGGTCCCTCGAGGTTTCATCTTAGGGCCCCAGCTTTTTCTTATGTATATCGATGGCTTTTCATTACCAACATTACAGGATGTCAAATTTGTTTTACTTGTAGAAGACACAATCATAAAAATAATAATAAATCAAGTTTAGCCGTAGAAAAGTCGGCTAATAAACGGTTCATAGAATATTCTCTGCCGCTAAATCATGAAAAACAAACATTATGCAGTTTAGGCTTGTAAAAGGTTTACTGCCAGTATATGCCTAAAGTATGACAACAAGGAGATTGAAGAAGTTGAAAGCGACGAATTCTTGTGATAACAAAACTGTTCAAATGTTTGATAAGCTTATGGGACTGCGGGGTCATCAGTCCCTAAACTTGCGAGCTACTTATAAACTAGCTTATACTAAAGACAAACATCCATGCTCGAGAGAGGATTCGAACCTCCGTCGGGGAACGGCCTCACGCATCAGAGCACAGTGCCTCAATGCGATCGGCCACTCCGCCGCGGCTTGGGATAACAAATCCATAATAAATTCACCTGGGAGAAGCGTACCGCAGAACTGCTGAAGCTTCTAAACATGTCCCTCTTGGTTATGCGAATGTTGTCACACGTAGGAGATGTAAACAATAAAAAAGTTAGTGTATTATGCCTACTTTCACTCCATAACGTTATGTGGAATTATTTCTAGGATAACTCATCAGACCGAGATAAAGTTTTCAGAACTCAAAAACGTGCCATGCAAATCATTTGTGGTCTCAGCACAAAAATAGGGCCATTCATTCAAGGAACCGAATGGAAAACTACTGTTTTCCATTTCATTTATGCTCTATTGAAATTTGGCATCAAAACTGTAGCTCTGTTCATGGGATCAATGCTAGAAACAAGAATAACTTTCACAAAGATTTAAGATCACTCACTTTGACTCAGAAAGGTGTCTACTATTCATCTATATACATACATACATACATACACACACACACACACACACAGACACACACACACACACATATATATATATATATATATATATATATATATATATATATATATATATATATATATATATATATAAAACATTCCAGCTACCATAAAAAAATTGACACACAATAAAGATTCTAAAGGATTTTTTATGGCCAACTCTTTCTACTCAATTGGTGCGTTTCTTAGCAAAAGTGATTTATGTATGATATTCTGAATAATATTCACATATGTGAATATGCAAATATTCTTAAGATATTGTTTTTTTTTCTGATTCCGCATACACAAGAGGTTTCCATATGTTCAAATGTTTGTAAACCTATTGGACCAAACTGTTGTGGACATCAGTCACTAAACTTAAAACTACTTAAAGTAATTTACACTAAAGCCAACACACACACACACACACACACACACACACACACACACACACATGCCCGATGGAGGACGCGAATCTCCGGCGGAAGCAGCTGCCCAGTGTGTATCATGACGCCTTAGACCACGCCGCTACTCCCACACTGCAAAGGCAATTACATTTGAGATGTGTGAAAGTACATTAACAGATCAGCTCTCATTTTCTAAGTATTTATTGTGAATCTTGTTTTCTAACATGTTCTACAACTAATACGATCTCCTTCATTTGGATTTATTTGAACGAAATATACACCTCATTATATAATCTAATCTAATCGTGAAATCGTCTTAAACATCTTGCCCTCCGACTGTTATAAATGCTGTCAGATTTCTGTACAAAACAGGTCGTTAACTGTATACAGTAATTAACATTACATGCAAATCTGTTAATCCTACAGCGGTGTTTATTTTGTACGTACGCATAAAACGTTTGGGTAAAAGAAGACCCATAGCTTTTTCTCCTTCTGATGGTTTACTTTTACACATTTGTGAATGGAAATCATAGATAAAGTTATAATTTAGACCGCACAATATATTACTCATTTAAATTGACCTATAATATAGTAAAACCTTACAGTAACTAAATATTACAATTATGTGTGTGTTTTATGTATTTAACTGTAATGTTTTTAAAGGAAACGCCTTTTGCTACTGCAAATGAAAGGTTTTACTTTTATAAGTCACCCATACGCGTTTCGCCTTTGTCACAAGGCATCATCAGTGGGTGTCAGCACTTGCTACTGCACATCAGTCTCTCTCTGGCAACCAGGTCGAAAGGTTAAACTGTTTTCTAAAAAACTTTCCACAGCAGTAAAATGCAAAGTTTTATAGAAAACAGTTGAACCTTTCGACGTGGTTGCCAGAGAGACACTGATGTGGAGTAGCAAGTGCTGACACCCACTGATGATGCCTTGTGACAAAGGCGAAACGCTTATGGGTGACTTATAAAAATAAAGCCCTTCATTTGCAGTAGCAAAAGGCGTTTCCTTTAAAAACATTACAGTGAAATACATAATATTCAGCTGCTGCTTAAATGGCCACTGCAAGCAATGTATGTGTGTTTATTTTTCTACATTATGCCTAACTTATACACATAGTTTTTACATATGTGTGTAAGACTGCTTTTTGCAAGTGAATCCTTTACACTTCACACATTTCCGAGAAATTGCGTCAACAGCTTTTCGAGGCAGATGACATCTGCCTGTCCAGTTACTCCTAGGATATTTTTTCTTCCAATGTAGGTGTAGATTCAAGCGATGTCCCTGTCTCTAAAACTTCTCTTGCAGCATTTTCTCTTGAAAGATGTCCTCTTCATATACTCATTAATGAACTCTCGCCAAGAGTAAATTCGAGACGTTGCATACTTGGTGTTTCTGGAGTCAGGTGATTTATATTACCTGCTGTAAGCCGTCCCAGTTGCGGCAGGGATTCAGTCTACCGTTGTTTTATCCTTCAACATCATAACTGCACTGCTTACCATTTGCTGTTCTGATGCTCCCTTTAAGGAAGATGAAGTTCTGCATTTTGAAACCTAATCTTCATCCTCAGAAACTACTTTTTCACTATCACATATGTCCATTAGTATGTCTGCTATTTAATCGTCATGAAAGAGGCCATTATCTTCAGAAAAAGAACTTAGAAAACATATTAATTGTAAAGGTAGAAATCCAATGACCTGAATACAGGTGAATGTCTTTTACAAATTGATTTGTTAGCAGGGAAACACAGTTACTCGTAATCCCGCTTCAATCCTTCCCTTAGCAATGGACATTCCACTGTTCAAATCAACTTTTTTATACCCAAATTACGACACCTGCACAAATTCCATTGTTATCAAATTGAATATTGTCAGAATTTGTGTAATTTCATGTTTTAATGTTTGTAAGGATTATGGGACTTACCTAAGGGGTCATCAGTCCCTTTTTGTGTAATAATAAAGCTTAATGTGTATAAGATCTAAAAAATGTTCAAATGTTTGTAAATCTATCGGACTAAACTGCGTGGTCATCAGTCCGTAGCTTACAAACTACTTAAACTAAGGTAAACTGACCTAAGGACAATACACACACACCCATGCCCCTGAGAGGACTCGAACCTCCGACGGCGAGCAAACGCGCGCTCCGCAGCGAGGCTCCTTAGACCGCTCGGCTGCTCCACCGCGGCTAAGGTCTAAAAAGGTCCGAACAGCTGGAGCAGTACTGTTTCTGTGGACGCCAAACTGAAGCTCAACAATAATTTCTTTCCCAGGAGAATATACTTCACTAAGGGGCAAATGAAGTCAATGAAAGCACAATATGACATTTTAATAATATCCGTTACTGCTGCTTATTAGCTTTATTTATTTCGCAATATTTGGCATTGTCAAGTGGTATTCCATATGTTGGTAACACACACACACAGCATCTGTACCTCTATACGATTTTTTATAGGTACCTTTCTTAGAAAGTCGTTTTTTAATAATATTTAATGCAATGACTTTCTTGAAACTTCCTGGCAGATTAAAATTGTGTGCCGGAACCGATACTCGAACCTGGGACTTTTGCCTTTCGTGCGCAAGCGCACTACCGACTGTGCTAATCTGCCAGGAAGTTTCATATCAGCGCACACTCCACTGCAGAGTGAAGTTTCATTCTGGAAACATCCCTTAGGCTGTGGCTAAGCCATGTCTCCACCATATCCTTTCTTCCAGGAGTGCTAGTCTTGCATGGTTCGCAGGAGAGCTCCTGTGAAGTTTGGAAAGTAAAGTAAAGTTGTGAGGCGGCATAGTGAGTTGTGTCGGGATAGCACAGTCGGTAGTGCGCTTGGCCGCGAAAGGCAAAGGTCCCAGGTTCGAGTCCCGGTTCCGGCACACAATTTTAATATGCCAGGAAGTTTCATACCAGCGCACACTCCGCTGCAGAGTGAAAGTTTCATTCTGGAATGACTTTCTTATTTGACAGCTGTTAAAATTTTATAGGGACCTTTTTTAGAAAGTCGTTTTTTTAATAATTTTTAATGTAATGACTTTCTTATTTGACAGCTGTCAAATTAGAAATTCATTACATTAAAAATTAGTAAAAAACTACTTTTTAAGAAAGGTACCTATAAAAATCATATAGAGGTACAGATGCTGTGTGTGTCTTACCAACATATGGAATACCACTTGACAATGTCAAATACAGCCAAACAGCTGTAGTTTATAAATAAATAAAGCTAATAGGCCGCAGTAACGGATATTATACTTATTAAAAATGTCACAGTCACTGATGCTGGCACATTAATGAAAAACGTCTTAATGAAAGCAATTTATAGCAACAAAATAAATTCAAAATTATAGACCGTCAAAAATAGGGTGAAAATGTACCCGAACACCTTACGAGGGTTAAGTGCCTAGTGACGGTTGGCAGCCGTATCGCTGTCCGTGTCGCAGTAGGCTTGCGAGTTTAGGCTTGGCGACGTGCGCCGCCGGTTGCCTGCACCCCAGGGGCTGGGTGCCACGCGCGAAATGAAGCGGCTGGGGACGCTGCGACTCCGTAATAAAGATCAGTTACCAGCCGAGATATCCGCGCCGTCCAATGCAGGAACGCAATATCTGTTGCCTCCGCCGGGAAGTGTGACGCTCGAGAGATTCTAAATTCCGGCGCCGGCCTCGCTGCCAGATTTCTTGTCCCCTCTGTGTCTCCGCGCTGAACTGAGACGTAACACAAACTCTACATTTCAGCACAGTGTACTGCGGAAACAAGGTTTTGCGCTCTTAATTCTACATACCGCGTGTCTGCAAGGCAAACACGGTGGAAAATTGTCTTCTTACGCAAACAGCGATGACCTCATGTTCTTCTTAATCTTTGAAAACGGATGTAAATTTAAGTTCTCCTTTCATGGAATGTTATAAACGAAGACATATGTATCTCATGGCAGTTTGACCAATTTTCTATAATTACTAAAGTTGTACAGAACGTTCTTTTCTTTCTGATTAGCGTTTTCGGACGTTTAAGTCCATTGTGACTAGGCGGCGACACGGTTTGGTTTGGTGACTGGGGCGACAGTTGTGTTGACTTCGTTTCATATTTGGCTTCAGCTTGCGACTTTTAAGCTGTAGATTACGTCTTGATTTTCACAGTTGTATTGGATGTATAGGTTCAAAATTCTATTTGTTCAAAAATTCAAATGTTTGTAAATCTATCGGACCAAACTGCGTGGTCATCAGTCCGTAGCTTACAAACTACTTAAACCTAGGTAAACTAACATAAGGTCAACACACACACCCATGTCCCAGGAAGGACTCGAACCTCCACGGCGAGCAACCGCGCGCTCCGCAGCGAACCGCTTTAGACCGTTCGGCTACTCCACCGCGGCAAAATTCTATTTGTCACCCCAGTATGAAAATTAAGTTGGTAGACCTGGTACTTCTTAGCGGTTAATAAAATGTATATCTTCGTTGAATTTTTCACTGTAAATATTTGTTCTGGATTTCATTTTAAGTTAAAGACTTTGTTATATTTGAGCACGATCATCTGTTTCTCAAGGTCTGACATTTAATAAACCAAAGAATAAAAATTTGAATCATTGAGTCCCGGTAGTTCAGATAATTTCACGCCCATCACAAAGATACTGGTTCTGTCTGATCCTTTTCAGATGTATCCTGTTAGATGTATCCCTTCACACATTAATTAATTTCGTAGGAACGTCACAGATATATTTTTCAATTTTAGAATATGCTGTGTCAATATTAGGGAACTAAATACTCGAATAACTGTTTAATACTTATTTAAGGTTCATAGATTCTCTATTCTGAAATCAATAGTTACATTCACAACACTTTCACAGTACACACTTGTTCACAATTCGTGATTACTTTAGTCAAAGTTTGTTTCTATTAATCTCTCTGGATCCTATACATTGATTACGAATTTGAATTCTTCAAGATACGTCTTTGAAAAGTGATTGCATTTAACTTACCAATGAGTTCAAATTTCATCTCAAGAATGTTCATCAGTTTATTACGGGAGGCAGAAGTTTCTAATTCTTCCGTCCTAGTCTATCCCGATCAAAGTCCAAAGATAATGTTCGCTTTCGCGTATGATCACGATATTATAGTAAAAATATAATATTTTCTCGGGTTTTTTCCTATCTTGGAATTTAACCGCGTATAATATTTTAGCTAAGCACTGAGAGCTCGTTACATAGAGAACCAATCACATAGAAAGCTACGCACATAGAGAAAGCTGAGCACACAAAGAGAGAAACTAAACTGCGGGTACTATTTATAATACCAATCTGACAAATGATCTCTGATATACGAGATGTTTTGACCTAAGTATTCCCTGGATACTATTACTCTAAATTACGCTGATATAATTTGAATTTACTAAAAAAAATTTGAAAAATGAGAAAATTCTGCCTCTTAACAAATTATTAAAATTACGTAACGGTGAAGAATGTGGGAATACCGTGAGCCTAATGCTATGATCGCGATGTGGTGTTACATCCTACAGTATCTTCGTTCGTCACGTGGTTCTCTTTCGCGTGTTGAAGAACGTAGTGTTGGTACCCGCTTCCACCAACGAAAAAAGAAATATGTGGCGAACGATGTTACTGTAAGACTTACATGGCTGATTTCAAAATGGTCTGCAACTTCAGAAACCGGTATTCAAAAATAAAAGGACACTCGATGCCACTTCCACTGCCAATTATAGAAAATTGGTCAAATAATCACGTTGGTGCCTGCGACATCCTAAAAGTAAATCGTGGCAGTTCATGCGGTACTTGTCATTTATTTATTGCTAAGTTGTAAGGTCCCTAAATAATTCATTGTCTGCAATATTTCAGTTGGTATCCTCAATACTTCCCCCTTCCCTTTTTTCCTTCTTTTCGTGTTATTTGACGTAATTGTTACCTATCTATCATTTTTGCATATTTCAAAAAATGCTCAAATGTCTGTAAATCTATCGGACCAAACTGCGTGGTCATCAGTCCGTAGCTTACAAACTACTTAAACCCAGGTAAACTAACCTACGGACAAAGACACACACCCATGCCCCAGGGAGGACTCGAACCTCCACGGCGAGCAACCGTGCGCTCCGCAGCGAGGTGCTTTAGACCGGTCGGCTACTCCACCGCGGCTTTGCATATTTAATACTACTGTGAAAAAAGTCATGATCCTGCATTATGCGACTTGCTTGCTGCTTCATGCTTCCAGTTTTGTAATGAGAATATACGAGGTAAGTAAATTTTTATCATTTTTATTTTTTAATCGAAGTCAGATTGCCTCCGCCTTTCATTATTCAAGTTAGTCAATTTCGTTGTACCCTTCGTGAGTACTTTAACAGGGTCATAATTTTGCAGTATGTTTCCTCTTTCCCCGGGTCTTTCTGTTGCGCATATGAATTAATGTTATTAGGCTTAGCTCCTTGGTTGGACTCATCACATTGTTTGGTTGCAGAAGCTCAGTTCTGCACTTTCTCAGTACTCAGTATTAGTCACATCATATAATAATAAATATATATTAAATAAACCAATTAACCAATAGTGTATTTGCATATCGTACAACCAAAAGGTGACAATTTAGTGTAGTATCTGCTTTAACTTCACTTTGTAAATGACCCAATTCTGCTCAAACAAATAGCTTGGTGACTCTAAAAGACACATTATAGCTTAGTGTATTATAACGAGAGGTTCCATGCACTTCCATGCGTTTCTGCGTTGCCATTTAACAGCGCAAATAATCCAGTTTAGAATAACAATGAATACATCATACTGTTAAAATTTCACTTGCAATAATTGCCTCTTTAAAAAATGAAGTAACAGTATCGAGCACCTTTCCTGACGTTAAATATTTGGCCTATAATTATTTTGTCCTACCTTGATTGATACTCGTCCCCTCTCCTCCCATGCCCCACCTCTAGAGACATAGTTAGGGCATTGTTTCCTGTTTACGTGCAAAAAAGACCCGACTTCCTGTCGCGCGGATCCACCTGAGGTACTATACTATTTTCACACCACTTTGACATCAAACTGATGTTGATAAATTGTCCTTCCCAGAGTCACTAAACCTGGACATCCCGATTATTGATCTAATCCCAACCCTTCTACTGGCTGAATATACAATGACATAACAAGAATTCGTTCGACGTGTGCTGTATGGTCTAGTCCATTTGCATCTCGTAATAAATTTTTTATTTACTTGCATAATTTAAAGAAAGTTTGAAACGGAATTCATTGGGTGAAAGTATGTCACCGTGGCGAAAATTGTTTGCTTTAACAGAATTGCGGGTGCTAGCCAAAATAGCAGGATGGTCTGTTGTATTACGACACGAACACCACCCGTGTAGTGTCGTAGTTGCAAATGTCACAAACAGATTGAGAGAGAGAAATCCGAGTTGGGCAAATTGTCAGTGGCAGCCTTCGTAAACAAGGTAGCCGACGTGTTTGCTGTTTCAAGTGGATTACTTACCGCAAATTTGTGTGACATACAGGGAAAGCGGGAAAACATCATCTGCTAATTCACAACGTCGATAGTACTATTTCGACGTATGTAATTGTCATCCTTAGTATTTAGGACGTGACGTTGGCGATACTATTGCGACTGCATTGTAATTACTGTGAATGACCAGATGGGTCATTTTATCCAAGTACATTACATCGGTTCATTGCTCCTATTGTGGACAACGTTTGCCAAATTCGGGTGGTGATTTTGACGAAAACTAAGAGAGTAGGAACCGCAAATGTCACTTCGCAAGCAAACGAACACGAAAAGAGCTTCAGAATCAAGAAACTTCAATGTGAGATAGAACTCTAGAATCTCTTCACAGTGATGCAAACGCCGACAACAGGAAAATGTAGACCTGGAGCCATAAAACTGCAGAGAAATGGAAGATTCATTTCCGCGGTGAGCGTAGTTTCTCACGAACGTCTTGCAAGTATGCGTCCCAAGTGGGAATCACGAGGATTCCGTCAAGATTTGGAAAACCATATCGTTTTATTCCATGATTTCCATGAGTGCTCGGCAAAGTTGCATGGCTACGAAACCATTTTCACACTAGGTCTTTGTCATTGCACAACTGTTGTTCCCAAACTATGACGCTCAAATTCATGCAGATCGCAAAGTTAAGATTTGAATATTGTTCGGCCTAAGTGCTCTAGCGAGGAGATGCCGTCATCGATATCAATTATCCTTAGTTGCCTCTATTTAGCCGGAAGAATGCCTTGAAAGCCATATGGACTAAAAAATTCGTGATCGGACCGTATTTTGAACTTGTGACCTCCTCTCGGTTTGCAGTTAATTACTTTTTTTTGTTCGTGTCAAAGGCATTTATTATAAGGAAAATAACAGAAAGCCTACCAGTTTAAAGAAATGCCTGGACAACAGGCATTAAACTGAGAAATGTCAAGTAATTCGCAAAATTGGGCTACATTCAAGACATTACAGTTACCATACAGTTGTATTTGTACATAGATAAACAAACATAAATACATATTTTTGGAAACATTTTCGTTTCACTATGTTTGAATAAACAGCACTCTTATTTAAATTTATGATAAAGAACAGTCTAGAATGCAATAATTTATTTCATTCAACTAGTTTCAGTCTTATTTAGACCAGTGACGCACTGGAAGGCTCCCAGCTACCTGCCAGCTCCCTTAACATCGATGGAGTCAAAATTCCTGAAGATGGTCTAAAGCCGCGGTGGAGTAGCCGAGCGGTCTAAAGCACCTCGCTGCGGAGCGCGCGGTTGTTCGCCGTGGAGGTTCGAGTCCTCCCTGGGTCATGGGTGTGTGTGTTTGTCCTTAGGTTAGTTTGCCTAGGTTTAAGTAGTTAGTTTGTAAGCTACGCACTGATGACCACGCAGTTTGGTCCGATAGATTTACAATGTGTTATGGTCTTCAGTCCGGAGACTGGTTTGATGCAGCTCTCTACCCTACTCTATCCTGAGCAAGCCTTTTCATCTCCTCATAAGAACGACAACCCACATCCACTTGAATCTGCTTACTATACGCGTCTCTTGGTCTTCCTCTGCGATTTTTACCCCACACACTTCCCTCCAATGTTAAATTTACGATTCCTCGATGTCTAAGAATGTGTCCTACCAAGCGATCCCTTCTTTTAGTGAGGGTATGCCAAAAATTCCTTTACTCACCAATTCTGTTCAGTACCTCTTCATTACTTATGCGATCTACCCACCTAATCTTCAATATTCTTCTGTAGCACCACATTTCAAAAGCCTCTATTCTCTTCCTGTCCCTACTGCTTATCGTCCATGTTTCACTCCCGTACAAGGCAACACTCCACACAAATGTCTTCAGAAACGATTTCCTTACACTTAAATTAATATTCGATGTTAGCAAATTTCTCTTTTACAAAAATGCTTTTCTTCCCATTGCCATTCTGCATTTTATATCCTCTGTACTGCGACCATCGCATGTTATTTTACTACCCAAGTAACAAAACTCATCTACCACCTTCATTGTTTCGTTACCTAATCTAATTACTTTAGCATCGCCAGATTTTCTAAGACCGCATTCCATTATTTTTGTTTTGCTCTTGTTAATGTTCATTTTATACGCTCTTTACAAACAAACAAACAATAACATTATGACCGGAAGGTAATTCTTCCTTAGGTTTTCTCCCACCTAGAGGAGCAGTTTCTACAATTTATGTTCTTGTTATTGCCACACCTGTAGGTTGAAAAATACTGCTCTACATCATACTACATAGAGGTAGGAAAGATGACACTTTGGTTTTTCATACGGTCAGTGGCGCACAAAGAGGGGGGGGGGGGCGTAGGGGGTGGACCGCCCCAGGCCTTCCGTCTTGGGGGGCCTCCAAATATCTCAAACGCACTTTTTTTTCCTTCTTGGAGCGCCCTTGTTGGCCTCTCGTGCGGCGGTGGCATAGCCGAGTTGTCTAAAGCGTCTCGCTGCGGAGCGCGCGGTTGCTCGCCGTGGAGGTTCGAGTCCTTCCTGGGACATGGGTGTGTGTGTTTGTCCTTAGGTTAGTTTACCTAGGTTTAAGTAGTGTAAGCTACGGACTGATGACCACTCAGTTTGGTCCGATAGATTTACAGACATTTTAACATTTTTTGGCCTCTCGTTCTGGGGCCCCAAATCTCGAAAGCTATTGTTTTATACCGTCCCGTGCCTCTCGTCCTGGGGGCCTCCTAATCTCAAGTGCCGAGCGAGGTGGCGCAGTGGTAACGCACTGGACTCGCATTCGGGAGGATGGTGGTTCAAATCCACCTCCGGCCACCCAAATTTAGGATTTTCCGTGTTTTCCCTAAATTACTCCAGGCAAATGCCGGGATGGTTCCTTTCAAAGGGCACGACCGATTTCCTTCTCAATCCTTACCCAAAACTCCGAGCGTTAGCTCCGTCTCTAATGACCAAGCTGTCGACGGGACGTAAAACCCTAAGCTTCCTTCCTTCCTTCCTTCCTTCCTAGTCCCAACTTACTTTTTTGTAGTAGTACGAGTGGCCGGGAGGGCCTCACTTTGTTTTGCAGCCGCCCCGGGTCTCTCAAAGCCTTAGTCCACCACTGCACACGGTGAAGGAGTTGTTCGGCTGGCACACGGGTGGAGTGTTGTGTGTCTGTCTGGCGGCAGTTGTGAGTCTGGCCACGGCACGCGCGTGCGAATTATTGAGGCGGCTGCTGGCGGAATGGCGGGCAGCACTCTGCCGCCACTCGCCCTGCCTCTCCCTCTATGGCCGCCCTGCATACTGCACACGCCTCTGCAACAATCGCTCTCTACACACACACAGACACACAAACACTTGCTAACCAGACGCCGTGTTTCACCTATTGCTCTATAGTGGACGTGGAACTCATATGAGAATTATGTGGTTCAAGCTATTCTTGCCTCTAGAATGAAACTTTCACTCTGCAGCGGAGTGTGCGCTGATATGAAACTTCCTGGCAGATTAAAATTGTGTGCCGGAACCGGGACTCGAAAGTGGGATCTTTGCCTTTCGCGGGCAAGCGAACTACCGACTGTGCTATCCCGACACGACTAACGATGCCGCCTCACAACTTCCGCCAGTACCTCGCCTCCTACTTTCCAAACTTCACAGAAGCTCTCCTGCGAACCATGCAAGACTAGCACTCCTGGAAGAAACGGTATGGTGGAGACATGGCTTAGCAACAGCCTAAGGGATGTTTCCAGAATGAAACTGTCACGCCGGCCGCGGTGGCCGAGGGGACTGAGGCGCTTCAGTCACGGTCTGCACGGCCACTACGGTTGGGGGTTCGAATCCCCCCCTAGGGCATGGATATTTGTGGCGTCCTAGTTCGTAAGAAGTTCATAAGTAGTTTGTAAGGGTAGGGACTGATGACGCCGTAGTAAAGTCCCATAGACTCTACAAACATTTCAACATTTTTGAAATTTTCACTCTGCAGCGGAGTGTCTGCTGATATGAAACTTCCTGGCATATTAAAATTGTGAGCCGGAACCGGGACTCGAACCTGAGACTTTTGCCTTTCGCGGGCTTGCCTCTGTTTGCTTCATAATGCAAGGTGTAGCGTGGGACAGGATCAAGGTAGGACTGATCCGGTTTTTATTCACTCGCACATAATTGATGGACAGTTTACATACAATTTATTTAGTCTGCAATACACATAAAATAAAATTTGCAGATTAACAATCCAATGCCATAAGGGCAATTTTTGAAGTCAAGTTAATAATTCCACACCCAACCATTTAAACAACCAACACGCCTGATGGGCTATCTTAAAATATTCTTGCAATTCTAAAAAAGAAAGGAAGAAAAAAATCGCCTGAAGGGCGACCTAAAAAAAATACAGTTAATATAAGGTTTGCTTCCTAATGCAAGGTGTAGCGTGGGACAGATCTCGAACCCGGCCCCACGTAACCAAAGGATCAAGGAAGGACTGGGCCGGTTTTTATTCACTCGCGCATAATTGATGGATAGTTTACACATAATTTATTTAGTCTGCAATATAGAGATAATAAAATAGAATTGGCAAATTAAATTAATAAAAAAATCGCATTGACGTGTTTTACGGCCCACTTTAGATTTGTAGTTTAATAAGTTTTTGCAAACATTTTGGACCAAAATAATAATCTAAATAATAAAAAATTAATTAATAAGAGTATCTGAAACCCTTGTAGGGAAAAAAATTAGGTACTGTTGGGTTCCGAACCGCTAGCATTCAGCGTCACAGTCCAACACATTGCCCACTACGCTAAAGCTGACGATTGTGAATTGCGTTCTTTAATCTCATACTATTGATGGCCTTTGTTAACTGATGCTAATATTGCATTTGTAGACACTAGTTTATCATTTATTGTACGAAGAACGACGTCTTTTTGTTAATTCTTCAGTGTGCCATTGCTTTGAAATGACAACATGTAAGTTACAGTAAGAAAATCATCAAATACGCAGCGCAAGATGGCGTAGGAATGTCACGCGACATCTGCGAACGGCTGGTTTTCGTTAATTTAGTGGAGAGTATCAAAACTCCGTTATTTTTGCAAATATCTCTCAACCGATACGAGATATGAAAAAAAAAAAAAACATAAGGGAACAAACTTGTAGAGAATTCGTTTATTCAATTTTCGCGTCAGACGAACGGTTTATTTGCAATTCAAATTACATTACAAACGGCTTTTTTTGGTATTTGCCTTGAGCAAACATCATTTGTTTTTTACTTACCCAAAGATGTTTCGCAGACGTTTCTCCGTCATCAGTGGGAATTTTGTAGAAACTTCCTGGCAGATTAAAATTGTGTGCCGGAACCGGTACTCGAGCCTGGGACCTTTGACTTTCGCGGGCAAGCGCTCTACCGACTGAGCTACCCCGACACGACTCACGATGCCGCCTCACAACTTTACTTCCGCCAGTACCTCGCCTCCTACTTTCCAAACTTCACAGAAGCTCTCCTGCGAAATTTGCAAGACTAGCACTCCTGGAAGAAACGATATGGAAAGTAGGAGGCGAGGTACTGGCGGAAGTAAAGCTGTGAGGCGGCATCGTGAGTCGTGTCGGGGTAGCTCAGTCGGTAGAGCACTTGACCGCGAAAAGATAAGGCCCCAGGTTCGAGTCCCGGTTTCGGCATAGAATTTTAATCTGCCAGGAAGTTTCATATCAGCGCACACTCCGCTGCAGAGTGAAAGTTTCATTCGGGAATTTTTGTTATTAATTCATCTGTTAATGACACTGGTTTCATATATGATCAAATTTGGGGTAATTCATCATTGAGCAAAAACCAGTTCATCGCACAAAAGCGCTTAATTAGAATAATTTCTTGGCCCCACCCAAAATCATCATGCGTGCACCCTAGAGATCTTACACTTTCTGTCCTACACCTCTGGATTTAGTGTGCTGTGTGTGTGTATGTGTGTATGCGCGCGCGCGCGCGTGCGAGTGTGTGTGTGTGTGTGTGTGAGAGAGAGAGAGAGAGAGTGGGAGCTTTATGGCTTTGCTTTCCTATCCTCCCCCGCCAACCGATTTCTAAGCTGCATCTCGTTTCACCCATCTAATACGTACATGCTCCGTAAGCTCGTGCTGGATCCATCCCCATCACCGAGACGCAACCTTCCTCTTCCTCAAACCTCCCCTCTACTATTCCCTCATCGCAGGGCGTGATTCGGAGTGCGGCAGTTGGAGATGTCGTTGGTGTGAATGTGAAATGTGTGTGATTGTGCGAATGCTCTTATTCTGAAGAAGGCCATGGCTAGAGGTCTGAGCAGATGCGGATATCCGCAGTATTACTTACTCTACGGATAAAATTGTGAACGACGCAGATAGCCGCGTGTTATATGCGGATAGAGAGCAAGGTATCTGCCCAATGAGGCAGTCGAAATCACCATATTGCTGAGTCTTTAAGAAGTTTTGGTACTGTAAAGATGATCTATATCACTTAAAACAGGAATAATACGTCCGGCAGTTTTGCCATGGTGCTCAAAAAATGTTCAAATGTTTGTAGAACTTATGGGACTTAACTACGGGGTCAACAGTCCCTAAGCTTACAAACTACTTATGAACTACTTAAGACTAAGGACGGCACAAATATCCATGCCCGTTGGGGGATACGAACCCCCGACCGTAGTGGCCGTGCAGACCGTGACTGGAGCGCCTCAGTCTCCTCGGCCACCACGGCCGGCTTGCCATGGTGTACAACATGTTTAAAGTTTCAAAAATACCGTTAAAATTAATTTTTCAAATATTTTACGACGAGTATTTATTGGTATTTATCCAAGAAAATATATTGTTTGACAGTACATACTTTGCCCTAACTGTCAATTCAATGCGTTAACTGGAAGGGGGTCGACTTAACGCATAATTTTAACAGAGAAATAGCATTCCATAACTCACCAAGATGGCGGAAAGGCTTTAACCTAACGTTTCGTCCAGAGCTGCGCCGGACATCTTCAGAGGTCTTCTTACTTGCGTTGAGTCTTGCCGACTGACTCAGTCGGCAAGACTCAACGCAAGTAAGAAGACCTCTGAAGATGTCCGGCGCAGCTCTGGACGAAACGTTAGGTGAAACTGAAAAGTTTTATGGACCATGACCTAATAACCCGGAAGTTCTACCAGCAACCATGAAAGCCTTCACTGCATGATCCAAAGGAACAGTTTCTACTTTTTAATGTAAACACAGTAAAGTCTCCTCTATAGCGATCAGTTGTAACCATTGCAATCTAAGAAGATGCCTGTATTAAACAGCTGACATAGTGCTCCGACCACACTAGCTCCGAAGCGTTGTTGTTTGTGTCGCAGCGCCAATGTTTTCCTGTTTGGGAGTAGGTATAGAGCACCTACCGTGATTCGAGAAGTCAAACGTAATGTCGCAGAAATGTCATTCTAACAATAATTAATCTTACATACCATAATACTAAAAATATTACCCATCAAAACTTCATATGTGCGGATGCGGATAACGAACTTGCGGATGCGGACAACGTGCCGTGGATGCGGTTGCGGATATGCGCCTTGCGGATGTGGTACGGATGCGGATAATACTTTTCTTATCCGCGCAGAACTCTAGCCATGGCAAATAGTTTAAATGTTGTATGCACGTATCTTTTTTTTTTATGTCTATCGCAGCTCGTTGTTACGTCTTTGCGGTGAGTAGTAAATCATTCTAAACTAACTGCGAGAACCTTCTATAAACTTGGCAATTTTTAAATCATTAACTGAACGCACTATTTTGGATGTTTGCTTTTAACTGCTATATGAGCCTATATCATGGACTGTGACTAGTTGTGGAGCAAGATCAGAAAGACCATTCTCAACAGGATAAGCTTTTATGATTTTGAAATTATCTTGGTCTGCAAAAAAAGTTTTCCATCCGTGTGCTGCTGCCTTTTACTACTCGAGTTGGTAGTTATTTTTGCATTAATTTACAGAGTAATGTTTATGTAGCAACATCTTATATATATCTAACATTTCTTCCGAGTTATATTATCCAAAACTAAAGGCAATTCATTAAAAAAAAATTGAAATTTCTCAATGAATAGCTAGGTAGTTATTTTTTCATTTGTTAAGTAACACTTTCTTAAGGCTGCAAAACAATACCAACTTATGTTCCCATCATTTTAATAGGGTCTAAATTAATTTTTTGACGCGTGATCATTCACTAGCCGGACATCTGTAATACAATTTTCCTACATTTTTTCAAACAGATATGTAATCCTGAAAAGTTATTTGTAAAATGATATTTCATGTTAGACACACCTCGAATACAATAGCACAGATTTGAAAAACTGAGGGTGATGGCATTTATAAACTGACGTCCTAACGAAATTCTCTCGTGGTTCTTTTGACAGCACTACATTGTTCGTCTACTTTCTTCCGATTATTATTTCATTTCACATTTTCGCTTGTTCTAATGTGAAGCATTTGAAATATGGAGAAACCTAGAAATCTTTGAAGCATCAGATTTAAACTCTTTTGGATAGAAGCTCTGGAATAACAGTTCGCACCTTACAACTAAACTCGAAGTTAACGAACCGATGAACGCGTTAATTGGAAGAGAACTTGGTACATCGCAACGGTTTATAAAAGCGTGCGATCAAAGAGACCGCACCACAATGATCAAAGATTAAGTCGTTTGCCCATTGTTTTGAAACACTGAAACTAGACTTTCAAGAATACAAATGACCAAATTACACAGCGTCGTCGTTAGCAAGGAGCTTTATAGTTCCGTAGCTCTGTCCAAACAGAGTACACCCATACACTCCATCTGAAATTAGTTGCCATCAGTGGAAATACTTAGCGGAAAACTAACGCACTGTCTAGCCGAAAACAGGGGCAGTAAATATGAAGTGAAGACTAATGAAGAACATTGTCGCCCGCTAATTAGATTATAAATCATTGGTTTCAAAATTTTTATCTTGCTACCGGTAATGCGAACGTAACACATAAATCAGACGGATGATGGGACGACGGCAATGAATTAAAAAAAAAAAAAAAAAAAATAAATAAATAAAAAAATAAATAAAAAAAAAAAGATTCGCACTCACGTGTTTTACGGCCCACTTTAGATTTGTAGTTTTATAAGTTATTGCAAACATTTTCGACCTAAATAATAAACAATCAATTAATAAGTGTGTCTGAAACACTTATAGGGAAAAAAATTTAGTTAGTGGTGGGTTCTGAACCACTGACCTTCAGCGCCAGAGTGCAACGCATTGCCCACTACGCTATTTTTTTTTTTTTTTTTTTTTTTTTTCCTGGTAGGTCTATGGTTCGCGGTCGTTCGTTCATTGTGTTCGTGGTTGTTCATTGAATGGTTGGCTTAGCTTTTAAATTACAGAGGGCGTTCAGCCCCCTGACCGGGCACGCAAACGCTACAGCTGACAGTTGGAAGTTCTGTACTTTAACCTCATACTATTGGTGGTTGTTGTTAACTGATGCTAATATGGCATTTGTAGACAATAGATTATCATATATCGTACGAAGGACGACGTCTTTTGTTAATTCTTGTTACATTGCTCTTAAATGACAACGTGTAAGTTACAATAAGAAAATCAACAAATACGCAACGCAAGGTGGCGTATGCCACAGAGAGCTCTGGGCGAGGAATGTCACGTGACATCTGCGAATGGCTGGTTTTCGATAATTCAATGGAGGGTTGTCAAAACTCCGTTATTTTTGCAAATATCTCTCAAACGATACGAGATATGAAAAAAAACACAAGAGAACAAAGTTATAGAGAATTTTCTCCTCTACAAATTCGTTTATTCAATTTTAGCGTCAGATGAATGGTTAATTTGCAATTGAAATTACATTACAAACGGCTTTTTTTTATTACTAACGTATTTCTTGTCCGAAATATTTCAAAAATCGAGGTTCTGGTCTCTGTTAGCCAACAACTATGTCTGTAAAATTTGGTTCGACCTAAAAAGTCGGAACACGTTACAGCTAGACAGACATCGTCAAATCGCCGTTATTTTTGCAGATATATCTGCAACAATGCAATATATGAAAAAACATAATAGAGCAAAGTTGTAGAGGATTTTCTCCTCTAAAAATTCGGTTATTCAGTTTTCATGTCAGATGAATGGTTAAACCGTTTTTTTCATTTAAATTTCGAGCTGTCAAAAGACGATCGCAAAGGCCCACTTTTGGTGTTACTACCGTAACCTAAAGTGGACCAAAATAGTAATTGTTTGTAGTTTCTACATTGCGTAAATGATGAAAACTGCAAGCAGCACACATTGACAGAAATGAAAGTAATTACACCATGAAACAGCAGCTGGAGGTTTATAAAACACTTGATGGACATCGCATAACTGGCATTAAATCATTATTTCACTCTGAACTGAAGCTCATCGTCAACGTCGGTACATGGCGCGGACCCTAGGGCCCCCACTCAGAAAAAGCACGTATACACTTGGATTATAGATGAATTTAAAACAAATAATTATTTATTGAACGTCAACAGTTGCGCATTTCTTTCCATATATATGTTTCCATTCATTTGTTTCATTTCCATGTTACAAACCGTTTGACTCATCTTCAGAATCTTTTGTTTCGTCTGCAACCCATCTCGAGTGCTTATGACAACTACTAGTGAGTGGAACATTATAAGATGATAAATTGTTTTAAATATTAATACAATTGCCGACTGTCTTAAAATTATTTCGGCGACTATAGTAAAAACTAGAGGAATTTCATACCTTATCTGAAACAAAGGACATGACCATAATGGTAAGTTCAAATGTTCAAATGTTTGTAATTCTTATGGGACGAAGCTACGTTGTTCATCAGCCTCTGAGACTTAAAAAGTACTTAAACTAAGTTAAACTAAACTAAGAACAACACACACATCCATGCCCCAGGGGGGATTCGAAACCCCGACGAGGGAGGCCACGCGATGCGTAACGAGGTGCTCCAGACCGCTCGACTGCTCCCGCGCGGCGTTCATAATGGTAAGCTGTTATGACGATGATGTCTTCCCGTACTATCATACACGTATTCTAAGAACCACTTCTACATCTCTATGTGTAAATATACTCCACAATCCACCCAAAGGTGCGTGGTGGACGGTACTTCGTACCACTACTACTGCCTTGCTTTCCTGTTCCACTCCCTTTATAGAACAAGAGAAGAAGAATACATGTATGCATCCGTACGACACCTAATCTTTCTAATCATATCCTTGAGGTCTTTACGCGAAATTGAGGTTGACGGCAGTAGAATCGTTCTGCAGTCCGCCTCAAATTCCGGCCCTCTAAATTTCTTCAAGAGTGCTTTTCGAAAAGAACGTAGACTTACCTCTAACTACTCTCAGTTGAGTTCCCGAAGCATTTCGGTAACACTAGCGCATTGAACGAATCTACCAGTTACGAAACTCGCCGGCCTATGAACTGTATCTGTGTCCTTCTTTAAACCGATGTGGTGGGGATCCCAAACACTTCAGGAAGACACAAGACAGGGTCGTACAAGCATTTTATAAGCGGTCTCCTTTGCAGGCGAATCACACCTTCCCAAAATTCTTCCGATGAAGCCACGTCGACCATTTGCCTTCCCCACGACTGTCCTAACATGCTCGTTCCATTTCATATCGCTGTGCAGCGTTACGCCTAGATATTTAATTGACGCGACTCTTAAGTAGCACACCGTTAATGCTGTATTCCAAAATTAAGAGGTTGTTTCTCCTAATCATCTGCATTACGTTACATGTTTCTACATTTAGCGCTAATTGCCACCTAGAAGTTTGGTCCAGGTCATCCTGCATCCTATTAAAGTCATTCAGTGAGGACACCCTCTTGTACTCCACAGCATCTTGAGCATCAGAATCATCAGCACCAAGTAACTAGGCAGGCAAACAGTGTAACTTGAAGCGCAATCTTCCATTATCCTGCTGTAAAAACCATTTAGTGCTGTCGTCGTGTTAGGTGACAATTGAGTTCACAATTGAGGCCTCTTATGGGCAAGCATTCAGCGTCCCTTCAGCAATAATTGAAAGTCTGGCTGTCATATGTAATAGCCCGGACATGATTCCAGGACCTGCAAACGTATGCGTCACAACAGTTGTAGCTTCCAGTCAGCCAGACCGCCACAAACACAAGCGAGTCTCCTCACTGAACACAGAAAGCCCTCAGTGTCCCAGACGAATATAGCTTTCAGTCAAGTCGCTTGCTTTTAGAATATCGTCTTATATATGTGACTGGATCGGAGATTTTGTGTCCAGGGGACACAGCGCTTACTGATGGAAAGGCTTCAGCTTAAACAGATTTCCCATGTAGTGTTATTGACCCTCTACTTTTTCTCATATAAACGAAATAGATTTTATGAGATGATTTTGTCATTTATCGTCCAGTAAAATCAGCAGAAGATCGAATCCAAATACAGATTCAAAATGTTCAAATGTTTGTAGAGCTTATGGGACTTAACTACGGGGTCATCAGTCCCTAAACTTACAAACTACTTATGAACTAGCTTATACTAAAGACGGCACAAATATCCATGCCCGAGGGGGCATTGGAACCCCCGACCGTAGTGGCCGTGCAGAACGTGACTGGCGCGCCGCAGACCGCTTGGCCACTGCGGCCGGCTCCAGGTACAAACAACTATAGCGTGCGATTTTTTTAGTCTATTGCAACTGTAATTCCTAGGTGTTAGTTGTATTTACGTCCTTCAGATTTCGTTGATTTATCTTGTAAACGAAGTTTAGCGGATTGTATTTACTACTTATGGGAGAAATTAGCTCTTTTCATTATTAGTGTCAATAGCACTTTTACTTCTGGGCTTGCTGTGCTGTATTGTGCAGCTAGCAAGAGAAGTGCTATGCTCTCAGTCAAATTAAATAGAGATAGCTACTCAGCAGGAATGTATTTAAAACAGACACCTATATAAATAGACAGTATCTCAGCCGATAAAGAGGCGTAACCTTGCATAGGTCATTTTTCTTCTTTCACAGCTTCATTGGCACAAACATCAATATGTTGTCAATGTAGATTAATATTCACCTTTCTTAATATATTTTGTACGCCTGATTATGATGCACAATATCGAAACATATCGTTAATAAATGTTTTTAACAGTTAAATCATAGTCGTGACTGGTAGCGGAAATTTCAAGCAACCTTTTTAATTACACAGCTTTAATCTGTCAGTTTCATATCAGCGTAAACTGCGCTGCAGAGTGAAAATTGCATTCAGGAAAGTAAATACTGTTTCGTTCCGAACCTTGATGGGCGAAATTTCACGAATCATGGCCTAACAGAGATATTAGCTCAAATTACCTAATTTCCCCTTGGAAGGATGATATAAATCATTTATTTAAAAATATCGCACATCGATTTCATTCAGTGAATGAATATCATCGGTACACTTTTGTCCTGAGGAGTCATGTGCACGGCACAAAAACTTTTCTACACACAAAATACATAAAACGGCCTATCATGTGTGTGTTAAGTTTCAACTGCTGTATACATGAGTCCTCGGGAGTTTAAAATCCACTGAAGACGTTCAGTCACTGAATTAATTCGATATGCAATATTGTAAAATAAATATTTTATATCATTCCATCAAGCAGAAAATTTGTTATCGTTATTACTGTGGTGGTTGGGCACACAACACATTTTGGTGTCGTCATTCAAATATATATATTTACTGTAGTAATAAAGACTATTATTATCGCACTTTGTGGCAAAAGTATATAATAAGCCTAGTGGTGTACTTGCGTGTTTCTTGTAGAAATGTTATAAGCGCTTGCCGCGAGCTACGGTGGCAAGACTATTTGTGTCTATAAAGACCATGATGGAACGAAAGACAGAACGTTTCACAGTAATTTGAGCTGTATTGTTAGGATGCTACCAAACCACATCGGTGAAAGTCGTGACATCATAAGTAACGGCAAAATATTTTTGACAACATATGTCATTGCATTCGTTTCAGTCTCAGGAATTTAAACTATGTTATTACACTACTGGCCAGTAAAATTGCCACACCAAGAAGAAATGCAGATGATAAATGGGTATTCATTGGACAAATATATTATACTAGAACTGATATGTGATTACATTTTCACGCAATTTACTGCATAGATCCTGAGATATCAGTACCCAGAACAACCACCTCTGGCCGTAATAACGGCCCTGATTCGCCTGGGTATTGAGTCAAACATAGCTTGGATGGCGCGTACAAGTACAGATGCCAATGCAGCTTCAACCCGATACCACACAGTTCATCAAGAGTAGTGACTGGCGAATTGCGAAGAGCCAATTCTGTGTATTGCCTACATTAATTGTAGTGAATTAGTTTTATCCCCTGAGATTTCAGCCAGCCGCTACCGAGAGCAACTATCATCGACAAAATTGAGAATCATCGATCTACGTCCCGCTAGGCTGTGAGATGAAGTACTCTGGGCGCTTTGCTGTTGGTAGCCTCTTCACAGCAGCCACAACAGGTAGTGTTGGGGTTCGTGAAATAGATGCACTACAATGCGTACCTCCTTAATGGAACGCAACCTGCAAGTAAAAAGGACATACTCGTCGTAGAAACTCGGCTTTAATGTGAGCCATAATTATGATCAAATGTTCAAATGTTTGTACAGCTTATGTGGCTTAACTACTGGGTTATCAGTCCCTAAACTTACAAACCACCCCCATGAACCACAGACATTACCGAGGTGGGGTGGCTTGCGATGGAGATAGCCGTACCGTAGGTGCAACCACAGCGGAGGGGTATCTGTGGAGAGGCCAGACAAACGTGTGGTTCCTGAAGTGGGGCAGCAGCCTTTTCAGTAGTTACAGGGGCAACAGTCTGGATGATTGAGCTGGCCTTGTAACATCAGCTAATGTGGCTTTGCCACACAGTTACTGCGACCGGCTGAAAGCAAGGGGAAACTACAGCCGTTACTTTTCCCGAGGACATGCAGCTCTACTGTATGAAAATATGATGATGGCATCCTCTCGGGTAAAATATTCCGGAGGTAAAATAGACCTCCATTCGGATCTCCGGGCGGGGACTACTCAAGAGGATGTTTTCATCAGGAAAGACAATACTGGCATTCTACAGATCGGAGCGTGGAATGATAGATCCCTTAATCGGGTAGGGAAATTAGAAAATTTAAAAAGGGAAATGGATAGGTTGAAGTTAGATATAGTGGGGATTAGCGAAGTTCGGTGGCAGGATGAACAGGATTTCTGGTCAGGTGAATACAGGATTATAAATACAAAAGCAGTTGGGGGTATCACAGGAGTAGGACTGATAATGAAAGGAAATAGGAATGCGGGTAAACTACTGTGAACAGCACAGTGGTCGCATTGTCATTGTCAGATACGAAGCCAACACCGACAACAGTAGTACAGGTTTATATGCCAACTAGCTCTGCTGATGATAAGGAGATTGAAGAAATGTATGAGGAGTTAAAGGATATTATTCAAATAATTCAGGGAGCGGAATACTTAATTGTTATGGGAGACTGGAATTCGGTAGTAGGAAAAGGAAGGGAAGGAAAAATAGTAGGTGAATATGCACTGGGCAGAAGGAATGAAAGAGGAAGTCGCCTGGTAGAATTTTGCGCGGAACATGATTTAGTCGTAACAAACACATGGATTAAGAATCACAAAAGGAAGTTGTATACGTGGAAGAGACCAGGAGACACCGGAAGGTATCAGATAGATTTTATAGTGGTAAGACATAGATTCCGGAACCAGGTTCTAAACTGTAAGACATACCCAGGGGCAGATATAGACTCTGACCATAAGTTGTTGGTCATGAACTGTAGGCTGAAACTGAAAAAACTGCAGAAAGGTAGGAAAATAAGGAGATGAGGCCTAGATAAATTGAAGGAACGTGCAGTTCTGGACAATTTTAGAGGAAGCTTTAGGCATCACTTGACAGAAATAAGGGGAAATAAAACAGTACAAGAGGAATGGGTGGCACTGAGAGATGAAATAGTGAAGGCAGCAGAGGACAAAATAGGTAGATAGGCAAGACCTACAAAAAAATCCTTGGATATCACAGGAAATACTAAATTTAATTGATGAAAGGAGAAAATATAAAAATGCAGTAAATGAAACAGGCAAAATGAAGTACAGACGACTAAGAAATCAGATTGTCAGGAAGTGCAAAATGGCTAAGCAGGAGTGGCTAGAAGGCAAATGCAAGGATGTAGAAGACTGTATAAATAGGGGGAAAATAGATACAGCCTACAGGAAAATAAAAGACACATTTGGGGACAGGAGAAACAACTCTACGAATATCAAGAACTCAGATGGGAAACCAGTTCTCAGCAAAGAAGGGAAAGCTGAAAGGTGGCAAGAGTACATAGAGCAAACCCTACAAAGGAAACGAACTTAGAGACGATGTTGTAGGAAGGGAAGAGGAAGTAGGTCAAGATGAAACAGGAGATACTGTACTGAGAGATGAATTTGACAGAGCCCTGAAAGACCTAGGTCGGAACAAGGCCCCAGGAGTAGATGGCATACCCTCAGAGCTACTAAAGTCTCTGGGAGAGCCAGCCATGACAAAACTATTTGAACTGGTGTGTAAGATGTATGAGACTGGCGAAATAACCTCAGACTTAAAGAAAAATGTAATATTCCCCATTCCAAAGAAATCAGATGCAGACAGGTGTGAAAATTACAGAACCATCAGTTTGATAAGTCATGGTTGCAACATTTTAACACGAATTATCTAAAGGAGAATGGAAAAGCTGGTAGAAGCTGACCTCGGGTAAGATCAGATTGGATTCAGGAGGAACGTAGGAACCCGGGAGGCAATACTCATTTTACGTTTTATCTTATAAGATAGATTAAGGAAAGGCAAACCTACTTTTCTAGCTTTTGTAGATTTGGAGAAAGCGTTTGACAATGTTGACTGTAATACACTCTTTCAAATTCTGAAGTCAGCAGGAGTAAAATACAGGGAAAGGAGAGTTATTTACAACTTGTACAAAAGCCAGACCGCAGTTATTAGACTCGAAGGGAATGAATGGGAAGCGTTAGTTGGGAAGGGAGTAAGACAAGGTTATAGCCTTTCTCCGATGCTATTCAGTTTGTACATAGAGCAGGCGGTGAAGGAAAGCCAGGAAAAATTGGGCATAGGGATTAAAGTTCAGGGTGAAGAAATAAAAACTTTGCGTTTTGCTGATGACACTGTAATTCTGTCAGAGACAGCAAAGGACCTAGAAGAGCAGTTGAATGGAATGGACAGTGTGTTGAAGGGACCGTATAAAATGAACATTAACAAGAGCAAAACAAAGATAATGGAATAGTATTAGAAAATCAGGCGATGCTGAAGGAATTAGATTAGGTAACGAAAGAATGAAGGTGGTAGAAGAGTTTTGTTACTTGGGTAGTAAAATAACATGCGATGGTCGCAGTACAGAGGATATAAAATGCAGAATGGCAATGGGAAGGAAAGCATTTTTGAAAAAGAGAAATTTGCTAACATCGAATTTAAGTGTAAGGAAGTCTTTTCTGAAGGCATTTGTGTGGAGTGTTGCCTTGTACGGGAGTGAAACATGGACGATAAGCAGTGCAGACAGGAAGAGAATAGAGGCTTTTGAAATGTGGTGCTACAGAAGAATGCTGAAGATTAGGTGAGTAGATCGCATAACTAATGAAGAGGTACTGAACAGAATTGGTGAGAAAAGGAATTTTTGGGCATACCCTGACTAAAAGGAGGGAAGACATCGAGGAATCGTAAATTTAGCATTGGAGGGAAGTGTGTAGGGTAAAAATCGCAGAGGGAGATCAAGAGACGCGTGTAGTAAGCAGATTCAAGTGGATGTGGGTTGCCGTTCTTATGAGGAGATAGAAAGAGTAGGGTGGAGAGCTGCATCAAACCAGTCTACGGACTGAAGACCATAACAACAACAAACTTACAAACTACTTATGAACTAGCTTATACTAAAGACGACACGAACATCCAAGCCCGAGGGGGGATTCGAACCCCCGACCACAGCAGCCGTGCAGACCGTGACTTGCACGCCGCAGACCGCTCGGCCACCGCGGCCAGCTATAATTATGAACACCAACTTCGACCATCGCTAGTTCTGGAAAGTGCAAATTGATTAAGTAATGTCGCGAAAAGTATTACATCGCCAACATCGTAAATCATTAATTTATTTTTTACGAGCGTTTTCGGTACACTTAGTGTACCATCATCTGGTCACTTGTGTCCTATGCTTTCCATTTCGTGAAGACGCATACAACAGAAGTGACCAGATGATAGTACCCAAAGTGTACTGAAACTGGCTGACAAAAATATATTAATGAATTGCGATCTTGGTATTTTAATAAAGTAAGAAGATCGCCGTCCTACCATGGAAAAATTAAATATTGTCGCTTTCTTCAGTCAGAGGACAGTATCCCGTTAGGTTCTTTTGCCATTTAAATGTTTCGTGAGCCTTGTTCCTCATGTTTTAAAATTGCCTTGAGTGCGGTGTGCGACGTATTGGCGTTGCGTAACAGAAACCTGTTTCTAAGCCGTTAATTGAACGATTGATTATCCTGACAGTCACTTCACAGACTGTTATTAATGGGGCGCTGTTTCACTCCGTACGTGTAAGGTTGCTTCTAATAAATTTATGCTTCTATCTGCCGTGTTCGAGAATTAAAGAGTTTCAATTATGAATTGTCTTGCTTTTGTGCGCGCTGGGATATGTTAATAGTTTCTGTCACTGTTTAACGAAGACAATGTACTTTGCAAATTTCTAACTTTCTCTGTGAGCTGTAAACTTCTTTCTTTATTTGTTGAAGTGGCTTCAGTTCGGTGAACTCTGACATTTAAATACACATCCATTAGCCATGCATATAATTTAATTGCAAGCAAAAGCTTTATTAAATTTATATTAAACCTTAATCTCGTGATTGTTACTGTACTTTCAGCTTAAAAGTTACACAAAGTATTGGCTTAGTTTCTGTAATAAAAGCGTTTTCATTGTAATTACTCACCTCCTGTTTGGAATTCAGTGAGAAGATTGCGCCTGCTTTTCACGGCATAGAGCTTTAAAGTCATGAAGCACAGTTATTGGATAAGTCTCCAATCTCTTTCAGCACAAGTGTGTTTCTGTATTCATTTTTAAATAGGTCTTTCGCACAACTACGTGGAGGAAAGGCATAAAACGCCTTTAGAGCTTGATTCTCTAAACTGGATCTCCTTTCAACTAAAATCAGTTAATGACACCGATTCATAATTGCAAATAAGTAGAAATTTCAAAACGCTGCATTTATGGTAAATGTAGATTATAAAAATTACTGTCTCTTCGAAGCGATTGAGAATCCAATTGTTATTCCATATGGCACAGAAATATTCTCTGAATATTTTTCAAACTCACTTCATGTCTGACAAATAAGCTAAACTTTGAAGCTATGTTTCATCTTCTATCCACTTTGTGAAAGCGCATGAAATAACTTTGTTATCGAGCTCACACAGTATGTAAACTACCTCCACATAGTCACCTAATTCCACTGAGACAATATCACTTATAAATGCATCGTATTTTCTCACAATTACATAAACGATTTGGGAGAAAAATCGAAGCAGCTCTCTTAGGTTGTTCGCAGCTGACGCCGTCGTGTATCGTCTAGTAAAATTTTTTTCACTGCATTGCCGAACACAGGTATCAATCCGACGGGCGTGAGCTGAGAAACAAAAGCCAAGGGTCTGCTGAACACTAGCTCCCCTACTGTAGAATAGAAAACTAACAATGTGGTTGAATCGGCGATTTCAGTAATCACAAAATTACTGGCACGAACTCCGTACAAAATTTATTTTTATAAATAGTTTGAGATGTCGTTAACGCAGCGATTCATCGTATATTCGGACAATAGAACCATACTGACTTTTTGTGTGAAAGATACTACATGAATGTCCTTTACTACATTACGCATACACTGCTTGAAATAAAAAGTGGTATTTTTCAATTTCACTCAAGATTTCTTGTTGGAACAGTGCATATGGAGTTCATGAAATGATTGCATAAAAGATAGGTACCAGGTGTCGACCTGAAACAATATTAGTAATTGGGGTAGCCTTAACGGGAGTCAACGCAGGCGCCTATTCTGGCATCTATTCGATCATACTGATGGTGAATACTGTCTTGGGATACATTATTCCATTCTTACTGGACATGTATACGTTTTTCTGCAAGATTTGTGGGTTTACGAGTCATACGTGTCAGTTATCGGCCCATCACACCTCATAGGTACTCGGCTGGAAACTATCCGAGACATAATTTTGGCCACGGAAGTTGCTAAACGTCTTACGTTGCTTCACGCGCAGCGTGTGGACAAGCATCATCCTGCTGGATATGCACTTCCTATTGACAGAATATAAAAAGGACGGCTCTCACAACATTCTTCACTCACCAAGCGCTGTCAGCGATCCCTCCACAAAGGCGGAGGGGGTTGTAACTCTTCGTAGTCCAGAATATAAGCTCCAGGGCTGGGCGAGTGTGTCATGTGTGGCGGTTCAGAATTTCGTCTACGGGTGTGAGAGTGATCACGTGTCAATATCTACCCGCATCGTTGCCGAACTGACGCAGCAAGTTTCAACTCTTGTGGCTATCCTCCTAAACGATATTCTCGCCACTCCAAAGGCCACAGTTTGATCTCCTTTAATGTTTACCAGAAATATTTATTCTTTCACTAACAGTTTCGACACTCCATTATGCCATCTTCAGGTCCCTATATCGGAGTACTATATCCATTAAATAGGGATCGATACTGGTTGCGTGGATTTCTAGCTCTCAGTAAGAATCAACGACAACTGTAACAACTAGAACTGGTTGAAACCATAACCAGTCCTTACATATGTACAGAAAGTACTCGATGTCGCCATGTGCAGATCACTCCCGTAGGTATGGTTCTCTCACAAAAAAAAAAAAAAAAAAAAAAAAAAAAAAAAAAAAAATTAAAATTAAAATAAATAAATCGTGGTGACCAACACCTAAGTTATGAGTATTGTGATAAAGGTTTTCCGCGAATGTCGGGATGGTTCCTATCAAAGATATGGTCGATTTCCTTCCCCATCCTTCACAAAAATAATCCCACCTTCAGCTCTGTCTCTGATGACCACGTTGTCGACAGAACGTTAAACCGTAATCTTCCTTTCTTGAGTCAAAAAAATGTTCAAATATTTGTTTAGCGTATGGGACTTAACTGCGGGGTTATCAGTCCCTAAATTACTTATAAACTAACTTATACTAAAGACAGCACAAACATTCATGCCCGAGGAGGGGGGGGGGATTCGAACCCGAGACGGGAAACGGCTTCACGCATCGGAGCATAGTGCCTCAATGCGCTCGGTCACTCCGCCGCGGTTTCTTGATTCCTTTTCTTGCTTTACTGTAGATTTTTTTTTAAATGTTACAGAAGTAGTATATTACAGTCCGAATAACTGTGCAACGGGCAATATATATATATATATATATATATATATATATATATATATATATCTGCAAAGTTGTGAGTGGGAAATTAAATCTCTTAACAGCAAAAATAACAGATTTAACAGAACTTATGTCTATCATATTTTGATGTGATTATTGGTAATTAATCCATGTAATAAGCTCACATCACATTGATACAAGCTAAATATTTTCTACAAAAACCGCGGTGAAAAGACCAAATTTTTACAAAGACGTTTAATTAAACTTTTCCAATCGCAAATAACACATTTGATAATGGGTTCCAACGAAACTAAAATCTTCATTCTTCTGAAAGCAAATATTTATCTTCTTGTATAGTAGAAAGTAAATGAATGGTACGTTTTTTTTTCTTCTAAAGACAGTGTACAAAATCTATTGCTTCTGGAAGTGTAATAAAAGAGCAACATAACGAGTACGGACAGAAATTAGTATACCGTCAGTGCAGAAGTTGAAATAATGCAGCTCCAGACAGAAAAGGTGAATTGAGTGGATACAAGCAACGAGAGATCTTTTTCCATCAAACAGTAAGGCTCCTTCTCCTTTATATGGGAAAATAAAAATAATGACAAACGGTGAATCATATTTCGTTGCGTGTTGAGTCTTATGTCTGCATATTTCTTTTTGCTATTATTTTCTAATCATCTAGATATGCATAATAATCTTCGAATGTAGCTTTGTGTTTCGTTTGCAAGTATGCAATAATGTGTCGAGTTATATTAGTACATTTTTTATTTATTTTTATTTATTATTATGAAGAAGAGAGGGAAACCAAGAGATGAATATAACAAGCAAATTCAAATGGATGTAGGTTGCCGTTCTTGTGAGGAAATGAAGAGGCAGGATAGATTAGGTTGGAGAGCTGCATCGAACCAGTCTCCGGACTGAAGACCACAACAACAACAACACTATTATTATTACTATTATTATTTTATCCTCCCTACAGCCCGGACATAACGCCCTGTGACTTCCATCTGTTTGGTCAGCTAAAAAAAAAAATCTGAAAGGTAAGCGCTTCAACTCGGACGACAAACTGAAGGACACAGTAGGGCACTGGCTCTCCTCACAACTACAGAAAATCAGGGAACAGGGTATCCCCGGCTGAGTGAACAGTAGGATAATTGTGCTCAGGCCTCTGGTGCTTACTTTTGCATAAATACTTCATTTATACCCTCAGTTTCGTTTCATGCCTTTTCATTTGAACACCCCTCATAAATTCTTGGAAATATATGACGAAAAAGTGTAGGTATCAATGAACTATTGACGGGATGTTCACTTTTGCTAAATACGTAATCATATAGTGACTATGCCAGCTTTCCCATATGACATTGATCAGATCTTACAATGCTGCCGTATATTCTCGAGATTCTGGTTAGGGTATCAAACCGTATTTGTTTATGTGGCGTGTCATCAAAAACTAGCACAATGCTCTTTATATACGCTATGTTGTCAGAGGCAGGTGGAATCTGTGCCACACTTTTGTATGAGGCTCGTAGTCTGAATAAACGTTTGAGTGGTCCTTATTTTGTTATGATGTTTTGTACAGTTGCGCGTTTATATCCTATTTGGCCCAGCATCAATTTGGAGTCAGAGGGACTTATGGCAGGTCTTTTCCTTGCATCAGACATAGCGGGTCATGTCACCATTTCCAATATGCAGTAAAGTTGTTCGAGGTATATAGTTTGGCTCCTGCCACAGCTTTAAACTGCTGTAGGATATGTCAAGCCTTTAAGAGGTCTTCTACCCCAGGCCGTAATACACATATCAAGCATACGCTACGCTGGAGATGATGTACCTTATTCCGCTCATAATGTAACTAATAAAGGGTCCACACCAACGACATATAATGCCGTGGAAAGTGGACACCCCTACCGTATTGACTCCCAAAGTTAATAAATGTTCAAATGTTTGTATAGCTTATGGGACTTAACTACGGGGTCATCAGTCCCTAAACTTACAAACTACTTATGAACTAGTTAACACTAACGACGTCACAAATTTCCATGCCCGAGGGGGGATTCGAAACCCCGACCGTAGTGGCCGTGCAGACCGTGACTGACGCGCCGTATTCCCCTTGGCCTCCGCGGCCGGCCGAAGTTAACTGCTTGACTTAAATCTTTGTTACTGAGCACTCGTGACGAAATACTGTAAATGACATTCCGAATTAGGAGTAAAACATGATTGCTAAATACCAACTTGAACATCATAGTGAGTAAGTTTCAAGTAAGAAGAACCAGGCAATTTAAAATTGCGCCCCGGAATCGGGATTCGAACCAGGGACCTTTGCCTTTCGCGGGAAAGTGCTCATACACTGAGCTATCCCGACACGACTCACGATCCGTCCTCACAACTTCAATTCTGCCAGTACCACGCCTCCTACATTCCAAACTTCACAGAAGTTCTTCTGCGAGTCCCGGTTCCGGCACGCAATTTTAATCTACCAGGAAATTTCATGCCAGCGCACACTCCACTGCAGAGTGAAAGTTTCATTCGAGTTTCAAGTAGTTTCTTGTTTCTTTTGTTTCTGAAAGTGCACATCTGATATCTGTCAATTGTCCGCATTTATGATGCATGATCCATGCACAGCAGTATACTAGTATGTCCCAGACTCACTTTTGACATATTTCATTTGAAATAGTTGGATGCGTCTCTGTGACGCAGCCTGTTGCTTCAGTGTTAATGTGTGACTCTGAAGCGTATGACACCTAGTGTACGTGGATCTTAACAGATAACGTCGGGTTTTTGCCGTGTTTCTCTTTCTTTACATTTTTCCTTTTTACCCTTCTTGTTGTCTTTTCTATGCAGCAATGCCTATATGGCATTTTTACAGATGGACAATATAATAGATGAATAAAGGGTTCTAAAGTCTGTCCTTGTGCAAAAACAAATTTTTGGACAGTTATTATGTACCGATACTGGAAAATAAAAACGATGACTTTTTTCTGGATTTTTCTGTGTATGAAATGCTTGCAATTTATCATGTTGCTCTAGGAATTTGATTAGGAACGTTGATTCCACATTTTGCACAAACAATCGCGCACCAACAGAAGAAGTACATGTTAAAAACAGATAAAACAGCCGTTAATCATTTCTATCTGTTTTTTCTATGATTTCGCCGTGTATCTTAGGAGGACTACTTTTGTACACAAATATTACTGAGAGTAATTTTGAACCCTTTGTCCTTTAAATAGCTTTTTTTCTGTGCAACAATGTGGATATGTTGCACTGGACTCAAAATTCAAATAGTCAAATTGTCAATCCTAAGAGTCAAACCTGCTGAGGTCATCGGTGCATTGACGTACAAATTACTCAGACTAACGTATGCTAAGGACGACATACACATCCATGCCTGAGGGACAAAAATGGAGCTTCCGACGAGGAGCGACCGCGCAATCCGTGGCAAGACGCCTTAGACCGCACGGCCATTCCTGCCAAACATTGCCATGCTAGTTGTGTAACTGTCTTGTTTTTAATGGTAATTTATTGCTTATCATATAATGAAATTATGTTTTCAGTGTCAATTAAACATATTACGCCAGATGTGACTATATCAGCTAATGTATTTTTACAAGAAAATTCAAATGACCACTCACTCACCTCTGTACTGCACTTAGTTTAAATTTAGCCATATACATTTGTTTAAGATTTGTTGTATGCGTAAGTTTTAGCTTGTACCACAGGCATATTGGGTATGAAATTGTTTCTTTGTCAACAGGCTATTTTGTAGTGAGGGCCTTAAAGGTTCCTAACTGCATCGTATTACTTCAAATGCAAGTAGTACTATAATATTTTATTTCGCGCTGTGCACTGCACTGCGCCTGGCACTCGCCATTGTCCCTCTCTCCTCTCACCGGAAACGAGCCTGGAAAATCCTAAGCTGGAACAAGCCACCAACGTCGGCCTGCCCTGCTCGCCGGCCTCCCCTCAACGAGGAGAATTTGTACCTATGGCCTAACTATAAATGTTGTTACCCAACTGTGTACATACATTGCTACCGTAATTAATAGGATTAAAATTGTGTAACATTTGGTGCATTGGCATGGTCAATGTTTGCAGTGAACTTCATACTGTTTAATTATCAAATACTATTAATTATCAATATTTCTAATGGGCGGTAATCTCACACAATTCATTCAGAATTGTTGAAATGGTGCCTTTAGAGTACATGAAATTGCATCTACGGATAAAAAAAGTCAGTTGGTACTGAAATACCTGATGTGGCTATGTTGACTTTCCCGCCGTGTTAAACATCTTTTTTGAAGCCCACTTGCTTTTTTAGATATGTTGACGATATTTTTCTTGTTTGGCCACCGGTTATTGCATCATTTTTACTGTCTCCAACTTAATATCAAATTCACGATAGAAATTGAAAACGTTACCATTTTTAATGTGTTGGTCTATAAAAAAAGTTGACGGAACACATGGTCATGGAGTTTACAGGAAACCGACGCATAGTAATATGTATTTACATGCGACCAGCTGTCACCCTCCTTTCCATCGTGCAGGAAACTTGGTAAAATGAGCATATGCCGTCTCGGATGAAATGTACTTCAACAGCTTCAACATCTCAAAGATGTGTTCAAACAAAATGGCTATGCGAACAGACAGATTCGACTGGCTATGGAGTTCAGTCCACCAGCTGAAGACTCATTTCTGTTGCTACTCTTCCTCATGCTCGTAACGCGTCTGCCAAGATAGGTAGGATTAATATAATATCAGGTGTACTTTTCGTCCGCCGGCTAACACTAGAGCACTTCATCGCCCAGTTAAAGATGATTTAGGCCGAAGGAAGCCCGGAGTTTATAAAATACTACGTGAGTGCGGCAAAACATACATTTGCCAGACTATTCATAACGTCAGTGACAGATATGTTGAACATCACCACCATACGCGATTGATAAGGCCTAAAAAATCCGCGGAGGCTAAACAGTCTCCCAAAGGGACACATACGAGGCGCAAGTTGTTGAAGATACCTCACGTTACTGGGATTTTGTGTTCAAAGGATCCATTGAAATTAGAATAACAGATAACACAGTCGCGGCAGTGGTTATTCGTTGAGTGAATCATGGAATCCTGTGTTGTCAGACCTGAAGAAACATCGGCATCTGCATCAAATGGCCACGAATGACAATCCTTAGCGATATATCGTTTTTAACATTACTCACCACAGGAGGCGCTGCAACTTCTCTTGCGCCAGGGGGCAGCAACTACGAGTAACCGGGCGCGCACTGTAACCAGCGAATGCGCCTTCATACTTTCGTTGCCGTTCCACAGTTCCATCGTCGTCGTTCTGAAGATCTGAGGGGTGGACACAGGAATACTGGTGGCGAAGCAGAAAATTTAACTGCTTTTCTCGCTGTTTTGCTGCCCTCCTGCTGACGACATCGCTCTGCCCGAACGCTGCCAAAGAGACCTGCTGCTGCCCGCCATCGGTAAGCCCCGCCGCTACCTTCGCTGCTGGTGGAAGCGTTGCCGGCCCGGTCTGGTTGTGCCGGGCCCACCGCCACTGCCCGTTGCCTTCCGGTCGATCCGGCTCCTCACCGCCGCTGAAGTCCGTCGGCCCCTGTGCTGACGCTGCTGCCTGCCGCCCCTGCTAGCCCAACTGCTCCCGGCCACCATCGTCGCAGCCAGCGCCGCCGCCGCTCCCCGCGGTCGGACCCGCCGCCTGCTCCAACCAGCGCCGCAACTTTTGCGTCCTCCGACGTTCACCGCTACCGCCATCGCCTTCACCTTTATCGTCACCACCAGCGCGCGCCTGCCCATGCCACTAGTGGACGTCGCCATTTTCCGTATGTTGTTGGTTTTGTTTTTGTGAGTAACCCCGCTGTCCAGCTATGTCCCTTCCGCCTACCTCTGCTCGACCGTTACCTTCACCGCCACATCCCCAGCCCCCACCACACTCGCCTGGAGCATCGCCTCTTGCCTCCTCCCCGCTACCATTCCCTCACTCCTTACCTTCACCACCCCAGCTCCTGCTGCACCTGTCCCTACTCAAGACCTTGCTTCTGTTCCCCCTCTCACATTCGCTTTATAGAAACCTTTCCTTCCCTTGGCATCTCCCATGGTGCAGCCGCCGCAGTCAGTGGCCTGCGAGCCACCTTTCCACTATCCTCCCCTCTGGCGGATACTGTAACTGCAGGGCCACCGTGTCATCTCCCCGTAAACCCCATTCCAACTCCTACATTTCATCCCAGAAAATAAAAAAGTCCAAAATTGCTGCCTCTGATTCCACCTCCTCCCACACCAAAAACGAAGCCCCTGACCCCCTCGCCACTGGCCCACCTGTCCTCATGCAAGCTGCTCCCCCCCCCCCACCAGCCCAGCCTCTGCACCCACAGTCTCTTCCTCCACCCCTCCCTCCGTTCACCAATCCTTCATTCTTTCCAACCCCAACCCCAAGTTTCTCCACCTGCAGACCATCACCCTCCTCTTCAGCCAATACACTCGCTCCACATCCATCTCCTAAATCATCCCTCGGAGGGATTCAGTTATCCTGAAATCCACAGACCCTGACCTGTACTCCCTCCTACTACAGAAGATCCTCCATACTCAGCTTGGCCCCTGTGCTTCCCTCACCCCTATTCCTCCATCCAACTCCCACTGCCAAATCCCTAGCTCCATCCTCACCACAATGATCATTAAACTATACCCAGGCATCCCGGAGGTTGAGGTGCTGGAGGAATTGTGGCGAGATCCCCACCTCAACATCTGCTCCACCGTTCACATTAACAATGTGACAGGCCCTACCAATCTTATGCACGTCTTCACAGAAGACACATCCTCCATTGACCACCTCCTCCGCAAAGGGGCCCTCATCTATAACCGCCTGCACGCTGTTGAAAACTCCTGGACTCCTCGCCAAACCTACCACTGTTCCCATTTCTCACTTACAATGACCACCTTTCCAAAAAAATTGCCGCCTCCCTCCTGTCTGTCCCCATTGCCAAGGGGACCACCTGACCCAACCTCGACCACCCCCATATCCCTCCTGCAAAACCTATGACGAGGCTCACCCTACCTACTCCTACAAGTGTAAAGTCCTCCCCCTCCTATCAAAGCCGAAATCACTGTCCCCATCTGTCACACCAATACTGCTATCCCCAAAAACAACTCTCTCTGCCCACCCCCCACTGCAGAGGACAATGTCAGATTCATCACTATTGTCCTTCAAAATATCCACCCCTTTAAAAGCCTCCACAGCCTTCACCAAGTCTCCCTCCCTGCCCCTTCCCTTTTCAACCCTGATTTTAAAGCCACGACATCCCAGTACCATATCCACTTCTTTTCCCACGCCGACAGCCGACAGATCCTTCTTTAGTCCCACTCCTTCCCCTTCACTCTCATGGTGCAGCAACAAGTTTCTCTTCTATATGCCAACATTCGCTCCCTATCCACCAACAAACTCCTTTTTATGAACAACCTTCCCCAACACCACGTGGATGTCTTTCTCCTGAACAAAACCTTTCTTCTTCCCCACCACCATGTTACCATCAACCCCCTACCTCTTCCACTGGCACGACTATCCCCCCCTGCTTCAGGCAGGGTTGCTCTTGGCCACTTCCGCCACCACCAGGTTCGGCCGCAACTCCTCCTTAATATCCCTTATGAACACCTTATCCATACCTTGTTATCCATACCTTGACCCATCCCTCACCACTACCTTTGCCACGATATATGTCCGCACCCGCACCCCTATCCCCTATGACTTCCTGGCCTATATTGACTCCTCCTTTTCGACCTATGTGATCGCCACTGACCTCAATATCCATTCCCACACTAATGTTGAACTCTGCCGGTGGCATCAGTTCCTTCCCACCATCAGTGACAATGTCATCCGTCTCCCCCACCATATCTACCCTTGCAGCAACACTACCCCCAAAAATCGTCATTGTTTCTCCTAACCCTCTGGGGTGCATCACCGCTGAAATCTTTCACCCTATTGGCAGTGACCATGACCCTATTCTCCTCACACCAATTGTTCCTCACCCCAACAATCCTCGCCTGCCCCCGCCTCCTCGCCTCATCCATGATTATTCCCGAGCAGAGTGTGATGCCTTCCGCCTTTCCCTAACAAAACATAGGATAGCCACCCCCTTTCCCTCCACTCCCCTGCCGACATAGACCACACAGCCTCCTTCTCACAACACACGTTGTCGGACGCAGTCCAATCCTATGTTCCCACCAAAGCCATATACCCTCACCGTCCCATCCTTCTTCCACAGAAAGTCCAACTCCTCCGCGAATCTCGCCACTTCTACCATTCCTTTCTCCATACCCGCGACCGAGGTACACTTCAACGCCATCGGCAACTACAGCAACACGTGTGTTATCTTTTGACTGCCAAAAACGCTGGGACTGGCAGCAGACAGTTACATAGCTTAATGCCTACATCCCCATAGACTCCTCCCAGTATTGGAAAGCCTTCCACCGCCTTACTGGCTCGCAATGCACCCCCTTCCATCCCCTCCTACATTGCGACAACCTCTACCCAATAATTCCAGTAAGGCTGACCATTTCGCCTTTCCCTTTTGACATCTTCACCATCCCAGACAATCCCCACTTTCATTATTCCCTTTTCCCAGACGTTCATAAGAAAACAGACGTCTCGCTTCCACCTCTAACGCCCAGCTGATACTCTGCAAGAAACGCAACATATCTCCCAGCCACGACCACAGCACCTATCGCGACCTCTGTGAATGCTACCTTCCTTTCCTGACCACCCTCACAACCCTCTCTACCACCATTCTTTACACCGGTTACTACCCCTGGTGTAAAATTTCCCGCATCCTCATATTCCTTAAACCTAACAAACCCTCCTCCAGTGCCTCCCACTACCGTCAAATTAGCCTCAATCCGGTGTTCAGCAAGGTCTTACAATCCATCCTATTCCGTTGCATCCATCATGACCTCCAGCTTCACCACCTTCTCCCTGACACCCAATGTGGCTTTCGACCTACCTTCTCCACTGACGACAACTCCTTCACATTACCCAACTCCTGTCCCATCGTGCTGTCTTCTTTATATCCCTAGACCTCGAATGGGCCTATGAACGAGTTTGGTATTCCGACCTACTCTTCAAACTCCAAACCTACGCTCTTCCCATCAACTTTGTCCAGGTCATTGCCTCCTTCATCTCCGACCGCCCTACCTATGTTACCATATTGGGCATCGATTCCCATCTTTTATATCCCTCTGATGGCGTGTCCCAAGATTATGTTCTTTCTCCCCTGCTGTAACTCCTTTATCCCCAGATATACCTAAGCCTGCCTCTTCCATACACATGACAAAACGCTTTCTTTGCCTTAGATCCCACCCTGTTCCAACAGGCTTCTCCAAGAACACCTTGACCTTTTCACCACTCAGTGCAAACAGTAGCTCCCTGCCAAAACCCAGGCGATCATTTTAGGTTGCACCAACGCTTCCTACTGCCCCTGTGACTTCTACTATACCCTCCATAACTGTCCCATCCGCCTCACTCCCATCTTGAAGTACTTTGGCCTCACCCTGAAGCCCCCACCTATGCACCATTCAAGGAAAAGCTCGCTACCACCTCTGCCTCATCAAACTGCTTGTTGGGCGAACCTGGGCCCTGAACGCTTCTACCATCCTCTATACGTACGAATCCCTAATCCGCTCCATCCTCTGCGTCTCCCATCGTGCCTGGATCTCTGCCGCCCCCCCCCCCCCCCAAATCCTTCTACAACTCCCTAGAGATTCTGGAACGGTACACCCTGCACTTCGCCTTCCCTATCCCTTTGTACCCCCCATCTCCCACACAGCTCCTTTATGACCTCATTTCCACCGTCTGCTTCATTGAGCACCTTCTGAAAACTAGATCTCCCTCACCCTATTGTCCATTTCTCCTCACCAATCCCAGTCCGTTGCTGCGGCACTACCACTGTATCCCGCCTGCTCTCTACTTGTCCACCCTTCTTACCCTTTCCCATGGCAATTTCCGCACCCTCCCCCTCCCTGACGATGCCCTCCACCCAGAAATATATCACTCGTACCAACTGTGATCCACCCCCTCCTAGCCCCCCCCCCTCCAGCCTCTGATCCCACCAAGAGGGCCCCGCTCCCCTCCCTCCTCGTCGACCCTCCTCTTGACAGTCCCTCTGGAATCCCAGCTCTCACTCCTTACAGTTTCCGGAAACAACCAACCCCCTTCCTTTTTCCTGGCCCTGTGGCCCCTCCTCACCCTGCCCCCAACTGTCGCCCTTCCTCCGCTCCTTCCCCCTTCTCCCCTCTTCTTCCCCCTTTGCTCGTACCCATCTACACCCATCACATTCATCATTATCTACGTGTGCAACGTCTGTGTCTTCGTCAGAGTGTAAATAGTGTTTTTTCATGCAACTGCGGAAGACCAAACCGCATCCAACCCCTGTGTCTTTTAACTGTCTGTTTGAGTAAGTGCCTCAGTGTAGTGTTCCCATTTTTCGTTTCCATGAGATTTTATGTAATACTGCACACCAACATTTCATTTCAAATGTTGCTCATCTTCCATTATGTCGCCGTGTTACGTGTATTGTCTCTTTCTATACTCCATGTGTGTTTTTGCTTATATTCTTCGTTACATGTACAGATTCTGTAGGGTGAAGAGTGCCTGAGGTGCAGCCAGCCCGCCCCACCCTGGGCATGAAATTACAGTGAAGAAAAGAAAACACACACATACACGCACACACAGTTTCATTCAGTTACGGTGAGAGCGGCTCAGCTTTCTCACCTGATGATGGCGGCCCCAGGTGGATCTGAGGGAAATATCGTGTACGGATGTCAATTTAATCCGGCTGGAAACCCGATAAAAATTTGAACAGTGAAGGACCAGTTTGATCTTTGCTAAATCATCCGTAATACGAGGGGCTCCATATGAAAAGATACGAAACGACAGTGTAGGTATAACAGACGTCAGACGTCAGACAGAATTTCTGTGACTGTGACGACTGCTAGTCCAGTTCGGTCGGCCGCACTGGCCGAGATGTCTGCGGCGCGCCAGTCACAGTCTGCACGGCCGCTACGGTCGGGGGTTCGGATCCCCCCTCGGGCATGGATGTTCGTGCCGTCTTTAGTATAAGTTAGTTCATAAGTAGTTTGTAAGTTTAGGGACTGATGACCCCGCAGTTAAGTTCCTTAAGCTTAACAAACATTTGAATATTTGAACAGTCCAGTTCGTCGTCCGAGTTGAAGCGCTTCCCTCCTCTCGTAAGCGGTCCAACCATTCGTATTTGCTGGACTTGTGTAGACTACGGAGTGTCTCGCAGTAAACGTCACTGTTAATGGTTTTAATATTCATAGAATATATGACTTCAACTGCTATTGGGCAAAGCTGAAACTGTGTACCCAGCCGGGATTCGAACCCGGGTCTCCTGCTTTCTAGGCAGTTGCGCTGACCCCTACACCACTGGGGACACAGTGATCACCGCACCTGCAAGGACTACCCATGCACGCCTCCCGTCAGATACAAATTCCCAGCATCGCCCTGCTGTTAGTGGGGAGGGGTGGGCAAGTTTGAAGCCCTTACTCTTACGGGAATTAGTTAAACTACGAGTTTGAGTACTATGGGCAGGGCGATGCTGGGAATTTGTATCTGACGGGAGGCGTGCATGGGTAGTCCTTGCAGGTGCGGTGATCACTGTGTCCCCAGTTGTGTAGGGGTCAGCGCAACTGCCTAGAAAGCAGGAGACCCGGGTTCGAATCCCGGCTGGGTACACATTTTCAGCTTTGCCCAATAGCAGTTGAAGTCATATATTCTATGAATATTAAATAATAACAGCTGCTGGATCAGAATGTGACGTCTGTTCTTTCCGAACAGACGCCACATGTATATAGTTAATGGTTTTTCCGTGGTCGACGAATTCGCTGAGTATCGGAACTCGGACGTCGAAAAAGAGAGTGAGCATCCCTTTGCCTGCTGAGGGCACAGCCTTGAATTTTTAGGGAAGCTGACGACGCATGATTCGTTTCCCTAGATGTCGCAGTGTATTATCCAAAGGCGGCATAATCAATTTTTAACCGGTTAGCTAGCACGTGGTGTAGTCTTAACGGGAGGTAATGCAGGCGCTAACTGCTTTGGGTTACATTACTTCATTTCTGTTGGAACTGTTGTTACATGTTGACGAGTAGCATGTGTTAGTTGTCGCCCCTTCATATCCCACACGTGTTCGACTGGAGACAAATCCGGAAATGAAGCTGGCCGGGAAACTTGCTGCACGTCTTCGCAGAGCACGTTGAAGTTCACGCTCAATGTATGGGCGAGCACTTTCCAGTTGAACCGAGACATCGCGTTCCTGTTGCAAGAATGGAAAAATCGGGTCTTAGATCATTTTGCGCATACCGAGTGCTTGTCAGTGCTTCTTACACAAACGTCAAACGTGAAAAAGAGTTGTAGGTTATCGCACATCAAACCATAAGGCATGTAGTGGCTGCAATGTTTCTTGGACAAGACAGCGTTCGCCAGGTCTACGTCGTACGTACAAACGACCACCACTTGAATTACAGCAGAATCTGTTGTCTTCGCTGAAGACCACGACCAGCCATTCCATCGCATCCTCTGACGGCACCAGTCGACCTGACATTCCCATAAGCCCGAGCTGAACTGTGCGCCAATTTTTCCCCAAGCTGATGGTTTACGAACATGCACTTGCTGACGACGTTACGGAATTTTCGAAATGCGAGGACCTTTTTTACTATTGAAGTTAGGTGAATATGTTAACTGAACAAAATGTTCAACATACATCAAATTTTCATCCATTCCAAACAGGAACTTTGTGAGAAGTTTATAATTTGAGATGTCAGTTACATATGACGGTCTGGGATCCGCTAGCCCGTCTATTACTAAGTCGTATTGAGTATTAGATCTCCTAATAATTAGGCACAGGTTGTTACTGCATAACTTCGTAACCAATTAAATTTAATAGTTACAAACTACGAAAGTGTTGTGTCTACAATATTAAATTTCAATCTTCCACTTATATTAAAAATGGACATTTTAAATATGTCAATACAGAGTGCTTTTATTATGTTAGGAAATGAGCACAAGTCAGTTCTGTCATTTTTAGGGTTCTCGCAAAAAGTCCTCTTTAAAGGTAGTAGCTTTGTTTTGTTAGTGCCAAGCTTTATACTGAAGGGACTGTATCACCTATCAGTGTTTGAAGACGGAGTTGGATACCAAATAAGGAAATAAACATTTGTGATTGATGAAGGGAAACCTGTACATCAATTAATAAATCCATAACTTTACTTTTTTAAACAAAAATCTACACTTCATTGAATACCGCGATAGTTAACTACGTTTAGCATAGTAACCATAAAGCAAAATACGCCTCTCTTTGCATATTATCATTTGCCAAAATATCAGCTTGATACCTCTGTGTATGAGATATGCGATATATCATAGAGGCCGTATCGCCATCAGAAATGAATTCAGTAGATAAAATAAATTATAGCGATATGGGTGAAAGGTAGTATTCTCCTAAGTCGAAAATAAAATTCAATACGTTAGGAATATTTCGTCCGCAGCAACATAATTATGGTGTAACATGCTGCGAGGGTGAAGGTCGGGGTGAGAGTTTAAAATAGGGAAAGTTTAATTTTTAAAACTCACAACCACCAACTGCGAACCAAATTCCTAAACATGCAAAAACACAGGAACTGCGATTGCTACTGCTTACTCGTTTTCTAGGGGATTATATCACACGTTCGCAGCTTTCCGTTCCTGCATATGATTAACAAAAAAATTCATAATAAAGTCAAGTTCATGACAGAAAAGGGTGTACTAACTACTATTTTTGAAAACACGTGAAAGTCCACATTATGTTGTTTATTTCACCATATTAGAACCCTGTGGCTGATACGTCTGCACGTCGACACATTTATCAAATAAATTTATAGCTCGTGAACCCCCAGACAAAATGAATATTTGTCGCCAATGCGATGCACACCTTGTTCCACCGGCTAAATATTCACAACACACAGTAGCACTCTTCAACTTGGTGCCGTCTACGACGAGCAACCACTCCTGGCGATTGCCACACAAAAATCCATAGTCTCCACCTGGAGATCCACATGCCGACCGTGCAGAGCGACGCCGCCCGGCCAGCTACACCACTCGCTCCCGACTCCTCACTTCCTGCCCATGCGCGCGCGCGCCTAAAGCCCAACTGCCGGGTTTTTCCCTACGTCATCAACTTCCCCATGTGAGCTGTTCTAACCGACTTGCCAACGTACAGCGCTCAGCCAATACATTTCTAAAACTTTACTTGAAATCAAAATAATTACACTACACATTAAACAAGTTTGTTCTTAGTTTTTTATATTGGTATAAACATCCTTTGTACTATTTATTATAATCGTGCAATTTCTTATATCACAGATAAGTGATTTAACTGAATACTTCAAGATAAAATACACAAGATTGATTGAAAATAAAATGAAAAATAGTTAATATATTATTTTTATAAACAAACATTGCCATGCTGGTTGTGTAACTGTCTTGTATTCATTGGTAATTTATTACTTTTCATTGTCAATTAAACATATTACGCCAGATGTGACTACATAAGATAATGTATTGTTTATTTATCAACAGACTATTTTGTAATGAGGGCCTTAAAGGTTCCTAACTGCATCGTATTACTTCAAATGCAAGTAGTATTAGAATATTTTATTTCACGCTGTGCACTGCACTGCACCTGGCACTCGCCATTGTCCCTCTCTCCCCTCACCGGAAACGAACCTGGAAGCTGGAACAAGCCACCAACGTCGGCCTGCTCGCTGGCCTCCCGTCAGCTACAAGCACACAGCAAATCTCAACGTGGAGAATTTCTACCTATGGCCTGGCTATAAATGTTGTCACCCAACTGCGTACATACATTGCTACCATAATTTATAACATTAAAATTGTGTAACATTTAGTGCATTGGCATGGTCAATGTTTGCAGTGAACTTCATACTGTTTAATTATCAAATGCTATTAATTACCAATATTTCTATTGGGCGGTAATGTCAGAATGCACCAAACGGAATATCATAGCAGCCCCTATTTGCCACTGCAAACGTTTCTAAACTTAGCGCAATTTCTTACTTCAAAGCCATTATCTTACTAACTGTGACTATTAACGAAATGAAGCGGACTTTAGCACAATGCTGAAATATAAAGATTTAAGTAATAAATTATTTATTTATTTTTTTTTTTATTTTTTTTTTATTTATTTATTTATTTTTTTTTTTTTTTTTGACGAATAGTTTTTGCGAAATCGTGCCTCCATGCTGTTAGCGCATCGCCATTCCGACCCTAAATCACTCCAGGCAAATGCCGAGATGGTTCCTTTGAAAGGGCACGGCCGATTTCATTCCACATCCTTACCCAAACATCCGAGCGTAAGCTCCGTCTCTAATGACCACGCTGTCAATGGGACGTTAAACTCCGAGCTTCCTTCCTTCCAAGCCATTCCAACCATGTTAGAGAAAACATTGCAGAAGAGTATTTAAGAGCCCTAGGTCGATCAGTGCACGTCAGTGCTGTGGCGTAAGTGGGGACGAGCTAGAAATGTGCGTACGTAGCCCACTGCTAATAACCGTTTGGGTGTTGGTGTTCGTGGGTTGGTGTTGGTGTTGGTGTTGGCAACCATGGTGACACTTCCGGATTCACAAACTGTCTGTACCGTGGTAGCCGTGTGATCTGCCACTGTTATCCTCAGAATGCGACGATCTTGGAGCACGTCTATGCTACGTGGTACTGAGAACCACCTGTATGGGCCACTGTAGCCAGCGTCATTGCAGAACGGACGCAACACTTCCAACATTCAAGTCTCCGAATGGACCATCCTGCCACTCGGAGTGCATCTCCGTGGCATGGCACCTGTTAGCTTCACACGTCGATATCGCGCTCTGCTTCATGGCTGTAGACATTCCGTATTAAAGAACACACTCAGATGCGCTGTTGCAGCTACATCATTACGCTGTTGGGGGACAACAAATTCGAAATACTCGTCTAGATCGAGGCAGGTCATTTAAATAAATTCAAATATATTTTGTCTCAATATACATGAAGGTAGACACGAAATTAAAATTTGTGTCACAGTCTGGATACGAACCCGGGTTCTCCTGCTTACTAGGCAAGCGCTATAACGTTTTTTTTTTTCCTTTTGTTCCATGGGTTGTTCTGTTTATTGCTGTCGCTGATCGTGTTTGTTCGATGTGTGTCTGGCTCAGATTTTTTTTTTATTTTTTTTATTTTATTTTATTTATTTTTTTTTATGCAGAAGCGTGAAGCCCTCTGACCGGGCGCGCTGAGCCAGTCCTTCCCCTCCCCACCGGGGGACTGATAACCTCAGTAGTATAGTCCCCCTTACTCAACCAAACAACCCCCCACTGCGCCACGTAAACCATTAAGCCACCGTGACTTGACGGATACAACATCCTCACGGATTGTCTTAAGGCCCGTTTCCCTCCACAACACAAACTTCAATTCTGTCTCATGTTCTCCTATACAGGGTGAATCTAAATTCGCGCACTCGGGCTTCGCAGCGCGATTCCTTACATGCTAGCAAAAAAAAAAAAAAAAAAAAAAAACCTCACAAAATTTCGTCCTGCGTGTATTTCCGGCAAGATACGAACGTCGAAGACTGAGATCGGTGTGTGTGTCCCATACGTCAGTGTGTGTCCCATACGTCAATGTGTTTCAGAATTTCACTACTACACCAACAAACTTCTAGGGGATATGGGAGGTGCCTTGAGGAACAAAGTGAGCATGAAAACCCATGCCCGGAAAAGTCATCCAATGACGCTAAAAGAGCGTCGAAGTAGCTGGAGGGGATGTCTAGCGGCAGGAGCTGGTGCCTGTAACTTGGACTCTCCGTAGCGTCGTTGAATGGCGTTTCCGGGCATGAGTTTCCATGCTGATTTTGTTCCTCAAGACGCCTAACACTTCACTTACTAGTTTGATGGTGTAATTGAAACGGTCGTTGAAAAAAGGTCATAAGTCAACTTTTTTACGAAAATGAGTTATCCACTGGAAATGGATGGGAAAGTGTAGCCGGATTCATGCGTACGAGAAGGGCAGAAGTCAGCTAACAAACGGTGTCACTATCGAACTTTGGAATCTTCGTTAATTGCAAAAAGATCACGAGTCATTGACTCTTGCCGTTTTTGCAATGACTGTGTGGAGGTGTATTTAATCGAACGCATAAGTTATTGGCGGCGTTGCGCTGCTTTCCCGCGTATTTTGTCGTCTGAGGTTAGCATCACTGCAACAATACATTGTTGTGTTTACAGCATTGTAGGTTCAAATAATAGGCCATTACTGTCGCATTCAGAAGCTATTTATTTGTCGAGGTGTAATTATGTCTGCGTTTTCTTCGGACTCTGAAATGCCTCCTGTAGGCAAGAAACGGACAAGAAATGCTGATAAGTACAAAAGGAATATTATTCGTGATTCAAAAGTAAAGGGAGTGGAATACGAGAATTGGAAAGGTGAGAAAACTCAGCGTCGGAGTGCAGGAGATGACTGCAAGTGAGTAAAATACGTGTACTTGATTTCTGTATGGAAGTAAATGCATATACCTGCATAGCATTATCGTAATTGATAACTTCCACTCTTTCAGGTGCAAAAAGGACTGTTTTTCTCTGTTTGATGATGACGAGAAGATAGATATCATTGCTCACTTGAACAGTTTCAGTGATAAGAATCAACAAGATATCTTCCTTGTAAGTGCTAATAGAAGTTCAAGATGTTAGGAGCAGAAGACCGCGAAAAGAGGATCCTTAATAAAGAATGTTTTTGGCATACATAATATGAAAACCAAGCAGTCCACTTTTATGTGTACCATGAAGGCGAAGTGAAGAAAGGTGCAAATGAGGTTTGCTCATTTCTGTATAATTATATCGAGAAGAATATCTCAAAAGATGTGAATGATCTTCATCTCTTCTCTGACGGGTGTGCTGGTCAAAACAAAAATCACCCAATGATTCGCTTTTGTTTAACACTTGTATCAACTAGGAGATTTAGGAAGATGAAACATTATTTTCCTATACGCGGGCATAGATTCCTTCCAAACGATAGAGATTTTGGGACCATAAAAAAATTTGTAAGACGTCATGACCGGATCTACTTACCTGAAGAGTACGCCATAATGATCAAAAAGGCATCAAGTAAATTGATAATGTTGCGGTACTAGCATGTAAGAACTGGTGGCCTGTCTATTTTAAAAAGACTTGCCTCTCCGAATCAAACGTGGAAAAAATTCCCAAGGAACAAAATGTTTCTTTTTCTCCTTCAAAATGGATGACTTTTCAGTATGATGCACATTATCCTGGGCAAGGAAAACAGAGCAATTCATCTATGGTCAATTCATCTATGGAGACATTCCAGCTCCTCCATAGCTTCAATAAGCATCCTGTACTTCCCATCGAGTTGGCGTATCCTGGAAAGCAAGTGCCGATCAATGTCAAAAAGTACAAGATTTATTGAAAGTGAAGAGGTATATTCCAGCTGAATATGTAGAATTTTATGACCGACTGCAAGAATTGCCAACGGAAGGGGGAACAAATAATGAAGATGATGATCAAGAAGATTGACTTGGTTTATTGTACTCTATTTTCATGTCATAAAAACACAAATATTGCGAAAAATGTTACTTCAGATAAAAATATTCACATTTCATTTTACTGTGTAAAATATTAACTGATTTTTCAATAAAATAGGCAATTATTTGCAATTTATGCTTTCACTTGTTGCGACACACGGTCGTTCATTGCTAACAGTGGCGGCACTAGGCGTCGACGACGTCGGCCACCGCCGACGGCCTCGCGCCTGTGGGGGCGTCGCAAAACATTGTTAAAATTTTAGTTGTTTTTTTTGTTTCTTTTTTTTATTTGATGTTTAAAGACGCTTTCCAACTGCTAGGTTATATAGCGACGATCTTCATCTAATTTACACTAGCTTAACCAATGGACGAAGGCAACGTTCGTACCCAAGGGTAGGATTCTAACCCCGCCGAGAGCGATCTCTCTCACCGTGGTACGATGCCTTAGTGCGCTCGGCCATTTCCGTACGAGTGCAGTAGTGATACAAGTTTTAGTTAAATACTTACATAACAATTTCTTCAGTAGATTTTAGAAAACGATTTGGAAGAAGTATATCCAAATGTTTATATAACAATCAGAATAAGACTAACTTGAAAAGAAAAATGATCCATGAAAGACTATCTGCGTTGTCAGTACTATCAACTGAAGCCGAAATAGTGGCTAGTATTCAGATGTGATCCTAAAAAATTCAGTGAGGCGAGAAGGTGAAAAGTTCCTCTAATTTGTGTTTGTTTATTGTAATTTTGACATTGCAATAATACTCTTATATTATACTAACAGAATTTTAGTATAATGATTATTGATGTGCAATTGAGCTCATTTAACATTTTCTTCATTAATGAAAACATGAAAGGGGCCTCGCAAAGCCGAGTTCGCCGACGCCCGTGTTCGTCTAGCGCAGCCACTGATTGCAAAAAGGTCATAAGTCAGCAATTTGTAAATTAATATTGTGGTTAAACTATTGATTACCATACAAAAAGACACAGTGCAACACAGTTCTTGGCACCTCACTAAATATTGATATTAAAATAACAATAAATAAATAAATGGTTTATGCTGCAGAACGTTTTTTCCTTCTCCTGTAAAATTTTACTTTCATGACTAATAACCATTTTGAAATTACCGATTCAATTATGAAACACACTGACGTATGGAACACACAACCATCTCAGTCTTTGTCGTCCATTTACTGGCGGAAATACGCGCAGGATGAAATTTTGTGGGAGACATTTTGCATTGTTGGCAGGATAAGGATCGCGCTGCGAATCCCGAGTGTGCGAATTTAGATTCACCCTGTATAACTTAAATATTTATCAACACTGCCAAGGGTCTCCAATAGCGGAATAGCACCCCAGCAATGAACGTTAATGGGAACTACCCTGCCTTTTATATCAGGCAGATGATATAAATATCAGACAAATTGTTCAGATGTTTGTAAATCTAACGAACTTAACTACGCTGGTCATCAGTCCCTAGGTTACAAACTACTTACACTAACTTAAAGTAACTTATGCAAAGGACAACACAAACACACATGCCCGAGGGTGAACTCGAACCCCTGACGGGGAACGACAGCGCGCACCGCTGCAGGGAGCCTTAGTGCGCACGGCCATTCTGCCCCTGCTATCAAACAATAAATCCCGGTCCTGGCACAAAGTCCAATTTAATACCTATCCTTCAGATATATATCATTGATATACAGGGTGAACCACCTAACACTTACACCGCAAATATTGCGGAAACGGAAAGTGCGATTGATGTGCGATTTTCACAGAATGGATTGGTAGTCAGTGGCTCGTATTTTTAGCCAACACACAGGTTGTAATATTACTTAGAAAGTGTATTTTTATGCAAACATACAGTTTTTTAATTGGAACAATGGTTGTTTCTATCACGCACTGGAATTTGGACACAATTTTGAATGAACATTTTTATCACGTTGAGTTTGGCAGCTACAACCATTCAAAGTTTCGGGGGCGGAGGCTGCGATAGCGTAGCTAACTGGCCGAGTGCCAAGCCCCTGGAGCATGGCCCACTGTCTCATGAACACCAGCCAGTCAGAAACGCTGTCGTAGCCTCCACCCCCAAAACGTTGAACGGTTGTAACTGCCAAACTATTCGTGATAAAAATGTAAAAATGTTCAAATGTTGCAGAACTTATGGGACTGAACTACGGGGTCATCAGTCCCTAAGCTTACAAACTACTTACGAACTAGCTAAGACTAAGGACGGCACAAATATCCATGCCCGAAGGGGGATTCGAACCCCAGACCGTAGGATAAAAATGTAATTCAAAATTCTTTTTACACAGTTGTTGTCTAAGATTCAAGTGCATGATAGAAACAACCATTGTTTCATTTTAAAAATTGTATGTTTGCATAAAAATACACTTTCTAGGTATTTTTATAATCTTTTGTTGACTAACAAAGCGAGTCCTACCAATCCATTCTGTGAAAACCGTACATCAATCACACTTACCGTTTCCGCAATATTTGCGGTGCAAGTGTTAGGTGATTCACCCTGTATATCGAGACAAAATATGTCTCTGGTCTTTTATTTATTGTTTGATATATGACCTGTGCCTGAGATAAAACGCAGGGTCGTTCCCATTAACGTACATTGCTGGGGTGTTATTCCGTTATTGAAGACCCTTGGTAACGTTGATACGCATTTACGTAGGGGAACACGTGGCAGAACTGAAGTTTGTATTGTGGAGGGAGACGTGCTTTAAAACACGGTGCTTTGATAATATAGCACCTGCCTAGTAAGCAGGAGGTCCCAGGTTCGAGCTCTGGCCGTGGTAAAAAATTTAATTCAATGCCTATCCTTGAGATTTATATCTTTGAAATAAATTCAGTGCTACATGGTTACGAATTTGAAAATTTCTGCTGGACCGTAATTCGAATCCGGATTTGGTTCGGACGAGCGGCTGCCTGAACCAATAGGCTTTTCAGACACGCTTTCCGTCCTGGCCAAATTTTCAACGTATCGCATACTACGATGGTAGTGCTCGTACCCATTACTTCCTTTATTTCACATCATTGAATTCCCCCAAGGGACAGAGCATATTTGTACATCCGCACAGAAATTGCCTGTTGACGGCATATACACAATTATCGATACGGTATACATTTATTAACATGTCCGAAGGAACAACCACCGTATCAATAATGCCATTATCAATACATCCCCCAAGTGATTACCGCCGTCATCGGTTTAAAAACGGCGTTATCTCTCTAGGTGTACTAATATCTTATTCTGGCAATGTATTCACATTAACTGCGGGAGGTCAGTCGGATATCTGAAAGTCGGGTGAGAGGAGAAATCATAGCCCAGGCGAAACCACTGAAGATAGAAAGTTGAAATATGTAGAGTGTGTTGATCTTACCGTCGTTTAAGAAGCGATTTTTCGATATTCCGGCCGTAAGGGGGTGAAGTAGGGGATGAAACATTTTTTTAAAAATAGCTTGCTATTTAGTCAGTTTTGAAGCTAGAACTACCAAATTTCCGATGTTAATTCAAGGTTCGAATTGAAAAGACACGTGTTTCCGCATTTTTTTTAATTCAATCAATATGGAGGTAAAATAGGAAACGTAAAAAATTGATTTTCAAAAATATGTTGCTGTCAACTCAAATTTTAAGCTACAACAATGAAACTTCGGATGTGGATTAGAGGTTCGAATTAAAAAAAAAAAAAAAAAAAAAAAAAAAAAAATTAGTTTCGGTATTTCTGGAAATTCAACAACTAAGGGGGTACAATAGGGGATGATCAATTATTTTTGGCCGGCCGCGGTGGCCGAGGGGACTGAGGCGCGTTAGTTACGGTCTGCACGGCCACTACGGTCGGGGGTTCGAATCCCCCCTCGGGCATGGATATTTGTGCCGTCATAGTTCATAAGTAGTTTGTAAGTTTAAGGACTGATGACCCCGTACTTAAGTCCCATAAGCTCTACAAACATTTGAAAATTTGATCTTATTTTTGTAAACACGTTGTAATAAAGACAATTTTGAAGCTAGAGCATCCAAAATTAATATTTGTATTGTTGGTTGGAATTTAAAAAATACTCGTTTCGGAATTTTTGGAAATTCAACCATAAGGGGGTTAAATTGGAGAGGGGATGTTTTTCGAACATATTTTGCTATTAAGGCAATTTTGAAGCTACAGCCACATAAATTGGTATATGTTTTCTTGGTCAGAATTGAAAAGATACTTACTTCGGTATTTTCAGAAAATTAATTATTTAGGGGGTGAAATAGGAGATGAAACATTTTTCGAACATACGTTGCTACTAAGCCAGTTTGAAGCCAGATTTACAAAAAATCTTTGCTTACTTGGCTGGAATTTAAAAGACACATGTTGGGGTATTTTTCGAAAGTCAACTATTAAGGAATGCCATAGGGGGTTCTAAATAGTAAAATCAAATGTTTGTAAATCTCAAGAGACTTAAGTACGGGGTCTCAGTACCTGAGGCTTACAAACTAATCAAACTAACTTAGTCTAATTTATGTTAAGGACAACACACCTATAACCGAGGGGCGAATCGAACCCCCCGGCGGCGAACAGCAGCGCGCACCGCAGCATGGCGCCTCATTACGCACGGCCATTCTGCCGCTGCTACAAGTAGTATCACAACATTTCATTATGATAGTACTTAAGCTATATCTACGAAAATTTATATTAAGAGGTAGAAACAACTGGTGCAGAACAACCAGCCTACGCATGCGAAGCATCGGGCGTTAAGCTAGTTCCATATAATGTCATTAATTGTCACTGAATTACCGTCGCGACCGTGAGAACAAAGCAATAGTAACTATCCTGGCTGGGAGAGCCGACGACCCCAAACACACCGTAATACTAACGTTTCGAAAGTGGATCACCGAAATCAAATTTACTGAGGCAGCTCCACGGCATTGTAGGCGCAGCTGTGGAGACAATGTAGCCTACAGGTTTTGCCCTACGACGTGAACCCAGTACCTCAAGACAGAGCACCATCAGCTTTCCACCGGCACTTGCGTACTGCTGGGGTGCCACCATTCTCCACAGACTGGTCCTCGACGCCCTTCGTCGATATTCGAGAAGCCCGCTGTACGCTGCTGAAAGCCAGATTGAACCCCTCGCTCGCCGCTCGCCTGCAACAAAACTTTGAAATACGCCACATGCTCTCTGATCAGGAGAACGCACAGGCGCTAGACACGTTTTCAGTCACATACACACGCGGCCTGTCAGTATTCCCATGCATATTATTAGCAACTTCCTGTACCTACACTGCGATTCATGGAAACTGCCAGCACGAGGTTTTCGAAACCTTATGGTTCTAGTGCTACTATGAAATTAAATATTAGACGAAGAACAGGAATTTCCGGTGAGTCGCATCAAACCAATCAAGGCCCAGAACTTATAAATTACTGGTATTCCTTTACTGACGACATACTAATTTAGAATTTACAATATGACGTCGATAATGTAACAACAAAAGCTCTTAAGGTTCTTAAAATTAAATTTTCTGGATTGCATTAGCAGGCCAAACGTTCGACAAGTTAAGGAGCGTTTTTGCAGTTTTACTTGCGAAATGTACATTATGATGGCGTACTCGAACAAAAACTATATTTCCTTTATTAATTACGAAGGAGTTGTGACCTCGTCGCCTTTTTGTTGTTTACGAGTCCCGGTCTGGTTGTCATGAAAGGTACTGGTGCAGGTATCGAAGTCACTGTAACAACTATTTCAGATTAATAATACAAGTTTTATTATTGAAAGTTTTAATACTCAAGAACACACGTCTGTTTCTTCTTGCTTCTTGCGGCGTCGTTCGTACGATGCTAGCTGCGCTGTGACCTAGTAACTGCTAAGTTCGTAGCCGCGTTTTTACTTAGTACTGTCCTAGTTCTGTAGTCGTACCTGCCTAGTAACTGTCCGAGTTCCCACTAGTAACTGATGTATTCCTGAATAGTAACTAACAATTTCTCACTAGTAACTATCGTATTTCCGAATAGTAACTGATGGGCATACAGACGTATGTCGGTGTTATAGCCGCTTGTAGAGGGCGCGCATCTTCTGTTACTCCTTCCACGATGCGCGGCGGCTGCTTGTGGTTGGCTTTCGGTCGATCGCTGCCTTCTCAAATTCAAATGTTTCAAATGTTTGTATAGCTTATGGGACTTAACTACGGGGTCATCAGTCCCTAAATGCCGCGGTGGAGTAGCCGAGCGGTCTAAAGCGTCTCGCTGCGGAGCGCGCGGTTGCTCGCCGTGGAGGTTAGAGTCCTCCCTGGGGCATGGGTGTGTGTGTTTGTCCGTAGGTTAGTTGATCTAGGTTTAAGTAGTTTGTAAGCTACGGACTGATGACCACGCAGTTTGGTCCGATAGATTTGCAAACATTTGAACATTTTTGAGTCCTTAAACTTACAAACTACTTATGAACTAACTAATACTAAGGATGGCACAAATATCCATGCCCGAGGGGGGGATTCGAACCCCGACTGTAGTGGCTGTGCAGACCGTGACTGGAGCGCCTCAGTCCCCTCGGCCACCGCGGCCGGTGCTGCCTTCTCCACAATCGTCCTCTACATCTGGTGTGTGGCGCTGACTTTACGCCACAACAGAAAGTGATAAATTTAAGCTGATAGATTATTCAAGTAGGGCTTTCTCATATGATCAGAACTGTTCTCAGCAGTCCTCGATGACATTTTCAGGTGTCTGACAACTTGGAAAAGACTACAAATCCAAAGGTCGCGTGTTCGGGCCCCGCCTGGCCCTAGGATTTTTATCTGTCACTTTCCACTGCTCTCACCTCTATCAGTATTGCTCGTGTGAAAAATACCGAGTAGCACCGTGGTTCGGAACCCACGTTAAACTATGGGTCCCCCTGTAACTGGCTGGGTAAGTCAGTTCGAAGGTCGGAGGAAGGCAACGGCATACCACCTCCAAACAGGACCATGCGTAGTAAAGCACTGTGGTGTTCAAACCAATCTTCGGATTGTTCAACTACTGTTCAACTGTTTGTAAAGCTTAAGGGATTTAACTGCAGGGTCATCAGTCCCTAAACTTACAAACCACTTATGAACTACCTTATACTAATGACGACACAAACATCCTTGCCCGAGGGGGGATTCGAACCCCCGACGGCGGACAGCTGCGCGCATCGCAACACGGCGCTCCAGTACGCGCGGCTAATCCGCCGCGGGTTCGGATTGTTTTAAAAAGCAATACAGCTGACATGTAGTATTTTTGGTAAAATAAATGAAATACACGAGTTTTGGAAGTTAAATAGTGGCAACACTGCTGTGGAGACACTATGCAGTGGAATCAACTATTGTCGTTGATAACACACGTTGACATACCTGCCTTACTTCCGAGCAAATGGACTCGCCCGTCCCACGTCACCGGCGTGGGCACAATCGCAAACACAGTCACTTGTAAGGTGTCACTATCTTTTCAAACAGGAACAACGCAATTGGATTAATACTGAATGTGCCTGAGGTCGTACAGCACGACAGTTTCATCAAGGTCTTCAAGAGGCGTGCGGGAAATTTACATTGCCGTACAGAATAGTGGCACAACAATACGCAGGTGTATACAGCGCAAGCTGTGGCTGCTCTGTTCGGTCGATGGGACTGGGAAGTACCGCACTATACTCGCCGGACTTACATGCTTGTGACTTTGATTCCGAAGTGGCATTCGCTTCAGAACTGTTCCAGAGATTCGACAGGCTGTAGACCGCTCCATTCGCACCATCAACAGAACAGGCTCTGCCAACGGTATATTACGCTTTCCGCGTCGCTAGCAACGGGTTCTACACAACGCTGGGGAGTACTTTGAAGGACAGTAACAGGTGCAAACATGTAATGCTTTTGTATTGGTTGTGAATAAATAGTTGATAGTTGCTATTATTTAAGTTCCAACCCTCGTATATACTATATTAATGTATGTAAGTTCGTCCGCTGACGACTACACAACGGGTTGGAGCGATTTTGATGAAATTGTTAGAAAATTTGCAGATCACCCCAGCGGGTGATTTTGTGACGTTTGGTATTGGTGGACTCAAGTTATTTATTGATTTGAAGAATATAACGCGAAGTACGGAACAATAATTACCGTACTCATTTAAAATATTTACTTTTTTACTTCTCAACTTCCATATTTTACAAAATGGTTTTACTGGTTTCTGTGTTTTACGGAACGAATACAATGCTTACACAATCCGCAGCGTGTATAACTTATACTTACATGGTAATAGCACAGTCTAGCACAGACCTGTAGCAGCAACACTCGCGGCTGTGGCGGAGATAGCGAAACGCAAGCATATTGATCGTTTCAAATAAACATATACTATTTTTTCTTTAAATGCCTCAGTGAATTGTCAAGAGATATGAATGAACATGATATAAATGTAAAAAGGGTAGAATATCACTGATGCTTTCACGTAAGGTACAACATCCTCATGAAGATATCCCTATTCGCAATACGTTTCGCAAACGTATTTTATAAAAGTGTGTTAAACTGTGGTGAAATTTTCACTATCTGTTCGTTTTTTTTTTTAATAGAAACTCTCGTAAATTTCTTTATCTGTTTCTTCGACATTTTGACAGAACGCTGCACTACAAAACGGCCATTGCAACGCATGCCGGGTATAGCCAGTACAACTGCGAAAATTAATCGGCGGCAGCTTTACAAATTATTGCTGACATTCGATAATTTCTGCCGGGTCGGGTTTCGAACCCGGATTTTCCTCATTTCACGATCGGTCACGTTAAGCATTTCGCTATCCGTACGCTATACATTTCCACTATCCATTAGAACTCGTGAATTCCATTATGTAATTCCTACAGAGGCAGTGCGTTTATTACTAATACCGCATTTCTTTTGTTTAAATGCGAAATGCAGTTTCCTTTCTTCACGATAGTTTGTTGAAACTGATGAGCATAGTAATTAGGCAAGTCAGTCATTATCAGAGAAATATATCATACTGTAATAAAGGCAAAAATCAATATTTTCATTGAATAGTTTTCCCAAAATCTGTTCATACACATTCAAGAGCGAGCGGTACGGCACTTTCCCTATACATTCAGCGGTGGCCTTCTGCCGGTGTACAGCAGGTAGACAAAATGATATGAACAGCATGCAGTATGCTAGATCTTGTTCTAAGTTGGCAACACTGGGTACGCGACCGCAATGCTCACTTGGCGTACGCAGTATTGGTCTTTACTTTGATATTACACGTGTCTTTTCTGCTGCGGTCAGCACAGAAATATCACTGAAATGCCCAATTTATCATACTTTAACAGAACTCGATGGTGTGCAGTTAGTGGGAGCACCTGTCACGAGAAAAGCTGAGCTGTTTGACGTTTCACTAGCGACACCATCCTCTCTAAATAAATTCAAATGTTTGTAATCCTATGGGACCAAACTACTTTGGTTTAGTCCCTAGACTTACAAACTACTTAACTAAGTTAAACTAACCTTACGACAACACACAGATCCATGCCCGAGGGAGGATTCGAACATCCGCCGGGGGAGGCCTTGCAATCCGTAACGTGGCGCTCCAGACCACTCGGTTACTCCCGCGCGGCATACATAAATATAGCATAACAAAATAAGGTGAAACATCATTGGTGGAGAGGAAACCAACGTTAACTGACAACATCGAAGAACATTAAGAACAATAGTAGCTACACAACATAAAACTGGCACTGGAAAAGCGGCTGCAGGAACTCGACATTCATTGTTTCGATAAAAACTGTAAGGTTGGAGATTAACATTCGTGGAAGGACATTAGCTGCCAACGAAATGCTGAGGACGAGGTGCCAAGATCATGAAATCTGGATTCTTTGCCACGGTCATGAAACCTGGATTCTTGATGAGTTAGAGGATGTAATGTGGTCTGATGAATCGCCGTTTACATTGCTTCCTACAAGCAACCACAAGGTTATGATACTGCCAGCCTGCTTCCTACAGACAAGCACGGAGGACGATTCGTCATGATTTGGGCACCTATGTACCTAACTAATGAGGAGGTTCTCAACGGAATTTGTGAGAAAAGGAGTTTCTGGCATATCCTGACCAGAGGTCAGAAACGGGCCGAGTATGAGCCCGGTCTTTCGGGTTGCATACACTACAAACGCCTCCCTTCAACCGCGCTGCAATTGCGCGAGTACAACCAACACCACCTAGAAGACAAGGCCTTCTAGAGGCCCCGGCCGCCACCTCACTGGCTGGCCGCTGGGGCCCGCCCACCGCCGCGCAGCGGCCGGCAGTCAGATGGCTAAGTGTGACGTAGCCACGGCCTGTTGTAAGGTGGTGTTGGTACAACGAGCCTAAGTGCGCTGGCGCAGCCGCCCCATCGTACTCGCAGGCTCGTAGCCTCCGGACATGAGCTCCGCGGGTACTCGACGCCCCATATCCGTACTCGCTGTCTCCGTGAGCTCGGCGACCATGTGTTTGTAATTCATACAAATCTACAGTTTTATTCCGATCTTGATGAAATGTTGTTCAAATCTTTGTATAGCTTATGGTATTTAACTATGGGGTCATCAGTCCCTAAACTTACAAACTACTTATGAACTAACTAAGACTAAGGACGGCACAAATATTCATGCCCGAGGGGGGATTCGAACCTCCGACCGAAGTGGCCGTGCAGACCGTGACTGGAGCGCCTCAGCCCCCTCGGCTACCGCGGCCGGCTCATGAAATGTTGCATACTTGATCTTCAAAATAAGAGGAATATCACTGCCTGCACAATATTCCATGTTGTGGATGGCGAAGGCTAATTTACTCACGGAATTCGACAAAATCAACAGTTTTCTTGCGATTCTGTTGAAATTTTGCACACTTGATCTTCAGATCAAGTATTCATCAGTTTATTTCTGCAATGTGTCGAGACAACTTCATACCATTGTACTGAAACTCATTTCCACACATGCATGCTATACTCTCAACTCATTCACTAAACTTAATCATTCTTTCAGCTCACGACAATGTTCTTGCAGATCAAGTGAAACATTTGTCACTCCATATTAAGAAAACAATTCGCAGAAGATTTTACATGTATTATAGTTTGATGTAATAAGGGCCGAAATTTATTTTCATTACTGTCTAGCATCGAATTAAGTGAAGTATTACACGAAAATTAAGAATGTGCTTTGGTAAAATCACATTGTATAGAGTTTTTGGTACAGTCGATTTTTGATCAAATGTTGCTGTGTTCGAAATGTGGACAATATTCTGACTTTTCATTTGAAACCGAGCAGAACGATAAATATTAATTCGTTTTCGAGTCACTGGCGCTTCCATTTCTATCCCTGCGCATCGGGAATCATGTGGTCATATCAATCGTCAAATTTCATACTCATTTTAGCGACGAAGTATTGCTTTATTCATTACTGATTAAAAATATCACCTAATAAATGTATTAGAGTGAATGGAAAATCTGGAAGATGTCAAATTACTACGAAGACAAGTGATGCTTATTTTACATAGGACTGACTAAGAGGCAGTTTTCAGAAGTATAATAGGGAATTATATAGGACGCCATTGACTTACATGAATGTAATTTGCAAGAGACTATTGCAAATTAACTGGAATCGGCGGTATGTTTGAGGTACGGTAGACGTTGAAATCTCACAATTGTGTGTGTTTTAACCAAACGAAATCCTTATTTCATTTATTAATAAAGAATGACCTATGTTTCGAATCATAAGCTCATCTTCCAGTAAGTAACTGATACACACAATGACAACCAAGAAAAGATAAACGTACCAACTCCCGAATGTATGGAATGTTGACTTGAGCTTTAAAATTTATATTTGAGATTCTAACCACATTACGTATGGATTCAAAAATTCTTTAGCATTAATTACAGTAACTAACACAATTTTGACAAAATTATCTAGATTTTTACTAGTTCCTTAGGAACAAAATGATTGGTTTTATTTATTTAAGAAGCCACAAAATGTTGCATCCATTTATCTACTACACTGTCGACGATGTCCTACTACGAAATTAAAATTTTCTGCGTTGGTTGTTGATCATATGATGTTACAATATTCCACTAAACAAAACTGTACAGATATAAGTAAGCTGTAACTGAAAAGTATAATGCACAAATGAAAAGAGAAGGAGAACTTAAATGATGAAAAACGAATCATTGGTTTATGACAAACACTTTCAGTCGTAAGGCAATGTTGTTCGAACAGCCAATAATCTATGGACTGGGCGGTCACTCCCGCCGAGGGTTCGAGTCCTCCCGCAGGCATGTGTGTGTTGTCCGTAGTGTAAGTTGGTTTAAGTAGTTTGTAAGTCTATGGACTGATTACTATAGCAGTATAGCACAATAGTTTTACATATATTGTAACATTTTGAAGAACCAACAACAGTAGTGCCACTTTGGATACAGAGCGTCGTACGGCAGAGTGCTCGCCCGCTCCCCGCCTCTCCTCCCCTGTCTGTGCCTCTACTCGGCTGCAGCTACACTACACGCAGCCCAGCGCTGTTCAGGTGCAGTGCAGGTCGCATCAGCGTCGCGCCCCCTACCCTCTACTGCCAGTCTGCGCGGCCCCATTAGACTGCGCTGTGCCGCCCGTCTCAGTTTGCCTCCGAGTCAGCCACTGTGCTGCTTGGATGCGCACGTGGGATGTAGAATGAAACATTTCCATCACACTCCTTAAGCCGGTATTACACTATCAAATTATTTGTCAAAGAATTGGACAAAGAAAAATTGGACGTAGTGTAATGGGAACGTCGTCCAATATTTCATCAAATCTAAGGCCTCGGCCTAGATTTGGTCAAAGAAATCGCTCGTCTTCTGTTTCCTGCAGTGAGAAATGTGACCGCTTGGAGCGATAGTAGTATACAGCTTCCTTGCCACTACAGCTGTTTTATTTGGAGGTTAAATATCTGACATTACTTGGACATAACGTTCGTATTCTAAACATGGCTAGTAGTGCAATGTTTGTTTAGTGTTTTCTAGCAACAACAAAATTTTAAAAAATCAGATGGGGCGTTGTACAACAGGCGACAAGGCCAATTCACACTGTCCGTCACGTCAATTTGCGTAGCCCAATACCCTGCGGCGAAAGTGAGGTTGAGTTACAATCCGTGATGTAAAAAAGTCATTATATACTATCGGAATTGAAGAAGTAATACCCCTAAATCTTATTTACGGCTGAAAGCAGATTTCAGATTGTATGATTTTGGTAACTTAGTGTGCTAAGTGCTGCGAAGTGAAACAACTTTCAAAACATCAACGTCTGTTTGCAAGCGAATCTATGTACATATAAATACGTCAGCCAATTTTTGTAAGGAAATAAAAAGAGCCTATTTACTTTATCAGCAATGTTTCCCCCCTTACATTGTTAATAACGTCATAAACAATTTAGATTATCCTCTTTGTCAGTGCTCACATTTTCCATTTAAATCGTTATTTAATGAAACTTGCTTTATCAACTTAACAATCTTATTCGTATACACGGTTTGAGTCAGCATTTTCGTTACTCTATTGCAAACTGTGAAGGATGAACAGCGACAAAATAAAAATTATCGGTGAAAGGCCTGGCTGTTCTGCCGACAGAAGAAAAAAGAAATCCTCGCGGTCCCGTAAGAAATTTTATTTATCTCGCTATGACACAAACGGTTTCATCCAAGTGCGTTTCCTTTTCTTTTTTCCCACCTCTTCTAAATGCAGACACAACGCAACTGTAGTATAAACAACAGCTGAGCATTACACCTACATTTTGAAGCAAATTTGACAAAATATTGGATGATAGTGTAATACCCCATTTTGCGTTTCATCCAATTTCTTTGTCAAAAAATATGACCAATATTTCATCCAATTTTTTCGTCCAATAATTTGATAGTGTAATACCGGCCTTAGCGACGAATACTAAAGCGTGTTCTGTCCCAGTATTACCCGTTCAGTTTATAATGGCCATTTCTGCTGAAGGCGCTGCGAACTGTTGACTTGTTCTATCATTTATTTCGTATGGCGTACGGGCATTATACTTACGCTTATTGGTACACATGCAACAGATAACAGAACTGTATATTCTGTTAACTTATTCTTGAACAGAAAAGCAATCGAAATGAATATTAAGAATATAAATGTACTGCTTTACGATAAAACTATGCTGCAGCATGTTGGCAGAGAAAAAACATTACAGTCGTTTTTAATATATTCTTCTGAAGGAAAAATATGTGAACTGTAAAAAACCTTAATGTTACTATGGAATAACTGGAGCGAATGCATAATACATTTTCTATTAATATATTTATCTACAGAAGATTGTACGGAATTAAAATAAAATTATTTTTCAATGTTATAATTTGGTTTTGCGGGTAGCTGATAAAAATATATTTGCTGTTAATATAAAATCTAAGAAATTGAGGTAACAGGCTAATAACTAAAAGGATTATATCCCCGCTGCCAGGATGGACGCTGGTGTAGATTTGTCATTCACCCTGCTGAGCCTTTGAGTCGTCGATGAAACCTGAAAATTATTTAAGTTTTCCTTATAAACGTACTTTTTGAGGGCGTATATTTGCGTGATACCTATCCATTTCAGCAAACGGTCAGATTACGTAGCCGCACTGTGACAATAGCGTGAGTGTACAATGCGGCCGGCCGGAGTGGCCGAGCGGTAAGCGGCGTGCCAGTCACGGTCTGCACGACCGCTGTGGTCGGAGGTTCGAATCCCCCCTCGGACATGGATGTTTGTGCCGTCTTTAGTATAAGCTAGTTCATAAGAATTTTGTAAGTTTAGGGACTGATGACTCCCTAGTTAAGTCCCAAAAGCTCTACAAACATTTGACCATTTTTGTAGACTGCGGGGCCACGTGCCTCGATCGTGTACTGTCGAGTGTTGTCGGACGCCTTCGGCCCTCTCTGGCCGTGAACAAAGTTTGGATCAGCGCGCTGCCGTCGGCAATTTTAAAGTGAGTAGGAAGTAATAGTCGCGACGTAACACGGCAGTTCAGTGCCCGTTCTTGCTTTGTTACGTATCACTGGCAGAGCGAAAATGACCGACTCTAGCAATGACGTAGCCTCTAATGAATCTGTAGACCGTAGAGGATGCGAAAAGAAAATTAAATGATGGAGTGTACGTACTTGTAAATATGCTGAAGAAGAGAAAGAGTGGCGCCTGGGAAACGTTTGACGCAGTAGTGAACGATGCAGATGGAAAATAAACAAAGTATGTACATTCCACAGAAAACGGTTGTATTTTTGTCTATTCTCCTCTTCCATGACAAGACATAGACGTTCTGTCGAACAAAATCACAGGCCACGGAACTAAGTGTTGAGTAAGCTACCCCTGCCCCACTTAACGAAACAAAATCTTATACAAGATGGTACCCCTGTTATGTTTTATTAAAATTCGTAAGTGAAGTACCTTCCGCCATGTATCAGGCGCATCTTATGTAGACAGTGATCTTGTTTGTTTGTATAGCTTATGGGACTTAACTACGGGGTCATCAGTCCCTAAACTTACAAACTACTTATGAACTAGCAAACACTAAGGACGGCACAAATATCCATGTATGAGGGGGGATTCGAACCCCCGACCGTACAGTGATCTTCCGCTAGAATTCTTAAGTGCCCTCCGCCATGTACCACACGAATCTTACGTATACTGTGTCCTTCCGCTAGTTTTGAATGTCAAGTGTGTGAAATTTCATCAAGATCGTAATAAAACTTTAGATTTTATAGAATTGTTAACTGAAATACCCTCCGCCATGTACCACACGAATCTTACGTAGCCAGTGACCTTCCGCTAGTTTTGAATGTCAAATGTGTGAAATTTCATCAAGATCCTAATAAAATGTTCAAATGTTTCTAAATCTATCGGACCAAACTGTGTGGTCATTAGTCCGTAGCTGTCAAACTACTTAAACCTATGTAAACTAACCTAAGAACAAACACACACACACACCCATGCCCCAGGGAGGACTCGAACCTCCACGGCGAAGCAACGCGCGCTCCGCAGCGAGACGCTTTAGACCGCTCGGCCTCCACCGCGGCTCGTAATAAAACTTAAGATTTTATAGAATTGTTAACCGAAGTACCCTCCGCCATGCACCTCATGAATCTTACGTAGGCAGTGACCTTCCGTTAGTCTTGACGTCAAGTGCTCGAAATTTCATCAAGTTAGAAATAATACTACAAATTTTGTAAACTGTATACGTGAAGTATCCTCTGCCACCCACCACGTAAATCTTATGTAGGCCTTGACCTTTATTTTGAATGTCAAGTGTGCAGATTTCATCAAGATCATGAAAGAAACGTAGATTGTAAGAAATTCTGTAACTGAATCACCCTCTGCCATGCACTACACGAATCCCTGCAAGAGTGACCATTCTCTTGTTTTGAAAGTGACGAGTGATCATTTCATCAAGTTTGGAATAAAGCAGGCATAAGTAATACAAAATCATAGGTAATTATCACGTGCAAGTTGTATCTGTCGCGAAAATTCTCGTCTTCTGTTAAAAGAGTCACAGGCTATGCGTGGCTCTCCAGGCTCGTCTCGGCTCGTCTCGCCAGCCTCGCTGTACCCGCTGCGCCCGCCGGCCCGACCCGCCGGCCTCCTTGGGTCCCGTGTAACCGACAGCGCGGCTCGTGAGTCTGCTGCGGCTGCGGCTGCGGGTACCGCCAGAGGCCCGGCGAAGGCGGCGAGCCGCGTCGGCAAGCAAATGTTCAAATGTTTCAAAAAGGTTAAGGGACTTAACTACGGGGTCATCAGTCCCTAAACTTACAAACTACTTATGAACTAACTAAGACTAAGGACGGCACAAATATCCATACCCGAGGGGGGATTCGAATCCCCGACCGTAGTGGCCGTGCAGACCGTGACTGGAGCGCCTCAGTCCCCTCGGCCACCGCGGCCGGCCGTCGGCAAGTCCACGAGCGCAGCGGGCCGAGCCGGTGACGTCATAACGCCCGCTAGTAGGTTTTAAGCAACATTTCGAAGCCCGTTTTGGACCTCTAATCCTGACTAAGAGAAGGGACTGGTTGGTAGGACACATTTTGTGACATGAAGGTGTCCTCAACTTAGCATCATAAGCTTTGTGTATGGGGTAAAAATCGTAGAGTGACACCGAGAAACGAATAAGTAAGCAGGTTTAAAAGGATGTAGGTTTCCGTTCTTATTCTTAGATGAAGAGGCTTGCACAGTACAGTGTAGCATGGAGGGCTGCATCAACCAGTCTGCGGAAAGAAGACCACAACAACATAGCGGTATCAAATGTTGAAATGTTTGTAAATTTAACGGACGTAACTACGTTGGTCATTAATCCCTAGGCTTACAAACAAGCTGACTTATGCTAAGGACAACAAATACACCCATGTCCCAGAGAGGAGTCGAACCTCCGACGGCGCGCTACGCAGTAAGGCGCCTTGGAGCGCGCGGCTAATCCACGGTGGCATAGAGCCGTCAAACAGTTTCTATCTGTACCCGTGTTGGTCGGATAAGTGTTGATGGTCCCACTCCTGTTTAATAAATAAAAGCCGGCCGCGGTGGCCGAGGGGACTGAGGCGCTCCAGTCACGGTCTGCACGGCCCCTACGGTCGGGGGTTCGAATCCCCCCTCGGGCATGGATATTTGTGCCGTCCTTAGGATTAGCTAGGTCATAAGTAGTTTGTAAGTTTAGGGACTGATGACCCCGTAGTTAAGTCCCATAAGCTTAACAAACATTTGAACACTTTTTTAATAAATAAAAATTGTTTGCCGCACGGGAGTAGCCGAGCGGTGTGGAGCGCCACGTTACGGATCGGGCGGCCTCCCGCGTCGGAGGTTCGAATCCCCCCTCGGGCATGGATATTTGTGCCGTCCTTAGTCGTAGTTAGTTCATAAGTAGTTTGTAAGTTTAGGGACTAATAACCCCGTAGTTAAGTCCCATAAGCTATACAAACATTTGAACATTTGAACTTCCTGGCAGATTAAAGAGGCAAAGGTCCCAGGATCGAAACCCGGTTCCGGCACTCAGTTTTAATCCGCCTGGAACTTTCATATCAGCATATACCTTGTTGCAGAATGAAAGTATCATTCTGGTAACATCTAAAGCTGTGGTTAAGCCATGTCTTCATCATATTCCTTTTTCCAGGACTGCTAGTTTCGCAATGTTCCCATGAGAACTTCTGTGAAATTTTTTTTCAAATACAATGGTAGGCTAACTCTAATTGAGAGAATTGTCTACGTTAGGTTGTCGTATTATTAGGTACTTGGCCCTCGTATGTATTTTTCAGGGTGTAGTTGGTACGTTGTCGGTAGTGCCGACACTTGGCCATAGAACCCAGCCGGCATCAAACGAGACTGTGCACAACTTCAAGGAGATGAACAGGGCTCTTTGATCTTGTTTGTAGTGTGCACACAAGAAAGGCAGCTACCATCTTTGCAGGCGTGCAGATAAAAAGCTGTGGACACCAGCCAGCGAAGAAAGCGGCACGGTCGACGTCGGCTTACGCTTTACAGGAACGTCAGCTGCGCGCTCCTGAGGTGAGGGAAGACGATATGCTGCCAGGCCCTGCTAGTCACGCCTTCAGAAAGTCCACCGGATGGTGGCGGCCACAGCTCGCCATCAATCGGTCACATTAATACTGGAAGTTCTTATTTACACTTGGAGAACTACATGGAATATCCTGCGAATAAAAACTCCAGTACTTTCACCAAACGATCGTGCTTTGCGAGATTTGCGCTGTTTCCCATTGCTTTGTCATTGTGCTCACGGGTGAATCACAGCTTCCTATGTACGTTTCAACACGACACATTTCATCATCTCGGGCTTCTGCTGTTTGCAGTTTGGATAGGTACTTTGACCTTGTCAAATCTTTTAATTTTACTTTATTTTTTTATTTTTCTGAAAATACTAATTTATATTTAAAAATTCATGTACTGAGTGGAAGGAGTTGTCATTCTGATATTATTTAAATTTCTTTGTAAATGCTGGTTAGCTACCTCACCGACTTTTCATGCTACTTTTGTGCGAAAATAATTCACCCCCTTTTGCGCTATAATCAGATTTCTTCCTAGAATAGTGAAGGTCATCCATTCTTTTTCTGTAACTCTCATTTTCCCTCTTACGAAAACCAACTTTCACTTCAATTTTCTCGAAACTATGATTTTGTCACTTAGACTTCTTGACCTCTGTGTTCCTCAATTATAAAAGCAACTACGGGCGTCAAAAATGAAGAAATTTTCAACTCATTTTCAGATTTGACGATTATCAACATGTATCAAAATCGTCATCTGTGTCATAGATGTTGTTACCCAGATCATTAGCAACATCATAATCATTATCCACACGAGTTCTAGGAGAAAATGGTGCACCAGCCTTTGTTTCATGGGATAAACTGTTATAAAAAATTGGTGGTCTATCGGTGGCACGAATTACAGAAGTTCCATCAAATCTTCATATTACTTATATTTTAGCTTTGGCTTCACAGCAATGCATTGAAGACTGGGAAGTTATCTGGGCATTCTTACCGTTCGTTGTTTTTTCACTGACAGTTTCTGATGATGTCTTATAAAAAAGGGTATTTGGATTTCACTTTTCAAAATGAAGTACCTGCATTCCTATTATCCCCGACACAGTGTTCCGAAAGTAGCGGTTTAGTGTTTGAAGATCAATGAAGTCTCCATCCGTCTTTTTAGTAACAACAAATTTTCGACTTGTTGTGGCAGCGATATTCATCCAGTCTTCCAATATATAGATGTCACGTTGATTCTTCTTTCTTTTAAGTTCGATGATTCCGAAGTCCTGATCACACTCATTGTATGAACGTCCAGAAACGAGGACATAGTGATCAATTTGGGTGTTCCTAATAGGGATGGCGGTTATTGCTGAAACAATCAGTTTTCGGTTATACCGGTTCTTTTCATCTCCAGTTTAACCGCACTGTAGAAATTGCTCAAGATACCCGGTTTTTTACATAACCGGTTTTCGTTTTTTTATTGCTATTATTTCCAGTAGTGTTCGATCGAAACATATTTTGCGGCCGAAACAGAAACCGTAATCGAATTTTAGGTTCTTCTAGTTTCGGCCAAAACCGAAACTTATGAAATTTAGTTAAAATTTAGGTAAATTGACGATATACCACAAATCACTAGTCTTTCCATATTTTGCAAGATCCCCTCCCAATATTACGCCTTCTTGAGTGTGTGTAAGCGTAGCCAGGAAGCCGTAGAAGACGATATATGAAGCATACAGATTTACTGGCCTAGTATTTCCATCCAGCAGTTGCGAATATTGAGCCAACCACTCCGTAAGTAGCACTTGTGAGCTAGCTCATACGAATATCTCGTTACAGGCATTAAATGAACTTCAATCAGTGCTGCAGAAGTATTTTGAAAAATAAAGTCACAGTTCCGAGTATCAGTATGATTTTTGTCAGCGTAAATTTACGAAAACTGAACTAGGAAAGCTGTGTACCACATGATTAGCGAATGTTCAAATGGGTGTGAGTTCTTATGAGGCTTAACTGCTTAGGTCATTGGTCCCTAGACTTAAAAACTACTTAATCTAACTTAGACCAACTTACGCTAAGGGCAACATACACACCCATGACAGAGACGAGAGAGTACTCGAACCTCCGATTGGAGCAGCCGCGAAGTCCATAACATGGAGCCTCAGATTACACGGCTACCTCGCGAGGCACCACATGATCAATGTTACCTAACCCATATTGGTTATTAAATAAGCCCCTCGCTTTCAAGGAATCACATTAATAAAACTTGTCAGCATAACAATATGATAATACATTAAAAGTTATTATTCCAAGCTTACATAATAGGTATATGAATCGAATTTACCTTCTCTTCCAAGAAACATTTTGGATGCTTTCTCCTTAAATGACACAGCATGTTTGTAGTACCTCCACCCGTTTTCAGCTTTTTAAAGCAAATGGAGCATTGTACCTCACTGCTACCGTACTTCGAAGTACTTCCACACTCGGGATGGTGCCATTTAAGACACAATCGATGTCTGGCGACGACAGCAAGGAACTGCCGCATGACCAGACGGAGGCAAGTCTTGTGCACTGCCGGTGCACGCGCGTCGTCTAATAGGCCACGCCACACGGCAACAGGTGCATCGATGCCTCAATAGCTACACCGATTCTTAAGTTCTTATGCCACGCGTTTGTTGCGCGTTTCTGACTGCCGGGATTGTTCTTAAATTATCACTGATCGCTTTTCTTAGTTACTGCGATGACCTAATATTTCACAGCAGTGGAAATTTTAGGAATAGCCTTAAATATTAGGATCTACTAGTTTTAATTTTTTTAATTATTTACAAAAAATACATTTTGGACCACTACTACAGGAATTAGTCGTATCGGTTTTTTTACGCAGTTCTTGGCAATATCTAAAAAAACGGTTACAACCGGCACGAAATAAATACCGGAAAAAACGGTTATTCAAAACTCAAATACCGGTATCGGTTTTAACCGGTCGGTTTTTCCCATCCCTAGTTCCTAACAATATAACACCAAAATGTTACTATTAGTTGGCTCTTGTTGCGGCCACCACAATTGTCACTAAAGGCTAAGATGTACTTTACAGTGTGAGGAAGACCCTGGATATACTTCAGCGGGCACGATCTCCTGGCAATCCCTACTTGACTGTCCTTCATGCCACATAAGCATATGGGCAGTACTACTGGTTAAGTTGTGTGTCCACAATTGTCGCATACACTGTATAAAGCTTTCGAATTCGTGACATGTGGTGTCGCCATCACCTTTTGAAGATCGAAGCATATTGCAACATGGCTGTCGTTCTTTTATTCCTTGCATTTCCTTTTGGTTTCTCTTGGTGCTTCTGCCTTCCTAAGATAAAATTCTTTGTCAACTTCAGCTTTCTTTCATCAGGCATACTATGTACAATTTTCATCTGCAACCTGTCACAAGTTTCACAGGTATCAGTATGAGGCCTGTGTGAGCTTAGGTTAAGCTCTGTTTTGAATATATGTCTGTAAATACTTTCACTTTCAGGTTTCACTTTTTTGTCTTCGTGGTAAAATATTTCATAAACATCATTGCCACACTTCAGTTTGAATGTAATTACTTTCGATTTGGAGCTTTCGCTCTACTATAACGACTTGAGTACATTGGGAATTTTCTTATATGCTCCTTGATTATTGCACTTCTCTTTGCTGAATTTTATTTTGAGACTCCTTCCTTCACCGTTTATCACGTGGGGAAATGCCAGATGGGTTTGATTTTTTTGTTAATGATGATGTTTCTTATCCTTTTGTTAGATATGTCAAGCGTTTTTAGAGAAAAAGGTATTGCAAACACTAAATCTTCCAGTTTATAAATACACGATATGTCTTTGGGCGTAAAAGCTGTGGCTTTCTTCCTCTACTCAGGCTGTACGACTACAACATCAAATGTTCAAATGTTTGTAAATCTATCGGACCAAACTGCGTGGTCATCAGTCCGTAGCTTACAAACTACTTAAACCTAATTAAACTAACCTAAGGACAACACACACACCCATGCCCCAGGGAGGACTCGAACTACAACATCATTCAAGAACGATGTCTGAAGTTCCCAGCTTCCTAGTTTCCAATAATCTCTAAATATTACTTCCCTCTGCTCATTGGGAATAATTTCATTGTATTTATACCTACACTGGTGAATGTACTAACGTAGCTTTTTAACCCCACGCAGCGTAAGCCCGTCCTGTGTTCCTCAATGTCTTCCTCTTCTGCTATTTCCATATGTGCTCTCTTCTTACCCTTCTATTCTAGGCCTGAGGTTCAGGTTGAATAGCATTGGCCGGCAAGTCCTCAATGACCAGGTCTTCCTTCTGCTTCTTCTTATGTGAAATCTAAGAATAATCAGGTTTTCTGTAATGTCGGCTAACAACGTTGTGATATTTTAAAGCTTAAAATGTTCACAAAAATAAACATTTTATTTATCTAGCTTCGGACGTTTACAAATTGAAAATGTAACGCACCTGAAGAAGCATCACTGGTTTCATCCTCATCATCACAAGGATTCCAGTCACTGTCTTTATCAGAATCATGACCATCTGCAAACAGTTGTGCATCACTGCTACTGTGGTGTCGCACAAGTCTAAAGTGCGCGCCACCTACTTTCGCCGCGCGCCGCCATGTACGCACGACGCGGCGTTCTTACGACGACAGCCACGAGCGCCCTCTGCTACAACTCCGCTCGTGGCCACCACTGAACGACATCGTTCACTTGGGACTGAGATAGGAACCAGTTAACATTTAGATAGGCACCAGTGATGACTTGGCTATCGGATAGGCACTACGCAGGCCTCTAGCTCAACTATGTATCAGCATTCTGCAGTACTGAGCTATGTAAAAGTTAAGTATTACTGAGTCTCTGTGAAATATATATATCTCGTTCTAATTTACTCTAGTGTTTCTAGTTTCTGCTGTCCCACTGGCTGGTCACCTCCATACCGCACAAGCGTGCATCCTTTATTCCTGTGTCGGTCTTTCTACTCGGCCACCGACACCTACGACGGAAACGAGACACAAAAGCGGCGACGAGGCTGGGACACAAAAGCTACTACTAATATAACTGTCATTGTCATTATTGGTAACGTCATGACTCTATTATCTGCCTTGGGCATAGGATCTGAAACAAGTACTTTTAAAAAAATATTCATACCAATGTCACTGTTTGTTGCTACACTGATGAGAGGCCTGAATTTTCCATACTTTCTGCTACTAAATAAATAAATTGCCACTCATATATAAATACGTAAACAACTGGAAAAAATAGTATTGTAACGAAACGCATCAATCATTCGCAGCCTAGGTTGAACCTCTTTCTCATACCCATTCATTTTAGACAAACTATGTCTTTACAAATAGTTTTTAAGAAACGCCCAAATTTGAATAAACACAGCACCAAAAGTTAACTTGTCAGCTAGTCTTATAACAAAATTAATGTGGATCGTAAACATACCAGTTTTTCAACAATTTTCAGCTGATTTCCTGTTTTGCCGATTACAGCGCCATCTGTCTTGAATGAAAAAAGATGTTTCACACACTAGTTACATTTTTTTTCCACGGAGATTGCAAATCTGCAATCAAAAAGAGTTCCTATTTAAGATTTCTTACCCTGGGGTTGTTGCAGAAGGCGAGGGGGCCACCTTCGTGTTGGGTGTCCCTCTTCAAGGTAACCACTTTAACGGAAACTTTTTAATCCTATATGTATTTTTACAAACATTTTGAGAAACACTTTCAGTTACCTCACCCTGAACATCTGCTATCGAACCCGGCAATGTCTCGCAATTGCTAAATACATATGAGAATTTGGTATACATCCTAGACTCCCACTGTCCATCACCTCCCCTATATGACTACTTCGTATCGTCCTCTTGGGACTCCACAAGTATTTACCCCTAATCGCACACGTATTTATTTATTCTGTTGATTCATGAACTCTTCTATCCTTCTACCTTCTATCCTTCTACCTGTTCTTTCTCACCAGCCCCTCCTCATCCGCCGACTCCCCGCTTCCCCCGTGAGCACCCATCCATCGTCTCTGTCACTACACCCCCGCTATTTGACAGTTTCTTCCTGTTTACCCCCTCCGTCTCCTGTGCATGGACAATAACGCATATCTGACAAATTTCATGGTGATCGCTCAAACGTTGTCCTTGTCTAGAGTACGGTACCCTCCTCCATGCACTATACGAAATCTTGCGCACACACTGATGTGACAATTGCTGTATCATGCTCTGACGTCGGCACTTTTCCTTCCCCCCACCATAAAACACAATGTACCCTTGTGCATTATAAACACCGCCCAAATTATTGATATTTGTATATCACACTACGCCCCTCTCCACCTCTTAACTTGAAAAATATTAATCTTTTCTTTTAAGAGTTTTAATTTTAATGGTTCTGATCAGTGTTTGTCTTTCCTAATATAATTTTATCTATGGAAATATAATACAAAATAAACATGTGTTCAAAAAAAAAAAAAAAAAAAAAAAAAAAAAAAAAAAAAAAAAAAAGGCATATGTTTGTAGAAGCACTTACAAACTACTTATGAACTAGCTAATAGTAAGGATGGTACAAATATCCGTGCCCGAAGGGGTGGGATTCGAACCTCCGACCGTAGTAGCCGTGCAGAAGGTGACTGGCACACCGCAGACCGCTCGGCCACTCCGGCCGGCTTGACATTTCGAGACGAAAGACAGTCTCATGGTTTATGTGTCTATGTATAATGATATTCATATCAGCTTAGCGCAAGGTTTAAGGCAGTAATGTTCGGATATGTCTATTGCCAAGGTGCTATTCCCATGCACGGAGAGCTTTGGCAGATGTGGCAATATTTGATGGAGCACAGAGGCTGAATTAGTGTTTGTGACGTGGAGGGAAGTCGTAATTAGACTACTCGTAATCACTGGTCGTATTTTTGTCAAGGAGACCATGCCACGTTTCTGTGTTCCTTAAGTCGTCATACTATAAACAGTACTACTTGACTTAGCTCCTCTTATACATGGTACTAAATATTTTTATTAATTTGAAATTACTATAATATACGGTACGATAGATACGAAGCCCAACATTTGTAATTTTAATTTTTAATATTTTTATTTTATTATCTGTAAACTGCTCTCTTAACCCCTCTGCATCCACGAATACCTTACATCCCCTCCTCTCCCCACCACCCTCATACCCATAACTTAACCATCTTCACTCTTCTTCTGTGTAATGCCAATAGAAATGCAAATCCTTATGTATGTAATATGAAGTCAGTGTGTGATAAATGTGAAATCACTATACAACATCGTGTGTTCTAGGAAGCACCGATGAAGTGATATTAGTTTATGCATTCACCGCTTTATTTAAAGAGGTTGTAATCTCAATATTTCTGAGCAGTGGATTTTTACTTAATACTATTTGAACTGAGAGATGTAATATTACAATGTAACAAAAAAACTACTTTGTATGGCACTCAGCTGCTTAAAATTGTATGAAATGTTGTAAAGTTACAAGAATATTATGCAAAAGACAGAACCATAACAAGAGATTACATATTAACGCCATCTGGCAGGGTTCTTTACGACGTAGTCACTGTTCAGTCAGGCAGACGTCAGTATTCACTTGGCTTTGTAAGAACGAAATGGCCTGGGGATAAATATTTTAAGCGGTGAATAATTTTTTGACAAAGTTTTGGTAAGTGTAACGTTATTTCTAAGTTTTCGTGATGTTTGAACAAAATGAAATAGTAATACCAGTGTCCTTTTGCGGCCTTCGAAGGTGACGAAAATCGAAACGCGTACAGCTCAAATAAATTGTTAAAGGTGGTCAAAACATTTACATTATTTTGAAGTGCATCCAAATGGTCACTAGGTCTCACCAGAGTTTAATGAAGACAGCAAGGATGCTCGAAAGAATGCGGTAAAGTGTGCAAACTTTCATCAAGATCGAAATGAAACTGGTGATTGGTAGCTACAGCATACATACATACACCATACATCGTGTAAAATTTGACGCCGTTTTTCTATTTATGAAAGTCAAGAGTGCAAAATTTTATGGCTCGGTAATGCATGAAATACTAATCTATTCCGTAGCTTCCAAAATAAAGAGTTTCAATTATTTCGATTAGAGAGCGCCACCAACCGGGTCCAATTATCATTGTGAACCACCAATATACTAACTCAAACACATACACAAAATTTCATCAGAATCGGTCCAGCGGTTTAGTAGTAGTTCAGTGGCACACCCACTGTTCCGTCAACACGTTTGGGTCGTGCCTTTTTGATACACGCAATGTTGAGGTAACATTTTTCAGGGCATTTTAATTAAAATAATATACAGAACAATTAAATTAAATACACGATGAACTGTTCACCGTACGCCCACGAAGGTTCCTGGCCCAAAAACAAAAGAGCACGACACATAGCTCATAAATAATGAGTGGCCACCACGTGAGAATAGATTTATGCGTCAATTATTGGAAAATGGGAGTAGTTAGGGACCTACAACAAAGTTCGCATGAAAATTCGGACGCTTATGAAGCGTTTTTTAACCGACGCCCCCCCCCTCCCAGTACAAAATGATTAAATGAAGTCTACCACTCACAACAGTTTCCCTGTAGATGACTTAAAACTGTCTGGCATGACCTTGTATCAAATAAAGTTAGCATTACAGATTTTCATGTTACTATTTATTTTTGTCTGCAAGTCTCCCTTAATTCTCTTGCATCAAAAATTAAGCAATCTGGTTTTTTTTTTTTTTTTTTTTTTTTTTAATCTCATAAACACGAAATCTCGAAAACTACTTCACCTACGAAGCTGAAATTTAGCAGGAATGTAGTTTATAGGTAAAAAAAAAACTTCAGCCAATAAAGTATTTTGTGATAGGTGCATGGTGGAGCATACTTCTCCAACATACGAAATCTACAGTTTCATTCCGATCTTCACGGAATTTCGCACGCTTGACTTTCATAACAAGAGGAAGGTCACCGTCTACCTTAAGTTTCATACGGTGCATGGGGGACGGTACTTTGCAACATAAAAATGGATCCCTAAATACCTTTGTCGTGCCATAACACGAGAACGGCTCGACCGATTTCACAGATCCTTTTTTGTTGTTTTTGTTATTCTTAGAACAAGGGTTGTATGAAATAAAACTGGAATATTTGAAAACAACACAGTGCGTTTTTCAATATGACCCTCGTTTCTATTGCATACAAATCTATAGTTTTGTTCCGATATTGATGAAATTTTGCCTTAATAACAAGAGGAATGTCACTCTCTGTATAAAATTTCGTTCAATGCAGGGTGGAGGGTACTGAACTTACGGAATTTTACAAAATGCATAGTTTTCCCCAATCTTTACGAATTTTTGCACACATGACCCTAAAACCAAGAGGAAGATCACTGGGTACATAAATGTTTGAATGGTACGTGACAGGAGGTACCTTGCAGAAAACTTTGCCGAGAGAGGGAAAGGTGGAAACGAACAGAGAGATGGGAGAGAAAGAGGTGGATGCAGAGAGAGTGGGAAGGGGATGTGGACTACGAGTGTGTAGGATAAATAAACACCTTGGCAACGCCAGATTTACAGCTAGTTTTAAATAAAATATAATGATACCATTAATCAAGGTACAAACAACCTAATCTTTAAGTTGATCCAATGTGAAAAAAGCGATTAAATTCAGTTCAGCAGTCCCAGAGTTCATCGTAAACAAACATGGCCGTAGTGCACTGAATATACCGGTGACCGGTTCCTGCTATAGTTCCAGCAACCGGTTCCAGAAATAGTTTTATGACGAGCGCTGCACTTGTGGTGTGTTGCAGGTCTTCCCGTTTTCTGTCAGTTCTCGGTGCTGCCAACCCACTGCCGCTGTCGCCGTCGCTGCAGCCGCAGCTGAGAAGCTGTTGTCAGCTCGTGCTATCCCCGGCCGCCTCCCCGGCTCGCCGCACACCGCGGCAAGCCGCCTACCCCAGCCGCCGCTGGATCAGATTCTCTGGGCCGCTGCGTCTCGGTTCTCGAGGCCGGCCGCCAACTGCCCGCCGTCCCTGCCGCTAGAGTACGTCCCGTCGCCTCCAACCGCAATCGTCGACCTTGGTCGCCGGGGACACAAGAGTCTCATCATTAATGCCGACGCAGTCACCGGCTACCCGCCGCAGTCCGAAATCCGTGTAATCATCTTGTGTTGTTTGTGTCGACCCTCGTAGCCGTGTAAGTCTCCAACCACATCCAAACAGCAATCACGGTAACATCACCGTCTTGAATGCCAGCCATCCCCCAGCACTCACCGCAATTTCATGGAGCTCCTCCTCCCCACTCCTCCCATCCACCATTCTCCCGTTGTGTCCCGTCAGTGGAAGGTGGGGTTGCCCATATTCCTGCTATACCCGGGCCGTTGAAACTTTGCACTTGACGTTTACAAATAACAAGTGAAGAGCAAGAAGTGCGAGTCGCTAGTTCAATCACAGCGCGATAAACACTTGCAGTGATCACATGCCGTGACGTCAACATTCCCGCGTTGCCGGCTTTGTTCAGTTGTAACGTAAACAACGTTGGTATCTTATCTACCTCGTGTTTTCGTTGTGTGTGCTGTTTTCGCTGCAATTTGTTTTACTGTGAGTGGTTTAACTTGAATTTCCATGTTCAAGTAATTGGATGTCAGCGAAAAGACGTTTGTCTAGTGACATTTTCTGAGTAAGTTCTCAATTTCGTATGAATAAAAACTTCGAATCATATGGTCTGAGCAGACAGTTAATTCTCACTTCAAACGATCGGAAAGAAGTTATGGTGCAGTGGTTACAAGAAATAAATATTGCTGCGGATATGTCAATGTCAAAACTTCTTTTATAATCGCTCGTGAAACAAAATAAGCCTATTACACCCACATATGCAGTAGACGAAATCGCAAAGGAGCAGCGTCACAATATAATAAATCTGCCACCATTTCACTGACGTTTTAAGCCCATTAAAATTGGTATGGAGTGACGTGAAGAATTACTTAAGGAACAATAAGTCTTTCACAATAACAGAGGTGGAAAAGCTGTTGCGTGAAGCTGTTGCCAATGTGCATGCTGCATCTTGGAAAAAAAGGGCTGAAAACTGATTCGGGCAGCGGAAACAATGGCAAGGATCATCAGTAATCATGAACGGTTAATGATTTCTTGATGACGTCGATTTTGGCAGTGACGACAACAGTGGAGATGGGGAGCTGGATGTAATTGTACCATTATCGCCGTAAATTGGTGAGTGAAAAGCATTCTGATTATAAAACGTAGAGAGAGAAGTTACTATCTTGATTATTGTTTATTTCTTATCTGTCGTGATTTGCTATTGCTTCTTTATTGAAAGCGTGTGCAGTGTTGTGCTCTGGTCTTCATTAATATGCCGTTAATTAATTGATGATCAAGAACGAATTATTATAGGCACTTTTATTGCTCAATAGCTTAGATTTACGAGATGCAACTGAAAACCGTTTCGTCTGCTGTGCGTGTAGAGGCTAGTATTGCAACGTCGCAAAAGCAGTGTAGCCAACTTAACTCGCCGTAACGCGAAACGTCAAGTGCAATGTTTCAGTGGCCCGGGTATAGTCACCGGTTGGCAACAGGTTGTGTTCACATTTCTGGGCTCACATACCCTTTTATCTGTGCTGCGATGCCTGTGCGATTTGCCACTCTTACCTTTACAATGTGAGGATTTTGACGTATTTCGTGGATCTCCAGAACCACGTCTACGACTAACAACGTTCAGGTGACTATTGGAACGAGTATCGTAGTACAACTGACGCAGCATGTCTGTTGTTGTTGTCATCAGTCAAATTCAAATGTTTGTTGCCTGGTCATCAGTCCGTAGCTTACAAACTACTTAAACGTAGGAAAACTAACCTAAGGACAAACACACACCCATGCCCCAGGGAGGACTCGAACCTCCACGGCGAGCAACCAAACGCTCCGCAGCGAGACGCTTTAGACCGCTCGGCTACTCCACCTCGGCTGTCATCAGTCCACAGACCTGTTTGCTGCAGCTCCCCACCATACCCTGTCCTGTGCAAGTCTCTTCAGCAGGCCGCAGTGGCCAAGGGGACTGAAGCGCGCCAGTCACGGTCTGCACGGCCATTACGGTCGGGGGTTCGAATCCCACCTCGGGCATGGATATTTGTGCCGTCCTTAGTCGTAGCTAGTTCATAAGTAGTTTGTAAGTTTAGGGACTGATAACCCCGTAGTGAAGTCCCATAAAATCAAATAAAAAGTCTCTTCATCTGAAAATACATTCAGAAATCTACATCCTTTTGAATCTCCCTCTACGATGTTTACCCCACACACTTCCTTCTAATGATAAGTTGACGATTCCTAGATGCCTCAACATGTATCCCACCAACCTATCCCTTCTCTTGGTCGGGATATGCCAGAAACTCCTCCCCAATTATGTTGAGCACCTCCTCATTACATAGTTACGTGATCTAACCATCTAATCTTCATCATTAGTCTGTAGCACACATTTCAAAAGCTTTTATAATATTTTTGTTTCAAATTCAACACAATGCCGGTTCCAGACAAATGCTTTCAGAAACGACTTCCTAGCATTTAAATAAATATGGGATTTCTACAAATTCGCTTCTTCAGAAAAGCTTTTCTACCCATAGCCATTCTGCATTTTATATCTTCTTTACTTCGGCCATCAGAAGTTATCTTGCTACCTACATAACAAAACGCATCCACTACTTTTACCGCCTCATTACCTAATCTAATTCCTTCGGCATCGACGGATTTTCTGACACTTCATTCCATTACCCTCGTTTTACTCTTGTTAATGTTCATCTTATACCTTCTTTTCAAGACGCTGTCCAATCCATTCAATTGCTTTTCCAGACCCTTTGCTACCTCTGACAGAATTACTATGTCGTCATGAAACCGCAAGGTTTATAATCCCACTTCCTGGTCTTCAATTCGCTCTCCAAATTTCTCTTTGCATTCCTTCACAGCTTGCTCAATGTATAGATTGAACAGCATTGGGAAAAGGTTGCAACCTTGTCTTACTCCCTTCCCAACCACTGCGGTCCTTTCATGACCTTCGACTCTGTCTGGTTTTTGTACAAGTTTAATATAACTCTCCGCTACCTATATTTTACGCCTGCTACCTTCAGAATCTGAAAAAGTGTATTCCAGTCAATATTGTCAAAAGCTTTCTCCAGATTCACTAATGCTAAAAACGTAGGTTTTCCTTTCCTTAATCTAAAATATTTGTAGAACGTATGGGACTTAACTACGGGGTCATCAGTTCCTAAGCTTACAAACTACTTATGAACTAGCTAATACTAAGGACGGCACAGATATCCATGCCCGAGGTGGGATTCGAACCCCCGACCATAGTGGCCGTACAGACCGTGACTGGCGCGCCGCAGTCCTCTCGGACACCGCGGCCGGCTGTTTTGTGATTCAGCTTCTACAATACAGGCAATTGTATCCTTCAAAGCACCTTTAAGTGCTTGCATAAGTGAAATAAAAGCCTTTATTTCCTCAGTCAAGCTGGAACTGAAATAGTTTTTCAATGGATACCTGCACATACAGGTATACATGAGAATGAAATGGCAGACTTTTCAGCCAAGAAAGGAACCAAGATCTCTCAAACAAATAGCCCAAAATTATCATACATCTCCATTAAAAGACTTATTAACAACAGTTTCAAGAAGAATTTTTATGACCACTTGACAACACAAGGGCAAGGAAAAACGAGGTTTCCACTGTTAGAAGGGAAGAACGCACCTCATAAACACCCATTAAGGAAAACGGTGGCAGCATTTCGAAGAATTACTGGCCACGACTGCCTTGCTGAACACCTGCGCAGGATTGGAATCCTCCCCTCACCGAAGTGTGTTATAGGTGAAAGAGAAGACACCGTTATGATCTGGGAGCATCTAAGAAACTGTGAAAGGCTGCAATATTATGACGGGATGTCAGATGGTTAATCGTATTGGGGAGTTAGAAGACTAATGACTATCAAATGTATGATCATTAAATAAATAAATAACAAAGTGTAAGCCGAAGGCTTAGATTTGATGAAAGATTGGACGACATTCCCATCACAGTACGTCCAATATTGTCCAATACCGGCCTCACTTTTGTAGCAATTCTCCGAAAGGTCGAGCCTACCTCTCGAAAGGCCAGAATTTGACAATCACGCTCATGGCTCCGTTTCATGGCGCCAGTTTGCTTCACACGTTGATACCACACTGAGCCCTGTGGCTGTAAGCGTCCCCTTATTAAAGGGTATGCAGACGTGACGTCCAGGCAGTTATTGCACTTGGCTTTCTGTTGTCCGACAGCCTAGAAACATTATCAGAGTACTTCTGATATCCTCAGGTTGCGTCAAAAGACGTAGTTTTTCCAGGCGAACTACTTTTTTTTCTTTTTTCTCCGGCAACCCACTGTTCCGTTGCTCAATGCGCACAGTTTTCCTTTGCCTCCGTCGCACCTCTGGATTTGAATTTATGCAGTACCCCTAAAAATTGTTTTATGAAGACGGATCAAATCCACATTCGTACTTAGTTTCTCTGAAATTCGGTAATGCACGCCGGCAAGTTTTGTATTTGTGCTTTCAATGCCTCCAATTGCTGAGTAAGGAATACAACATGTCAACATTGATTCTTAGCTGTGGAAGGACAGCCATACCTCTTTCCGTTCCCGAGATTACCCGTGAGATTTTTATTGATTTTTTATTTTATTTATTTATCTTTTTATTACGCGACGTGATGAGCATGTATGCGTCACACGTCGGTCCTTATTCCCGCGTGTCTCCTGTCGCAGGGTGGCCAGACCCTTTTGGGCTATTTAATTTAGAATTTTGGGAAATTTTAAGAAGTTAATGCGACTGTCATCACTTGGGCTGTATTTGCTCCGAAAATCCGCGACGTTTGGGCAACGTAAACAATTCGTGCTTGATGTGCTATGCACTTAAATTACTTTAAACATAAATTTAACACACATACAAAAGTATCCGTTCCGACCCAGAAATATTACTTTTGTAAAAAGTATTTTCGTTTATTAATACTGCATAGCGCAGTGAACCGGCTATGTAAAGGTGTACTTCTTGACGTTAATTAATTAATTGTTGCGGCAAGTCTTTCAGTTTGCGGGAGGCGGACAAACTAAACTGTTGTGTCTCTTGTAGACAGCCCTGTTTTTTGTCGATATTCTTGAGCCATCTTGATAAACATATCTTGGTAGTATGACCATACGACTAAGAAGAAAAATGTTTACGGGTACTTTTACGGCATACGTGTACGGAAACGTCTACAATCCGCGAATTTATGTCGTGAAATTGGTACATTATGCACCAGCTAATACGCATTTAAAAGCTTGAAAACTGCTTTTACTACTCATGAACGATATCAGGCAAAAGAAGCACATGTTAGTACCAATTCTGCATGTTCGCATTCATCACAGGGCTGCCATAGTTTCAAACCGACCAGAACCTGTCGAAGAGTACCACAAATATCGCAGGTATCCCATATCATGTCAGGGGGTTAATGATGAATTCCAGTTATACATGGACAAATATACACGTATTTATATTTATCATGAGTACAAGTTTCAAAATAAATAACAGAATTCATTCCAATATATGTCGTCTAATTGAAAGATCTGAGGTACCATGCGCGCAGAGTAGGTGTGTGCCTCGGGCCTCTTGCTCCCACAAACATAATCTTGTGTTTACAATGATACGTCTGTTCCTAAGGAACAGACGTTGCTGATGGTCCGCAGCTATAAATGTTAAATATACATTCATTACTTCGCAATTTCCGACTTTAGCTGCTGGCGCACCCACAAAATTTTTCGTTTGCTAAAAGTAAAAGGAATGTTTGTCACTTGCCTTTGTATAAAAAAGTAATGAAATAGAAGAATGAGCAATAAGTTAAAATTTCTTATCTCTAAACAATATGTTGGTTTATCAGAAGGCTTTGTGCCAAGATTGGAATCCCATGTTTTAGCCTTGCTTTCATGTTTTCTAACAATACGCCTGATTCCATTCCTCAACAATTGTTTTCAAATACCTCCTTATCAATATTGAGCAGTAATATAGAGTAATCCGAGATACAGGGTAGCCGATTTCTATTTTTTAAACATAAGAGTGTTGCGGTTTAAGATTTCAATGCAATTATATGAAGGAAGTGAGATACGAACAGCCGTATGTATAATAAAATATTTATTGTATCACAACGTTTCGGCATTCCACTATGCCATCAAACTGTTCAAATGTTTGTATAGCTTATGGGACATAACTACGGAGTCATCAGTTCCTAAACTTACAAACTACTTATCAACTAGCTTATCCTAAGGACGGCACAAATATCCATGCCGGAGGGGGGACTCGAACCCCCGACCGTAGTGGCCGTGCAGACCGTGACTGAAGCGCCTCAGTCCCCTCGGCCACCGTGGCTGGCACTATGCCATCTTCAGGTCCCTGTGTATTAAACAATCCTAATCAAGTGACTAAGGCAAACACATAAAAAATATTATATGGTAGCACACTGAAAACAGAATATTACAAGAAAGGAATGAAACTAGTATTCCGTAGCACATAATATACCACATAAAGAATATGTACAAACGTAGTCAACACTAACATTCATTTCTGATGATAGTGAATGACTAAAGAGTCGTTTTTTGGCAATAAAACATTAACAAAGAATTTGTATAAAGGTAGTCAACGATACCATTCATGAAAGTTATTGTTGACTACATTTGTACATATTCTTTATGTAGTACGGAATAGTAGTTTCATTCCTATATTATAATATTGTATTTTCAGTGTGCTACCATACAATACCTTTTTGTTGTTTATGTTTTTGTCTTAGTCACTTGATTAGGTTTGTTTAATACACAGGGACCTGAAGATGGCATAGTGGAATGCCGAAACTGGTTGTGATACAATAAATATTTTATTATTCATACGGCTGTTGGTATCTTACTTCCTTCATACTCTTTACCAGCCGCTGTCCCGTTTTCACCGTTAATGATGGATTCGATAAGATTTAACGCAATTGTTTTCTCGTATTCCGGATTATTATAATTTTGAAACTTCCTGGCAGATTAAAATTGTGTGCCGGTACCGGGACTCGAACCTGGGACCTTTGCCTTTCGCGGGCAAGCGCGAATCTGCCAGGAAGTTTCATATTAGCGCACACTCCGCTGCAGAGTGAAGTTTCATTCTGGAAACATCCCTTAGGCTGTGGCTAAGCCATGTCTCCACCATATCCTTTCTTCCAGGAGTGCTAGTCTTGCGTGTTTGCAAGAGAGCTTCTGTGAAGTTTGGAAAGTAGGAGGCGAGGTACTGGCGGAAGTAAAGTTGTGAGGCGGCATCGTGAGTCGTGTCGGGATAGCACAGTCGGTAGTGCGCTTGCCCGCGAAAGGCAAAGGTCCCAGGTTCGAGTCCCGGTTCCGGCACACAATTTTAATCTGCCAGGAAGTTTCATATCAGCACACACTCCGCTGCAGAGTGAAGTTTCATTCTATTATAATTTTGTTTGTTGATACCATGGCTTGAAGGACACGGGAGCTTCTATTGTTGACTTAAATGGTTGTAAGCTCTTATGCGAGAGATAATATTTTCTGTAAACATAACAGTGTTCCGGTTTAAGATTTCAATGCAATTGTTTGTTGTCTTTTTTACGTGGTTAAAAATGCTTGGTATGACACCACGGAAATAGCCTTGCGTGGCCTAGTACAGCTATGCAGCAGACGAGTGTTTTAAAAGTAGCTGGCTACAGGTTTTCCCGCCGGAGAAGGCACAAGGAGCACCATATGCCGACAGTGAGTCAGAAGGGGCAGAGCAGCTGCCGAAACGTGAGGAATGTCCTTGCTGTCGTCAGGGCTACGGGTGGGAAGCACTGTACATACGGCGCGAAGTGACCAAATTTAATTTATGATAATCAATTAACAGAAAAACGGATTTTCGTATACAGCCCTTAGCAGAAGCCTATTGGTCAACAGCACTATACAACAACAAATTTACTCCACTTGGTTCTAATCACTTTGAACAGATGGATAACAAACGATATGTCAACGAGAGACACGTAACGATTTTGAGAATGTACGACGAATGTACGAGGTCTCGGTTGCGCGGCAATCCAGTCATCCGACGATAGGACCTAATATGAGACTGTCATCCAAAGCACAAATGTTTGTGAATATAGGCCTACATGGGACTTAACTACTGTGGTTATCAATCTCAACTAATGTTTTACCGTATCATTTAATTGAACCAGAACATTCTTAAGGTTATTATTAATTCCATCGACATTCTGATTATTACCATCACGAATTAATAATTTATGAAAACAGTTAACGTAAATTCACATAATGAATTAAAAAGCTTATTTGAAAAAGATCATTACTGGGATCAACATTTATTTTTCTTTCAGTTTTCATTATTCAATTACTATATAGGATTATTCCCTTATATTTTTACAAGAACTAGACAGTAAATTAACATTAACTTTCTTACTACCATATGGATAACATTTATACTATTCAGTTGAATTAATCGTACTAACCACATATTCTCCAACGGTAGTGGAGGATCTCAACCACATCATACTGGCATGCACCAAGTACACGGCCGCACAAAGTGTCTTCTACAGAAAGCTGGTTGCGAAGGGTTACCCCCTCCCCACAAGTGTCACTCTCTTCCTTCATGGATTCGACAAGTTTAAGTACAGTTTACTGAAGGACTACCTCAAAGTCACCGGCATACACCTCTAATTTACGAGCTGGTGTGTTTAACTTGATCATGCAGGGCTTGAAACTGCATAACTAATTTTATATTATATTTTGACTTTTATATGTCTTTGCAACTCCCATTTGGTCTTATGCTGTTTGCACTTTCATTGTATTATATATGTCACTAGTACTGTTAAAATTATATTGTTTTATATCTTGTACATATGTTTCTTGTACTTTTATTCTAGGGCTGTATGATGTGAGATACCTATTAATATTGTGATATACATTGTAAGAATTTCAATTCTATTGTAATGTTGCCACTGTAATAACCGCTGGCCATATGGTCACTGTAACCAAAAGCCATAATAAAAAAATGAAAAAAGAAAAGGAGAAAAAGAAAAGAAACACATATTCAGTCATTTATGGTGGAGACATGGCTTAGCCACAACCTAAGGGATGTTTCCAGAATGAAACTATCACTCTGCCAGGGAGTGTGCGCTGTTATGAAATTTCCTGGCAGATTAAAATGTGCCAGAAACGTGACTCGATCCTGGGACTTTTGCCTTTTGCGGGCAAGCACTATACCCCTTCTCTCCCTCTCAGGTAGACCTCTGTTTTGCGGTCGTTGATTCAGTTCGTTCTTAGTTGTTCGTTGAATATTGGCCTCGGTTTTTTTATTACAGTGAGCGTAGAGCCCCTGACGGGACGCTCTGATCCAAGGCGCCCGGCACCACTCAGCTAAGCTGTGACTAAGCCATGTCTCCTCCATATGCTTTCTTCCAGAAGTGCTAGTGTTGCAAGTTTCGCAAGAGAACTTCTGCCAAGTAGGAGGCGAAATACTGGCAGAGGTAAAGTTGTGAGGATGGACCCTGTGGTAGAGCGCTTGCCCACAAAAGGCAAAGATACCAGGTTCGAGTCACGGTTCCTGCACGCAATTTTAATCTGCCAGGAAGTTGTTATAGTAATATACTTACAAACTAAGAGTCTTGCATAGTTCGCAGGAGAGCTTCTGTGAAGTTTGGAAAGTAGGAGGCGAGGTACTGGCTGAAGTAAAGTTGTGAGGCGGCATCGTGAGTCGTGTCAGGATAGCACAGTCGGTAGTGCGCTTGCCCGCGATGGAAAAGGTCCCAGGTTCGAGTCCCGGTTCCGGCACACAATTTTAATCTGCCAGGAAGTTTCATACTTACAAACTAACCAACCTAAGAACAATAACACACGCATACACACACACACACACACACACACAGAGAGAGAGATGCTTGAGGAAGGACTCGATCTTCTGACAGAGAGCAACTGCACGGTCCGCAGCAAGGCTCCTTAGAGCGCTCGGCCATTCCTCCGCGGCTCATGTAGTGTAATAAGTGTTCATAAAAGATTAAAAATGAAAGGTAATTATTTAAGAAAATATCGGGACTCACCCAAAACATCCTGCCGTTCACGTAACCTCTGTGGGGAAGCCAGCAACTCGGTCTGGGGTTTTTGGCTGAGCTCATAGAATATTTTTGTCGTTTTCTTAACAAAAAAGAATTGATAAAAGAAAACAGTATTCAAAATGTTCAAATGTTTGTTAACGGGGTCATCAGTCCCTAAACTTACAATCTACTTATGACCTAGCTAATACTAAGGACGGCACAAATATCCATGCCCGAGGGGGCATTCGAACCCCCGACCGTAGTGGCCGTGCAGACCGTGACTGAAGCGCCTCAGTCTCCTCGGCCACTGCGGCCGGCAAAAAAAAACAGTATTCGCTACTGGTGCACCCACAGATATTTTGGGATCTAGGTGCAAAAAAATGTTTGTATAGTCTATGGGACTTAACTACGGGGGTCATCAGTCCCTAAACTTAAAAACTACTTATGAACTACTTACGAACTAGGACGGCACAAATATCCATGCCCGAGGGGGCATTCGAACCCCCGACCGTAGTGGCCGTGCAGACCGTGACTGGAGCGCCTTAGTCTCCTCGGCCACCGCGGCCGGCTATCTGGGTGTCTTGTGACATGAACTGTAATTATGTAGAAGTTAGTGACGATATTGGGCTACAGCAGCGTTTCAGAGTGGCGATTTCGCCCAACAGTAGTCTGGCAACCCTGCTGCTGTGTTGTGCCTGGCAGTATGTGCAGAGGTGCATTCACCGCACAGCCCGCCAGATGGTGGCTTGGCGTGGGAAAGGCCAGGTGTATCTCGCTTGAGCACGAACAGGCAGTGGGGATTCACGTACGAGCTCGAATGCCAAGTAGTGTAGCTTTTATTATTCACAACTAGCAGACAACCCTACTTTCCTCTGGTATGTATTTTATTATAGCTGGCGTCATGTAAGAAAGCGCTTCCGCGCATAGGGGTGGAGTCATACGGAAAGCATGGAGGGGAGGAGCTACGGCCAAGGAGGTTGGAATACAGGAAGACGCCCTTATGCTGAAAAAGTGAAGCCTTCCTCCGCCATATTGCTAGGTTTTTGAAAAGTGTTCGTAACGTAGAGCTAATGTTTTATATCACTTAAAACAGGAATAAAACGTCCGACGGTTTGCCGTGATATACAACGTGTTAAAACGGTGCAAATTAGCCGTTAAATATTAAGTTTTCAAATATATTATGATGAGTATCTATTACTATATACTCAAGAAAGTATATTGTTTGAAAGCACATACTTTGCAATGACTGTCAGTCCAATGCATTAACAATAAGTGGGTCGACTTAACGCATAGTTTTAACGGAGAAATAGCATTCCAAAACTGACCAGGATGGCGGACAGGCTTCAACAGACGTATGTGCTCGACATAGATAATGCCATCTCCCTTCATTATAACCTCCTTGGCTACGGTCCAGCGCCAACAGTTGCGTCTGCGGGAGAAGCTTTGCGTAAGGCTGTGTTCACAGTGGCACCGACGGACCATCGTCAGACGCCGTCGACCGAGTTCGACTGTAAACATCGACCGACGGTGTGGTCACACTGCATCCGATATAGTTTGTCACTTGGTCCCGTTAAAGGAGAAAGTTAGGTTAGGTTGAATATATTCTGTGTCTGAAGTATATCAGATTTCAATTCCCTACGGTGCAATGGATTCCACCGACAATTTTATGCTTCGAAATTAGTGCTACATTGCGGCTTTTGTTATTAATAAAGACTTCGAATGTATACAAATGAGCTGCACCTGTCTGGAATGAAGAAAGTGGCGAGGATTGTGTACTGTCCTCAGTTATTCTTACTCCCAGACAATCTTTTCGAATATGTGAGGTACGGGTAAAAGGAGAAATTTCTATTACATACTTGTGATATTTCGTGGTGTCATTGACAAGCAATATAACAGTTTTGCTGAATTTATTTGAAATTGTGCAGACATACACCAGTTAACCTCCATGCTTTAAATAATAAAAAAAACTACACCAGTTACGGAAGTTTATCGCTTATCACAACGAATTTTGCGGATTTATTCGCATCTTCGAGTGCATTTGTTTACATAAGTACGGTACTTTTTCGATGTTTCAATGTGTGATTTCCTGACAAACTTGCACTGCAGTTGTAGATTTGCTACTGAAGTTCAGAAAATCGGACAGAATAAACATTGAGGTGTTTCTTTTATCCTAATGTTAGAAGCCATAACTTTTCTGTCTGCTTAAAGGTATTGTGCCTCTTCCATTACTCAGAATATGCAACATAATAATCGTGACTTAGGCCTACCTGTGTACAAAAACCAGTGTAAGTAACGATTTTTGTGTTGTGATACCCAGTTTAATGGGGCAGACACAATACCTGCAAGTATAAACAGACGTGTCATGTAAAAAAGTTGTCAAGATTTTATTATGTATGCTACGATTTCCCTCATTATAGTAACTTAAAAAAAAACTACCTCTGTGCAAGAGCTGCATAAAATCACACATGGAAACCTCACGATGTATTCATGTAAACAGATCCACTAAAAGCGAGAAAAATTCTCGAAATGCGTTGTGCTAAGCATAAAAATACATCATGGATGCAGTTTTTCAGTATTTAAATCCATGGAGAACGCAGTTATAGGCCACGCGGAAACATACGATTATGATGAAAGAAATCAAATGTTCAAATGTTTGTATAGTCTATGGGACTTAACTATGGGGTCATCAGTTCCTAAACTTACAAACTACTTATGAACTACTTACCAACTAGGACGGAACAAATATCCAAGCCCGAGGAGGGATTCGAACGCCCGACCGTAGTGGCCGTGCAGACCGTGACTGGAGCGCCTTAGTCGCCTCGGCCACCGCGGCCGGCATGAACGAAATGAAGTTACGCTACATTGAATTTCAATGACTGTCATTCAGTATATTTGTGAAAGACAAGTGTGAAATTAAGAATAATTTTGAACACAAAAACCACTGAAAAGCGGAAGCACACGTAGGCCTGCACCACTTTTCCATGTCACTTCATAGAACAGACTCATCACCTTGTTAAAGAACGTCAAAACGTTGAAAGAATAATTTGTGGACAGCTAATACCCGATTATCACAGTGCAAAACAACATAAGACAGCCACTGCAATAAGATACGCCAATATTCCGGATTGATCAAATTTTTTGAGGTTATAGTTTACGCTTAAAATTTCTGATTAAGGATGTAACCAACTTGGGGTTTCCAATAAACTGTAATATCAGACCATAGATTCCGAATTATTGTGATATTTATCGTCTTTCTTTCTTTCACTAGGCGCATCGGTTTGTCACTGTCCATATCTAGCATGTGAGAAAGTCGGTCGACTTGACCTAAGAAAACAAACTGATTTGATAAAATGCATTTTTAAAAACCATCGCTGTATATTAAAAACCTTATATATCTACCTAGGTTTTATCGTCACTGACTCATGCAATTAGCACAAGGCACTACCTCCATATTTATTCATAGTAGTTCTTACCTTTTATGTTGTGCTGACTGATAGGTTTTATCTAAGATGATCACTGTATTTTTAACACATTTAGTTATAATGGCTCCTGTTTGTCTCAGCTAGATGTATTTTATTTGATGCAGTTTACCATTCAATTTTAAATTATTTTTTTTTTTTCCATGAAGATGGTCTCCTGACCAAAACTGGTAGATATATAAGGATTTTAATAAACAGCCGATGATTTTTAAAAATGCATTTTATGAAATATATTACGGCTGTTGACACTCGCCTCAGCAAAGCATTCAAACTGATTTGAATTTCAACGACTGTCGTTCGAAGTCTCTACGTTCGGGCGAGTACTGATTTGAAACGATCGACCGTTTTTCGTCGATGTGTGTCGTCGGTAAAACCCACCGATATCGGAGCCACCGTGACCATAGCCTAACTCGCGGCCATCCACGCCCCTATAGAATGAACATTATTGGCTGTCATTGCGGTAATGGAGAGAGATGCGCGGAACGGCTGAAAACTGGGCCGCCTTCGTACGTGACGCCGACTATAGTATATTATGTTACCCCATCTCCCGTAACTTCCCTTTTTCGTCCCTCTCCTCTAATTTCCTCTCTCTATCTGCTTCTCTTCTCTTTACCTGCCCATCTCCTCGTCTTCCCTCTCTCTGTTCGTCTCCTCCTACCTCTCTGCCCACCTCACCTTTCCGTTTCTCTGCCAACCACCACTTCGTCTCTTTGTTGAACTCCTCCTCAACCTTCTCAGCCATTGCCTCCTCTACCTATGAAAATTATTTCATTGATGATCAGTGATGTGGAGTCTGAGTTTCTTGCAAGGTACACTCCTCCATGCACCGTATGAAATCTTAGGCAGAAGTTGCTCTTTCCTTCAAGGTTTGCAAAATTTCATCAAAATAAAACTGTATATTTTATCCATGTTCTTAGATAAAGTACCTTTTACCATGCACCATACAAAATTTTATGTAAACACTGCTTTTGATCTTGTTTTGAAGGTAAAGTGTGCAAAATGTCATGAAGATCGGAACGAAACACTAGATTTGTATTCAATACAAACTCACAAACACACAGACACACTACCTGATAAATAAAGATATTTACCCGTGTGATTATTGATTTACTGCTTCAACGTTACATGGACTGATAACTTGCCAACAAAATTTCACTAACTGTCAAGTTACAAGAAAATACGCGTGTCGTTCAGTAAGGAACGCCGTACATAAGAAAAGCCATTAACGGAAATAGACAAACGTCCTTCTGGGTGCTTCACATTTAATGTTTGTCCTGTGCGCCGGTGAAGTTTCGAAGAGTTCTGGCAAATGGAAAAGCCGTTGTACGTCATCAAAGTGGTGTCTAACTAGCTGAGCCGCCCCGGCATTGCACGGGTAATCTTTAAACGACTTCAACTCGATAACTGCATAACGTATCGTGATGCGGTTTCTTTTAATTTCTTCATTTTTATCCTGGGTTCAACGTAGGCTTTGTTAAATGGCAATACGACAATGAGAAATAATTACAATAAGATTAATAACATAGAATGATTTACCACTTCCGCACTTTCGTTTCAAATGTTTATATAGCTTATGGGACTTAACTACGGGGTCAACAGTCCCTAAACCTACAAACTACTTATGAACTAGCTAATCCTAAGGACGGCTCAAATATCCACGCCCGAGGGGGGATTAGAACCCCCGACCGTAGTGGCCGTGCAGACAGTGACTGGAGCGCCTCAGTCCCCTCGGCCACGGCGGCCGGCCCGCACTTTCGTGACTTTTGTAGCGTAAACTATAAGACCTCAGCCAAAGTACATAGTACAGAATTATAGAACTCACGACGATTTTTTAAAGAAAAAAATAGACCGCGAGGTCATATGTCTAACTTTTTCAGATCTCCCACGATCACTATATCTGTAGTCTGAGCCATCTGGCGCCAGCGCTTTAGAAGAGAAAAATGATAAATGTGGTTCACTCGTAAAAGTTAGACACATGCTCTCATATATTTTTTATTTATTATTATTTTTTTAGATGTTTACGAGTTCTGCAAGTCTATACTATGTAGACTGGCCTAGCTCTTATAGTTTAGGCTACAGAGCTGACTAAAGTGTACAGTCGGTAAACGATTAAACGATATATCTTCGTGTAGACATTAAATATAGCCTAAGATGCCTAAGGTCATCCCTGGATTCTAAAGAAGAAATTAAAACAAACCGCATGACGATACGTTCAGTACTTTCCTCTGTCAGAGGAAAAAATTTGCTAGTTTATATAATAGTATGATTTCCCATTCCTATCTGAAATTTGTAGCAGCGGCAGAGCGGCAGAACGCATTGAGGCGCTATGCTACGATGCGCGAGGCCGTTTCCCTTCGGGGATTCGAATCCCCCCTCCCCTCCTCGGGCATGGATGTTTGTGGTGCTTTAATATAAGTTGGTTTATAAGTTTTGGTACTGATGTTCAAATGTTTATAAAGCTTATGGAACTTAACAGCGGGGTCATCAGTTCCTAAGCTTACAAACTACTTATGAACTACCTTATACTGAAGACAGCACAAACATCGGCGGCCGAAGGGGGATTGGAACCCCCGACGGGGGAAGGGCCTCAATGCGCTCGGCCGCTCCTTCGCGGCAGGGACTGATGATCCCGTAGTTGAGTTCCATAACCTTAACAAACATTTGAACATTTTGAAATTTTTAATCATTTGTGGCAAATAAAGACTGTCGAAAAGGGAACGCCTTAAAATACATGAAAAGGGTATTAACAGACAGCGCTCGGTCGCCATTTTGTTTGGATGTCGCGCTCTCAAACGGCTTCATTTCACTGTTATTATCAGGCCTCTCTATGTTATTCTGTGTTCGCTGGTTACAAGCAGCGTACCGTTATCGAATTCTTGTGTGCAGAAAAAGAAGTAGTGGTCCAAATCAGAAGTCTGTGTGCAGTGTATGACGATAGGAGTACAGGTGGGCGATGGGTAAAGAAAGTTATAGCCTCAGGAAATGCAGAGACAGAGCTCCGTGATCAGCCATATTCGAGGCGTCCTGTCACAGCCACTGCTCCAGACCTGCTGAATCGTGCGGATCCCATTATTTGTGCCGACCGGCGCATCACAACTCCACAGTTTGACTCTACAGTTGTCGGCTAGCATTTTAAGTGTAATGATCGAGACTCGGATATTGAAAGCACTGCTCACGACTGGTTCCACTAACGCTGACGGCGGACCACAGGTTTCAAAAAAGGCCATTTCATTTGGATTATTGGAGCGTTTTGTGACCGACGGAGAGGCCTCTCTGTTACGGATCGCTACGGGGCACAAAAGCTGAGTGCACCAGCATCGGAAAGGAAAAGGCAGGCCATGGAGTGGCGTCATCCTCATTATCCACCTCTGCCAGGAAAGTCATGGTGACAGTTTTCTGGGATTTTGATGGCATTATTCACGTGGCTGCCAAGAGGGTCAACCATCAGTTCAGAGGCAGACGTGGAGATTCTGAATAAACTCAAGAACAGGTCTCGACATATTCGATCGGACAAGAATCCAATAGGAAACTTGATTCAAAACGGTAATGCACGCTACACACGTCTGATAACCCGGGAAGAGACCGCTAAAGTGGATGTGATTGCCACATTCACCCTACAGTCGAGACCTGACATCCCCGGACTTCCATTTCTTTGAGCAGATTAAGGGTCCTCTATTTGGGGAATACACTTTGACGATGATATAAGCCATTGCTACCCATACATGACAACGGCATTTACCGGCAAGGAATACATCCTACGCCACAATGTGGGCATACGGTCATGGAAAGTGATGTATAAATATAGGACTTGAACAAGACATGTGGAGGAATATTGTCTCAAATTCCAGCTCTTAACACTAAACATGTTCTGGCAAAAAAAAAAAAAAAAAAAAAAAAAAAAAAAAAAAAAAAAAAAAAAAAAAAAAAAAATGCGGGGCGTTACTTATGGAATACATCTCGTACTAACTACAAATTGTTGCTGACTGGTGAGGAGGATTGACCAGTCACGTGTACGCCTTAAAAATACAGACGCCAATCGGTTAAACTAGATCACCACTCAGACTAAATGGGTCCCGTGACGCTCAATATGTCTGGCGCAATAGTATTGCCGGTTTGCGCAATACACAGCAGGACAGTGACGTGGTATAAAAATATTGACGTTCTCTCGATATATTACGCAATGCAGTGTATAGTGTCAGTGCGGAATTAGATCGATAGAAATTCAATTCGGTCCATACGATTTTTCCAAGGAACTATTGAAAAGAGAAAACAATGGAGGCTGGGGAATGCACAATAAAGCATCATTTGAGCTGTGGCACTTTGAGAAATGACAATATCGATTGTTCAGGAAATGTTAAGTACTTTATTGTGCATACTGCAAAAGAAACTGCAATGTCACGATAGTAAGGAGACACTTTACCGCTCTTGTAATAGACATTAGAACTGGGAAATTCGATCAGGACAGCTGTGTACTGAACAAATGTTCAAATGTTTGTAGAGTCTATGGGACTTAACTACGGGGTCATCAGTCCCTAAACTTACAAACTACTTATGAACTACTTACAACAAAGGACGGCACAAATATCCATACCGGAGGGGGGATTCGAACCGCCGACCGTAGTTGCCGTGCAGACCGTGACTGGAGCGCCTCAGTCTCCTCGGCCACCGCCGCCGGCTGTACTGAACATATGTCACTTCCGCTTATTTTCCGTGGTATACGTGTCACAGTACTGACAAATGCTCAAATGTCTGTAAATCTATCGGACCAAATTGCGTGGTCTTCTGTCCGTAGCTTACAAACTACTCAAACCTAGGTAAACTAACCTACGGACAAACACACACACCCATGCCCCAGGGAGGACTCGAACCTCCACGCCGAGCAACCACGCGCTCCACAGCGAGGTGCTTTAGACCGCTCGGCTACTCCACCGCGGCGCAGTACTGACATAACATCTTACTAGCTTTTCATTATCAATGATAGCAGTGAGTTTTATTCCGCTCGCAGCAGTTGCTACAAGAGGGAAACAGACGGAACACAGCCTACGATTATGTACACGATAAATTACGCAGTTCATTTGGTGAATTTGTAAACACTTGTGTTTAATGATTCCATGCGGCAGTGAGTGGGACCACTAGTTCTCGGAAATGTTTGCTGGGTACCTTTCATATTTACTAGGTCCGTTCGGAGTATTTTCTGTTTGGGTCTTGCGCAGCAAACAGCTCCTAAGGGAAGGGCGTAGGATGGTTTTACTCTGTGTGAGAAGAAGCACGTGGATCTCTCAGATTCCTAAAATATCTCGCCTGAGAGGGCCACGGGGAAAGTGTGTGCGCTCTCAAAAGAGACGAGATTATGCAGTGTAGATAAACAGTGTTGGCGCAGCGCCGTCAAACTCTGCTTTCGGCAGTGGTGAAGCGACGACGTCTCGCTGCGCCTCGGCTGACACGCGTAGCGCACGTGTGTTTGTTTATAGTTTACCTCCCGCTGTGGCAAGTGTAACGCAGCTGTGTACAGACTCTTAACACAGTCTAACATACCAGTCACGACACTCGAGCGAATTTTTATTAAGGCTAGTCTACACGACGACACCACGTTGCGACACTCTTTGCGTGAAATCAATTGCACGCAACTGGTTTCGTGTATGTCTGTAGACACGGCACCAATCATATACACTTCAGTTTCGTTGTTTTGTGAGTGCCGTAGTGGCCGTAAAATGAAAGTTTTGGTAGCTGTAAGAGTTGCAGCGGAGCTATTACTGCTGCGTGAAGTCACTTCATAAGACTAAACATAAAATAGACTGAGAAACGTGTTTCGGTTGTTAAATGGAAGACGTCAGTTCGGTTGATCTCCGGCCTTACTGAAAGAGATTGTGGCTGAAGACCCTACAAATTATTTTAAATTATCTTAAAATGTCACCAGAGCATTTTAGATTTGTTTCAAACATATTAATGCAATAAGAAAACAAGATACTCTTATGCGTACAGCATCGTCACCAGAACTGAAATTAAAAATTACATTACGTTTCTCGTTAAGTGGGGATTCATATTCGTCTCTACAGACCCTGCATCGTGTTCCGAAATGCATAATTGCGTAACCAGGAAAAAGTGAACAATATGTTTAAAAGTACTTAAAAAAAGGTGAATGTAAAACCCTGTCACGTTCTAAATAAATATTTACAAAGAATTTAAAAGCTGTCACGTTTTAAACAAATGTTAAATAAAAGAATTCAGCTTAACAGATCTGTGTAGCCTATTCTTCTGTGTACAATTTTCCTTAAAAAAGTCTGCAAGTTCAAACCACGTGATCTTCGTCTTGTTATCTTGCGCTGATCAACATGCAGATGTTTTACTAGATTGCATATTGCACAGTTCCTTTGTACAGGTATTTTGAAGTGAGGTATTTTGAATTTAATGTATTTTAGCCCGCCAATTAGGTACCGTTCACCCATCAATATTCAATTCGTGAATGATTGCTTCAAGATCACCAACACGCCGCTACTTATTTCAGAAAGCTTTTAAAAGCTCATAAACACCTATGCGTCACATATATATCCAAATACCGAAAAATTTCTTCCGTTCCCCACTTCATTTTGTGATTTGGTTATCACCTAACCTAAAAACTCGCGCAATCAGTTTCGCCAAAGTTGGGATGTGCCCAAACTGTTTTAGTTTCGCCAACGGGTTGCGCGTACGCTTAGCGCGTATGCGCACTGGCCAGAAGTGCAGTATCATGAAACGTAGTGTCGTCGTGTACACTAGCCTTTACCCACCGCGACAGCTGCGCACCAAGCGGCCAGCAGGGGACACTACTGAGTTGGCGCTATTTCGTGCGTTGTACGTCGGGTTACTTGTAGCTTAAGGCTAGTGTACACGACGACACTAGGTTGCGACACCTGTTTCATGAAATGAATTGCGCGCAATGGTTTCGTTTGTTTCTGTAGACACGGCGCCAATACTATACACTTACGTTTCGTTGTTTTGTGAGTGCCGTAGTCGCCATAGAATGAAAGTTTGGACTCGCATTTGGGAGGAGAGCGGTTATAACCAGCCTCCGTCCATTCCTGATTTATCGGGCATGGATATTTGTGCCGTCCTAGTTTGTAAGTAGTTCATAAGTAGTTTGTAAGTTTAGGGACTGATGACCCACAAGCTTAACAACAAACAAACCATTCCTGATTTACGTTTTATGTGATTTTTCTAAATCATTTCAGGCAAATGCTGGAAAGGTTCCTTTCAAAGGGTATGGCCTACTTCCTTCCCCGACCCTGACAAAAATTACCCTAGCGTGTGCTCCGCCTCTAAAGGACCACACGATGTCAGTGGTTTATGAAGCCCTAATCTCCCTTCCACCGTTTCCTGTGCAATTCCCACAATGAGAGAGACGTTCTGGCCAGGGCGACATTTTTTTTACATACTTCATTTACTTCTCATTTATAATCCTGCTACCTTTTAATATAAAGCAGGCCGTATGTTTGTAGTTTTCCGTGTTGTACATTAGTTCGTCGAAGTTACATAATTTAAATATTTGAAACAGATAGAGATAAAAAGAAAAGAAAAAAAACCAAGAGAAAATATATATACACAAATGCTTACATTTGTTGCTACAATTATATTATAACAAATTACAATTCGTGCATTTTACAATAAATTAGATGTTGTGGAGAACATAAAAACATGATTACGTGCGTGGTTGTTATACGCATGTCTAAATTCAATGTATTCTGAAATTTGTTAATTGTAATTATGGTCTAAATCATTGCAGTAGGAAAGAAAGGAATTATATCTATAAATATGCGGGTTTTCTGTGCTTATTGATAGCTACATTGTACTGTGATGGGCGTTGAGTATCTTGGAATGTTTCCATCAAGCCACCTATCACCCAGCACTTTCCATGGTTTTGGTGATATTAGTCTTTTTCCTTTATATTGTTTTTTCTTTCTTGTGTCTCAGATGTTAGTTTTCATATTAATTTAAAGAAGGTCTGGTTTGAGTTGTTGAAAGTGGGAGATTGGTCCCCTGTCAATCTTGAGTCTCATGGGTGTCACTTCCTTCATTTGTCAAAGTTTCATCGTCTTCTTCCTCATCTGTTTGTTCCCAACTATACCTGTCCACTCTGCGGGGCATACGGGCACGCCTTCTATAGGGCCTTGTCCTTTTGTATTCCTCATAGGTCGCATTGGATATCTTGTCTGTTAGTGTGTTGTGTCCATTTTTGTTCGTCTCTTATTATGTCATATATCGTATCGTCTGTTGTAAAGTCAAGCTGCTGTGTGTCTCTGACATGTGTGTATCGTCCGCAGAGGAAGGCGATGTGTTCAGGGCAGCATTCGGTGTTTCGGCAGGTGCAAGTGTTGGTGTCGCCCAGTTCCACATTCGGAACAGGTAAGTGGGATATGGCCTATGTCCTTTTAGGGAGTAAACCATACCGCGGCTGGGGTCGATATGCTTCATCCTTTTTCTTTCTCTAATGTCTGGTAGCAGTGTGTATAGACTATGTCCCTTGTCGCAAGCCTCCCATTCCTGTTGCCATGTGTCCGTTCGCCATGTTCTCAGTTGGCCAGGACGACAACCCAATGCCGCATTTGATGATCGACGACAGTGCGGCACACCATACTTTCTTCCTTGTTCCTTCCGGCTGAGAAGTCCTTATGTGGCGAACTACTGCACGAACGGGCAGATCCTCTTGATGATACGAATGTCGAAACAGGCGTTGTACCGACATCTGAATTCCTTCTACGAGGACCGCGTCAGATGACCACCGCCCACATTCCCACACAGATTAAAACTTTTTCAGGAGTTGTAGGTGTGAATTCCTTATTTGCTCGCATTCACTGAGTGTCCTTCAGTCTCTTTAAATCCTATACCCACCATATAAAGTAGTGCAGAACATCCAGGACTCTCCTCCCCACCTACAGGGGATGAGGGTGTATTTCTGCTGGATACCAGGTCAGTGTATTCAAAGGAAGATATAAGATGATATTAACAAGAGTAAAACGAGGGTAATGGACTGTAGTGTCAGAAAATCAGGCGATGCTGTAGGACTTAGATTAGGTAATGAGGCGATAAAAGTTGTAGATGAGTGTTGTTATTTGCGTAGCAAGATAACTTCCGATGGCCGAAGTAAAGAAGATATAACAAGCAGAGTGGCTATGGGAAGAAAAGCGTTCCTGAAGAAGCGAAATTTATTGACATCCAATATTAGTTTAAATGTTAGGAAATCCTTTCTGAAAGCATTTGTCTGGACTGTAGCATTGTATAGGAGTGAAGCGAGGACGATAGGAAGTTCAGAAAAAAGATGATATATTTTGAAATTTGGTGCTACAGACGAATGAAAATTAGATGGGTATTTCACGTAACTAACGAGGAGGTGCTCAACTGAATTGGGGAGAAAAGGGGTTTCTGGCATTTCCTGTCTGAGGGAAGGGATAGGTTAGTGGGACACTTTCTGAGACATCAAGTAATCGTCAATTTAGCATTAGACGGAAGTGTGTGGGGTAAAAATCGTAGAGGGAGACCGAGAAACGAATACAGTAAGCAGATTCAAAAGGATGTAGGTTGCCGTTCGTATTCTCGGATGAAGAGGATTGAACAGGACAGGGTAGCTTGGAGAGCTGCATCAAACCAGTCTGCGGACTGAAGACCACAACAACACAACCAGGTCATATGGATATTAGAGGGAACGAAAGGACAGCTGTAGCAGCTAAAGAGGCGTGTTGTGAGCCTCAGAAATTTCAGTGTCCCCCACCCCCTGCATGCCGTTACCTCGCTGTTGAGGTACAAAGTCATGTGTCGATAGGGGGTTGAGTGGCGGAAAATTACGAAGTTTCCTATCGTAAAACCCATCACTCGGCCGTGGCGCACCTCTTTCAATCCGCACAGGCGGGATGAGGTCCTCCTCACTCGTCTTCGTATAGGTCAGTGTCCCATGACACACGACCTTTTGCTCCGGCAGTGCTTGTGATGTACAGTTAACACTGCATCACACTTTCGTCGAACGTGCATGTGTGTTGTTAAGTTCAAAGGTCAGCAGCTCTTTTTTCCAAGTCATCTGCCCTCTATTTTAACTTGCGATCAAACAACTGTGGTACATCTTTCAAAAACTTTTTAATCCTTAAACTTATCCCTAAAATTTTAGAGCAACTTTTTTCAAAGTGTTATCAGGTTGACTGGCTCTTCCGTCTTTTTTTATTATTGATCAGCCAGTTACTGCCACCTATGACTAAGAACACTAACAGTGTTACTGACCAATTTAGACTGGGCGTACATGTCAAGTTGGCTTCCAGTTCACGAATGCCTTACGGAAAACCTCAGGAATCCATCACAGCGTAATATTTAAACGACTGTGTCAACTGTTCTAAATCTGGACCTTTCAGGATCATGATGCTCAGTTAAACCTCGTGGTTAAATGCCCTGTTCGGTTTTGGGCCAGCAACTGTAAACGATATTAATAACTGTTTCTTTTCTACACCTCAGTAAACTCAACATAACTATTTTCCTAAAATCACAATCAAGTTATTTCTTCTCTACTTTCCAGTTGTCGCAAACTCCTGTCCTTTTGCTGATTTCATGATTTCCTCGCTACTTACAGACCATCTTCTCAAATCAAATGTTTGGTAAATCTATCGGATGAAACTGCGTGGTCATCAGTCCGTAGCTTACAAACTACTTAAACTAAGGTAAACTAACCTAATGACAACACACACAGACACACACACTCATGCCCCAGGGAGGAGCCGAACCTCCGACGGCGAGTAACCGCACGCTCCGCAGCGAGGCGCCTTAGACCACTCGGCTACTCCACCGAGGCCCATCTTCTCTTACTAGCAGTACTCTCCTTATATTCCGCTGTGCAGACATAGTTCTAATTACTGGTGTTCAAGGAAAGTGTTCTAAATATTCTAATAGCTCATCAGAAACAGATGGAGATACCGCACCTACAGTTTCACGGAACTTTAGAATGGGCCTCATATGCGTTGTGTGCACCACTACTCAGCACTCTGCTGACTGGGAAGTTGAAAGTTGACATCAGACACGTATATATTCCTGCAAGATCCCATTTTGCAGACAGATATTTAGCAGGCTACTTAGGGTTGCCATCCATCCCGATCTATTGGGACCGTCACCGTTATGTATCTTCGAGTGACGATTTTCCGACAACACCCAATTTTGTCCAGATTTAACATAATACATTTATGAGCTTAGCTCAAGTACATAAGTAACACCATGTGCGAACTCAGCGTGTAAATACAGCATCTGATATTTTTATTTGCGTCAACACGGTTTATGTTGATTAGGTCGTTTCACAACGAGCGTTGCATGTTGCGTGTGCTGTATCGACGGTGCAAGCACCTTCCAGATCTAGCGCCAGCGTTCGAGAAAGAAACCAGACTTCTTCAGTAGTTCGCTGCTGGAACAACGTAAGCAACGCCACTCGAATGCTTGTGTAGTTTCCATTTGAAAGCGATATAAGACGATTTTTTCTAAACGTAAATGAACAATGACTGAAAGTTATCTATACCTACTATAATAATGTGGGGATGTAGGTGGTATGTTCCATATCGCCTGCTAAACCATTGGACCGATTTCAAGCAAACTTGGTAAACACATTCCTTATTATCATACAACAGTCTATGAGTGGGTGAGAACCACCTACTTCAGGATATTTGACGTAATAAGACAATTCGCTTAAACTGTGGCATAATGTGACAGTGTTCCACAACTCCTCATAAATTAATAGACCGATTTCAACGAAATTTGGCGCAAATATTCTCAATAATGACACATTTTTCGCTTGGTGGTATGATACAAGATGTTGTCGCATATCGATTTCATTCATTGCATGAACATTATCAGTGCAGTTTGCAGTCCTCAGGACTCATGATTACAACATAAAAAGTTGGCTACATTAAAACTATATAAAAAGGCCTGTAAGGTGAGCTTTACAAGTTTCAAAGTACAAGTTCTAACGTGCACCTTGCCTGCCTTTTTTAGTATTTTGACTAGGTTGGGGCGGATTTTCATGTTTAAAGCGCGTCTAAAAAGATCGGTGAATGGTTCCATATTTCACAAAACGCACCGGCGAGGATGAGACGCCCCGTATACACATTGATTTACAGGTTAACAAGTGGCCCCTGTCGTATGCACTACAGTGAAGTGGTGCGGTGGTACACGCTGCGACACAGCTAACAGGGTCACTGTGAGGACTCGTGTCATTGCAACATGGAGCGCAGAATGGAGTAACGCGTTTTCATCAAGTTTTGTTTCAAATCAGGCAAAACGGCGATGAAGAAATGTTAGTGCAAGAGTAATGTGTTGAAGCAGTGAGTAATAAGTGTAGCCGCGGCGGAGCGGCCAAGCGTATTGAGGCGCTATGCTCCGATGCAGAGGCCGTTCCCCGTCGGAGGTTCGAATCCCCACTCGGGCACAGATGTTAGTGTCATGTTTAGTATAAGCTAGTTCATAATTAGTTTGTAAGTTTAGGGACTAATGACCCCGCAGTTCGGTTACTTAAGCTTAACAAACATGTTAACATCAAAAAGTGTAGTTTGACTGGTTTAAACGCTGTAACAACGGAAAAGGTGTCGAGGATGAGCCACGTTCGGGTCGACAGTCCACAATCACAGTCACAGACAACAACGAACGAGTGCGACGGCTGCTTGGAGATCATCGGGAGCTGTCTTTGAGAATGATAGCAGACAAGCTGAAGATGAGCACAGACAGTACTATAGCTCACAAACATTTGGAAAAGCAGAAAATTTGCAGTCGGTTTGTACCGAACATGCTGACAGACGAGCTGAAGCAAACTTGAATGGAAGCATCTGGAGACTTATCCCTGACCGGAATCGGCAAGTTTTAGAAACCATCATTACAAGAAGTTGGTGCTCCCAAAAAGAGTCGACTGGCAGAAGTCAAAATAAAGACGATATTGATTACCTTTTTCGATAGAAAGATCTCGATCTTGATTCATTGTGAATTTCTACCCGAGGTCATACTATCAACGGGGACGTTGAATGGAGAATTTTGAAACGGCTGCTGCAACGCATCCGGTAGGTTCGGCCAGAACTGTACCGGAGTGGACAGTGGAATTTCCTGCACGACAACGCCCGTCGCACACTGCGATCCGCGTTCTCAACTTTCTCGCTAGACGCCAGGTCGCTGTGCTTCCACACCCTCCTAGTTCCCCAGATTTGGCGGCGGCAGACTTCGTTCTGTTTCCCCCCTCAAATTAGCCCTCAAAGACTTACGCTTCGAAAAGGTTGCAGAGATCCAACAACGCGTGTCCTCAGTGCTTTGAGCCATTCCACTAGAAGTTGACAGCTTTCAACAGCTGTACAACCGCTGTCAGGAGTGTATTGAAGCCAATGGCGATTACTTTGAAGGCCAGTAAAGGTATTTTGTCACTCTTGTTTCCAAATCTTCCAACTATTCATTGCTTTGTCCAGTTTTGATAATCTAAATGCGTGACCGTATATGTTTCATTATTTTCCACCGGAAGTATATAGTTTTCTTATACACACTGCTTCCAGTTTGTTTTCCGCTTCACTGTTTCTCAGCAACAGGAAGAGTCCTGCAGATTATACCATCTAGCTGTTTGAGCAGTCCCTACCCTTCACTGCCACTGTGTCATGTTAAAGCTTTCTACAGTAAGTTGCCACTTCTGTCTCATATTTTCAAACAATTATGTTCCTTCACTTGTTTCAGAGGAGGTTGGGTGGGCGTTATAGAAGTCACGGTATGTTTTGCGTTTTTCATTTGTTTCTTGGAATCTACGATTTTCTACATCATCCCAATATATCCTGCCGTAAGTAATATTTTAAAAGCTTAACAATAACCACTGTTTAATTTCGACAACATTGTCAAAGGAGGGACAACGATTTTCTTGAGATATATGGAAAGCAAGGCAGCTGAAAAATATACTAAGTGGTTGCGACAAAATACAGTCCGGGATGCCAGTTACGATGCGTTTATTGACGACGACACTAATACGGAAATAGCATGTTCACTTTGACAATATCATTCATGTTCAAGCGAAACTGCAGGGAGGGTCGTGTATTTCACACCCAGACATGTCCTATCACCGATTTACTGGACTGGCGCGCACCCAAGACCTCGTACACACTTCGTAGAATTTCGTGCATGTTTGTGTATCTGCGATTTCATGATCATTATTCATTTGTTTAATACAGTGGATGAACTGAAGCAAAGTAAAATTGTTGTTACGGCTTTCAAATGTTCAAATGTTTCTAAATACTATCGGACCAAACTGCATGGTCATCAGACCGCAGCTTACAAATTACGTAAACTAAGGTAAACCAACCTAAGGACAACATACACACCCATACCCCATGGAGGACACAAGACTCCGAAGGCGAGCAACCGCGAGCTCCGCAGCGAGGCGCCTTAGACCGCACGGCTACGCCACCGCGGCTGTTTAAAAATGATTACTTAAATTTGCGTCCTGAGCGCCATATATCCAGTGATTCCCAGTCGCTGCCCCGTCTACAGCAACGGCTTTTCTCGCCCCATCCCCCACTCACCTGACGCCATATGGTTCCTTTGTGCCTCCTCCGGCGTGAGAAACGGGGGCCTCGCTAACAACTACTTTGCGCTGACGACCCGTTTCTAAACTACAGAATATCACAACTGCGGGCTCCTAACAAGAGTCGTAACACATGGACAGATTAATAAAATGTCTCTTCGCAAAACGGAACCCTTACAACCTCTGTTAGTTTCTGTATATCTACAGACCACACAATGTAACTGTCGAAGTCACATATATGGTATATTCTAGTTTCCAGCACAGGCGTGCGTAACTGATATGGTCTACATCTACGTCTACATACATACTCCGCAATCCACCCAAAGGTGCATGGCGGAAGGTATCTAGTACCACTACTAATTACTTTCTTTCCTGTTGCACTCCCACAGAGAACGAGAAAAAAACCAATGCTTGTAGGCATCTGTAGACAGGGATACCAACTCATTCCTGCCAAAAGTCGCTAAATCCTATTCAAATAGTCTTCATTTTGAAGTAAAAGTACCCTAGATTTTTCGAATATGTGTAAAATTTTTCGGAATTTAATAACATTTTTTAGAACCATGGTCTTTCCACGAAATTATTAAAATGATATTAAAATGATGTAATTGGGTAAAAGTTACGTATTAGACTCCATTCCGAATGTAGCATTACGTTAAGAAATCAATTGTGGTATACACCTTGACGTTTTCATGAGTCACTTGTATGGTTTTTATACACTTATATAGCACGGTTAACTAGTTATTGACGATATTCTGTAAAATACGGATCTTATGTTGGCAACACGATTAAGAATGCAACAACCCATTTGGTTGAGATGGCTAAAGTGACATTAAAGACGAAATAAACTATGAAACGGCAGGTCGTTTACAACGCCTATGGCAGAAGTAGTGTCAAATCTTCCAAAAAACGCACGTGCCGCCTCTATCAGAATAAGCGTGGACTTGAAAAACTTGTTGCTGTTGAGAGATGCACACATGAAAATATAAGTTCATCATTCGTCCCTATCGTAATATTTCTGGATTTTACTTATATTGCTGACACTAAAGATTTTATAGTTAAATTTTAATTTAATAAACAGGGCAGCTGCTCGACGTGTTACGTTGGTAGCTGACTGGAGGCGAAGGTTGCCAATCAGGAGTGGCGTTCAGTAACCAATTAAAAACAGCTTTTCATTTTACGCATCGTAAACAAATCGGCGTTGCAAATGACAGTTGTTTACGAATAACATTTCGTAAATTAGTGACATAATCAATGAAAAATTATGCATTGCACTTTCGTTGAAGAAAAATCGCTTGAACAGATGTTAAAGTAAAGTACGTCGAGAACCAGTCACTAAATGGTTTAAGAGTGTCTTGTAATTAGGCCAACGTAGCTTCCGTTGAAAAGTCCCTTTTAACTGACAACGAATAAAAGCTATGACTTAATAAATGCTGTACAAATCCCTTACATTTTCCCCAGAGAACCTTAAAATGGCACTAAAAAGTCGATATTCCCAAATATAAATTTTTGTCGCTAACAGGATCTTTCAATCTCCCATATTTAGCGACTCATCCCCCAGATTGGCAACTCTGTCTTCAGGAGCCCAAATCTCTCTGAACTTTGTGGTCTTTACACGAAATGTAAGTTGACGGCGGTAGATTGTTCTGCAGTCCAGGCGTCCAAATTTCTCCAACTGTTTCTCGAAAAGAACGTCGCCTTTCCTCGAGCGACTCCCATTTGAGTTCCCGCAGCATCTCAGTAACAATCGCGCACTGATCGAACCTACCAGTAACAAACCTAGCGGTCAGTCTCTGAATTGCTTCCATATCTTTCTTTGAAAAAACGTGGTTGGAATCCCAAATACTTGAGCAATACTCAAGCCGGTGTCTACAAACGAATCACACCTTCCCAAATTTCTCCCAATAAACCGAAGTCGACGATCCGCCTTCCCCATGACTGCCATGCTTGTTCCATTTCATGTCGCTGTGCAGTGCTACGCCTAGATATGTAAGTTACGGTACTCCATCAAGCAGCACACTACTAAAGCTGTAGTCGAACATAACGAGATTGTTTCTCCAACTCATTTACATCATCTTACGTTTTTCTACATTTATAGCTAGCTGCCATTCCTCACACCACCTAGAAATATTGTCCAAGTCACCCTGCATCCTACTACAATGACCAGACCTTCCTGAACACCACACCATCATCAGCAAACTGTCGCAGATTGCAACTCACTCTGTCCGTCAGATAATTTATACTGGTCCTACCACACTTCCCTGCGGCACTCTTAACGATAACGTAGTCTCAGATGAGAACTCGCCATTGAGGACAACGCACTGGGTGCTATTACTTAAGTAGTCTTCGAACGATAAGAGTATGTTAGATGTCTTGTGTAGCCAGACATCTCGTATATCCAAACTTACATAGACTATATGCACACCATTCCGAGTATTCTAAATTATGCGATTTTGAGGACATTCCTAGCGTAAATTGCACATCCCTATGGATTATGGGTAATTTCTTTGACTAGCTGCTTTCCAGGTATTCTTGGCTTCTGGGCGTTTTCTGGAAGCACAGAACAACGAACCCAAAATTCTTGCCTATAACTCAAATAAAATCCTGTTTTGTATTTCAGAGTCCTACTGTGTTGAAAGACAGCCCTTTGTAGTCAGGGTCGCTGGATGCAGTGGGTGATACGAGCTATTCTACTAATTCACTTAACTCGTTTTGTAGTCCAAGTATTTATTCTCTTCCAGCTAGTGAATAAGCTACTAAGCAACTACTTTTTTATAAAATATGGACAGAAAAAGTATTAATGTGCTAAGTACGATATCTGTTCTTTTCTGATAAAACTTAATACCCGAAGTTTTAGCACATTGTTTGTTTTTAGCAATACTTATACCGTCCATTATTCTTTACGACATTAACCCTCGGCAGGATACAATATCTATCATTAATATATTTGGGTGCACCTCACGGGTGAGATTAAAAAGGTGCTTTCGCATAAGCTTAATGAATACCTTACTTAATTCTTAATATCTTTAAAATCTATGCTAATTGGGATACGTCATTTACGTAATTCACGTAATGTCGAAGAGGACATGCAGCTCTACTGTATGAATATATGATGATAGCGACTTTCTTGGGTAAACATTCCGAAAATAAAATAGTCGTCTATTAGAATCTCCGGGCGGGGACTACTCAGGATTATGTCGTTACAAAGAAACACAAAACAGTCATTCTAGGGGACGAAGCGTCAAATGTTCTATCCCTCAATCAGGCAGATATGTTAGAGAATTTGAAAAGAGAAATGGATTAGTGAAGTTCGACGGCGGGATAAACAGGATTTCTGGCCAGGTGAGTACAAGATTATAAATACAAAATCAGTTGGTGGTATCGCAGGAGTATGTCTGATAATGAAACAACTGGCTCGTCCCAATACGCCAGTCACTACTCTTGATGAACTGTGGTATCGTGTTGAAGCTGCACGGGCATCTGTACCTGTACACGCCATCCAAGCTTTGTTTGACTCAATGCGCAGACGTATTAAGGCCGTTATTTCGGCCAGATGTGGTTGTTCTGGGTACTGATTTCTCAGGATCTATGCACCCAAATTGCGTGAAAATGTAATCACATGTGAGTTCTAGTATAATATATTTGTCCATTGAATACCCGTTTATCATCTGCATTTCTTCTTGGTGTAGCAATTTTAATGACTAGTAGTGTATGTACGGATATACGGCTATATTTTTTGTAAAATTGAAGATCTAAATAAGTAGGTTATCATGATTTGAGATTTTTCAGAAGCCTCAGTTATGTATTGATTTGACCGCCGTTTGACTGATTTATATTGTTTTATTGTTACGATTCACTCTGATGAATCTGATTACATCAGTTGAAAGTGGATTAAGATCAAAATTTGGATCGTGACAATAAAACGATGAGAATCAGACAAATCAAACGTTCAAATATTTGTAAAATTATGGGGATCACACTGTAGTGGTTATCGGTCGTTAACCCTTCAGATAAGTAGGTTCCTTTGAAAAAAAAATTGATTATTTGCGATCGGAAACGTTCATATATTTTTTTTAGAAATGATACGTGTGAATGGAAATTTTCTCGCTTGCCTGAAAGTATTACTGGACACCGCAAATTTGGCCTTGTGATTGGCACAGCAGCCTCTACATATAGGAAAAGAGATTTGCGGATTTTATTGTTGATAGCTGCTGAAACGTAGGTATGCAATGTTGAATGTCTGCAACTCATATCTTTGACTCCGCGAGGACAATCTTAGGTTTGGGCTGCCCGCATTTGAGCTAAAAGGTTGGTTGCCCGGCCACCGACGAGTAAGCAATAGTAAAGATGTGCGAACAGTCATGGAATGAAGTCGCAAATCGTAGTATGAGCTTGGATCATTTGAGTCTTTTTATGTGTGATAATGCTGAGAAATATTTAAATGGGAAAATGTATTGAGATTATGAAGAATAAAGGTAAGAAGAGTCATATTTTTATTATGAGGCGCTTTGCGTAATTGTAGTGGGTCAAGTCTAGTCTCCGATACCACCCGTCGGCTTTGACCAAGGTCGTCACTTATTACGTCAATATTTCCATAAATGTTTCTATTTATATTGTCGCTGATAAATCTGATCCACAGATAATACTTACATGAGTATGTACATATATTTCCATATTTCATGAATTTTTGTCCGTATTTCGTGATTTTTTATAATAAAAGCCCCTTTTTAATATATGATTTCTTACAGATTTAAAATGTGTAATATAATGATTATTAAACGCATGCAACGTATTAAATATATATTTTTGTCATTTGTTATTTGAGCGTAAATTGTTTTATGGCTATGTTACGTGTATTTTGTTAATTTTTTATATGCAGTGTTACTGATTTTTAATTTTCTTAATTGCTACAATATCGATTTATATCTTTTGTTTCGTTTAGTCCTTCCATAATAATCTCATTTCCGTTAGTAAAATTGATCTATATTTTTAAATTCCAATCAATATATGTATTCGTTTGTATACTGTGAGTTTGATTTTTTGTAAACAATACATTTATTTAAACATCATTGTTATTATCAAAAAATGCGGATCTCTTCTCGTAAAATGACGATTTCATAGTAAAACATTTCATTTGTGCGTGTTTGTCTAATGCAGAAGTCACATGATTGCCAACATTAACAATTTTCGTTGCCATGGCTGTAAGTAAATTTTAACTGATCTGGACATCATTGTGAGCGGCATATATAAGTGAAACAAAACTGCGATGATTTGGTATTGGTAACTAGACCTAATTTTATAGGTCATGTGCAGATATTGACACCTACTAAATACGTACATATGGATACTTTAGTTCCCGATACCTGATAACCGAATTTATTCAGATATAACCAATACAGGTCAAGTCTAGATACCGATATTTACGATCAATATTTGAAATAAAAAAAGTAACAGCTGGTATCGAAAACTAGACTTTACTTATATAGGTGAAGCTTAGATAGTGTTATCTAATAAATACTGGTGAACTAGAAAATATGAAACGGCTGCTATTGGTACCTGGACTTGACCTATATAGCTCAATTGCAGATACCGATACCTAATAAGTATTTGTGAACCACAAAATATGAAGGGCTGGTATCGATACCTAGACTTTACCTATATAGGTCAAGTCTAGATAGCGATACCAACCCTTCATTTTTTTCTTTGACATATAGGTATTGCGTATAGGAGGGTATATGATAAAATACGAAGAGCTTGTATCGCTATCTAGACTTGACCTATATAGGCCAAGTCTAGTTACCGATACCAGCCCTTCATATTTTATGGTAAAACAGAAAATATGAAGAGCTGGTATCGGTAACTGGACTTGACCTATGTAGGTCAAGTCTAGATAGCGATACCACCCCTTCATATTTATCTTTCACATATAGATATTGCGTATAGGTGAGTATATGATAAAATATACAGGTCAAGTCTAGTTACGGATACCGGCCCTTCATATCTTATGGCTCGACAATATTTATTAGGTATCGGTAACTGGACTTGAAGTCTAGATAACGATACCAATTAATTTTATGTGAAATATGTTTTAGCGTTTTATTTTGTTCCAATGTAATATATTCCCGCTCAAAACCCTTAATTTCCCGCTGTAGTCCCGTTAACGTTTATGAATATTAATATTAATTACAATGTGTCATAATTATGGGACTTTATTTTTTGAAAATTTTCATATGTTTCAATTTAGTATTTTTCGGCCAATATCTCCAATTTTGTCGCGGTAGTCTCGTTATGTTACTTAGATATTTTTTATACTATTCAGATAGTTATTCTCTTGTCACATTTCTATAATTTCGCTACATATTTCATTTGTTATCTAATATTCGTTGTCGTTCTTTAAAGTTTATAATGTTTCTTAATTTCACTTTCATTTAATTCGAGTAATATGAACATTTGTATACTCCAACGAGAAAAGGTAATTAATACATTCAATTGTTTATTATAACACGATCCTTGTATCAAATGTATCGTGACGTCTCTGGACAAAGTAGGCCTATGACGTCATTGGTCAAAACCGACGACTGGTATCGGACACCCGACTTCATCCAATTGTAGTCGGTTAAATTGTACGACGCTTCTCGCCTGGCTCCAGTGGTTACGTTGGCACCAATAGTAATGACGGCAGCCCAGATAACAAATATATGTTTTTTCTTGACAACTTCAATTAAGACGAAAATAATTTTTTTCTGAACGGACAAGGGTACATACAAGAACCTGTCAACCATAGAGCAGGTACAGCATTAATTTTGCTGCGAGTGAAACGAGCAGCAATAACATTTACTCTGTACCTCGTGAAAAATATTAACGCAATTCTACACTTCATTGTTCATCTGTTGCCAACATAAGCACTGGAGTCCGGCGAGAAGCGTCGTAAAGTTTTACCATTGTAGTCCATCTCTAACATACATTCAAAATGAAGGGTTTAATTTTCGCATCCTATGTTCATTCTTTAAAAGTATAGTGCAGGAATTTGGTATGTTTTTAGGGTACAAAATAAAACGGAGGAAGTGTGATGTAGACAATTTCGACTTTTATTTATTTGCATGGTATAATGTCTTTTGTTGGCAGTAAAGAGAGATTGATCTCTATCTAAGAAGGACAATAGAAGTAATGACTTTCTGGAAAGATCTGTATAAGGCATTCCCAAGTTGTAATCAGCATTTTTGTACAAGATTGTTTAAGTTCATGTTCTCCTTTTATGAGGAAAATATAAAGATTTTCAGTTTCAATTCAAACCGCAGGCTGTTTCGTGTCAGTCATTCATCCCGAACCTCAATTAATTATTTTTAATACTACAGAGATGGAGAAAAATAGTATTTGTGTAATTAGCGGTTTCGCTTTGCACACCAACGAATTCTGTAGCTAGTACTCGAACTTGCAGCAGCAGCATTTTATGGCAGAAATTCTAAGAGCAGTCGTACATGTTTCTTTGCCCACATGTAGGCCATAAAATCAGTGTAAACCGTTGAGTGAGATAATTCAGAAATAATTGTCGAAGTCAGATGTAATTGGCAATCAGTTACTTACTACTGCAGCAAGTTGGTGTCCTATTGTCCAAACAATTGCAATCTTTAATGAGACAGCTTATTTTCTACCAGAGGTCAAGTCGCCCATTCTACGAATAAAGTCACAGGGTCAGATTTTTTTTTTTTTTTTTTTTTTGCATACTTGGTTTATGCTCAAAAGTTGGGTTTAATTAATGGGATAAAGTATTTAGTCAGATTAGCATGTTTGAGTTGAAGTGCAGATTCATTTACAGCTATCCATACACACACAACTACACATGACACAATTGTTTGGGAAGCCACTAAAGTAATGTCAGGCAATTTTATTGACAAGCTGCGATTACAATACTAAACATTATTATTTTAATTTCAATACCAATCATTATATATTTATTTGATCAATAACAATTAATAACAATCATTACACTGTTCTATTTATTAACTGATTTTAATGTTACAATTTATAGCGCCAAAATAAATCCTGAAGTATAATCGAATTTGAATACGCTGCTCCAATGAAAATACACATACAGTACACAATCGTTACGCAGCTTTTTTGTGATATCCAGCCGCTGGGCAGCGCTGCACTTGCGATGTTGCAGAAATTGTCTGGGAGTTTTGTGACTTTTAATGTTAGACTCTGGCCGTAATGTGCGTTTACAACGCGCTCTGCAGTACGTGATCCATCTCACAAGGAGACCACATGGGTATCGGGCTTTAGAAATCTTTGATAATTGTGGTACCTGAAATTCATAACTCAAATAACGATCAGCCAAAGCCATTCGACGCAACTCTCAAAAATTATCGAGAAAATCGACGTTGAAGTTTTGCAAGTAACCAATATATATTAATAAAAACGAATTGCCATATGTGTGAAAGCGCAACACTTAAGAATGGCTTCACCGATTTGGCTGATCTTTTCTTCGTTCTCTTCGTAAGTCTGAGGACAAGGTTAGTATGAAAGAATTTTTTTGGAAAATTACCGGAAAACATCAGAATCAGAAAAACTGAAAGTACGCTTCCAGCTCGGATCATTTTCTAGATTCTCCAACAATCAGCTTATTCATTCGCTACTCAGCTAGCGACCAAATACACTGTAATGGAGATAACAAATACGCCAAGGAGGTTAGAATAAAGGAGACGGCGTTATCTATGCTGAGAATACATGAAAAACATCATCTTCCTCAGTAGATTTAATGTGTCTGAAACTAAATTATCATGCGGCTTATCAAACTAATATTGTTTACTATCGAGAGAAATCAACTGTTGTTATCTAAAATTGCATTGGCTTTGCCACGATTGGTCGGCTTCATTCCCATGATCCAACAGCTGTTGCCAACATAGCTAAACCACACTTGTGTCGCGGATTGTAAAATTTCACCGGTATGTAGCATTGTTGTTAATCGTGTTCCAATTAGATTGAAATAAGAGTCCATTATTCACTTACAGGTCAAGAAACAACAGACAAACATTGCTTCCAATTACAAAAACCCTATTTGGTTGAGCCATATTGGCAGCAAAAAATAAGGATGTAGACGATTTGAACATAAAAATTCAAAGCCAAATCGCTGGCCAAATGCATTCATTTACTTCGATGGTTTCCATTACCGATTCTCATGAAGTCGTCAATTATTCAACAGAATTCCTGAATTCATTTGATTTGCTAGGAATGACACCAAACGATTTTCAACTCGAGGTCAGGTCCGCGATAATCATGTTACGCAATGTAAGTCAACCGAAACTATGCAATGAAAGACTCTGTGACGAAGCTGATGAACAATGTGATTGAAGCAACGATAATCACAGGAAAGTTCAAAGGAGAGGATGTTCCAAGAATACGACTGAAACCAACCGACTTGCCGTTTCAATTAAAGCGTCTCCAGTTTCCCGTTCGCCTTGCATTCGAAATAACGATTAATAAACCTCAAGGCCAGTCATCGATAGTCTGTGGAATAAATCTTGAATCGCCGTGTTTTTCACATGGGCGGTTTTACAAGGATGTTGGAGAGTTCGTAAACCATCTACACTGTTCGGCTTCTCTCCTGACGGAAAGACAAAAAATATCGTTGATCAACAAGCGGTACAATGACTTTCGAAACGTTGTACTTCCATTCCACTCATTTTATTTCAATTAATTATTTTGATTCACATGCAAATTTTATCATTAAAGAATGATAATGCTTACTGTTGTGAAATTCCCTGGAATTTAAAATCTTGGAAATATTCCCAGGCAATATTGCTGGGAATATTCCAAAAATTCATAAATTCCCAGGAATTTATGATTAATTAGCCAGACAGATCAATAAAACTTCATTAATAGGTTTAAGGCAGTAATTATATAGTTAAATGCAACACAAAAACTGAAATATATTTTAAGAAAAAACTATAATTAAATAAATTTCTTCGAAATTTATAATTTTAAAAACCAAATCACTCAAATTAATAGGTCAATGTGGTAACTGTTAATAAAACACGCGAACGCATCATCTTCTTAAGCCTCGATGACTTCTTCTTCCTGTCCTCCTGCTTCTTCTGGGTTGGCTTCCACTTGCTTTCTTGTTTCTTTCAGGTTCTCTTTCCAGTTGAGAGAAATGTCAGTTTTTCTGCTTGATCAGAAGAAAAATGGTTTCTTTTCTTCAAATGTAACCACGAATATGTACTAAATGTACGGTCTGTGGCAGCTGAAGTTACTGGTGCCTCCAATATTATTATGTCTGCATCTGCCAAGCCGCAAGTACCTCTCAACCTCCTCCACCATGACAGAGGCCTGATAATTTCTTCTTTATCGTCCGTCCATCCTTCCCAAAAGAAACTTCCTTGAAAATAAGCCTTCCTTGTCCTTGTAGTCAGCTAAACTTTCTCTTAAGACATCCAAACCCACCTGAAGAGCACCATAACAAAACCTTTGGCGTCTATTAGTTCCGTAAGGTCGAGCATACTTCACTGCATTTTAGGGTCCTCCATAAACGCTGCGAGATGGATTGGTTCAATGCCAATTTTTTTTTCTCGGTTAACTTTTCCATGACTCTTTTCTTTGGATTTTTGTATGGGTGATTTTGGTAAGTTTTCCTTCGTACTTTTTTCTCTGGTTCATTTGTGGGTCATTTGATTCAATGGATGTGATAAGATCAACACTTGGTTTAAGTAGATTTATCACTTTTTTCTAATCTAACTCAAAACGCAGTATCGCCTAGTAGTTACCTTTTAATGGATGGGTCTAGATCAGCCTTTTAATTGACGGCCAATGTTTGCAGGACCACTTTGTTCGACTGCAAGCATTCCAAACAAAAAAGGTAGCTGCCCCATCTGGCTTCCTCAGACAACTTCATAGATATTCGATGTTTGAACCTTTTCTAAGTGGAAATTACATCGAACAATGCTTTCAATATGGGGCTGTTTTTATAGTCTTTAGCCGTAGAACTACCAAGCACTGAAATTTGCGATTCTTACGTTCCCTAGAACTGCCAACCTCGAAATAATCAACTTTTACAAAAACCGAATTTATAATATTGATATGCCATCTAGTGAGTAGCTACTAAATACTGAAATACACAGAGCGTTTTGTTTATTCAATTTGTTAAGTTTTCTCTCGATGTTAGTGATCTTTTAAGCAATAAAGTTTAAAATAAATTGGGGCGAATTTTATAAACATTAGTCAATGAAAATGGCAATTCGGGGAAAAATTATGCAAATAAACCGGCCGAGATATACGGTTTACTTGAAAATACAAGTGATTTTATTAACACAGAAAATTATAAAACATTAATTAAAGATTGTAAAACTGAAATTGATAGTGATATTATTGTAAATATATTTTTATAAATCATAATTCATCGCAGGAATTGAGAAGTCTTCGAATTCTGAAAGTGAAACACCTCTAAGTCATTCGTTTGGAAAAATTAAAAAATACTACAGATGACAGCCGGTTGAGAATTACGCCTCCAGAGAAACATTTTCTAAATTTAGGTTTCATTCAGAGAAATGTGGGGTTTCAACTTCCCGAAAATTGTAGCCCTAGCGAATATTTTAAATTTTTTTCCACCATGATCTGCATGAATTAGCAAGGAAATTAATGCAGAGAATGATAATTCTTGGATTAAAATGTATGAATTTACTTATCTGATCTAGTTATAAGGTTCTTTAACTACTGATTAGTCCTAAAAATGTAAAAATTTAAAAATTTTCATAAATTACCATTTTTTTTGCAATTTTTTCCAGGCCAAATAAATATTCCCGACAATATTCCCATTTTATATGTTCCTTCCCATTGGGAATATTTTCATCCCACATCACTAATAATGCTACACTTACTTTGTTTTCAATTCAAAAACTCTCAAAAAGATATAAACATCTTATAAAAAGCATTTCTATTCTGCTCGCTGCAAGAAAACTTGCTAAGCTGTGCTGTAAAAATGTGCGGTTTTGTTTTCCTTCTCTCAATCATTTTTAATATAAATAAGGAAAGTTTTTTTAATACCTAAATTTATAATCTACCCGTTCCTACAATAAAACCATTGAAAGTACGGCCATTAAAACTACTAACCTCACAGATAGAACAGCTCGAAAGGTTTCTCTAATAATGCGCTTCCTATTGATTTACCCATCCATTTTGATTTCTATTCCCAGTCAGTGTCCCAATAACAATAAATAAGAACAGAGAGAGGGGGAGGAGGAGATAGCGAATGGGGGAATGAAATGGATTTAAAAGGGGGGGGGGGTGATATAGACGAAGAAAGGAGTGGCGAGGAACTGGAATTATGGTGTGGGATAAGAGGAGGTGGCGTGCAGATAGGGGGAAGAGGAGGTGGGGAAATAGAGGAGGGAGGAAGGGACAGGCATAGGGAGAAGAAGAGGAGAGATTAGGGTGTATATCCCATACACATTAGCTACTGCGAAGCGTTGTCGAGTTTGCTAGTCATTAAATAAATTCCAGCATCTTTTGGAGTGGTTCAGGTGGTAGCGCTGTTGCCTTACAACCCTATGGTCTGTGGTTCGAATCTTATCTTGATCAATTTTTTATTTTGTGTCGTTGTGTTCGAATACTTATATAATTTTAATATTTAATGGTAATTTTACGAAAAGTGCACGTACATTGGCTTATTCGCAATTTTCTATATTTTATTGAAGGTTGTTAAAATGATGGTTTCAATAAAAATAGAAAGTGTCATTTTTTTACAGTATTGGCTTCACTATTAGTTGACGACGGTAGTCTTTGATTGTTCAGTTTGTGAAGAACTACGACACTGTTTTTGGAAAGCTACTTCCGCCGCTATTAATGGCTTTCCAAGCAGCTAACCTACTCAACCATCGGTTTACGTGATGACAAGGTTTTCAGCTCGTCTCCATACCCTCAAACAAAAACAGACACGACACGTGGAATTAGTGATCCCAAAATGTTATATACAACCGAGTTCGTAAACGTAAAAAACATCTGTCACAGTAGGATTCGAACCATCGACTCTATGGTTGTGAGGCTTAGAACGCTCCCACCTGAGGTACACAGAGAGATGCTGCAGCTCTTTTCATTATTAGTACTTACGTGAAATAGTTTATTACAAAAAAATAATAAATAAATAAATAAATTGAAAGAAAAATATCACACGGAATGCACACAGGTCTATCTTTAACTGCAGTCACAGGAATTCCCAGATTAATGTGCTGTGTAAAATAAAAATGTAAAACCCACGAGATGCGGACAGATCGACACTTGAACAATAACCATTCTTATTTGCATATTGCCTGGGCGAGAGAGTGTTCTATTGGATGACTACTATGTTTAGTTAGTGTAACAAAGGAACATCGCACTGCGTAATCTTGAGTTCAAGGTAATATGCCGTATTTGACGGATTTCGTATTCAACCTTCTTTAGTAATCGATTTTCTCGAAAATTTTCGAGAGTTGCGTCGAGTGACTTTGGCTGATTGTTATTTACGTTCAGGACTTTTCGTACCATAATCATCATCATCATCATTAGAGACTGATTATGCCTTTCAGCGTTCAGTCTGGAGCATAGTACCTCTAATAAAATTCCTCAATGATCCCCTATTCAATGCTAACATTGATGCCTCGTCTGATGTTATGCCTTTTAAATGCGTGTAACATGACCCCACCATCTCAGTCTGTTCGCTCTAACTGCTTCATCTATGGTGTTCATTCTCAGCTTTTCTTTGATTTCCTCATTATGGACACCCTCCTGCCATTGTTCCCATCTATTGGTACCTGCAATCATTCTTGCTATTTTCTTATCTGAATTGTTGCTACTTTCATATCTTATGAATAAGGCAACCTGTATCCACCCAACTTTCACTCCCATACAACAAAGTTTGTCGAAAGATAGAGCTGTGCGCTGCTAACTTAGTCTTGGTTCTTACTGCCTTCTTGGAGAAGATAGTAGATCTTAGCTGAGCACTCACTGCATTAGCTTTGCTGCACCTCGATTCCAGTTCTTTCGCTATGTTGCCATCCTGTGAGAAAATACTTCCCAGGTACTTGAAACTGTCTACCTGTTCTAACTTTGTTCCTCCTATTTGGCATTCAATCTGTTTGAATCTCTTTCCCACAGACATTACTTTCGTTTTCGAGATGCTGATCTTCATACCATAATCCTGGAACCTCTGATCAAACTCTGAAATAGTAGTTTGCAACCTTTCAATCGAATCGGCCATTACAACTAAGTCATCCGCATATGCGAGACTGCTTATTTTGTTTTCACTTACTTTAATCCCGCCCTGCCAGTCTACTGTTTTCAACATATGATCCATGAATAGGTTCAAATGTTTGTAAAGCTTATGGGACTTAACTACGGGGTCATCAGTCTCTAAACTTGCAAACTACTTATGAACTAGCTACAACTAAGGACGGCACAAATACCCATGCTCTAGGGGGGATTCGAACCCCCGACCGTAGTGACCGTGCAGACCGTGACTGGAGCGCCTCAGTCCCCTCGGCCACCGCGGCCGGCGATCCATGAATAGGATGAACAACAGTGGTGACAGGTTACAGCCTTGTCTTACCCCTGAAACTACCCTGAACCATGAGCTTAATTTGCCATCTACTCTAACTGCTGCCTGACAGTCTACGTAAAGCCCTTTAATTGCCTGCAGAAGTTTGCCCCCTATACCATAATCTTGTAGAACTAACAGTAGCTTCCTGCTAGTAACACGGTCATAAGCCTTTTCTAGATCTATGAAACATAGATACAGTTCCCTGTTCCAGTCATAGCACTTTTCCATTACCTGCCGTAAGCTAAAGATCTGGTCCTGACAGCCTCTTGAGAGGCCTAAACCCACACTGATTTTCATCTAACTTGTCCTCAATTAATACTCGCACTCTCCTTTCAACAATACCTGAGAATATTTTGCCTACAGCGCTCGTGCCATAAATATAAGGAAATTCTAAAATGTGATATGCCCGCGGTCTCCTTATTCGTAGAGATGGTTCTCAATTTTTTTCGAAGTACCTAGAACGTCCTTCGACATTTGCGGGCTCGTATTAGGTTCCGTGCAAAGTGTCAGACCGTTGCGCGGCGACGGAGCGGCGTCAACAGTCGGACGAGAGGGAGTCGCGCAGTCGCGCGACCGGCAGAAAACACCGACCGACAGTGTGCTCGGACTGCGATACAAGCGTGACAAACCGCAGAGTCGGCAGTTAACCGAGTCAGACGGCGCGCACGCGCGTGCCAAAGTGCGTGGCGGCGCGCGCGCGGCCGCGTGTGTACGGGTACATATATTTTACGATTCTATTGATCTGGCCGCCCGCCGCCGGCCGCCAGCTCCCGGCTCCGGTCGCAGCTCCCGCCGTGCCGCCGCCGCCGCTGCTGCTGCCGGCGGGAGCCGCCCCGCGGCGCGCGCGGCGCCCGCCGCCCGCTCGGCCGCGCTCGGCGCCCTTCGGCTCGGCTCGGCGGCGTCGGCACACGAGCGCGCGAGACCCAGGCAGAGCGCCTCAGTGCGAGCCGGGCCGAGCTCGGACGTGGAGACTTTCGCGTTACACGTGGGACTGGGTGTGCCGAGCCGACCGCGGCCGCGTCAGTGCGTGTGTTGTTGTGCGCAGCAGCAGCCGCCGCCGCCGCGGCAGAATGCGACACTTGAGATCGTGACTCCGATCCGCGCGACGCCTTTGCGGAACAAACGCAGTGCTACCGGAAAGTGGCCTCAAGAGGAAAAATATTTAAAAAAAATAGGAAGGGCATGGTGACGCGCCCTGAGCAGTGCAGCAGCAGCACCCCCGTGTGGTGACTTCCCGCCCCGCCCCCACTTGTTATTCTCTCTCACCTGCACAGGACGTCCACACGTCGCCATGAGTGCCTGTGCCGCGAAGACTTTCCACCACCGCAGGAGACACGGATTAACGTTTGTGCTACGCGTTCTGGTGCTCGCAGCCTTCGCGCAAAAAGGTGAGTTCGTCCGAATGGGAAGGACGAATCGCAGTTATTTTTTTTGTTTCCTCCTCTTCAGGCATGTGTCTACACGTCGAATCCAGTGATTCAAAATTATGTGGCAGTGATGCTGTGAGTTATGACAGGATGCAGTGCACCGACGGTTTTGAATCGTTTGTATGTGTGTGTGCATTCTAATTTTGGAAAGAAAAGAGTGTGAAAAATGTGCACCGGCAATTGTTTGTAGCTGACGACGTCGATAGTGGGCGTATCATCTGAAAGCGTGCGACAGGCAGATCTGTCATTGCAGACACGTGTGGTTGGCGCGTACCGGTGGATCTGTGGTGGCGACTGTGGAATGGTGTCCTGAAGTTGTCGGAAACCGCAACTGTGTTTACCTCATCATGCACGTGGGATGCTGGAGGCAGAGCGCTACACACATCACATCTGACGTAAATCATGGCTTTTCCGTGAAGTATTAACGAAAGATTTAGTTTTCAACATTGGGACTATGGATTCATTGTGTTTTTACAGATGGAAGTTCACGTGAAAATCTTTGTTTTCACGAGAGCAAGCCTCATGCCTGATGCCAACAAGCATCGGAAGTAAATACCTGCATCGACTTAACGTCCCTCATCTCTCGGAGCATTGGAGCACTTACCTGTGAACGGATATATTTGTGTGTGAGCATTACTACTGTTTGGTGTTGTTCATATTCATGGCAATACTGGTTCTGTTTATGTGCGATCTTTCGTGCATCCCGATTAAATTATGCTTCCCGTGAACATATAAAACACTTTGGCAAGTATCGGACGTGTGTCGAAATAAATATCTGACTCTTTCGCAGATGTCACGTATTTCGGATGTTGTGGATTTCTTCCGGGTGTGATCAATGGATGTTTCAGCAATTTCGTGGATTTCGTATCTCCTGAGGGTAGTAAAATAATATTCTGTAAATCACAGGCACATCTAGATCGTGTTTACCTACTTCCAACGCTATTTTTGTATATTTATGTTCAAATGCTTTCCCATTTGGTATTTTATTGCGGCATTTATTTCATTAGTATCGAAACTTAACATTCTAAACTAAGTCGCTTGACTGTGACAAAAAAAAAAAAAAAAAAAAAAAAAAAAAAAAAAAAAATTGTTATCTCAGATACCGTGACGTTTCGGATTCCATGTTTTCATCTTCGGGCACCTTCATTTCAGAGTCAGCAGATAGAGTGATAGACTATCTGCACCTGAATACATGACCGCAAGAGCCCCGAAATGTGATGATGCGTACGATAGACACATTGCGGAATAGTGAGATTTCTGTATTTCCGTGTCTTCGTACAGCAGACTCGCGGGTAACTGTCAACGGATCTAGTTAATTTGTAAGCAATTTGTCGAGTAACGTAATATTCTTTGTGGCTTTCCAGCATTTAATTTTCGATTTCTTATTATTTTTATTCAAACCTTACAAGAAATTTTGACATGCGGTTGTTCATGATATAACAATAACAAGTAACTGTCCACATTCCAGATTTTTTACGTTCTGCAGTAAGTAATCGCTACCGGCGTGTCATGATCACAATAGCTGCTACCTGGAGAACTGCAGCTAATGGTTTTATTTACACAGCAGCTTCCGGTTCCTCATATGGTCTAGAATCTCTATCTTCCTATGGTTGTTAAAAACGAAATAGTAGAACCATGTGGACCCTTATTTTTTACTCTAATCTGATATTTTACCCATTTTTAACTACAAATGGAAGTCGTTCTATAAGAAAAAAATGATGCTTTGGCTTAGAGAAAACAGTTCAACTTTTGATGCGTGAAGAAAGCGAAAGAATATTTGTTTCCTTGTATACACGTTGTTTTTGTCACTGTCATGATGGAAGTTATTCTCTTCGTTTTCATGCGAAACCGTCTCTCGGTTCAAGAGTTTTATCGCGCTACTATGGAATGAAGAACTGTTCATCATGACATATGATCGCGTTTATCAACTACGGGGGAACCGTGAGATTTATAATTATGATTTGAAAAAAAGTCAACAATATGCCCAATAATGGCTGTGTGTGTTTCTTTCTCAAATAAAGTCTCGGTTTTTATATTTCGGTGTAAAGTACCACCGATAGTTACCATACAGTATGAATTTCGAACTTCAGCAATGATTGTTCGGCAAATATCCTACAGTCCAGTTTGTGTACAAGGAGTGCAAGGAAGTAAATGAGCTTGGAGAAGGAACGCTGGTCTTATTATTTAATGAAATCCAGTAGTCTTCTTTGAAAGAATAGGAAGTTTCACTTCAATGTACTCGCCGACAACAATTGAAATATCTGGAAACGTTTTGTCCAGAAAATTAGAACGTCGTGTATACATGTTGCCAGTTCGCAAAGTATTTATCTCCACCTCTCACCTCAATTGATCGCATATCAAGGAAACCTTCGTCATTGGCCTCCAGCTATGTTTTTCTTTCACTGCTGTGCGTGTCGAGGCACGAGGTTAACAGCAGTCCATATTTTTCTCTTCGTCGCTTTAACGTTCATTAGTCTTGTACCCGACATACACTGTTCTATATCAAATAATACTGTAAAAGTTACTCACGATTGCGCAACAACTCTCATTGTGCTTATTGTCCAATTTTACCATTACGCTAAACTTGATATATATTTTTTTTTTTTTTTCATTCATACTGAAGCGGCTACGTTACATGCATAGCGTTTTCTGTAAATTACGTTGACAACCTAGCCTAAGAAAATGACTCTTCACCGTCTTATTCGTTCGTCCAACATGGACCGGGGCCCAACCGACAATTTTCAGGAATCAATCGACGGATATTTAGTAACTGTAATGTCAGCTATACTTCATTACGACTGCTAAAAGCAGTCTCACTCCGACATCTGCCTTGCCTGTAACTAGTTTTATGTAGTTCCGTCTTAAATCGTCCAGATCGCTAAACTTGAACTAGGATAAATAGTTGATTGGAAATTCGATCAGTACCAATAGTTTCATCTTTTTGTGCAAGTAGTTTACAATGTGGTGGTATTCAGGGCGAAGACTCTTTTCATCAATTTACCCTCTCTACTCTTTTGTACAAACCTTTCAATTTCTGCATAACTACTGCAAAGTACAATCTACTGAAAATGCATTCAGCTCTTGATCTACCTTTACAGTTTTATCCTCCCACCTTTTTTTGACACACGCACGCACACACACACAGCTCAATCCAATACTAAATTAGAGATCCCTTGATGTATCCGAATGTGTCGTACTAATCGCTTAGTCAAGTTATGCCACGATTTTCGTATCTTCCCAGTTACTTTCAGCGCCTCAGCGTTGGTTACGTTATCTACCCATCCAGTCTTCGTCTGGAGCACAGCGTTTCAAAAGCTTCGATTCTCTTCCTGTCTTAACGTTTTATTCTCCAGGTTTCACTTTCATGCAAGGGGAGGCTTCAAATATCTTCCAAAATATTTCGATATCAAAACAATTCTGTTCTGACGAAACGCTTCTTTTGCTATTGCCAGTCTACTTGAATATTGTTTTTGAAATTCTCTTACTGGTATAGAGCGTAGTATATACTCATGTTTATGGAACTGTCTTTCCCCTACTACCGACGTACTGTATTTTACGTTTTTGTATTCTTATTGGAGCGAGAGTCCTTGAGTCTGCGTATAGTAACTGTCTCGGAGAGGAGAGGAAACTGTAAAAGTTTATAACCTCTTGTCCTGACAGGCAGAACGAACGCACTTCCGAAAGCTGTAAATGTGGCCGATAGCATGAGAACTGAAATGGCTGTCGCTCGAGGAAGTAGGCGTATTGGAACCACTTTCGCTAACATAACATCGTAAATAGTTTTTTTTCCTTGGTTTACGTGCTTTATTTCGTTCCTTGTGTCCTCAAGCTGTACACCAGGTCCAGAAAATATATTTATTAAGTAATATAGGAATAATTCAATTTTTAAAAGTTGCAGGTCAAACAGAGCGAAGGAGTAACTTCTGTGGGAAAAGTTCCCATCTTTTACGAATGTCTTTTTCTTATCTTTGTAATACCTATTGTATTCCTGCTGCGCTAAAGAAATTCACGTTCTTCATCGCCTTTGCGCAGTGAAGCGCAGAGTAATTGATGACTTGCAGTTTACGTTCTGTTTGCTTTTTTCATTCAATCAGCATTTTTCAGCCAGACGAGGGAGCCTTGTGTATGGACTCTCATTCAGTAGTCATATTGCGACCTTCTTCCTTTCTCCATGTCTTCTTCTGCTCAGCCAAGATGGTACCTACAGTGTTCGGAGTTGATACTTTCTTCTTACATCTGTGATGTTTAAGGAGTTCATCTTCCTTAGAGTTTATCGGGATTATTTCCAAAGCAAGCAGAATTTTATATGTGATTAGACACGAATTTTTCACTTTTAGTTTCTGCGTTTCAGCGAAGATTTATAGTTTCTGCAAATCGCTTTTGCGATGATCACTAAGGTGAAATTGTGATATTGCTAACTGAACTAGATGCTTCTAGGTTGTTGGGGAGTTAATAATAATAATAATAATAATAATAATAATAATAATGTGAGGCTTCAGTAGTTTGACGTTACTTACTAGCGCCAGCAACAAGAAATGAAGATTAGCTGAGGCACAACTACCAGCTTTTTTGCCCTTACAAAGACAATTAAATCACAGAGAGATGTATGTTTCTTAATGTTTTCAGAAATTTGAGTGGTATTTACATATACCTCACAAACACATAACAGGTTATTACCTCGGCCACAAAGCAAATTTCAATTTATCTCCTCTCCTTATATTCAATACCTGTGGTATAATGAGACAATGTATGTCTAAATGATTTGAATTGTTGTTAACATTACATGTGTTGCAAGAATACTGAAATTTTATAATTTATATACAAACACTGACTCCTTGTCTTCCAAATGATATCCTCCAAATTCCTGACAATATTTCCAGATCGAGCATGGAACCAATTGAAACATAAATATTGTTTTGTTCTTTTATATCATATAATATCGAATGCACAACAAACCGGCACTGTCTGCCCTCTTTTTTCCAGATCTTCCTACATATCTTTCAGTACCATGCCTTGAGCAGTGCTGGCATTGCATCTGCGCTTTCAGTTCTCGTTAACAATATTCAATCCTAGTCCTTATTTGGTAATCGTTTGCATTCCTTCTTGTTTATGTGCTCATAACAAAATGTATTCGTATTAGTCACATTCGTTGCTTCTACTCCTCGTATTTTGACTCACTACCACAGTTTATTTATTATATCATTTCTGGTCTTATTTTCAAATGTGTTGTCGATATATTTCCACCTGATGTTGGCAATACGTTCGCTTACTGCAATATTGTGGCCATTGAACACTGCTAGTTTTACGTTATATCGTTGTAGTACGTATGTACCATACGAATCGTTTGTTGATGGTGTGGTCTTCAATCCAGACTGGTTTGATGCAGCTCTCCACGCTACCCTGCTCTGTGCAAGTCTCTTTCTCTCTGAATAAGTGTGGCAACCTGAATCCTTTAGTACTTGCTCACTGTATTCGGCTGTTGATCTCCCTTTGCCATTTTTTCTCCACTCTCTTTCCTCCAGTGCTAAATAGACGAGCTCTTGATGTCTCAGAATGTGCCCCAGCAGACAATCCCTTCTGTTAGTTTTGCCAGAAATTTCTTTCACCCCAAATTCTATTAAGTGCCCTATTACTTAAGCTATCTACCCAACTAATATTTATTATTATTATTTTAGCACCGCAATTCAAAAGCTTCTATCATCGTTTTGTTTGATCTCCTTATCGTTCACGTTTCATTCCCGAATAATGCTACAATCCAGACAAATGCTTTCAGAAAGAATCCACTACCGTTCAAGTTAATATAAGTCGTCAACAAGTTTATTTTCTTCAAATGTTCGTAAAGTTATGGGACGTAACTGCAGTGGTCACCAGTCTGTAAACGTACAAACAAATTAAACTTATCCCAAAAACAACACACACACACACACACACACACACACACACACACACACACACACACCCATGACCTCCGGCGTGGAATGTCTGCGCGCACCGTAGCAAGGCGCCACAGTCAGCACGGCTATTCCGCCGCTGCATTATCTTCTTCAGAAATTTTATTTATACCGTAGTCATTGTGCATTTATATGTCTTCTGTTCTTCGACCATCAGAAGTTACTTTGCTACCAAAATAATAAAACTCATCTGCTACTTTTGTCTCATTAACTAATCTAATTGCTTCAATTGCCTTCAGTTTTTCTTGTTTTGCTCTTGTTCATCTATATCTCTCTACATCTACATAAGATTCTGCAGAAAGTGCATGAAAGGAGGTTCACCGAACCGCTTTTATAACATTTCTCTTCCATTCTTTGATAGCGCGCGAGAAAACACTTAAATCTTTGTGTTTCATTATCGTCATGTTTCCTTATGTAGGTGCTTGCTAACAAAGTACGTTCGCAATCGGAAGAGAAAGATGGAGAAAGAAATTTCGCATGTAAATCTCGCCGCTACGAATAACGCTTTTATATAATGATCTCCACCCAAACTAGTGCATCATTTACGCGACACATTCTACACCATATCGTGATAATTCAGAACGAGTTGCCCTTCTCTGAACTTTATATCCTCCGTCAGCCCTACTAGGTGGAGATCCCACAATCTGCAGCAGTATCCCAAAATGGAACACACAAGTTTCTTGTAGATAGTTTATTTAATATAACTGTTGCATCTTCTAAGATTGCTGCCAATTAAACATAGACTTTGGTTCGCTTTTTTTCTGTGTACTCTTCCAACTAGTGTTGTTCGTAATTGTTATTGCTAGGTACTACAAATATGTTTGTATACCTATTGGGCCAAACTGATATGGTCATCAGCCTCTCCTTATATTCAGTACCTTTGGTATAATGAGACACTGTCTGTCTAGAGGATTTGAATTATTCTTAACATTTCATGTGTTGCAGGATTACTGAAATTTTATAATTTGTGTACAAACACTGACTGCTTGTCTTCCAAATGATATCCTCCAAATCCTGTCAACTTTTCCAGATTGAGCATGGAGCCAGTTGAAACTGTGCTCATAACAAAATGTTTTCATTCGTCTACTTCTACTCCTTTCGACTCACTGCCACAGTTTATTTATTATATCATTTCTGGTCTTATTTTCAAATGTGTTGTGGATATATTTCCACCTGATGTTGCCAATATGTTCGGTTACTGCAATATTGTGCCCATTGAACACTTGAGATTTTTACGAACCTACACTAAGTGCAACACACACATGCCAGAGGAAGGACTTGAATCCCCGGCGAGAACGGCCGCTACTAGGTATTTACTTGAATTTACAGCCTGTAGAATTGACTGATTTATAGTGTAAATGAAGTTTAAAGAATTTGTTTTAGTACTCGTATGGGTGACTTCATACTTAACATTATTTAGGGTCAGTTGTCAATTTTGCGCCATGCTGATATCTAAATCTATTGTTCGTGTTATTATCTCCTTTCAAGACACTGTCCATTCCGTTCTCCTGCTCTTCCAGGTTTTTGCTTTCTCTGACAATTACATACATAATGTTTCCATTCTTCACGAATCTTTCAATATATTTTTTGTTTGGCTTCTATCGTTTGCACAAAGACAGCATAGGCTTCATAGCAAGGAACGTATCCATGGAAATTAGATACTTGTTTGAACACATAATTCTTCACTGCTGCTAGTTCCTTTGGTCCTTTGCCGACCACATCAAGTCAAGTCATTTGGAAAACTTTTTTTTAAATTTATTTATTAAATTATTATTATTATTATTATTATTTACGGGAGTGATACTACGAGCCACGAATGCATTAAAATCCAGATTTGAGGGAAAGATGACAGAATGCGTCGCCTGTCTTTCCGGTCCGGGCTGGTATTCGCTACAGCGACCCCAACCAGGGTGCGGGTAGTGTGTGACCCCCGGTCGGAGAGGCTGCACGTGCAGATCAATCACTTTATTGCCCGACTAGGGGACGGCACAATTTCGGCAGCGGAAATTGGCCCGAATGGTAAAATATTTACGCGGCCGACTTTTACAGTTGTACCCGAGATTGGCCGGCGCGGCTGCCTTGTTCGATGCGTATCGGCGCTGTTAAGCCGCATGTCGGGCGTGCTCCGGCATTCTATCGGAATTTTTTATGACCGTCTCTGGAGACTTAAAGAGCCGGCCGGAATAGCCAAACGCGGGCGGCCTGCAGTTTTCGGTACGCAACCTCTCTCTGTGTGTCTGCTCCTCTACTACAGGCCCTAGCCTCTTTTATGCAAGTGAGTCTAGTTCCTTGGCTTCCCCGTGTATGTATTTATTCCATCGTTATGTTAGTCCATCTTCTTTTTCTGCCAGTGCGCCCAACTTATCTGTGCATGATGGCATGCCGGCATCGGCAGCCAAATGTTGTCATTATGAAAAGCTAGCTTAAACCCGCGGCTCCGCTCGCGTGTTGGTTGATTATGATAGATAATGCGCGAAAAGACAAATCGATTTTTTAAAAGAGATCTATTAAAAGAAATTTCTTTTTTACTCCTTTATTTACTTATTCTTATATGCTTATACTTACACAGAAAGAGCTGAAGACATTGTAGCACGCATAGACCAAAGATATGGTGTGTGGTATCACGTTTCGCTGTATGTAACCTCCTTACTATACAGTCGCAAACGTCATCTCTGGTCTTCAGCCAGAAATTTTTTTTAATAATCTGGCGACTTTCAACCACCAAATCTTCCACCCCTTATAGCTATCGGCATGGAACTGCCATGGAATACAACGGGAGAGTTCGGATAACAATTACACACAGACCATTCGTTTGCCTTCTGTAGTTTTTGCTACAGAGCGAAATATTAACACACACACACGTAGAATTTTATATACATCGATAACTTTCCATCCCAATATACTCCATTATTTTTGTCATTATCAACCCTCAAGCAACAACGCAACCAATAAAACCATTTTCAAAGAGTAAATATAATTTTCAAAGAGTAATTATTGTTCCGCATTTCGCGTTATATTCTTCAAATTACTAAATATGTATCAGATCGCTATAAAACCGTGCCTAAAACCTTCCTCAGGTGTAAATTAGTAACTGTACAAATATTTAAGTCTCTGGGTCTCGTCGTTCGGACGTGATAAGCGTACACCGATCAGATATTCACATTAATATAGGTAAATAGCTATCCGACCGCCATAAAACCGTGCCTAAAGCCTTCCCCGGGTAGACATTAGTAAGTGTACAAATTTTTAGATCTTTATGTCATGTGGTTCAGACGTGATAAACCTACATCGAACAGACATTCACATTTATAGATATAGATAATTCCGCCCTGACTGCAATAAACTGCGATCAGTAAAGCACTACGGGCTTCGCGTTATGTAGACACGTCTTCAGGCGCTCTGTAAAGCATAACAAAATTAAATGGTCGTGCAAGGGTGTCTGTACAGTATTGAAAAGAATGCAATGAATTATTAAATTTAAAATGGAATAATAAAAGCCTAGAAAGAGTACTTACTAAAAAATAAAAAAAAATAAAAATAAAAAAAAAGAATCATGGCCGTGCGCTCTAATGCCTCTTTTACACCATAGACCAAAGATAACATAGCCTGCGCGTGACGTCATTATACTGAAACCAACATCTAAGTCACGTGACTCAGGGCAGGAAACCATTTTCACCATTACGAGTAATGAGCAATGTACCTGAGAGTTGCAGTTCTTAGCCTTTCTAGTGGAGATTAAGCGTATATTTCAACAATTAAACGCCTTAGAGTATTCTTATTACATCTGTAGTAGTACAATTGGCGTTAATTCTCCGCAGTTGCAAGAATAATGCCATAGCTACAGTTTTTACATGTGCCTAGAAGAAACATATTGACAGTCTTTTTACAAGCAACAAAACAACAGATTTTACGCGAAAGATTGCTGTCGTTGTACTGTGAGTGTTTTAGTTTGTTGAGTTACAGATCAAATATCAGTTGGAAAGGACCACCAGCTTCCGTAAGATTCCTCAACAATACATGTGAAATGTTTCGTTGTGCTTTTATAAGAAATGAAATCTGTTTGCTTGCATCCATAATGCCCGATTTTAACAAAATACAACCGTTCATATTTTAAGACTTTTGCCACAGACCGTATTGCTAAAACGTAAAACAACCAAAGTATTGGCTGTTCACATTAAATAATAGTGTAGTGAGGAAACATCATCGATCCACTCGGCAAGAATTGACTTTGTAAGTATAATGTGTGAATTCTTAGCTTTGTATAGCATTATTGAAAGCAGAATTTCACCGGAAATGATTTACTTGCTGAGATATAAACTTGCTCAAGAGCAGCTTGAAGTATCTTCACATCGACAATCACATTCAAGTTTCAAAAAGTAATGGATTCATAGCCTAACACAAACACCAAGGATATATAATTCTGTTGCTTCTAAAAATAACTGACAATACGCTACTTTTCACTGGGGCACATGTAAACATGACAATCACTGCATCAATATTAATAACAAGATGAAATTACGATATCTTTACTACTAGGTGTGTAATAAGAATACGAGAAGTCGTTTTATTGTTAAAATCAACGTTTGATTTCACCTGTCAATGAGAAAAATTGTTGCTCATAATGATGTAAACTCAGTCACGTGACTCGGGGCGTGTTAGATGTTGGTTACGAGTGGGTCTACTGCATCTCCTCTGGCTTGCTATTCCCGTAATGCGTTTCGCCTGTCTCGTTTTCGTTTGGACGTAAACACCAAAAGTATAGACCTGTTTACTATGTAGTTTCCGAACTGAATGAAGAAGTGAGTTTATGAAGGCACTTTTTACGTAGTAACGTTGAACATAATTGAGAACCTAAATAATAGGAAAAGTGTCATTCAAACCACACATTTATTTGCTGAAGAAAGTTTATACTGGCCAACACTTGCAACAATATCGAAAATGTAGTGAAAAGCGACTATTTAGTTTTCATATCTTGTTTTCTTGCTAACGGTCAAAGCAACATCGAAAATCATTTTCTCGTCTAATAGTTCTGACTCTTCTGTTGATATAATTTTGGTAAAAATCGTTTATATAATTACGCTCGCATATACACATAATGTAAAAAATTTTCTGCTTGCAGATATTTCGTCACTTTTGTACGAGAAAACTAGTAGAAAACACAATATTATGCTCGAGTGCAACTCTTTCGTTGTGATGAAAACACGAATCGAACAATAGAATAAAGTTAAAGAAGATGCGAAAGCTTTTCTGTAACATGAATACTTTCGACCAGAATAGGTTAACTTCCGATGTCGGCACACACCACTACTGCTTCTTGCTTCTGCGCATGCGCATTCTGCAACACATTCGAAAATTTAGAACTCCACATTCTGCACAATCTGTAGATCAGTAGTGTTCGTGATGGCGTTGGCTGCTGATTTACACGCAGGCACGAAACGGGCATGCACTTCTAGTAGTCAATTTTCACCGCGAAGTCGATCGTGTAAAACGGGCTTAAGGCCTCTAGCTGCGCTGTAAGTGGCTGCTTCCCGTCGGAGGTTCGAGTCCTCCCTCGCGTATGGTTGTGTGCATTGTCCAAAGCATACGTTAAAGTAATTTGTAACTCTAGAGTTTGATGACCTCTGCAGTTTGCTCCCATTGCGCATTGCCTTAAAATATTTGAACAAATCATGTCTGTGCCTTTTAACCACTACCCAGCGATTACGTCAGATGATTAAAATAATAAACGCTGCAGCCCAACGTTTACGTTCATCTGCATCTGTAGATCAGTAGCGAACGAGGACCTGTAGTTTCGAATTCATGCGGCTGGTTCCGAGGAGCCGACGGGAAAAACTCGTCAGTCACGAACTTAATATTAGACGTCATGTCTCCTAAACAATATGTTTTACAGTAATGCAATTGTCCAGGACGCAGAGTGGTATGTTAGGCTGCGAAATATGTCGCTAATACTGTTAGTAGGAAAGACGTGATAAATAAAAACCTCATCTCAAAAATGTTCAAATGTTTGTTAAGCTTATGGGACTTAACTACGGGGTCATCAGTCCCTAAACTTACAAACTACTTATGAACTACTTACGAACTAGGACGGCACAAATATCCATGCCCGAGGGGGGATTCGAACCCCCGACCGCAGTGGCCGAGCTGACCGTGACTAAACCTCATCTGTGATGAGTCAGTATCACAAGCATCTTGTTGCCATTTGGCCAAAATCTGGCAATTTAGAACCGTGGTTGTGGTATGATAATGTTTATAATTAAAACAGCCACAAGTATGGTACACAAAATATTTATCACCATGACCGGATTCGGATCGTTTCTAGAAATCCATCTTCGGGTGATTAACATGCTTTCTAGCACTATTAAAATCTTTGCAAACATTGTTTATCTTTCCTAAGTGAATCTGTGCAACGCTTTGTGCATGCTTGTTGTGTGCGTTGCCTTCAATTACAGCATGGTGTCACGTAAAGTGCTTATCAGTAAATTTAACAGGACCCTTAAAGTGCACGCCCGAAAACATATGTTTGAAACGCGTCAGAGAAAAACAGGACGATTTCGTCACAGGGAAGGACGCGACGCGGCAGCGAAACTGTAAGAATCATTAAACGAGCTCCTAGCTGGAAATCATGTCAAACACCTGAAGATGGAATTGTAGAAACAATCCTAAACCGGTCAAGGGCTCAATAAATAAACATTTCGTATACAGTATTTGTTCTGGTCGACGTTTTAAATTATAAACATTATAAAATATCTTATTTATATATAAAGAACACTCTAGAGTGCAAACATTTTTTATTTTTTTCCGACTAGTTTCGGTCTTATTTAAACCATCTTCAGGAAATTAACCTCCATTGATGTTGTGGGGCTAGCAGGAGACTTGTAGCCTTCTAGAAGACCGAAACTAATCGAACAAAAAATTATAAAAATTGCACTCTAGACTGTTCTTTATATATAAATTTAAATAAGAGTGCTGTTTCTCATAAGTGGAACAAAAATGTTTCCAAAAGTAGGAAATATCTTATTGTTTACGACGTCATATATGCTGAATTATGTGACATACAAAGATATAAATTCGAAGTTTTCGGTGGCACATGTGCATACGAAATGTAAAGTGCATCGCGAATACAGTTCACAATAAAGCCGTATGTTATTCTGTTCTTCAATCCAAAGACTTGTTTGAGGCAGCTCTCCAAGCTACCCTGTTCTGTACGAGCATCTTCATCCCTGAATAAGAGCGAATCTCGTGTGTGACTTCGCAGTGTTTCTGGAATTTTATTGCTTACGAACTTGTAGCTCAAGAAGCTAACCTACATCGCGCTATGATGTAATTTCGAAGGTACGCTACATTCTATGTCCACATTTTCCGTATGATGTCTCTCGAATACAATGAAAGATATATTACTAGTATGTTGGAAGCGTCATGCCGAATGTTTCAGCTGTACAGCATGAACAATGGCAAAGTAGTAGGCGATTATGTTCTTTCCTTCAGTAATTAGAGATTGTCAGCGAGAACAGTGTGTGAAGGAACTCTCGTTATTCATGCGTCGCATGTTGCGGATTTTTTCAGCTCATTTCAATGTTTATGACGTCGTATCTTCTGAACTGTGTGCTTCGTAACTACACACTTATTGTTGTCTGACGGTAAGGAATAAGAGCAAACATTTTCTTTGATATCCAACCAGTTGTTTTATGACGACGCGTGGAAAAAACAAACACACACACGCACACACATCGATTTTCGTATGCATTGATTTCGAATAATATTTTAAAAACAGTAGTCTGTTTAGAAAATTAGGGACAATGCTATTATATTCGCCCAAAATATGAGAGCCTCTGATGCAATAAGGAGCGGAATAAATGTCATTTTCGAAAACCGTACATCTTGCACTTTGCACACTTGATAAAACCGTCATAATCGAATGCACAGTTGTTGATAATGTTGTATTGAGAACTTCTTTTTCTTCTGTTGTGCATTAAGCTTTTCCTCAGTCTGTCGCAGCCGCAGTGGGCTCTTCCTTCTTTATTCACATCTTTTACTTTACAGAATATTGTACTATGAATGTGTTTGTAATCTCTGCCATTCGCAACGGATGAGATATCTATTATTTGTCGATTTCATTCTACCTTACTGTTTACGTCAAATATTTTTAATTCGTCTACTATGTCTGTGCTTCTTTTGTAATCTTAGTGTATTATGTTTCCGAGGAATTTCATTTCATTTGCCAGTAAGCTTATTTTATCTTTCTTTTTCATTACTGAAGATTCACTTCCGTAGAGCAATGCGTAGAAAATTGCTATTATATTCGCCCAAAATATGGGACCTTCTGATGCTAATTTGAAGTACATTTCTTTACTTACATTTATTTTGGATCGATTTTTTGAAACTTCTAATTTTGTTATTTTGACCCAGGTCTATCCTGTATGATAGCGTGATTCCCACAAATGTACTAGCTAGGTTTTTACACTGTTTTTACACAGAAAGTCAAGATCGTTTTTCTGTTGATATTGACATTTTAAATATTTCGCATGTAGTTATTGTGCGGTTATTAGCCACATTCGCATAGGAAACTGAAGTTTGCTTTGTGTTTCTGCAGTTTTTATTTATTTATTTATTTACTTTTTTTATTTATATTTTTGTCGTCATAAATACTCATCCTAATATTCATCTCTGTCATGTATTACATCTTCGTAATCATTTCAATGTAGCGAAAAACTAAACAAAGTATACTTTCCTAGATGTCATCTTCATAGGGACATGTGCACCTTTCTTTGGTTCTCGGGTATCTATTTATAATTTCGTTGAAGTTACATTTTCAGAAAAATTCTCGTCATATTCCACACACGTATCTATAATAATCTTTAAAATAATGTCTATTTTTTCCATTCATCCATAAGACTGGTGGTAGAAATGCTGTTGTTTGTTTAATACTATTGACTATTACCCTTCGCATGGAAAGCTATAGACTTTACCGTTATGTGTTTTGCTTACTTACTTCCGTAACTAATGCTGATGCACGTATTATTAGCTGCATTATTAGACCAATTGCTTGTAATGTTCTCTCTAAGCCATATGTACTCAAAAGATAAAACACACACTTATTCAGCACGGAAACTACTATTTGCATGTGAGGTGATATTTCTAAAGTTTTATATCTTTTTTTGGCTGTTATGGTGGTCGAAATAAATTTTCTACAGTATTTATATATAGTTTAGAAAGTTATTGAAATTTTTTTAAGAAAACTGCAATCTGTATTGCAGTAAGATTTCGAAGAAATGGCAATACCATACGGTAATAGTAATACAATTAACAGAACGCGTGACAGAAAAGTGGGAATAATTGTATATATTTTTCTTTTAGAAAATCTTTTTGTCACCATTTGCATCATCTCAGTCCAAGTATAGTTACGACAATATTCGGTGTTAATAGAAATACAGTTTCCATTTGAACGTTAGAATATAGTACCACTGGAAGAAGATTTCAACATATGCAAAATTAAATAGCCTCTTCCTGACAACACGCAGCGCTACTTCCCGTTTGGAATGGTCATCTGACGTAAGCTTTTGTAAGCTTAGAGAACAATCTTTTTTAGTCGGGCAGTTTTTCAGAGTAATAAATTAGATGGCACGGTTATTTCTAGGATTGGACGCCTTATTTCAGACACACGTCCTTTTTAATTTCTTTTACTGAGTAATAGCTGCGCCCGTGTGTGAACAATTCAGAACGCAATAATGTAAGTGATTTCTCAAAATTTTTCATTTTATTTTCCCGGAGACATGCCAAAAACTTGGTGACATTTAAGATGCTCTATCTTAGTCCCGGCCTACTAAAATGTCACATCAAGCATCCTATTATGTAACTACTACATCTGCGCGTATTACACAGATAAAAATAGTCCTTCCACCTGCTCTGTCTGTCCTCGAGAAACAGAGAAACTACTGCACGGAATTTCATACGGTTTTTCACTAATGTACGGTGTCATTCATGAGCTGGTTTAGGGGTGTAATTAATGACGGTGCGTGGCAGTTAGTGAGCGTAGTAAGTAAAATTCAACAAAACATAGCAATAAATGCTCATTGGGAAAGCTACATATTACATGACTTACAAACTTTACTGTACATTTGAAAATGAGTTTTTTCTAAATACTATGCTTTCGCGGTTTTGTCATTCAGACCTTAGTAACGACCAAGACATTACGTCGTGTAATACTGACATGAAATACATAAGTTTTTCTCATGCCAAAAGACGTTTGATTCTAAGTAACGAAAATGTATGGAAGTCCTTTTTATCGCTGGGCTGTAAGAGACATGCCTCACAGTTATTTTTATAGTACAGAGATGCTCCGATACATTCCATAGTCACTTTATCTATTTCCACGTACAAACAGAACTATTTATACGAAACAGTACACGAGTTCGTTTAAAATTATTCAGCAGGGAAGCCTACATAGATGGTGCTGCGTAGCGGCTCAGAAAGAAATCTTAGGTAGAAACAGGAGACAAGTACAGCTTTGGATATCCTGTTTGCCCTTAAGGGTTCTTAACTGACGGCTCAAGTGAATTCCTGGTTACGTCTTCACCTTGGTTACTCCTAATTTCAATATCAAGTCTTCAGCAGTCAAAACTTGAATCTCTAAAGACTGCGATGCTGACCGCGACAGTAGTATATAATTTTCTCCTGCATTTGAGCACTTTTGGAAGATGTTCGAGATTTTCTTATGCATACATAATGAATGGTTTTTTGAAAAACAAATTATCAGTTTGTTATTCGTATGTTCAACGTTATGTAATATATATAAAAGTTTAAAGCCTCACAGTCAAAGTCGCAAAGAAATTTATTTCATTTGTGTTGGATGACTAGTTTCGGCTCACTTCCAGTAATTTTCGGATCATTGATATGACATCGGCAATGACAGTTAAAAATTGAAATTTACCTCAAAATACCCTTAAAATAGAATAATACAGTTTTTTTATTTTATTTATTTATTATTATTATTATTATTATTATTATTATTATATAGCTGTTATGATGTAAAACTACTTTTTAACTGTGTAGCAAATAATTTACGATGACATCCATAGTATTTTAATGATACGAAGATTGCTCGAATGGACCCGAAACCAATCATCTAATAAAAATAAAATAAATATCTCCGCGATCTTGACTGTGAGAAGTCTTTATATAAAACGTGAAACATCGCTGTCTCCTCAGCTGACAATGTCAACAACAACTAAGGAATTCAGTTTTTTCTCTTTTCAGGAGACGTGTGTATTGCTTATAATCTCTTATATATTACATGCTTACTAGATTCTTTTCCTAGCCTTTTTCTGTTCATTCACATACAGGTCAGAATAATGTCATTCTGGATGATGTGTTACGACAGATATTTATAATGCTATATGTTGTGGGATTTTTGTTCTGGGGCGGAGCACATGTAAAGTGAATGAGGTATGTGCTTAGTCTGTTTACTGCAAATGGAAGTTAATGGTGGCGTGTGACGAGCGTACATTTGTTGACTTACGGTAGCATACGGTTGGAAATGACGTATACATAACGGCCTTGGAGTGCCGTGTTTGTCCACAGAGATCGTCTTCCACGCACGTCGAATGATATCCAGAACGTTAAGAAGTAGAGCACTGAGTCGATAAATCCGCTGTAGAAAGGAAACACAGTGCCGTTATGTGCCCAACCACTTCTGTGCCGTAAAACAATAAATGCGATACACAGTTTCAGAGTTGGAAAGATATTTTGTGGCCAGATATTATACCAGGTATTTAATGTTGTTATCGCTCTACTCCATACTCCCGTGGCACTGGTACAACAACCATAATGAATATTTTGATTTTTAAAAACCAACCATAATGACTATTTTGATAAAAAGAACTATTTTGGTTGCATAAATGAAAAAGGTATTAAATATTTTCCGACCAACATATTTAGGATTTAATTAGAACGTAGAACTGTTTTTGTTATTTATTTTTATTATTATTATTTTAGCCTAGGACGTTTCGTATATGGACTTTCACGTTTTGGGATTATTTTTAGACGACGTCTCATCAGTGATTTCTAGTTCTAGTTGCTGCTGTAGGTTCATAGTGTTACTACTGTGGTCTTTCCGAGACTAGTTTACTTACTTTCTACCATCTTCGTGTACCGAACCTGCAGATAAAAAATGCGAGTTTGATTAAAACACACGTCACAACACAGCAGAGACGAGTTGCGGACGCAACCACAACATTGTGAAGATGATCCAAAAAGATTGAAACATGTCAATGAAACAAATAAATAACATTCGCAATTATTGTGTGACAATAAAAGATAATAAGTCAATTATGTCGTTTGTAGTACAAAGATAATATTTTTCTTGAACTATGTCACGTCAGTATAGCAAGCTCAGCGCATAATTTACCTCGATGATTGTTGATATTGGTTACTGACTTTCATATCCGTCTATCTCGCGTTGACAACATTTTGGCATTGTAGATTTTTATTGTTTTGCATGTTTTGCAGAATCGAAAATATACGTCTTTTATCAGTGATGATTTGTGTTCAAATGATCAAATGTTTGTTAAGCTTATGGGACTTAACTACGGGGTCATCAATCCCTAAACTTACAAACTACTTATCAACTACCTTATACTAAAGACGGCACAAATATCCATGCCCGAGGGGGTATTCGAACCCCCGACCGTAGTGGCCGTGCAGACCGTGACTGGAGCGCCTCAGTCTCCTCGGCCACCGCGGCCGGCGATGATTTGTGTATTGTGTATTTTAAAGGAGCGGTAATACTCTTTGTACATTAATGGTACGTAATTATTTGAAATTAGTCATTCGCCTTTCGATGTCAGCTTCGAATGGAAAGAAATTTATTGAAGGCTTCGTTGTTCATTTTTGCAAATAGGCCCTTGTAGTAGGATCTACGTGGATTTTTTATGCGACGTGTTGGAGTCCTTTCAACGCAGAGTGCAAAGTGCATTGTACCACTGAACACCTAGCTTGTCCTTACACCGCCATTAAGCTGCGTCAATTCGCACAAAGAGCCGAACATTAAACTTTCCCTGCCATTACAGTCAGCAGTTACATGGCCTTGCTTTCCAACTTTCCATGCCTTTACAGCAAGCTTTGTAGGCGCACTTTCTCTGTACAAGTGACGTACTTTTACTCAGCTACGGGTTTGCAACGTACAACGTATACCGACTGTGTACAGTATTTTTCTGTCTCAGGATACCTTTGCTGGGAAGAAAGGTAAATTTAGTTTCATACTTTGACGAAGACAGAATCGTGATAAGGCGTTATATCTAAAATTAAATGTTTGGAATGCGAACTTAAATTTTTTTGTACGTATAGCATTTTTAACCTCTTTGGTCCTTTTAGCATGAAAAGTAATGTATCTGTCTCTGCTTTCGTTATTTAAGGAGGGAAGAAATCGACGATACAACAGCAAAATTTTATTTAATTGAATATTATTTTTTCACTGTCGGCAACTCATTTCAATTACTTAAATCTGCGCCGTGATCGTTTTGACGACATCACTCCACTTGCACAGTCTCAGATAAACGAAGCAAGTTGTCTTCTCTGACAAGAAAGCTTATATGTAAGGCGGACAACCGTCCCGTATTCTGTGGGACATTCCCGCATTCGGACTCGTTGTCCCGCATTCGGATAATTACTGAAAATGTGCCGCAAAATGGCGAAAGCGACATGCATTCCAATAATTTTAAAATTGTTGGTGCCGGCCGCGGTGGCCAAGGAGACTGAGGCGCTTCAGTCACGGTCTGCACTGCCACTGCGGTCTGGGGTTCGAATCCCCCCTCGGGCATGGATATTTGTGCCGTCCTTAGTTGTAGGTAGTTCATAAGTAGTTTGTAAGTTTAGGGACTGATGACCCCGTAGTTAAGTCCCTTAAGCTTAACAAACATTTGAACATTTTTTTGAAAATTGCTGGTCTAAGAGTACAAGCCGAAACTATTTGTGTACGGCACGCTACGTCATACTGCTTGCAAGTCAACTTCACAACGCATCCATCATCTGTGAATCTATGGTGTTCATTCCAGATTTGATTTCCTCATTATAGACACCTTCCTGCCATTGTGCCCTTATATTAGCACCTGCCATCATCTTTGATACTTTCAGACGTGTGTACACCCAAATGTCCCATACAACAAGTTGGTCGAAAGATCGGTGCACTGCTAACCCACTCTTGGTGCTGACCTCTTTGCAGAAGAGAGTAGATCTTAGAAGAGCATTAGCTTCGCTAAATCTTGATTCAAGTTCTTTCAGTATTGGTGGAGGTGTATTACCGCCTTTAGCAACTAAATGAAAGGCGTTTTTTGTGTGACATACGCGTTTCGCTTCTTTATTGTGAAGCATCACCAGTGGCCTGTAATACATGTTATTTTTGAATAATATTGTAGTACAGTCATAATATTATATGTATTTTCACAGTATGACAGTTAACAGTCTTGTTACAATTTCTAAAGTTCGGATCTGTTAAGTTAGAAACAACTTCTGTAGCACTAGTTAATTTAATTATCCAGTTTTTGGCCCTACTTACGGTTTTCTGTGTTATTCCATGTGTGTCTTCATGGAGATGTTTGTGAAGACTTCAGTTGGATACGGTATTTTCGTTCTTGATGAAAACCCTTGCATCAGCACTTCACTGTGTACTCGTTTTTGAACGTTTGTTTACATTGTTTAGTGTTGCCAACTGTCGCTTTTCGTCTGTCTCTTGTTTGTGTTCCTTGTATCTCTGAGTGTATCAGCTGTTTTTTGTTTATGTTGGTGTCTGTGTAGACTGTGTGTGTGTGTGTGTGTGTGTGTGTGTGTGTGTGTGTGTGTTGTTGTTGTTGTTGTTATTTGTGTTAGTTTTTTTGTGAATATGGGAGTAGGGGGAGGGGAGCGAAAGGGCATTTCATGTTTCATTACTGTTTTTGTGGTCAGCTTGATCAGTGATTTGTTACTTATGTTGCCATCCAAAACAACAACCTGTTCTAACTTTTTAAATCCTATTGGGCACTCAAATCTGACTAAATCTCTTTCCCACATATTTTGTGAATATGGGAGTAGGGGTAGGGGGGAGGGGGGGAGGGGAGCGAGAAGGCATTTCATGTTTCATTACTGTTTTTCACTGTTTTTGTGGCCAGCTTGATCAGTGATTCGTTACTTATGTGTCCATCCAAAACAACAACCTGTTCCAACTTTTTAAATCCTATTGGCACTCAAATCTGACTAAATCTTTTTCCAACATATCCTGCTTTAGTTTCTTTAACACTTTCGCAGCGGCTGACGCTTATAAGCGTCCGTGCTCAACATAGGATAGCGTCAGCCGCAGCGAAAGTGTTTAACAAGCACTTGCCGTGGCTGTCAGAAAGATAGTTGTGTTGGGAGCAGGTAGAGACTGGATGGTATGGCAGAATATGCTGGGTGTTGACTGTAGCTTCGTTCGAGTGGCGCTGCTGACGGTCTGGAACGGTCTGAAGCGTTCGAGTGGCACTTTTTACTCTTTCTGACGATATCTGACTGACCAATCAGGTGTTCGAGTGGCGGAGCTGATAGTTTGCGACCGTTTGTTTAAGTCATCGGATTTTCGTCAAACTGTTTTTTGACTGACTCCAAAGCGTTTAAAAAGCCTCCTCCAAAAGACAAGCCCTCATATTTACGAAGAGGTTTGTGTTCTTAGTCTTCGATTTTCTCTTGATTGAGGCTGAGCTTCGTATATTAGACAGGCATTCTTTCAAGTTATGTGGCCTTCTAATACAGTACGTCCCGTTTTTATTACACCCATACATACTATAAATGAAAGGTGTGGAAATTTTCATAACATACGAATTTAAAGATGAATGCGTATGCTTTTACAGTTTGGATTGTGATATATTCGCCTGAAAATGAAGTCAAAATAGTCCTACTGAGATTTTCTGTGCCATCTGTAAATGAAGTGATTGACACATAAGAATAATATAGTTCACAACAGGCATTAGCAGTGATAGATTTTTATAACCGACATCTGGCTTTATATGTGCCACTATAGCGTCTCACAATTACTGTTCCGTGTTTCTCCTTGAGGTTATATATTATAGAAATCTATTAGTGCCAATGTGGGCGTTTCTACACTAAATGTGTAACTTCTGGGTAAATCATGTACGATGATAATTCTTGCACAACACCTGCAAATTTTTGTATATTAATTTGTATGTTTCATTTTTTAAATTTTATTGTAACTCAAAATAATGGGACAAAGTGCATATGAAGTTGTATGTTACCAAATATTCCTTTCACACACAACTATCCCAATTTACCTCATTTTTGTATGAGGTTTTGTCAGGTTAAATTGGTTACATTATTTATAAATGGGGGGACATGTTTATGTATATTTTGCGTTTTGTCGAAGTTTATGATCAGAATGTATTCCACAAAGTATTTCTAATGTTGGAATTCACATTGTCCGTCGCCGGTCCGTCACCTCACGTCAACGTGAGCTTTCTCAAGAAGAATGTTTTGATGGAACGGTCGTCTGGTAACATCGCGACTCGCAAGTTAACCTAGTTTCGTCACGCGATTTTCATTTTATACTCGACAGATACACGGTTTGCAGGCAAATGTGTCTTGTTAATCTTTATTGTTATACTTTGGTTTAACGGTAAATTGCAAATGTTTCATGACGACTTAAATACTTTCTCAATTGAGAAATACATAACATATCGCTAGTCATAACCTCACTTTCAACATCGGTAGAGAGCAAAGATGCCAACTAGCGCTATGGGTGGCCAAACAGCGAAACAGGTGAAATAAGCGTTCGAGTTGTCTTCGGAGTTGCAAACTGTCAAAAAGCGCGCATGCGCAGTGGAGGCCTTCCAAATCGTCAGTAAAGGGTATATTACACGGAGCGTATTTGGTCGCTAGTCGCTGGCGTCTGTTGTCGCTCGGCGTATGGGCGAATAGCGAATGAATACGCTGACGCAATGACACGCAGCGACTTCAGACGCTAGCGTCTTCGTAAAAACAATTGAAACACGGCGTAGCATATGACATATTGTTTTGGAGGTTAGGTGATACCAAAGAGATAGACTGGGTGATACCAAAACAGTACTGTTCCCCAAGGTGCGACATGGTCGCGAATTTATATCAGTGATCCATTTTGTAATTCCTTTTAACATCTTTATTTACGTCGATCAAAAAATTTCTCGTCGTTTTGACGACCGGTTTCGGTCAGTGATGACCATTTTCAAGTTTACAGCAAATCGGAAACAGGACAAATTTAGTAATAGACTACCTTATAAAACATAAATAAGGCATTACAGACATCAATATAAAAAACGTGTTAAAAATATACATCATACCTGTTGTTACATTCCTTAAGGAAGATACACTTATGCTGTGACGATGCCATATGGCTATATTACACGTATTGATGACTGTAATGCATTATTTATGTTTTCTAAAGTAGTCTAATACTTGATGTATCCTTCTGTTTCTGATTTGTTGTAGACGAAAATGGTCATCCTGACCGAAACCGGTCGTCAAAAAGACGAGAAATTTTGTGATCATTGACGTAAATAAAAATATTAAAAGTTTTGTGTCCCACCAAACGAAATATGAAGTGGAACTGTAATCAAATTTCTGAAAATTTATCGAAGTTTTCCAGTATTATGGGAAATTAAACATAACGATTATTTAAATTTTATTCTTTTTGTGAGATCGCCATCCTCATTATGGTATTCTGTTTCCTTATTTTATCCTCTACCAGTTACAGTAATCTATCAAAATTTTCTTTTGTGATCCTCATTATATTTCTGTAGGCAGAAAGATCTTGGCACGATAATTCTCTCAAAACGTTTGCAGAAGCACCATATTTATCCCTTCTCGCAATCCTCCTTCTTATCCATTTTCTTTTATTTTTTCCTACTTTTCCGTTTTGCTTTTGGTAGATTAATTGTTCTTTTAAGACTGTTGCGAGAAACACAACGCCAGCATTTACAATTTCCTTCGACATTTTGTCTCGACTGCTGGTTACTTTAGACGCTCCCGTATATGACACGGGGCGACCAAAAACGCCAGCGACCAGCGTCTAAAGCAGCCCACCCTTCAACTTTAGACGCTCGCGTTTCGGAGCAGCGACTTTGTTCAATGTCCCTGTTTAGTCGGCCGCGGTGGCCGAGGGGACTGAGGCGCTCCAGTCACGATCCGCACGGCCACTACGGTCGGGGGTTCGAATCCCCCCTCGGGCATGGATATTTGTGCCGTCCTTAGTATTAGCTAGTCCATAAGTAGTTTGTAAGTTTAGGGACTGATGACCCCGTAGTTAAGTCCCATAGACTATACAAACATTTGAACATTTGTCCCTGTTGACACGGAGCGAATTTAGCAGCTGCGTCCAAATACGCCAGCGACTAGCGACCAAATTCGCTCCGTGTAATATACCCTTAACTATCAGGAACTATCAGCGTTTGCGCCACTCGAACGAACCTTGTGGTATTAGTGAATCGTGCTTCGGTTGGCGAGCCAGCGCATCTGCCTCGGTGTAGCAGGCTAGCAGCAGCGGCAGTTGGCCGCTGGCGTGCTGTGAGAACGGCCGGGCAGAGGCGGTGGCCACAAAAAGCAGGTGTCCGCCCGCGTGCGCTGGCCCTGCTGCTGTCTGGGGGGGGGGGGGGGGCAGGAGAGCGTGCACCTGCCGACCCCCGGGCCACCTGCCGCTGCTCGCGTCACGCACTGCCCCACTCACCTCGCAGCCCGCACTGACCGCCAAACACACTGCACCAAACCCAAGCACTCTCACCAAAGCAACTGGTACCCAACTGATTTATCCTGTACTCCAGCGGAAACGTGGGTGGCGCGCAACAACCTCGCGGCGGAAAACACCTTCTACGTCTACATCTATACTCTGCAAGCCACCCGACGGTGTGTGGCGGAGGGTACCTTGAGTACCACTATCGGTTCTACATCTACATCTACATGGGATACTCTGCAAATCATATTTAAGTGCCTGGCAGAGGGTTCATAGAACCACCATCGTACTATTTATCTACCATTCCATTCTCGAATAGCGCGCGGGAAGAAAGAACACCTTAATCTCTCTCTGTTCGAGCTCTGATTTCTCGTTTTTTTTTTTTTTTTTTTTTTTTTTTTTTTTTTTTTTTAAACATTTCTACCTACGTAAGTGGGAGTCAACAATATATTTTCACATTCGGAGGAGAACGTTGGCGATTGGAGTTTCGCAAGTAGCCCACGCCGCAGGGATAAGCGCCGTTCTTGTAATGATTCCCATCCCAGATCCTGTATCATTTCCGTAACGCTGTCTCCCCTGTATCGTGACAATACGAAACGAGCTGCCCTTCTTTGGACTCTTTCGATGTCCTCCGTCAAATCCACCTGATAAGGATCCCACACTGGGCTGAAATAATCCAAAAATGGATGGACAAGCGTAGTGTATGCAGTTTCTTTTGTAGTTCTGTTGCATGTTTTAACCCTCCTACTACCAGAATTTTTTTGTTACACTGAGTACCGTTGGGGTCAATATGACCCCAAGTAATTATCACGGGATACATTGACAATATTTAATTTATTTTAATGAACTAACACAAAAGCATACATTAGTGATTGAAACCAGGTGAAGTAGATATATAAGCACTTAAAGATCTTGTCCCAACACTTGATCTTATAGATCCTTACATGTGAAACAAAAAATCTCTTTACATTTAGAACAAAGAATGTCTGAATGGTGTTTACAGACAAAGGAAAAACATCTTTTGCACGTTTCTGGATGTTTTCTATCCACTGAACTTTCGCACAGGTAGCACCGTCCACGTTTTACCCCCATATCCACTTGTGCTGAAGGAGGAGGAGGACGAGGCAGAGAAACTTTGTTGCGCTGACTTCTGTCTTTCTGTACTGGACTTGTTCCCGGTTCCAGAAGAAATTATTTTCTTTTGTAGTTGGTTTTTTTATTCCAGTCAGGATTTAAGTCCAACCAAATTATGAAAGCATTCAGGGCACTAGTATCCAAAATATTATAGAAAAATCACCATGGGCCATCTTCTTGTCATACATTTTTTAGTTTAGGTTCTGACTAACTTGTTCATAGTGTCTACACCTGATTTTGTTGCATTATAGTCTAGGATTATAATAGGTTTCGCTGCTTTGCCGTCACCCATTTCCTCCCTGAAATGCATAGTACTCAGTAAATCTCCAATGTCTTCATCAGAATCTTCAGTTGATTCACTACCTCCAGAAATAACGCCATCAACCTCTTCGTCGTCATCAGACGCTGTATCTCCTAATTCCTCTTCTTCATTCAAAATTGCTTGTATTTCAACACTACTCAGACGTTTTCTAGACATAATGTAGTTCTTTCACACGCTGCGACAAAACACTAGCAACAACTGAGGCAACACACAACTGCTGAGGAAAGAAACGACAACAATGGGTATAAATAAGAAGTGGAAAGTGTTAGTTTCATTGTTGCAGATGTTTCCTATAACATTTGTTCAACGTAATATTCGCTGTTCTGTTTTTATAATGTTACATTCAAGAAACAAAACAAAAAAAATTAGATTGGGGTCATGCTGACCCCAGTGGTACTCAATGCATAGTCCATGAATAAATTTTGATATGTTGTAAATGTAAAACTGAATATGATGTCATTGCATACAAGCAAGTTAGAGAGACAAAGTCATAAATTTTGAAAATAATCGCATTGAAAATAAGGGAGATATAGATTTCAAATGTGCTTATGGGGTCATATTGACCCCAGTGGTAGTAGGAGGGTTAAGGGTTCTGCCAATAAAACGCAGTCTCTGGTTCGCCTTTCCCACGATATTATCTACGTGTTCTTTCCAATTTAAGTCTGAAGTAATAGTAATTCCTAGGTATTTTGTGGAGTTTACGGCCTTTACATTTGATTGATTTATCTTGTAAACAAAGTTTAACGGATTTCCTTTCGTACTCATGTGGACGTCTTCACACTTCTCATTATTTAGAGTCAATTGCCAATTTTTACACCATACTGATATCTTATTCAGATCGTTTTGCAGTTGGTTTTGATCCTCAGATCATTTTACTAGACGGTAAATGACGGCGTCATCAGCAAACAAACTAAGAGAGCCACTTAGATTTTCCCCTAAATCGTTTATGTAAATAAGGAACAACAGAGCACCAGCAGTTCGCCCTCCTATTCCAGTCACGTGTTGTTCGCGGAAAGAAAGATTGTCGGTATGCCTCTGTATGGGCTCTAATCTCTCTGATTTTATCCCCATGATCTCTTTGCGAGATATACGTTGGAGGGAGCAATATACTGCTAGACTGCTCGGTAAAGGTACGTTCTCGAAACTTCGACAAAAGCCTACACCGAGCGACAGAGCATCTCTGCTGCTGCATTCTCTTCTACTGGATATCATCTCCGTAACGCTTTCACGATTACCAAATGATCCTGTAACGAAGCGCGCTGCTCTCCGTTGGATCTTCTCTACCTCCTCTATCAATCCCATCTGGTACGGATCCCACACTGGTGAGCAGTATTCAATCAGTGGGCGAACTATTGTACTGTAACCTACTTCCTTTGTTTTCGGACTGCAATTCCTTAGGATTCTTCCAATGAATCTAAATCTGGCATCTCCTTTACCGACTACTGATTTTATATGGTCGTTCCATTTTAAATCACTCCTAATGCCTACTCTCAGATAATTTATGGAATTAACTGCTTCCACTTGCTGACTTGCTATAGTGTAGCTAAATGATAAAGGATCTTTGTTTCTATGTATTCGCAGCACATTACACTTGTCTACATTGACATTCAATTGCCATTAACTGCACAATGCGTCAATTCGATGCAGATCCTCCTGCATTTCAATACAATTTTCCATTGTTACAACCTCTCTATGTACTACAGCATCATCCGCAAATAGCCTCAGTGAACGTCCGATGTTATCCGCAAGGTCATACATATACATCGTGAACAGCAACAGTCCCCTGTGGCACACCTGACATCACTCTTACTTCGGAAGACTTCTCTCCATTGAGAATGACATGCTGCTTTCTGTTATCTAGGAACTCCTCAATCCAATCACACAATTGGTCTGATAGGCCATATGCTCTAACATTGTTCATTAAACGTCTGTGGGGAACAGTATCCAACGCCTTGCGTAATTCAAGAAACACGGCATCAGAGAACCCGTGTCTATGGCCTTCTGTGTCCCGTGGACGAATAGCGCGAGCTGGGTTTCACACGATCGCCTTTTTCGAAACCCATGTTGATTCCTGCAGAGCAGATTTATATTTTCACTAAATGTTATTATACTCGAACATATTACATGTTCCAAAATTCTACAACTGACCGACCTATAGGCCTATAGTTCTGCACATCTGTTCGACGTCTCTTCTTGAAAACGGGGATGACCTGTGCGCCATTTTCCAAACTTTCGGAACGCTACGCTCTTCACTGGAGGATCGCTGGAAAGCAGGCTTCCTACAGGAAACGGAAATAGTGCACACAACGTTTTTCGTTAGATCACCGAAGTTCATCACAGTTGGGCTTGGCTAGCACTTGGATAGGTAATCATCTGCGTTTGCCGACCGCTGTTGGCAAGAGGGGTGTACTCAGCACTTGTAAGGCAAATTGAGGAGCTACTTGATTGAGAAGTTGCGGCTCCGGTCTAGCAAACCGGCACAACGGGCCGGAAGTGTGGGTAGGTGACCACGTCCCCCTCCATATCGCGGAGGATGACACGGTGGCCAATCGGTACCCGTTGAGCCCTCGAGGCTTGCGTGAGGCCGAGTTTAGTTTCAGATACATAACTTATCAGATGAGTATGTTATAAATTTGTTGAAATTCCCGTCTTCAGGCTAGAACCAAGACCGTACTAGCAGAAACAGTTTGCCTTCGCACCTGTACACTCACCTAGCCTGGAAGATTCTTGTCTGGATGTAGCACATATTAGAATACTTGAATTTATAGTCTATCTGCAGTTAGGAAATGGCCCGTATGCAAGAAGTCTTGTAGTCAAGCAATGAAAATACTCTGTCTTTTATGTAAGTAGGCCCTATTGCCTCTACAGGTTAATGAGACGTTCAAGTCAGTCCAGTGTTACTAAAAAACAAATGTGACTGAAATTTTCGGTAGCCCGGATTTACATTTCACATGACTGGTATATTTCTTCGGATAGATGCGTTTAGTGACTGAGTAACTCATGATGCTTATACTAAATGACACTTACTTCTTAGATTATAAGCAAGCTTCGCGTCATCATTAGCGGGACTTTCCGAGGAAAACATGAGAGAGAAACTCTTCTGTTCCTCCGGTGTTCTTCTTTTCGCTACGCAAGGAGTATTATGGAACAAAATAGCTGATCAAAGCACATCGTCGCCAGGGTGCTTCTGTTCATTTTTTTGTAGTACAGGCAATAGCGACATCCTACACGCTTCCTTTGATGCAGCGTCTAAACAATCTGTCCAATATTAGCACGGAGCTAAAAGCCTCGTAAGTGTATCCTGACAGCGCGACTTGGAACGGATCGTTTTTATTGGTGCGGAAAGAAGAAGTAAGTTAATGAATTCTAAGTAACCAGCAATAAAATGATTTATCAGCATATCATTATTTTATTTAGGATTTTCTGTTCACTTCCTCTCTCAGCTGATCTTTCAGAATAGTCCATGATTCAAGCGCTCCTTTCTAAAAAGTAACAGGAGGCCATCGTAACGTGTGTCAAGCGCTAGATCGTGATGTTGACAGATGTTCGTAAGCTGGGTAGCGACAAACTGATGGGCAGTTCAGTTTGATTTACTGTCGATATATTCGTTCCCTATTGCCAAACGTCAGGGATATGGATAACGGAAGAAGAGGGGCGACCACACCCATCTTTATTTTTAGTCGCTGGCAATGCAACCAGTGTCTGTAAACGTTGAAAAGGCTTCACATTTTGGTGCAGTTGTTTTAGAGAGTAATTTGAATGAACTAATCGTACTTGAGAACACGCGGACTCGCGTTCGGGAGGATGGTGGTTCAAATCCAACTCCGGCCATCCTGATTTCTGTTTTCCGCGATTTACCTAAATCACTCCAGGCAAATGCCGGGATGGTTCCTTTCAAAGGGCAAGGCCGATTTCATTCCTCATCCTTACCCAAACAACCCGAGCGTAAGCTTCGCCTCTAATGACCACGCTCTCGACGGGGGGGGGCGTTAAACACTAATCTTCCTTTCTTCTTTTGAAAACACGACTGAACGCCTCCTGTAAAAAAAAAAAAAAAAAAAAAAAAAAAAAAAAAAAAAAATTGGTACAAATTTCGTTAGTTGAACATTGCTCCTGGAACATTTGAGAAACTATTTCACGTCTGCTTATTGAATATTCTTTAAAACGTGACGCAAATTACGCCTAATCTGGTAAGGAGCATACAGACCGCTGGGAAAATGGCGGTAGAAGCAGAAGAATAGTAAGGTCATAAAACTATTTGGGAAAGAGTTTGCAGACAGTGGTCATGTGGTCTACAGACAGTGCACGCCTGCTAACAGATGCTAGTACTCTTTCTGTACAGGACGCAAATTACGTCTCATCCGGCAAGGATCATTCAGATCTCTGGGAAAATAGCGGTAGACGCATAAGAATAGTAAGGTCATGAAAGAGTTGAGTTTTCAGACAGTGGTCAAGTGGTCCACAGACTGCACGCCTGCCAACAGATGCTACTACTCTTTCTATACCGGACGCAAATTACGTCTAATCCGGTAAGAAGCATGCAGACCATTGGGAAAATGGCGGTAGAAGCAGAAGAATAGTAAGGTCACGAAACGAGTTGGTAAAGAGTTTGCAGACAGTAATCAAGTGGTCCACAGACAGTGCACGCCTGCTAATAGATGTTAGTACTCTTTCTGTACAGGACGCAAATTACGTCTCATCTGGTAAGGAGCATGCAGACCTCTGGGAAAATGGCAATAGAGGCATAAGAATAGTAAGTTCATGAAACAAGTTGGGAAAACGTGTGCGATATTTTGAGTTTGCTGACAGTGGCCACATTGTTCACAGACAGCGCACACCTGGTAACGGCTGCCGCTACTCTTTCTGTACGGGTCGCACGCAAATTACGGCTAATCCGGTGAGGAGCTTTGTGAAGGCGGCCGCCCCCGCAGTGTCCCCTCAGGCAGGCAGTTCCGGGCCATTTCGCGGATCTGGCTTGGCCCGCAGCTGGCGCGCTTTCGGGGAAGAGAGCATCGCGGCGATGAATGGGGCCGCTCCTGTCGCCGCAGACACCGCACCGCGCCGCTGCTGAAAAGCCCTTTGTCTTCATTGTCCCGCGGAATACGAACCGCTGGCCAATTACGGCCGCCTGCCGCCTGCGTGCCTTTGGCGTCGCGGCGCCCCGCGTCAGCGTGTGCGGTGACATCTCCGCCGGCGGCCGTCGTTACGTCGCGCTCCGCCACTGCTCCATTATGCCGCAGCTGTTGCCTTGTGACCTGGATCTCTTAATAAAGGCTACCCGCTGCACTGTCTCGGGCCTGTTCTCCGTAGTCGACGACAAGAGCTGCTGTCTCTGACGTTACTGTTACGGGTTACTTCAATCGCTGAACTCGAACTTGAGATGGATTCGGGCCGTTAACAGCGTGTTAGATGGAAGCGTTTCCCAGATTGTAGTTTCTAAGTGTTCTAGGGGCTGTAGTTCTCGTCACGGTTAACAACTTTTGTTAGAGACAAAATGGCACTTCCTGACGATGCCAGGTATCTCTCTGTAGGACTTCATTTCACCAAGCTACTATAGCAGGTTCTATTGTAGCATTTCCCCAGTGTTATTCAATCTGTACATTGAGCTAGCAGTGAGGGACAGCAAGCAAAAATTTGGAGAGGAAATAAAAGGTCAACGAGAAGAAATAAAGACTTTGCGGTTTGCAAATGACAAAATATCTAAATAAAAATAATTATAATAATTACTCTAAGAAAGTTTATTAGGAACTCGGCCAATTGCCTTTCACGAGAAGCAGAACACTGGCTTATAGGCAACACACATGACACTGGAGTTCTGCACAGTGCCTACGCTCCACTATGAAAGATGCCTGTCCTCTTCACGAAGTGCGGTGGCAGCCACGTCGCCAAAGTTGCGCACTGTGGGGCTTGGCTAGTACTTGGGTGGGTCGGGGTCTGCCGAGCGCTGTTGACAAGTGGAGAGCACTCAGCCCCTGTGAGGCCAATTGAGGAGCCACTTTGCTGAGGAACAGAGGCTCAGTCGTGGAAACTGACAACGGACGAGATCAGTGTGACCCTCCACGCCGCATCCGTCGACGCTTTCGGGCTGAGGACGACACAGCGAATCCATACAAACCGCTCCAACACTTTTCTAGGTTATAATCTACATCTACATACATACTCCGCAATTCACCGTAAGGTGCGTGGCGGAGGGTACACTATACAACTACTAGGCATTTCCTTTCCTATTCCACTCCCAAATTGAACGAGGAAAAAAAGAATGCCTGTATGCCTTCGTACGAGCCCTAATTTCTCTTATCTTGTCTTTGTGATCTTTACGCGAAATGTAAGTAGGCGGCAGCAAGATCGTACTACACTCAGCTTCAAATTCCGGCCCTCTAAATTTACTTAACAGAAATTCACGAAAAGAACGTCGTCTTTCTTCCAGCGATCCCCAGTTGAGTTGCCGGAGCATTTCCGTGACATTCGCGCGTTGGTCGAACCAACCGGTAACAAATCTAGCTTTTCGCCTCTGAACCGCCTCTATGTCTTCCTTTAAACTGATCTGCTGCGGGTCCCAAACACTTGAGCAATACTCAAGACGTGGTCGTACAAGCGTTTTATACGCGGTCTCCTTTACAGGTGAAGTACATCTTCCCAAAATTCTCCCAATAAACCGAAGTCGGATGTCCGCCTTACTCACAACTGTCTTTACATGCTCGTTCCATTTCATATCGCTCTGCAATGTTACGCCTAGATATTTGAACGACGCGACAGCATCAGGAAGTTACTATTCGCAACAGCTTTCGCAGACAGTATGCTAATATCCCAGTCTGCGTACCTGGAGAATTGTATTATTGTTGAACATATGGCGTCATAAGGTACAAATCTGAAGGAGAGGCTTCGAGTTAACATTTTCGCCACGGCCAGGATTCGAACCCGCTACCTCCTGCTAACTAAGCAGCCGCTACACCACTAAGCCACCGCGTGTTAAGGGCTACAGCGACTGCAGGCATTCTCTTACGGCACGTCTCCCTCAACATGAGGCAGAATTGTGTGTTATGAAGGTAGACGTGACTTAAGACAATGTGCAGTCGCTGTATCCATTACGTCATGGTGGCTTAGTAGTATAGCGCCTGCCTAGTAAGAAACCCGGCCGTGGCACAAATATTAATTCCAAGCCTCTCCTTCAGATTTATATTTCTCATATATAAACAAAATATATCTCTGGACATTGATTTGTCGTTTGACGTCATGAGGATTAAGAGGCATGGAAACGGAATTGAAATGGACAGATAAGTGGTCATTGACAATGGCCTGAGTGGCAAGGAGGTGGCGGACTAACACGTGATTGAAATGAAATAAAATTCCGGGTGATCAGAAAGTCAGTATAAATTTGGAAACTTAATAAATCACGGAATAATGTAGATACAGAGGTAAAAATTGACATACATGCTTGGAAACAAATCAAAGAAGATGTTCTTTACAGGAAATGTTCAATATGTTCACCACATTTCTCAACAGTAGCTGTAGTCGAGGAATAATGTTGTGAAGAGCACTGTAAAGCATATCCGGAGTTATGGTTCGGCAATGGCGTCGGATGTTGTCTTTTTTTTAGCACCCCTAGAGATGTCGGTCGATCACGATACACTTGCGACTTCAGGTAACCCGAAAGCCAATAAACGCACGGACTGAGGTCTGGGGACCTGGGAGGCCAAGCATGAGAAAAGTGGCGGCTGAGCACACGATTATCGCCAAACTACGCGCGCAAGAGATCTTTCACGCGTCTTGGAATATGGGGTGGAACTCCATCCTGCATAAAAATCGTACGTTCCAGCAGGTGTTTATCAGCCAGGCTGGGGATGATGCGATTCTGTTACATATCGGCGTACCTCTCACCTGTCACGGTAGCAGTCACTGACGTTTTGCTGCCTAGCGCCGTCTGTCGGACATTTTTTTGAATTTTTTTAAATATTTTTTTTTCTTTGTTCTACTAAAACCCCATGTCATTCCAAGCATGTGTGTCAATTTTTACCTGTCTATCTACATTAAGTTGCACCTCGGTTGCACAGTGGTAGAGTGACAGACTACAAATCCAAAGGTCGCGGGTTCGATCCCCCACCAAGTCTTAGGATTTTTATCTGTCACTTTCCACTTCTTTCACCTCTGGCAATACTGCCCATGTGAAAAATACCGAGTAGCACCTTGGTTCGGAACCCAAGTTAAACTGTAGGTCCCCCTATAACTGGCTGGGTAAGTCAGTTCGAAGGTCGGAGGAAGGCAACGGCATACCACCTCCAAACAGGACCATGCCTAGTAAAGCACTGTGGTGTTCAAACCAATCTTTGGATTGTTGACTGCTTTACCTTTTTATCTACATTATTCCGTGATTTATTAAGTTTTCAAATTTATACTGACTGTTTGATCACCCGGTACATTTTCAGGTTTAAAACCCTTTATTGTTAATACTGTTTCCTGTAATGAGAAGTACTAAACTTCGAACGAGAAAGAGGAAATCTGCGGAAAAGATTTGTGTGGCCTAGCGAAAATGGAATTTCCTGGTCAGTGGTACGCATCTAACGTGTTGGGGAATCGCTTAGCCTACAAAGGGAAAGAGAAAAAAACTGGCCTCCCTCACAATGCGGCCGGATAAAATCCCATTTGCAGAGAAGAGTGAGAGGACGAGCGGTGTGCTGGAGGCTGAACGGCCGGGCACGGGACGTTGGGATGGGCAGCTGGGCAGCGGGGCCGGCGACTGCGCGCTCCATCGGGTGCGGCCACGCTTCGCTGCCAGGCTGCTCCAGCAGGCCTGCGACACAGCGCACACCGCACGGGTACCAGCAGCTTTTATCCAGCATTTACACTGCACGACACGCGATGCGATGGATTGTGATGGAGCGTTCACACTGCACGTGAGGCGATGCGATGCCCAGCGGATTCCAAGGCGCGATATTACCAACGGGGGAGTGGTGCTTCCTAAGCAAGAATGGAACTTTCACTCTGCAGCGGAGTGTGCGCTGATATGAATCTTCCTGGCCGATTAAAATTGCTGCTGGGACCGGGACCTTTGCCTTTCGCTCTACCACTGAGCTATCCAGACACTACTCACGATCTGTCACCACAACTTCAATTCTTAGGCCCCTACTTTTACAGGAATCGGTTTACAAAAACTACGAGTTTGAGTTCTAGTGGAAAGGAGTAAATCTAAGAATTAGATTAGAGGCATACTGAAGTAATTCCGTTCAGGTGTAGTGATCGCTGTGTCCCCAGTGGTGTAGGGGTAAGCGCAAATGCCTAGAAAGCAAGAGGCCCGGGTTCGAGTCCCATCTGGGTACACAATTCAACTGTACCCATTCGCAGTAAATGTCATACATACCGTGAATACGAACAGATAATAACTGCTGGATCAAAAGTGACGTATATTTTTTCGGACATGTCCAAAAGAAAGCATCTGCTCCGACACAATATTTCATCGGCTGAGATAGCTGTAGTTAGCAGGTTGCCGTTCCAGTGTTCCCGTACATAGTTTCGTGGCATTGATTAAGGTACTTTCGAATATTAGGTGCTGATATCGCTCCAGAATAAGCTAAATCCCCAGATGCACGCATACGCGCTCAGAGTCGTATTGCTTGAGCTGTGTTGGCGCATCTGAGGGAAACATGCAAGGCAGCTGCACAAAACTACATCGGATGAGGTAGACACACAGTGCATCTGTGCCTGACCATAGCCGCATTGCTTGAGAAAGACATGCAAAGCACCTCGGTTGAGGTTGATGTGCGGAGCATCTGCACAAAAGCGGGAATTGGTCGAGGTAGACAGCGGAAGCGCCAGACCCTTTGCAACGCCGAGAGACCTTCTGTCGCAGATTGTACAACGGCATTGATCTTTTGTGGTCAATGTTTGCTTGCCGGTGTGCGCGCTCGACCAGAGCCTCGCTGGGCGCCCGCGCTGTTTGCAGGCAGCCGGCGACGCGCGAGAGCGGGCGGAGCAGCCGGGGTCTCGCGGCCTGGCCGCTCCGCCTCGCTCCACCTCGCCTCGGCTCCCGCGCCGGACCTGTCCGCTCGTTTGCATAAGCTGCTCCATATGGAGCAGCGGCGCGCCACGGCGCCCTAAAAACCCGCCGCCGCCTAAAACCCGCGCAGAATTTCCGCCCGCGACCGACGCCGCTTTTTACGAGCGCCGCCTTAAGGGGATCGTAACGCTCCAAATGATCGCGCTACACCTGCGAGCGCACGCGTTGCAGCGCTGTGAAATACGGCCGCGGTCCCCTACAGACTGACCACCGTAAATTGCGTTCGGAGAGAATCGCTGTAATTCTGTTTATACTATTTCGTTAATATGCAGCGGCTTTAATTACCTAATTAATTTACTAATTATTTGCGCACGTGACAGTTTTTTTTTTTTTTTTTTTTTTTTTTTTTTTTTTTTTTTTTTTTTTTTTCCTAGAGCCTTCCACCCATTTCCGAACGTAAATTATTCATCCCGCGAGGGGCGGTACATCGAACGACACAGTGTTCGCTGCAGTGTAACCCAGTACAACATAATAGTTGTTAATCTGCCAGTCAATTAAAAGTTCACAGATTGGTAAAGGAAGGGAAGCAAGAAGGAGAGAAAAGAATGGGTTGACAGTGGCCGCATTTGGGTATTGATATTAAGCAATGGCGACAAGTGAAAATGTGAGCCGGACCGGGAATGGAACCAGGGTCTCCCGCTTCGGGCCAGCGGTCGCCTTAACCACTTGGCGCCGGCCGCAGTGGCCAAGGGGACTGAGGCGCTTCAGTTACGGTCCGCACGGCCACTGCGGTCGGGGGTTCGAATCCCCCCTCGGGCATAGATATTTGTGCCGTCCTAGTTCGTAAGTAGTTCATAAGTAGTTTGTAAGTTTAGGGACTGATGACCCCGTAGTTAAGTCCCATAAGCTTAACAAACATTTGAACATTTGAACCACTTGGCCACCCGTGCTCGCCTCCCGTCCGTCTCAAATTCTCACAAGTCGCACGCTTTGTTTGGAGCGACCCTATCGTCCATGCCCTCTTACACTCGCCATTACGGATTCCCGTGCAAGGTCGGACTTCCGAAAGAACAGACACAACACCAATACAATAATTAACAGATCGAGTGTCATACTGTACGTTGGCAGGTGGCGAAAATGATATCATCTACTTAAGTGCCCTACGACAGTGACACAAATGAAACCCAGGTGGTCTCGTACGGTTAGTTGTAAACGTCGCTAATGCCCCATCAACAATTATATCTTTACAAACTTCCATATGGGAAATGTGAAGGCACTTGGAGTAAGCAAAGGTCTCTTAATAAAGGTCATCACGTCGCCTTACTGCTGTACAAGTCATTTAATTAGCCATCCTTCCAAAAAAAAATTAAAATTTGATGCCACTATAACTATTTTCTTATGTAGTTTTGAAATTACCCGCAAATGGATTCTCACTAGACGAGTGCTTTCAAACTTTTTGAAAGCGTGTCCCCCTTTTTGAGTAAAAATGTCCCGCGATCCCCAACGCCCATAATAAAATTACGCCAGAGATACCAAAGGCAAAGTATTTTTCTTTCTTAGGCGTATCAAAGATCTGCGAAGCCATTCACGTTTGGTGAAAGTTGCAGTAGCGGAAACGAATCAAAACGGAAAACCGACTTTTATAGCTGCTATGACTTCAAGTACTTGATGAATGGTTTTGCAGTCATGAAAAATGAATCTCAATGCGTAATTTGTGGTGACGTGTTGTAACGTGCGAATATGAAGTATGAAGTGATGCATCACTTCTTAACGTATCAAGGATTTCTTCGAAAGGATACTGAAAACCCTTAACCAGTGTCAAACTTTTATGATCCAGTAGCAAAAAGGTGTTATTAAGTTTTGATAAAAAATGAAATTATGTTATTGATACTGTTTTTCTGACAGAACAATATTTCAACAAGTGAAAGTCATACAAGAAGATTTAGACCATTGTAAATAACTGTAGCAGTACTTTACTAACGCTGTTAGGTGGCTCAATTAACAAATTCATCATGAGGTATAAAAATGCTTCATTGTTCCACGTTTCGGTCGGCCCATCAAAAGAAATCAAAAGTGCCATAGGTACACCTTGTATGTGTTACACTTTTGATGTCTGAGTAAGAGCCACCCGAAAAGTGTCACAAATCCCATTTTCCACCTAAAGATGACTTGTTAATTCGGCGACTAATCTTGTCACTCGCAAGTGTCACTTCTGCCATAGTAGCTGAACGTCACGAAACGCAGAAGAAATGTCTTGTAAAAAATCAGGCATAAAATCGGACATTTAGCTAGTTTATTTTCTTTCACGTTCTGTACTCGGTTTTGGATTTTTGGAAGGATCTAACTCAGAGATTTTTTACCTTTCCCCTTCAAAATGAACTTATGTGAACACCATGGTGTGTATAGATCTCTTCCTGTTTCTCTGCTATTACAAAGATCACAACAAACGTTCATGTACGTAAAAAATCTATAGAAATTTAAATCATTGAAAAACGTTGTTCGTTTCCGAAATAACTGACCTGATATTTTTAGGAGACCGATCACATGGACAGATGGATTGCAGTAAAAATGTCCAAGCCTTTTAGCTTGTTAAAACACTGTAAATCCATCTAGATTAGCATTATAATTACATTACAATTATCCAAGATGTGAGAAAAGTAAGGTACATTTTCAGTCAGATGCGAGTATAATATACAGGGTGTGTCATAAGTTAGGAAAAATATTTCGTGCAAATTGTCATACACTGAGCTACAAACATAAATTCGTTTTCCGCGTGTTCCTATGTCAATAAATGACAATACAATACAATGGTAAAAATCTGGAAATATGAAGTGGAATTTTTGGCGTTACTATACACCAACATTGGCCAAGGGGACAGATCAGTAACAGCTCACAACATGGGAGTGTTGTAGGTAGTCTAGCCGCTCACGAGAAGGCGAGGCATGCGGCGTCAAGCGCAATGACAGCGTTCGTATCTACATCGTGCCGTTTTCAGTGGCCGATATTATGTATCGTGGTCATTTGGCATAGGAAAAAAAAACTTGTGCGCTGTTGCCAATCTGTCACCTTGGCCAATGTTGGCGCACAGTAATACCGAAAAGTGCACTTTTCATTTCCAGATTTTTACCATTCAATTGTATCGTGAAAAAAAAAGTTCAACTATTTGTAAAGCTTATGGGACTTATCAGCGGGGTCATCAGCCCATAAACTTACAAACTACTTATGAACTCTCTTATACTAAAGATGGCACAAACATCCATGCCCGAGGGGGGGGGGGATTCGAACCCCCGACGGGAAACGGCATCGCGCATAGTAGCAAAGCGCCTCAATGCTGGCGGCTGCTCTGCCTCGGCCAATTGCTTCGTCATTTATTGACAAAGGAACCTGCGGAAAACGAATTTATGTTTTTTGCTTAGTCTGACAATTTGCACGAAATATTTTTCCTTATTTATAACTCGACCTGTATATCTGCAGTCCGCCGGCCGCGGTGGCCGAGGGGACTGAGGCGCTCCAGTCACGGTCTGCACGGCCACTACGGTCGGGGTTTCGAATCCCCCCTCGGGCATGGATATTTGTGCTGTCCTTAGTATTAGCTAGATTGTAAGTAGTTTGTAAGTTTAGAGACTGATGACCCCGTAGTTAAGTCTCATAGACTTTACAAACATTTGAACATATCTGCAGTCCTCTTAGTAATTTCAGTTTTTTTTTTTTTTTCAGTTTTCGTGCATGGTAAAATATGATACAGAAAAGTAAAATTTACTTCTCTAAATAAGCATACTTTCAGCTAATCTTCCTAGGCATAATTTGGATAATTTGTTGGATGTGTGCTAGCATACTACTAGTCGTGATATAATGGACATACCTTGAGAAAGGTAGCTATAGTTAGCAGGTTGCCGTTCCACTGTTTCCGTACATAGATTCGTGGAAATGGTGAAGCTATTTTCGAATATCGTGTGCTGATATCGCTTCAGAATAAAATAAATCCCCAGATACACGCAGACGCGTTGAGTAGGCGTATTGCTTAAGCTGTGTTGGCGCATCTGCTTGCGTCCCTATGTGTGAAACGAAATTGGCGCCTTTCATGTTCAGCCACAAAGTGTCTCCGACATCTCATTACACTTTCGTGCTCACCACATAAACGTTATGGTAATGCTGCGGTTCTTCAGGCGGCGTTTCGCGAGACAAAGGCGCTTTTCACGTCGAGAGCACCAGATGCCGAAGTTTGCCCTTAATTGCCGCCAATTATAAGTGGCAGGCAAGCCGCCTATCTGATGCCACACCTAATTTAATTCCCTGCCCGTGATATTAGTAGCCGAAATTAAAGAGGGCGCTCACCGAACGAAGCGCGCGGCTATTCTTCCTCTTTCGTCGAATAACCGGGCATACCGGCACGTGACTGGACGTGAGAAAGGACCGGAAGGCAACGGCACAATTACCGCTCGGTAATGAATGTGTTCTACCGATTAATCACCAGGGTGAGGGGCTGCGCCCCCGCCGCATCCGTCGGAGGGATTCTCGCACGCACAGGTGCCGCTGCAAACCGCGCCGATCGCCAAAGGAAATCGATACAGTCTAGGTGCGTGATCGTAATTCTAGCCTCACTGCCGCCAGAGCCGCTGTGTTTCTACTGAGAACGCCACTTTTGCAACTGCTGCCACAAAAGGGACGAACTTTTTGTTAATATCTTGAGACCATTTCAAAGGCTACTAACCTTGTTGAGGCCCTCGTGAAATTAATTGCCTTCAGATTCTTTAATTGGCTCTCTTTGCACTTAAGGGCTTTCGAGACTCTCGTCTTGGAATTTTTTTTTTTTTTGCTCTCTACCTCACCTTCTTTTTTGCCGATCTGTTGCATTTCTGCACTTTCAAAGCGGCTGTGTTGGGCAGATTTCAGTACAAAAGAGCTCTCTTTGGCAAACGCCGATCTTTTATGCCTTAGGTAATATTTCACTTCAAGGTGTTTAGCTGTGCCCAGAGTTAAGACAATCTCTTGAACTAAATATTTTTTCCAAAGCATTGTTTTTCTTTACAGATCCGATTATACGCGCCTGGCTATTAATATTATAGACAATTCAGCAGAAATTAATTAGCGGAAATTATAAGAACAGGGTAAGTTTAAAAGAAACCGTGAGATAGAGTTAACGTTTTATTTCGTCGTGAAAGGCGTTCTTTAATGTTAAATAAACTGGAATTCATTGTCGTAACAGGTGCCGAATTTTATTTTTGCTTTTCTTGCAACAGGTACTAATAGATGGGAACAATGGCAGGAGGGTGTCCATAATGAGGAAATCAAAGAAAAACTGGGAATGAACATCATAGATGAAGCAGTTAGAGCGAACAGGCTGAGATGGTTGGGTCGTGTTACACGCATGGAAGAAGCAATGTTACCTAAGAGACTCATGAGCTCGGCATCGGAGGTTAAGAGGTGTCGAGGTAGACCAAGAAGAAAGTACTTAGATTCGGTGCAGTATGATTTTGAAGTAAAAGGCATAACATCAGACGAGGCATCAATGTTAGCATTGAATAGGGGATCATGGAGAAAATTTATTAGAGGTACTATGCTCGAGACTGAACGCTGAAAGGCATAATCAGTCTCTAATGATGATGATGATAGATGTATATGAATCAGAAACAGTCACACGACCGCAAACACAATATCTATCTACCCGAGGCACTTAAAAAAATGAATTGACTACTTTTCGTTTTAACTGTCTGTGAAATTGTCAAACTGGGAATCGGCCTACCTAGCCTCTTGATTTATAATTTCTCGTCAAACCTGCGTAAATTGAAGGGTTCAGAAAGCAAGAAAATTACCTGATTCATTACTTCACCTGTTCCTTCAGCCTCAAAATTAACTATAAAACACGCTAAACAACGGACACAACGCACAGTTACTTCGCTCGCAGCTACACGTGAACTGGTCAGAAGGCGCGAAAAGCCCGCTTTTTTTAAGTGCCAACGACTCTGGTTGTCTTTCCAGTGAGTTCGGACTCTGTTTCTGCCGCTGACAAGGTGACGTGGGCGGGATGTTTATACGCTCAAGGCAACTATACGGAAACACTGTTGCCAAGCGTTGTCCCGGCACCCCGCACACCCCCTGAGACACCCTAGTTACAGTATGAAAGTAGCAAGAATGATTGCAGGTACCAATAGATGGGAACAATGGCGGGAGGGTGTCCATAATGAGGAAATCAAAGAAAAGCTGGGAATGAACACACCATAGATGAAGCAGTCAGAGCGAACAGACTGAGATGGTGGGGTCATGTTACACGCATGGGAGAAACAAGGTTACCTAAGAGACTCATGAGCTCGTCAGTGGAGGGTAAGAGGAGTCGAGGTAAACCAAGAAGAAAGTACTTAGATTCGGTGCAGAATGATTTTGAAGTAAAAGGCATAACATCAGACGAGGCATCAATGTTGGCATTGAATAGGAGATCATGGAGGAATTTTATTAAAGGTACTATGCTCCAGACTGAACGATGAAAGACATAATCAGTCTCTAATGATGATGATGATTTTCTTGCAAAAACTCGCAAAACTTGGCCAAGTCTGCCAGCATCCTACGTCAGTTTAATGTCAGACAGCTCTGTCTCATAAGAAACACTTACCTTTCAGCAACGAAATACTTTCCATCCTTCATTTTAAATTAGGGTAATGCTCGCTTAGCCGTATGGTCTAACGCACCGCTGTCCGAGACGGGTATGCCTACCGGCCTCGGTTCGAATCCGCCCGGTGGATTAACTAAGGGGGTCGTAGTGCCGGCCAGCCTGGATGTGGTTTTTAGGCGGTTTTCCACATCCCCCTAAGTGAATACCGGACTGGTCACCATGTCCCGCCTCAGTTACACGACTCGGAAACATTTCGTAGCACTTTAAACTTTAACACGTGTAACATTATTCTATGAGGCCGAGCGAGGTGGCACAGTGGTAACACACGTGACTCGTATTCGGAAGGTCGGTGTTTCAAATCCACCTCCGGCCATCCTGATTTAGGTTTTCCGTGATTTCCCTAAATCTGTGCAGGCAAATTCCGAGATGGTTCCTTTCAAAGGGCACGGCCGATTTCCTTCCCCTATCCTTACCCAAAAATACGAGCGTGAGCTCCGTCTCTAATGACCAAGCTGTCGACGGGGCATTAAACCCTAAGATTCCTTCCTCCTCCACTTTGTTGAGAAGCTACATTAACCTTGTGGTGGTTTCTGTATTCACTTCGTGTCTTCTTACTGCATATCTACAGTACTTCCGAGATAACGGCAAAATAAGCAGTCCACCTAACAAGTGGTCTCACGTTATGTGGTTCTTTCTGCATAATGAATCTTCATGGTAGGGAAAGATACATTCTATGCAGTTCAGTGATGAAAAATTGTGAACAGCCGTAGACGGTGAGGATTATTATGCAGAGTGCCTTTATTGCTCCATGTATACATTTGATATTACTATGCAGTTTTGTTTAGGATTGCTACACAGTTTCCCTAGAACTACTTCGCCCATGCTCCCCAGCAGCTCCTGTTCACTTCATTCCTATGTTACTTGTATTTCTGTATTTCAGAATTTCCCTTGGGGCATTTTCTGTGCTTACGTTTTTCGGCGATGAACTAGTCTTTCTTCTGTTATCCATTGCTTCGTCACAGTTACCTTTCTTGTGCCCATGTTTGTGCTCGCAAGATCCGTCATTGCCTTTTCTTTTCCTTTTTTTGTGTTCACTCCAACTGAAAATGCCTCTAGTTTTGCTTAATATAGGATCTGTGGATTTAATGACATTCAAACGCGTCTCATCGTCTTCATTATCCTGATCTGAGATTATGAATGCTATGTATATACCGAGTGATCAAAAAGTCAGTATAAATTTGAAAACTTAATAAATCACGGAATAATGTAGATAGAGAGGTAGAAATTGACACACATGCTTGGAATGACATGGGGTTTTATTAGAAAAAAATTCAAAAATGTCCGACAGATGCGTGATTCTGGTTTTGTAACTGCTACCGTGACGGGTGAGAGGTACGCCGATATATTACAGAATCGCATCATCCCCAGTCTGGCTGATAAATACCTGCTGGAACGTACGATTTTTATGCAGGATGGCGCTCTACCCCATATTGTGTGCGTCGTTTGGTGATGATCGTGTGCTCAGCCGCCACTTTCGTCATGCTTGGCCTACCAGGTCCCCATACTTCAGTCCGTGCGATTATAGGCTTTGGGGGTTACCTGAAGTCGCAAATGTATCGTGATCGACTGACATCTCTAGGGATACTGAAAGACAACGTCCGACGCCAATGCCTCACCATAACTCCGGACTTGTACAGTGCTGTTCACAACATTATTCCTCGAGTATAGCTATTGTTGAGGAATGATGGTGAACATATTGAGCATTTCCTGTAAAGATAATCATCTTTGCTTTGTCTTAATTTGTTGTGCTAATTATTGCTTTTCTGATCAGATGAAGCGCCATCTGTCAGACATTTTTTGAACCTTTGTTTCTTTTTCGCTTCTAATAAAACCCCATGTCATACCAAACATGTGTGTCAATTTTTACCTCTCTATCTACATATTCAGTGATTTATTAAGTTTTCAAATTTATACTGACTTTTCATCACCCGGTATCATTATATAAATACGCTAACACGAAAATTGTGGTACAGATTTATTCGTACAAGGCCAATGAAAGTTACTTATTCGAAAGATTGTTTGTCGTAGATTTCCGGAATATAAATATTATGTGTGCATTTAGCCATTAAATGTAGTAAAAGAAAGTAGAAGTTTTCCTATCTACAGCTTGCATCAAGTTCTACATTCTCGAATAATCAGTTCACTGATTGGCTATTCGCCTCGACCAAAGACGCTGTTATGCAGCGCAACTGCAGTATTAAAATAAGTGAATAACGAAACATGGAGTGCTCCCAACTCACTTTATTGTTCCGTTCAAATGCTTCATTTTCGCAGTGATTAAGAGTGGTTAAGGGAAATGGAAGTTTTCATATGAATACCGATATAAAGGATGATACGCCGGGAGAGGCATGTAGCGGTGCACGGGTGGAACTACGAAGTCGACATGTTGTCAGCTCTGGAATTCTGAATATCGCAGTATCAAAATAACATTTCTTGGCGTTGTATAAATATACGAACACCGAAATTGTAGTTCCATTTCAAATAGTAGGCTAATGAAAGTTAATAATTCGAAAATGGCATGAGAAGTATATTTATTTGTTGTTATTGTGTCAGGCATTTTCCTTAACACGTAAAAGATACCGTTTCATGCCTCCCAGTGCCGGTTAAATTTTACCAGATATCCCAGCGGCCTCCTAAGACAATGTTGGGAACAGATGCTGAGTTGTGAGAAATCTGTGTGTCTTCATTTTAGCCAATCGCTTGACAACGCCGATGTTTTCTCATGGAATCTTCGCTTTGCGGGGGCAATTATTTTTACTGAGCGGACGAGGGTAGATACAAGAACCTGTAAACCATAAAGCAGGAACAGCATTATTTGTTTACTTCATGGTCTGTACGATACACCCGCCGGCCGCGGTGGCCGAGGGGACTGAGACGCTTCAGTCACGGTCTGCACGGCCACTACGGTCGGGGGTTCGAATCCCCCCTCGAGCATGGATATTTGTGCCGTCCTTAGTTGTAGGTAGTTCTTAAGTAGTTTGTAAGTTTAGGGAGTGATGACCACGTAGTTAAGTCCCTTAAGCTTAACAAACATTTGAACATTTTGTACGATACACTAATCGAGTCATTCTACGTGGTTCGAACAAATGGGCAAAAATTTTCTATCGTGTTGTTGATGTGAGGCCGCCGACATGATACGTAAAATTTTACCCCCAGTGACCATTGTAAACACAATTGGTCGATTTTTGACCTCAGGCAATACTAGTATTTATTATTATGCAAGGCACTTGTTCAGGGAGGCAGTGGAGGCTGTCTCGGACGCCGGCTTGAGCCGCACGCTCGGCGTCGCAGCTGGCACTGTCGAGCGCATCCAGAGCCCAGACGGCAGGCAGGCACTGTGCGGATGGCAGCCCGGCGCTTGCCGCAGCGCGTCCCTCGGGCGCCGTAGCCGCGGAGAAGCCGGTCGTCTTTACGAGTCCCGCGCCGCTTGCTGTACCACGGCGACAAAGCTCGGCGCCCGGCCCGCAGCGGCTCGTCGCTGGGAATCCGTTTAGAAGCGACGCCCGGTCTGAACCGAGGCGCCGACGCCGCCTACTGTTTTAATGCGGCCTGTGACCGCGCGCCAAACCAGCTCCGGCTCTGCATACGTAACGAGCCCCGCGCTGAGAAAACACGACCGACCCCCAAAGCTAACTCGTGCCTCTCTTCTCTGCCAAACACTTTCTCGTTATGCAGAGAGTTGGAAGAGGAGAGGCAAATACGAGTACCGGGAGTTTCGCGTGCGACGCAAGCGGACCGTGCTGCAATGCGCGGAAACGATACCGAAGAGTTAACAGAGTGCATCTACTGCGATCCGGAATTTGGCACTTGGCCTATCGGTTTGACGAAATCGAAATGTTGAAACATTTCGACCGTTTTGGAGGTGTTAAAATAAATTCAATGACAAAGTTGAAAATTTGTGCTGGACCTGGTTTCGAACATGTAGTTCCCGCTTCGAGCCAGTGGTCGCCTCAACCACTTAGGGTATCCAGGCACGCTTCACTGTCAACCCAAATTCACAACTTCTAGTCCCCTTCCTAATGATTCCTATCGATTCGAGCCCAGCTGGGTGATAGTAGATGTGGTGATAATGGTTTCAACGCCGTCCACCAACACAGCGTAGCGACATTGCTGACATTGTGCCAACTGTGTGTACCCTCTAACAGGGAGAGTTTGCAATCGTAAGGTGCGGTATGGTAACAACGTCTAGACAGGAGCCATACTTCTCCATTTTATTCATAGAAGAGTCAACCTAGATGGCAATTATTATTATTATTTACCGGTTTCGGCCACTTACATCGCCATCTTCAGACCACAACAACGAAAGTGTGACCTTGGATTGTGCTCAGTCGGAGCTGTCTGGAAGATTGTCGACATTCAGTCTTGCAAACAGTCACTCCTCAGCACAACCGGTGACCAACGTATTGTTCTGTATTCTGAAAATGGGCATCAACCGGTGACCAACAGTATGCTTCTGTATGCTGAAAATGGTCATTTAAGTGGTTACCGGTTACCAAAAGAGTAAAATCTGCGATCTAGACTGTCTTTAGTATGAATTGACCGTTAAGATCGCTGACATTAAATGATGTTTTCAAAAATAATTCTATATTTTAATTTGCTGAGGTTGCTTCCATAAAAACAAGACAACAAAGTCTAGTACATGTAAGCGCAAGCTCCCACTGTCGGGTACGGGACTTCATTGTCAATTTTTAAAATCGCCAAACATTTCGGCCACTGTTGCAAATGCCCTTTCAATGTTGGCCAAGGAGACAGGTGGGCAATAGGGCACAACAAGCAAGTGTTGTAGGTAGTCTAGCCGCTCGAGAGAAAGCGAAGCATGCGGTGACAAGTGACAGTCAGCCTGACACTGCGAGCAATGACAGCGCTCACATCTATATTGTACCATTTACTCTAGCCGGTATTATGTATCGTGGCTAGTTGGCGTAGGGAAAGGAACTCGTGCCCTGTTGCCGATCTGTTCCCTTGGCCAATGTCGGTGCACAGTAACACCCAACCGAGCGAGGTGGCGCAGTGGTAACACACTGGACTCGTATTTGGAAGGATGGTGGTTCAAATCCACCTCCGGCCATCCAGATTTAGGTTATCCGCCATCCAGATTTAGGTTTTCCGTGATTTCCCTAAATCATTTCAGGCAAATGCCGGGATGGTTCCTTTCAAAGGGCACGGCCGATTTCCTTTTCCCATCCAAAAATCCGAGCGTAAGCTCCCCCTCTAATGACCAAGCTGTCGACGGGACGTTAAGCCCTATGATTCCTTACGAGGAACACGCAAAAGTCCACTTCATATTTCCAGATTTTTACCATTCAATTGCGTTGTCATTTATTGACATAGGAACATGCGGGAAACGAATTTACGTTTGTAGCTCAGTGTGTGACAATTTGCACGAAATATTTTCCCCATTTATGACTCACCCTGTGTATCTCAGACTGTGGTACACCTGCTGAAGACATCCAAAGGCAGGTAGAGTTCATTCCATGTAGAGCTGGTGTACTTCGCCAGGCACAATAAGGTTCGACGCGATATTGATTTGATTTGATTTTTTCAGGGAAGCCAAAACAGTCTTGGTCCAACCCGCCACTGCCCGCACCGAAACTAAGTTTATTGTGCGGTATCGCTCCCTGTATATCTAGTAAAGCCAACCAATGCCCTTGAACAGTGCAACGAGTTCCTTTACCAGTTCTTTATTAGTCACAATTTCTTCGGGTCTAGTTGTCCCAAATGTTCTGTGCCTTTTACTCTCCAATGCAATGCATTCGAAGATTAGATGTGATGCAGTTTCATCACCGTCATCACAGATCCTACATTTAGAGTCCTCTTCTGTTATTCCCATTGTATGTGTGTGTTTTTTGAAATTCCCATGGCCTGTCAGCAATCCAACCATGAGTCTAATCTCTCTCAGGATTGCAGAGCGTCTTTTAAAACATGGCTTTGGCATCATTACCTTGCCATGTTTTTGTTGGTAGACTTTGGTCCAGTATTCTACGTGCTGTCTTCTGAACCAGTTACGTAGCCCCAATTTAATCATTGCCTTGGCGATTGTCAGGACAGGTTCCGGTCCAATAAATGAAGTCTCTGCCCCCATCCTGGCTAATCTGTCGGCATATTCGTTGCCACTGGTCCCCGAGTGGCCATGGACCCACAATAGGTTTACTGTATTGCTTTCCCCTAGCTCCACCAGAACCCTGTGACATTCTGCAACAATTTTAGACCTTGTTGCAGGAGCTGCCAGTGATCTCAGGGCTGCCTGGCTGTCTGAATAGATATAGATGCTACGATCTTTGTAGCACCTACGCAAATTCTCCTCCACACACGCCCTGATGGCAGTGATTTCGACCTGGAATACTGAGACCAGTTTCCCTAGAGAGATGACGCCCTCCAGTCTTGGCTGCACCCCGTTTACCCCGGCCCCAACGCCTTGGTCTGATTTTGACCCGTCAGTGAACCAAACAATGTCCCATTACGGTGTCGAACTGTTTTCTTCCACTTCTCCCTACTTCCAACTGTTATATTGAAGGGGTATTTGAAGCAGTATGGGTTATAATAATTTCAGCCTGCATTTCCCCGACATTTCCTACATTTACTTCACTCACTATTTTAGTGTGTGATTCTGGATATTCCAATGAGATCCAGTTTTTGCCAGATTTGAGCCTGTATAGACCTGCCGTTGCCTCCATCTTGACCCAAAGGTGTAATGGGGGCATATCCAGCGTGGTTTCCATCCCAGCAGTTGGCGTGCTGCTAATTCCGCCTGTTATGGCTAAGCAGGCTAGTATCTGCATCTTATCAAGCTCCTTAGCAGCAATCTGCTGTTCTACCTTCTTCCACCACACGACCACCCCATAAGTGATCCTGGTCTAATCACCGTGGTGTGTATCCGGTACATACCCTTGAGGCTCAGGCCCCAATTTTTGCCACAAGCTCTCCTGGTAGTTACTAAAGTACCTTTTGCCTTGGAGCAAATATTCCTAATGTGAGGGGTCCATGTCAGTTTCTCATCAAGGGTAACCCCTAGATATTTCACTGTCCCCTTCACAGGTAGCGCTTCATTGAAAAGCTTTAGATTCCAACTTGAGTGTTGGATATGTTTCCTTGTGAATGGTACAACAACAGTCTTCTTAGGACTAACCCCCAGATCCTGTTTTCTGCACCAGTCTTGCACAATGTCCAAAGCACCTTGTGCCATATTTTTCACTGTGTATACTGTGTATAAGGGGACAGGTCCGCAACAGGGCGCAACATGCGAGTGTTGTAGGTAGTCTAGCCGCTCACGAGAAGGCGAGCCATGCGGCGTCAAGCGACGCTCTGCGTGACACTGCGAGCAATGACAGCGCTCACATCTATCTCGTACCGTTTTCGCTGGCCGGTATTATGTATTTTGAGTGGCTGGTTGGCGTAGGGAAAGGAACGTGTGCCCTGTTGCCGATCTGTCCCCTTGGCAAATATTGGCGCACAGTAACACCCAAAAGTCCAATTCATATTTCCAGATTTTTACCATTCAATTGCGTTGTCATTTATTGACATAGGAACATGCGGAAAACGAATTTATGTTCGTAGCTCAGTGTGCGACAATTTGCACGAAATTTTCCCCCCATTTATGACTCATCCTGTATATCTCAGACTGTGGTACACCTGCTGAAGACATCCAAAGGCAGGTTGAGTCCATTCCATGTAGAGCTGGTGTACTTCGCGATATTAGCAGGTATGCCATGAGTTTGGACACTGGAGTGTACATCGGCAGAGTCGGCGAGCACACGACTCGCCGTTAGGAGGCGGCCCTGGCGATGAGGGACTTGGGTTCCGCATCCATTAGCAGTCGGTCGCTCGCAAATGGCTGCTCGCTGCTTCTGCAAGAGGGCGCCATTTAAAAGTCGCCTCAGTGGCGCCACGCTGTAACGCTCGCCTCTCCCGCTATCGGGCTATTATTTTTCAGAGCACAGTCGTTCAAACTTTTCTGGCAGAGCCAAAAAGGAAGAGTCGTAGACACAGGCGGCGTCTTTTTCTTCGCATTCCGCCGAGTCTTAACTGACGTTGCCGGCCGTCCTGCTTTTTTTCCCCCTCTCGTCAAAGGGTAGTTTTCTTGTACGGCGCACTGCTTTAGTTATTACGTCGACTGTGTCTTCAATCGTTCCATGTGCCGATTTACACTGTACATGTTCTTGCGTTTTGAACGTTTTCGTTAGACTTTATGTTATCAGATTATACCCATGGCAAAGCAAGATTTCCCAAAATAAAAGGATTTTACTAACAGACAATCATATAAGCCTAGAAAGTAGGAAAAACTTTGCCAAAACTTTTGTTTGGAGTCTCTTAACATACGGATTTGAAGCGTGGACTCTGGGAAAGGCAGAGAAAAAGAGACTGGAAGCCATGGAAATGTGGATATGGAGTAGAATGACGAAAATAAGCTGAGTAGATAGTAAGAGTAATGAATGGATCAAAGTCTACCAACAAAAATATGGCAAGGTAATGATGCCAAAGCAATGTTTTAAAAAAAAGCTCTGCAATCCTGAGAGAGATTAGACTCATGGTTGGATTGCTGACAGGCCATGGGAATTTCAAAAAACACACACATACAATGGGAATAACAGAAGAGGACTCTAAATGTAGGATCTGTGGTGATGGTGATGAAACTGCATCACATCTAATCTTCGAATGCATTGCATTGGAGAGTAAAAGGCACAGAACATTTGGGGCAACCAGACCCGAAGAAATTGTGTCTGATAAAGAACTGGTAAAGAGACTCGTTGCACTGTTCAAGGGCATTGGTTGGCTTTACTAGATATACAGGGAGCGATACCGCACAATAAACTTGGTTTCGGTGCGGGCAGTGGCGGGTTGGACCAAGACTGTTTTGGCTTCCCTGGAAAAATCAAATCAAATCAATCAAGTAATGAACAGGTCTTACGAGAAGTGAATGGGAACAGAGCTCTGCTAAATTACATAGGAAGAAGAAAATCGAAAATGATAGGACACATAATGAGACACAACCAGTTCCTGAATAATGTATTGGAAGGAAAAATTTTAAGGAAAAAACCAAGAGGCAGGCCAAGAGCAACGTATTTTAATAACATCAAAGAAGGTATGAAGATAAAATCGTCCAAAGAATTGAAGAGGATGACAATGGAGAGAGGAACGTGGCTAAATCGACAAGGCATAGTCTTTAGTTTATGATGATGATGATAATACACTGATTAAAAAGTAGGCCTACCTAATTAAAATTGATGGTAGTTAATATATACTACAGGAAAGCCATATTTTCAACCATTACCTCAAACATTAAAAACATGTATTAATATATTAATCATTCTGACATCCTGAAACATTGTAAAGGACCCAGAGTCGAATCACCACGAAATTGTTCTCCAACATTAGTGTTCAATGTTAAGTGTGGAGCAAGAAATAAAGAACTGCATAATGTTCTGTATGACTATTTTCATTCTGGAAACATCCGTTAGGCTGTGGCTAAGCCATGTCTTCACCATATCCTTTCTTCCAGGAGTGCTAGTCTTGCATGGTTCGCAGGATTGCTTCTGAGAAGTTTGGAAAGTAGAAGGCGAGGTACTGGCGGAAGTAAAGTTGTGAGGCGGGATCGTGAGTCGTGTCGGGACAGCTCAGTCGGTAGAGCGCTTGCCCACGAAAGGCAAAGGTCCCAGGTTCGAGTCCCGGTTCCGGCACATAATTTTAATCTGCCAGGAAGTTTCATATCAGCGCACACTCCGCTGCAGAGTGGAAGTTTCATTCTGTACAGGTACTTTTTGAGGCACGTACCACCCACCAGTGACCATCATCAAGTCCGCATCCAGCTTTGGGTACTTGGAGGAAGTTATCTCAGCGTGTGCATCAGGTGTACTGTAGAATCTAACACCACACCACTACACTGTAATGGTCATTGAGTGGAATGCCGTTTGTATGATCACCATCAATGACGTTGATTAACTGCCTTATGTTCTCAAAAGTTGGGGTATTTGTTTTGCTGGCGGGTAGCTGCTGTGCCGTACTTCTTTACTCAGTGATCACTGCCTCACCATACTTGCTGAAGCATTTTTAAGTGCATCGGCAGGACTTTCACACACGAAGCTACCTCCTGAGCAAAAGATCTTGTTCCACTAAGGGTGAATAAATGAATGGTTACTAATGCTCTCTCTCTCTGTCTCTTTCTCTCTCTCTCTCTCGCTCTGTGTGTGTGTGACGATATTTTGCTGAATCGGAAACTTATGTTCTCCTTTGCATTGTGCTGTGACGCGAGTGAGTCCCTTGAGCTGCTGAGTACTCAAGACAAAACAATTGTGTTTACACCAGTGCTTGGTATTGCCAGTGGCTGAGCCAACGGAACATAAGTAGATGGAATTTCATCTCATGTTTGACAGAGTACAATTGCGAGGGGTTGTTCATTGAGCAATCTCCTTCGTTTGTAAGTTCCGTTTATTAATAAGTTCGATCTAGGACAACTCTGCCATATTTTCAAAAGATTCTAATTTTATGGGTTATCATATTTACCAACAGCTTATCATAAGCCATTCTGAGGTGTACAATGCCCAGTTATTAACGCTAAATTATTTTCCGTTTGTGATTATGTAAATAGCGATACTACCTTTGTTGGTAATATTATTTCTTAACGAACATTTTGTAATTGTACTTTATTTTTAACAGACTTTCTTGTATAGTCAAATGTTGAAATATTTGTAATAATAATAATTTCGTATGGCTCATAGGCCTGGTGCAAGTGTTTCAGTTGGACGCCACTTCGGCGACTTGGGTGTTGCTAGCCTACCCCAGTTATCCAACCAGGGAAAGCTTAACGTGGAATCCAAACCACATGTCGTTTCTGGCGACTCCTCACATCGTTGAGAGGTGAAGGATGGGCTAAAGCGCAGATTGAAGAAAAGTCCGAGATCCGACCGGGTTTCGAACTGGCGACCCTTCGGTTTCGAGTCGAGAGCTTTACACCAAGACCGCCGGGCCCGACCACATAATTGTAATGCTATTGGACTAAACTGCTACGGTCATCAGTCCCTAGGGCAACACACACATACCATGCCTGAGGGAGGACTCAAAACGCCGGCAGAGCCCGTAGCATGACACCTTAGACCACGCGGCGATTCCGCGCTGCTGTGCTACAGTCGACGGCTCAAAATTTCATCAGTGTTTCGTATACGGCGCTCGGCAGTTTCCTTTGCTATTTCGGGATTTATTCGCATACCTGGCAGTGAAGAAAGTCCGCGTGCGGCAAGTAACCGGTGAAACAGCTGAGGCGCATAGTTGTAAAGTGCTGGCCCGGCGTAAAAGGCGAGGTGGGAGGCCGCGGCATCGACCGCAGCCGCAGCTGCCGCCTCGGTGGCCTCAGAAATTTGGATAAAATGCCGAGAGGCGGCGTAATTAACGAGCGCGCCGTGTCACGCTCTGGGGAGCGGCAAAAACAGACGGCGGACGGCGGCGTGCCACGGCGCCGTGCACCCACGCCCGCTGCGCTTACACGCCGCACAGACAACCTCTGTCTGCCTGCTAAGTAGCCGCCTCTCCAGGCCGCCCGCCGACGCCTCCGCGAGACCTAACCGCGACATATATACACGTGGCGTCTGTTCCGAAAGAACAGACGTCACTTCTGATCCTGCAGTTCTTATTATTTAATATTCACAGAATATATGACGTCAACTGCGATTGGGCACAGCTGAAAATGTGTACCCAGCCGGGATTCGAACTCGGGTCTCCTGCTTTCTAGGCAGTTGCGCTGACCCCTACACCACTGATCACCGCACCTGCAAGGACTACCAAGGTGGGCAAGTTTGAAGCCCTTACTCTTACGGGAATTAGTTAAACTACGAGTTTGAGTTCTGTGAGCAGGGCGAAGCTGGGAATTTGTATCTGACGGGAGGCGTGCTTAGGTAGTCCTTGCAGGTGCGGTGATCACTGTGTCCCCAGCGGTGTAGAGGTCAGCGCAACTGCCTATAAAGTGGTATACTCGGATTTGAATCCCGTCTGGATACACATTTACAGTTTTGCCCAATTGCAGTTGATGTCATATATTCTATGAATATTAAATAATAACTGCAGGATCAGAAGTGACGTCTGTTCTTTTGAAACAGACGATATATATATATATATATATATATATATATATATATATATATATATATATATATATATATATAATATGCCGGTGACGGGCAATGATCCTATCGTTAGTGGGGAAGGGTGGGCAAGTTTGAAGCCCTTACTCTTACGGGAATTAGTTTCATAACTACGAGTTAGAGTACTGTGGGCAGGGCGAAGCTGGGAATTTGTATCTGACGGTAAGGCCTGCTTAGGTAGTCCTTGCAGGGGCGGTGATCACTGTGTCCCCAGTGGTGTAGGGTTCAGCGCAACTGCCTGGAAAGCAGGAGACCCGGGTTCGAATCCCGGCTGGGTACACATTTTCAGCTTTGCCCAATCGCAATTGATGTCATATATTCTATGAATATTAACCGTGACATGTCTCCGTGTCGTCCTATGAAACAAGAAAAGTATATTAACCGATATCACGGCCTGAGGTAGCACCAGTGAATCCGTATTTGAACTGAAAATCAGTCTCTGTTGCGAATTATAATATTTATTGCTTCTGACACTGTACCCCACAAGGGGCTTGTAATGAAATTGCGTGCTTCATCTACATCTAAATCTACATAGATACTCTGCAAATCACATTCAAGTGCCTGGCAGAGGGTTCATTAACCACTTTCATAACTTTTCTCTACCGTTCCATTCTCTAATAGCGTGCGGGAAGATACAACACCTAAATCGTTCCGTTTTCGATCTGATTTATTTTATTGGGATGGTCGTGTCTCCCTACGTAGGTTGGTGCTAGCATAATATTTTCACATTCAGAAGTAAAAGTCGGTGATTGAAACTTCGCAAACAGATCACGCCGCGGTGGCCGAGGGGACTGAGACGCTCCAGTCACGGTCTGCACGGCCACTACGGTCGGGGGCTCGATTCCCCTCTCGGGCATGGATATTTGTGCCGTCCTACTTCATAAGTACTTTTTAAGTTTAGGGACTGATGACCCCGTAGTTAAGTCCCATAGACTTTACAAACATTTGAACATTTTTGAATGAAATGTATTTGTACGTTATGATGCATTAGTAAATATCGGTATTCACTCAACTCGCGAGTGAAGTAACTTCGTTGTTATCGGTAGATTTCTAGTAAAATAAAGTATTTGTAGATTATGACACATTAGTAAATATCCTTATTTACACATCTCGCGAGTGAAGTAACTTTATTATTATTGGTAGATTTCTAGTGATAAAATGTATTTGTAAATTATAATTAGTAAATACCCATATATACACATCGCGTAATCGACATTCCATATATATATATATATATATATATATATATATATATATATATATATATATATATATATATATATCGATTCCGACCGTACAACTTCGATATATATATCGATTCCGACCGTACAACTTCGATTGTAAACTTTCTTGGAAATTACCGAAAATGCAGTTCATATTAACAGTACACGCTGATTATTATGTTTCACGAAAATAATTAGCATTGTTCACCTCCGTTCAGAATGTGTGCTGTTGCCTAGTAGGCACTGGGTTCGCCACGGGCCCTGACAACTTCTTCCTTATCTTTCATAAAATGCATCTTTAAAACCATCGGCTGTTTATTAAAAACCTTATATATCAACCAGTTTCGGTCAATAGACCATCTTTATGGATAAGAAGGTGTTAAAACTGAATGGTAAAATGCATCAAATAAAATACATCTAGTTAAGACAAACAGGAGTCAGTATAACTAAAAATATAAAAAAATACGTTGGTCCATTCAACACAACGTAAAATGTCTGTTCTTACCTTTAATGTTGTGTTGACTGATAGGTCAGATGACCACTGTATTTTTAATACTTTTATTATACTGACTCCTGTATGTCTCAACTAGACGTATTTTATTTGATGCATTTTACCATTCAGCTTCAACAACTTTTTATCCATGAACATGGTCTATTGACCGAGACTAGTTGATATATAAGGTTTTTAATAAACATCCGTCGGTTTTAAAGGCGCATTTTATGAAATATATTACGGCTGTTGACACTCGTCTCATCAAAGCATTCTTCCGTATCTGCTGACACGGCGTGTAAAAGACGCGAATGGCGTCCTATGGTATAGCGGAGCATACTTTATTGATCTGGTTACAAAGATGATCTGTGGTGGGGGAAATGCATAACACAGCACCCGTTGTTTGACCAATCCATAGGCGTGCGGGTCAGGCGACGAAACAGCGAATCCGTTGCCATTAGGCAGGCCGGATCACGCATCAGGCGCCCGCAAAACGCGCAACATCACCGCTCTCTCGTTTCGGCTGCGGACGTGTAATGACGGAAATATTCATGAGCGTTTCAGTGCCGCGAAAGCCTGCGCAGTTGTTACCCAGTTGTCGTCACTACCCGGACCGCCATGGCCCTCACAGCTTTTTCCGTAAGTGCTCACATCGAGGCGCATAAGGCGCGTATGGCTTCCTTTGATATACCGAACCATACCTGGTTACAATGTACATCTTTGTGTGTGTGTGTTTTGTGGTTTAAGGGCGCACAACAGCTGAGTTCATTAGCGCCCAACCCTACCCATAGTAAAATCGAACCGGGGTTAGAACTTAAATGGCTTTCGCCATATTTACACGATGTATAAATAATAAAACTCTGTCAGCAGAATGCGGATCATCAGCTAAAATATCAGACATTTCGAATGGTAAACAAAGATCATGACGGAGACGATTAAAAAACGGACATTGCACTAAAAGGTGGTACACAGTAAAAGGTTCATCACAGTGCTCACATAAGGCTGCAAGATCAGCACGAAGTAAATACTGGTGGCTATAACGGCAGTGGCCAATACGAAGCCGGGCCAGAACAATCTCCTCTCGGCGAGAGGGTCGAGATGACGTTGACCAGAGATCAGGCACAGGTTTAATGGCTCGCAATTTGTTCCCTGACCAATGTAAAAACCAACGGGAGATGATACTCCTGGAGACGCCAGCGCGAAGGTCATCAGAGCTAGTAGAAAAGGTAGATAACTGAGGAAGGAGAACTGCCTCCTTGGCAGCCGTATTAGCAGACTCATTCCCCAACACTCTCACGTGGCCAGGGACCCACAGTAGTTCCGCTCGCTGAAAGAGAAGTAAGGCAAATGCGGATGCTTTGTACCAGGGGATGGACAGGATGCAGCGTGCAAAGGCTCAAAAGAGCACTCAGAGAGTCCGAGCAAATGACAGTCTTATTGAGTGAGTTTCACCGTTCATCTGTGATGGGAGATATGCATAGCTCAGCACCCGCTGTTTCAACATATCCCACTCGTTTTCCATTGGCGACAAGTATAGAGGCCTGGCGTGCCAGGGGAAAAGGATGACATTCTGTGAGCACCGAAAGGGCTTGTGATCGTGTAGCAGCAACTGGTCGTGCATTGTTCTGCTGAAAAATGCCAATGGAAGTAATATGGCTACAGGTCGTAGGTGAACGTGTCTCAGTGCCCTGGTCATGCAGCTAATAACATCCCAAACTGTAAGGCCTTGTGTAGTTGCTTCATGCCTCCTGAGAATGCAGTCACTGCCATTCTCCCTGTCTGCTACGAACCAAAATGCGGCCACCGTCTTCAAACATACAGAATCTCGACTCGTCCAAAAACAGTATCTGGTGCCATTTCCGTCCCCAGTGACATCATTAAAGTTTAGCGTGTTTCTGCACATTAGGGGAGACGTGGGCGACGCACACGGAACACATGCTGCAATAGACGGTGGCAGTAGTGTTCCATGTGTTGTACTGCTCCGCTGTTGAGCCTGAGCTGTAGGTGGCGAAGGACGTGTACTGTGAAAGGAACCTTCCAGCGTTCTTCCTGCGGCGATGGTTAAAGATGGATTTAAACTGCCGTCCTGTCCATGCTTCTCCAGTGTGCTAACCTTTGCGCACCTCACTCGGTGTACGGGTGCAAGGAGGTGTGTGTGTGTGTGTGTGTGTGTGTGTGTGTGTGTGTGTGTGTGTTGTCAGATTAGTTTAACTTATAAGGATACCACATCGGTATAGGATTTTAGAATTTTTTTTTTTTTTTTTTTTTATTTATTTATTGATTTTTTTTACGGCACGTGAATTTCAGAATACAAGGTAACAATCAGCCAAAGCCATTCGACGTATAAGTTACAGTTTTTTACAGTATAAGTTGACAACAGTATTATTTAATTGTTCGGTTTGTAAAGCGCTACAATGCTACTAATGGCTTTCTAAGCAGCTAATCTATTCAACCATCATTTTAGGTGACGACAAGGTGTTCAGCTCGTCTACACAAACACAAACAAAAACTGGCATAACACGTTGAATTAGAGATTCCAAAACGTTTTATATAACTGACTTAAAAACAGAGGAAAAACTTGTCACAGCAGGAATCGAATCACCGACTCTATGATTGTGGGCTAGAACACCACCACCTGAGCTACACCAACAGACGCTGCAACAGTTTTAATTATTGGTACTTGCGTGTACTTGCAAAACTTCAAAGTCGATTTTCTCGAGAATTTTTGAGAGTTGCGTCGTTTGTCTTTGACTGATTGTTTAAGTTCCGAACTTCATCTACCAGAAAGTTAAAGAAATTCTAAAATCCCATACCCATATGGTCTTTTGTTAGTTTAAGTAGTTTGTAAGCTTAGGGACTAATAACCGAAGAAGTTAAGTCCCATAGATTTACAAACATTTGAACATTTTTGGGTGCAAGGTACGATGAATATGTTCGAGAACGAATAATATTTGCTTGAAGTTAATAGGTATGTGGTCGTAGCGGAAGAAAAACTGGCTATTGCCCTGTTTTCAAACTAATCTCCTCCTCTATCGGCCAAAATCGTTCATTTCGGAACAATTTCGAGTGTTGGAAACTAATTGTATGATCACTCAATTGACGACGCAGCTGTCCGACGGTCAGAAAAATAGAGCTGTGTAACCCGGGAGCATCCGCGTATCGAATTCCTGCCTGCCACATAGCGAGGACGCGGAGCACGCGACGGGAATTGTCTGTATCCGTGTCTGCCGCCGCCGCGTAAACCGTTTTGGAAGAGCTGACGGGCCGCGTCAGGTTCGATATTCGCGGCGGATTCCGCCTCTAACAAAGCCGCGACCGTAATTGCCTCCATAACCCTGGTAATCCCGCGCGTTGGATGTCAGTGGGCGAGACCTGCGTCGAATAAAAGCGGGCGCGCGGGTCACGCGACGAAACAGCCAATCCGTCGCCATCGGGCGAGCCGGATCACGCGTCAGGCGTCCGCAAAACGCGCGGGATCACCTGCCCCTCGTTTAGGCCGCGGGCGTGTAATCGCGGGAATATACACGGGCGTTTCGAGCGCAGCGAAACGCTGCACTAGGTCGCGGTACGCAGTCGTCCTCACTGACCGATACGCATTTATTTCTCGAGCTCAGACTCGCTTACTTGTTGCGTTCTGCAGTCTGTCGTTTCAGCAAACTCCAGTCATTTGACACGGACGTCACAAAAATAATCGGGTAGTGGTAAGCGCAGATACAGATGGCGGTAGTGTCGCTTACACAAAGAACAAAATGGCAGTGCATTGGCAAAGCTGTGATTTGTATCCGGACATTCGTGTGAAAAGTTTTCCGATGTACGGTCGCACCGAAGGTGGTTAACAGGCTTTAACAGTGGCAGATTTGTTGGAACTAGAGGCATGCGACGTTCCACTTCGGAAATCGTTAGATAATTCCGCATTCCGACGTTCATAGTGCCAAGAGTGCGGCGAGTAAAACTTTAGTTAGTACCTCTCACCATAGACAACACACATGCCAAGGACATTCATGTAATGACCAGGAGCAGCGACCTTTCCGTAGAGTGTCAACGCAGACAGACCAGCATAGGTGTGGTACTCATGATAATGTATCCAGTAGGAGCGTGCGGCGCAATTTGAATTAAAGGGGTGAATGACTGTGGTACCAGACGTACTCGAGGTAGTTCGCTAAATGCATATCGCCTGCAACGCTTCTCTTTGGGGTTCTTCACCATTCCGGTGGGACCGTGGTGCTCATATGTACCGATTTCAGTTGGTAAGAAATGTTCAAATTTTTTGTTAATCTATCGGACTCATCTGCATGGTCATTAGTCTTAGCTTACAAACTACTTAAACTGAGGCAAACCAAAGAAGGACAAGGAAAAAACCTATGCCGTAGTGGGGAGTCGAACCCCCGACGGCGAACGGCCGCGCGCACCACAGGACGGCGCCCCAGTGCGCACGCCTAACCAAAAAATGTTCCAATGGTTGTTAAGCTTAAGAGACTTAACTGCGGGTTCATCAGCCCCTAAACTTACAAACTACGTATGAACTAGCTTAAATTATGAAAGACGGCACAAACATCCATGCCCGATGGGTAATTCGAACCCCCGACGGGGAGCAGCCTCGCGCATCGTAGCATCGCGTCTCAATGCACTCGGCCACTCCGCCGCGGCCAGTTGGTAAGAGCTGATAGTAATGTTGAGTGTGCTGCAGACCCAATTGTCAACGGTGCACTATGGAAGATGGTGAAAGCTTTATATAACTACGGATTGCTCCTAAATGGAACTGCTTGGTCCCTTGGGTTAACTTAACCGATTATTGACTGGCAATCTGTTTGAGTGATTTTATAGCATTTTCAACGATTTATGAAGTAACTGCGAAATTTTTATGGATGACAGTGCGCCATGTCATGTGACTACAATTGATAACACTTGATTTGAAAAACACCCTTGATAATTCTAAAGTATACTTTGGTCAACGCGATCGTCCGATATGAATCGCATTGAACATTTATATAGTGGAGAGACCACTTCGTGTACAAAATCCTTCAACGGCAACACTTTATCAATAATTTTGGACAGGTATAGAGGTAAATATTGAAATAACAAAAAAATATATGACATTGGAGAATCACCAGTGAGAACAGTTCTGAACCAAATACCAAGGAAAGAAGAAATGCAGTAATGAAACGACACGCAGCCAAAATTTTCATAATAATCTTTAATAAAAGTCGAGAAAAGGTAAAGGAGGAAAATTTTGCTGAAGAGCAATTTGATTTTAGGCGGAATACCGGCACAAAAGTTGCAATCGGACTCTCGCAAATTTTTCGGAGAAAAATTTATTGAAGTGGAAAGGCTGCTTGCTATATATGTGCGTTTTATAGACGTGAAAAGGCCTTTGAGATGAGTTTGCATCTGTAATGAAGCTAACGAGAGTGGATTGGAATACCAGACGGCCCTTAAACTCGTTTGATGTAAACCAAAATGTATCAGTGAAAGTGAGAGGAGGAAGTGCCAGTTAAAATTACTACAAATGTCCGGGCGCGCGAGCTCTCGTAATCGGAGTTTGGCTTCAGTCAGTAGCGAGCCAGGGTGTGCATGGGACATTCAAAAGTGCCACGATCCCCCTTGAAAAAGTCCTCCGCAGTCGGAGACGAAACGATGGGTTCCCATAATAAATCCATAAGACCACGGCATAATAGTCTGGAAATTTTTAGTAATTTTGACCATTTCGGCGGTGAAAGTTTACATTTTACGGAAGTACCAGTTGCATAGAAGAAAACGAGTGAGACAAAGCCACCGTTTCTCTCCTACTCTTTTCAATCTGTACGTAGAAAACACAACTGCCCACTGTGAATTCCGTCCTGCAGCCCTCGAGAGGCATACCAGGTACCGACCGACCGTCGTGCCATCCTCCGCCCGAAGGTGTCAACGGATGCGGTATGGACGGGGACGTGGTCAGCGCCCCGCACTCCCGGCTGTTATGTCGGTTTTCGTGACCGACTCCTCTACTTCCCATTCAAGTATCGCATTAGTTGGCTTCACAAGGGCTGAATACACTATACTAACCAATAGCGTTCAGCATATACGGACGGTGACCTATTGCAGTGTTAGACAAGCCCGACAGTGCTTAACTGCGGTGATCCAGCGGGAGTCCGTGTATCTACTGCCGCTCGGCGGATGGATCATTAACCACTACCTACTAGAAACACATACATTGTTTTTAAACATGAAGTCCCTTTTCTCCATTTAAGTAACCATAATTTAAAAACGGCATGACTTCTCATGCTTCCTTCTTGCAGCAGGTCTCCGTCGTTGTGAGGTGCAGTATTTGTTTGGATGGGTAGTAGTTGTAACGCCACCGCTGCGTCCACCTAATCCTCGATGGGCGAAGTTGCCGTTATATTCTATTTGCTGCTTAATCATTTAATAATTGTTCCAATGATTTGACGGTATGGGATGCGGACAATTACTAGATTGATCCATAATAATAAACTTTGTTAACTTCCTTTATTATGGAACGACAAATGTTAAAAACTCTTCCTTTCTGTACACTGATTAAATAGCCCAGTGCCATCACGATAAATGTCTACAAGTCTACACTGAAACATTTCAATACGCAACTGCATATGCGATACGACTGAAGGGCAAAAACTTTAGCCACCACTAAACACGGGTTACGAACTCACTGACGACATGCTACCGCCTCGCTCTGCGGTCGGCGGGAGACTGCCACACACCGGCCAACAAACAAAGAACATTCCAACCTAAGCACTGTTGCCAGCAGCTCTCGCTGCACGCCAACGATAACTATCGTTCGACCAAAACATACCAAAGAGGTTATTAACCTGAAACCCTGTATCCTCACACAGTCTTGTATAGTTCGCGAACGAACTAGTTCGGAAGAGCGCTCTCACAGGCGAACTACGCGAACTAGTTCGCAGAATCCTCGCCTCTTAGTTCGTCCGCTCCTTTTCCGAAGACTGACGGCTAACAGCGAGAGGACGCGAGAGCGTGCAGAATCGCGTGATTCTCTTCTACCAGTTGCCGTCATTTCGAGCTGAGATGCAGCTCAGCTGTAGTTTTAGTAGCGGTAGCAAAAGCCAAAACGAGCGGACGAACTACAAAGACCGACCTACTTCGCGGCCGAGCTGCGAACTAATAGGAGAGCTACCGGTCGCGAACTAAAATATGCGCGATAGGTCTCGAACTAAGATATGCGCTATAGGTCGCGAACTAAAATATGCGTGATAGGTCGCGAACTAAAATATGCGTGATGGGTCACGAACTAAAATATGCGTGAAGGATCGCGAACTAAAATATGCGCGATAGGTCGCGAACTAAAATATGCGCGATAGGTCGCGAAGTGAATTAAAAATTACGTGTTTGCCTTCTGCTGATGAGAGCCATTTCGACGTTAGCGTCTGCCTGCTAGATTACATAGTTGAGCGCTACAAAATTTCTACTTTGAAGTATTCTGCACTCTGAAACATCTGACCAATAAATTCCATAATGCCAAGATATAGAGATAACTTAAAAGCGAGAAATTATTCACAAACTGATTTTTTTTTTACTGATATCGTTAGCGGCTCAAGCAGCAAGCGCATGAAGCAGCTAGTTGGGGGAACTACTCCCTCCACCTGCATGCGCAGACCACGGCGCTCATCCGTCACTGGCAGCGGACGAACTAAAAGAACGAAGTAGTTCACGGCAGAGCGGCGAACTGAAGTGAGCGCTCTCGATCGCGAACTATTATGCGCAAGTGTAATGGGTAGCTGGTGGGTGCCGTGTGCTGGCGTTGATAATTAGACGGTTAGGCGGTCGCCAGAGCGAGGCGATCACTCCGCGAGGCGGAACCACAGCTGCTGCCTGCCTGCCACACTTGTTATCTCGCCACACCTGTTTGTCGCCCACTGGCTGTGACGGCGCACTGCGTATGCCATCAGTTCCAGTATCGTTCCACCGAGAGGATAAAACACACAGCAATTAATTACGCTGCATGCGCGAACATGATAATCTGCAACGCAAGTACTTTTAATTACAGTAACAGAGGTGCACTTGCGAAAGCTTTCAACAACGCTTTATCCATCACCGTGCTTATCACATTGCTTCTCCATAACACACGTTTAGCCGCGGTGGAGTAGCCGAGCGGTCTAAAGCGTCTCGCTGCGGAGCGCGCGGTTGCTCGCCGTGGAGGTTCGAGTCCTCCCTGGGGCATGGGTGCGTGTGTTTGTCCTTAGGTTAGTTTTCCTCGGTTTAAGTAGTTTGTAAGCTACGGACTGATGACCAGGCAGTTTGGTTCGATAGACTTACAGACATTTGAACATTTTTTTAACACATGGTTTTTCTCTTTTTTCTTTCTTCCTTTCCATATATGTTGGAGATGGCAGGCTTCAGAGAGACTCTTGCCCATTTCAGCCATTGGATTAAGTATATTATGGTTTTAAGCCAATTCTTTTGAAAAATTGAAGTGCTTCTTTTGACTATCTTTTTTGTACACTGGAGGAGCTTGTTATTGATACTTCTTCTTTATTCTAAATCCCCGCATTCGCCGTACGGTTGAAGGGAGACTTATGGTTGACAGAAATCTTCTGCTAAGATCTGTGGTCAGATTTCCTCCTGCCGACCGCGGTGGCCGATCGTTCTGCAGTCACGGTCTGCAAGACCATTACGGTCGGGGGTTCGAATCCCCCCTCGGGCCAGGATATTTGTGCCGTCCTTAGTATTAGCTAGTTCATAAGTAGTTTGTAAGTTTAGGGACTGATGACCCCGTAGTTAAGTCCCATAAGCGCTACAAACATTTGATCAGATGTCCTGGCTTTGCTACTTTCTCATTTAATGTTAGAATATTTAGTTTCGCTTATAGATGACAGTTATGTTAGTCTTATCATGTCGTTGATTTTTATCTTCCTTTTAACTAAATCGTAAAGAATGTAGGTATTCATACTGTTGTATTGCTACATCATCAAAATTCCTGCTCGTGGTATTGGTAACAATTGTTGTACAGTTTCGGTAATGGCTTCATCTGCTAGACGTATCTGTTGGAGTTACTCAGAGGTGGCTTTCAGTATTTGAGTCTATGAAAGTTAAATGCTGTGGGTTATGTTTTAGTGGACGTTTTGTTGCTCCAGTTTAAGTCAGAGTCCAAAGCTGGCACTGGTTCTTTCAGTCTCGTTAGTAAATTCTTGATATTCAGGATTTCGTGTGGTACAGATGTGGAAAGTTGTCGATTTTCATCGATGCGTAACATTTTTCGATATGTGAGAGAAATTCTTTGCCGGCTATGGTGGCCGAGGGGACTAAGGCGCTCCAGTCACGGTCCTCACGGCCACTACGGTCGGGGGTTCGAATCCCCCCTCGGGCATGGATATTAATGCCGTCCTTAGTGTTAGCTAGTTCATAAGTAGTTTGTAAGTTTAGGGACTGATGACCCCGTAGTTAAGTCCCATAAGCTATTCAAACATTTGAATAGAAATTCTTGTTTTTTGCGTTGTTGACATAAACCAAATTTGCGATCCGAATCCCATTATTATGCTACGAAGATTTTGTGTGTGTAGTTGAGCAAATTGAATGTTCAACGCCTTTCGTTCTATGCAGGGTGATTCGGGAAGAATATCAAATATCTTAGGACTTAGCCAAGATCGCTACAATGTTGTTTTTTTCACTGCATTGTAAAAAGAAAAAAAAAAAAAAAGTCGATGATGACATATTTCAGCGAAACCGGTAAAATAACCACCAAATTAGCTAGCGATCTTGGCTGAAGTAAGTGTGTTTTATATATATTTTAGGAACTGGTAGCATAGATGATTTATAATTTACAAAATATAACACGTGTCAAATTTGTATTAAGTACAGAGATCCCGCTTATGATTTTTAACGTGGCGTGTCTGAAACAAAAACTATATTAACTAATGTACTGTGTGAAGAAATACAGTTCACACAAGTTGTTTTAAAATAATTGAAATTTATCTAGATTTCGACTACCACTCACTATGGGTGTCTTCATCAGAAATAAAATGTTTACACACAAGAGCTACATGTGCTCATGTTGTATAAAGTCAGTTATAAAACATATTAGCGAGCTAAGACTTAGCAGTCTCGAGAATAAAACGTAGTGGCTGGCCGCTATGGGCTGCCTACCTGTCTCTGGTCAAAAGTTTAAGAAGAGGTACAGCTCTTAGTATGTAACCTCACCAAAAAAGTAGGACTTTCAAGCCTGAAAATGACTCTGTAAGTACACAGCCGGTTAATTAAAAGAAAATAAACTTGTAGAACATCAACAAAAGCGTGCTTGTTTTTATGTAACCTCCCCCCCCCCCAAAAAAAAAAGTAGGACTTTCAAGCCTGAAAATGACTCTGTAAGTACACATCCGGTTAATTAAATGAAAATAAACTTGTAGAACATCAACAAAAGCGTGCATTTTTTCCCTCCAATATGATGATGTTCTACCAAGAACTGAAGGAGGAATCAGTGAAATATCATCATTTGCCTTTGCTTTAAGTTTGTTTGGCTGTGTATCTCTACACTCAGTGCAAATTTGACACGTGTTATATGGCATGGTTTTTATTTTTATTTATTTATTTTTTTTAGCTTCACATTGACCAACAAGGATCACGAAACAGCTTCAGTGCCTATTCTTCCTTTGTTGTTTCCTATTCTTCCACAATTGCGTAATAATATAAAAGGATAGAAGGAATAGTAGCTGACGCGCAGGTGTAGTGCAACGAAAACTTGTTGCAGAGCTCCCATCCGGAGAAGCCGGGAAGGGTCGCTATTACAGCGGCCAGACTTCGGAGCAATCACCTCAACGAGGGAGAAAAGGATTTGTCGGCGTTCACTCTTAATTTGGAAATACAAGGTGGGGGTTTGGCGTTTGGCGGAAAGTGCGGCTCCGATTGCAAGGTGGGACAAATCGCGTGTGTGGAGTGTAGCGAACGTTGCAGGCGGTGGCAGCGGCAGGGGCAGGTAGGCCGCCCGGCGCGCACTGCGATGGATGGCGGCCGTGTCCGCTTCCTAGTCGCATTAATTGCCGCACCGCGGCGCTGGGGTGGGGCGGGGAAGCCCCTGGCGACCTGTGACCGACCCCCCACCCCTCCACCTCTCCTCCCCCCTCTACCGGCGTTCCTTTTTCTCCATTGTTTCCGGCCGTTATTAATTCGCGCTGCCGCGTTTAAATCATTCGCACTGGCGCCGCTGCCGTTCCGTTTCAACTGCGCAGCCGACGCGTCACCCCGCGCTGAAAAATGTATCGCGCGTTTGGTATTTTTGAAAAGACGACGCCGGCAGAGACTGTTTCGGACAATGCGTACGCGACAGTAAGAGCGTCGCCATTTTCCGTATCCTGTCCAGGTTCACTGACGTTTGTTGTACGTGAAGAATTGCGTGCGTCGCGTTCCAAAATAGCGGAAATACACGCCAGTGAAAGCTTAGTTTTCGCGTAATTAATTGGAAGTTTCTTTTTATGTTATTCTCCCACTGGCTATTTTTTATTATCATCATACATATTGCCGGTCAGCGGAGCGACTTATTTTGCATCATTCATCAAATCTTATGATTGCCGTGTTTTCAGTCAAAAATTCTGGATATGAGGTCCACCCGATACGCAAAAGACTTTTTTACTTTCCACCCAAACATATCAGGCGGATTTCATATCCATTATTTTGGATTATTTTTTATTGACACATCACTCGGTTTTTGTCCTTGTTGTATATATTAACGCAAAACAACTAGTTTAGGCGGACTATGTCTTACTCTCAAGTGATTATACTTCACATCAAATAACTGCAATACTCAAGCGTATTGAGAGTCTTAAATTGAGACTGTTTCAAAAATGTTAATCTTAAAAGTGAAATTGTGCTTTTACTAAAACTCATGAACATTGATTTCAATGTAGAATTTTCTGCACATCAAATGACACTATAAAGTAATCCCTATCACTGGCCTGCTTTGTAATCACCAGTAATATCTTCCATCTAGTTCAGTTCATAAAATATTGTGAGCCAAGTTACTGTAGACATTATTAGCCAAGCTTTTAATTTTTATTATTATTTATTATTATTATTATTATTATTAGAGTGTACAGTTGTTTGACCTTTCGAGTGGTCAGTCTTATTTTACCTTTAACATCAAAGAACTGTGATCAACAATTAACAGTTTGGCACAATATGTCTACAGTTGCTACTACACAAGTAAGCGGAAGGACAGGTTTCGATTCCCTTTCTGTATTGAAATTTTCAACCGCCTCACTTAATTTAATTAAAATACCAACCCAAAGCAAATGTCGGATATCTATGATTGTAATTCGAAGTTGGTTTACAACAAAAATCAGCCAGCAGCCACGGAGTGACGCGCCACTGAGGACTAGGCATTGTAAGTTTAAATATAATGAGACTGTACGTTGAAGATCTCTTTAATTCTTGTTGTTGTATTTGCTCTTGCTGTCTTCAGTCCAAAGAATGGTTGGATGCAGTTCTCCGGTACAGCCTATCCTTTGAAAGCCTCCTTATCTATGAATATAAACAACAATAACCTACATCTTTGTGAACCTGATTTATGTATTCTTGTGTCGGTCTCCGACTGTGAATTTTACTCCTCACATTCCCTTCCAATGCTAAACTGGCGATTGCTCGATGTCTCAGAATGTGTCCCACCAATAGATCCCTTCTGTTAGTCAAGATACGCCATAAAATTATTTTCCTCTCAATTCTATTAAGTACCTTCTCATTAGTTAACGATCTACTCACCTAATCTTCAGAATTCACTGGGAGGAGCACATTTCCGAAGCTTCTTCCATGTTTACATAAGAACTTTTTATCGTCCACGTTTCATTCTCGTACAATGCAACATTCCACACAAATGGTTTCAAAAACAGGACTTCCTAGCATTTACATTATTATTATTGGATGTCAGAAATTTCTATTCTTCAGAAGCGCTTTTCTTCCCGTAGTCGTTCTAGGCTTCGTGTCAGGAATTGGGCTCCAGCCCGTCGGAGGTTCGAGTGTGTGTGTGTGTGTGTGTGTGTGTGTGTGTGTGTGTGTGTGTGTTTTAAGCTCAGCGCAAGTTAGCTAAAGTAATTTCTAAGTCTACTGTCCATTTCATAATGATTTACCCCTGACTTTGAGCTCATACTCTGCTCACTTCGCTTAACGAATATCGATGTTTTATACCTCGTCGGAATCATTGAAATGTCTACTTTCATTTGGTTTATAAATATTACATTTTGTTTGAAAGGGGGACGACATTCGCGGTAATATTTAAGAAAAAGTTTGCTTTTTATGGCTTTTTTTAAGCAATGTCAACTTTGAGGATGCACAGAAATTAGACCGCAATTAGGAGAAAGTTTTCCTCTGCACAGTTTAAAGATCCAACCTTGTTCTATTTACAGACGGAGTTTCGTTATTTTCTGATTAGTCGTTTCGTCGCTATAATGTAAAACGCAAGACGCTGCGATTAAGCTTACCGTTCTAGCTATTGAGACGGACCATTTCTGTTCAGCTTGAACTTTTGTTGGAGACATCAGACGTCATTACTAATATATTGTCTCCGTGTTTATCAGTTAAGAGTTTGTAAAGCAACTGCGTTAGTGGTTGCAGTATATGCGACGCTATGGCGGAGCGTAGTTGTCACACCAACGCGACGCCACTGTTGCAATGCGCCAGAAGCGCCTATTCAACTGTGAAGAACGGCATCACAGCACACGCGAGCACGTAGCGCATACGAACGAAAAAGCGAATAAATTAATTATGCGATATTAGCGCTTGCTGTAGATTTTTGGGCATAAAAATATAACAGCTGTGGAAGGCAAGGACAGAGCTTGCATTTACGCTTTTCGTCTTGTTCATACGTATCATAATCAGGCGAACTGCAGCAGTCTGCGGCTACCATTATTAGGACAAAATGGCTAATCAGAAAGAAACGAAACTCCGTCTGTAAGTAGAACATGGTTGAATCTTTCAACTGTGCAAAGGAAAACTTTCTCCTAGTTACGGTCTGATTTATGTGTATTATTAAAGTTGACATTCACCGAAAAAAGGCAGAAAAAGCACGCTTTTTCTTAAATATTACCGGGTATGTCGTCCCCTTTTCAAATAAAATGTAATATTCATACACCAAATGCAAGTAGACATTTCAACAATTCCGACGAGGTATAAAACATCGATGTTCGTCTTGCGATGTGACTAGAATATGAGCTCAAAATCAGGGGTCAATCATTATGAAATGGACAATAGGGACCTATTAAGAGACAGTAGTTTAGTCCCATAGCCTTTTGAAAATTTTGTATCTTCATTATTTTGGCTACCAGAAGTAATTGTGCTTCCCAAATAACAATACTCATGTACTTCTTTGTCTCTTTACGTAATTGTTTGAGCATCGTCTGATTTTCTTGGACTGCGTTCCATTGCTTTTTTGCCCTGTCCTTTTCTATCAGTTGCTGTTTCAGGTCCTCTGATAGTACAAGTTAAGACAACAAGACTGGTTCTGCGAACCGAGTCCTGCGTTATGATTCGCTATTGATTTACTTGGCCACTTTTGAAATAACTCCTCCTTGAACGTGCCCCACTTTTAAACTATTTTAGTCCCTTTATTTCGACGAGCTTATCATCCGATTCAGTGAAATATACACTACAAGAAAATATTGATGTCATAAAATTTATTTAAAATAATAATAATAATAAACATTGATAGTAGGCTCCATAATTGATTTCCGCTCTGACTGCGTCATATTACTGTCTTTGAGATTGCCTCCTATCTTTCCAGTCGCCGTAAGAAACACTAGAAATAAATGTTTGCGAACTAAATAATAATTGCTTTGTGGCTGACTTAAGCAGAAATACTCGTGGAGGGAAAGGAGGCAGTGAGGACGTGCATTGATTGTGGCTGGCGGCTGTGCGGACAGAGGCGCCTTATTGTCTGCTCCGGCTGTTCATTCCTTTGCGGCTGTCGCACCTGTCACCGCAACACAAAATCACAGTCCTCAGTCCTTTCCGTGGCAATTCCCGCCGAGCTTCTCTCGCTCTGAGTGCAGCCCAGAATTTTCTGTGAATGGCGTTAAAGAGGACGGAGAGCAGCTTTAGATCTCAAGTCCCAAGAGAGCTGTCACCTGTCGTGAAATCTGTGTCGTTAAGGAAAGAAATGACTGTCGTATTCTTCAGTTATTTTTCTGCTAGGCAAGTGATAATCCACTGCCAGGCGTTGGACGACTAGCGAGAACTACATTTTCGCATCTTAAGAGATGCAGTTCTTCATTTCCTGGAAATACCTGTGAAAATTACGGTCTTTTTCTGCAATGAACTCAGTGAATAGTACTGCTACGTCGATGAAGTTGTCAGTAGTGGGAATCACGAGTAATGATAACCACTTTGCACCAAGAAGGCAATCGTGTCCGACAAATATCAAAGACACTGAAGATGTCCTCGCTCAGGAGCATCCAGGAAAAAAATCAGAAAGCCAGAAAAAGTATTTGGTAGTGACCAGTGAACGTAACAAATTAAAAATTGTCTGTGAATTGACTGCTGAACTAAACACAACGAGGGATTCACCGGTGAGTCAGCAGTGAGACAACGCCTGGCAGCAACAACCTCTAAGGTCCATAGCAACAAGGAAACCACTGTTGCGCACTGTTAACAAGAAGAAAAGCCTCAGTGTGCTGAGAACCACCTACATTGGACAGTGGGGGATTGGGAAAGGGTCTTATTCACTGATGAATCCAAGTTAGAAATATTTGGAGGTAAACGCCGTCAATTTGTACGCCGTATACCCCATCAATGCTTGAATCCTAATTCCATCTATAAAGCATGGAGGAGGTTCTGTCATGGTATGGAGATACTTTGGAGGAAATAAACACGGAGATGTGGTGACAATAGCTGGAAAAATGAACCAAAAGATTTATCATGTCATTCTCCAGCGACCTGCTAAGACATCTGGTTTGCGTCTGACTGGGAAAGGGTTTGTCTTGCAGCAAGACAACGACCCGAACCATACGTCTCGCTTGTGTCAGAATTACGTGAAGTGTCTAGAGGTTCGTAAAATATTAAAAACAACGAATGGCCGCCACAATCCCCTGATTGTAACCTAATTGACCTGCTATGGGATGAATTGGACTGGAGAATCCGAAAACGGGAAATCACGAGTGGTACACAATTGTGGGAGATACTGCATCAAGAATGGAGATTAATTACAACTGAAACCTTGAAAAACTGACGCAGCGCAAGCCGAGGTTGTGCAAGGCAGTGATGAAAGCAAAAGGTGGCCATTATGAGGAATCTAAAATTTAATTGTTGCATCTTC